>CM056810.1:50445801-51907051 GCA_029852735.1 Persea americana | reverse complement strand
CAATGTTTTAACCATTGCAAGTTTTGAACATATGGGGCCCACAAGAACCCATTTGAATTAAGCCTTCTTCTCCTTCATTTTTCACTCACGATTCTAGACTCATTCCTGCAATTCTTCTTCAACTCAGCTGAGAAAAGCTTCTTCTTCCTCTCCCTTCTTCTCCTTGCATGCCTAAGCTAGAAAGCCTCAAATCAAAACTTGATCATAGCTTCTTCTTCCTCTCAACTCAAGGAGTCCGTTGCTACCATTTTCTTGGAGATTCCAGCTGTATTTCCATTCCATTTTCTTCTCTTCTTCTTGTTTAGTAAGCTTCAGGTAATGGATCTCTTTCTCCTCTTCAATGTGGTCTTTTGAGTTCCTTAGGAGCCCACTTTTTAAGCATGCAACACCCATTTTGAAATGGGTCCTTGTCTTCACTTTTTTGGTGGGTTTTGAGGTTCTTTTCATGGGTTTTCTTGTAGATTTCGTGGATTACAGTTGGTAGGATTTTCAGAGATTTTTGGGCTTGGATTTTGGTAAAGGCAAGTGATCAACTTAGCTTCTTGATACATGCAATGTTTGAATGTTTTAGCTTTCATGGTTTGGTTCTTTTTCCATCCAATTTGGGCAATGTATTGTTTCAAAGATGTGTTATGGTTTGAAATTTTGTTTTAATTTGAAATGCATATGCTAGTGGTTTATTTTAATGATTTTCATTCACTTGAAGTGGCTTTTATCTTGCCTAAATATTTTACAAATGATGAAAGAATGGAGGAGTATATTGTGAAATGATTGGATGTGTTGATTGTTAAAATTGAATGGAAATGGCCCCTTGGAGTGCATGGAGGCTCAGGGGATGTGCAGGGATTTGACAAAGGAATGAAATGGTGTAAAATGGGTGAAAAGGGTGTGAAATCTAAATGGAATTAAAGCTGCCGTAGATAGGCGGTCAGCAGTCGGCCAGCCAACTGTTGACCCTCGGCTAGCTGCCCCTGTGTAGGTCAGAATAACAGCAACCAAGTTTCTGCACAGGGTGTGGTCGGCCAGCGGTCGGTCAGTAGGCGGTTCGCCGACCTGCGCAGAAAACTGAAAAGTAGTATTGTTCCTGAATAGTCGGTCAGTGGTTGGTCAGTTGGTCGGCTAGCCGACCAGCAACTGGCGGCTAGCCTCCAAGTAGCCGCGTGGTGGCCGAGTGTACAGAAGGAGAATTTTGAAGGGGCTTCGATGGGAGAGAAAAGCTAGAATATGTTAAGGGGTCTTTAACTTGATGTTGTGCAATTGAAACATGAAATGTTGTCTAGCTTCGGGGATACCAATTCGTTTTAAACTCCAACATTTGGGTTTCAACTTCACAAGAATCAAATAAAGAGTCTTAGCATATACTTGATATAATTGTTTCGAAATCTTGAATTTTGACACGAAGAATACCGTTTCGTACCTGTTTTGATTTACAAGCATGTGTTTAACTTTTGATTTGTTTCAAGAACTATAATGGGGACACTTTTCCAGCCTTGTTTGTTATAGCTTATGCTACTCTTGTTTAGTCTCGTCTTGCATTGTTTTGATAAGTGTTTTTCCCCATTTCGATAAGTTTTGTACAAGTATTGATATGTTTTGTGCATACATGAATATCATAGAATACCGCTGAGCTTGGACTGCCCTCTCAGTCTGATCCACTAGTTAGGGGGTCCTTAAACATAAGGGCAATCTGCAGATTAGTCGTGTATTTATACACATCTTTGTTTTGTCCGGTTCCGCGGCCGGTTCTTCCACCCACCTTGTGTGGCTCGGACTTTTGTTTTGTTTCATCTCGTCTCGTTTTGTTTCGTTTCGCTTGCTCTTGTCATCACGTATGACGGAGAAAGGATGAGCTCAATGTGGATTCGTGAATCATGATGTTTTATTGAAAATCATATTAGTTTTGAGTTACACATTATACATGTTTTGTTCAGAACTCATGTCATGTTTTAAGTGCTGATTACTTCCATATTAACTGACTTGTATTGTGTCTAAATTGATTACCTGCCAGACCGTCGTGTCTGATCCTTTTGTTTTGGTGTTTAGATGCAGGCGCCGTTGCCGTTGCGGAGGAGCGCCCGGAGGAGGCTATTGAGCCACCCCCAGGCCGTGAGTGGCAACCCGACGACGTCCTCTAGACGTTGGGTGGGGTCTTGAGTACGATACACATAGATGGGATTCTTTTTGTTATCTTGGGATGTACGGCCTCTGTTGGCCATTTCATACTTGTTTTGGGGATATGTAACTTAACATCTTTTTATTATCTTGAAACTTGAACTAATCTTGGAAATGCCATGCTTACGTTTCATCCTCTGATTATTGTCTTAATGATGATTTATGTTATTAAGTTGTGGTTGAGATTACTTGCACGCTTCCGCAGATCATTGTTCGTGTGAGATTGTGCTATGTTTGTTTGGGAATCCTCACCGCGGAAACCTGTGGGTTAATCATAGTTGGATGGACATCAACGTCGCGGGCCCGGACCGGAGACCTCGGTTCGGGGTCGCGACAAAGGGTGCCTCTGGGACCCAGCTGAATACATCGGGATGCTTGCCCTCTTCTTCTCTCCGTGTTTCATCTCGGCTCCAAAATCTGGGAATCACCTTTTGATTCTCCGTTCTAGCTCTGTCTCTTTTCAATGAGTCTCCAAAGTAAAGAAGCAAAAGGTGGGCTCCGAATTATCGGGTGGGATATTTGGCCTGCTGGCTTTTCGTTATGTCGTTATAAAGGAGTTTTGAACATTCCCCCAGACACCACACGCTTGAGCAGGTAATACACTCCAGTTGATCTATTAACAGCAACTAAATCTCCTTTATTGGGGTGATTAATTGGGATTTGACAGGACCAAGTCAAATCTTATCATATTATAGTTGAACTAGTGGGCTTGCAAAGTTGGACCCAGAATATTGTTGTATGGAATGAGGAGTCTTTAAGGGAGGTGGATGTTTTCAAAAATCAAAGACTAATGGCTATTCTTTCTTAGTCTGTGGTGGACGACTTTAGATGGGTTGCAACCAATATCTATGGTCCAAATGAGGAAGTTGAAAGGAGTGTGTTTTGTGATAGTTTGATTTCAATTCGTTTACACTGGTTAGTTTCATGGTGTTTTTGATGGGGATTTCAACATAACTAGATCTCTCACAAAAAAAGGGGGGTGTGGTAGCCTTATGCGTTGTATAAGGAGTTTCTCGGGTTTTATTGAGGCAAACAAGTTTGTCGACTTGCCTTTGGATAGGGTGAAATATACTTGGTCAAACAATCAAGAGAGGTGGTCCCGAGCAGAATTGTTATCTCTCAAGGAGTGGAGGAGCATTTTGTGGTTATTATTCAGTTTGGAACCCCATAGTCTATAATTTTGAGTGAAAGTTGTCTGCTTGGAAGAGGAAATCTCTCTCTTTAGGGAGGAGAATTGCTTTGATTAAGGCTTCATATATCTAATTTGCCGGTTTACTTGTCTTTTTTGTTGATGCCAATGGTGGTCAAGAATAAATTGGATTGGATTCAGAGGAATTTCTTATGTGAAGGAGCGAGTGAGGAGGAAATTACATCTTATGAAATGGGATGATGTAATCAAGTCAAAAGTAGCATGAGGTTTAGGGATTGGTAATCTGGAGTTCAAGAATTGGACGTTGTTGGTTAAGTGGCTGTGGAGGTATGGGGAAGAAAGGGAGGCTATATGGAGGAGGGTCGTTATGGCAAAATATGGGGAGGGTGAGTGGGGTTGGGATCCTTGTAAAGTTCCTAGGCATAGGATATTGGGCTTATGGGGGAACATTTTGAGGCTTAGAGAGGAGTCATCCTTTGGGAGGGGGGAGCTATGTAGGAGGGCTGTGGGTTTCTTCAAACTTGGGGAGGGGAGTTATGTCCATTTTTTGTTTGAAGATTAGTTAGGCGGGGGTCCTCTTTTTTGGGTCTTTCCTAGGCTTTTTTAGAATTGCATTCAACGATTCTCTTTGGTCTAGGATTATTTTGTAGATAGTCAACATTTAAAAAAAAAAAAAAGACTGTCTTGTAGGTTGGGGAGGCTTTGTGTCTTGCAAAATGTCCTTTAGGAGAATTTTGCGTCAATTTGAGGAGTTTGGAGTTTGAGTCTTTATTGAATCTTCTTTCTAACGCTATATTTGCATGGGAGAGTAGGATCCTCGAATTTGGGAGCCTTCTCATTCTGGTATCTTCTCTTCAAAGTCTTTTTCAAGAAGTTTGGAGCTGACACTAGATGTTAGGCACCTTGGTTTTGGTGTTGGGGTGGGCTTGGCTCCTCCGAGAGTGGAGGCTTTTTGTTGGCCGGCAATATTGGAAAAGGTGGCTACTGCAGACACTATTAGGAGGATCAGTATCTCAGTGGAGGATATCTTAGACTTGTGCTTGTTGTGTGGGGCACGTTGGGAGGAAGTTGATCTTTTTTTTTTGCATTGTGATTTCTTTTATCTTGTTTGGTGTCGTCTCCTTATGAAGTATGTGTTTCTTGGTGCTTTCTAGCATTGTTGGCACTTTGTTCGACGCATGGAGGATGTCTCATTCTCATGGTTGTCGAAGGGTCTTGTGAGGGATCATTCTTTTTTCTATTCTTTGGTTGGTGTGGAAAGAAAGGAACAATAAAATTTTTAAGGGAGTTTAATTTGTTGGTTTTGGAGGATGTCGTGCACTTGTTTTTGTGCGTATAGCCAAGTGGGTTTCTAGCAAAAAAGAGTTCGATGACTTAAGGGTGGATGGGATCCTGTTTAATTGGGAGGCCTCTCCTTCTAATGGTGTTTCTAAGATGAGGAAGTTGGATTCATGAATTCCTCCTAACCCATTGTGTATTGAAGTTCATTGTTTATGGTGTGGCCGAAGGTAAAATAGGTCTGGTTGGTGTTGGTGGGTTGCTTTGTAATAGCAATAGCATAGTGTTGGCTTTGTTCCCTATGCATGTAGGTTGCATGGAGTCCAACGAGGTGGAAGTGGTGGCTACCTTAGAAGCTCTTCGACTATTTGCTCTTTGTTCCAAGCCTGCGGTGGAAAGTGACTCTTTGAATGCCATTTCATGGGTGTCTTCTTTTGCCTTGCATCCTAGGAGATTTTAGTTTTACTTTAAGGAGGTTAAAGTGCTTTCCTCCATGAATGAAGTTGATTTCCATCATGTTGGGCAATCAGCTAATGGCTTTGCCGATGTGTTGGCAAACCGAGGGGTGTGGAAAGATTTGCTCCCTTTGTCGCTATATCTTTTTAGTGTTGGGTTCATTCTTCTTTGTTGTTAGCTGTTGTGGGAATAAGACTTTTATGCCTTCCTTTTCCCCTTCCCCTTTAGGAAGGGTGTTACACCCCGACCCAAATTAATTGTGTTTAGTACTAATTAATTATATTTTATTTAATTTAATTATGTTTAGGTGTTAATTAAGTCTTTTTAAGTAAATTAGTCTTATTTTAATTTGTTGGGTTGGATCATAAGTCTTGGGTAGGTAGTTTGAAAACTGATTGACCCAATTAGGTAAAGCTAGGAACTTTTACATAAATTCAGTTTTTCTTATTTTGCATCATATGCACGTCATCTTGGCATTATCGCATGTATCTTGATGAACACATCGATTTTCGTATTGAACTCTACTTCATTTGACCACACATTGAGCAAGTGGGCCACCATTTGACTCCAATTGGAAATAGGAACTTGTTGTTGGACTTCCTTATAAGAGTTGGAAAAAGGGAATTAAAACCCATCTTATCTTCCCTACACTCATTCGATCATCTTAGTCTCTAAGTTAAGAAGAAAAAAAACTCCTCTTTTCTTTCATTCTCTTTTCTCCTTAATCTTTCCAAAGAATTGATGGTTGCATGTGAAATTGGAAGCTGGATTATGCTTCTTCATCACCTCCTCTTCATTTCTATAATATTTGTTTGACAAGATCTTCCTCTCCAATCTGTCATTGACTATAATAAGTGAGAACTCTTTTCCTTCTTCAGGTTTTAATTCACAATTGAGTATGAAGGACTCATTTCCAGCACATGCATAGCATCTTATTATCATTTTTGCATGAATGTTGTATTAGGTTTGGAAATTGGGGTTTTTATGCACAACTGAATCAAGAGCTTAAAAAGGAGATTGTAAGCATTCCTTAAGGCAAGTATAAGCTTTAATGGGTTTTGCATGTTGTCTAATTTCTTTGATTGATTTCAAATTCTAGCTTCTTGTAATTTCAGCCTCTTGAATGTAAATAGAAATGACTATGGAATAGGGTTGAATTACTTTTGTTCTTGAAATAGATGATTAGAATGCAAATATATGAATGCATGTTGTAAATTTGGAACAAGGAGGCTCAATTATGCAGGTTGTTGTAAGAAGGAGTTATTGGAATGAAAAAGAGTGAATAAGAGAAAGAGCTTTAGAAAATGCCAAAACTGATACATTTAGAATTCTGCTCGCAGGTTGGGTGGTCACCTGGCGGCTAGCCGAGTGACTACTCGGGGGTCAGAATTTCAGAATGTAACATTTCTTGTCAGATGGACAACAGCGACCAGGCAATTAGCCGAGTGGACAGCAGTTGGCTAGCCGCCAAGCTACCAACAGGTGACTGACTTTCCAAAAAACCCTTAAATTCTAGGAAATATTCAAAAGACCTTGTAGGGCTATAATTTGGTATCTTGACCCATTATATGTCCAACGAAAATTCATAAGAGCACGAGATATCTTGAGAGGCTAGGATAATCTCATGTGTATTGTCCGGTACTCTATTATTGTGCCATGGGTGTTGGTTTAGGAAACCTAATGTATCTAATTATATTATGTGGCACTAAATTAAGATAGTAATACATATATTTTCCAAAACAACATCGAATTGGATGGTGATAGACAATGGATATATAGATTAGGGTTGGCCAGTAATTACCTTGATTCCTTAAATTAATTGCATTTCATATTGAGATGGGTATTATCATTGACCTCGATTTTGGTTTATAATTTAACTATATAAATGGTGTTATTTCCAATTTGATTATTATATTCTGATTAGATTCCTTCGGGAACAATTATGTATGTGAATAATTATTATTTGAGTCAATTCGATTTGAGATGACATAAAATGGAAACCTTATTCACATTTAAATATTATTTGATTCGATTGGTCTGGAACTACTGAGCTTCGACCTTCTGTTACCCAACGGGGCTAAACTCGGTTTAATTATTCAAGACTACTACAGTAAGTCGTCTGGAGCACCGAAACTCCAGAACGGGTAGCCAGGTGAGCCTTTGGCTGGGCCATTGGTGACATCCCAACTAGATTCGCTCTCTATTAGAGATGATGAGCTTAATGTAGTAGCCAATTAGTATGTTTATTTCCCAATTGACTCATAGAGCATGATTTATTCAATGTTGTACAATTGCTTAGTTCTACTTGACATTGGCATCTTTTAATCAATTGTCATTAATTCGATTTGATACATCATGAAATTTACTATTAATGTCTATACTTGCTGAACCAATGTATTCGTGATACTATCTTTGGTGTCACGGACGCAGGTGCTGCTCCCAATCCTGAGGAGACCCAAGAGGGAGATGAGGAGTCTGAAGAGGTTCCTCCAGAGTTAGAAGAATGGGTAGATAATGGCCTTATGTAGTCATTTTGTTGCGACCCCGGACCGAGGCCCGGGCCCCGCGACGAGCGATGCGATGATTATGATGATGAAATGTGACATCCCACAGGTTTCTGCTGTGAGGATCCCGACAAAATACGCGGGACGGAACTCACACGATCAATGGTTGTTTAAGCATGTAGCAAATCACGTCAAGACATTTCACATGATATAATATCAAACTTGTATAAATAAAATCATCATGACATGAATTTCAGAAAGAGAAATATAAACATGACATTTCCCCATTACATTTGAGTTCAAGGTTAACAAAAGTATGTTGTTAAGTTATAACCTAAAGAGAGGCCAACAAAGGCCAATACATTCTCAAAAGAATCAAAATGAATAACCCTAGCAAAAAGTTAAGCATCTCAAGATCCCGTTCGACATCTAGATGACGTTGTTGGGTTATCACTCATGAGCTGGGGGTGGCTCAACAACGTCCTCCTGACACTCCTCCTCAAAGGTAATGTCAACGGCACCTGAGATGATGTCAAAATCATGCATGTCCAATACAATGAGGTTTGCTGGTAAAACAACTTAACCTAGGGTAACTGAACAATTGGGGTAATAGGTTCTACAGATAACCTATTTACCGACCGGTGTGGTGACAGTCAAAATAAAATCAAGTTGTCTAGGTGGATTATCTATCTTCTTGGCAAACATAGGAGACAAAAATGAATGGGTAGATCCATGATCAGAAAAAATCTGTGCTTCTACTCCACAAATAAGAAGTTTACCTTCCACCACGTCTCCTGTAGCGTCTGCAGCCACACGATTGAGTTGATATGCACGTCCTTACTGCTGTGGCTTGTTCTGTGCCGGATTATGTCTCCCTTGCGCGTTCCTGTTTTGCAGAGGAGGACGAGCAATCTAATTCTGACCTTGTGGTCTGCCTTGCTGCTGCTGTTGTTGCTGAGGCTGCCTAACCCGATTCTGGACTGGTGGTTGGTTCTGAGGAGCCGCTTGTTGCAGTTGCTAGTTTCTATTGGCTTAATTCTGTATAATTAGGTAATCCTTGATTGCATGATCAAACGATCCACATCTAAAACAAGCACCTGTGGCCTTGCGACACTAACTAGTCTCATGATTCTTTCCACAGTGTCCACAGGCACCCTGCCTTGGAGGATTCTGATCTTGCCTTGGTTTCTTATTCTGCTGTTGCCTTTGATTCTGCTGGTTTAGATGCTTCCTCTCTTGGATGATCTTGTTGTTCATATTGTCAAACTTGTATGCCCGTTTGACAGCTTCATCGAAAGTAGCGGGTGGCACTACTCCTGAGGCATCTCTCTCAATGATTGGGTTCAACTCTTCCAAGAACTTGGTGATCTTCTTCTGCACCGTGTCAATCAATTCTGGGGCATATCGATCCAGTCTCTCAAACTTGGTAACATATTCAAGAACCATCATACTGCCTTGCTTGAGTTACTGGAACTCAAAAGCTTTCTATCTCGACATGATAAGGGATGTACTTGTCCGTAAGTTGAGTCTTAAAGGCTTCCCACGCATTCTCATTGGCCATTGTCAAATACGGTTCTTTAACCGTTTACTACCATGTGTCTGCAAGCCCGTAGAACAAGGAAGCTATAAGATGTACCTTCTGGCGTCCTGTGCATGTGAAAACATAGAAATTTTTCTCTGTGTTTGCCAGCCAGTCATTTGCAGCTAATGGGTCTTCTTGACTTGAAAACTCCTTGAGTCACCTTTTTCTAAACCTCTCAAACGAGACATTAAGGTCATGATCCCTATTGTTGATGACAATATTTGGCCCCAAAGGTTGCATAGGTTGGGGTTAAGGTCTGTTCTGCAAGACTTCCAGAAGTTGTCTATGCACTTGGGCCATTTCTTCATCCTTCTTAGCCATATGTTCTTGGAATCTAGCTTGATTCTCATTGGCTTGCCTCTGCTGGTCTAACATATCCTGCATGAGTTCTTGGAATTGTGTCGTAGTAGGTGGATTGACCGGATCGGTCTCATGACTGTTACTACCCAAAGCATTGTGATGCGCTGGTGTTTTCCTTGGAGGCATGATGCTGTAAAACAGAATGTTAGTTCACAATAGCATGGGTTGGTGGGTCTCTAAGTCCCATACAAAATGATCTAATGAGCTTACAGATCTTCGCCACGTCTCTAAGATTTCTAGTTTCTTTCAAGTGCCTGAAACATGTCCCACTCTGATATCAGTCTTGTCGCGACCCTGGACCGAGGCACGGGCCCCGCGACGAGTGATGCGACGATTATGATGATGAGATGTGACATCCCACAGGTTTCTGCGGTGAGAATCTCGACGAAACAAGCGGGATGGAACTCACACAATCAATGGTTGCGGAAGTGTGAAGCAAATCACGTCAAGACATTTCACATGATATAATATCAAACTTGTATAAATAAAATCATCATGAAATGAATTTCAAAGAGAGAAATATAAACAGGACATTTCCCCATTACATTCGAGTTCAAGGTTAACAAAAGTATGTTGTTAAGTTACAACCCAAAGAGAGGCCAACAAAGGCCAATACATTCCCAAAAGAATCAAAATGAATAATCCTAGCCAAGAAGTCATGCATCTTAAGATCCCGTCCTATGACTAGATGACGTTGTTGGGTTGCCACTCGCGAGTTAGGGGTGGCTCAACAGCCTCCTCCTGAAACTCCTCCTCAAAGGCAATGTCAACTGCACCTGAGCACCAAAACAACAAGGATCAAACACGACGGTTTGGCAAGAAATCAATTCAAACTTGCGCATAAAACAATAAAGATTGAAAGGACGTTACTAAAGACAATTCATTGAATTTGAAACTAAATACAGGACTAAGATGCGTTTCAGATAGCAAAACTAACATGAATACTTATAATATCATGAATAGATAACCCACATTGAGCTCATCCTTTCTCTATCATACATGATGACAAGAGTAAGCAGAACAGAACAGAACAAAACAGGATCGTAGGGGTGTAAAGAAAACCTAAAAACTGTCTAACCGAAACAAACCGAACCAAATAGCGGTTAATAACCGTGTTTCACGGTTCTGTTACGGTTACGGTTTTTGAAATTGAAAAACCGCATTTCACGGTTTGGTTACGGTTTTTGTCTTGACTCACGGTTATTAACCGAACCAAACCGTTAACCGTGGTTCGGTTAACCGTTAACCACGGTTCGGTTAACCGTATTCCCAAAACACATGGTTAACCGAACTGTTTCGCTAATAAGAAAAAAACCTAAGGGCCAAAATGGAATTCTTTTTACAGTAACATATTATGCCATTTCTAACTATGGTTTTTTTTTTTTTTTTCACAGTAAGTTTGATTGGTAAATGAGAAAATTTTCACTAATTTTTTTAAGTGACAATTAACCGTAACCGAACCGTTAGCCGCGGTTTGGTTTTTAACGATTTTTCACGATTCAGTTATGGTTACAGTTTTTAAAAACCAAAAACCGTGAAACATGGTTCGGTTAATTATTTTTCCAAAAACCGTGGTTAACCGAACCGTTACACCCCTACAGGATCCCGTGCTACACAAGGTAGACAGGGATCGGCCCCGTTACTGGAACAGAACAGGATGTATATAAAGAATATACGACTAATCTGCAGATAGTCCAAGTATTTAAGGACCCTCAGACAGTGGATCAGACTGAAGGGGCAGTCGAAGCTCAGTGGCGTTCACCTAAAATCATGAATGCACAAAATAAGGCTAAATATATACAAGACAGATCGAAAATAAGGGAAATCACTTATCAAAACAGGGCAAGCAAAACTAATCAGGAACAGCCTGAGCTATAGCAAAACGAACTTAAAAGGTGATCCCCTCATTGGTTCCTGAAACAGTTCAAAGCAGGGCTGAAGCTTATAAACTGAAACATGTGCAAGACGATATAGATCATGACAAGACTGAGATTTGAAACAAGCTTATCAAGCATATGTTAAGGCCCTTTCGTTGACCCTCATGTATTTGAAAACTCAAATTTCGGAATAAAACGGATTGGTGCTCTTGAAGCTAGAAGATATTTCGAGTTCCAAATGCACAATATCAAGCTAAAAGCCTTTAAACATATTTTGGTTTTCATTCCCAGAGAAAATCCCACAAAAACAGTCCAACTTGAAATTTGGTTAGCCCTCGGTCACCTGTCGGCTAACCAAGGTGGTGCATGTCGGTTAGCCGCCAGCTGGCCGCCCGGTCCTATTCAAAAAATTGTAACATTCTGGAAATGTAACTGACTGGTTCAGTCACTTATCGGGTAGCCGCGGTGGTGCTGGTCGGCTAGACGCCAGCTGACCGCCGGGTCCCAGACAGCTGTAGCATTCTGTGTTTTTAACAGCGAGTCTTGGTGACCTGGCGGCCCTTTGGCGGTTAGCTGTACTCAAATTTCTGTTAGCCACCAGGGCTGCCTAGAGAGTTTGAGCATTCTGGTATTGTAAGCGAACCTGGGTTGGTTAGCCACCGGTCACCAGTCGGCTAGCCGCCGAGTGACCGCCAGCTGCGGGAAAATTCATAGCAGATCAGATTCATGCTCTTTTTTCTCCAAAACAAATAGGATTTCAAGTAAAACAGATCATGAGCTATAAGAAGGCATTTGAATCATACTAAACCACATGCATGCAAGCTAAAAAAAAATAGATTTCGAAAACAAATAACCATATTGCTATAAGCACAAGAACAAACCTAGAAATCACATTTGAGGCTAAAATTACCTCCATACCAAAACATGAATTAGAAAAGCTATAAAGATCACTTGACTTATCAAATCCAACCTTCCTCAAAGGTCCTACCCAAGAATGGAGCCAAGATCTACAAAAACCCCAAAAAGAACATAAAAAACCTATAAATTTGAAAACAAGAGAACCCATTTCGAAAAAGGGTTTGCATATATGAAAACAAGATCTTTAGTAGCTAAAAGGACTCCATTAAAGAGGTGAGTTGAAGCTCTTACCTAGAAATGCCCAAACAAAAAGAAATGAAGAAAAAGAAGAAGTTGCCCAGCTGAAAATACCCAACAAATGGGTCCGATGGAAAGCTTGGAAGAAGAGGAAGAAGATGGTGAAATTAAAGCTTCAATCCAAGCTCAAAAGGCTGTCATGCAAGAAGGAGAAATGGAGAGAAAAAGGCTCTCCAAGCTCTGGACGTTGAAACCCACGAAGAGTGTGGAATGAATGAGAGTGAAGGAGAAAAGGGTTTATTTGGCTTGAGTGAGTGTGGGCCCCATCAGATCTATAACTTCAAATAGCTAAAACATGTTCTTGCGGGCCCCATACGAGAACGACAAAGAAGGATAAAACAATCATTGCAAAATCTAGTTTTTAGAAAGTATACTTTTGATATGGTTTTTTAATTTAAAAAATCGTGTTCAGATTTGGGCGTGAAAAGACAATCTCTACCATTTTGGCCAAAACACACGTTTCTGGGCTCCGAACACGGACGGATTGAAAATGAAAGTTGTAGAAAATAATAAAACCATTTAAAAGGAATCAGAATCACAATTCGTCAAAACTCCAGAATCATCCTCCCACGCTTACACGTGCACTCAGGGCGTCCCTGAGCTTGTCTGTCTCAACTAACGCTCTCAAAATTCACAAAACTAATTTCAAAACTAAGTCAAACTATTCTAACCCAACGATCACTAAACTCTCTTAAGACTAATACTCACTTAATTAATACTAATCGAGCTAATCTGGGTCAGGGGTCTGACACATTTCCTCTGGAGAGCGATGTTATGGCTTTTAAGAATTAATTGTAATTATCTTGGAAGATGTCTTAGATTCAGCCTAGCTTCTTTTGTGTAAGTCACACTAGGAATATATTGAGTATGCTTTTGGATATTATTTTGTATAGTATTGTAGGGTAAACTTTTAAAATCCCTATTTTGTTAATAATGAATATATCCTTTGTGTAAATATGAAACCTTTAATTGAACTCAGTATAAAAATGGTACCTATCTATGGAACATTTGAGATGCTTCTGCTATTAATTGTTTTTTGCAGGTGATGGTGAGCTAGCCCCACAAGTGGAAAGAGAAAATTTTTAGCCTTCATGTATTGTATTTGACTTGAGACAGGTATCACGGGAGTACGCGTGTCGCACCTCGGGAATTACCCTAGGCCAGGGTAATTCATGTCCGGTAGGTGACAAAGGAGGTATCTTTTAGTTTCCGTTTTAATGAAAGTTACTGTCACTGAGAAAAAAAATATAGGAATTGATAATAAATTGTATTTCTTGTGTGGAATAGCAAGTCAAAATCTGAAATTTTATGTTTAGTTCCTTGTTTCTTATTTGATAGCTAGTTTCTTTTGTGCGGAGATATTATCCCATTCAGGGGAAAGATATCAGCCTTCTTACAGCTCCAGGACCAAGTGTCTTATACTAGAGTCTAAATTAAAAAGAACGGAGCTCCGAGGCATAGCCAATATTTTATTATGGCGTTCCCACTACTAGCAGTTTGCCAAGTGTAAGTACCGTAGCATTGTAATAATATTTATCTGTGGACATTTCAATTTTCAAGTTCCTTGGTTTGTAGTTTGTATTATATGAAGTCTGAAGTGTAAATCATGTGAATTTTCAGCCAAGTGAGAGACTTGAAAATGATTTTCAGTTATGTGATAAAGAACATGACTTTTCAGTTATGTGATAAACCTGATTTACTTGAAGGGGAAAGAATGGTCGAAGATATTAGTGATGTATTTCAGAAACTTAATGCTATTCCTAGAGCTTCTACATGTGCAGAACTATCACAGAACTATCATTGTACAAATAGAACGTGGGAGATCTCCTGGTTTTGGTTTTTAGCTAGCTTTTTCAAAAAAAAAAATAATTTAACCTACTTGGTCTGTTTCACTTTATGAAATTGATGTGTAGTCTATAAATGAGTGACTTAAGATACCCATTAAATTTCTTTCTTCCTTTCATTTTTTTTCCTTTTATTTGAACATTGAGTTTCAGTTCTTTTGAGTTCTTTAATATCTACTTATTTACTACTGTCATTTGAATTTTGCAATGGTTGTATTAAAGATATCATCAATGGTGAGTAGATATTCAGTCCTGTAGTTGTCTTTGGTGATTGAGTGGTAAAACTTAGATAAATCTAGTGTAGTTGCTCATAATTCCAATGCGGCCTGCTGCTTGTGAAGGCCGACTCAACCAAATACAAACTGCTTTTGAGTAGGACTTTGAACACAAGTAACACAAGGACTCCGCCACACCAACTGTTTGGGAATTTACTATTAAAGTTAAAGTAACGTATAAGCCTTCATTTTTTAGACAAATGTTCACATCAAAAGTACACATCTTTAAAATTCTCTCCTTGTTTAAAAAAATAAGTCAATGCAACATTCTTTATTCACTAATGACAAAAAACTATTTGCTTGTTACGCAAAAAGTCAAAAAGTATCCTTACCAATCCACTAGAGACAAAATACCATCATAACCCCCTCATATATTATATTCTCTTGATTTGATGCTCTACTTTACCTTTATTTTACGGACCATCTTTATACAAAAGTTGCAGGTGCAGATGATCCAGGCTGATCATTGGGAGGCCTTTTCATGATATAATTCACTTGCACTGAGAAAATCGTCTGGGCCTTTCTGTTCAAGCCCTTTAGCAGGGCAAACTGTTTTATTTTCCGGCTCACTCCATCTGATTTTTTCTTTCAAGTACTCCTCGGCCAGCTGCTTGACTTCTTTTACAGCACTTTGAATGGGAAATATGCTGATCTGTTGGCATGGATCCAAAAGTATCCACAAATGTAGTGAATCTTCATTTCCAAAATTGGAGGAGCGTTCCATGTTCTTTTTGTCTCTGCTGAGACTAACATTTGTTGGAGGTGTACTCAATGAGTAGCTTTTCTCAAATGCCTTGGCAACTCTACAAATAGAGTTAAGTAACTAAAGCCCCAATTTCTAAAAAAAAAAATCACATCAAAAGTACTTTAATTTAAATTTTTCGTCATATTTTTCAAAAAAAAGTAAAACAACAATATCCCTTCTCCACTAAAAGACAAAAAAATCCACTTTTGTTTACAAAAAGTTAAAAATATTCCACAAATTTCAAAAGACATAAATAAAATTCATAGACGCAAATAAATTTCAAAAAACGTAGATACATCTGCCAAAACTAAAATAAACCAATTTTCCAAAATTCAGAAGAATTTGCCAAAACTCAGTTAAATTTATTTCAAAAATGCAAATAAATTTGAAAAGACGCAAATAAATTTCAAAAGACACAAATAAAATTCAAAAACCCAAATAGATTTCAAAAAACGCATATAAATTTGCCAAAAAGCTCATATATAGATTTTCCAAAAACTCAGATAAATTAAATAAAAAACTCAGATAAATTTGCCAAAAACTCAAATAAATTTGCTAAAAACTTAGATAAATTTGCCAAAAACAAATAAATTTCCCTGGTAGGGTTGGTTTTGATCGCAGTGGGCCATCGCAATTCATCAGAGGATCGGGACTTTTGGATCCGAATCAGCAGATCGATCCGGATTGCAGAGGACCTTGTCAGGGTTTAGAGTTGCCTAAGAAGAGGGCAGCAGGCCGCCCGTAGGTGTGGGCTTGGGGAGAAGAGGAGAATTGGGTTCTTGATTTTCGTTGGACATCACGTTCTGATCGGGGAAGATAGTGAGCAGGGAAGGGTGATCAAGGTTCTGGTCTTGCTAGAGAAGAAGAAGACCACTGCCGGTCTTGTTGTAGAACTAGAATCGGTGGAGGAGACGATCTCGTCTCTGTTTGCAGGTCAGTTTGACCTCGTCGCTCATCCCTCGACGGTTCTCTACATGCGTTGTCGGAGAAAGAAGATCCCACCAGTCTCCACCGTCGTTGTTGCTGCGCCATCATCGAAGAGGAAGGAGACGCAATTAGCAAACAATCGGAATATCAGTCAGATTCCGGACTCTTTGTCAGATAAACATGGGAGAGAACTGTCGAACACCACATTTTGATCGAAGAAGACACTGAGTAAGGAAGAGCGATCAATGCTCTAGTCTTGCTGGAGAAAAAGAAGATCACTATCGGTCTTGTTGCAGAACCCTAATCGGTGAAGGGAGGAGACGCTCTCGTCTCTGTTTACAGGTCAAGCTGACCTTGCCGCTCGTCCCTCGCTGGTTCTTTGCACGCGTCTTCAGAGAAGGAAGATCCCGGCGGTCTCCATCATCGCTGTTGCTGCGCCATCGTCGAAGAGGAAGGAAACGTAGGTTGCAGACAACCGGAATATCAACCAGATTCCGGACTCTTCGTCAGATTAACAGGGGAGAGAACCTTGCCCTAGGAACTAGGGCTGCACATGGGCGGTTCGGATCAGTTTAACACTAAAACCAATAACTAAACCGAACTTGTTGGTTTTTTAATTAACCGATCCGATCCGACCGATGGAGATGATAAAAACTGAACCGAACCGAATCAAATGGTTCGATTCGGTTCGGTCGGTTAAACCGTTGTTTTTTTTAATTTTAAAATCAAAAATTGAAAATTTCAAAATGATGAGACCCCATCTTTTGCATTTATTCCAATGTTTAGTGCAAACAAAAAAATCCAACATTCCAATGATCCATATAAAAAATAATTCTACTCCAGCAAGAGAGTTTGGACTGAATGCAAGTACACAATCATATTATAGAATAGAAATTCTACAATCCAACCAAGAAAAGAAAATCTCAAAAGCTAAAAATAGAGCGGAGAAAAAACTAATACAGAACCGATCAACTATAAGGTATAGAGGCAGTATTGAGTTCATGTAAGAATGAGTTGTCGAATGTAACCATGAAAGTAGTGAACGAAATCCTAAGGCTAACATAGTAAAAAAGCAATACTTAAGTTAATGTACACGAACGGTTCGGTTTAAACGGTTTTTATGATATCCAAACTGTTAACCGAATCGATGTAAGCGGTTTTTATGATTCCAAACCATTAACCGAACCAATCAACTATAAACCAATTTGAACCGCTCGGTTCAGTTGGTTCGGTCCGGTTTTACAGTGATACCGGATTTTTTGTGCAGCCCTACTAGGAACGAAGGAGAATAGAATATTTGAAATTTTAAAATTCAAAATTTTTTGCCTAAACAGTTGAAAGGGAAAATTAGTCATGAATTTGGCGTATCTAGGGATCTCTCGCTAAAATATATCCAGCTGTATGGACTATAGGCTTTAGAGGAAAAGTTGTTGGACTGGAGGCCTTATAAGACCGTGTCGAAGGACTTTTGGCTAATTATCTCTTAAAATAAAAGAATGTGCTCTGAGAAGTTTGGGTGTGGCATTAGCAGCTCTCAAGATTTAGGGTGGGGACTTGATTGAAAGAAGTTTGACAACTATTCTATGCTTTTGAAATATTTGAATCTTTGTGAAAATGAGTTATACTATTTTGAATTTTTCCCTTTTGTCTACGCTACCTTTGAGTATGATACAACTTTTTCTATGTAAGCTTTCTACTATGATATTTTTGCCTTTTTCGATGCAATCTGACACGTCAAATAGTCAACTTGCACAAAGGATCCAACTGAAACAACACTATTTAAAATATATCTAATTCAATGAGATGAGATTGGCCAAAGAGACCCATGTGCCGATGAACATTGATTCTAACTTAGCCTTTGACTTGGATGACTTGATCTCGGTGGTGGATGGGTGTATACACATCAGATTGGTGTGGATTGGGCCAAATCTGTCACCAATTCGTTACTTACGGATTGATGAATTTGGAATCCATCACCAATCTGTGGCTGTTAAAAACCAATTCGATCCGATCCATGGAGGACCGAATCGGATTGAGTTAATCTGTTCAATCTAATGTTAAAAGAAAGATATCAAATATGTTGTAAAAAATTTCATATTTGACCCCTTAATTTTTTTTTCTTATTTTATATTTAGACATCTTAACTTATATGTAGACCCCTTAAGTTTTTTTTATTTATATTTAATGTCAACTGAACAGATTGGATTGAATATGCGGATCGAGGGTGAAATCCGTCACCGATTCGTTGCTAACGGATTACGAGATTTTCAATCCGTTTACCTTTGGATCGGTTAAAAATCCGTGGATCGGATCGGTTTTATAAATCGACGAATTTTTTGTGCACCCCTAGTGGTGGTGGTGATTAGTGAGACTATGAGAGGAATTCAAATTGCTAATGAGTTCAATTTGTTGCCCAACTCGGGGGTGGTGGTGACCTAAATTGAAGATCTAGGTTTGGACCTTTTTATGATGCCCAACTGGGGTCCACATTCTTGCATGGCTATAACGAGCTTTGGGTCCAACTGGTTCCAACCCATGTACTGGAGGCCCTATTTGGCAAATCTTCTCAATATAAAATATATTAGACTTTTTTACAAGTAGATTGTTTGGCGGGTCTTAATTGGAGGAAGCCAACGTTTCCATCCTACAAAAGCTATAGATGTAAAGTTATAATGTAATAGAAGTTGTACAAATAAATTTGTCAAAATGTTACAAAGCATTAAAAAAAAACTTGCCGTATTATAAAACTTATATTAATAAACTTCTAAACCCCAAGGGGTAGCTCAGTTAGCCTAAGACCACGGTTTGCAAAGGGAGGTTGTACGTTCGAAGCTGCACTACCACACTAGGATTACAGAAGAGTTTATCCGGCTTTTTTTGGGCCCAGAGGGATTAATCCAGCCTAAAGGGTTGGAAACCCTCCGATAGCCAAAAAAAAAAAAAAAAACCTTATAAAGTAAAAAAGACAAATAGTGTTTGATTCCTTCTATATTCATGTCTATTTGAAAAAAATAATCTTTTTACTGCTTCTCGAGAGACCGTAGATCTTAAAGCTAATTGAATTAGACATACCTTTACACTTTGCGAAATAATCTTACTACTAAAATATCCATTTGAATAATTTTTAATTTAAATATACATAAAATTTGACTTGCCAAACATCATCATGGTGTATTTGGAAATATAATATATTTCATGCCCTACACAAACTAATATGATATAAATTGTCAAATAATATAGACTATACAAAAAGATTCGACCTACACCGGATCGTGGGGCCCGCCCTTTGTCCATCTAAATGGACAACATGCAAAGACCTTCCTTAATTACACTGGATCCATGGGGTTTACACCCATCCAAACGGGCCGAGGCCTATGATCGAATGTACTATTTCTTTCCTTTTATGATCCGTTGATATCTACGGTCTTTTGACGAAGAGGTTAGGATGATCAGATGCCCCTATTTTAAGTTGGAAAGTAGGGAGGGCCCACACAAGTTCAAATCCCGAGACCCCAGTTTCAACCCACGTTCCCACGTCTTGTACACACCCATCATCGTCCCTGTCCTCTCCTTTTGGGTATCAATCAAAAACAGAGTTTTGGTTTGGTTTTCATCTAGGGTTTTATGATAAACCCATCATCACTCAACAACATCGATGGATTCCATCAGCAACAGCAGCAGCGAACAGGTAATTGATCGAATCAGTTCTCTACCAGACGCTCTTCTTCTCCACGTCCTCTCTTTCTTGGACGTGTGCCAAGCAGTCCGAACAGGCATTTTGTCGAGCAGATGGAGGGTCCTTTGGACTTCCATCTCATCTCTTGATTTCAACCAATACCAGTTTAAAGGCTACAAGGGATTCGATCCTTTGGATGATTTAGAAGAAGAGGAAGATCCCTATCAACGTCACAATTTGTTATACAATGAGTTCAATTATGATGAAGACGACGACGACGACGACAACGACGATGGTGGTGATGCTGACGGTGGTGATAGTGCTAGTGATAATGCTGATGAATTCATCAAGTTCGTGGAGCGTTCCCTGCTTCTTCACGGTGCTCCCAAGATTAACAAGTTCTCTCTCACTTGCGATTACAGGAAAAAGCTTGAATATTTTATAGATGGGTGGATTCTTGCTGCAACAAGAAAAGATGTGAAAGAATTCTATCTAGAATTCCCTTATTCCATTGATGATTCATACAGCTTGCCTTGTTGGCTATTGAAATGTGGGAGTTTGATTTCGCTGAGTCTGGATGGATGCCTGATGGGTGTTCCTAAATCTGTATATCTTAGTTCGCTCCTTTCCCTTTCTTTATATTCAATACGTATGGAAGTTGGGTCTATTCCAGCATTGTTATCTGGGTGCCCTATGCTTGAAGAGCTGGTTTTGGATAAATGTAGTATAAGTTCTGGTCGGCTCCGAATTTTACCTTCTTCTTCTTCTACAGCTTTGCGGTTAAAGCGTTTGAAAGTAGTATTCTGTAGTAATCAATCTGGTAATGAAATTGGTCTTGAAGTTGAAGCCCCAAATCTCGAATTCTTGAGTCTCTTTGGGGTCAAAATACACAAGAACCCTCTGAGGAATATGTTGTTTCTAAGAGAAGCACATCTTGGCATTTATTTTACCGGTTGGAATCACAAATTGCATTGCACTCTTGAGTCGTGGCTTAAAGATCTTAAGCATGTTAAAGTACTTGGACTGTGCAGCTCCTGTATTGAGGTATGATTGGTGACAGTTTAATTTTTCAAATAATATCCTGGTAGTTTCTAGTCATTGAGCTTTTTACCTCTTCTGAATAGTCTCTGCTCAATTAGACTTAATTGCATTGTTTTTTTTTTTTTTTTTTTGAAGGATGGACAGGGGTGGCTAATGTGAGATGTAAAAAGTATGGGAATCTTTTATTAGAGAATATAGACCAGGTAAAAAAAAAAAAAAAAAAAAAAAAAAAACCCAAAGATTTCTGGATGCTAAAGTAAAGAAGGCAAACCACCTTCATCTTCATTAGAGTTTCATTCACATATTATATTGATTTCTACTTGAAAAATTTTGCACATTTGGTTGGCTTGGCTGCACTGGAGAAATTGATGATGTTGACCTTTTAAGAAATTGGTGATATATCCTTAGAAATTCTGCCCCCCAACCCCCCCACCCCGCCCCCCGCGCCCCCCAAAACACACACACACACACAGGGTTGATATTGAAATATGACTTACTTGATTGATATTCTTGCCGGCATCAGTTTTCCTTTTTTTTTTTGGTAGTGGTTTTGATCTAGTGGGTTAAGTCATGTGCGCAACTGACTGACTTGATTAATATTTGTGCTGTGCCGTTGTGATGATTACTCGCGCACGTGACTCAGACAAATTTTTTTAATGGGACATGTCATTAAACATGTGGGTGGACCCCACTAATTTTTATTCCATTGGACATTTAAATCCATGTAGTCTTGAGGAACAAAATGAATAATCAGATTGGAAACCAGTGATCCAATCACATCTGTGAATGTTGATGGCCGGTGATGACCAATGAGTATGATTTTGGTAAATACATATTCAGCTAATTCCACAAGTCCTTTATCTAGTGCTGCTTGTGGAACCTGCCAAGAGGCCACTGTCCAATTTAAAATGTTCATTGGGTTGTCAAGCAAAACTACTCATTCAAACCAGATTTTTTTGTCGGACATGCACCGATTTCTCCCATGTTGACTTCTAGAGTTTATCATTTCCCGCTGTTCATATATAAGAAGAAGCTTTGAACAAAAGAGAGGCAACCATAGGGTCTGCCCTAGGAAGTTGTAAAATTCATTTGCAGTAATTTTGTAGACTGAGGCCATTTGTTTAATATGATCCATGCCTTTGAATTGTCAAATCCTTGAAAAACTCCTGAATTAAGAGATTACACCATTTTGATTGGTACTTTAAAATGGGAATTTACTCAACACGAGATGGACATTTAGTAGGAAAATGAATGCCAAAATGGTGTCACTGATATTTGAATTTCTTGGTAATTTTCAATATTTTCAATTTATCACTGGATCATTTCTCAGTCTTTTAGGTCAGTAAATATTATGGAAGACAGTTCAAGAAACTATTCGTTTTCTAATATATTTATAATTCCTTATAATAAACCAATGTTTCTAGTTCTACAACTTCAAAGTTACTTTTGAATTAAGAGTTTTGTGATATATTCTTCAATTTGAAATGTGTTGTATGTTAAACTATCATTTTTAATTGGTTGTAAACTAGGTATTGCATTAAAAAAGCAATCCTTTAGTTGATAATTTATGATTTATTGCTTCCATGATGCAGTTTAAGGTTTTAACACTCATGGTTGAATGGCAGTTTTGTGATATATTCTTCAATTTGAAATGTGTTGTATGTTAAACTATCATTTTTAATTGGTTGGTTGTAAACTAGGTATTGCATTAAAAAAGCAAAGCTTTTTTTGGTAATTTATGATTTATTGCTTCCATGATGCATTTTAAAACTCATGGTAGTCGTATTGGCATGTAGCAAGCCCAACTAAGAACAAAATAATATAATACATGTAAAAAGGAAAAATAAAATAGATAAAATAAAAAAATTAATTGTGCATTTCATTTATTTCATTGGTGCCCATGATAACTTGTGAACACAATCTTGGGTATTTACAGGTTTAACACAAAACAAACAAAAAAACTAAGCAAAAAATGTGTGAAGAAGATATTTTTGCAATTATCTTTGAATGACTAATGATTTGTTTTCAAGAGAAAAGTTGTTCCTAGCTTCCCTTCTATAGTTGAGATACAGGCACCGACAAAGAAAGGGAAAAAAACAACGAAAAGAAGAAAGGTGCTCAAGAAGTAGATGGGTCCTGATGTAGGCCAGACCTATTACCAATGGGTACACCAGGCCCAATAGGGCCCAGATTACAATCCCAGCATGTGTACCACATGAATCCCACTTGCTAAACACGAGTACCACATGCATCCAAGATGGTTTTTGGACTACAATAGTAAAATGTCCAAGTCACACATCCAAGGAATCATTGGAGCCACTCAAGAAGATTTGTGCTTGTAATTTAAGTTCATCTACAAGTTTGATACCCATGGATGTCTACTGCAGAAGGCTTAAAGGGGTCACCGTGTGCTAAACTTGCAGTGTTAACTCTAGAGGACCTTTTTAGCTCCGATTCGTAAGTCTGAAGGCTTATCATAGCTAGGTTTTGCCCAAATCATAAAATAAAGAGGGGAAGTGTCCAATGGGAGTGGAGATAACCGCTACATTACAGTATATTTAAGAGTTCTCTTGGCTTTTCAGCCCTAGTTACAATCTGTACTACCGATGAACTAAATCAAACAAAAAGATGTTTTAATCCTGGATAGTAAATAATTAAACAAAAAAAATGATGAAATTAATCAAACATAAAGATGTTTTAATCTTAGCCAACATTGTTTTGAAAATTAGAATTGTATCGTAAATTGTTCATACCCATGAATCGAATTGAATCGTGAATCCTATCGCGAATTGTAGGATATTTTTTTTATTTTTATAATAAAAAAAATAATAATAAATTAAAAAAGAAAAGGAAAAAAGTAGTTATTCACAATCCATCCATTTTCCCATTCATAGCATTATAAATACAATGACAACTAAGTCATCGTGCAATCATATCAAGAACATCTTAACATATATTAATATATAATAAATAATATGTATAAATAGTTAAATAAGTTTAAGGTACCAATATATACTTGTTTTTTGTTATCTTTAAATCAAAATATAAAAGTACAAATAAAATCCAAACCATCAATCTTACACGACATGATCTCTCGAAGTTTAAAAGTGTTAAAGAAGAAAAAAAAACCCGAAAAGGATTTAAAAAAGAAGAAGAAGATATAGACAAGCCCCATATATATAGTCGAACGCTTTAATCAAATGCATGTTTTTTATTTATCTTTAAAACCTCCCAAAGCCGCAAAAATTCTTAAGACGCTTCATTAACTACTAAATAACCTTTTAAAAGTAAAACTGCTAAAAAAAAAAAAGGAAAAAGGGTAAAAGATTATTAATATTAACTTATTAATTGTAGCTATTATTGCTTCGTTGAATCGCTTAGAATCATAAGATTCAATGAAAAACTCATCGAATCATATGATTCACACCTGAATCCTAAGATTTATTTATAAATGGGATTCGTTGCATGTATATGAATAATTTTCCTTAGGATTCGGGATACGAATCGTAGGATTCTGAACTATGCTTTCTAGTAAATGACTAAATAAAAAAGTTACCACACCGACCCCTCATTTAGCTAAATGCTATTTGCGATCAAGATGTAAAAATGGTATAGAGAAGATGATGGATATTCTTCACACAATTGGTCTTTCTTTTGGTGAAAAAGATGATGGTATGTGATTATTTAGAAGGGGGTTTCTAGATTAGGATTGAGAGAGAAATACCACTAAAAGGAAGCTTAAAAGGAAAAAAAGGACAAGTGAGTAATAAATTTACACAAAGTTCATTTAACTAGGGTTGACATGTAATTTGCGAAGGTCCATACATTGGTTGCTACAGATGAGAACAGTAGTCGAATTGAGTTAATCTTGGCTGTTACTCGTGCTTTGTGCTTGATATGTGCAAATGTCGTAAGATTGTCTATCCGTATGACCAAGTGAACCCTTCAGCAGTTAGTCATGCTTTGTGACGGTGAATATTCCCATTTGGTTGGAGATCTAAACCTATAAAAAATTGGCTATTTTTTCTCTTTTTAGTAATAGGGTCAAGTTCGTGTCTGATCAATCTCTCTCTCTCTCTCACAGCCTGTTTTCACCATGGATTCTCCCAAGTTTTTAGGAACAACAATCAATAGATACCATGAATGACTGTAGGAGGGTACATTTTGAAGGACACATTCATTAATTTGATGCTGAGTGAAACTATTAGGCAGGAGCTCCTGCATGAATGGCTTCTGGAAGATCAAAGATCATCAGTGATAGAGTCCCGGCTGGATGGGTCTTCTATATAAACTATGTGACAGCTTGTGCTTGTGGAGACTGGGTCTTTGCAAATCTTGAAAGATATTTCTTCTGCATCAATCTCCATGGAGGGGCCCACCAGCAGGTTGACTCTATCATTCAAGTGCTAATTACCTGAAGATTGGCTGGTTGGAATGGTGAGAGGATTTGGAGTTGTCTCTAGTTTAGTCAACTTGTCTTTTCTTTCATAGATTTTGATAATAGGAGGTTTTCTGGAGAGTTCTTAAAAAATTACTATATTGCTATATGTAGGAATTAGGAGTTTAAGATGATCAGAAAATAAAAAATTGGAAGAATAATGTCATCCACGGATATTTTTTGTTTCTTGTTTTCTAATGCTATCACCTTCATTTGAGATGTATGAAGTGCTTTCATAGAATGTGGCATCCATTTATGTAAATAATTTATCGCTAGGAGTATGGAAACAAATTTGATATCTTTTGTAGGGTGTGGAAAAACTGACAGAGACAATATTTCAAGGATCCAATGTGATTTGTCTTAGAATGTTATGAACATAATGTATGCAGCTGAGTGGTACATGAACCAAGAGTGTTTTAGATGACTGAACTCGAATGCGAGATTGTCATTCTAATACTTAGGAAAGTATTAAGCTAATGAGAGAAGTATAGTATAGTACTTGTGGAAATTGCATAGGGCCATAGCTTTTTTGGTACTTCATGTTGAGTAAAAGGGCTTTTGTGACTTATAGTTATAGCTGGTGATGATTTGGCAACTCCTTTTGGAGAGTTGAATGGGGAGGTAATTTGGTGTATGTCATTTTTTTTAGAGGAGACAGCAAGTTTGTGGAAGTGAGTTCTTCACTGTTATTATTTCTTAAAAAATGGATTTTAGCATCAAAGTTTCTAATCATCGAATGAAGCATAGACTTTTCATCATATAAAGTCATGTGTAGCATCAGGAAAATCATTAATAAACAAGGATTAAAAACCTGGACTTGGGGCTCTACTCGGCCAAGTCGGTCGAGTCCCAACAAACTTAAAAAAACATTAAAAAATAAGGAAAAAAGAGGAAAACTAAAATGGGACAGCCTAGGAGGTCCCTCCATCCATGTAGATATATTGAATCTTTTTATTCTTTTATGTAACAATAGATTTTTGTGAAATTATAGAGTATATAGTAGAATCCTTTATCTTCCCTATTACTTGGGTGTTTTTAACAACAAATTCCGCTATTCTAAAGCATGCTATTGCTACTATTACTGTATACTAGTAAATAGTAACCTGCTATTATATATGCCACAGCTTAAAGATTATGAGACAGAAACCATTTAATTGCAATTAAAAGACAAATCCATATTCCAATTTCCATATCAATTATCAACTATGAAGTATCAATTAGCAAATAGCAACCATACTTTAGCCCATTGTTTCTAATACTATGTTGAATGCCTTGCCGGTTGGATGTCTTCTTCGTCATCGTCGTCATTTTGATTTTGACGATAGTGTTGTGCTAAATCAAAATCAAAGAAGTCTCCCCTCCCTCTTGGAGGACCTTGTCCATAATTTGATGGATCCGAATGACCATAGCCAATCAATATTCCCTAATTATAACCATCCGGTTGACCTTGTCCGTAATTTGATGGATGCCTTCTTGCCCTCCCCTTCCTCTAGCAAAATTAATTTTTCACCATTCAAAAAAAAATAAAAATAAAAAATTGTAACCAATCAAATATTCTAGTTACTATAGATTCGATAAGAATTAAATCAATATCCTTATGTTTTGCAACATTATGTGATAAAAAAGCACCATCTTCTTGATGTTGTTTATACATTGCTTCTCAAATCCTCCATCTCTTCTTCCTTATGGGTTGAAGCCATATCCACCGCAGTTTATCTTATAAATCTGCTTCCTTCTCCTAAACTTCACCACCGAACTCCTTATTTCATCTAAATGGGAAGCATCCCGGTTATAATGACCTTCGTACTTTTGGCTTCATCTACTTTGTTCGTTTGCTACCAATTGTACAGACAAAACTTATAGTTCAATCCGCCAGATGTACCTTCGTAAGATTGCACCAAATTAGAAAGGATGTCTTTGCTACTATACAAGCATCCGTTGGAGCCACACATCTTGAAATGTTGTCTTTTTTCAAAATAGTAAGGACGTCATATCATCTACTTCCTTTCCGATCTCATATTCATTAACTTTTCTGATCCATGATCATCTTCCATAACTCGGTTTTAGCTAGGAGTGGTCTACCAACGATGAAGGTTACATGAGGAATTTGCTGAAGTGCATCTCTCCTAGGATGAACCTTATTCAAGTCATCTAGTTCCTTTTTGCTGGTTATCCGGCCTTCCCGGCCTCCTGATTGCTATGTTTTTCTACTCACTTCTTTGTCTACCACTCTCTCTTCTGTATATATTCCAAATTCTTATTCTTAGACCATGAAATGTGAATGCGGGCTCCATGCAGGAAGAGCTTGATCCACTCACTCAAAATCATATATGGGATCTTGTTCCATGACCTTCTCATGCAACTCCTATTGGCAGCAAGTGGGTCTATGTCAAACTTAAATCAGTTGGAATTTTGGATCTCTAAAAGGCCTGATTAGTCACTCTTGACAATAAGCAAGAATTTGGGGTAGACCTTGAAGAAAAATTTGCTCTAGTTGCCATGATGACCGCTATTCATACTATCCTTGCAAAAGCTGCTTCCTAATATTGGGCACTTTTTAAATGGGTGTAAAAAAAAAAAAAAACTTTTTTGCATTGAGACCTTAAAGAAGAAGTCTATTTGCAACTTCCTTCTGTGCTGAATGCTTGTTGTCTTGAACATCTTTTTATATGTTGAAGCAAGCTCCACAGATAAAGTTTGAGAAATTTTGTAAAATTCTTCACTAAGTTGCATTCCAACAAAGTCATTATGATCCCTCAATGTTCCTCCTATCATCAACTGGCACCGCAATTTTGCTAGTATGTCAATGATATTATTTTCATCAGCAATGATCTCAATGGTAGAGTTAGAAAATTCTTGTCCAATTGGCACACCAATTGATGTCAATGTTAAATATAGCAAAGATGATTGCGATCTTCTGTCCAACCGTACTGTTTATCCGCAACTAGTTGGCAGTCTAGTGTAGTTGACCATTAATAGGCTTGACTGACGTCTCATATGTAGTCAATGCAGTTAGCCTGTTGATGACCTATGATACCCAGATATGGCATGGATATGGCAGGGACATGGAATTTACACATAAAAAGTGAAGTATCAGATACGATATGACATGATATGTTGCATACTTTTAAGTATCCGGGTATCATAGTTTCTGACAGCTCCTAGGCCTCTTCATATGTTTGCAGTCCAAGATCATTTGTTATATTAAGGGCAACTGAAATCGTGGATTGTTCTTCCTTAAATGGTTGCAAACTTAATCAAACTACTTATAGTGATGTTGATGTCGCTGGGTGCCTGGATAGTTGTTGTCTATCACAAGCTGGTGTATGTATCTAGGCGCCTTATTAATCGCCTTCTTACATGGTCTAGTTTTACGCTTCCAAATTCAACCTTTTTAGTGCTCTAAATGGAGTAAGAACTTATATGTTGCATAACTGTTAATTCTTTTAAGCCGACCCCAAGATGCTAGTTGGGACAAGGCTTTGATGATGATTATGAGTGAAGTATTTTTATTGCATTAAGTTAATATATTTTTTAATGCTTATAGTTTAACTTCAAAAAAGAAAATATTTTTTAAGAAAACAGGATTTAGTTAAAGCATATTCTGCAAGTATCCGCGAGTCCATTGTCAAATGTTTCTTTTACAACATGTCTCTGTATATTGGAATTCAAGATGAAGTTAAGAGGCTTAATTTGTATCAGTTCTGGATTAAGCCTATTTCTCATTGTGATTTTTTGAGGATGGTTGAAACTGATTTCTCTTTGAAGGGAACTTTCATCCGAAGTCTGGATCGATGGATGGAAGTTTTGGGTCCTGTGCTAAGGCCAACATGGGTTCGGTTGGAGGGTATTCCTTTGCATGCCTGGGATGAAAGGGTTTTCCACAGTCTAGGTGACTCTCTTGGGGTGTTTATGGAGATAGATGATGAATCCAAAAAGAAGATAACGCTTTATAAGGTTTGTCTGCTTATCTTAAGGGATCTAGAACGAAGATTGCCAAGTATATTGCTTTAGAAG
Organism: Persea americana; assembly: GCA_029852735.1. Taxonomy (NCBI): domain Eukaryota; kingdom Viridiplantae; phylum Streptophyta; class Magnoliopsida; order Laurales; family Lauraceae; genus Persea; species Persea americana. The sequence continues at coordinate 51,877,554 of CM056810.1, read as the reverse complement.
TGGATTTGGTCCGCTTCTTTGTCACTGTCATTGAAGAAGAAAGGGAGGTGAAATCGCTGGTGTCTGATCGTCGGAAAGTTGCTGCGGATGACACAAGGAAAGATCCAAATCAGGAGGAAAATCCGGAGGCTGCTGGCGATAAATTAGGCCTGTTGGGATTCAAATGTCAAAAATCGTATTAAGGAGGACTCATCGCTGGAGATAAGGGATCTCTTTCTTCAATTCAGGGCAAGAAGTTGATGATTGAACCTTTGCAACGCACTCCAGGAAAGAAAAGGGGATTGAATAGCTGTCCAACTATTAAAGAGTCTTTTGGAAAACTGAGAAATGACCTTGATGCTCCTGGAATTAGCGATAAGTCCTTAATAGCCCAAGAGCAATTGTCTCAGGCGTCTGGGGAGAGGAATACAACTTGCTTAACTCTAAGAGGACACGTAGCACACCAAGTGGGACCTGGCGCTGGTGGAGTTAGTGTCCATCCGAATTTTAATAATGGGTATGGGGCAGTCATATGGCACGTATGTCTGTTCCAGAGGATCATTTTATGTTAAGTGGACATGTTGATAACTTCGTGGGTCCTAAACCGGTGGAAGAATGCTGAATCAGATTCAGAATGGTTCAGATGCTAGGTCTGAATGGCAGTTGGACCATAAATCAAAGAATGGCGATAATAGATGGGGAGATTGTAGCTCTGTGGAAGATGATCAGTCTGTGGAAGACGATCAGTCCTTGGAAAATGTTCAGTCTGAGGAAGATAATCAGATCAATACAGATGGTAATGCTGATGAGTTGGTTGAATCCAATGATAAAGCGTTGGTTGTGGTGGACTTAGTCGACAATGTAGAGGCACATTTGCTGTGGAGCATTCTTTTTCTGACCATGGAGAAGCAGAAGCAGTTCTAAAGGTTGAAGAAAAAATCCTTGAAATAGCCAGGATTATGGGTATTTCTGTGGAAAGTCGATTAGTGGAATTGAGAAACTTCATTGAGGAGATGGTGAAAGAGGAAAGGGTCAAAATAAGATTGGGAATCAAAGTAGGAAGAATCTGAAACTCAAAAGGGCGTTGGAGAAGTTGGCTTTTTCTGTCAATTATGATCGACAGACGGTTGACAACCAAATTAGTGTGAAAATTTGGGAAATATGAAGCTTATCTCCTGGAATGTTCTTGGAATGAATTTAGCCTCGAAGAGAGTAGTAATGAAGGGTGTGTTTAATGCTTTTAAAGGGGATTGCATGTTTATCCAAGAAACAAAAATGGAGATCATTGATACAAAGGTTATTAGATCGATTTGTTCTTGGCCAGATTATCAGTTTGCTGTGTCCTTCTACAGGTGCTTCAGGAGGAATTTTATTATTGTGGAATGCATCTCTTTGGCACAAATTGGATGAATTTGTGGGGAGGTTCTCAGTGTCAATTTTACTCAAAAGATTTTCGATGTGAGGAAGTGTGGGTGGCTACTTCAGTTTATGGGCCAAATAATGCTAGTGATAGTGCCGCATTTTGGGCATAGCTTAGTGGCTGGCTTATGGAATTATCCTTGGTTGCTTGGTGGAGACTATAATGTCATTAGATTTCCAAATGAGAAGCAAGGAGGTTGTTCTTTTTGTCCGGCTATGAGTGGTTTTAATGATTGGATTCGACTTCATGATCTAGTTGATTTGCCATTGAGAGGAGCAGATTTCACTTGGTCAAATATGCAGAATGAGCCAATGATGAATAACTTGGATCGTTTCCTTGTATCTAAAGATTGGTTGAACATCTTTCCTGATTGTTCTCAAAGAGCAATGGCACGGCCAATTTTGGACCATTGCCTGTTGGTGTTAGAGACTGGTTTGGAAGATTGGGGCCCTTCCGCTTTTCAGTTTGAAATTGTGTGGCTTTCTGAGAATGGATTTTCTGAATGTGTTAGAGATTGGTGGTATTCTATTTCTGCACGTGGATGGATGGGGTACCAGTTAGCTCAGAGATTGAAATTTATTAAGAGTAAAATAAAGGTATGGCAGAAGGAAGTTTTTGGCAATTTAATTGAGAAGAATAATCAACTGTTAGTTGATAATCGTTGTATTGATGAGAAGGAAGAAATGGGGGACCTTTCGAAGGAGGATCGGGTTTGTCGATCTATTCTAAAGGAGCCGTTTCAAAGAGTAATTTTCCAAGAAGAGCTTAAGTGGAAGCAACGACCCAGAAATAAATGGTTGCATGCAGGGCAGCGTAATACTAAATTCTTTCACGCGATTGCTAGTGCCCAGTGTCAAATTAATCGAATAAATACTATTTCTGCTGGCGGAAGATTGTGAGAAAGTAGAGAAGTTATAGAGAGAGAAATTGTTCATTTTTTCAGTAAACTATATACGGGTGTCAGCTGGTCTAGGCCTTTGGTGGATGAGATTCCAGTTAGAAGGCTTTCCCAAGAGGGTATCTTCGCTAGAAGATCAGTTTACGAATGAAGATATTAGAGAGGCTGTTTTTGAGTTAGGAGGTGATTGTGCGCCTAGTCCGGATGAGTTTCCTGTTGTGTTCTATCGGCATTTTTGGGATCTTTTAAAAGATCTACTAGTTTTCTTCAATGAGTTTCATGTTAATAGTGTTATAGCAAGTGAATTGGGTCTTCATTCATTGCTTTAACTCCCAAGAAGGACGGTGCCATTTCCATTAGGGATTACAGACCCATTAGCTTAATCGGTAGTCTTTATAAGATTTTGCCTAAAGTTCTTGCTAACCGATTACAAAATATGCTTCTGTTGATTATTTCTGATAGTCAAGAGGCTTTTGTAGATGGGCGTCAAATTTTAGACAAAGTTGTTTTTGCTCATGAGGGTATTGATTCGAGGAATCGTCAAAGGCGTCCAGGTCTAATTTGCAAGCTTGATTTTGAAATAGCATATGATATGGTTGATTGGGGCTTTCTTCAATATATGTTGGGAAGAATTGGGTTTGGGAAGAAGTGGAGAGGTTGGATTCATGCTTGCGTCTCCTCTGCTCATTTTTCTATGTTGGTAAATGGTTCTCCTAAAGGCCTTCACAAGCTCTAAAGGCACTGGGTAAGGAGATCCTCTGTCCCCTATGCTGTTTGTTATTGGAGCAAAAGTCTTGCCCTTTATTGGAGAAAGCTAATCAGATGCATTTAGTATCTGGATTTGCAATTGATAATAGCTGCTGTGAGGTAACTCAATTACAGTTTGCGGATGATACCATCATCTTTTGTGATGCTTCTCTGAGTCGGGTACATATGGTGATACTTATTTTACATTGCTGAAAATCAATTACGGCAAATGTGAATTGATTGGCGTCAGGATGGAAGAAAGTCATGTTGATTCTTTATCAAAGGCTTTTGGGTGTAAAGTTAAGGGATTCCCTCTAAATATTTGGGAATGCCTTTATGTTTGGGATTACCAAAGAAATCTCTTTGGGATTCGGTGGTGGAGCGGTTTAAAAGCTCTTGGAAGGGAAGATATTTATCAATGGGAGTTAGAATTACTTTAATCAAGTCAGTTTAGTCATGTATTCCAATCTCTTCTTTCCTGCTTCAGATATCCTAAGAGTGTTATGCGAAGAATTGAAAGAGTTCAACGTGACTTTCTGTGGAATGATTCTGTTGACAAAAGAAAATATTATTTGGTTAGATGGGAAACAATGTGTCAACCTATAAATAAAGGTGGTCATGAGAAGGTAAATAAAGGTCTTTTGGGAAAGTGGTTATGGAGGGTGGGAGAGCCTGATCAAGGGTTGTGGAGGAAGAACCTAATAAAAAAGTATAATTTGGGCAATGATGGGTGGTGGGTATCGGGTCATGATTATAAGGCTTCAGGTATTTGGAAGTCTATTCTTTATGTCAAGCATGGTTTTGATCCTTTAGTTCGTAATGGAGCTCATAAGGGGAGGAGGATCAGATTTTGGAATGATGAATGGTGTGGTCAAACGACTTTGAATCATGGCCAATGTGTTTGGAAGATGAGGAAACGGTGCATCATTTGATGATTCATTGTCATTTTGCTCATAGAGTGTGGTCTATTTTGCTTGAAATGTTTGGTATGGAATGGGTTATGCCTAGGATAGTTGAAGATCTATTTCTTCTATAGCATTGGCTCTGTTAATTTATTCGGGGAAAGAGCTTATAGAGCTTAGCATTGTATGCTACATGTTGGAAGCTTTGGTTGGAAAGGAATAATAGAGTCTTTAGGAATAAGTCTAACTCTGTGATGGATGTGGTAGAGTCCATAATTTGGTCCGTCTCCGAATGGGCAAGTACTCGTAAGGAGTTTAATGGAGTTTCTATGAAAGATCTTATTAGATCTTGGTCTTCTTTCTTTAAGGGTGGTTGGAGTGTTAAGTCCAGAGTTAAGAGTTGCATGGATGAATCCCCCTACTATTGTTCTGAAGCTGGATTTTGATGGTAGCTTTGTTCGTTCTGTGCGAAAGGGAGGGATAGGTGGAGTCATAAGGGATTGGAAGGGTAAGATTGTAAGGAGCTTCTCTGGGCTGATTGTCTCTTCGGATGCTAATGAAACTGAGTTGTTTGCTTTTCTTATTGGTTTCCGAGAGTTGCTTCAAATTGCTGGCTATGATGCTATTCTTGAGGGAGATTCTTTCTTGGTAATTCAGTGGTGTTCAGGTAGTTCTTCTTATCCTTGGAAATTGACGGATTGGGTGGAGGAGGTGCATGATATTTTAAGGAGGTTGGGAGCCACCTTCCATCATATTCTTAGGGAAGCTAATACTGTGGTGGATAGTCTTGCTTGAGAAGGAGTTTTTCGCTCTTCCATGTCTTTTGATGTTTAGTTATTTTTTCTTATCTTTTTGTTGATTTTACTTTCGATGTGCTTTGTTCTTTTTTGTTTTTGGTGAAATAAAGTTTTATTGTTATAAAAGAAGATAATGTTTACTTATTTATTGCGAGCTAGTTTAGCACTTCACTTTCTTTGGCTCATGGTAACGGCCATAGATATAGTGAGTTGACTGGTGCCCCACTTTTCCAATTTAGGGCCTGTTTGTTTGCATTTGATTACATGGAAATTCATGGTCAAATAAACTCAAGATTAGCTGAGGTGTGAATGCTATGAGGTGAGGGGGTGAAGGATACAAGGAAGTAGATGCTTTGACTTTCCTAAGATTTGAATTACTAGGGTCATGGCTAGGTTTTCATTTCTCATCTTTCCTTTATATAATTTCCATCAAAGGGGAGGCTATTTTCTGGTCATTATTGTATCTTCACCTTAGGTCTTCATTTTTAACCGCTTATGGGATGACTTCCTATGTATTCTATGCAAGGAAACATGTCCTTAAAAAAGTAAATGGTAGGAATTGATAAATTGTATTTCTTGTGTGGAATAGTTAGTCAAAATCTGAGATTTTATGTTAAGTTTCTTGTTTCTTATTTGGTAGTTTGTGCTGTGTGAAGGTATTATCGTTTCTTGGGGAAAGATATCAGCCTTCTTACTGCTCCAAGACCAAGTGTCTTGTACTGGAATCTGAATTACAAAGGTCGGAACTCCCAGGCATAGCTAATTTATTATGGCGTTCACATGATCTTGAGAATCTCATTATCAATTTGCCTACACGCATGATTTCTGGTGTAAGTACCATAGGATTGTAATAATATAGTTCTGTTGACATTTCAATTTTCAAGTTCCTTGGGTTGTAGTTTGTGTCATATGAAGTCTGACGTGTAAATCATATGAATTTTCAGCCAAGTCAGACTCCTGAAGAAGAGGATTTTATTAATGAATATTGGAGGCGGCTTAAGTTTTCATTCCCCTGCATGGTAAATAGCCTTATGACTGTCAAGATCTCGGGCTTTATGGGACGAAAATGTAAATCTGCTCAAATTATGTTACGAAAATGTAGATCTACTGTTGACTGTGACATTGTCAGTAGCATTTTTGAGAAGCAAGATACAGAAATAGAGCTGGTGAGGTTTTTCCTGACAAATGCAGTGTCATTAAAGAAAATGACCGTTCAGTTCTGTGATAAACCTGATTTTCTTGAAGGACAAGAATGGTCAAAGATATTACTGAGGACATCTCAGAAATTGACGGCTATTCCTAGAACTTCTTCATGTGCAGAACTGTCACTTCTGAACAAATAGAACACTGGAGATCTCTTTGTTTCTGTTTGTAGCTACCTTTTCTCTCTGTTATTTTTTTTAACATACTTGGGTTGTTTCATCCTATGGAGAATTGATGTGTAGTCCATAAAATGAGCGACTTAAGATACCTAATTGAATTTCTTTCTTCCTTTTAGTTGAACATTGAGTTTCAGTTCTTTTGAGTTCTTTAATATCTACCTATTGTTTACTGTCCTTTGGATTTGCAATGGTTTTTTTAAAGATATCAATGGTGAATAGATATTCAGTTCTGTAGTCGTCATTGGTGATTTTGACTGGTAAAACTTAGATAACTCTAGTGTAGTTGCTCATAATTCCTATGCAGCTTGCTGCTTGTGCGGGCCTGTGGCCCTGGGACTTTGAGAGGCATTGACCTTTAAAGCTGACCCAACCAAAATGCATACTACTTTTGAGGCTGACTTTGAACAGAAAATAACACATGGACTATGCTGCGTGAGACACCATAGAAGGTTCACAAGGCACCAACTAAAATATATGCTACAGTCGCTCTCCTTTTCTATTTCTTATCTGAGACTATCTTTATACATTAGTTACAGGTGCAGAAGTTGATCATTGGGAGGCTCTTTCATGATATAATTCACTTTCAGCAGGGCAAACTGTTTTCTTTTCCAACTCACTTCATATGGTATTTTGTCAAGGACTCCTCAGCCGGCTGCGTGGCTTCTTTGATAGCACTTTGAATGGGAAATATGCAGATCTGTTTGCATGGGTCCAAAAGTTTCCACAAATGTCCTGCATCAGCATTTCCAAAATCGGCGACATGCATGGGGAAGCATCAGGATATAGCTTGTAAAATTGGATTAGCATTCTAGTCCAGGTTCTTTTTGTTTCTGCTACTGTCTACATTCGTGAGTGGTTCTCAATGAGTAAGTTGTAGGTGCCTCAAAATAACTGTTTTCAGATCCTTCCTAACATTACAACTGAAGTCTAAATATCTTCATTTTGAGGCAAGAAAGGAGGAAAAAAAAAAATCCAACTTGGTTTTTGATTTGAACAATTTGAACTTGGCGATGGTGATGAGATGCGAGTTCCATTGCTAGAGATTCTAGCAGATGAGTTGGTGTGGAGTAGGGTACATTGTCCAGGCCCAGAAGAGGAGAGTTACTCTCCTTGACCTGGGGGTTTGGGTTGCGTTCTGGTGGTTTCGTTGTGGCAAGGATAAAGCTTTTATTATTGTTTTATAACACTAAAAATTTTAATACCAGAATACAACACCAAAAAAAGCCTTGACAGAGCACTAACTAGGCCATCCTGACAAGAGAACAACAAACCAAAACACTTAAAATTCAGTGGCATTAAAGAAAATGACTATTCAGTTCTGTGATGAACATGATTTTCTTGAAGGGGAAGAATGGTTAAAGATATTGCTGATGGTTTCTCAGAAATTGACTGCTATTCCTAGAGCTTCTCCATTTGAGAACCAGTGGCGGACCCGAGTGTCTGCACCCGCGAGATTCGAGAAATTCTTTAGATGATAATACCTTAAAAGTTTCTATATTATTGTTTAACTTTTCACTTGACCATTGCCAGCACCATCCAAATGAAAACCTGTGTCCGCCATTGTACAGAGCTGTCACTCTTGCACAATAGACACAGGTGATTTATTGGTTTGGGTGTGTACCTTACCTCTTCTTTTTAACCCACGAGGGCCAGGGTTTCACTTTGCCGATACAGCATGTAGTCCATAAAATGAGTGAACTAAAACTATTACCCAATTCACGTTTCTTCCTTTTTTTTTTTCAGTTGAATCAATAGTTTCAGCAGTTCTTTCGAGTTTCTAACATCTACCTGTTGAACTTGATCTTGCACTGGTTGTTTTAAAGATGTCATCAATAGTCGGTACATTTTAAGTACGGTAAATAAAGGTTCAGAAGGTTCAGTCGCTCATTTCTCTGTTCCCTGTCAGTAACTATCTTTATCATTATGCATAAGGTACATAAGCTTATGATCCATGCTGATCATAAGATAGGCCCTTCCATGATCTGAACTCACATCTTTTTTATGATCCTAACCTTAGTTGGACTTCTGAGGAAAAGAATCAGATGATCAGTGACAATTTTTATACATAAGGTGCAAGTGAGGCATGATGCAAACTGATCATACATAGGCCAATTTGACCCTGAACATGGGCTAAAGTCAGGCCGGTTTGATAATCCTGACCATTTGATTTGATGGATGAGAAAAAGTAGGTAGCTAAGAGTGTTAGATTGTATGTCCTCAATCCAGTAGATGATATAAATAAATTGATTTATCACATTAATTAATTTATATTTTCATGCTTTATTCATGTGATGAATTGTGTTTTACTATATGTTTGCACATAACTAATACAAAATGACAGGATGGTTCATGAGATGAACAGGAGCCCACAAGTATATTAAATGTAATAAATGTGTGTGGATGTGATTCACATACAGGAGACATGAATCACAAATCTTATACTTGAAGTATTTTCACAACCAGTAATGAAACTGAGCATCTCATCTAAAAAGGTTGTAGCACTACAATTACTATGAGATAGTGTGATTTGTCTTAATAATCAAAGTGTAAGACTCTGCATTGTTGAGTTAGTACATTGAATGTATTGAAGGACCATGACTAGCATCTTATGCAAATTTGTCTTTAATTTAAGGACTGTTCTCATAATTCCCAAGCAATAGTTTCTTAATCCTGAGAGATTAATGGACTCAAGTTTTTTCAAAGTATTTACTTTGAGTTACTAATGAGTGAGGCCAACTGTAGGTTAACATCTTAGATACGTTGTAGTGGGGTTGTGGGAACATATAATTCGCAAGATGGAATCTATCCTTTAAAAGAGGAATATCCCTAGTGCCAATTAATGGAATTTATCATTGGTAAGTGCGCACCCGTCTTGATTAAGAGTTAATCAAATGGTACCGATGATTATTGTGATTAATTGGGTCACAAGGATAATAAGAGATGGATCCAATTTGGTTGGACATTTTAATTCCAATAGATCTATTGATATAATTGATGGAGGGGCTACTTGCAATAATTGGAAAGATTAGGGTCTTCTTGTTATTATTCCTACGATTGGGGTGCAATTGCATTTATATAGTGGACTTATTTGCGATTAGTTGTGGGGCCGGAGTTGACATGATATATAGGGTCCAAAATTTCTGTTGGAGCTAAATTCTAAAGAATCTAGTAATCCCTACTGGTTCCCATGCTAGCCCTAATAAGGGAAGGTTACTAATCCAATTAGAACTCTTATAAGGAAAGGAGGAGTAAGACATATACTAAGAACATAAGTGAGACTTCTAATTCTGGAAAAAGAGGAGGTGCTCCATAAGCTATAAATAAGAGGAGAGGGTTAGATATCTCTATATACAATCTTATAAGCCTCTCTCTTCTTCCTCCTCTTCTCTCCTCTGGTTTCTTTCTAGAGTGCAAGGTTTTTTTTTTCCCCTTCTTTTTAAGGATCCCACCATTCTCTTTGGGAAGTTTTCTACAAGAAGGTCATAGCGTGGAAGAACACAAAGGCTAAGAAGATCAAATCTGCGAAAGGGTTTCGCAGAATCAAGTTTTCAACTTCTCGATTTGAGCACAACCAAGCTCTTGAGTTATAGATCTACCATCTAGTTTCTTTTAGTAGATCTTCTAGTTTGTGCTTGCTTTTCTTGATCTGTCTTCTTAATAGATTTTTGATCTTAATGCATGAGATTAGGGTTTTAGATTTTGGGATTGGGTTCTTAGCCTTTTGGGTGTTTGATCCCTGAATTAAGTGGGTCAAAAGTTTTTGAAACCCATCTAGAAGGCTTACCTACTTCCAACAAAGAGAAGAGTCATCTTTAATACCATTCACGCCTAATTCCCTCATAATTAGATAATATAGAGAATCCTACAATCAGAGGGTCTGATCAACGTCGTTCTTTTCACTTCTACCTCGAGCAGTTAAGGGTATGTAATGGTCGGATGGTAAGGAGTGTGCAAGCTGCTGATGCTTCTTTTATTTATTTTTGGTAAGGTAAGTACTCACACACACACATATACATACACACAGCACTCGGCAAGTCCTTCACCATCAGCGCTACAGCTTGAGATGATCCCTCATTGTTTCTATGGAAGGGATGTGCCTCACCAAGCAAACCAAAATGCTGGAGTTAGCGTTCCTATATAAAGGCGGCTATTAATGAGGAATTTAACAAGGCCCCTTTAAAAGCATTTAGGCTTATTTATTATTAGGAGAATTTTCTCCTTCAAGCAGTTTGTATGTACATTCCAACTTCATGGGGCCCAGTTGGGCATGCCTTTCATCGGTTCAACTCCTTTCGCAATCTTTATCACCCCATGATTTAGCTGTTGGAAATAGGTGGGCCTCTAGGATAGGTTTTCAAAACTTTTGACCTACTTGACTCAGGGATCAACTATCCAGAAGGCTACAAAACCCAATCCAGGATCCATGTCCTCAAACTCAGCCATCATGATCAGTAAATAAACCTATCAAGAAGATAGAAACAACACCTTACAAGTAACCACGAAATTCTACAACATACAAGGAGTGGATTATACCTATGGAGCTCGGTTGTGCTCTGATTAATCCTTTTGATGAAGAATTCTTTCACAAAGCAAATCAGAATCTCCAATGTCCAATTGTCTTCCAAGTTATGACCCGCTTCAGATCTCTTTTCTCAAAGAAGATGGTGGAATTTTCAAGAGAAAAACTAACTAGAACCTCTAAGGAAACTAGAATGGAACTAGAAGAAAAAAAGGAGGAGAGTGGTGCAACTCTTGCACTAAAGGAGAGGTTGGCCGTGAATCCCTAGGGCATAGCAAGCATTTTTTGACGTCCAAGTCCCTCTCCTCTCTTATTTATAGCTTTAAGCAACTCCTTTTTGTTTATTATTAAAAGTCCAACTTCCATAATAATTAGTAACTCACTATTCCCACTATTACTACTATTAGAAGTCTCACTTCAAATAGAAATAGTAATTTTCCTTTTGAGTTCACATAGAATTAGTAAAGATCCAATCTTGGGCTAGCGTGGGGACCACTAGGGATTCCATAGAAAGCTGACTCCAACTGGGACACCGCAACCCCACATCTCATGTGCAATCCGGGCCCACAGTTAATTGCAAATACCTCCACTAAATAAATGCAATTGAACTCCAGTTTTAGGAATAAATTACATGAAGATCCTAAACTTCCTTATCACCACAAGTAGGCCCCTCCATTAATATCCATGGATCAATTGGATAAACTGTCTCACCAATTTACATCCATATCTTATTATCCTTGAGATCCAATTAATCACAATGATCACTAGTACCATCCAATTAACTCTTAATTGAGATGAGTGTACATTTACCAATGATAATCCATTAATTGGCACAAGGGGACAACTATGATAGATTTCATCTTGATCATTAAATGTTCCCATAGTCCTACTACCACGTACCCAAGACACCGAGGTGTTGACCTACAGTTGGCCTCACTCATTGGTGACTTAAAGCAAATGAATAGATAGAAACTTGAGTTCATCAATGTCTGAGGATTGAAAGCCTATTGCTAGGGAATTATGAGAGCATACCTTAAAGTTAAGACAGTGTTCTTAAAGTGCTTCTCATGGTCTTTCAATACATCCAATGTACCAGTATGATGATCCAGAATCTTACATTCTGATGATCGAGACAGATCACACTATCTCATAGTGATCATAATACTGCAACCTTGTTAGATGAGATGCCCAATCTCATCACCGGTTATGAATCAATTTAAGTATAATATTTGTGACACATGTTTCCTGTATGTGGATCTCATCTACACATATGTATTACATCTAATACACTTGTAGACTCCGGTTCATCTCATGAACCATCATGTCATTTGTATTGGTTATGTGCAATTAAATAATAAAACACCATTCATCTCATGAAAGGAAAACATGAATATATTGATAAATAAAGAAATTAATCATTTATTACATCAATCTTAATGGATTGAGACCATTTATCACCCCATGATCTAGCACCTTGCCCAATTTTATGTTTGAATTGAATCTGAAAATGAATTCATGGTTTAAGATCATGGACCTTCAAGGCTGTTAAATCAAGGATTAGGATAATTTGATAGAGCGGATCACCTCCGCGAAGCATCAATGCTCATGTTATCATGAGCATTGCACCTAGTGGGCCCACTAATGATCCATCTGAGTGGACCATAAAACAAGGACCTCACCTGTTAATCATCAATCCCAAGTCTGGAGACCAAATGGATTGAACCATTGAATTGACTCTGCGCTCGTTTGGGTGGTAAAAACTTGCAGGCCGTTGATCAAGTGGTTACAATGATGATCTGAGCCTCCGTCCCCCTTTACTGTGGGCCCCACAAACACAGGTGCTCAGTATAGGGGCACCCTTTTTTTTTATGCCTTATCCATAGGGAGACTTTTCCCTCTATCTTGTCTTGAATGCATCCAAGTAGGCTCCACGAGCTTGACTGCATAAACCCAGTATGAAGTCTGCTCTTGGTGGAAAATCTTCATTACTATTCTGAATGTCGTTTAGAATTAGCTTCTCGATATGATGAACCGTTGAGTCAATTTGTGGGGCCTACTTAGGACTGATTAAATGGACATTTTTGGTACAGACCTCACTATTGCCTTATAGATTGTGGGCTGAATCCTTCCCCACAGTGCTAGGTCTGCTCTTTGGATGAGCCAGCCTGAGCCCGACTGACATTATGGGCTGTGACTTTTGGGCCCGTGGGCTGAAGATGGACCTTTTTGTTTTTTTTGTTTCAATAGTTAAAGAGGCCTGGAATGGGCCCATGCATGTTTAAAGTTCCCACCTGGTGGAAAATATATAGCAAAAATGAATATATAAAGTTCGTAAATAGGCTGGATCTGGGCCTGACTTGGACTGACCCCTCAGAGACCTAACCATGTAAAAATATCCTAGCAAATCATTAATAAAGAAATAAGCGTATACTAGGGATGGAAATTAATAAAATGACCACCCAACTCAATTCAAAGGGTCAGGTAAGGTCTGAGATTAGTTAATGCATCAACACTAACCCGAATCAGACTGAAGAAAGTGTTCAGGTTGATAATTTCCACCCAACTACAAATGGGTAGGGTTCTGCCACTAGGTTGATAGCCATTTCCCTCCAAGGTAAGCTTGACCTACTCTCGAGTCCGACCTTGGGAGAATATATACTGCATGGGGACAAATGCTTCACGAAGCAATAGAAACAGTAGAGGGCCCACATCAATGTCCAGTAAGGCTGCCCTGTGCGGCCTACAACTTAGTCCTTGCATGTCTTGGAGACAAAATGGCCTAAAATGACCTTGATTTCATCAAACTAAAATGGTTCTGACATTGAATCTAAATGACCTTAAAATTATCAAGATTGTCATTTGCAATCCATTCTATATGCCTAGAGATGTCAAACGGGCTGTGCCTGTTTCGTGCTGGGCCGTGCTGGGCCTTCATGCCTACTGTGCCTCCTGTTTTGGTCTTCTCTTTAGTTTCAATCTTACACTTTTGTTTCAGTCTTCTCTTTATTTTCGGTCTTACACTTAAAATTAAACATTTAAACATACACACATTGAGAAGAGAATGATGCAAATATTTAAGTGGTTCGGTCAAATTCAAACTACTCCACTGAAAAGAGTATCATTTGGATCTTTCTTACTTGAAGGTTTTTCAATAGGATTACCTTTAAAACCATTACAATCTTTTTAGAGAATAAAAATATAAAAAAAACTTTTATATATATTCACAAATTACAGTGAAGAAAAAGTAAAAAAATTAGACTTATAGTCTGCTATTGTATTCGGTCGAATCGTAATCTTGAAAAACTCTCAACTCTTACTTTCTCTTGTCAGTCAAATACTAGTCCCAAAAGCAAATATAGCACTCAATTGTTTCTTTAGATATATTTGTTCTTCTGTCATCCATAACACGTCTACCTGCACTAAAAGCTTGTTTTGATGATAAAGAAAACATTTGAATAGTTGGTGGATCACAAGCCGCCATAACAAGCTATGACGACTTGAAAGGGTCAAAACCGGCTGACACAGAAGTTGTCAGAGCCTTGAACCTGAGAGAGCACTCTCGCTATAGCGAGAATGCTGCTCCCTATAGCGAGTGAGGCGCAGACGCCCAGTTTCATCCGAACTCTATGTTAGAGTTTGAGGATGAGTGCTATTTTAATTGGAGTTTAATTAGAAGTCTTATGCACAGATTTGGGGCTACAAATTTGGTGATTCTCTCAACCCAAATAGGCACACTACCTCTCTCATTAATTGAGTAAGAGATGTCTTACAGAGAGAATTATTCTTTAAGCCATTGAGAGATTGTTCTGAAGAGCTGCTCTAAAAGGTTGTGTTGCTTCTACTTTCTTTTAGAAGATTGCACATGTTGGCTGACAAGGTGCGAGGAGATCAAGTAAGGAGAACGCTTCATGTTGGAAGTCGTGGTAATGGAAGTTGTACAAAAATAATTACAGTCCTTAGGTCGAGGTACTGACTGAGGTAAAAGAGCTGAGAGTCTATCTTGTAACTGTTCGTGAGTTCTTAATTTCTGGATTGTGGTTTTTCTCCCTGGAAAGGGTTTCCACGTTAAATTTGTGTCTACCTTCTTGTGGTGATTGCTTGGTAGATTTATTTGCTAGTTCTATCTTGTTTGATTAGTTACATCTGCTCCATTGGTTTGATTAATTAGACTAGCATCCATTCTCGTAGGTTTTGCTAAACTTTCACGGTTAACACCGGAAACATGTTTTTGTGTTGTTTTCACAAGGCTAAAACATCAAAACTAAATGCATCCTGCATCTGTAATATACCGGAGTCAAGATTCAAGGATAACTCCATCACTATATTATTTGAGTTGGAGGCTCTGCCCAGTCTGCTATAAAATAGATCCCACCCAACTTTACCTGATTACTGGACTTGATGAGGGGCCAAAGTAACCCCTCTTGTACCATTTGGTCACAATAAAATTGAAAAAGTTTTTGTAATTTTGTCCTTATATTTGAAAAAGTATCTAGATCTTGGTGGTCCATATTATCATTTATTTCTTCAATAAAAAACTGTACACCAGTTAATTTTAACTTAGGATCTAATGCAGCAACTAAACAAAATGTCATTGGAGCATCTTTCCAATATTTAATAAATTTTTCTTCCATTTCTTTAACAATGTCTTTAAGTAAAAAATGATCTCTAAATCTTTTAAATTGTAAACTAATTTCAAAAAGAGAATTTAAAGCCCCATTAGATGTGGGATAATACACACGGGAGAAAAATAATATTGCAATATAAATTTTTTATAATAAATATCTTATGTGGGCACACAACTCCCATTGTTCCTCAATCATTGACAAATCTTGTGCATTAAAAGCACAATATTCATTCAAAATTTCTTTTCTATTAATTCTCTTATTTAACAAATCATATATAGAATTCCATCCATGTTCACATCTTTGGGTATTTTTATAGCTGATACATTATGCCTCGCACATATTCCAGAATATAATTGTCTTCTTTGTGCAGAGTAGAAAATAGTTTTAGCCATTTTTTCAGTTACATTGGAAATACGCTTTAAACAAACTCCTACAATGAGATTTAAGATGTGACCCACACATCTGTTTTGGAAGATAGAACCCTCTACCAAAGATGCAAGTGGCATCTGTAATTTTATTAGTTCAATAGCCACTATATTATTTGTCGCATTATCTAAAGTTACAGCTATAACTTTATCCTTAATATTGTATTCTTCTAGGTTTTTCAAAACAAGGGAACTTATTCTATTGCCACCGTGTCAAGTTTGGCGAAACTAATTATTTGTTTATTAATAACCCATTTTGCATCTATGTTATGGGCTGTAATAGAAAGATAACTATCATCTTTTCTAGATGACCATATATATGTAGTTATAGCTATTCTATCAGAAATGTCTGCAAAGTAATTTTTAATATTTTCCTTCTCACTTTTCCAAAGCCTAATAGCATCATTTCTAGAAATCTTTCTAAATTGTGGGCACAGATTATTTTGAACATATTTTTAGAAAACTCATTTTCAACAAAAATAAATGGTAATTCAGCTAAGACAATCATTTTAACAAGTAAATTGTCTAGCAGTAATAACATTATAAGAAAAAAGCCCCAAACTAATACCACTAGTAGTAGAAACTTGGGTTTGTATCCTTGACCCTCCTTCCCTTTGAGTCCCCGTAATATGTTTGGGTTTACATTTTTTCGTATGCCTTATCAAATAGCCGATACCCCCAACTGATTCGACAACATAAATCTTACCATAATATTTACATTTAGCATTAGAGACTGATGAGTTCACAAAAGTTACACTATTATAACATTATTTTATGAGTTTTCAAAGATAAAAGAACTCAAAACACTGTTTTTAGCATAAAAATCATGATTTTCCTCCCCATCATGCTTTCCTCATATTTTCCCATGGCCCATTTGTATGCATTTATGAGTTCCAATGGCTTCTATATAAAATATATTCGAAAATACTCTCAATTATGTTAATTTCTCTTTGTAGGTGTTAATTGAAGATTAGTTTGAAGATTAAAGTTGAGATTCAAGAGTTGAAGAGAGTAATGATAAGTTTATAAGGCAATTGGATGAAGACATAACAAAATTAAGCCAATAATAAGAAAAAAAATAAAAGACCTGGGTTGGTATTTTGACCTTATCTTTTTACTCGGGCGTTCGATTCAGGTGATTTTAGAAGCATTGAAAATCTTGTACAAAGACCTACAAATCATATTTTACAATATTTTTCCAATTCGGACGTTTCAGGGGTCAAAATCACACATCAATCTAAGAACTATTTTCTAATTTGGGAATCATATTCATGTGTTCATATTTTCATTCTTGTGAAGTCCCACATCGAAAAGAAAGAAAAAGAGAAGAAGGCAATTGTTTCCATATAAGGAAGGGAGCTCTAGGCATTAAATACAGAAGTAAGGAGAGCCTCATCCTCTTTACTTAAGCTATTCATGTAATTGAGAGCACTTGTAGAGAGAAAGTGAGGAAAGCTTTGTAATAATTGAAGATTTGGAATGGAAATGAAAGCTTTGTCTTCTCAAATGGGTGGCTAATTGCTTTGATTGGATTTTCTAGATGAAGCTAAGTTGATGCTATTCCTTTTGCTTATGCTCTTTTTCTTAATTCCCTTGTTTATGCACTTAACATGTTAGAGTAGATTTGTATTCATTTATTGTGCAACATTCCATGCTTATTTTCTATCTTAGCATTCTTTTTTTTTTATTTTATCTATGCTTATGTTTGATAAATCATGCTTAGGATTTAATATCTTTTGATGATTTATACTTACTTTTGATATATAGTCATTAGGAATCTTTTCTTTTATGAATGGAAGAAAGTCTTGGCAATTAGATTGTTAATTTCTATCTTAGCGCTTTAAAGTTATATTTTCCAAATCTAAGTATTGATTTGTTATTAGATTTGAGTATTTATTTGGGAAAAGAGAAGAGCATTAGTGTTGGATTAGTGTCACCTAGTGGATTCTACGTAGTTCAATCTATCAATTAGTATTGATTGTTGCTAATTTTATTTACTTTAGTTTGATTCTAATCTCATTCCCACATACTTATTCAGTTATTTTAATTCTCACACTCCATTTCACTATTCATACCGTCAATTCCACCTTTGATTTTACACCACTTTAGCACATTTTTTTAATCTCCATCCACTCATTTTCTATCTTACTCACTTGTTCTTTTTATTAGTTAGTTTTCATGGATGCTTTTATTTTCTTTTTATCTTGGTCTTTCACTTGATGTTTTCACACACTTATTCACTTGATCTATCTAACATTGCTCCTTTGTTCCTGTTATTAACATTGTTATTTTTCTTTTGTAATTAAATTTGTTACTAACTTGTTAATAACCTTATTCTTGGTTTATTCTCACTTGATTTTATCTATTTTTACTAACATCTCTTTGTTATCTAGTTTCTTGTTTTCTTTTAGTTTGCATTTTTTTTATTTCCCTTGTTTTTATCTTGTTTCTTGTTTCCATTGTTTTTGTTATCTTCATTTGCATTTGTTAGCTATATTTGAGTTGATACTATTAACATTGTTCTTGGTTTGTTCTCACTTGATTTCTTCTATTTTTACTAACATCTCTTTGTTTTCTAGTTTCTTTTTTTCTTTTAGTTTGCATTTTTCATTTCCCTTGTTTTTATCTTGTTTCTTGTTTCCATTGTTTTTGTTATCTTCATTTGCATTTGTTAGCTATATTTGAGTTTATATTCATTTTCATTGATCATTGTTATTTTCCTTGTAACGATCCTCACGGGAACGATACTCGGACTTTCATAGTTTATATTACTTGAGACAATCGTATACTTGCAGGATTCGTATCATGGACGGCCTTTTCATCTTCAATAACCATAATAATTTCATATGCTTGCCAAACAACAAAAGTTCTAGCTCTCTTAGATATTCTACGGGAACTAGTAGGTTGTATTGGGAGTTTTTCCCCTATTTCTTCCTTTTCCATTTAGACAAAGTTGTCTTCTTCCACTAAATTAATGGAAGAAGATTGTGTGGGAATTCTGCTAAAAGATCGTCCGACCATATTTCAAAAATGAGATTTGAAAGCAAAAGTTATATAATAATTGTAATAGCCTTCTTTTTGTGATAATTAATATAAGAAAGGGGAGAAGATGGGATTTAATATAATATATTATAAACTTGTAAATATGGAATCTCAAATTTAAATGATATAAATATCTCCAAATTTTTGAAAGCCCATTTAACCTTGTTTCTTGATGACCTGATCTTTGGCCCTACAAATACTTCTTAGAGAGAGGGGGAGTTAAATGTTTTGAGAGAGAGAGGGTTAGAGAGTGTAGAGAGAGTAAGAGAGTTGCATAATTTTGGTAAGAAATGAGAATGGGAGGGTGAGACTATTTATATAGACTTTGTAAAATTCAAAAAGACATAAAATACCCCTTATATGATCATTTTATGGTTGTTGGGTGGTAAAATGGTCTTTTTTTTAAATAGTTGTTTTTGACTGTTGGGCCCATTAGATAGGCATGATGGGCCTTGCCGTGTCCAACTAGGCTTCTCATGCTAAGAACCTCAGCCTAGCCGCCATGCCTGGGCCGTGTTGTGCTGTGTCGGCCCAGCCGATTTGACATCTCTAAATTATGACCTTCTTATGTCACCTTCTAACTATGTGGATGATCCATAATGGGCCAAAATACAATAAGGTCATTCATAAATCATATCATACCATCATGGTCATTATCCAGATCAACTTAGCCCTAATGAAGCTCTAGGATTAGATTAATGCGTTCTACTCATAAGAACAAAACAAGCTGCACCATATATTATCATCATCATCATAAGCAACATTTGTTAGTTTTTAGCAAAAGTTAGTTCAGCATGCTGCATTGTCCTAGTTAAAGGAAACTACTTTCAACAAACTTACTATATCATTCTTATATAATGTATACATATTAAGAAAACCAAATCCCAAGATTTAATATTAAGAAGCCAAATCAAAAACCACAAGAAGAATGTTAAGCCACAAAGCTTGCAAATTTAATATTTTTATTCATCCTAGTCATGATCTATGACCTATGATGCCTAGATATGGCATCACTATATCATGGATAAGGCAAGGACATAGATTTTCCATATAGAAAGTGATGCATTGAATATGAAATGTTGCCTATTTTGAAGTATCGATCTTGGTCTTATTGCTAGACTTACCCATCCCTCAGGATCAAGGTATAACTTGGATCTAATATGAATAATGAACATTACAATATCTTAAGATGAAATTAAATAATACCTCTAGGATCCATGGCTTCTTAGTTGAAAAATGGGAGTTTACAACTCTCTTCTACTTCCCTTTCTGTAAGTTTCAGTGATGGCTGCTTACAAGTATTTCAAGTGTAGAGAGTTACCTAAGGTGTTCTCTTTTATTGGCTTTCCCAAGCATCCCTTCCATCAGGGAACACTAGCCATTATCATTTCCTTAATGGCAGTGAATGAGGAAGAAGGAAAAATACGGAAAGCAAAAACTCATTCATGCATACGTCCTTTCATATGGAGGAGGAGAGAATATTAGGTGGTCATGTGGACCATCTTAAATGGTGTTCCAACAGTCTCCCACTTGGTCCATGTGACCACACGCATATAACTTGAATTATTATTATTTAAATAAATATAATTTAAAAAAAAACTCAAAAATTAAAAAAAAGTGACTTTGATTGGTGCACCACTTTGAAAAACAATTCTCATTCAACTTTTATGCCATTCTTTAATTTGTGATTAGCCAAAAATACTAATGTGAATCGTGGCGGTCACATATCATTATTGACACATTTCCTCCCACAATCACAACATCAATATTCTTCCCTAATCAAGTCTTTAATAAGGATTAAAATAGGATCTTAACATGGCAGTTTTATTTTAACGGGTACTTTAATGCCATTACCTTACATTCTCACTTTATCCACATTAATCACATGTAATGACAAAAATAAAGTAAAAATGACAATCGTTTCTTTTATTGCAACTGTAATGATCAAAGTACATGGTGTCAAACAAACATAAATATATAGATCCTAATAAGGCAGTTCATACAAGCCCATATTTAATACATGTCCATTATAGGCCATCAAAGGTAATGCCTTCGTTAGTGGATCTTCAATCATGAGGTTCGTTGGATTCCCAACAATTGACACCAAACGACCTCGTACTTTCTCTTTAAAGACAAGATATTTAACTTTCAAGTACTTAGATTTACTTAAACATTTGTCATTTTGGGAAAAACGGCTCGTTGCATCATTATCGCAGTAAATTTTCAGAGGCTCGGAGATCTGATTCATGATCCTAAGTCCTAATATGAAATTACGCAGCCGCATTGCGTGACCCGTGGCTTCAAAGCATGCCACGTACGCCGCATGAAATGTGGAAGGAGTGTTTAGTGTTTGCTTTGCACTTCTCCACGAAATTGTCCTATCGAATAATAGGAAAATGTATCCTGAAGTTGACCTCCTAGTGTCGAGAGATCCAGGAACGTCTAAATCTGAGTATCCTATCACCTCCGAATGATCGGATCTCTTATATGTGAGCATGTATTTTCTAGTACCACGTAGATACCATAGAATCTTCTTGACCCTGAGCCAATGTGCCATGCCCGGATCACTTTGGTATCTACTCAACATTCCGACTACAAAGTCGATTAAATGATTGAATCTCTTGTATGTGAGCATGTATTTGCTAGTACCACGTAGATACCGTAGAACCTTCTTGACCCCGATCCAATGTGCCATGCCCGGATCACTTTGGTATCTACTCAACATTCCAACTACAAAGCTTATATCAGGTTTGGTACAAGTCTGTGCGTACATCAGACTTCCTATTGCAGCCGCATATGAACATTTGCTCATTTGTTCCCTTTCTATTTCATTCCTTGGACGTTAATCCTTACTAAATGTGTCTCCCTTAATAATGAGCATATTCTATTGCCTACACCCTTCCATATGAAATCTTTTAAGAATAGTATTGATGTAGGCTTTGTGACGCCCTGAAGTCCCATATCGATTATAGAGAGGAAAGTGAATGAGATTATATGTAGAGCTTGCACCTTGCATGAGGCCTTTTGGGGAGTTAATGCCTACCAGGAACAAAATCGTGAGGCTCGTGGGCCAAAGCAGATAATATCATGAATGCTTGTAGGGTGAGGCACTACAAATGATATTAGAGCCCAACTCTCAATTAGTTCGAGTGTGGGTTCTTGCTGTGGTCTGGTGCAAGTGGGCGGGCCAAGAGAGCTAGCAGGTTACTGCGCAGGGACGTGCAGCCCTAAGGGGGTGGATTGTGACGCTCCGGAGTCCCACATCGGCTATAGAGAGGAAAGTGAATGGGATTATATATAGAGCTTGCACCCTTACCTTGCATAAGGCCTTTTGGTAAGTTGAGGCCTACCAGAAACAAAACCATGAGGCCTGTGGGCCAAAGCAGACAATATCTTGCATGCTTGTAGGGTGGGGCGTTAGAGGCTTCTTGAGATAACCCAAGTAATCCTTGAGATCTGTCCCGAAAGATCTCAATTCCTTTTACAAAGGTTGCTTCGCCCACATCTTTCATATCAAAATTATTCTCAAGATAACCTTTTGTCTCACGAATCATACCAAGGTCGTTACTAGCCAATACAATATTGTCAACATACAGGACTAAAATCATAAACTTGCACCCACTGATTTTAAGATAGATGTAGTGGTCAACCACATTTTCGGTGAAACCGAATGCTGTGATAATGTTGTTGAACTTTAGATACCAATGTCTAGAAGCTTGTTTAAGACCATATACTGATTTATTTAATTTACAGACTAGTTTATTCTTACCCTGTTCGACGAAACATTCAGGTTGGCCCATGTATACTTCCTCTTCCAGACTCCCATTTAGAAACGTGGTCTTGATGTCCATCTGATGTAGCATTAAGTTAAAATGAGCTACAAGGGCCATAACAATTCTAAATAAATCTTTCTTTGATACAGGAGAGTAGGTTTCATTATAACCAACACCTTTTCTCTAAGTAAAACCCTTGGCTACAAGTCGGGCTTTGAATCGTTCAACTTTTCCTTTGGAATCTCTTTTGGTCCTAAAGACCCATTTACATTCAACAATTTTGGATCCCTTAGGAAGTTCAACAAGATTCTAAACTTTGTTTTCGGCCATGGATTTTAATTCATTTGTCATAGATTTCATCCATTTATCAGAATTGTCACTGTTGATGGCTTCTTTGAACGTTCTAGGATCTTTTATTTTAATATCTGCTTCTTCCAAATACACAATATAATCATCTGTAATAGGAAGTCTTTTCACTCGAGATGACCTTCTCAATTCTTCTATATTCATTTCACTTACATTTGGTTCTATAATGTTTGGAGTTTGATCACCTTCAACAATTTGTCCAAGGAGTGTTTCAATGTTGATGGGTTGTTGTTCCACTTGAGTATCGATGTTTGTGTTATCAAGAGTAACATCTCGTTCATTCGGTTATAGTTGTACCACTTGAATACCAACATCAAGTAGGACAACTATGCCACTTCTAACATATAATATTACATCCCTGACTATTTCATAAATGATTTTCCTTAAATCACAACTCTCACTGTTTTGGTGATTCTCTAAAAATTCGGCATTATTGGATTCCACGATCCTAGTGGTATGATTAGGACAGTAAAACATATACCCCTTAGACCTTTCCAGATAACAGATAAAATACCCACGCACTATTTTAGGGTCTAATTTCCTTTCTTATAGGTCAATCACTTTCACTTTAGATGGACATCCCCATATTCGAAAATGATTTTGGCTGACTTTTCTACTAGTCCATAACTCAAAAGGAGTTTTAGGAACTGCTTTACTAGGCACGCGATTCAAAATGTACATTACCATCTTTAGTGCTTCACTCCACATAGATTTGGGTTATATGGTATTACTGATCATACTCCTAATCATATCCATGAACGTGCTATTTCTTCTCTCAGCAACACCATTCTACTGAGGCGTTTCAGGCATTGTGTATTGGACAACAATGCCTTCTTGTTCAAGGAATCTTTCAAATGGACTCGGGTTATGACCTGATTCGGTGTATCTTCCATAATATTCCCCATGTCTTTTTGACCTCACCACTTTAATTCGTTTATCTAATTGCTTTTCTACTTTAGCTTTGAAAATTTTGAAAACATTTAAGGCTTTAGATTTTTACTTAATTAGATAAACGTAACCATCACATGAGTAGTCGTCAATGAAGGTGATGAAATATGCTTCATCCGTAAAACAAGGTAATATTTTAAAAAATAGCCCTTAACGCCTGAAATCATGAAATTCTTTGAAATTAAATACAAATTTCTCTAATTAAGTTCACAAAGTGACATAAAATGATGAATGAAAGCTATAACTTTGTGGACTTATCATGGACCCATAATTTCCCTCACGGAGGCAGTCAAATGGAGTCATGGTTGTTTACCATGACTGGCGATAACACTTTTTATCGTTTCGAGGGTTTGCCGGGAATTATCAAAATTGGTTGGTACTTTCGAGTATCCCTACATATAACATTGTGTTTCCACCCCTTTATCGGGACCGAAATCACGTCCGACACTTCCATCACATTCATCAGTGACGTATCCATCAGACACAATTAATATCATGTTGTGCTCCTTTTTCCAATCTGAAAATAAATTGAAGTGTATTTGGTTATGTCTCCAGTCTCCACTGAAAGGACTTCATGAGACGTTTTGGATTGAGCAAAACAAAACCCACATTGGATATTTCAAATGAATACACCCCTCTTTGTATTGTATCCAAACACGCACAACATTTTTTTATGCAACACACAAATTTATAAGTCTTGGACCCTAGGTGCTACCTAGACTATACTTTGAAAGATCTTGTGCTCATAGATGGCCATCCACATTGGGCAAGGGTGCAACATGGGTCAAGACAAACCCGAGTATACATGAAAACGCTATTCTGAGTTTCATTAGGCTTGGGCAAGGACTTTGACGCTCAACAAGAATCCGGTTCAGATGCAGGCCTAGGCATCTGGTAATTAAACCAGACCTGGGTCTCCAAAACACATATATTGTGTGCTGATATCTTATACAATATTATGTCGTGTCCATATAGTATTGCCTAACCCCAAGGGATTGACCAAGTGGTCAGGACTACGGTTTCTCTTTCTTATGGAACTAGAGGTCCTGGTATCGATCCCCGTTTCCCTCCTCTTTAGGAGCTGAAGGTTGAGTGCCTCCATTAGCAATATACATATATATATATATATATATGGGAAATATTCAAGTGAGAAGTAGTTCTCACCTATTATATGAGAACTTTTTTGCGGGGCCCAACTATCAACCTATCATATCCAAACCTAGCAACTAATAGGGAACCCCTCTGATAGTCACTAATCTCAAGGATTGGTACACATCCGAATGAATTGAACCGTTGGATCGAGGGTTGAATATTTTTTGAATATAAAGCCATTAAACTTGTGGGCCACGGATGAAGGGGTTAGGGGAATGGGTTTGAGGCCAAACTTGATACTTGAGGTGGTCTCACATAGATCTTTCCATCCCCCCAGGTCCCATCCCCAAATGGGGCCCACAATTGGGCTCTACAAAAACGTTTTCACATAATATGTGAGAATAGTTCCCACCTGAATATTACCCTTTATATATATATATATATATATATATATGGAAGGTGCTCCTATGAGAAGTACTCTCACCAAGTTGGTGAGAGATGGGTGGGGCCCTCATATTTAAGTTGGGGGTCCTTGCATTTAAGTTGGTGAGAGTGGATATGGAAGTGAGGGTATATATATTTATTGCATAAGGAACTTTGTCCAAGCTTGGATTAGGTCAATACCCATTCTGACCAACTCACCAAGTTGCACCGCCAAAGGAAGACCAAATGAAAAGATCATTCATATGAGGTAGGCAGATTTTATAGGACTTGTTTGTGCGACTAGAGGATTTCATGCTCCACATATTCCTATTTTCATAAGAAAACTACCCTTTTATTAGGAAACCAAAATCCTCTTGAGGTGTGGAAGATGAGTTCCCCCATGTGAGCTACTCAAAGAATCAGAGCAATCTTCGAGGTGGTTCCTTGGGGATTGGGATGTGGCCTCAATTAGTTTAGTATGTACCTGAGCTTAGACCTAGGCCCGAGAGTGGTAGAAAAGCTGGTCCCAACTCCTATAGTCTGTATTGGATCTGGACCTAACTTAAACTTGGATATATTATTATTTATGACATCTTTGCTTGTCCAAGCCCAAGGGATTTTGGTTGTCAATCCTAATATTCAGGTCCAAATCAAATTACCGGTCTCAAAATAGTCACACTCAAGCTGGGCCCATTTAGAGACTCCACATATATCCATGCGCTAAAAGTTTCAGGCTAGGCTGGACGTTTTCCCATTCAAGTATTGGGCCTAATTGGAGTTGGGCCCACTATCAGATTGGTCGTGTTTTACACATTGATGGATTTTTCATTCTGCACCAGCTCTGATTGGATCAAAATTTGCCCCCTTAAGAAGATGGCTTGTTTGTTTGAGCGGTCTATATTAATTAATAATGACAGGGGCCAAGATGTACAGATCCATCATCCTCACAGTCAATCAATTTGGACTAAAAAGATGGGCCCTAATGATGGATCGGGACCGGTACTCTAAAGTTCTTAATTGTAGGCCACCATTATCACGGATTAAGAGGGCCAATCCATCGTACTCATGGTGAGGCCCACCTTGATCAACGGGATCAGATCTCACACAACATAATAAAAAAGAAACAGTCCCAAGTCCACTTTTACAACCCAAGTACCCGACGGCTCTTTTCTATTTCTTCCTCGCAAATACTCTCCAGGGAAAAGCCCTCCTAAAACTCCTTACGAGTTTAGGACATTTGCATGTTTGAGGTTGTCCAGCGAAAGCTACAATTTATAACCCGAGAGAGAGGAAATTAGACCCTAAGACTATCAATGGTGTTTTATTTGATATTCTAAAAGTTCAAAGGATTTAGATTTTACTATTCTACTCATAACACAAAAATTGTAAAACCGAAAATGTCAGATTCATAGAGAGTGATGATATTAGTGGGATTAGTTCACCATGAAATGCGGTATTTGAAGAACATCGGATACCTGTTCAGGTACTGATTGAAACGGTTAGAGTAGGTATTCCAAATGACTTTGTTCGGAACAATACGATGGAAATGCAACCTACCATGTTAGATGCAACACTAGATGAGAATGTCATTAATAAATATGTGATTGAAGATCTCACTCAATCCAAATAAAAATTTTGCAAAATAAAAAACTTTAAGAATATCTCAAAGATCTAGGAGGTACGCTGTATCAGATGGTTATATATATATATATATATATTTTTTTTCTTCCTGGAGTCATTGACTGGCACTAAAATTGTTACTATGTAGCTCGCTAACAACAAGTTTAACCACATTATTCATGTTCCACAATTTGATTGTTATCCGCTATTATATATCATAGAGGATTTGAGCTCAGTTTCGACCACTCCCTCTATTTTGACTCCCTTAATGGAGCCCACATAAAATCCCTTTCTTAGTTTTTAGAACTATTCCCTTATCCTTAGTATAGTTTTACTTTAACAATCATTTTCATAATATTTTATCCTAATCATTTCCTTTTCCTAATTAAACTCAAGCATAGAGATGTACATTTTCTGTTTTCTCACTGCGATATGGGTCTTTCTCTTTGCTTCTTGAAGAAACTATGTGAAAATGGACACCTTGGCAAAGTTCACAAGGGGCAAGAAAGACTTGGGTCCTGGAGGGATCATCAGTTTGTTTCTGCATCATAAGTTAAAATTATCATATCTTATGTTTCCATATTTGTTTTAGACTAAGAGAAGTGTCCTGCTTTAGCAAATCATCCACCGACTGGGATTGACCTTATTACATGTTTAAGAATTAATTGATCGTTTTAAAAATAAGAAGTCTGCTCTCTTTCTTTCTATTCATGTATATTCACCCAATCAAGTAATCTCCTCATGTGGTAAGTGTAGGACTTTGCATTCAATCTTGTTGTTGCTGCTGCTGCTGCTGCTGTCGATCTCCTCATAAGATGGTTTCAAATGAGGCGACCAAGCTTTTCCACCGATCTAATGCATATGCCAGTTTTATGTGAAAAACAGAATTTTGATTTATATTTATTTATTTGCATATGATCAATTTGATGGTGAACTCGATTGAAATTTTTGTATGAAGTGTATGAAGTATTTCCTTAATCTCTTTCAAGAAAAGTTCAGTTAGATTACAAGGAAACTTTTTTATTATTATTATTTGAAAGGTAAGTTAAGGTCTTATTATCACTGAAAGATCTATATTACTACAAACATATGGTTAGAGGCAACCATACGAAAACTCAAAAAAGAAGCCCACATCTAGGGCACTTGGTGTATGTTTGACATCCAAATGTGATCAATTTAATACACATCCTAAATTTTCCCTTGTCATTGGGTTCCACTTTTGGATTTAATCACATTAGCTAATATTTAGAATGTGTATTTTAACTTTCATTTCAGTGAGCAACGAGATTAGCATGGGTTATTGTCATGGACCTGGGCTTAGATGAGTTATTGTGTTATTTCTTCTATAAATACTCACAAACAACATTAATCTTTGTATAACTATGCCACAATGTAAGACGAGGTCTTTATAGCAAATCCCACTCTAGTATTAAGGAAGAAGATTGAAAAGCATTGGTGTCCCTCACCAGCCGAGCTACAGATAGAGATCACATAAAAGAAGCATTTGTTATCATAAGGAGGTGATCCCATCATACCCAATTTTCAATGGCCATATTAAATTACTCATTAAATAAAAATAGAAATCTCAAATATTAGATCCATTTTAATATGTAGAGGAAACTAAAACAAAAAAAATTAAAAGTAAAACAAAGACCATGTCGCATATAAGGGCCAGCCTCTGATGAGATACTCTCCCATGCAAGGAAAATTCTAAGGCCATTGTGAGACCCATTTAGATGCAAACCAATGATGGGAGGATAGTGCGATGGAAAGGCCTCATCAGGGGCGGACCTAGGTTGGATGGACTTGGGGTGGTCACCCCAGGTCTGAAATTAAATCTCCATGAATTATTATTATTATTATTTTTTTAGAAACATGGAGTTTGAATGGGCCTTGGAGTGAGGGTGGACCTACGTTGGAGGCGCTTGCCCCAGGCCATAATTGAAATCCCCATAGAGTTGAATGGGGCCTTGGAGCTTTCTCTACATGTCTAAACTTGTCGCTCCACATATGTCTAAACATAACCCCACATATGTAAAGCTTCGCTGGTAAAAAAAACGAGAAGAAAACATTGTAGCAACCCATTGCCCCCTCTTCTTCAACCTCTTTTTTCGAAATCCCTTCGCGTCGATTGTTGATCGAGCTCCTCATTGCCAGCCATATGCAAAAGAAAACATTGTACTGTATAAACTATTGCATCTTCATATGCCAAACATATATAGTATAATCCTTCTTAATCACTCTATACCTAAATATGAACGCTTAATCTCCAAATCGTGATTCCAAACTCTGAGTCCCCAAATCCTAATCCAAACCCTAAGGCATAAACCATCAAATCTGAACATATCTATAAATCCAAAGATGAACAAATCCATTCCCGTTATCATCTCTTCTTAGCCTCATTATGATTCAAAGATAGAATTCCACTCTCATTATCTAAAGGTTAGAGGCTTTGAGGAAGTGAAAAGAAAAATGATGTGTCCTCAAAATGTTCTTGTATTCAATTTTTTCTTACAACCTTGAACTTAGTAATCTCCATTAGACATTGATTTTGACATATAAATTTAGTGAAACATGATAATGTGAGTTTGGGTATCTACGGTTAAAGGTAGGTTAGAATCATTTTTTAACCATCTATTTTTTATTTTTTATTTTATTTTATTATTATTATTATTTTGTGCTTCTGATTAACATCCTAGTTTCTAACCTCTTCATTGCCTTATCTTCAATAATTATCATGCACCAGTTGAGTTCCACGGGTTGAACATTTTCTAAAGAAAAACTGTAGGTGCTATTTGGCAAAGTGAAAAAATCTAGCAAAGTCCAACAAAAAATTATTATTTTTCAAATGTTAAGTCTAGCAAAATTTTAGCCCTACTCAAATGAAAATCCTAGGTCCGTCACTGGGTCTCATCGTGGACATGATTTTGGAAAAAAACCAACATTACCATTTATTTAGGGGTCTTTAATTTTAACGGTTCTTAAATTACTCCTTTTGTGAAATTCAATACAATGGTAAATATAATTTGGATTAGTATCAAGTTAAAATGAGTATAAATTCATGGGGTTAAGTGAGTGTAAGGGGGTTGATTTGATCACAAACGGTCCATATGGTAGTAAGAAAGTTGTCTCTCATGCAAGCTTTAAGAGAAATCTCTGCTGCATGCAAACACGACCTAAAGAGAACAATTCAGTCATGCACGAATCGAATGCCATATCACAAAATTCGAGCAATAAATGACATGCTCAGAACGTGTAGTTTAGGATAGCAAATACCCAAAAATGACCATCAAACAATCTAACCTTCAACCATAAAAGGAAGAAGGAAAATAAATACCCAGCCAGCAATCACCCTAGTATTTCAAATCATAGTGAAGTCAGGAGCAGTCTACATCCCTACTACATATCCACTACGCCTCACATCTTTAATATTACTTTGGTGGAGCTCATTTGGCGATAAATTCCAATAGAATCAAGTTATATAATCTCGTTTTACTCAAAAAAAAAAAAAAAAAGGTCCACAAGTAGGCCATCTGGGAAGAGGTAGTACTTACAGGTTACTAAGGGAGAGACAGTAGTTAATACAACTCTTACCCATGAGGAGTTGGGAGGTTAGGAAAAAAAAAAAAAAACCAGTAAGTGTATAAGAATGGGCCACGCAAACTTGGAGAGAGAGAGAGAGAGAGAGGGAGGGAGGGAGGGAGGACCAAAGAGCCACACATGCTAAAGGAATAGAAATGCTGCACAGTGACAATTGTTTTACTTACTATTCATAACAGCACTTTGATCATGGCCCAAGTATTAAGAGAGAATGTGTAATCCTAGGAGGGTAAGCACTAGTACATATGAAGCGCGAGGAAAGGATCTATGATGTTGCTGGATTGAGCTTCTCAGTGGATGGTGAGGCATCAAATGGGGTGGAAATGGTGGTCAGCTTGGGGCTGGTTTCAGATGTTTCAGCAATATTTTCCCCCATCTCTCTCTCCATAGCATCCATATCTGCATGCTTGTTATCTTCATCAGCCTTTTGAACTGTCATTTCCTCATCCCCATCACTTATCACGGCTTCAACATCATTTTCAATTTCGTTCGGGTAAGCTTGGGGTGCCTGATTGCCTTCTTCAGGTTCAACTGTATTCTGCATTGCTGTTGATGGATATGGCTCAGTACATACAATCAAAGTCGATGTAACCAGCAGATTCTGCAAACAGAGAAAAAAATTAAATGAGATAAATCAACATCATCATCGTAACATTCATCAAAAGAGATGAAACCTAGATCAATAGTAAATGGCTAAAAGGAACAAGGTGGTCAAAAAATGAAAATGCCTGGTGTGGAAGCCTAGAAGGTAATCCTGTTGAAAAACGAATGTTAAATGTGACTTGTGGAAATGCTCTAGTTGTAGGATATGGTAAAGCCTAGTCATTTTTCTTCCATCTTCTGAGGCATAGATTTCATTTGTGATCTGAAAATATATGGTTGGTCATGGACACCCACAAATGGAGTGTTAGGCAGAGACAGTTAAAACCACCCACAAATGGATACAGTAAAGCCTCCTGCATGAAGGAAGAAAGAGGGTTACAGTACCACCCAGCCTTCAGCTGGAGTGGAATATATGCTCAGCCCTTTCATGAGGCTGGGCAGAGCAGAAGTTCAGGCCCCCACTATTGTAAAGAAGGGAGATTCAATGAAGGTAACACAATATTAAAGGAATCCACGGCAAGGTACTCAGACATGTGCACTCAAGAGTAGCATAGGATGGTCAGTAGGATGGACTGGCATCAGACCTTGTCTCAACCAACAATGTCAATTTTGGTCTGCCTGAACCGATGAGTGCATGTTCAGTTTTAAAATAGAATGTTAAAAATGTATTTTAGAAATGATGAATCAGCATTCGTTGTAACTAACTGCAAACTAATGATGTGGGTTCAACTCCTGCCGTCTACTTCATATTGATTGTTATGATACATGCAGAATTGATTTTGATGTCCTTGAAATCCTTTTTTTTTTTTTTTTTTGTGCCGACCTGGGGTGTCCAAGGCCTCTTTGAGCACCTGACTAGTCCCCCAGGGTGGTGGCCTCCCCCTGTCTCCACTCACCGGGTTCGTCGGGCTATATAATAGCTGGGATCCCAACACATTGGCGGACTTCGATGTTGAGACCTTCGGGTGGTTACGGAATGCCCCAACCAACGGTGCTACCAAGCGTTGGTGTCCTTGAAATCTTTCTACCCCATACAATCTGATTCTTTTTATCCAAAAGGAGAAATGTAAGAAAGTGAAAGAGCTCTTCCACACAATAAAATAAAATAAAATAAAAGGAAAAAAGAAAAAGAAAAAAGAAAAAAAAAAAGAATGTAAAAGAGATTGGAACAAAAAGCATCCACTGTCTAATGGATACGAAAGAGCTCTTCAAAACCTTTTGGCTTTAGGTTCAAACCCTGTTGGACTCAATTTATCTCCATCTATTTTTATAGGTTACTATGCCAAGAAACATATTTTGGATGATTCAAATCAGAAACAGTTTTCACCCATTCATCTTGTACTAAGAGTGGTCAATTTCTTTATGTTTGTTTAGGAAGTAGAAACAGTTTGTATCTATGGTCACCCAAAAGGGGAGGAGAAAAGAACCAAGGGTTTGAGTACTGTTGATGGGTGCAAACATATAAATCGGGTCTGAAAATGCATGTCAATCCCAAACAGAAAAGCAAATGGGTTGTTACATCTCACTGAATATGCCATCCAAAGGTCTTTAACCTGAAGTGGGGCCCACTCGCCAGGGGCATTTGCATGAGGAACAAGACATTCAATGACCTTGCCTTCCTCTATCAAGTTTCTCACGATGGGACAAAATGCAACTAGTTATAAGATTCTCTCAAACAGTACTGTTCAATCAAATTTGGCCCAATGGCCTACTTTCAGGCATTTGATGATTGGTTAGCCAACAAGTTGAAGAGAAGGGGCATGGGCGTCCAAGGTGGACACTATCTATCCAGCAGTGCACCCAACTCAGAGGCGAGTGCCTGCTTCCAGTAAATCAAAGGGCTGAATTGGATGATTCTACCATGAATATAATCAAGGCTATATCCAGACTGCAGGAACATTAAGATTTGTAAGAAAAGACTTTTTCATAACGAGCAATAACATCTGTTTCCTTCCAACAATATGTTGGCTGTTTGAAAGACATGCCCCCTTCTTAGTGACTGTAACAGGTAGTGATATAGAGATTGAGATTCCAAAGCTTTTGATAATTTCAAGAGGAGAGCCATACTCTATAATGGAAATTGCCAACTGACGAATATAGATCACAGATCTTTCATGGAGCAAGGCTTAAGCAGGCATGTTATCGATTCATAGACTTGCTGTTTGAAATATGATCACCTTCCTAGTGATAGTGAAATAGAGATTGAAATCCCAAAGCCTTTGATGATATCAAGGAATTGGAGAGCCCTTAGTTAACATGAACCTAGCAGCTAGAGAATATGGTCCATATTATCTTTTGATATGTGGAGAGCATGAACCTAAGCAGGCAACCCGTGGATTACTAGAATGTAGAATGAATAACGCATTGCATGCATGCGCGTGCACATATATACTCTCACTGGTGGCAAGTGATAGGACCTCACAATTGACCGTGTGGGTCACCAAACCTCACCTAGTACAAACCAGTGGGAGGACTGCGAGTCTACAAATGACAAAAAACAGTTGAGGAAAACGCTTCTGCCAACATACCTTCTCTAATGCCAGAGCAAGTTTTGAGAGAGTAGAATATATGCTTTGTGGAGTCAATAGTATCTGTTTAAATGATAAGAAACAATCAGATAAAGCACAAGACAATTTTACTCTTTAAACATGAGAATTATGAAAAAAAGAAAAAGAAAGTAGAACATCATTAGATTCAGATTGTTGAAAAGAACCCTAAAACTACAAATTAAATGGAATGACAGCTTAAAAACCTAAAATGCCATCAACATGCAATAGCTGGTCTCATTTGGCCATGAGAGTTTTGGAACTCATGGTTGTTCCTTGGTTCTTAGTCGTTCGGCCTCATTTAGCATTGATAGTTACAACTCTTGGTTAGACTATTCTGCTTTTATGTACTTGCTTATATATTTTACCTCATCCTCGAGCAGTTACTTGTTTGGCCTCCCTCAGCTCAAGTTTCAATTCAGTTTTGTCTCTGACTATCATGCATTTATCTATGTATTAGCTGATCAATTACTGCAACAACCAATCCTCTTTTTTTGGCCAAATATATGTTTCGCATGATGCACGGATACTTAAAAATGGGTAACGTATCGTGTTGTATTATGATACTTCACTTTTTATGTGTAAAATCCATGTCTATGCTGTGCACATGGCGTGTCCTTGCCATATCCATGTCATATTGGGGCATCATAGTATGTTGAATGGCTAAGGATCAAAGAATCTATGAGTCATCGATTTGTTTATTGGAGTTATGTCTGCTCCTTTTGCTAATATTTTCAATGTTACCTCAATTCTTGGTTACTGCCTTTTTTTAATCTCTCAATCATTGGGTGTTCAACACATCATGAGAATTGGCTAAATTATTTTTGGATCAATTAGCATAGGATAGAACTTGTGGAGAATGATATGCACCTGAACTATCATGGAACGCTTGAAACAAAAGAAATAGAACTGCTTTACAAGGGAAGGATTCTTCTACGAGATGAAATTTTAGCCTCTGGAGTGGGGGCTAAGGCAACAAAAAGTTTCAAGCATCCCTATGTCGGAGTTGATTGGGGAACCCTCCACGGAGAGGTTTCTAACTCAATCTTGATGGAAGCTTGTAAAAGAACCCAAATGTGTCCAGAATGAAAGAAACCATAAAAGCGAGAAATGTGAAACCATCAATAATCTAGGACAATTGGGAAATTGGAATTGGGGATTGAAATGGGGGCTGAAATGATACCCAACAAAGGATGGGCTAAAATCTTCAAGTTGAAATTTCATCTGCTCGTTTCTTGGAGCCTCAAGGAATGTAGTCTCTTGAATGAGTGGTGCAACACACACATGGCAATTCACTAAGGGCACGTTCGGAAAAAGGGACGGTTTTCTGTAGAAAACTCATTTTTCCTGTTTTTGGTGCAGTGAAAGTCAGCACAAACGCTTTTCCGCCACGTTAGCAAATTCCTTGAAAAGCTTGAAAATGGAATTCCTATTGGTGGGGTATCAAACTTCTATTTCTATGGTAAACTGCTTGGACGAATGAATCTCACTCTCTCTTTCTCTCAAACTGTCTGGGTGCCTCTCTCCCTCTCAAACTGTCTGGGTGCCTCTTTGTCTCTCCCCTAATAAGCCCGCCCACTCTCTGATGCAAGACAAGAAAACCCCCATTCTACCTGCAAGCTGATTGACGCATGCCCTAACATCTGGGTAACACCTTACTTCTCTGGTGACAATCTGCAACAGAGAGCCCTGCTGTACATGGCGTGGAGCCCACCTGAGATCAGAACCCATCTGCCTCTTCTATGATTTGAGCCCATCTGCATCTTCATTTTTTCCCTACAATCCTCCGATTTCCACACCTCTCTGTAGTTGCTTCACAAATTTACACTAGGCATGACTAGCTGATCTCATTTTCTGCACTTTTGTGCAATTTCTTTTTATTTTGATTGGTGTGATTCAATAGTTGGATTTTGTATTTGGTAAATTTGATTCATTGTGATTGGTAGGGATTAGTTTTATATATTTTTTCAATTTATTTACTCCCAAGGAATCCGCATCTGCACCAAACAACAAAACGATTGTTTCACTGAAGAAAATATTTTTTCACCAAACATAATTTTTCATCAACCACAGAAATCCTTTTCTACAGAATTCTTCTTCGATAGATTTCGCTGATGTGGAAAATTCCTCTTTCCTTAGAAAAAGGCTGTACACAAACGTGCAAATCTTTAATGAAAAGCTTTGCCGCAGAAATTACTAG
This sequence comes from Persea americana, assembly GCA_029852735.1. Taxonomy (NCBI): domain Eukaryota; kingdom Viridiplantae; phylum Streptophyta; class Magnoliopsida; order Laurales; family Lauraceae; genus Persea; species Persea americana. The sequence continues at coordinate 51,841,647 of CM056810.1, read as the reverse complement.
AGATGTATCCTTTTGTCATATCAATAAATAATTCAGAAACACGAACTGGCAATAGTTGGATCTTCAATTAAGTTACTGATAATGAATGTTTCTTGAGCCTAAAAGTTGATTAATTTGCACAATTGTATTATGTATAGCTGCCTAGCTGGTCCTTTTACATTGTTCATTATCTTAATGACCAGTTTTGAGCTTACCTAAAAACAATTTTGTGCATTTCCAAGCTAGTTTGTGTGGAAAGGGAAGGGATGGCATGTTAATAATAGGAGTGTCAAATAAATGGGATGGAAAAATCATGGAGTGGATTATAAGTTTTCTGATGAAAATAAATCTCCGCCCTCCACTAATAAGAACGAAATTAGAGATTAGATCCTTGTATTTTGTAATGATGAGGGAAGTCACTGCATGCTGAAAGAAAATGGCCACGATTCACAATTTGCTGGCAACTATTCTTGATATCGGAGGGCTTAACAAGCAAAGTGCCTTGATAGATCTCCTCTCTGCACCCTTCACCCCTCTCCCATTGATTAAAGCATTCTCCTTAACTCCTGCGGAAATTAGGACCAAGCTGTGATTGTGCTCATACTTCCAAATTTGTTCTTTTGAAAAATTCCTGCTTTTGATAGATAATCATTATTTCTAAAGAAAATGTTATTTACATTTACATAGAGAAATTCAAGTTTTTTTTTTTTTTTTTCCTTTTACAGTTTCTTTGTTTGCAACCACATTAGTTGGCAAAGGTTTCTCGAGGTCATCATCAGAGCAAACCAGAGTTTGTACCCTGTACCTCCTCTATCAAGGAAGGCATGCCTAAACAATGCACAAGTTTTGATGATAAAGACTTCAAACCAAATGAAAGGACTAGATGCTGGAATCACCTCGCAGATTCTCTGTAGGGTAAATGGAGGACCTTCAATAAAGCAAAGAAGAGCTGCACATCCAAATAACAACTAGTCAGCTTCCACGTTCCACTTAACAGAGCCCCATTCAGAGAACTCACTATGAGTAAATACACCATCAGCTCTAATGTTAGAAGCAATCTTGAAGAGAGAAGCTCTTTAATCGTGTTGTCATAGGTACAGTTCCATCTTTTCCAAAAAAGTAGAATCTGATTATATAACTTATATTAACAGGAAATACCATGAGATGAACAGATTAAAGGATGCGGGTGCTGTGAATCCAGCTAGAAATGCACGTGCTGACTAAATATCACAGCCAGGTAAATGGGATGGCATTGAAAATGTGAGATCAAATTTCTCGTCTGTTTCATCATCAACCAAATAGGCAACCAAGGCATGGAACAGCAAAACAGTTTCTTGTACAGACATTTAAGCAAATTGCACGTGATGACACAGCTTACGTAGACCAATACAGCATGAATATATCCAAGAACATGCTAACAGTCAATATGGAGAAGGAGATCCAAATGGATGGATACAAAAATAAATAAATAATCATTATGAATTTTTTGCATATCTGAACTCTTAAACAAACCAGTAATGAAATTACTGAGATACAGACCAGTAATCAAAGCAATAAACTATTCTGAGTCTGAACTTGCAGAAGATACAAGCTTTTTGCCAACACGCAAGTTGCATAATGCCCCATTGGACTTTCAGTAATCAGTGCTACATTTCTACATGGAATGACCAATGACCAGTCTTTAATAAAGATAAAACCACTAGAAAACCAAAGTTCACCTGTAGGCCCTGAGTGAGTGCATGAGTTCTCAAGTCCCATCTTCTCAAGCAGAAAAAAAAAGAAAAAAAAAAAAAGAAAAAAAAAGATAAGAAAAAAGAAAAAAGAAAGATGAATGAAATCACAATATATATGCACATTGATGCAGACCATTAGGAGCTGCCCTTTCGGATCATGGGCTAAATCCAGGTTGAGGCCCATTGGGCCAAAGTACTTCCGCCAGCTCAAGGCCCATTCGACCTAGACCTATCCCAAAGGAAGCCCCTTAGGCCCAGCCTGTTGAATCTTATCTTGGTCAATTTATAATAAGTATAAAGACTTGTGAGTCTTATCTGAGTAAATCAACAAATATTAACTACCTTGAGTATTGTTAGTATCTTAGAATCTTATCATAATTAGTTGTTCAAAGAATCCAACTGTATCAGTATTTAGAGAAAACAAACAAAAGGGAAGTAAGAAAGAAGAAAAGTGAAAGGGAAGTAAGAAAGAAGAAAAATTCAACCATGTGAAGATATTGTTCATTATAAAGGGATGTATTCGCTCTCTCTCTCACACACACACAATTTTGATTTTGAATGTCTGTTTGTGTGACCTTGATGTGGGAATGCACTTTAGGCTTTGGCTTATAGAGCAATCAATTGATTACACTTTCCTTATTTGATTTTCCATTGCCGTCATTCCCTCTTCTTCTTCCATCTTATTCTTTCTCAATTTTCTTTCAATTTCCATCACTAAAGAAAAATCCTCAAATCCAACCACAAAAAACCCCATAGAATCTTTCAAAATCCCAAATCAACCCGGAACCATATACCCAACAAAAAAAACCCAGGTTTCCCCACCAAATTTTCTTCTATCTAAATTCTTAATCTCTCCTAAACAGAAGCCTAATTCCACAATGTGCAAAAACCGCAAACTTGTTAGTTCTTGAATTCTCCCTTTAATCCTACACTCAAAACCATTCAATCTTACCGTAACTCCCCACAGATCAGTATCCTAAAATCGCCAAAATAGTCCCCTAAGTCCTGATTAAACCTGCCTGATGTAGCCCGTTCACAATCCAAGAACAAGACCCGGAAGCATTGACGGACCCGTCTGATGGGACCACATAGTCCACATATTTTCTAAATTAGTAGTTTACTTTAGAAGCTGCTTAATTGTTTCTAAGATTAGAAGCTGCTTAATTGTTTAGGAAGATTTCCTTTATTGCTTATTTAGGATTAATGTTACTCTATATATAGAGAAGCTCTTTATTGTAATCTTCATCCCACATTCTAATACTATTCAAGAAGTTGCTCTCGTGAGTTTGGGTATTTCCCTAAATTGATCTTAGGGTTTGAGTCGGAAGGCTCGATCTCACTGTAGGAGGTGTAGATCTTCATCACTGCCCCTCACCTGTGCATACTGCAAGAAGTTCCTATCCATCAAAGTTCACCTCAATTCGGTTCCAGGTTTTCCCTTGCAGTAAACCGTACTTGCAAACTTGTCCTCAACAAAATCTAGTCCCATCCCAATCCTTCAACTCTGAACTCTGCAGAACCTGTTTTCAGATTACAGCAGTCCCCAAACAGCACTTGCTCATCCTAAAATAAGTCCCCAAACACCAATTAAACTGACCCAAACCATACCAAGTTTAGCCAAAACCTTTATGAGCCAACCCATACTGATCCCATTCCGAATCCATATTTCTTCCTAGTTTCTACAAGGAAGTATAAAATTTTCAACCAAGTTGCTGGTTGCACCTGGTACAGCAATTGTTTGCACTTCGCCACAGAGCCAAACCTTTCTGGTCCCTCCCATACCTTAATACCAATCCCTTACATAATTAGGTCACACTTACCTTCCCAAAACAATCCTTATCTCTTCCATATGGTAAACTAACAATTGTTGCCCTTGTCGTCATACACATAGCAGCAGTATATTTTATTCAGCATTTTAAAACTCGTGACTGAGTCAATTCGTAAGGGACTCCAAGGAGAGAGAGAGAGAGAGAGAGAGAGAGAGAGAGAGAGAGAGAGAGAGAGAGAGAGAGAGTTTTCTGCATGGAAAATTTTCAGCAATTTTGGCTGAACTGAACCAAATATAACAATTATGCATGGAATTGAATTTCTTGAAATGCATGGTTAAATGGGTCTCAAAGAAAGAATATTAAAGAGGTGAAGAATGAAGGACATTAGGTGGATGTAGATACGACCCTAAATATCTTAGGATTTCATTTATTATGGTCACCGCTAGATATTCATTTTCTATCAAAAGAGTGATATGGATTGAGATGGAACACAAGAAAATCTCATAACGGGACATACTTTAGCATATAGAGAGGCCTTTGATTGAGCACATAGGGCCCAAACCCATGTGTGAAAGGTTCAGATCGCTGGGAAGCCATCAGAGTTCCATGGATGTCATGCATTTTAAAAGGGGGCTGTTTAAATTTTCTAAAGCTGCAGGGGCGTTTCTGCAATTTGGAGAAATCCAGTTTTGCAGAAACAAACAGCAAACTGGCTGTTTCATTGGGCCTTAATAAATGGGTCAAACTGGCTCAAACACACTAGGGCACAATACCAATTGGGTCGCCCAAGGGTGGCCTCCAAACAGGTGGGTTCATATTTCTAGAAAGTGGGTACTGTGGGATCCACTACTCTGGAGATCCAGCCTAGCAGTTTCTATGTTTTCTTTCTGATTTCTTTCCTTTCAGTACTTACTAATTAAAAAGTCTATTATCTTTATATTAGGAAGTGATTGCAATTTGACTGGGAAGAGGATTTGATTGCTTTCTAGGGAATTCTAGGATCTAGAAATGATTTTACTACTAGTAATAGTCAACTGTTACGGGTGCCAACAAAGTATATTCAGTTTCAGTGACTCTTTCTTAAACCTCTATCAGAGAGGGACTATATTAAACAATGATGATAATTACTTGCAAAATATAAGCTACAGATAAAAAGTTGTGTATAAATTCTAAAGCATAAATTCAAAGGGAAACACAAATATTAGCATGCCCAAAATAAAGGATTGCCGCATTCTACGTTAAAATGAAACTTTAAACAGATCAAGGATTCAAATGAAGCCAACACCTCATGTTTTATCATTCTAGATACAACGTGCTGGTAGGATAAAAATTAGCATTTACAAGCCTATTACTTAATCATTAATCATTGTTAAATATCCAACCAAAACAAAAAAAAAAAAAGCAAATTACAAAAAATCGAACAAATTACAATAAGTAAATAAAATAAAATAAAAGAATAAGCATTGAGAATTACCTTCATCCAACCGTTTTACCAACTCTTGACATGTTTCTCCTGAGAAAGAGCTCAGTTGTGGCCCAATTACATCACTGGCCATTTGAGATTCAGGATACTGTGCCAAAACCTTCATATTTTCAATTTGAAATGGGCTTTAGGATAAATCCACTTTGATCAATAGACTTCAAGAAAATTAACTGAAAAGTCCTGTCTACACAGATCCCAAAACACCTGGAGAATAACAAGAGGGCATTCCTCCCCATACCTGCTTCAACCGAGATGACAGAATCTCTTTCAGAATGTTCCAATCATGCCTGAATTATCAAAAAAAAGGAAAAAAGGACCATTGAAAATTTCCAACAATCAAAGATTGTCATAAGTTTATCATGATAGCATCCATCTTAGGTTTCTTTTCTTTTTTTTTTTTTTTTATAACGGAGGGTGTCCCAGCCCTTTGGGCCGGACTAATCCCTACGGGCCCAGGGGAAGCCGAGTAAATCCCCTATGGCCCCAGTGTGGTAGTGTAGTTTCGAAATCTCAACCTCCAGGAACAAACCGTAGTCCTAGGCCAACTGAGCTACCCCTCGGGGTCATCTTAGGTTTCTTTCCATCACAGAAAAACAGCATAATATACAGACAATAATCATAGGTCACCAAGCAAATATATAATACATGCATTATCAAATTTCTTTTTCATTCACAACTCAAAGAACAATGAAATTCAAGCGTGACTACTCCTATATCACTACAAAGGGAAAAGCAAGGGAATTCATAATGCAGTCAGCCCTTTACTTTCAGATGAAGTCTACGATAGAAAAGAGTAAACTAAGGGTACAGAAAGCCGAGGAAGAATCTAGTTGGTTTTCATGAAAGAGAAAAACCAAGATACAAAAATGTTGAAGTTCATAACTAGGTCTCTATCCTTTTTAGACATCCAAGAAAGAGTTTCAAACAGGTCCATATCCTAGAAACCAAAACCACATGATAGCATGTGATGTTTAGGTATTGTGTGGTACTCAGAAAAAAAAATCCAATCATTCATCTGCCAAAAGTAAATTGGGTGACATCAAAGACTAGAGAAAGGATACAAGTTTTAAATTTTACATAACATATAAACAACATACCAAAACTTTCCGGTAGAAGCGATAACTTCCAGAATACTTCTAACTTCTTCTTCAGTGAATTCACGCTTTGGCTCCATCTCTCTAGAATTCCAAAACAAAATTGATTACTAGATCATTCATCATATTTAATATAACAAAATATCTTCACACTAAAACCCTTAATTTTGTTTCATGCGAAAATCAAAGACAAAAAACTAATGTCAACTCAAAGATTGTTAACCAAAGCAGAAGATGTCTAAATGAAACATCTACTGATAGCCAAGAATTACAAATATAGGAATATCCTAAAGGATTCGAGTATTGGCCCTTTACCTGAGGTTTTCAAGTTTCTAAAGTACCTTCAAGCTTTCAAATTTGAACATGTTGATTCATGATAAGGTGACCCAGACCATTAAAGATCATGGATATGGTGAGGCACGATGCATGAGCCATATCAGCAATATTAATCCGGATGCTGATAAAATTAAATGACTAAGAGCCTTGGATCTCAAAATCCAGAAGTGAACAAGGTGTTTACAGAATGGAAGTTCTTTGTTGTTGTTTTTTTTTTTTCGCAATAGTACAAAATGGAATTTATTCTCCTCCTAAGGTGCCCATTAAGACGATGCAAGTCCTAGGAAGAAGCTAAAAAAGTGAAAACGAAAGGTTACTCATGATGTCAAAAGATCTAGCTTCAAAAATCAAAACATGTATGACTTTTATAGAGGCTGAAATGAATAAAGAGGCATCGTTCAATTTTAAATAAATAAATAATAAAAATAAAAGGACAGAAATAAAAATAAAACATTAGAACTTTAATGAAAACTTTCCACATCTGTAATGACGAAAAAGACAATGCCCAGTTACTAATAACTTCTCAAATATTCTTTTGATGGAGGATATCTTCTTTTTTTCTTTTTCTATTCCTCGTTTTCTTTTCTTTTCTTTTTTCTGTTTTTGAATGGTAACTTTCACTAAATTAGCTTAACAGTAGTTTGATGGAGGATATCACCAAAGATGGTCACGACTCACGACAATGATGCATATTTCATTTGTTATGCAGCTCCTGTCCCTGGTACCTCAACAATATTGAAAATAAGTATACTACTAAACAAGGTTTAGGTGATGATAACCCTCAAATAACTCCTTTTAACTCTTATTCTCTTCTTTCTTCGTCCTAATCTTTCTCCAACCTTATTAGTTCCTAAATTTTTCTGGCAGTAAGAACAACTGAGCATCATCCCTCGCCTACTTCATCAACTATACTGCTAATAATGTCAACAACCATATGGGATTGATTTCAGTTGGAAACTGCATCCTTTCCTTGACCAAACAAATCTGATTTAAATTCTTGGGATGTGTCATGCATTTCTGGATGAAGATCGAATATAAGTTTTTCTTTTTTCTGGATTTTGTTCCAGGGAATATTCCCTTATAGTTTACATATGTACACAGCGCAGCAATTGTATAATCATTATTGCATTTTCTTGTCTGCCGGTGCAATAGTTAATGGTGTACTGGTGTGTGGTGGTTTTGGTCACCAGTGACTGAATGGAGTTGTCCAAGGTAGTTGTGGAACTTAAGGTTTGAGACATACAAGTGATCCAAGTGGGTGTCCCACCTTCTGGGCCGTCTGGAGTGGTGGAATACATAAGTTGTCAAATTACAACCATAAGTTTAATGGTTCAAACTGGAATTACAAAATTTTGATAAAAAGTGTTGGAATTCCGCTTCCAATGACACTTCAAATTGGCCATAATTAATGTGCTGCAAATGACTTGTAACATTTTCAGTCTTCTTTTTTCCTGCTCCCTGGAGAAAGCTTTGTTCTCTCCTGCAGCCGTACTCAGCAAGGTTTTAAAAAACTGGAATAAAAGAGCGAGTAGGCCCCCATTGATTCAAGTGAACTCGGACGAGTCGCATGGACTCAGTTGAGTCAGGATGATCGCGGTCTAGGACCAATATCATTCAAAATTATGTAAAATAGCAAGGAATAGTCTTGAAAATATAGCTCTATGAATTTAGCAATTTAAGAACTTTTGTGTTTCATTCATTAGTAATGAATTGAAGTTGTTGAATGTTTTTTGTTAGGATAAGATACGGTCTCAATAAAGATTGCAATAGTACCACAAGTTTGAAACTATCCCTCATCCCCATTGCCCAGAAAGCAAAGAGGAAAGAGGACACAGATAACTGAGTACTCTCATCCCCATTCTCATAGGTAATATGTATTGCATTCAGTCACATGAGTAGTGATAAGTCCAGAAAATTAGGTCATTAGGTCATCATTTCATGAGCATTTGTGGACTTAATTAGGTTTAATTGCATAGAATTGCATTTAATTTCATGATTACATGTATTAGGGGATATTTTTGGGAAAATGGTCAGAATTGGTCAAAATTCATTGAATTGCATGACTTTTGTGAAATTAAGGTTTTTCATCTCATTTATCACCCCAAAATAAGTTTTTTTTTTTTTTGCTTCATCAATGTATACCTACTATTTTTGGCACCATGTGCTGTTTTTGGAAAGTTTTTCATTTGGGTGCATCATTAGGCATGTAGGGTCCCATGCATGATTCATGTTTATTTTCTTACATGTAATTAATATTAAATTTATTTCTTTCAATTTGTAGGAGAAATCAATATGGGACCCACATTGATGAAATTTGAGAAGAGAGATCAAAGGAGAGTCAAATAAGCAAGTAGGGAAAGAGTCCAAGCATGCCTTGGACGTCCAACATGGGTCACACACATCCCATTGCATGCCAACATAGAAGCTTCTATTTGTGCAAAATTATTCCCGGATTTTTCAGGGGCAGCAACTTAAAATGGGCATAATTCTCAAACCGAGTGTCAGATCGGCACAATCTAGCCACCGTTGGAAGGCTCTTTTCGAGTAGATATCCGTGGAGCCCAAGATTGCGTAAATTAGAGCTATATTGAGGGAGATATGACCTCAGGAAGTTGACTTCTATAGTTTTAGGCGAGAATTGCAAGAAATCTCAATATTTGGAAAGTTTCTTTCATCCACACCACTTGTAATTTTTGAGAGATATTTTAGGACTCTACAAGGAAGTGATTGTTCTCCAAGAAATTGTAAATAGTAACAAATCCTCACAAAGCCAAATTCTTTCCAAGTATGAAGCCTAGCTTGAGGCCAAAGCAAGAAATCTCTACACATTAGGAAACAAGTCCCTAAAAGAGAGGGGATTCATAGCAAAAGAGGAGGCATCACACACAATAAAATCAGCCCATGAAGAGGTGCTGGGTGTGCATCACCTTGGGGGATCACTTTGGAGGCTCTCTCTCTGTCTCTCCATTCCATTCCACTCCACTCCACTCCTTTCTCTCTCTAAGACCCTTTCTTCTTCTCTTCTTCTTTCTTCTAATTCTTTTAGACATATGTTGAGAGGCCATGTTGAGAGAATGAAAAGGAGAGAAGAACATTAATTTTTTGTAATTCAAGATCAAGGAATAAGACACACTTTGATTGATTCTGTGTGCACAAGTTCTTTTTAGAGCAAGTGATTTATGTTTTCCTTGTCTAGTATCTTTGATATGTTATGATTGGAGACGATATATCATATGCTTAGATCTTGGGATTGAAAATAAAATAGGCGAATCAGAGTCGAGAGAAATCACATAATTCTAAGGTCACTTGCATCTTTCCCTACTCTAAGAAGAAAGGAGAATAACTACACAGCCCGTATTTTCAATGCTTAGACCCATGTCAAGTTTTCAGATCTTGGAGGCATAATTTCCCGCTTTATTTTTTTACCAACATTCTTTTTTTTATTTTTAGTTATTTACTTGAATGTTTATGCAAATATTTTCTTGAATTAGAAGTTTAGAACTACATCTTCTTAGGTTTGGTAGAAACTTTCTATTTGTCTTTGCGTAGACTATGGTTGGAAAGTACCCATTGCATGCATTAGGTTTAGGAATTTCATTTAAATTTGTATTTGGTTGCTGGAAACTAAAGATTATTGACTGATTGGAAAGGTTAAATTCGAACTTTATACATGAATAGTGAAAAAAGACAGCATTGTTACAGCAGTTTCAGGCTGTTTTTCTCTCAAAAGTGCGCAGTTTGAAAATCAGGTAAACGAGCTTAGTTTCCATCAAAACTTTGCAGAATTAATATTTGGATACAAATCTTTACAACCCCAGAGTTTCAGAGAAAAATAAGTTTGGGAAGTGGGGTAAATAGCAGCCTAAACAGGGGTAGTCGAACATCCTGCAATCAGATTTCCAGCACAAAACAGTTCAACTAGGCATCTTTAGGTGATCATATCTTTTTCTTTTGAAGTCCTTTTTCGATTCTTCTTTTTTTGTTATGTTCATGCCTCATCAAAGTATTGATCCCAGCCATTAGATTTGGGTTTATATCATCTTAGGCCAGTCGTACAGTCCAGTGAAAACAGGCCTGTGCACAGTTTTTTCCATACTTAAAAATTTTCAGCATTCATCAGATTTTTGGAAACTTTTATAGATTTGCATTGTTAGCATTTAGGGCATTATAGATCATTCATATTTGCATTAAAATTGATTTTGGTAAGTAGGATCTAATTTAGGAAACTTTGTTTTTATTTATCTTATATTAAATTGGTTGTTTTGATGAGTTTGTTACTTTTGCAGGTTATAGTTAGAATATGGTTGAATAAACTAGGTTTCTTTACTTAGTTTAGGTTTATTTTTTATTTGGAAAGTTGTAATTGTTAATTTTCAGATTTTAGGAATTTTCTTGTAATTTGATTAGTTTCTTTATTAGGTTAGATTTAGATTTAGTTTCTAAATTAGGACAGGTTAAAGTTGGAAAGTTTCTTAAAAAGCATTGCTCCCTGTGGATTGACCTGGACTCACCAGATTATTACTACATTGCGGCCCTGCACTTAGGGTCCGAACAAATAGTACCGCTAATCTTCAATTGCTTGAGGTTTTTTTTTTTTTTTTTTTTTTTTTTTTTTTTTTTTTTTTTTTTGTGTGTGTGTGTGTGTGTGTGTTGGTGGGCGGGGTGGGCGGGGGGGGGGGGGGGGGGGGGGGGGGGGGGTTGTGTGTGGGGTGGGGTTGTTGTGGTGGTAGTTTTGATCTTCAAGAATCAATGTAGAATATTCATATTAGTCTCCTACATCTTTTTCTAATAGAAAAATAGAAAATGAATGCCGAAAATCATGTGAATCAACCAAGTAGGTGACTTGGGGGTGCTCCAATAGGTACCCACAGAGTCCAATCAACTCAGACTCCACTAATTTTTAGAACCAAGGTCCTCAGTCTGTGTTTCTTTGGCCACCTCATGGAAACAAAAAACTACTAAGTACCACCTGCAAGCTCCTTTAGAAGCTTTTGGTGTGAGAAGTGCCGCCTTGACGCCTTGCATCACTTTTGCAATTATGTTTGACTCTCACCTTAGAAAATTAGATCGTGCTCAGAGTAAGGCACTGCTGCACTCAACGGTCTGTGATAACGTTTGGTTTGGTTGGTTTTCAACTTGTTTCAAGATTACACTCAGACAATGCAAAGAGGTAAAGAAACAATCCTCATGAACACTTCCTAAAAGAATGGAGGTACAATGAAATATGTATAAAATTTTAAGAGGTAAGAGTGTACAGCTAAGGATTTTATCCCAAATAGGAATGGTCATTTCAAAATTGGGTGTTTCACTTTTGTGAAAGTTTGGAATGAGGATGGTAAAAGAGATCAACATCAAGGGTTTCAAAAAAAAAAAAAAGTTCTGGAGGGCATATCAGCCGCCCCAAAAGTGACACTTATCGGGTGAAAGTGTTGCCGCTAAGCGGTTTTCGTCTTTCTCCATAGTTCTATCTTATCAATAACTTGCATCTTCGACTAACAAATGAGTGACCCATCTTCCGCGGACAACACACCATGGGACGTCTACTTTAATAGGTTACACCATGGGACTTCATCTTAAATATCTTTAGTTAACTTGTCCATAATCAAGGCAAATAGATAAGGAGTAAAAGCAGACCCTCAGTGAAATCCGACTTTAACTTAGAACTCCATCGTCACTCCCACATAGCTCTTGCACTCAATACTTCCCCTTCAACGGGTATGCCTTTTCCGCATACATAATTCTCTAACAATAAATGGTCTTTGTAGATGCTTGCCAAATAGCAATATCCACTTCAATCAAAATCTGATGGCACATCATACTCTAAATGTTGCAATTACCGACTTTTAAAGACACAAGTACAGTCGTTAAACACAAATGATGAGGTCATGAAAATGAAATATCTAAAAGAATAGAAGAAAGGTACTAAAAAGGTCAGAGCCCCGGTTATCCGATTGTAATTCGCATTTGAATTCGCAGTTCATAGTTCATTACTTAATCAAATTCAAAAATTCGATAGGCTATGCTCATTTAGTTCGTTTTTCAATTTGATTAATTTGAAGTTCGAGTTCAATAAGTTCGACGCATTAATTCGAATTTGTAAGTTAATACATTTGGCAGTGACTCATAGGTCTAATATAACATGCATACATAGAAACATTCAAATGACGATCATCCTCACAGTTCTTATAAGTGGTCCATCCTATTTTCTTGCCAACTTGGTCCACTTACAATCAAGATATCCCCTTCACACACACATTACTCACTCTACATTGCCATAATCCTGAATTTTTAGTTCATCCAACCATTACTTACCGTTAGATTAAAATCCGAAAAGAACAGCGACTTCCAAAACTATTAAATTTGAGCAATTTGGATTTTAGATGGAGAGGGCATTGATGAATTGATAGGGAGGAATACCCAATATTCTCTATGACATTAAAAATTGATATAGATTCAAAAGGAATACATTACATGGTCAAATACCATCTTTCAGTGGACACAAATATCCAGCCAGTATCTCACAAAGTAAAGGCTTCCCCCATACCTGCACTTGTTAAAAGAAATTCGCTTGCTTGGTGAGACGGTGGACATGTGGCATTGAGGAGTGGCCCAATGGTCTCGCCATACTAAAGATAGCTTGATTGATTAACCATGTAAAAAAATAGGCTGAGAAGGACATTTCAGTTATTCAATTAAAGGCAAGGATTCAAAACACGGACTCGGACTCGGCTTAGGCCGCGACTCGACCGAGTCGCATGGGACTCGGCCGAGTCTGCTGAGTCCCAAGTGAAAAAAAAAAAAAAAAAAAAGGGAAAAAAATGTTTTTTCTCCTTTTTTATTCCCTCCATCCATCCAATTCATCCATATATATAGTTTTACTCTCTTCATTGATCAATACGTTATTTAAGGATAGAATAATAATAACATAATTGCAAGCCCTTTTATAATTTAATTGCAATTAAAATTTAAAACTAAAAAGTAGAAAATACAATACACATGTTTCCAACTTTCAATATCCACTCTCAAGTCTCAATTATCAAGTCAACTAGTAAGATCAATCATCAAAGATGTAACTAAGCTTCAAATTTCAATTATATTTATATTTTACAGCTTATAAAAATGTAAAACCATACCTTAGCTCTTTCTTCTTAAAATTTAAATACCAATCCTATGTTGAATGCCTTGCGGGTTCTAGATCTTCATCTTCGTCGTGGTTTTGACTTTGACGATAGTATTGAGCAACATCAAAATGAAAGAACCCTTGCCCCGCTCTTGGAGTTATAGGACCTTCTCCATAGTTTGATGATGGAGCCATAACTTGAAGTTGAGGATATGCATATGGTGGTTGCACTTGTGTGGCCATGGGTACTAGTAATACTCCATACTGTTGTTGCCCATAGGCCCCATACTTTTGCGAAGGACCACCGTATCCACCATACTGCTACAATTGCCCATACTCAGACGAAGGATCATGGTGTGAGTGTCCATATTGTTGCCCATACCCGTATGAACTATCAGAACTTGTGATCCAAGGGCTTGATGCCATTTGATACGGTTGAGGATATTCATCTGATGGCTCATTTCCTTCACCTCTGCCCCACCCATGGACCCACCAGCAGGCTCACTTGGACCATAATATACATTAATGTTGTCATCCCCACCACCACCACCATCACTACCTTCGTATGCCTCCACATTCTGACCCTGTTCACCTCCTTCTCATAAGCCACTCTTGCTAGAAGATGATGTTTTTTGCAGTTCTTCTTCTTCATGAGTGGCCAACCTTTAGCTTTGACTTGTCTTTGCATGGGTGCTCTTATCCTTTGACTTTCGCGTGTATTGAAAAGTTGGCACACTTGAACCAGTTGGTTTTTATCTATCTCTAGCCCCCGCGGCACGTTTTGAAGTAGAACGTGTCAACTCTGGCTCACGGTTATGACCACGTTGTGAGCCTTGCGATGACGAGGTTGCTACACCCGTACCCTTATCGCGCGCTGATCACGTTGTAGAAGTAGGCGTAGCAGATCTGGAACTCAGACGTTGTGGTGGGGAATTATGTCATTCATCCACCTGAAAGTCTTCAACATCAGCCATTGCTCGATGTCCTTCATCCAACTGAAAGTCTTCAACATCAGCCATTGCTTCATCGAAGAATGTTGTATCATTCAATACTGGATCCTCTCTTTCAGCCAACCATTCATCAAGAGGGTCATCTTCCTCGAATATATAATCCAAATTAATCGGTTGGTAGTCTCCATTGTCTCTTCTCGTCAAATTCCTTGCCCTTAACCTCATGTTGTAATGGACAAAGACCAACTTCTCCAACTTAGCCATAGTAAGGCAATTATAGGTCTTAGTGTGTATCAAACTGAATATGCTCCAATTTCTCTCACATCCCGAATATGAGGTTGTTTGGCTCAATATTCTTTTTACAAAAGCTCTTAAATAGGGAACCTCATCGCCAAATGTAGCCCACCATTCAGCTATGTTAAAAGACCAAAACAATAAAATCAATTGTTCGTTATAATTCATAAATTACTATATTTCATCTAATTTAAGTATTGAAATTTGAAATAATACTTGGATCCATCTGCTTACGACCCAATATGACTGCGTTTGATCCAAAACTAGTTAGTATTTATAATAACCATAATAGTCAAAATTTACCTGCCGCATATACGTCTTGATGCATCTGGTCGTCCCATCGATTATCAATGATTTTCCATAGCTTCTTATAATAAGTCTCATACTTTCCTCTGGACCTTTCCTCTGGACTTTTGCTCTATAACAAGCTTTGCTCTATCCATGGCATGATACACAAAGCCCATTGTGGGCTTCGTATCAACATCCACTAGTTTCAAGACCAAGACAAGAGGCTCGAGTAAGTTAGTAATTCATTCTGCACTGTTCCAGAAATCCTCCCCAAGGACAATCTATTGTACATGGCGTGCCAAAGGTTGACATGAAAAATATGATTTCACATATGCTGAACTGGTCTACATCTGCATTATGTTAGCCTTGGCATGACAAAGACTCTCAAGGGCTACAAAGTGCATAGCAAAGCGTGTGATACCCGGCCTCAAAATTTCACGACCCCCATTCATTTCTCTTAGCAGATCGGTCCTGAACTGATGGTTATAGATCAAAGATGTCACCATCTTTCCCTAATCAATAGTATCACGGACATCATCTAATTTGCCAATGGTCTCCAGCACAAGATCAATACAATATGCCGCGCACGGCACCCAAATAATACTCCTATGCTTTTCACACAATTTCTTCGCCGCGGCCTTAAAGTTAGCCGCATTATCTATCACAATTGTAACATATTTTGCCAATTTTTAACCATACCCAAGGTATTATCAATTAAATTGTATAAATATTGTGCATCCATTCTATGCCCGCCTGTATCTACAGACTTGACAAAAATTGTTCCCGTTACACAGTAAGCCATGAAATTAATAATATGCCGCCTATTGTTGCTTGTTCACCCATCACACATAAGCGTGCACCCATACTCCTTCCAAGTTTTGAAGTAATGTTCCAAGTATCTCCAATAATCAGAAACTTCCATGTCAAGATACTTTCCGCCAGTCTCATAAGTGGATGGAGGTTTAACTCCGGGCCCCACCTTAGCTATAGTATCAACCATGGAGCGATAGTATGGTGAATTAGCGACATTTGGTGGAATCTGATTATAATGGAAGAACTTTGAGATGGCTCTCCCTATTTTCATGGCTCTAACTTTCATATCACCTAAGATAGAGCTACTAATCTTTGGCTGTTTCGTACTTTGAGACCGATGTAAGAATGGATCCAATGTCCCTCTTCTCGCTGTATCCCGATAAGAGTCAGGAGGAGCTCTGGAAGAACCGCCCTCAGCCCGTGTCTCATCCGTAAGAGCCTGCTCAGAAGCAAACTGTTCACCGTTTGCTCTCATAGCCCTCCTTAACTCCCTCTCCTCAACATCACCACCACCGTCAGAGCCATCCTCAGAAGTGTCAATCCTCTGCATATTTACAACCCTCTCATCAATTTTTTTTCTTCTTTTCTTTCTCATTCTTCTTTTCAAGCAACATGTCTCTCATTTGTTTCCTCCATGGTTTAAAAAATCGGCCGAGTCAGAGTCGACTCGGCCGAGTCGACTCGGACTCGGCACATACCGAGCCGAGTCGCATGAGACTCGGACTCAAATCGTGCGACTCGGTCGACTCGGCCGAGTCGCATTGTGACTCGGCCGAGTCCTCTGATTTTAGGACTCGGCCCGACTCGGCGAGTCGACTCGAACTCGGCCCTAAACGAGTCGGGTCCCGAGTCCGGTTTTTTAAACCTTGGTTTCCTCACTTCAGCGGGGACATTTGCATATGGTTTAGCTTTCCCTTGTATACCTGCTAGGTGTTGTTTAAATCTGTGGATCCCACCACTGAGAATCTTATGACACCATTTGCATTTGACCTTATGACGGTCTCCTGCAACCATCTCCCCATGTTCCCATCCAGGGTCAACTTCTTTCGCTTTCTTTTTTGGTGCCATTTGTGATATAATTTAACTATCTAAGTGACAGTAATCTGCATAATAAAAAATTCAAGATTCTACACAATCAAATGTTTATACTTTAAGAATGTAAAAACAGAAAGAACATATTATTAATGCACACATACAAGCATAGATGATAGATCCATGTTATAGACTGTTCTACACAATCAAAATAATAGTCTCTTAGTCTTACCATTTACCAAAACATATTATTAATAATTAGTTTTACAAGAAAAGGAGTCGAAAATATTATTATTACACAATACACATACAAGCATAGATCATTAGATCTAGAGTTAGAATCATAGGCATAGATCCATGTTAGATACACTACCAAAATAATAGTCTCATACAAAAAATATAAATCAATTATGAAAAAGAATTCGGATTTTTATTTTATTTTTTTTAAATTACATTATAATCATGAAAATCACATTCTTTTAACCAAACAGTAATTGAAATATCATCTACAAACAACCCACACATGTAATCATTTATTCTACATAATTTAAGAATGTAAAATGCAAAAAATCCATATTATTAATAATTATTTTTACAAAAAAAGGTAAGGAAAATGTTATTATTACACATACAAGCATAGATCTAGAGTTAGAACCATAGATCCATGTTAGATACACTCCCAAAATAATAGTCTCATTAAAAAAGCATAAATAAATAATGAAAAAAAATTCGGATTTTTATTTTATTTTATTTAAAATTTACATCATAATCATGAAAATCACATTCTGTTAACCAAACAATGGTTGAAATATCATCTACAAACAACCCACACATGTAATCATCTATTCTACATAATTTAAGAATGTAAAATGCCAAAAATCCACATTATTAATAATTATTTTTACAAAAAAAGGTAAGGAAAATATTATTATTACACATACAAGAATAGATTTAGAGTTAGAACCATAGATCCATGTTAGATACACTCCCAAAATAATAGTCTCATACAAAAAATATAAATAAATAATGAAAAAGAATTTGGAATTTTTTTTAAATTACATCATAATCATGAAAATCACATTCTTTTAACCAAACAATAGTTGAAATCTCATCTACAAACAACCCACACATGTAATCATCTATTCTACATAATTTAAGAATGTAAAATGCAAAAAATCCATATTATTAATAATTATTTTTACAAGAAAAAGTAAGAAAAATATTATTATTGCACATATATGCATAGATCTAGGGTTAGAACCATAGATCCATGTTATACACACCCAAAATAATAATTTCATACAAAGAACATAAGTAAATAATAAAAAAAAATTCGGATTTTTTTATTTAAAAAAAAAACCCAAAAATTCAAAAAAATGCTTTTTTTGAAAAAATAACGATCCTCCAAACCATCTTCAAGCAATATCTTCATCTTAGCATCTTCCCTAAACCATATATGCATGTAGAATCAAGAAACCAAACCTCAAAGTTGAGAAATTAAAAAACCCTCTTTGATGTGAATAGTGGTTGGATTCTTTGGTAGGCTTGATCTTTCAAAATGGCTGGATTTGAGGATGTTAGATGCTAGAAACACAATTTGGAGGCAGTTTCCTTTAATCTCCAACAAGTAGAAGAAAAAAAAAAGATGCTTTTAGGGTTTTGAGGGGCGCTTTTAATGCCCCCCACTTCGTCAGGGACCGACTCGGACGAGTCCAGTGGGACTCATCCAAGTCCCAGGGGACTCGGCCGAGTCCCACTGGACCTGTACCGAGTCTAGGGGACTCGACTCGACCCTTACCGAGTCCGAGTCGACTCGGCCAAGTCGACTAGGACTTGGACGATTTTTAATTCCTTGATTAAGGCAATAATTTATAGCCATCCAATGTTTTTATATTCATCATCCATTTCAATTTCTTTGATCAGATGATTAGTAATATCTGATGAGACTGATTTTTAACAGATAATTAATCTAATATGCCATTCTTTCTGTGGTGGGTCCACTAGGACAACATCTAGTCTAAATAGAATGTATTGCACTTTTGCATGGTAATTTGGTATTATCCTCTCATAATTTTCATTGTCACCATCCGCATTAACTTGAGACTGTAACTAACCCTCTCCTCTTTAGTATTCTTTCCTGAATTCCAGCAAATCAAAAAATTTTAAACCTCCAAACAGAACGAACCGGATCCCGAATAATTCGAGATGAACTCCTCAAAATTCGACACATAATTCAGTGAATAAGGTAACTATGGTCACAGCAAGTTTTTAAAACAGATTTTATTCCACAACGACAAAATAAGTGTATACCATCAGCTTCCCTAATGCATGAATCTTTCAATGACACTTCCCTGAATTGCTTACTTCCTAGAAAAATAATTTCCAGTGAACTCACAATCTATTAGAAAAGAAAATATAAAAAAAGGGACACACACACACAAGTCTTACTACATCATAGAGTAAAAAGATACATCATAGAGTAAAAAGATAATTACAAACAAAGCTAGCATATACCCATGATTCAGAAGACTTGAGGCTGATTTCTCCAGGTGATCATCCACATCCACATTACTGGAGGATAGCACTGATGATTGTGAATTTTCTACGGCCGTCATCTTTAGCTCAAGATCTTCACTGCCTGCATAAACATATAAAGCATGATAATAAGATATCTTTTACATTTACTGAAGTACATCAGTACCATTAACACCTCCTCAACGGTAATTGAGAATTGGAGTAGCCACAGGTTAAACTTCCTTGAATATGTAAAAAGTGATCAACTGCGAGCCTATAGTCAAATTTACTCCTACCAATCTGATCCTATGTTTTCACTTATGTCCTTACTACAAAAAGGCAATGGATATGAACTTCAATAAACATGCAGTTTATAAATGCCCCATTTCTATGCATTCTGAATGTCATTTCTGCCAAACCCCACCACAAAAGGAGGTGTCCCCATGATCCTAATTATAGGACCAACATCAGCAGAGGGCCTATGAAATGGACGGTGAGATGAAAAATAAGTTTGACCACCCATCTTTCAAGGTCTTGATCAGATGACTATCGTGGTCCAGTCAAGGTGAACGAAAGCCCATATGCAATGCATCCCTCTTCAACACAAGCAATGATAGTGGGTGTAGCCAGTAGGTTCAAGTCCAACTTTGTCTCTATTATGGTTCGAGGTTGTCACTATGACAATTCAAAGCAGAAAGGAAAAGATGTTTTATGAATCGTGTGTGTCTGAATCAAATGTCCAATTCCTTTACATAAATGAATTACAATGAGAAAAGGGGAACTACATCTCTAAGATTACATGATAGACAAGATTGCTAAAATTACAGCAATAAAATCTATTGTTCTTATCTACACTAAATTACAATAGATTTATAGGTTTTGGTCCTGTGGACTTTGAGCCTCTGAGCCTTGGGGCCCGAAAGCCTTGTGGGTCAGGGGCCATGAGCCTTTGGAATTCTTATAATAAGGTCCACACTAGGCAACATGACACAGGAGCTGAAGGTCCAGATTTTGCGGATCCTGTGGTTGATCAAGCCCTCAATTAATTGGGAAACTTTGGTCGATCAAATGGCCTTTAGAGTTTCGGCCAATCTCAATTGGTGCTGAATCAAGCATATGATAAGGGATCAAATCTTCTAAACTGAAATGGAGTTAATTTGGATTTCAAATTAGATTATAAAAATGCTGAATTTAAAGTGGGCCCAAAGCAACCAGGACCATAATGAACATGTAGAGTCAGCCGATGTGTACACTTCTATACTTGGGCCCTATATGCTCAAAAATGGGACCCATAGACCACAAAATGTGGGGCGTCCAGTGACCCCCAATGCAAGAAAGCTGAAAATTCTAAACTTTCCAGTGAAGACTCCAAGAAAGGGAAGGCTTCAGAAGAAGTATAAAGAGGCGGGAGAAGAGACAACTTCTACATAAGGGCCATCCAATTTAAATTTGAATAATGTAGAAACTTTTTAATTTTAACAAATTCCTTCTTTTTTTAGAAATTTGTTGAATTCTATAAGGACATTTATTTAAAAAGTTTTCTTAATTAGTTAGGTTAAATAGATGGCTAGGCTTTAGCAGAGATTGGGGCTCTCTTTTGTTGGAAAGCACTGTACATTGTATAAACAAAAAGATGGGACATCCAACCCCATGTTAGCTTGTTGCATGCTTATGCACTCTTCTCCATTGGTTTGAATAAGTCCTCCCAAAGGATTAAAGACCCAATGGAGTGATGGATTAGCAATTTGGAGTAAGCTATCTTCTACTTTGCTTCTATTTTTGCATGTTTGATTGTTGATCCAGGTAGGGTTGATCTTTCATTTTGAATTTTTTTGAACCAATCGAGATTTATAGTCCAAAGTTTTGCTAATTGGGACCACATTATAATGGAAAACCTGTGAAGCAATAATCCTTGAACATGCACAAAATCAGGGTCTGGATGCCATCAGAAACTGAACCAATTTAATTTTTTGTCGGTATCGTTCAAAAATGAAAGAGTATTGATACAAACAAATTGTGATTCCAAACTTAGTATTTTCAAACTAATATCAAATGAACATACAGTCGAGCCAGACAATCTCATGCCCCTTCAAGATGCTTAAATTTGGCCAACTGATATCCAATTGATAGATCTACCATTCTACCTGATTGGCAATCCAAGAACTTATCTTACTGACATCAGATTCTCATTCCTCAAGTTTAGAAACTACTTGTATATTGATTGTAATCTTCCAAGAAATGTGACTCCATAGATTTTGCCTTGTAAAAAAATCTTGCATTAGTGTGATGTAGCTTATGCATCCAAACACATCCTACACAAAATTTCAACCTAAAGAATAAATGAAGAAAAAACATATATAAAAAAAATTCATAAATCAGTTTCCTCACCTCTACAACCAGATCGATTCTCCTACACCCACCGAGCTTCGATCTTTTTCAAATTTCGTATAGAATGAACTCAGACTCCACGAGCAAGAAGCCTCTCTCGATCAAACTGTCGGAGAGAAATTGCAATGACCAGCGCTGTATGTCTATGCCGGAGCTGAGAGAGAGAGAGAGAGAGAGGGAGGGTTTATCCGTTTAGGGCTTTTGGTGGGAAAAGAAGAGAGAGAGAGAAGGAGGGAGGGTTTAGCTGTTTAGGGCTTTTGGTGGGAAAAGAAGATGAGGGTTTTTCGAAGTAGGTGGCTTTCTTGAGAAATTCTAAACACACCCACAGCATTCGCTAAGCCAGCCCACATTTATTTTTACTTTTTTTTTTTTTTCAAGAATAAATGAATTTCCAAAGGTACCTTTGCCTTCGTCTGCCTATCCAGCGTACGTTCTGGTATATTATAAGCTGAGCTGATTTTCTCTTCTTCTTCACTTCAACTTCCTCCTCTCTTCAAGATTTTATGTTTACTTCTTCTACACTTGTTTCCCTTCAACGGTATATACTTATTCTTCAACTTCTTCTTCTACTTCTTCTCATCATCATAAAACTCCCATTTTGGAAGAACTCATCTCCCAACCCATCTCTCCATTTCCCCATATAAGTTATCACATCTCCAATCTTATGCATCACATTATGTTTTAGAGAAGCCATCTCCAATGTGAACAAGCAAATGACCATATATGAAGAGAAGATATCATTTTTTTTACACATGTTTTCATTTTGTTTTTCATTCCCGTCTTGCACGAAATTTTAGAACCGTGCATCACATGTAATGCTCGATAAAA
The DNA here is from genome assembly GCA_029852735.1 of Persea americana. Lineage (NCBI taxonomy): Eukaryota > Viridiplantae > Streptophyta > Magnoliopsida > Laurales > Lauraceae > Persea > Persea americana. The sequence goes on along the minus strand of CM056810.1, from coordinate 51,819,026 downwards.
TTAAGTCGTGCATCAGTGTATTGTTCAATAATATGAAACCGTGCATTAGTGTATTGCACGGCTCTGGATTTTCGTGCATAAGTGTATTGCACGACTCTGAATTTCTATGCATCAGTGTATTGTAGGCTTTGGATTCCCGTGCAATATAACATGGCTTGGCAAATGTTGGCTGAATAGTGTGATGTTGGGCGGTTTAGTAGGGTCGTCAAGCATTGATTTTTTTTCCCTGGATGTTGATTTTACAGGTGCCAGTGAGTGCTTATTGGATTTTACTGTCTTTACCACCGACACTATATTCAGAAGCCCTTATCCAACGGACACGAGATGTCAGAAAAAAACATGGCTTAGTAATTATAATCAAAATGTCAGATGTTGGTGTAGATGGTAGGAAACCGAGAATTGTATTTTCTTGTGAGAGAAGCGATACTTACAGGGGTTCTCCGAAAGTCTTCGAGAAGAAATGTCCGAATAAGGCAACAGGAACGAAGAAGTGCAATTGCCCTTTTGCTTTGAAAAGCCGAAAGTTGGCAACTGATGACGATTGAATGGTAACAGTGATTTGTGGGGTGCACAATCATCCGAATACACAACATCTTGAGGGGCACTTGTATGCCAGGAGGCTTTCCAAAAAAGAATTAACTGTTTTGATTGATATGTCGAAGAGTTTAGTGAAGCCAAGGAATATTCTTCACACATTAGAGAAGAGGGATTTGAACAACACCACTACCATGAAGACTATCTATCTACAATGCTCGTCACAAGTACAGGGTAGCGGAAATGGCCAGAAGATCACAGATGCAACAACTCATAATGAATTTAGAGGAGAACAGTTACATTGAATGGCACACTAGCAACGAAGCAACAGATTGTGTTAGTAACTTATTTTGGGCACATCTCTCATTCGTTGAGTTATTTCGAGCATTTCTCGAGGTGCTAATAATGGATTCCACAAACAAGCCAAACAGATATCGACTACCTTGCTTGAGATTGTTGGTGTCACGTTTACTCAGTTGACGTTCTCGGTTGCGTTTGTGTACCTTGAATTGGAGAAGGAGCAAAAATACACCTGGGCTTTGGAAAGGTTGAAGTCATTAATGGATGGATGGATGGATGTTGCTACGTGTGATTGTCACAGACAGAGAGTTAGCGCTGATGAATGCAATTAAGAATATTTTTCCGAATGCTACAAACTTGTTATACAAGTGGTATATTTCAAAGAATATCTTGGCTAATTGTAAAAAGTTTTTCGAAACCAAAGACAGATGGGAAGCATTTATTACTAGTTGGAACATGTTGATCATATCTCCCACCGAAGATGACTACATGCAACTTCTAAGTGCAAGTAATAGGAATTTCTGTGGGTATCCACAAGCTCTTGATTATGTGAAGAAATCATGGTTGATTAAGCATAAGGAACAATTCGTGGCTGCATGGACAGACATACATATGCACTTTGGAATGTTACTACGAATAGGGTTGAGAGCGCATATGCAAAGTTGAAAAGACATTTAGGGTCATCGAGCAGCAACTTGGATTCATCTTGGACGACTATTCATGCCTTGTTTGAGTTGCTCTTTATGGAGATAAAGACTTCTTTTGAGAAGAGTTTGAACACCGTGCAACAGAAGTTCAAACCGGCCTTGTTTCATGAGTTGAGAGGATTTATATCAAAGAATGCTTTGGATTTAGTGTTGAATGAGTCGATGAGAGCTGATTATATTGGGATAGACGCTGCTACATGTGGATGCGTCATTTGAAGGACTCATAGATTACCATGTGCACACGAGATTGATGAGTATCGTCTCTTAGGCTATCCCATACCCCTGACATGTATACACCACCATTGGAGGAAGCTTGATTTGACCCCACTGTGGTCGAGGAAACCACTGAATTGACCACCAGTGCCGAGTTCGAGTTGATCGCAAACAGATTTCTAGATAGTGTTCAACTTGGTAAAATACAAATATTAAAAAAACTGAAAGAAGTGGCAAATCATTCATCCACCTATCTTCTTGAGCCAGATGTCAAGTTGAATACTTGGGGTCGATCCACATCGAAGAAGAAGAAGTCGGATACTTCTACTTGTCTAGATCCATCTGCTTTTGAGTATGCACTCCCCATTCAAGAAATTGCTACACCAAAGATAAGCAATACGGTGATGACAAAGAAGATGGAGAAGTTAGGTGTCCGTCGGACTCGATCGAGATTGTCTACATCCTATGTTGACTCACTTCCTCAAATTCTCAAACCATTTATCCATCATATTAAGGATGTTGTAGCTGATGGTAACTGTGGCTTTAGATGTGTAGCCGGTCTTTGGGGCATGGGTGAAGATGATTGGGTTCAGGCTAGGATAGATTTAAGCAATGAATTGCAAAGATATTATGAATATTATGCCTTGGTATATGGGGGAGAGCATAGGGTTTGTGAAATATATTATGCATTGTCACACTTTGATAGCAATCCATCATTTGATTGTTAGATGTCAATGCCGGATATGGGTCACTTGATAGCATCATCTTATAATATTGTATTGATACACATATCCCTGCATCGGTGCCTTACTTTCCTCCCTCTAAGATCACCCCCAATTCCAGTGCCTTTTTGCAAAGTGTTTGTAATTGGGTTTGTCAATGGAAACCATTTTGTCCAAGTGTTCTTCACATCCGGATCTCCCATGCGCCCCATTGCTACAAATTGGCACAGATACCATCAACTATGTGCAAAAGGATGGGAACTTCCTTATGCCACAAACATCGAGCAGTTCAAAGATATCATAAGGGACTCTGTTGCTACGCAGGAGATGATTCATCTAGAAGCGATTGACTTTGTTGATCTTTATTGTGTGGCCTGCTTAATGTAATGTTATTTTATATTTTTAGTGAAAAAACTTGGATCACCATTTCTACTTTGATCAACATGCATACTTATAAAAACAAATTGGTAGATAACTTCATCCACTATCCAATAGAAGTACATCTGAAGATCCAATGTCATGTAAATAGTTTTCTCCACATCAAAGTTTATCCATAAAAAATAATACATAGTTCATCCGTCAACCAACAAAATACATATGACACCCATAAAACCCGACTACGGTCCTTCTTGACAACACCTATATGTAACCGACGAGTCTTTTAGAATCTCGAGTGTAGTCTGTAATGCACGGTAATATACATCAACTGGCTGTCCAGTTCGCGCAATCATGGTATGGAGATGGTTCACAGCTTGGTGGATCTGTATCAGCTCAACAAGATATGAGTTTAGCAAATGGGTTAGGCATGCATATACCATCGAGGGGAAATCCTCAAATCGAGGGGAAGTCCTCAAATTAACTAATCTCACCATCGTAGGGGTAGGGTCATTAGCGCCTTGGTGAGGGTCATAATGTGAATGGCGATCTAGGTTTTGGACTCGTACATGAGAGATCCTCCGAAACCACTGAAGGTAATCAGGGGCACAATCTCATACATGCGTCGCACGACTCTCGCAATACTCTGGGGATAATAGATGGTCACCCCACGTAATCCAGAACTGGTCCAGGAATTGGTAGGAGACCCTATATCTAGCAGCAGTCGCTCTCTGAGATGCACGAACATGGGCATACAGTGGAGGTGGGATGCTCTGCATGTGTCCAACTGACAAAGGACCCTTTGTGAATGATAGGGCTCTATGACATCCATCGATCTCAAGCATCTACAAAAAAATGATATCTAGTGGAAGGGATAATGAGCCCTCACACTAGTATAAGGGTCCCAAGCTACCTGTGAATAAAAAAAAGAACAACAAATTAATAATAATGACTTCAATATAATAGTAACTATTAGATTTGTATATCTATTCACGTTGCTCGAATGGATACTGTCCAGCCTCTCGCGTATCAACTGCATACTCTCCATCATGTTGCCTGACCTGCTGGAAGGATACCATCGACGTGCTAGTGGCTCGCCTGTAGATATCCAATCCGTGCTCGCGGACGAGCAAATGGAAAGTGCTCGTATACCCAGGCCTGTACATGCTTAATATGCAGATTAGCAAATCTGATGATACCAAAGTGTTATATATATATATATACACGCATGAGATACCTGCAGCAGCGTGAGATATCCGACAATCTGTCGAGCACCTATCATCGTTGCCTGTCCTAACTGCCGATAAAGATACGCCAACGTGGTAGCCCCTCATGCATAATGTTGAATATTGTTAGGGATTTTGTATATTGCAATTTGATGGATGCATTATCATTTTAGCATCATTCGAATTTTCACACATGCATTGATTTAGAAAATCTTGAAATCTTGATTTATACATGCATTGTTTTTAAGACTTGTAGAAATCTTCGCTCATGCATGTTTTGATTTTAAACTTGGATGCAATTAGTTTTGGAAAAGAAGTTTTTAAACCTCTTAGTTTGATTTAAAACATGTTTCCAAGATTGATTTAATGGCCCAAAAGTCCCCACAAGAAATCACTTTAAAAATAGCAATTTTGGGGAATTTGGTCCTTAGGCCCGAGTTAACCTGCAATGTACCCGGTTGACCGAGCCCATGGACCCGGTTGACCGAGCACATTGCCGGTCGACCGGGAAAGAGCCGTTGGGGCTCTTTTCAAACCATCAGATTTTTTACCATTGAGTACCCGATCGACCAGGTAAGGGACCAGGTCGACCGGGGACATGCAGAAACTCATTTTTTGAATATAAAAGCTAGTTCATTCTTTTGAAAAATTTGAGGAACTAAGAGGCCCTCCTTAGGTGTTTTGAGGCCAAACAAAGGGGAATGAGCTAAGGGAGGCTAGTTGGTAAAAAAGAAAGCTAAAGCTTGGAATCAAGGTTTAAATCACTAAGTTAGCTTTACTTTTCTTAATCATATGTTTTCATGCTTTGCTTTAATTATTGGTAAAACCTTTCTAGAATGATAAACTATGATTTATTGTGTCCTTAACATGTATATATTTTGAATTGATTTATTGTTTTGGATGCATCACCTTGATTCAAACCAAGTAGGACTCAAATTGATATATCTAAGTGAATCATGTTTTGGAATCATATTTGAAATCATATGTAACATGATTCCTATACTTTGTTGAATCTTTGGTTGTTGTTTTTCTTCATAAGAAAATCACTTTCAAATCTATCTTATATTTTAGATTCAACAACTTCACAAATCATATGTACTTTTGTTTTAAAGTTTCTTAACTTGCTTAGCATTGATAGGTGTATCTTTTTCAAGTTGAATTTTTAAATACATATGATTTGTCTCTTCACTTCAATCAAATACCTTTTAGTGTTTTACACTTTCAAATGCTTTTAGCATACATTTATTGAATTACATTGTTAAATTTAATTGAAGACCTCATGCATCACATGTTTTGTTCTTAAAATTTCACAACTTGTTTGGATTGAATAAGTATATTTTTTACAAGTTGTTTTTAACATGTGATCAGCATTCTTTCCTCAATCATAAATGTTTTTATAAGCTAAAACTTTTAAAAGCCTTTGGCATACATTTATGAGCCTTTATTTTCAAATTGATTGAGGACATCATACGTACACATTGTGCACTCATCTTTGCAATCATAGTGTGTGTGTGTGTGTGAATTAGATTTTCACTTTCATATTCACCTAATTAAGAGGAATTGTAATTGAGCTAAAATTGTATCTCCATCAAGTGTACTCTAGACACTACTTAGAGAGAGAACCAATCTTTTGGTTGCATAGGTACTTAGCCTTAGAAAAGCATAAGTGTATTGTTAGGGGTGAACCATAAAACCCAAGAGGTTATTGCTTAGCCTTGGAAAGCATATTGTAAGGTTATTGCTTAGCCTAGAAAAGCATTTTGTAAAGGTTATTGCTTAGCCTATTGAAAATCATAGATAGTGGAAATCCGGTGGGGTGTATGATCACAAGCCGGTAGTGGATGTAGGCATTGAGGCCGAACCACTATAAATCATTGTGTGATAGTGCATGGTTTGTGGTGATTTTTTTTATTAGTTTCCGCACTTAGTTTGATAACCATCACTAGTGACTAATTTAATTTAAAGAAGTTAAAATTGGTCATAATTGGTCACTAATTTGAAGCTCACCCTATTCACCCCCCTCTAGAGTTCGGATCCCAGACTTTCAAATATGTTCAAAGTCCATCAATAACTCTAACTAGAAGATGGGGACTCTCGTCACGGACTTATCGACGAAGAGTGTGCAATCTAACAAATATAATAGGTAGCCTTTGGTAGGCACTCTATCCACCGTGTAAACGACTGAGGAGTCACATCACTGCACATCTGTTTGATCCGTGACATTCTAACAACCTCACCGTAAGCCAACGACAACTCTGCATTGGCAGCCTCTCTATCCACCCCCAATCCACGCTCCAACAATGATATCTGATCAGTAAAAGACAGCTGAGTTGGTGCGTGAAAGGGTGTACTAACAACTAGAATGCCAATAATAGTAAGGACGTCGTCCAATGTGATCGTCATCTCACCAAATGGTAGGTGGAAAGTGTTAGTCTCGGGCTGCCATCTCTTTACATATGCCGACACCAAAGCCTGGTCGATATAGCAGCAAGATAAGTGCATCCTCAATGGTGCCAAGCCAGACTCTTCTATAATCGCATGAAGTCTAGGAACGTGATTATCTTCACCCAGCTTCGATAGATACCATTATCTCAACTTAGGCCAATGACTTATACACTTAAGAGCATTGCGATCCTGCACATTGTAAGAAACATATTAAAATTAGATTCTAATAATTCCAATAAGAAAAACGAATAATTAACATTATCAGAATGGATGTCATACCTCCCCTCCCCATATCGACTTACTATGTGCGTCCTAAAGCTGACAAGGATAGAGAGATCCTCTTGACCACCTGGAATAGGACCTGCTTGACGATCCTCGTCCACCCTCTCCCCTAAAATGAGCAGATATGCATCCTCATCAGTAATATCATCATCTGTAGCCTCCTGACATGCTACATCCTCCTTTGGCTCCTATATCGGATCCAGACCTGGATCCTATCGCGCCTTGCGTCTCTGCTCTGACGCTGTGGGCCTATGATGATCTGTGATGGATGAGCTTACCACACCGCTCCGACCCCATGAGGTCGATGCACTACTAATAGCGCCACCACGCCTTGAGGTCAAAGAACTACCATGACGAGCTCGTCTTGGTGCATGCTGAAATATATACATCATTCAAATGAGCAAATGTAAACATACTGCACGGATTTCATTACTGGTGCATATCTGAAACTGCACGATTTTCATTAGCCGTACATTTAACACATCCATGGCAGTAAAATTATGTGCATATATTAACCTGCACGGTTGTGAAGCACCGTGCATATTAAAAACCCACGGGTTTGAATCACCGTGCATATGCAAACTGCATGGGTTTTAATCTCCGTGCATATGCAAATTGCACAGGTTTAAATCTCTGTGCAAAAATTGGTTGCACTGCATCAAATCGTTGTGCACATTTTAATGTGCACGGATTTGCGTTACTGTACAGAAGGCGAACCATGTTTTTTTTTTTTTTTCAGTTGCAATCCTTGAGTGATTTCCTTTCTCCTCTCTCCCATCCCTTCCATTCAACTATGTTTAGGGACCAATTGCAACCCACACACTCCATTCCATTTACATGCACTCAATCCATTTGCATAGATTACATGTTTATTTAGTTTGAAAAAAGATTAACAAAGAGGAAGATGGAAGAAGTTGAAGATGAAGAGGTACCTCTAGGGGAGATAAAGATGAAGAAGCCTTTGCTCATGAAGAAGAGAATAAGATGTACTGATGACAAAGCTCGGAGGAGATGGCTCAGACGAACGGAAATGACGTGCTGGTTTTTTCGATGAACGGGCGGAAATCAGGAAGAAGGAGAAGGGGAAGAAGAAGGGCACCTTGGTAATTTTTCGTAGGTGGGCTCAGCAAAAAAGGGGAGCTTGTATTTTTCCTGTAGGTGAGCTCAGTATGTGGGTTGGCTCAGCAAATTGGGTGGGTGTGTTTAGAATTTATCGGCTTTCTTTGGAGGATGGGGCGAAGAATAAAACTGTTCATGGGTTGTCTGCCCCTTAAGGCTTTTGGGCTTTTGCCAGAGTCCTTTATCTGTAGGTGTGGAAGATGGTGATGCTGATGGTGATGATCGCGGTGATGGTGATGGGAGGGTGAAGTCATGATGATGTACAAGATGGTGATGATAGTGGTGAAAGTTTTTCAATGATCGGAAAGTATACTCCAATAGTTTTGATTTTAAAGGATAAAGGAAGGGCCCGTTGATGGACGTTGAAGTGATGAATTACATATAAATGAAAATATTTTATATAAGTAATTAATCTAATAATGAACTTTACTTTTATCAATAATATGAAAGTTTAATTATCTTATCTTTTTAATATATATTATAATAGCCAAACAACTCAATTTAAAATCTTCAAAACTTGCCAAATAGTAAAAATATCACACTATTTAATTTTAGCAACTTTAAATTTGTTAGTATTTCATTCTATAGATATCCAAATGAGCCTTAGGGTTTATTTCTTGGAATTCGGAGAATTCTTATCTAAGAGATTTTTGAATTTCAAAACATATTGGAATTCTTGGATGCTCCTTTATACTACAACATTCATAAATTTCACCAATTTTGGCAAGACAAAATAGACATTTTAGGTGGCTAGAATTTAAAAACTCTTGTGAAGAAACGTGGCTCTTATAAATGTTAAGGGGAAGCCATCAAATCATAAAATAAAATAAAATAAAAACAACAGAAGAAAACTCCAACATCTAAAATTCTTATTAGAAACTTTTGTAGAGAAGCATGCCCAAAGTGTCTTGAACATCTAGTGATTATTGTGTCTCAAACTTGTGGCCCTAAGTGGGCCTCACTGACTACAAAAGCTTGATGGAAGTAATTTGTTGGTAGGTCATTTTGCAAGAAATTAGCTGCTTGAACTAATTGACAGGCTTAATTGAATATTTCCCCCCTTTTTGTTGGATCATGGACGGCACATATTTCCACCGATCAAAGCAAAGTCCATTGGGTGAGTGGCCAAATCACCATGATGGGCCCATAAAAACACTATCTTAGCTTTGATCATGTAGAGGCAACTTTAGTGTGGGCTCAATCAATGAGGGGTTGTTTGTTTGCTCTCATTTACCCATTTGGAAATGAATACATAGCAATGGTTACACATCATTATATTTGTTTATACTCATTTATGTATGTGGGTGTAAAAATACTGTGTAAATGAGGTTATTTTCACCCTCTCATCTACACATTTAAGGAGGTGGCAAATGATTACATATATAACTGTAATTAAGGTTGTGGTACAAGTTGTAACACTAACAGAGGTTATGAGTTTGAACCAATTTAGCCACTAATTTTTCCTCAAATTCATGATCCAAGTTGTAGATTATGAGTATTCCTCATTGCCATGGATTTGAGGATTCCGTATTGAGGATTTGAATATATAATAGAGGATGTCACATCAATATCGGTGTGTATTGTTGCATAGAGCTGAGAAAAACTTGTAACGGTGCTTAAACCCACAGAATTGAGGATTTTCAAATCTTATACGTCAAATTTGAAAAATCCTCAGGCTTTGCACAAACTATGTTGGGTGCTCTGATCTATGTCTTTACCTTATATATCCTTCACCCCTCACCTTTAATAAGCTTCTGCTGGAGGCCACTTGACCATGAATTTGAGCACTCGTAGGGTGGTGTAAAATGAAATAAATATGAGTGTAAGGGAGTTGGTACTAAAAGCACAAAATGATAAAAAAAAAAAAAAGAGAGGTAATTTTAGGTGCACAAAATGACAAAAATGTATTATTAAAGAGACAAAATTACAAAAAAGAAAGTTATTTTTACTTTCAATATCCTCTACTTTTTTTCTTATCTTGATTTGACACTCAGTTTAATTACATTTTTACTCAACCCTGCAAACAAATAGGCCAACTGCTAACATTGGATATATCTAGATGATCCCTTATGCCTTGTGGGTTGTTCCATCATAGTAGGGGCAGACCTATATGTAAGTAACTTGGGGCGGTGGCCATATGTCTATTTTGAAATTGTTAGATATTTGAATGGGCATGGACCTGTCCCACATATATCTAATAAATAGTCGCCCCACGTTTAAACCTTGAGATCACCCCACATCACAAAACCTTGGTGAAAACACTCCTATTCTCTTTCGACATTTTCTTCCCACCAAGAGCACCGGATCCTCTTCACGCCATTCTTTTTCGACATCTTCTTTCTATTGAGAGTTTGAGATCCTCTTCGCAGCGATTAACCTTCGTGCCGTCAGTACTCTCATGGTTAGTCTTTCTCTCATCAAATAACCCTAACTAAAGCATTCTCCGTCCCTCCTCAGATATAGTATAATCATATTCACCTTACACTTAAATTTGAACCCTTAATCTCCATACCCTATTTTCAAATCCTAACCCAAACCCTAAGCCATAAATCACCAAATTTGAGCATATCTATAAGTCCCAATACGACCAAATCACCATTAGGCACAATTTAATCTTCAATTCATACATAAATCGGGTCTTAGAGTTCATATGTTTGGATAATTTGAGTTTCTTTTAAGTGACACCTTTTCTTCTTTGCCAAGAGCCCATGACCAACTATAGGGAATTATTTTTACAGCTAAGGTAAGTGCATGTAACCAAATTCCTTAGATCCAAATGAAACCCATTTGAGAACCCAAATTGTGTAATTGGGTGCTCACCCAAATCACCGTTTCAAGGCATCCAAACACTTAGGATTGAAGGAAGTATTATCTTAGGCTCTTTTGATGATGATGAATTGATGATCATGATCGCCTGAAGGTAGTGGGAAGACACTTCAATTGGGCTAGAGATCTGAGCATGGAAAAAGGTTTTGTGTCTATTAAAATCCAATAAATTCTCTTTTGGTATTGTTCATGTGAAAAAAGCTAGCAAAGTTGAGCAACAGTTTAGCCCCACTCAAACAAAACTCCTGGGTCCGCCATTGCATCATAGGATCTTGCAAAGCCAAAAGAATATGATAAGTCATTATCATCATCATACCATAATTAGAGCTTTATTCAATCAATTTCGGGTCCATCAGACCAATATGATATTCGTCCAACCTAGAGTCATGGATCTATTTAGGGTATCAAACTCATGAGATGATAAATTTTTTGTTAAATCCAGATGCACTGAATTAGGGACCTTTATTGGATTCAACCAAATGCATTAAATTTCATTTTTATATAAATTGAGTTACCTGTATTGGTTTTACAAAAACAAATGGTCCCAAAGGGACCTTGGGGCATCTACAAATAAATGTTGTAACTAATGCCCCAAAAATATCCAAGAACAAAAGATCCATTATAGAAATGTAAAATGGGCTATGATGGCGTGAAATGGCTGGCCTAGCCTTGCCTTGGTCGTGTCGTGCCGGATCGTGAAACACAGCCTGTGAAATTTCATGGGTTGTGCCGTGTCGTGCTCAGGCTATCAGGGATCGACATTCATGGCTAGGCTCATGCCATGTTGCCCATGTTGGGTCATGTGATCATGTCGGATCATGTGCCAAGAGGGCCAGCCCATTTTCTGAGTTTTTAAATTTTGAAATAAAATTTTATAAAAATGGAAAAATAATGAACTTGAAAGAAATACCACATCAAAGCTTGTATGAGAGCCATAAATATCACTCATTAACCTTGTATAAGGTTATAAATACCACATTTAAGCTTACATGAGGCCATAAAAACAACTCATTGAAATTTGAATTGCTCAATTTTCAAGTCATCATGCCATAAATATGCCGTTGCCGTTTAAATGCACCTATTATCCCACGAACATCCATTAGTTTATCCACCTACCAATAAACACATAAGTCTCCCCTATTTCCAAGCATGGGCATAACCGCTTAAAGGATTTGGGGCTCACATAACTGAGCCACGAGCCATGCCCTGCCTGGGTCTGGCCATGGGATGTGTTATGCCACGGGCCTAGGTACCCTGGAACAGCACAAGCCATGATTGGAATGGGATGGTCAACATGCTGAGATGGGCCTTGGTACGTCGACCTGCTTGCTGTGCTTGGGGGGCGTGGCCCATTATACATCCCTAATCCTACTTATTCATTTCTCTGATTTTCTTTTAAAAACATGAAGATTTTACTGGGAAATTCCCATTACGTGGCCGTTGTATGAAATAGTGCCTTGTACCTCGGGCAACACAAACGAGACCCGTTAAACCCCGATTGATTTTTTTTTTAAAAATTTGACATGAGTGACGCTAGCGTCTCTCCGTTCTCACTATAGCAACGCTAGCATTGCTTTTTGCTATTTCTTTAAATCCCTCGACCCCCCTCCTTTTCTTCATTTTTCCTCTTCCCCTTCCTTCCTCTCCTCCAGTATGTCGACACTACTGCTCCCTTTTCTCTTCCTTTCCTACTTTGGATCAACCTTGCTCCGATATCGTACATCGATTCTAAGGTATGGGACATTTAGACCGTTTGCATATTTATTAAGTACTTCAAATACAATGTCTATTTGGGTGTTTTCTCAAAGAACGAAACAACCATTATGGTTTTTCTTTGGCTTTCACTTGTTTTGGGACATGGGTTTTGATTCCGTGATGGTTTTGCGGTGATTGATTAGAATCTGAAAGTGGGATTGTGCCTATTTTCTCTCCAATCCCGTGATGTTTATACATTACCCAAATGTTGACTGCTTCCTCATTATTTTGCTTGGTTTTGTTGTACATTGATGATTCCTCATTAGTTTGCTGGTTTGGTTGTATATTGATGCTGTATTATTTACTTAGATAATTGCCATTTATTTTTTCTACTCCACTTGTATACCAAAGCCCATGTCCCCTTAGAGTTTTGTTTGTTGAAATTGAAATTTGAGGACTTTGTAGGTCTTCATTTTTTCTAGGTCTTCACCATTGTGAGGCTCAATGGCCTGACGTGAATGCACTACTACTAGAATATCGATTATTATTAAATTTCATTTCACAAGCAATTAAGAAAATGATCTAGAAAATTTATCATTGTAAATTTATCCCTGATCGATGTATCTTATTTGATTCTAGAGGGATCCACTTTCATTCAAAACCAAGTGCATTTGGAACTTGAGCAAGACTAACTGTTCAGATCCAAACACAACAGTAAGATCAGCGAGTGAACTACCAACATGGTTTTGACAATGAGAACTAGTCAGATGCTTGATTAGAACCAAAGAAATAACTGTAATATAAAGGCAATTAAAATCACCTTGATGCTTATGCGTGAAGAGAATTGATAAATGTCTCTATCAAGCATTTTTCAGCCTCATTTTGACATATCAAAACCTGCAACAACAATCACAAAATCAATTTGACAGTTGACTTCAAATGTTACAAAGTGTAACAACAAGATTTGAGAAGTTAAGGACCCAATTATCAAAATTCACAAACTTCATAGAAAAGAGCTTATGAGAAGATTAAGTAATACAATCGACTAGGGATCAAAACTCATCCTCCATCCACCATGCAATGAGACTCATTTCACTTTCGCCAAAACTAGGATAGAGGTGGTTCGATCACCTCTGCCCACCTATCAATGCTAAAAAAAGGAGACAGATTAACGTTAAGCCCTCCAACAACAGCAGCCTGTACCTCTTGCTTTGACACCACCCAAAAAAAAAAAAAAAGACATCTGTAAACCACTAAGCCACCCTCCAACTGTCCAACGACAATAGAGGGATTCCTTGGCTAGAATTAAGCCACCCTCCAACTGACAAAATATAGGGATTCCACCAGCCTCCAACTGCGCCACCCTCCAACTGTCAAAATAGACCATTGACCTTTCCATCCTCTGGCTCTTTGTAATTCGCATGCTAATAGAGTAAAGATTTCTAAAATTTAGTTCATCAGATTGTTGACATGTATACAAGGTCATTTTGGGCATTCATAGTCGTCAGACCCCGACCCAGGTTTAATATTTTAATGATGGTTTTAGTCGTGTTTAGTTAGTAAGTGGGGTTAGAGGATGATTAACTTAGATTTCTAGCTAGATTAGCATTTTGAATAGCTTTGGAAAATTTTGAGGGCATTGAGTTAGGTTTGACCGAGTCTGGGGTGGCCCATGCATCGCATACTCATGTGGGAATCCGAATTTTTGGTTTTTGAGAAAACTATCGATTTTTATCTTTTGGATTTGTATTTTTGATTTTTAACAACCTTGGAAATTACTCCGTGTGTATTTGAACCCCGAAACCATTTTTTTCAGCAAAAAGGGCAAAATGGTGTTTTCACCTCAAAATCTGTGCATGAACTTCAAAATCCCAAAAATGTACCAAATTTATACCTTTTGAAAACTAGACATTTCGACGATCATTTTGTTCTTCTTCGTCGATCTCATCCGGGACCCACAAGAAGGAGTTTTAAACCCTTGAACCACATGGCTTGATGGGGCCCACACCTCACCCAACTCAAGTAACAACTCACGTGTGTTGTTCTTCCTCCTTCTCCATTCGTTCAAACCATCTGAAGCTTGAGAAAAACCAGCTCTTCCTTTCTTCTCTTCCAGCCACTCTCTTCTTGCATGTCTCTTTTTCTTGGTGGAAATGGAGCTTTGATCACATAAATCCTTTCTCCTTCCTCTTGGCTATCTCTTGACACCATTTTTGAAGAGAACCAGCTGAAACCATCTTCTTCTCCAAGCCTTTCTCCATTGTTATAGCTTCTAAAGGTAAGCAATGGCTTCCTTCTTTCAACCATGGTCATATTGAACCCTTATGAAGATTTTTTTCATGCATGCAAGGGTTTTCTTTGAGGACTCCTTTGATTTCGACTTTTGTGGAGTTTTAAGTGGTTTTCTTGGGGTTTTTCTTGTAGATTTGAGTTCAGCTAAGAGGGTTGTTGTGAGGCCCCACCCCTAGTGGGCCCTCAGTTTGAATTTAATAATAATTAATAAAGTATTTTATACTTTAACAAGCTATTTTATAGGGAATTAGTAGTATTGTTTATAATATCCCTAAGTTTTAGATATAGCTTTAATTTAATTTTTGTTAGGTTTGATTAGATTAGGGTTTAATTATAATAAGCATTAATGGAATGGGCTTGAGAGTGGAACCTTCTAGGACCCACCTAATTACCCAACTACCCATGGCCCCATTTCAATTCCATTTAGAACCAAAATACCCTTTAGGTAATTAGCCTAAAACCTAATCTATATAAATTTAAGCTATTGCAAAAGAGCCTAAAACCCTAATTGCCTCTCATCTTCCCCAATTAACTTATCTTCCTCCCCAAGCAACCCCAATTTCCCCCAAATCCCAGCACAAGAAGGCTAGAGACTCCCCATTGGCAACTATCACTCCATTGGATTTCTCTCTCACCTCAATTTCCATTTTCTTCTTCATTAAGGCAAGTACCCTATGCAATTTCATTAGATGCATGCTCTTTTTCCTTGTTTCTGTAATTACATTTCAATGTTTTGATAATGCTAGTTTAGATCTTCTCTTGAGCTTGTTTTCATGATAAAATAGCCATTGATGGATGGGTGTACTCTTTTGGAAGATCAATGGTCCAGATGAATTGATGGATGGTTGGGCGTTGAAGTGATTTTATTGTCGTGTACATGTATGTGATGAAATGTGATGGATAATAAAGGGGTTGAAAGGAAATCCAAGATTTAGCTGATGTAACCGTAGATGAAACAGTGAATGGGTTGTTTATTGTGTTGATATGGGACCCAGGTGGGCCACCCGATGGTAGATCCGATCCGTGGATCCGAAGGAGGACCCACGGACGACCCTATAGGAGGAGGTCCCATAGGCAGAGGACACATGTGGCCCACTATCCATTAGGATGATCAGTTAAGGGTGTCTTTCACAAAGGTGGATTTTCGTTTTGGGACTGTGGGGCCCATGTGAACCATTGATTTTAGATCAAGTCCCCACATTTGTTAGGGGACCCATGGGCGACCTCAGGGGTGGTGGACCTGTGAGGAGTGGGTCCCGTTTGACCATCTTGTGTCTATAAATCTGGGAGGCGTAAGTTGTATCAGTGATGATGGACCCGTCTTTTTCTCTCTCTGCCTTCCTTCGTCCCGGGTCCGCCGGGGTGCGGCGGGGTGAAGAAAAAAAGAGGCGAGCATCAACATTTTTTTCTTTTTGTACGGGTATGCCAGATTTTCTATTCTACTTGGAATCTGAAGTGGTGATCTGGAGATTCACCTTCACAAGTAGAAAGGAAATCAAACTTTTTTTCTAACTTTCCATTGCATGCATTTTTAAAGAAAGAGACAAGGTTTTAAAATGCCGTGAGAGGCGGTTTTGTTTAGTTTGCCGTGAAAGGCAGTTTTGTGCCGTAGAAGGCAATTTTGCCATGGAAGGCGATTTGCAAATCTTATCATTGATGAAAGATAAGAATTGTGATTTTTGTCTCTTTTAAAAATATAAAATACAATAGAGAAGAAAGAAAAAGGGATCTGACTTCTCAAGCGATTGTGGGGACTCGTTCAGATCGACGGTCGCGAGTCATGTATGGACTCTGCCATCTTCTTTCAGATGAGAACACTTGATGCTTTGATTCACTTGGCTTGGCTTGGACCTTAGATTTTTAGAGGATAAAGACCAAGAGAAGGTCTTATATCCAATAAAAAAACGAGTAGACGGGCTGAAGAGCCACATCTAGCCATGTTGGATAGAAGGAGGGGGGACCTTAGGGGGGTGGCCCCCCAAGGGACTTTTGATCACCTTGTGGCGTTTTCTTGCAGCAGAGTTTCTTCAGAGTAGCTGAGCTTCTTTGCGCAGAGATTTCTCCAAGAGTTTTTAGCAATTTTTTGGGGATTTTTCAGGACCACTTCAGACAATTTTTCTAGACCGTTTCTCCTTGGAATGACCGCCTATTTATAGGCTTTTGGTGGCCATTAGGAGGGTTTTATAGGCATTAATGGTATTAATGCTCCATGATGGGAGGAGTTACAAGATTTAATTCTTTATATTGTAACTCCTTTGTCTTGGATTTTGATTGGCCGATGGAGAATAATGGGCATTTAATCTCCATGATGATGGGAGTTTTATGATTAATTACCATGATTAATTTCCATAATGATAGGAGTTACATGGTTAATTGTTATGATTAATTGGACTTGTAACTCCCATTTCTTGGCTTCTGCTTGGGCCATTCAAAATAATGAGTTAATGACCCTAATAAATTGCCATAAAAGGGTCATTTAACTTCATTAATTAGCTGCCGAGTCGCTTGAAGAGTCGCGGGCAGCGCCGCGTCTTTTGGAATTTTTCTTGCGATGATCATCGATGGATCCGTACGTTGCTTGATGTCGGATGATGATGAAAATTCAGACATTGGTTGCCACTAATGGGCCGGCAGCACCTGTCCAGTCGATTTCTTGATCAGTCGGGCAGAAAGTGTGCTTTCTTGGTCTGCCAGTTGGCAGTTTCGGAGTGTCCGATGATGATCAAATGATTTCGATGGCGGATCTGTGATGTTGACGAAGATCGACGGATATCATGCCTCAAAAATCAGATTTTAAGAAAATCACAGGGCCAAACATCGCAAAACACGAAAAAGAACGGAAAAACGACACTTTTGGCGGAAATCCGGCGACCCGGATTTCCAGGGTTGCTGGCGACCATGCAACCATGGTCGCCGGCGACCATGGGGCTGGCGACCTTGGACTTTGGTCCATTTTCCGGTCGCCGTTTCTTGGTCGTTTCTCGGGCATTTTCGCTTCTGTTTTCTCCTGTATTTTTCTTTGACATTTCTCCTCATTTTTTTGGCTTAATTCCTCTGAAGAAAACCCATCGAAAGGCTGTGCAAATAAGAGCACAAAGTTTCCCATTTTTTGGAAAAGCTGAAGACTCTGTAGCCGATTTTCCGCCAAGAGTTGAAACTGGGTCAAGCGATGTCGGAATGACCTGAAATTTGAGGTGAAGCTTCTTGGGCATTAGATAGGACCAACCATTGGCTTTTATTTGAGTTTTGAAGCCGTTTGGGGTCCCGTCGATGCTTGACTTGATTTCATTGTGCGGAAGATGTCGAGCTTTGATGTAAAGTCATTCGATGTTCGATTGACCTGAAATTTGACAGGGAGCCTATTGGAGTCATTTTGAGATGATCCATTAGCTCCGATTTGGGTGCCATGGTCCCGGGGAGCTTCGGCGCCGGTAGGCTTGATTTTGCTTCGGAGCATCAAAACTGGGTCAAACGTTATCGGAATGACCTGAAATTTGACGTGTAGCCCTTTAGAAGCATGCAGAAGCTACTCATGTGTTTTGTTTGATGAGTGGCGGCATCAGAGGTTCTCGCCGCCGGGAGGCTTGATTTCGCCGTTCAAGAGTTGATGAAGGGTCAAACGGTGTCGGTTTGACTTGAAATTCGACATGGAGCCTTTTGGAGGTATTTTGAGACCATCCATAGGCTCTGATCGAAGATTTGATGTTTTTGACACTGTCGCCGTCGGGAGCTCCGGCTCAGCTGTTGGAGGATTGAAGTTAGGCCAAATAGTGTCGAAATGACCCGAAACTTCATGTGTACCCTTCTTTTGGCTACTTTGAAAGATCTTGTAGTTTTTGTTTGGTTTTGTCAAGATCTGATGCTTGAAGCAGCTTTGCCTGTTTGTAGTAGGATGCGGCTCCATATAGCTTTTGATGTTGATAAGGTAAAGTGACATTTTTTGGTGTCAACAAGTGAGGTTTTCTTTTTTTACATAAGACCGTGGCGGGGCCCATTGAATGATTGATCGCAATCTCGTCTGCTCCAATAGCCATACAGGGTGAGGCGATTTTGATGGTGTAGTCTGATCATGGGCTTTGATAAGTGGGGCCCACGATTTCTGCAGTCCCTTCATCCCAGGCGAGACCCCTATTCTGGTTTGGAAAGTTCTGTGTACAGAACGTGTTCTGTGGATAAGAAAAGAGAGGAAAGAGATGAGGGTGGTATGGTGGACTGAGGGTGCATGGGAAAAAAGAGAGATAAGAGATAGGAGATAAGGGAGATTGATGTTGAGGTGGAGTGGGGTGTTTGTGTTTGTCCAGGATGTAGGAGAGAGACCTTTGGTTATTTAAATATTAAGCCTAGTTGAGTGGGACCTTGCTCAGATTGAAAAAAATATAATAATAATAAAATAAAAATAAAGGAAGAGAAGGGGCTGATGGCTAGGCACGTTTTGGATGGGTCCATTTGTTTTGGACTTATTTTAAACGTGGGCACAACATATTATTAGTGAATTAATTACCTGACCATTAGTTTTAGAAATTAGAAATAAAAGACTCATTAGTCTTTAATGGAACTAATTGGAGTTTAGACCCTTAAGATTTTTACTTTTAGGAAATTATATTAGATTTTAGAATTAAAATAAGCCCTGAGCATTGTATGAACCTAATTGGAATTTTAGTGTATGACCTGGATTTTCCCTCAAACCCAAAGTTTAGTGTGCGGGGTCAACCGGACATACTGAAAACTGCAGAAGTTGAGATTTGACCTGGAATTTGTTGATTCAGGTAGAGCTGTGTATCAGGTCGATCGGCTGGCCACCTGGTCGATCGGGTACACTGGAAATTCCAGAATCCAAGCTAAGTCCCAACCCTGATTCCTGTGGAGCAGATCGACCCAGCAATATTGTAAACAGTAAGTTGTGAGTTTAGTCTAGGTTTTGTGATCGATCGATTGTGGGATCCATTGACCATCCAAATGAACTTCCATCAATGTGCCAAGCACGAGTCAATGGTGTGGCTCGACCTTGACTCGTGGGGTCCACCTATTGAGGATTCGGAATTCGAATCATCATTGACTCGAACCTTAATTGTAGCTCATGGTGTCCACAACCTCAGGAGCACCAGATTTTCTATTCTTGACACCTGGGGCTACAGTTGGGGATCCAATCAAGTGATGAGGCCTGAACCAAGAGTGGACCACTACCTAGGACTGGTCCTTTGCCTATTTCCATTTGATTCCCTATTTCTGAGGTTTTCATGAGTTATCCTTTTCTCTTATCTTTGCTATTGTTTTAACCTTATTAATTAATGGAAACTGGAGGACCTGAACCTAGGATTTCTTAGAGGTGACCCTATATGATGTTTGGAGATAATTGACTTGTGTCTGTGTCTAGGCGGGCCCTCATACAGCCTAAGATTGGGAATGTAGAACCTTAGATAGGAGAGGTTAGTCTTTAATGTTTGGTTAGCTCATTATGTAGGAGCATAGGGTGATTAATTGTGGAATGGACATGGTATGGTACTTGTGTTGCCTCAGGCCACGGTTGTGAGTCTTGGAGTGGATCCAATGTTGTTGGACTTGGACTTGGATATCGGACTGTATTCCACAATGTTGTACCTTAACCTCTTAGAGACATTGGGTAGGACCTTGCTCACGCAAGATTAGCCTAGACAGACACAGACCCGTACTTAGTTTCCCGAGTCGGTACTGAACATTCACTCAGTTGTTCTAGGCTCAGCCAGTTGACTGATCATCTCTGGTAGGAGTTATGTTCTTGTTACTTAGAGCTATCATGATGAGCTGTGATTAGACGGATGGTGTGATACCGCGTCCGGGTTAATCTGATAAAGGGGTGTGATCGGTGAGATAAATGGGTGTGATTGGTGTGATAAAGGGGTGTGATCGGTGTTATATATATTGTATGTTATATTTATCAGGGCTGTTATCCTTTGCATGGTTATTACCCTTTCCCCACCGCAAACTGTTTATGGTATGGGATGTTTACAGTATGGGAGGGCTGCGGCATAATATCCCGCGGTATATTTAGCTTGTGTGAATGTGCCACTTGTTGTCTTTGTAGATTAGATACTTTATCTTTCTGATTCTAAACTGCTATTACTGCTCAACTGCCTAGATTATGTATTCTGTTCACTCATATGATTATGTACCTGTAATTACTTTCTTTTGTTGTGTACATCTGGTGTTATCTGCATATGGTGCCTTGCCAGATCTTTAGGTTTGACCCATCTTTGGTGCTTAGGTCCAGACCTTGATCCCGCGGGTGATGCAATCCACGAGGCGCCTGTTGTCGGGGACTACGGATGGGGGCCGGCTGACTAGGTAGTCGAGCCGGAGGACGGAGAGCCTGCACTGGAGAGTTGAGTGCAGATTGCTATTTTGGGTTTTGAGAGTTCATTTTTGTAGTGAGATGGGTAGTTAAACTGATATGTATAAACACTTAATACTTACACTTTGAGATTATTATTAGATTTCCGCACTTTTACATCTGATATATATACATGATACTATTGCTTCCGCTGTCTTTTATTCCGCTTCCGCATTTCAACTATTGATTATGATGTTGTTTAAAAAGTTTTAAATTTTGACCTCACTGCGGACTACGATCTTGGAAGTTCTCGGTTTTTCCGGGAAGTAGCGCGCCAACTTCGGATACCTTAGCGTTATCTTCGGTATTCGGAATTGGGGCGTTACAGTTGTGTTAGGAGATCTTTTCTAGAGTACTTTTCTACTCAATGCAAGTAATTGAATGAATGTGATTGTGCATGCAATGAATTTGGATCTATGAGTTGATCTCTAATTTCTAAATCTACATTGATCTAATCTTATTTGGTTTCAATGTTAGTTTACTAAACACATGTTTTATTGTCATATGTTGAGACTTATTTCATGGAATTTCGTTTTAGAATTGCTTTATCTAAATTAGGATTTTTGTGCTTCAATTGTTAGAATGTGAAACTTGCATTTGTATGAGGTTTGGATGAGGGATTTTGGGATAATGTTTTGAATGAGTGGTTGATGAAAATGGGAGGAGCATGTAGGCTCTTTTTCGTGCAGGAAAAGAGGGGCTATAAGGAGAACATAGGTGGGAAAGAAAGGACTGAAACAACATTCAGAAATGCATCCCCGCAGCTGGTCGGTCAGCTGTCGGTCAATGGTCGGCTAGCCGACAGGTGACCGAGCCATCTCAGTTCCATTTTTAGAATGCTGCATTTGACAGAACTTGGGGGCCCTGGTCGACCGACAGGTGACCGAACATTCTCGGTTCCAATTCCAGAATGTTGTTTTCCTGACCTGATGGGACGGTTAGCTCTCAGTCAACACTCGGCTAACCGACATGTTCAGGGTCGCCTAGCCGACGGCCAACCGATAGGTGACCGACTGTACCCAGATTTCTGAACTGAAGAGAATAGTGAGGTTTTCAATTCCAGTTCCTTTTGGACCCTTCCTAGTTGATGCATACACATTGATATCTTAAATGTCGTTAAAAATTGGACACCATCTAAACGAATGAACGAGATGGGACCTCAAAGTGTATACTAATTCAACGGTTATGGTTCCAAGGAATTGATTAAGTGTTGTGAAATAGATGTGCGATTTCTAAAATCTCGTTTTGTGATTTAGTGTGTGAATCGTGTTTTTATACACATCGTGTGGGCTACTATTCGTGAACTCGTGTGAAATAGCGTGTGTTCTTGAAATAGTGTGAGTAGTTCCCGAATTTAAACATAGCAAGCATGATTTCGAAAGTAGTGTGTATTTATTTTCTTGTCGGCACCACTCAGCTTGGACGACCTTGTCGATTTAATCAACCGCCTTGGGTTTTTAAATATTTCGTGCCAACTGCAGTTTGGATTATTGTGCATGTTATTTAGCCCGTTCCATGGCGGGACCCGTGAGTGATGCTCAGCTCTATTGGGTCATATTTCATACTCCCTTTCACCTTGTGTGACGGAGAAATTCTATCGCGAGTGCTCTTGTTACCTCGTGTGACAGAGAATGTAGTTTCGTGTGATTGCCAAGGTTTATTCAAATGTGTGTCTGATTTATTATGTGGTTTTATAAGGGATGCTATTTTGAACTATTTACTGTATTCGATTCTTTTCACTATACTTGTTTTATCAATTGTAAATATATGATTTATGGCATGGTTGTATTTGATTCAATTACCTGCTAGACCGTCATATCTGACCCTTCATTTTGGTGTTTAGATACAAGTAACGTTGCCCCTGAGGAGGAGTGCGAGGAGATCGTAGGTGCACAGCTTGTTGGGCAAGAGTGACAGCCTAACGATGTCATGTAGACATCGCGTTAAGGCAAGAGGCGAAACATTTTGGGGATCATTTAGTTGTTATTTTTGGGATTTTGTAATTATCCAATGTTGGCTTATTTCTTATTGGGAAACTTGTAAAAAACTTAACTTTGCTTTTGGATATGATGTAAACGTTATCTTAACTATGGGTATGCTATGAATGTTTTCTCTCTCTAACATGAGTCTATGAATGCATTTCTACTTTCCTTTTTTGAAAGTAATTTGATAGAGTGTTTGCTACACGCTTCAGTAAAAATGAATCTAACGTGTGTGATTCGTGTGGAACCATCACCGCGGAAACACGTGGGAAACTAATTAGCGCGTGCGGGGCGGAATTTTCTGGCCCTTGCGCTGCGACGCTGGATTAGGACGGGGTCCCGGTCCGGGGTCGTGACAATAGTTTCATTGTACAATCCCTGAATTTCTAAATTTCAAAACATCTGATGGTTAATTGTTCCTACTGTTGTGATGTGGATAAATGCTTGTTTTTATGTTTTTTATGTGCTTGTGGCTACATGTGCCAAAACTGAATAGATGGCCAAAGGAAAGAAGCTTGAACCAAATGAAAATTTGCTATATGAGCAAGACTCACATGCCAAAGCCATATTAAATGGGGTGGAGCCAGGCTCATATAGATCTATAAATACAAATATGGATAAAAACATATGGAATTTAACTAACAGACAGAAGGAGATTGTTAGGGTGGTTGGTCTATCGCACATTTCAAAAATTGACTATATGAGAATGGACCATGCCCTCATTACTGGCTTGGTTGAACAGTGGGGGCCGAAAACGAATACGTTCCACTTGCCTGCTGGTGCAGCTACAATAACTTAGGAGGATGTTGCATTTATATATGGGCTCCCAATCAACGGTCTACCTGTAACAGGAAAGACTTTCCCCAAGTCATTTGTCCCGGAAGTGTGCAAGGAGCTGCTTGGCATTGCTCCACTTCGTGGCAAAGACACTATTGTCATTACAATTAAATTCAAGTCTAAGAATATGAACGAGATTTACAATACGAGAGCATACTTGTTCTTTTTGGTGTCTAGACAAATACTTGCCAATTCTTCCACTGCAAGAGGGCTAGCTTGGCAGTTAGAGCTGTTCAAGGAATTCAAGCCCTATGCATGAGGTCCAACATGCCTTGCAAGCCTGTACAGAATGCTTGCAAGGGTTACAAGGTTATTAAAAGGTGAAGATGAGGCGGAGGAGAATAAGGGTGAAGAAAAATGCGATAATGGGAAGATTACCCTCTTGAAGACTCTAACAGGCCCCCTACAGGTGCCGTAGGTGATGAAAACAGATTCCTAATTTAGTTTCCATTGTTCGCTATTGTGTATTATGTGCTAAATGAGTTTTATTTTTGAATTGTCTTGCAGATATGGGCATAATCAAGAATGTCAATCACGAGATATCCTACACCCAATCCTAGCTAGAAAAAACACCTTCAACTCCCATTGTTCATGACATGGGAATTAAGATTGAGAGATAAGAGACAAGTAACAAACATGAAAGAGATTCAGAGGCACATCAACAGTCTACCCGATGATGGGGTAATAATATTGACTATGGCTCATTAATGTGTTTTATTGATGCATTTATTCGTAACATGATTAAGTTGGTCCAATTTTGTAGTTCACGTGGCGGCCATATGCTAAAATGTCTAAGAAGTTGTTCCAACAGACACCAAAAGTAGACAAGGCATTGTTCACTTCTATGACAGTCCTTCTACATTACTGGATTGCTGAAAGGCACAATCCCGAGCGTGTAAAAAAGCAGTTTGACATTAAACAAGTTGTCCCCCTGCCCTTCTATCTGCCTTTACCGAGGTTGAGCGTCCTATAATCAGTATGAAGATGAAGTTATTGGCCTATGGGAGGCAAGGCAAAGGAATGTCCTCACTGGGCAGAACCATACCTCAAACATTCATAAGCCTTCGTATCACATTTAGTATTAATTCAATACCATCAATGAGATTGTTTGTGGGATGGGCAGTCAAGGTAGACAATCACTCGATAAGACCCATACGGCAACACCAAAAGCCAAGGTGGAAAAGAAGGAACGGTCCAAGGCCACGGGTAGCTCCCAATGTAAAGAGATATCCACTACCGAAAAACATGTGAGCTCCTGTTATATTGGAGTTTGCTCAACTTTATCATATTACGTATTTGCTTTTAATGAATTTATTACCTTGAAATCATCCTTAATTGCATGACCATTTTGTCTTAGGTAAATGCTTTGTTGGACCACTTAGAGTACGGTCCAAAAGAAAATAAAATTGGAAGATTTCGCGGCACGTTTGGGGAATAAAGCCAAAAAGTTTAAAGATGCATACAATTCTGCATTCAATAATTTTGGGGATGAGTGTTGTTTCACCTACCAATCAGGAGATGAGAAGAAGAAGGTAATATATTTATTTCATGGTTCAATAACTTTTCCACTACACCCTCATGTATGACATGACTCATCTTCAAATGATTGGAGTTTAGGATTCATCTTCTACAACACGAAAATGAGTTGTGCCAAAGGCTAGGCAAAGGATGGGATATCGCAAGTTGTAAAGAAGCCGGAGTATTTAGATGAGGCTGTACCCGGGGACTCCAATACATCGTCCCCTTCGCTGGCTACTAAATTCGCCTCTCCATTGGTACCACAGGTGTATGATATTTTCACTACACCAGTTAATGCACCTCCTGAGATGTCGATTGTTATAAACAATCCGAAGTCAGATATCAACACATTGGTCTTCCGGATGAAGCGGTTGCATCGTGAAAAGAAGATTCCTCGTTATTTTGAAGACTATAGTCATTCGTTATCAAGGTCGGAGTATGTACTTAGTGAGAAACAGTTGACCCTACTAAAGGGATTCCTCGGCTTCTATGCTAAAAATTATTGTTCATGCATTTGATATGCTTATACTTGATGACTAAAATCATAATCATTGATCATTTCTTTCTCTTTGAAAGATAATGTATCCTAACTTCCCTGCATGTTGTTGTTTCTACAGATCGGACTGGCTTGACATTTACTGCACACTTGTATCCAGAAAGTCCTTGAAGGTCCTCGATGAGGGTACATGGTTAGACACAAACATGATGTATTGGTGGCCTGTGTAAGTTGATTAATTTCCAACTTTTTCAATAACATGAATAAGATTTTACACATATAGTATTGATTCATGGTTCTTTCATGCTTTTTATTAACAGATTTGGTGGCAAAACAACAATACAAAGGCATTACAAGAGAATGTCTTTGGGAGGGATGGAATCAAAGTTTGGAAGGCTCAGGAGAAGAGGATGTTGATCTTTATCCTATGGCATGATGCACATTTCACATTATTAGTCGGGTACATTAAAGAGAGGAGGTGGGAGTTTTATAATAGCATAAAATCTGACCAGAGTTCAATTAAGATATGCCAAGAATTTATAAGTTCCTTAATATGCTTGCCCATACATGCATTGCTACCACTTTAAAAATCAATTTAATCAAAATGAGCCCTTTTTATTTCTACCAGATTGATTTCTTGGGCGAACAATTCTCCAACTATGGACGGTATGACACCCATCTGTGGCATTTGCTCATCAAGACGAAAATACCTTACCAAGATAACGGGAACGATTGCGGTGTTTTTGGATGGGCCTTTGTTGAACATTGTGTGGCGCGTCACTCAGTCAACTTAAAACAATCAGACATAATGTATTTTAGGGGCAAGATTGTAGCCGGCATCTATGGTTATAGTTGGGAGCTTACGGGTCACCGTTTGGACATTGATCCCTTGACTCAATGAAGGATTAGTAATTTTGGATGTTGTTTTTTATAGTGCCTTGTTGAACATTGGTTGTAAAAATATGAACTGTTAATTGGGTGTATGTGTGGAATGTTTGTAGGTATCATGTATGGAAATGA
Source organism: Persea americana (assembly GCA_029852735.1). Classification (NCBI taxonomy): domain Eukaryota; kingdom Viridiplantae; phylum Streptophyta; class Magnoliopsida; order Laurales; family Lauraceae; genus Persea; species Persea americana. Next base: position 51,792,070 of record CM056810.1, on the reverse strand, counting down.
TGTGATTTTGGTTGTGTAGAATGATGTGATTTTGGTTGTATTGGAAATGATGTGAATGTAACGATCAGTGGTTGTAAGGAAATGATGTGATTTTGGTTGTATGGAATGATGTGAATGTAACAATTTTGGTTTTATGGAATGATATGATTGTAACAACTTTGGTTGTATGGAAATGATGTCATTTTGGTTGTATGGAATGTTGATAAACAGGTTGTACATGTAGAAATGATGTCATTTCGGTTGTAGGTAAGTTGCATAAGTTGCCACTCAATAGCTTAAGGTGGAAGAAATGAAAAGGCCTTGAATGCTTTCAATGAATATAATTGTCGTGCAATCACGCTTAATTCTTTTTAAAGATATTTCTTTGAAAGATTTTTTTGAAAGGTTAATATTTTTTTGAAAGATTTTTTTTCTTGAAAGGTATTTTTTTTGTTGTGCAATCATGCTTATAATCACGAAGGTAGGAAGAGCCAAATAATTTTTCTAGACTTAGGCCATGTTTGGCATCTCTACTTTTTTTTTTACAGACCATTTAAAATAGAGCCATTAAAAAAAGAGCTATAAAAAAAAGAAGGCATTTTAATTTTAGAGGATTTGCCTCTACGTTTTTTAGAGCCTATGCCTCTATTTTTCACATGTCCAGAAAGTGAGCATTTCAGTTTTAGAGGATTTGCCTCTACTCCTCTAAAATACAATCCTCTAAAATACAAAGAGGATAAAGTCATCTGTCAAACGTTCTAATTTTTCTAACCTATGTCTGATTTAGATAAATAGACAAATAGAGGTGAAAAATAGAGAGACCAAACATGCACTTAGTGATTGGCCAAATTGACTCAATGTAGGGGGCAGAAATTAATAACTTGGGGTTATTTGACTCAAATTCCTTTCAACTCACTAGGGTATATCAGTCCAGCCTCTGGGTGGATGGGCTAATTTAGAAGTTTGCTTTCGCCACTTCTATACTTCAAAAACTCGAATTCACTCGTCCTGAGTCCTGACTAGAAAGAAACACTTCTGGCATTTCTGACATAAGATAACACTCCCTCCCTCTTTTGCCCGGCTATTTATATTCTCCCTCTTTGGCCACCTCCCCATGGCCACCAAAGTAAGTCTCCTCCCTTGTGCACATTCTGTTCAGTGATTTAGAAAGTTGATATGGTGCTACAAAACCATCCTGCAAAAGTTCTCTCCAATTTGACAATCCTAGCTCTTCAATCTTTTTTTTTTTTTTTTTCACATAGAGATGGGCCGCATTGATGATATGGTTACTTTAGAAACGGTTCATGTTCAATGGGTCACACAAGATTATCAGTTTTGATCAAAGATCATGAACCCAACATCACATGAACCGTATTCTCTTATATTGGGAGCAATGTAACATTGAAATATGATGTATTCTATTGTACTTGGACACTTTGATGGCAGGCAGTATGTTGTGGAGAAGAATCAGTGGTGGTGAGTGTTTATGTGGAGAGGCCAAGGAGGAGGGTCTCATCATCAGATCCAAACCGTCGTCATGGTGGACACCATCATCACCATCATAAGGTTGGTGGTGGGCATAATCGGTGGGCCGACCTTCTTCTTTATTCACAACAATTGAGGGAAGCTGCACGAAGCAGATCAGCAGGCCCCACGCCAGGCCAACACCCTCAATTGGCAACCAATCACACACAACATACAACAAAGGCATGGTACCTGCCCTCTATGTTTCTCTAATGTTCTGTTGGAAATGGAAATTCATCTGTTGGGTTGGAAGATGTTGGAGGAATCTTAGGGTTTCCTTAGATGAGGAGAAGATTGAGAAAATGGAGGTGAACTATTACATTTGTCCCCATGCAAATTAAAGTTTTGAATTTTAAAAGTCTTTTCCATCTGTCCATGTTCATATCAGAATGAGGACTCAAAACTCATCTTTATGTGAAGCATTTTCTATACAAAATAAAAGTATAAGAGTGATCGACTTGTTTGTACTTCCATGTTGATTTTTTTTGGGGGGTTTAAACTTTCATGGTATGAGATAGAGCTAAATTTTGCGATTTGGACCTTATTGTAACGGTAGAGAACCGTTTTATGCTGTCCTTAAACAAGGTGCAAAAAATATTTGCAACATGTAAATTATGAAGTCAACTATGATTGAAAATATTTATTGAAGAAAATGGTTGAATACAAACATGCCCTTCGGGTCCTATGGATATAATTATCCATTCTTCCTATAAAAGGTCTTCCTATAAATTTTATATAGTTGGCGAATGTTGTTAGGATGAAACAATATCTTCCTATTTCAATGAAATAAGGGATCTAGATTCCTATTATTGTAATTTGTACAGCATTTAATTTTGTATCATTCTTCCTTCCTTACCCATACATTATTGGCCAAGTGATTGATCTATTGGGCATTGGATGACTTTGGGCCTATTGATACGAGGCAAGTAGGGTTGTAAACGGGTCAGTTCCCATCCAGGTCCATGGTGGACCCGGACCGTTAATGAGAAGTTGGAACCAGACCCAATTCAGAACTAGTTTCTTGGTTCCGAAACAGGAACCCATTCCGTATATGGGACGGGTCTGGTAGATAATGAATTAGGAAAAGACTAGCTAGATGATTTTTTTAAAAACTAGCTTTGAGGAGAATTTTTTTTTCGGAAATTGATGTAATTAATATGTCGGGTCTCGGGTCCACGTGTCGGAACCAAGGTAGAACCGGGCCTGAGCCCCTTTATTTATCGTAGCCTAAATAAGTACCCAAACCCAATTATTTACGGGTCGGAACCTCCGGGTAATCGGGGACTCATTTACATCCCTATCATCAAGTAAGCGTCACACTAAGGGGGTAGTTTGCATCCATCTACTGTAACTTTAGTTTTGTTTGGTCTCATTTACGCATCATAAATTACATGCATAAACGAGGTATGAAAATGATGGGTAAAATCGCTCCTAACCAATAGCTCAAAAAAAAAAAAAAAAAAAAAGAGAGAGAAAAAAAAAGGGAAGAAAAGATTTTTTAAAAGAAAATAAAATAAAATGATAAGTAAATGAAGTCATTTTCATATAAAAATTTACACCTTTCTCAATGCCAATGCAATATCAAAACCCGTCAATTTCTTACAAATCATGTGTACTCTAAATTTAATCCAAATTACTCATTGACCCATTAAACTCCAAAACATTTTGTTTTATGTCTTAAACATTCATACATTTTGATATAAGTAAAAAGTTTACATATGTAATGAAAATTGAGCAATGAGTGAAATTCACTAATGCAAATTTTACATACATTGAATCCATTTTCATATTTCATGTGTAAACGTGAAAATGAGTCCTAAGGATTAGGTATTTACTCAAATCTTGTCAACAAGGGATTAGAGGCATCTAGAATGATAAATTTGAGGAGTGAATCACAAGGGTCTAACTCTAGTAGGTCTTTTCAATGTGGATCTCTCCTTTCACTAAAGTATTGGTCCGTTTATGTATAGTGGTCACGCCAATCAGACGCCTCGACAATGCTTCCAACCAATATTAGTGATGGATCTGGATATGGAGACTTCGATATGCGGCCGGAGATGTATGTGCGTTCTGGCGATTGGGAGCTTTGCGGATCTCTTTGCATCTATATAATCTACGAAAAAAGAGAGTTTCCAACCCTAAAGCTCTCTTATCTTATATAGACAAGTCCTAAAGATTCACACTTATTGGAGACTTCTTCACCGAGAAACTCACACCCATTGATCCTATTAGGAGTTTTATTTTGGGAACAAAACAAGTTATACATTAATTGAGATTGTATTCTCTGTAGGCCTTTGTCTTGCTTGATCTGACATGGGATCCAGGGCATGCAGGTCACACAACCCATCTCCGATAACCCCAATAGTCTATAATACTCATACATGGCTTTGACATGTAGGGGTGTTCATGGACCTGGTTGGATCAGGCTAAGGCACATCAAGTCTCTGCTGGACTTCAGAAACACAGACCCATATCCAGGCCAAGCCCAACATGGGCATAAGTGCCTAACCTGCTGAAGCATGTCAGGCTTGAGCCGAACCATTTAGTTAGTCGGGCTAGGCTGCGCCTGGCATTCTATCACCTATTCAAGCTTTCTATTACTTGTTTGGACATATCAGTCACTAAACTACAAATTCCTCTTGTTCTTGCTGGATGAACCGAGCTTCAGGCTTCCTATCATTTAATCTAAGCCTAGCCCAAATATTAAATGGGCCCAAATTTTAGCGACAAACCAACCTGCACGCTTAAACCTCAGGTCTAAACCAGCCCAAACCAGGTCAGCCCCGGCCTGGCCTAGCCCATGACCACCCCGCGAGCTCATGGGCTTTCCGTTATCTTATGGTCCATTATTTATTTATTGAATTGCATATATATTATTATGAATAAAACAAATAGTCATTTATTCATCTACTAATGTTTTCATAGATCATTACTGTTGTACGCAATCGAAAATATTTAAAAACTCCAACTTGCTTGGACACAGTACCTCGTAAGGAAATAGAACCTGGATTCTCCAGGTACCGGCCTCTGAGAATTCCGAGTCCGGCTACAAATCCATCACTGGAGGTCATATTTGAAATCTAAGTCTCTCAAAATCAATGTCCACCCTTGGATCAACATTGGGTCAAATTACACTCCAGCTAAAGTCGTGAGCCTATGATGATATTCATTGCTAATGGGCAATGAAACACTAACCGAGAGCAAATACAGGAGGAAATAATGCTTTTGATTTTAAATATAGGCTCCGCTGAAGGATTTATATCAAATAGAATCTTGTTCAGAGAATTCCATGATGACAGCCGTAAGAGGTTTGTCATTCTAAGGAAACTAAGAAATTTCCAGCTGTGTTTGTGCGACGAGTGGTTTCCTTGATAAAGAGGAAAATTATTCTGACTTTTCATCTAGGCCACGGTGAGACTCATTTTCCTTGTGAAAAATGGAAAAATGAAGTGATTTTCATTGATTGGCAGCATCTTGACTTTCTATGGGAGGGGCATAAACGAGGGGTTCATCTCTCCCATTGAAACAACAATCCACGTAGACCGAAGAGAGGTATTACCAGAGCTCTAAAGCTCTAAGGACCTGTTTGTGCAATTAGATTTTTGCAGAAGAGGTGTAAACCTTGTTAGCCTTTTTACTCTCACCCCTATCCTTCCATTTGGTGCAATGAGATTTTGGAGACAAAAGCATGTTGATTTTCTGTTGGAGCGAAGAAGGTGGAATCCAACGTGGTCCGCGGGAATTGAGTTGCTGCAGAGAAGGACACCTAATTTCTGCTTCCGTGGCGGCTGCACAAACAAGCGCCAGGTGCTTTTGCTCTTATTAACAACAGGAATTTTGTCCCAGCAAACATAATTTAGTGCTAGGGACATCTACTCTCCAGAAGTACTGCGCCAGCCTGTATGGTGGCTTGCCCACAGGGAAATGAGAGAAATTTGCGCTTCCTAGTCTAAAGCAATTGATAATTTTAAAAAGGGATGCAGACTTCATTTATGTACTTCATTCAACTAATATTCTTTATTGAGAAAGAAAACCTTAGGTGAGCCTTTTCTCATTCTGGTTATAAAAACCTTAGGTGAGCCTTTTCTCATTCTGGTTATAAAAACCTTAGGCGAGCCTGTTATCATTCTGGTTATAACCCATGTGAATGCAACATTTCCTACGAAATAATGACCCACAAGCAAATGTAACATTTCTTTATGTAATCCCTGCCCTTTCTTTTGCAAACCTTATCCCAGTTATCAGTTATGAGAGGAGGTAGGTATACAATGGTGGATCAAAAAATAACCCTCAAATGTCTATGCTCAGGGCCTTATTGTATGCAAGATATCGGAGAATTCTTGTTGATGTATCTGCGATCTCACACCCAAATGCAGGAGGGATGACAGAAAGTCCCAACATGGAATTCTCGTAAAAATTATTACAAACAATCACCCCCTTAGCATGACAAGTTGGGTTAGTACGGCTAGAATTGTAGTTTAATGATTCAAATTTTATTTATTATTTTTAATCTTGGAAGCATCACGCAAGCTCTGGATCAAATTTCATGTGCCCCATACGTGCTCGAGATTAATCAATAAGATCGATGAGATCATATAATATTGAAAGGCCTAAATGAGATTTACTAGAAATCACCCTAGTACCATCACACTCTCTTGTCAATAGGGTGCAAAATGGTCTATTGATATGAGAACTGAAGAACAGATGCAGTGGATGTCAAGGGTAGTCTCTTCCCTTTCACTCCATTTTTTTTATCCAAGTATGTTGAGGTTAAAAAAAAAGGCCACATTATGTACCCACTTTTACTCCCATCTTCACTACTACTTTTGCTTAATAAACAGGGCAGGGTAGGGTTTTTACTAGAGCTAACCCTTCTCAACTTCAAATTACTCACCTCGAATGTAAGCCACTGCTATAGCATTGGCACCAGACTTTAGTGTTTCTACTGATCGAATCCCACCCACTTGTGCATATAACAACAAAACTACTCAAGTACTGAATGGCATTGATAATCCGATTTGGAAGAATTTTGGGCTTCTTGCAAAAGTCAACAGTCTAAATACATGAACCATCCAAACAAATCAATTCATCATCTCGAAACAGTTGCTTGAATGTGACAAGTTTTGCATTATCCAGATGCAACACACAAGCTTCATGATAGCAATCCAATAAAGTGCAGCAGATGCAAGCCCATCCTTTTATTTCACTTCTTACTAAAAACAGAACATTTCCTGTAAACTTCCACTTCATAGTGCACCATGAATGCCCAGTCCTTGTCCTCTTTGCCAAAAAGTCAGAGAGCATGCTGATCCAAAACCTTCATGTCAAGCCATCTACCCCTAAAATCAATGGACATAGTTCACTTCATTTTTTATTGAATAACATTCATCATTCATGAAAACTTCATAGTTGTTTTCTAAAACACTTTACAGAAAAAACATAAATGAGTCCTCACTAGTAACTAGAGATACGGAGATCGACCATCGATAATATCATTTGCCCCTCCTATACGAAATCTTAGCGCCACCACTGCCAACATCATAGAACAATGGGGATATATAAGATAACTTTCCCCTTTTTCATTCTCCTTTTACATAAGCCATAGATGGGAGATGACTACAAAAGAGTATGTAAAAGTCAAGCCATCCGTTTCGACAACGGGGGAGGAAACATTAGGGAGTAAGGGGCGTGCATGTGAGGGGTGTTTAATTGTTTTTCCTCTTTAACGGTTAGGGTCCTACATGGTAGTGGGCCACATCACTAGGTCTAACATCTACCACTCACACCAAAAGACCACCCTTAAAAATTGTCCATCATTATAAAATTCATCCTAAAAATATATGCACCCCCACAGAATAGTCCTTTTCGTGCTCGTCGGAATCGGGTAACCCCCATTTGGGACTATAATGACTCACTTCTCCGACAACATGTAAAATTGTTTATGGTAGTGGACCAACTTTTATTCAACCAGCACAATTTTACTATCCAGCATGTCATATGTCTATCAAGTAAAATAGTTTTTTTATAACAAACTTTTTTAAGATTTTAATAAAATATTATTTATACAATCTAATTTCGAAAAAAAAAAAAGTAGCATCCGCAATTCGGGTGATAAAGATGCCTTCCATATCTTAGGTGCACACCCGCAGTCGCATTTACTCCACTTGTCGAGTAGCATTTCAAGGAGATAACGACCCCATTCCCAATATTTTATTTTATGGAGATGCAGAGAGTCTTTGTTCTGATCATATCAATACATCCAAGGAGATAACGACCCCATTCCCAATATTTATAGTCAGTTCAGAAGTCGACCAAACTGATATGCATATCCATTCCCGAAAAGAAAATAAGGCCCTGTTTCTTTTATGGAATTCCTGACAGGAATTTCGGTTGTCTGGAAATTCCGGAATTCCTGTCAGAAATCCAGCGTTTCACTTCAAGAATTCCTGGCATTCCAAAATTCCAGCATTTAGAAATGCTAAAAAGCAGGCATTCCCAAAAACCAGATCTCCACCTGGCATTCCAAAAATCCAGACAATGTGGATGATTAACATGAGTCAGGTATAAGGCCACGTAATAGGACTTCAAGGAGAACTTCTTGGAGATACATGACTTTTAAATACAAGTGTCTGCTTACCTCTTCAAATACGTGTCTCCAAGTCTGTTCTTGTGTGAATCAAATATTTGTGGGGCATGCAAGAATGATATCATCATTCTAGATCATTTGCAAAGCACAAAACACATTATCATTAATGGCCATATTTTGTCTCAAGGAATGCAAATGTTAATCATCTCTTTGTAAATTGCCACTATTCAAGGGTGCTCAATTTTCCGTTACAGTAGTGTTCCCCTCAGTCACTAGTTGCTTTTGTTGTGTTCTGGACTTTAGCTGTTACAGGTAGATGAAATATTTTGTGGCTGCTCAATTTGGTTGGAAAGTAATAACAAAATTTTGGGAACAAATTCTCCACCCAGTAATGTTTAAAGATTTTGTTTTTAGTCTCACCATAAATGGAATTTGGTTTCAGTGCTTTTCTTCTTGTTGGTTTCTGAATGAATTCAAACTATCTATGTTCCTCTAGTCCAGTGAACTGCTCCTAGTTGTTTATTATTTTGTGGTTGTATTTGAGCTGAAATTGCAATTCAATGACTACGCTCACCTATTGATATTGTGGTAGTTGTAACTGTTTGGCCATGCATCAGACAAAGCCTTTTGTGGAGACTGTCAAGGCAAATGGCCTTAAAAATTCCAATTCAAGTTCTCAGATGGGAGAAGCCGTAAAGCTCACTGGATTTTAAAACTTGGGCTGGTAGGATTGGGTATTCAGTCAACCCAAGCCCTACCTGAACGGCCACAACCAAGCTTGAACCCAAATTAAAATAATATTAGCCCAAGCCCAGGTGATTGCATAAATAATATAAGATCCCTTGGTTGTTTCCTTTCATTTTCTTAACTTTTCTTTAGATGGTTGGTTGGTTGGGATTCCAGTTTAATGCAGTTTATGTTTTGTAAAATATCTCTCTCTCTCTCTCTCTCTCTCTCTCTCATGGTTTGTAAAATTCTAGTAAGAAATCCTTATAGTTATAAAATAGAGAATTCAAGAAATTCAGAAATTTAGGATTTCTCAGGCGGGAATTTAGGCATAAAAGAAACAGAGAATTCAGAAATGACAGAATTCAGTAGCATTTCAGAATTCCAGCATTTGAAAATCCCAGACAGCCACCAGACATGAATTCCAGGAATTCTAGGAAAGAAACGGGCCCTAAGTGTTCCTTACATGCCCCGCCAGATCACCTAAACTCTTAAATTCAATGAAAACGACTGGCTGCCAACCAGTCCCTGCTCAAAGTAAAATGCAAGTGCCCCATTACAGTCATAAAAGTTTCTAAGTTGTTGATGCAATTGATGTGCCTTTTGTGAACCCCGTCAAAATTTTCCATGGGCATTTATGATTGATACATAAAGAAATTGATACCAGCTTGTACGGACACTGGGGGGCTGTTTAGCATGTTTTCGAATAGCCTGTACGGACAATGGAGTTGGCTATGAAGTAAGCCCAAATCGATTTGGGTATTTTGCAAATTTGGACGGCGGCTCATCTGTGAGTGCAGAGGAAATTGAGGCTACTACTGCATTTGTCTTACATTCCTCAACTAACCATGCGAGGGGTACACAGCTTTCAGTAGGTAGAAGGGAAAAGCCTGCAGCTTCGTCATCTACTAATTCAGGCATGCAACATAATCCATCAAATAAAGGCATTGTTATTAGGGAATCCAATCCTATTCCAAAGGGTTAATAATATCATACCTAATATGGAATGTGCATGGTCTGAATAGACCAGCAATGCACGCAGATATTAGAAATAAAATTTCAGATCTGAATCTGTGTTTTGTTGCACTCCTAGAAACGAGAGTTCGGCCTGATCATATTGATTATATAAGAAATTGCGTGGTGCCGACAGGTTGGAAGGACTATGCTTCAATTAATCTGTATCCATCCTGCAGGATATGGATTTTGTGGAACCCTCGTATATTGGATTTCACTATTCTTTCAGAGCATATGCAATACCTTCATTGTGGCATCTCTAGACAATAAGTGCTGAGTTTTTCTTGACTATTTGCTATGGCCTAAACAATTATATTCAGCGAAGAGAATTGTGGGAAGCAAAGAATTTACTTTCTAAATCCATTACAATCCCTTGGTCTGTTGTAGGGGATTTTAATGTCATCAGACGTTTTGAGGAAAAGTGTGGTGGAGCTTGTCCAAATGTGGCTGGTTTGAATGAGTTCAATGATTGTATTCATGAAACATGCTTGGAGGACCTTTATCTCTCTGGTTCTTCTTGTACTTGGTCTAACTCAGGATGTGGTCAATCTCGGATAAAATGCAAGCTTGATCGAGCAATGGTTAACCCTCAATTTGTTTCTATGAACCTCATGCATGGTGAAGTACTTCTTCCAGCAATATCTAATCATTTTCCTATTCTTTTGTTGAAAGATGATCATATTAAGCCTAATACCCCATTTCGTTATTACAATTTTTGGGTTAAATGTGATGGGTTCTTCTTAGTTGTGATGCAGGCTTGGGACTGTACTGGTACTCCTTTCTTCGGAGTTGTTCCAAAATTGAAAAGGGTTAAAATTGCTTTGAAAGAAAGGAGGAAAAACCAAGCTCCTATAAATAGAATTGTAGCTGATGCTAAGTACTTTCTTGAAGATTTCCAGCGGCAGTGATGCATCTCTCCTTCTAATTTTGAGCTTCATGCCAAGGAGAAGGAAGCTAGGGCTAATCTTGATAAGCTTCTACAACTTGAGAAGAGTATGTATAAGCAGCGGTATCGGGACATTCATGTTAACCTTGGTGATGGGAATACCAGGTATTTTTATGGCCTGATGAAAAGAAGACATGCTCAGTCATACATCTAAAAAATCACAGATCATGAAGTTAACACTTTCACTGAACCTTCTGCTATCCAGGAGGCATTTCTAGCTCATTTCAAAAATATTCTTTGTGCAAAGTTAGATGTGGTTGATACTGATCTATCTAATATTAACTCTGCTGGTCAAATTTCAGATGAGGATTCTATTTTGTTGTTGAAACTACTTTCTATAACTGAAATTGAAAATGCAGTTCCTTATGCTAATCCTCAAAAGGCCCTGGGCCGGATGGATTTAATGCACACTTTTTCAAAGTGTGTTGGCCAAAAGTTGGCAATGATGTTTGTAAGGCAATTATGGATTTTTGCAGATAAGGCTCTTTGTTGAATCAGCTGAAGGCTGCATTCATTGTGTTAGTGCCAAAGGGTGATAATGCAAATACTCTGGATAAATTTAGACTGGTTTCTTTGACTAATGAGATCTATAAGATCATTAGCAGAATCTTGGTGAATAGGCCGAAGTCCGTCATTGTGAAAATTATTGGCCTTATGCAGTCCGCATTCATTCCTGAAAGCAGTATTGCAGATAACATCCTTTGGGCTCAAGATCTTCTGCATTATTTACATCGGTCTAATGGATTACTCCGTATGTGTCTTAAATTGGACCTTGCAAAGGCATATGACAGTGTTAGATGGGAATTTCTAGAAGATGCAATGAAGTGTATGGGCTTCCCTACTCATTTTTATAAATCTGATTATGAGTTCTGTTGGAGACCCTCATTTCTCAATTCGTATTAATGGAACAACTGTGGGCTATTACCGGAGTAGTAGAGGGGTTAGACAAGGATGCCCACAATCCCCATATTTATTCACCATAGTGATGAAGTTTTTCTCTGTTATGATAACTGCTTGTGCAAGAACATCTCTAATCCCAACTCCTTATGTACGGGTGATTTTTCTGTGTCTCATTTAATGTTTGCAGATGACTTAATTGTTTTTAGCAAAGCTAATCCAATTGCAGCAGATAATCTTCGCAGTTTCCTGGAGCATTTTAGAAGATTTTCTGGGCTAGCTGTAAATTGGTCCAAGAGTTCTATATTCTTCTCCAACTCTTTTGGAAGATGAGATGCAAGGAATTTCTGCTATTATTAATATTAAAGAGGAGAATCTTCTTGTTCGATTTCTTGGCATGCCGCTTGCATCCAAAAGGATCTTGTTTAAAGATTGTCAACCTCTAATTAACAAGATCTGGATTAAACTTTCAGGATGGAAGTCTAAAATTCTCTCTTATGCGGGACGGGTGGAATTGATTCGGTCTACTCTTTCTACATTCCACATTTATTGGGCGACGGACGGTATTTATTCTCCCCCCATATGTGCATTCTGTGATAGACAGATACATCAAATACTTCTTCGGGTATTCATGCTCTCCTGAACGATATCTCCATCCTTTAGTGTGGGAAGCAATTTATCTACCTTACTCTCTTGGGGGCCTTGGTATAAAATTTGTTTTTAACTTGTCTGAGTTAGCTACGATGAGACAGTTTTGGAATATCATTACTAATGCTCCAATTTGTTGGAACTCGTGGATCAGGGCAAAATACCTTCATCAAATTTTTTTTTGGATATTTCAATTCCCAAAATTGCATCTTGGGGTTGGAAAGGAATTCTGAAATTGTGGGGCTGGAAAGGAATTCTGAAATTGAGAGACATGGTGTTGCCTTTGGTACCCCACCTTATTGGAAATGGAACAGCTACTTCATTTTGGCATGATCCATGGTTCAAAGATGGGACTTTAATTTCTCTATGTGGTGCTCGTGCTATCTATGATAGTAGGATGAGAGCCAGAGTAATGGTTAGTCAGTTTGTGATGAATGATGCTTGGAATCTTCCTCCACCAAAGTCTAGTGATCTTATACTAGCTTGGCGGAAGATTGCTGATGAAGTTGTGACGGTGACTGATTTTAATGATGTTGTGTGGATTGCTAAAAAGTCTGGAAAATTCACTTTAAAATCAGCATACAATTATATTCATAAGTATCACCTCTATGCAAAACCAAATTGGGTGGAATGGATCTGGTTTAGGGGATGCATAAAGAAATTTTTTGTGCTCTTGGATACTTTTTAAGGGATGTCTAAAAACAAAAGATTTCTTACTGAGGATGTGGCTTGTGATTCAGGATGTTAGTTTTGTAATTGCACCTGGGAATCAGCTGAACATCTAATCTTAAGGTGTTCACTTTCACAGTATGTGTGGGCGGGAATTTTGAAGAGGTTTTTCCTTACGGTGGTACCCCTTATGACACTCTAGAGGATATGATTCTCTCTATCTTGGACCGCATCAATCCGAATCATAGGGGACTGCAACTCCGTGGTCGTATGATTTTTACAGCTTATTGTTGGCATATAGGAGGGAAAGAAATACTAAAATATTCCAGCATAAGAAATCTGACTGTCCAATTGTGTTACAATCAATTCTTAACAAGGTAAGTAGTCGGGTTGTTTATCTTGGGTTATCACTACCTGATAGGTATGCTAGTCAATGGGACTTACCCCCTACAAACTTGATGCCTCATATGAGAATGCAATCTAATACCCTCATTGGGTGTTGTCTTTCTATATTTCATTTGCCTCCCATCTTAGTGGGAATATTTTGGAGGGATAATCAGATTTGTACTACTACTTGAGTGTTTATAATCTGATTCAGCTGATCCCCTATGAAGTCAGTGAAGTTACTATTGAAGGGGAGAGTAACCTCACAAAGGTGCTTATAGATCCTTCAAATTCTAATTGGCAGAACCAATTAAAAGCAAGAAAGGTGCATGTTTTTCTTTGAAGATTTCATAATATGCACTATTCTCCTATATCCAAGAGATCTATTAAATTGAGCAAGAAAATGAAGAATAATTTCCTTGTTCCAAATGGAATTTCTAGTATGAATTTATAGTCAATGCTCGCTGCTCAGTTTTGCCTGTACCCGAGTTGTGGGTTTTATTTGTATTATAATGGGGTATGCCCCATTGGATCCTATCAATAAGGGATCCTTTTGTAATTTTGTTCTTTAGAGAAATTGAAAGACCAACTTATCTTTCAAAAATAAAAAAAAACCAATTTGCAAGATTTAGAGCGCGGAAGCTAAAAGAGGTTGTTCTCATTGCAACCACCCCCACATTACCTGTGATGCATGACAGTACGTACCCTAGCATGGTGGTCACCACATGAAGACAATCTCAACTATTAGATTAAGAAGATTGGTCATCTGAGAAAAACCAATGACATTTTTGTGCAATGCCGTCGAGGATTCCTCCATGGCATGGAAAAACCTCTAATTTTCTACACTTGTCATGTTTTCACTGTTTGGTGTAGTGCCTTTTGATGTGGAAAGAGGTTTTCCTTAGCTCCACAGGAAACCATTTCCTATAGGAGGGGGTAGGAATCGCTCTTCAATGGTCAGCTTCACATAAACATGTCCAAATGTGAAATACTTTCCTCCAAGCTTGCCTGATAAAACAATAGTAAGGTAATAGTAATTACCACATTCACAATATGCTCCAAAAGACAGTGTATCAAACAACAGTGTATTGCATCACACACCAGGGTTTCTCAAAACACACCTAAACCGGGATCCTGCTCAGACAATCCTTGAAGATCATTTACATTTAATCAGTTTATCTTATGATAAGGCAAGGGCACCGAAAATGTAATGCTTGGGATTTTTATGTCAAATACTATTGGGTTCTAATTCCTTAGCATGCAAAGCATGTTTCCCATTAGTTAAACTCTAAGAAAGGGACTTCGAGGGACACAGCCAGAAGCATACACATACATGGTTTCCACAACTCCATCCTATTCTTTGTCTTTAGAGGCTGAAATAGAAAGAACCTACTATTTCTAAAAGAGGAGGTTGAAATCTAGAATAAAATGAAAAGAATGAGTCTTAAATTGGATCCAATGAAATAACATAAGTATGTATCCATTTTCAAGTATTTCCAACATGTTCATAAAAAAATTCTCAATTGGATTCATTTCACATGATTGCTTGCACTAATTCTTTTGGGGTCGTTTGTTTACATGTGCAAATGTATCACATGTGTAACATTTACGCATCACCACGTTTGTATTCACTAATTTACGTAGGTGATGAGTAAATCTGCTGTGAAAATGTTGTGTAAATAACCTCATTTTCATATAAAACTTTTTGCACCTGCTACCTTGGTAAAAGTAATCACATGTAGTTTTGTTGTGAATAGGATTCACACCCATTGAGGCGGACGGTGTGTTCCGTCAAAGAGGAGCGCGGGATCGAAACCCCTGGCCCGCTTTTGTCTAAAAAAAATCCTATCCATTTTTATTCGATACTTTCAAAGACATTGTCTAAAACCTCATTCCTCTTCTGCTCTCTCCCTCTCTGCAACACTGCTCGAACCAGCCTCCGGCCAGGTATGCTCTCCAAACCCTCCTCTCAATCTCTCATCGTGTCTATCTCCCAATCATTCTCCAACTATCCAAATCTCATTCTCTCCCAGCACGTCTCTCTCTCTCTCTCTCTCTCTCTCTCATTATCTCTTCATCCTATCTCTCTCTCAAACTCTCAATATCCCTCTCTCAAGCGCTCTATCTTATTTTCTCTGTCTCATCAATTTCTCATTCCCTCTGTAAATACCCATCTATTTCTCTCTCTCTCTCTCTCTCTCTCTCTCTCTCTCTCTCTCTCTATTGTTCTCTGTTTTAAACTCTCTTATTCATAAATGTGTTTGTTATGCTTGATAATCAATTTATTTTATAAATTACTATGTTACCATGTCTCTCTCGCATTCGCTTTTTCCCCCTTTTACTGTCTTTTCTAATTGATTGCTTTTGGTTTAATAAGGTTTTGGTTCTGGTTTTTTAATGTCAGATGATTTCTTTTGGTTTAATGGGTGTGTTTGGTTTGCTTTGGATCATGACATTAGAGGGAAGACAGTTCACATGCTACAGTGCATCAAACAAATCCCCTAATTGAAAAATGATCACTGCACTTGCGGTTTAGGATTTAGGAAGGACACCCACTCACCGATCAGTCCACACCCACCCTTGCCATCCCATCTCTCAATTGATCTCTAGTTGTCTACCGACCACCCATATACATCTATCTGATGGTCCCCTTACTATCAAACAAAAATAGCCTGTTCAAATGAGTCAACTGAACTCTAGCCAGTGGTCTATCATAGAAATCCATTTTTTGTTTTGTATGCTCTGGATCTTAAAATTTTTGGTCATTAGCAATTTACAACTTATGAATACAGGAATAGGCAAGGGTCATGTAAATGTTTCATGCAGTTTTGGCTAGAGCTTGGTTTGTCATGAGTCTTGATTCATTCTTTCATTGTACTAATATCTAATTTGTTTTATGATAAATTTATAACTTGTAATATCAAACCCACCCTGTAACAGATAAATTAGTTGATAAGGTAGAATTTGTCTAAAAATCTCAATTTACATGATATAATTAGATTGAATCATATATTTCCAAGTATATTGGAAGATTTTGAATTCTGCCAACTATACTACATAAGCTATATATATAATAATTCAATAAAAATTATAGTAGTATAAATGAGGTGCAAGGAGTCAAGACCATGGTTGTAAAACACGGACTCGGGAACTGACTCGGTCCAGACCGAGTCCGAGTTGACTCGACCGACTCGCATGGGACTCGGCCGAGTCGGTCAAGGCCCTTAAAAAGCCCAAAAAAAAAAGGGAAAAACATGATTTTCTCCTTTTTTATTCGTTTTATTCCCTCCATCCATCCATGTATAATTGTATACAGTTTAACTTTCTTCATTCTTATACGTTAAGTCGTTAACGTAAGATTTTATATATTTTTTTTAAAGAATAAATCAATAATAACTAATAAGACATTAAGAGTTAAGAGTTAAGACTTAAGAGTAAGACTAAGACAAGCCCTTTTATAATTTAATTGCAATTAAAGTTTAAAACTAAAAAGTAGAAAATAAAATATACATGTTTCCAACGTTCAATATCCGTTCTCAATTATCAAGTCAACTTGTAAGATAAAAGATGTAACTAAACTTCTAGCATATAAAAATGTCAAACCATACCTTAGCTCTTTCTTCTTAAAATTTAAATACTAATTCCATGTTGAATGCCTTGTGGATTCTAGATCTTCATCTTCGTCGTCATTTTGATTTTGACGATAGTATTGAGCAATGTCAAAATGAAAGAGCCCTTGCCCCCCTCTTGGAGTTATAGGACCTTCTCCATAGTTTGATGGTGGAGCCCTAACTTGAAGTTGAGGATATGCATATGGAAGTGGTTGCACTTGTGGGGGTATGGGTACTAGAAATACTCCATACTGTTGTTGCCTATACCCATGCGAAGGACCACCGTATCCACCATACTACTGCGGCTGCCCATACTCAGATGAAGGATCATGGTGTGAGTGCCCGTACTGTTGCGCATACCTGTATGAACTATCAGAATTTGTGATCCAAGGGCTTGATGCCATTTGATGCGGCTGAGGATATTCATCCGATGGCTCATTTCCTTCACCTCTGCCCCACCCACGTGACCCACCAACAGGCTCACTTGGACCACCATGTAACGGGTCATATACATTAATGTTGCCATTTGATGTGGTTGAGGATATTCATCCAAGGGTGCTTTTATCCTTCGACTTTCGATTGTATTGAAAAGTAGGGTCTTTAATCCATTGTTTCGATTTAGAGACCAAGCCACTTGAACCAGTTGATGTTGATCTATCTCTAAGCCTCGTAACACTTTCCGAAGTAGAACATGTCAACTTTGGCTCATGGTTATGACCACGTTGTGAGCCTTGCGATGACGACGCTGCTACACCCTTACCCTTATTGCGCACTGATGGAGCTGTAGAAGTAGGTGTAGCAGATCTGCGAGTGAGAGGTTGGTTGGATTCTTTGGAAGGCTAGATCTTTCAAAATGGATGGATTTGAGGATGTTAGTTGCTTGAAAAGAGCTTTGAAGGCTGTTTTCTCCTATCTCCAGCAAGTTGAAACAAATGAAATGGACTTTTTTAGGGTTTAGAAACTCTTTTAAAACCCCAATCCCGTCAGTTAGTCGACTCGGGCAAGTCCAATGGGACTCGGCCGAGTCCCAACGGACTCACCCAAGTCCTTTAGGACTCTTAAGTCTTAAGTCTTAACTCTTAACTCTTAATGTCTTATTAGTTATTATTGATTTATTCTTTAAAAAAAAAAATTATAAAATCTATCGTTAACGACTTAACGTACAAGAATGAAGAGAGTTAAACTATATACAATTATACATGGATGGATGGAGGTAATAAAACGAATAAAATGAAGAAAATCACATTTATCCCTTCTTTTCATTTCTTTTTTGGCTTTTCAGGGGGCTCGACCGACACGGCCGAGTCCCATGCCACTCGACTGAGTTGGTCGAGTCGACTCGGACTTGGTCTGGACCGAGTCGGTTCCCGAGTCCGTGTTTTAAAACCATGGTTTCAACAAAACTTTTAACAAACCCCAACAAACAGTAATATGCAGCAATGATGAGGTTTTCTGTCATTTAATTCCATGGAACAGTTGAAAACTTTCCTGAGAAAAAAATTTGTGATCTTCATTTTTGTCAAAGAAAACATTTGGGTTGATACTACAAATCAAGAATAGAAGTAACTTGTGTATTTTACTTCAATTAAATGTTGGCATTACAGATTGATGAAGTTGAAGTATGTAGCTTTTCAATATGTTCCTTTCCCCATTTTTTACAGCAGAAAAAGTTCTTTACCTGTTTTTGTGTTTCGTTCATTCCTACTATTGTAGTTTTAAAAATTATGAGAAGTTCTCTGCTGCCAAAATGACAGAGCCATACAAGGCCTAAATAATGAAGAAACTGTTTATAATATATAGTTTCATCAATTTGCCAATTCTTCGGTTTCCCTCCCCATATAGCCAGATGATACCTTCTTTACAAAATGCCTTCAGACATCCAATGATAATGCATAGTTGTGCAATGAGTTTCCTTTTTTTTTCTTTCATTTCCTATATTGTTGTTTTACTTCGATCAGCTAAATTGTTAAAAACACAAACACGATCATTTCCGTTTTAGTGGTAACCAAAAAAGTAAAAGAACATTTATATACCTTCTCTTACTTAACTGAGTTCTTTCTACTATTGATAAATCTGGTAAACTAATTCCCTCTAACCAATGTTTGTTGAAACAAAGTATTGTTGACTTAACCCATGCACTTCTTTCCACCACCTTTAGAGAGACTTGTCAATTCAAAATTGGAATTAAGTGTATACCAATTCACTATGTGATGATGCTGTTTAATAAATGATTCAATATTTATTAAAGTAGTTTTTATTTTATCATAAATTAGATAAATCTCGTGTTATTTAGAAATGGATATTGGAAGAGATGAAAACAATGCAGTTAACTGTAAAGTGATTGTTGGGCAGTCTACGAGAAACAAACGTCAAAAAAGAGAGAAAAAGAATACCACATGGACAGAAGTTACTGATGCATATTTAGCTGATATCATGCTGGAACAAATTAATTTAGGGAGAAAAGACAAAAATGGGTTTATTTCAGAAGGTTGGAAGGAGCTTGAACTACTAATGAAAGATAAATTTGGAGTTGCTTACGAAAGAAGTAAAATTAGGAATCGTCTTAGGACATTGATTAAGTGGTTTTGGATGGGATGATGTCACAAAGAAGGATACTGCTAGCGAAGAAGTATGGCATAACTTCATTAAGGTGAGTGCTTTTGTAATTTAGTCTAATGTGATTTTTTTAATTATTGTGCTAATCTCCTCTTTACCTTCCTTTGTTTCATCTATCAACTCCAGGCGCATCCAGACTATGAATTTTATCGACATAAAAATACTGTCAACTTTCAAAAGTACAGTATTATATATGGGGATTCAATAGCAGAAGGAAGAGATGTGCCATTGACCAATCAACGCCCATCCATCCAACGGATGCCCCCTAAGCAACAATGTTGATATAGAAGCAGAGTCAAGTAGCTATGATAAGAGGGGAGAGGGTACTTCTAAAGCACCACACAAGAGGAGTCGCTCAGCTGTGAAAAAAAATGAGGAAGACCTTACCAAGGCAATTATGCAATTGACAAACACTATGACTCAAGTCGCTGAAAGGATGATACCACCACCAAAGGGGCTGAGTCAAACTGATGTCATTGCCGCTGTTCAAGAGCTAAATTTAGATAGATCAATAAGAAGATTGGCGCTTAGGCTACTACGAGATCAACAAGCATGCGATCAGTTTCTTGCATTTAATAATGCAAATGATCGACGTGACTGGTTATTGGATGAGCTAGACGATTCTATTTAGGCTAGATAAATGTTAGCTTTGATGATGATGATGATGATGATGATGATAATAATAATAATAAAGACTTTTGAATGCTTGAGCATGTTGATGGATCTATTCATGTTTAAAGTCACAATGTGATGGATTTTGTTTTTTATGGATATGTTTAACTTTAAAGTTTTAATATTACAAATTGATTTTTATGGATGTGTTCAATAAATGTTACTGAGGGAATTTTTTATGGATATGTTTATGTTTATATTAACTAGTGTTTTTCTTTTATTTGTTATATTTTATGGGGCTTGCATTTTTTATTTTATAATGATGTCATATAAATGATATTGTGATGGAAAAAATAATTTATATTTATTTCCTTTTGATATACAGAAAATATATTTATTTCAAAATAGAGGAGAATACATGGATAATTAGAGGAGAATATTATTTTTGCATTTAGCAACATCGTTGGTTCTTCTATTGCTACGACACCTTCACTGTAAACAGGAAAGAACTAAAAAGAGAATGCGAGTTCATGAGTCTATTTTGTCAGGCCACGAATTTGTTCATACAGAAATCATTAATGGCCATGCCCGATATTCATATGATTTACTCTGAATAAGGCCTGATCTATTTGTCGAACTGTGTCAAATATTTGAATCAAACAGGCTATTACGTTCAACAAAAAATGTAACAGTAGAAGTAGCCATTTTTCTAGCAACTGTAGGCCACAATGAGCGAAATCGAGTAATGCAAATCCGGTTTCAACATTAAGGCCAAACGATCAGCAAATATATTAATGCTGTTTTAGATGCACTTTTGTACATATGCCCCAACTATATTCAAGTTCCAGGTCTTGAAACACCCACTCCTTCTCAGATTGCTTCAAATCCAATATTCTACCCATTCTTCAAGGTATACTACAACTTTGCATATTCAATTTTTTTCTTACTTTATACCATAAGATTGTTAAATTTATACGGTGTTGTAGGATTGCATTGGCGCCATTGATGGCACTTATATTCCAGCATGGGTCCCAATTAAAGATCACCAACGATATCATTGTAGGAAGGGGTTTATTGCTTAGAATGTTATGGCTATCGTAGATTTCGACATTTTATTTCAATTTGAATGCGCTGGATTTGAAGGATCAGCTAATGATCAAAGGTTTTATCCGACGTTGTACACAATAGGGGAGTCTACAATCTCAAAGTGCCAAATGGTAATTAGTCCCTTCAACTATACAATGTAGTTGTAGTAATAATATTAAAACTGATCATACTTGTCTATTATATCATCTAGGAAAATATTTTATCATGGATGCTAGTTATGCAAATAGGCAAGGGTTCATTGGACCTTATCATGGCACTCGATATCATCTCAAGGAGTATGGCGCACAATCTTTGGCGCCCAGGACGCCTGCAGAGCTTTTTAATCTTCGACATGCAAAATTAAGGAATGTGATTGAAGCGACGTTTGGATTATGGAAAGAACGACTGGTATACCTCGAAACTATCCTTTCAAGACACAGGTGAAGGTCGTAAATGCATGTACGATGTTGCATAACTTTATTATGATGAGAAACCCCAATAGTGATAAGTTATATCAGTGTCATCATCGAGAGTTGGTAAATAATGAAAACAATAATGATGATATTCATGTAGATGATGTTGTTGATGGAGAATCAGAAAGAAAATATGCATATCGCTTTCGAGATGCAATAGCGGAAGAGATGTGGAGTGCTACTACAAATAGGCGATATCGACTATTAAGTAATATAAATATATTACTTTTTATCGCAGAAATTTATTTTTTTGGCAACCCTTTTGGGCTACTTGTCTTAAACAATCTTATTTGATTGGCAACTTGTGTTCTATTGAACAGTTGGCCCGGCTTGTGGGACTAGATTATATTATATTTTCTAGCATTTGTTTCTTTCTAGATATTTTCCTTTTGCATGACTGGTTGATTGATCTTATTTTGTGTTTTATGGTTTGACAATACATATATTTTATTTTCATAGAAATGTCAATGTACCTGATTAGAAATACAAAATATATAACGTTTAAACATCTTTTATTTTTGTTTAATATGATATGAGTCAAATAGCAATATTTTATTTTAAGTCTAAGCATAAAAATAATTTTTAATACATTTACACATGTAGTCAAAACAAACGTTGTAAATTCAATTGCATGTGTCAAAGGTATGAAAATGACGTTTATAGACAAACATAGTAAAATGAACCATATATGTAATGGTTGCATATATAAAATTAAAATATGCAGTATTTACATATGTAAATGGCATTTTCCTATCCCATGCATAAAAGGCAAACAACCCCTTTAGTATTGGTACCAAATAAACTTTGATTAAAGAAAATATAAAGAACAACTAAGTACAAAAGCCAAAGGAGGCTAAAACAAAGGTATAAGATCATTATACCAGCTAAAAAAAGAAAAGTGAACATTAATTTAAAGTTTAAACTAATATCAACCAGAGGAAACATCGCTATCCACCCCTTGTTTGGCCCACAAACCTGCCATTTCATTAGATGATGGAGTGACATGCTGAAATATCACATGCTTGGAAGCAGTTAATGACTTGCATTAAAATTAATTCAAGACAAATTTATGGGTTTACCACACAACTGCTCCAATTCATTTTCTAAAAGCTGTAACAATTTTGCTTTGGTCCTCCTATAAACCCAAGCTTGACTTGTCCGATCCCAATCAAACCTTGATGGTCCACTGCAAGAACATTCAACAGTTTGAACTTAGTAGCATCAAGAATATATGTAGAAGGAAGAACTATAAGAATGATAGCCGAAAATACAACAAATTTGGATACACTCCACAGGAAACCAAAGCAATCATTGCCTACTACCATTAAAGTGAAATGTGCCAATGCTTTGGGATAGATACTTGTCTAGACCATTCAAATCATTTAATCTACAAGTTCTGTAAGCAAAATACCTGACCGGGGAAGACAACCAAATCTGTCTATTTGGTGTTTGCTTGTTCAAAACATACGTGCCTAAGCACCCAAGCTTTAAGGTTAAAACTTGATTCTGCCAAAAACATGGTAACAAGGATTTAAACCAAACAGATAACTTCTCATTCATGTGTGATCTCTTGTGAAAACATATCCAGTGGAGATCATGGACAAGAGTCCAATGGGGAGGTTGAAGCATAGTTGTCAATTTCATTTCGGACCTATAAATTATTCTCTCACATATGAACCAAGTTGTCGATCCCAATATTTAAGATCCACACAATTGGCCCACCTACGATGAAATCCAATATCCTCATACCATGTGTCAACCCCTAGAGGACCCAAACGGCACTCATCCAAGAAACCACAGTTGGATTTATGACAAGCTAAAAACATAATTTATTCCATTGGAGTTCAGTAAATAATTTAGATGAGACAAACCCAATGGAGGTTCTCATTCTAATCATATATATATATATATATATATAGATATATTGGCTCTGTAATATGAGTTGCACAAATTTACGAATAGTGTGGGCACAATATATGGGTTTAAAAAAAGTGAGAGCGAGCTATATGAACTCTATATGAAGAAATTGCTTTTTCTAAATTCTAATCTTACCCCATAATCTATATCAAGCCCATCAATTTGAATGCAATCACCGTATTCCTGACAGATAAAAAAAAAAAAAAAAAACAAAGGGCAATTAGAATCAAACAAAAGTAAAATCACCACACAAAATTCACAAAAACAAATGCATGAATTCACAACAAGAACAAAGAAATCTACACAATGCATAATAGAGAAACTCAAATTAAAAAAAAAAAAAAAAAAAAAGGAACAAGGAAGCTCTTTCTAAAACTGAGACGATGATGAGAATCAATCACCTCAAACTTCTCTTGCAGATCCTGTATTGTCTCATCTGCCAATCTATGAAACTCATCCTCCTGAAGAACAGACCTGCATTTTCATCATCAAACAAACCATTAGCAAGATCCAATTTTTAATCCTCTAACGCATTGGGCCTCAGCAAAAATGATTCTTAAACCCTAATTCCCCGTTACAGAAGTAGAAGAAGAAGACGATGAAGATTAAAACCCAATGATTGGATTACGAACCGGTAATCAATGGCGGCTGGTCCTTGCGCATCGTCGAGATCCAAAGAGCGGGAGCAGAAAACCCTAGAATTAGTGGATCTAAGATTTCGGGTAATCTGGGAAAGAGAAGATGAGAAGAAGCGGAACCCTAGAGGAGGTGTGGAAGGTTGTGGAGTTGGAGAGGAAGCGAGAGGAGAGGATCGATTACAGAGCGGTGGATTTGAAACAAGTAGTAGGCTTCTCGTTCTCGTCCAAGACGAATGTTTCCGCAGAGAAGCCATTCGAAGCTCTCGAGAAATCGGGCGAAAAGCTGAGTCTAGACGCTAGACTGACGCAGTGTCGAGGCTTGAGCTTCTTCACTTTTCTTTTTTTTTCACGTTGATACTGGTCCTCACTCCTATTCATTTACTTAGAATTCCATAAATTCCCTTAGGAAAATTCCTGAATTCCCAGATAAGATAGAATTCTTGAATTCCCGGACAAGTTGGAATTCCAACAAAATATAGTGATAGTGGAATTTCTGAATTTTTAAAAGCCAATTGGTACTTTTCATTTGTTGGAATATATAAACTCTTATCATGATACAAGAGATTTGAAAATGCCAATTAAAAACCCCAACTACTAGAATTCATGTCTAAAGTAACAGGCCCTAAATTCTGGTTTTTCAATCTCATGGTGTAATTCATTTAATGTTATTATTTTTCTTTAAACTCTTTTATGCCATATTCTATCATGTGATTTATCAAAAAATTATATAATACAGAAAACTTTCTAAAGCCAAAAACTTAATTTCTTTTTTACGAAATAAAAAAAGGAGCTTTTTGCATATACCCCCTAAGGTTTGTAAAATTTGTAAATAAGTCCCTATGATTCTAGGATTTATAATACCTTTGGTGTCTTCAATATTAATAGCCTTCCCAACTACCAAAAGTTTTTAGAGTGAAATGACACTTTTGCCCATCTCTTTATCCCTATATGCATAAATTTAAAAGTTTGGATTTATTTTTCTTAGAACCTTGTAGCACTTTTTTTTTTTTTTTTTTGCATAAATTTAAAAGGGTTTGACTAATCCTTTTGGGCCTAGAGAGAAGTCGGGTAAAACCCCTGTGGCCACCAGGTGATAGCACAAGTGGACTCAACATTCGGTTCCAGAAGAGTAGCTCCGGAAGAGGGAGGAACAGTGGTCCTGACCACTCGGCCAACCCCTTAGGGTTAGAGCTTGTAGTATTAATAATTATATTTAGTGAGAGAAAATAACTGTACGTTAATATATTTTTGTTAATATTGGGCCTATTTCAGTATATTGAAAACAATCATAATAACAAAGCATGAGCTTATAGTTGGTTATAATGATCCAATCCATACAAGACCCTCTGTTAGATTGATGAAAGTTTCAAAACGCGTGATTATGCTTCATTTGCATTAAAGAGTTATTAAGAGAGACCGTTGGGACTTAGAATAATATAAAGGTATTTTTGTAAATAATACTACTCATTTTTTCTTAATGGATATAAGGGCAAAGTTGTCATTTTTATTAAAGTTCAATACAAATCTCATAGTGGTTATCCATTCTCATTAGGAATACTAATTTTGGGAACATGAAAGTTATTGAAATGAAAAGATAGAGCCCTATTTACAAATACAAAAACCACATGGGCCTATTTGCAAATCATAAAAATCTTCGGCGGGTATATACAAACAACTCTATAAAAAAATGGCATTTTGTGAAAAGTAAATACACATCAAACTACCATTTTTCAGGTTCTATCATTTGGGAAAAAAAACCCTATAAAATGCTGCATAAAAGTTATGACATCATGGGATAGTTCAATGATATTATGAGATTTATCACTTTATGTGACATACACTCTTCCCATGATATTTATGGGATTTATTAGTTTATGTTACATACACTATTCCCATGATATTGTGGGATATGTCATATTAGGTAAATGTTGAGCAAGGTCACGAGACTCTTGTGGTATTATCTGAATCTTTATCATGAAAATGGAAAAACCAAGTTTAAGGAGGAGTTATAAGTCAAAACTCCTTTTTTAAAGCGCATAAATTTCATTTCAATATGTTTTAGGGATAAGACATTATTTAAAAGGAAGGTAGTTTTAGATATTTTGACTGTGCGATTGCCCTAACACCTAGCATTTTTCGGTCAATAGTTGGAGTTTTAATAATTTCCACAAGTTGTTCGGCAATGTCCTAGAGCCATGAGATATCACACCATGTGATGTCTTACATCTACAGAATATCTATTATCATATAATTTCCCTTTTACTTCTAAGTTTTTAGGTTGCTTTGTTGTACCAACAGTTTTGCAAAAAGTTTAAAAATTTTACCCGTTAACGGCTAAAATGTTGGGATATAGGGTAGACGTATAGTCAAAATCCCTATATTTTATCTATGACAGAGCCCAGTTATTTAAAACTTGAATGGAGAGTAAAAGAAAAAGTTTTTTTCTTGCCAATCCACACGTAGTTTAAGTGGTGAGCCATCTCTTCTGTATGTAAATAAGTAAATGATCCCATATTGTAGCACCGATGGTGTGGGGCTTGTATAGTGTATGTGTGTGGGTGTTTAAGAGGAAATAAAAATGTCTTTTTCTTGAATGGGATATGGTAAAACTTGACTATAGTGGGTTTTGAACACAACATAAGTTTTATCAAAGATATTACATTTGATTAAAATATTTGAAAGAAAAAAATCTTTGTTTCGTGCATGAGTTTTTTTTTCGGTAACCCAGCCAAGGGAGCTGGGCAGTGGCGGACTCAGGATTTTCATTTGAGCGAGGCTTGAAAAAATAATTATTTATTCAAAATAATAAATTAAAAAATGAGTTCTAGTGATGGCCAAACTGATACATGCCGGCTAAGTTTTAAAAGCTATTAAAAATTCATACTAGTTTTTTATAACACCATATGAGATAAAGTGCCTACACTATATCAAGTTCTCTATTCCCGTTCTTCTATTCTTCTAAAACGAAGCTCTCCTTTTGAAATGGATGAATGCAAGATAACTAACGGTCCGCTCTTCTTAGCCATTGTATATAACTAAATAAAAATAAAGAGAATGGCCAAAAGAAAAGTGTTAATCAATAGGGTTGAACTATAGTCCCAAGTACTAAAGTACTTACATAAGTGAAATTAAATTTGTGTCCAACATTCAAACCCATTTTAACTTTTTTTTCCTAATGGAGGGTTCCCAACCCTTTGGGCTGGACTAATTCTTTCGGGCCCAGAGAGAAGCTAAGTAAAACCCCTATGGCCCCCTAGGCGGTAGCACTAGTGAACTCAACATTCAGTTCCTGAAGAGAGGGAACCAGGGATCGATACCAAGACCTCAAGCTCCGAAAGAGAAAGGAACCGTGGTCCTGGCCGCTGGGCCAACCCCTTGAGGTTAAACCCATTTTAACTTTTAACTTAAGTTGCATTATGTTAATAAAAATAATGTTTGTATTTAAATCTAAATAGGGTTCGATTTAAGTTAAAAATTAGGCTTGAAAATGATGTTAAATTGATCCCATGAGTTGAATCACATTCCATTGTAAGCCTAGAAATTGAGAAGCAAAGCCAAGTTGGAAACAAAATATTTACTTATCACTCACAAGATTTAGGTCTAATTGGCAGGGGCCATATTTTTCAAATGTGTCAAAAGGTAATCCAGTATACATGATCATGGTATGGTAACCGTATCCCACCTAATGGATCTATTTGCACTATTTTGATAATTTGAATTTAATTATCACAGATTGTGGATTTTGAGTAATTTGTGAGAAATATATTAAAAAAAAGATCCAACCAATAAATCTATAGGTCACAATTTTACGATCCACATCATTAACATTGCCAGATTGATCATCAATATGTTCAATTTCACATCCTTTACCTTTTAATGGATTTTGTGAATCTGGTGAAATACATTAAAAAAATCAAGTACTGTTATAAGATATGTATCTTGGGTGGATGCCCACTTAAGATGAGTTAGGGTTAGAATTATGGTTCCTCTCTTATGAGGTTACTTTGCCTATAAATAGGCGTCTCCCTTTGTATTTGTATACAGTTATGAGATAATAGAAAAGCTCTCTACTTTTCTCTCTAATCTTCTCTCTTGGTCTCTCTCTTTTCTAACACGTTATTATCATGATTTGCATCCTCTTTCTCGTTTTGCATGCGGTAAAAGGAAAAGAAAACCAAACTATTTGCATCCTCAGTTTGAGTCATTCTACTTTGGTTTGCATGCAACATCAAAGAATTTTTACAAACGGTTTTTTTTCAAGCTGTCATTCAGCCTTGGTTTGCATGTAGCACCAAAGACTTTACAAACTCTTTTTTTCAAGCCCTTTTTTCAAGCCATCATTCTATCTTGGGACGCGTGCAAAAGGAGTCCATATTGTTATTAGGTCCGTCCATAATTTCTTTATCCGACCTCCAATTGACAGTAAGTGGCATCTAAACCATAGTTAAATCCAATATATTAGAATGCATGATTTATTTATTTAATTAATTTAAATTTATTAATACTATAAATGGATCACAAAATAGAACCAAAAGTTCTAAATCTGAACCTGAAGTTCACCGATATATGGACCAGCAGTCCTAGAAGTTAGAATACTGATATAAACCTGTAGATTCATATCCATAAATCAAAACCTGAATTTTTTACTCAAATCCAAATAAATTATACAGCCATAAAATTAAACATGAAGATTTGACAGAACCAGAAGTTCTGATTTGCTAGAACCAGAAGTTCTACTTCAAACCTGAAGATTTGACAGAATTTGTAGTTCTAATTTCATGTATTATGAACCTGAAGTTCTAAATCAATGCTGAAATTTAGACAGAACTAGAAGTTCTGATTCTGAAAGTTGGGAACCTGATGTTCTCACTTTTCATTGGCCAACCTTTTTTTTTTATCATGTTTAATTCCTTCCTTAATTTACTTCTAATGTTAAATTTTTACTTTTTTCCCTTTTTACTTTATTGATCATCTGCATACGGTTAACTTCATATATATGTATATATTTCTTATTACAATTCTTACATGATGACAAATCTGGCTAAACTTGACTATAAAGCACATAACATAAACAGTGATAATTATTTATCTTGGCAACTGGATGCTAAAATCCACTTGCAATCCAAGAAACTTGGAGAAACCATAAAGGAATGTAACACGATAACCCCGGAGGGAAAGGCATTAGCCCTCATCTTCTTGTGCCATCACATACATGACGACCTTAAAAATGAATACCTTACTAAGGAAGACCCAGCAGGTCTATGGAAATCTCTGAAGGATGGGTATGATCACCAAAAGATGGTCATACTACCAGCTGCCCAGAATGAATCGTTAAACCTAAGGTTACAAGATTATAAAATAATATCTGAATACAACTCTGTCCTCTTCAATATTGTTTCCAGATTAAGATTATGTGGTGAAAAGGTTTCGAATGAGCAGATGTTGGAGAAAATGTTATCCACTTTTCATGCCTCGAATGTGCTCCTACAGCAGTAGTATCGAGAGTGACGTTTCTCCAAGTACTCAGAACTTATTTCATGTCTCCTACTCGCTGAACAAAATTGCATAGTATTGATGAAAAATCAAAACTCCAGACCAACTGAATCTTCGGCAGTTCCTGAAGCAAATGCTAGTTTAAGCTTAAACAGAGGCAGAGGAAGGGGGAGTGGAAGACAAAAATCCTTCAGTAGAGGTGGAAGAAATAACTCCTCCAGGCAAGGTGGTTTTAGAGGTCCACCCCCAAAATTCAAAAATCACCAGAAGTGGTATGCTCTTCAGCAAAAGAACAATCAAAATTAGAATCCACTAGCTAATCCTACCGACCGTCCTGATGACACGTGCCACAGATGTTTAAGAAGTGGGCATTCGTCACGCACTTCCGTACACCAAAGGAAGTGGTGGAACAATACAAAGCATACAAGGCCTTTGTTCATTTAGTAGAAACAAATGATCTGGAAGGCTGAAATTGGAATACAATGACACCAGAGAGGCCTCCAGTTGATATTACAAACTTGAAGATTGAAGACTTCTTGGAAGATAAAGACAGCTAACCTCTGAGTAATGAGGTATTTAATACTCAATTAAGAGCACCCCCTAGCATAGTCTAGGAGACCAATAATTCTTTGAGCCTCATAAACTTAATTTTTTTAAAAATTAATTTGAGATGCATGTTTCTTAGATTTTTCCTTTATGATGGGGATCTTTATTTTCATTAATGTCCTAATTTATGGTGAATGATTTACTTATTTTAGTTTTATCATGTGATTGTATAGTTATATTGGTATATTATTTTGTTTAAGGTATGGATCATGGAACCGAGGACAATCTCTGTTTGGTAGATAGTGCCACAACACAGACCAATCTGAAAAATCAGAATTTTTTCTCAAAATTAATGTTCATTCCACGAAAGGTATCCACCGTAGCTGGACTTGTGCAAATAATTGAATGCTCTGGAAGAGCTCATATGACGTTACCTAATGGTACCCATCTATTCATTAAAGATGCATTGCTCTTAAGAAGTTCCTGAATCAACTTGATTGGTTTCAAGGGAATGAATGGGTACCATATTGAGACAGTAAGAGAAGGTAACAAGGAATACTTATACATCACTACTATTATTGGTAGCCAGAAGCAAATACTAGAAAAACTAAGTGAACTCTCCTCAGGGTTATATTACACGACAATCTCCAATGTCGAATCACATTTGATTATGAGCAAAACAACAAAGTCAAGCCCTATGCTTACTAATTCTAAGACTTTAAAGCTTTGGCATGATAGGTTAGGTTACTCTTGGGCTACTATGTTGAGAAAAATCGTAGATAACTCATTTGGGCATTCCTTAAAGAACCAGCAATTGACCATACCTAGTGGTGCTTATGTACTGTTAGACCCCGACCCAGGTTTGCTTGTTTAGCGTTGTTTTAGCCGAGATTAAGTATTAAGTTTGATTCGATGGAAATTAGCTTAGGGTGTGAGCTCGATAGATTTTTAATAGCTTTGGGGAATTTTTGAGAGCATTGAGTCTGGTTTAACTGGGCCCGGGGTGGCCCGTGTGATGCGTGTTCGTGTGGGAATCCGAATTTTGATTTTGATAAATATCGATTTTGATCTTTTTTGATTTGTTATTTCAATTCCAAGAACTTTGATGTTTGCTCCGTGTGTATTTGGACCCCAAAAACAACGTTTTTAAGCAAAAAGGGCAAAACGGTCTTTTCACGCCAAATCTGTGCATAATTTTTTATATTTGAAAATCATGAGGAAAATATACTTTTTGAAAACTAGATATTTCGACAATCATTTTTCTCTCTTTCGTCGATCTCATCCGGGAACCGCAAGATGGAGTTTTAAACCATTAAGCAATGTGACCTAGTGGGGCCTACACCCCAACCAACTTAAATAGGAAACCCACGTGTGTTCTTTCTTCTTCTTCTTCTTAATTCTGTTTTAGACCAACTGAGAACCCAGGAGAGAAAACCAGCCTTCTCCACCATTTCTCTCCTCTTGCATGTTGGATTTCCTTAATCAAAATGGAGTTCTGAGTGTGCTAAACTCTTCCATTAAAAAGAATCCAGCTGGGCTCATCTTCGCTTTGGGATCTTCCTCCATTGTTAGAGCTTCAAAAAGGTAAGCAATGGCTTCCTTCCTCCAGCTATAGCCTTATTAAGCCCATTCGAGCTCAACCTTCATGCATGCAAGGTTTCCTACGGAGGAACCCTTTCTTTTCAAAATTCTTGGATTTTGAACACTTTTTATGGGGGCTTCTTGTAGATTGGAGTTCAGCTATAGAGAGAGGTGTGTTAGGAGATCTTCCTTGAGTGCATTTCGAGCCAAGGCAAGTAATTGAATGGAATATAGTTGTGCATGCAATGTTTTATGGATTTCTAACTCGACTTCTTGCTCTCAATCTTCATTGCTTAACCTTGCTTTGTTTTCAAGTTTGGTTTACTAAACTTATGTTAATGCTCATATTTTGTGATTCCTTTCATTGAATTCGGATATGAGACTTGTTTCCTTCAGAAAATTGAAATTCTATGAATGATTGTTAGAATTGAATCTTGGAGTTTTGTGAGGCATTGGTTGATGAATTTTGGAGTATTGATGTGAATGATTGATTGATGAAAGGAAGGAGCATGTAGCTCATTTTCGTGTAGGAAAGGAGGGTGATAAGGAGAAGTGTTGGAGGAAAGAAAGCACTGAAAACAGCTTCAGAAATGCATTCCCGCAGCTGGGCAGTTAGCGGGCAGTCAGGTGTCGGTTAGCCGATAAGTGACCAAACCATCTTTGTTCCATTTCTAGAATGCTACATTTTCCAGATCTTGAGTTGTCGATCAGCTGACAGGTGACCGAACCATCTCGGTTCCATTTTTAGAATGCTACATTTTCTAGATCTTGAGGTGTCGGTCAACTAATAGGTGACAAAACTATCTTGTTTCCAATTCCAGAATGTTGTCTCCCCGGTTCTGATGGGATGGCTAGCTCTCGGTCAGCACGCGGCTAACCGACATGAGCACTGTCGGCTAGCCGACAGCCAACCAACAGGTAACTGAACTTCACCTAGAAATTTTGAAATGAAGAGAAAAGTGGGGCTTTCAATTCCAATTCCTGTTGTACCCTTACTAGTCGATGTGTACACCTTGATATCATAAATGTCGTTAAAATGGGCATCATCTAAATGAATGAATGACGTGGGACTTCAAAGTGTATACTAACTCGACAGTTACGGTCCCAAGGTGTTGATGAGGATTTTGTGAAATGGACTTGTGATTTCTAAACCAAAAACCTCGTTTTGTGATTCATTGCGTGAACCGTGTTTTTATACACAACGTGTTGGGACTACTATTCGTGAAATTCTCGTGAATCAGTGCGTATCCTTAATGTACTGTGAGTAGGTCCCGAATTCAAACGTAGCAAGCATGGTTTTGAAAGTTCGTGTGTATTTATGTTCTTGTCGACACCACTAAGCTTGGACGACCATGTCGGACTGATTAACCACCTTGGGTCCTTAAATACTTCGTGTCAACTGCAGCTTGGAATATCTTGCGTGTTTATTTAGCCCGTTCCACGGTGGGACTCATGTGTGATGCCCAGTTATACTGGGTCATGATCGTGTGCTCCCTTTACCTTGTGTGACGAAGAATTTATATCGTGAGTGCTCTCATTACCTTGTTTCGGATGTTCATCATGATTTATCTTATGACCTTACAAATGATGCTGTTTTTAATCACTTATCAAACTTGGTTTCTTTCATCGTACATGTTTTATAATCTTCAAACTATTTAATTTATAACATGATTATACTTGATTCAATTACTTGTCAGATTGTTGTGTCTGACCCTTCGTTTTGGTTCTCAGATCCAGGTAATGTTGCCCCCGAGGAGGAGCACGAGGAGGCAGTATTTGAGCAGCCTGTTGTGCAAGAGTGGCAACCCAACGATGTCATATAGGTATCGGTTGGGGCATGAGATGCGTGTCATTATAGGGGATCAATCGGCTTTTATTTTGGGCCCTTGTTGTTAGCCAATGTTGGCTTCTTTTTTTGGGAAATATGTAAAACTTAACTTTGTCTTTGGTGTGATGTAAACTTTAACTTAAGTTATGGGAATGCTAGTTATGTTTCTCCTTGTGACATGAGTCTTGTGTATATACATACTCTCTCTCTCTCTTGAAGGTAATTTAATTGTGTGTTTGCTACACGCTTCTGCAAATCTATCCATGTGTGTGATTTGTGTGGAATCCTCACTGCGGAAACTTGTGGGAAACTAATTTAGTGCGTGCGGGGCGGAATTCTCTGGCTCTTCGCATCGCACCGCTGGATTAGGACGTGGTCCCGATCCGGGGTCGTGACATGTACCACATGTTTACAAGGAAAATTGATCACTAGACCTTCTTTTACTAAGGTTGCATACAAATCCCCATCCTTTTTGCAAAGGATACAAGGTGACATTTATGGACCGATAAATCCCCCTAGTGGAACTTTTAGGTATTTTATGGTTTTGATTGATGTCTCCACTCGTAAATTGGATGTTTGCCTACTTTCAACTAAGATTATCGCATTTGCCCACCTATTAAATCAAATAATCAAACTTATGGCTCACTTCCTTGATTATCCCATTAAGTCTATAGGACTTGATAATGCATGGGAATTTACATCACAGGTTTTTAATGATTTTTGTTCATATCTTTGAATTGTAGTTGAACATCCTATCTCCCATGTCCACACCTAGAATGGCTTAGCTGAATCCATAATTTAAGGGTATCAAACTCATTTCTAGGACTTTGCTAATATAGTCCAAATCACTAGTTAGTGCTTGGGGACATATTGTGTTGCATGCATCAATGTTAATTCGACTTCGACCCACGGCCTATCATCAATATTCTCTTGTACAACTTATATCAGGATATCAACCCAATATTTCTCACTTGTACAAGTTTGGTTGTGCAGTTCAAGTCCTAATACCACCTCCTAAGCGTAGTAAGATGGGACTACAACGTAGATTGATAATCTATGTAGGTTATGACTCTCCCTCGATTATTCAATATCAAGAACCAATGATAGGAGATGTCTTCACTATTTGTTTTCCCGATTGTCAATTCAATGAGACAATATTCCCACCGTTAGGGGAAGATAAGATAGTTCATGAATAATGTATTGTTCCTGTAGAACAATCCGTTCCTGAAGAACGACGAGAATTAACATGGAATACTTTCACTCTGTCTCATCTTGATCCACGAACTTCATAATGTGAAAATGAAGTACCGATAATTGTGCACTTACAAGAAATTGCAAACAAATTACTTGATACATTTAATGATGCAGCAAAGGTGACAAAGTCACATGTGTTAGCTATGAATGCACTTGCCAGGATTAATGTCTATGTAGGGCAAGGTCCAAATACAACAACAAAAGAATCAGTAATACACCATAAGTGTGATAGACCTATAGGTTCAAAAGACTCAGCTCCGCGGAAAAGGAGAAATGAGTAATCATCATCATGTACTCCCGAAGAGGCACATAAAGCTCTTGAAGAGGTTCCTCCCAAAGAGGCACATAACACTACTGAAAACGTTATAGTAAAATTCGTTCTCTCTAGAATAATAGAAGTCTCTAATGAGACTTTGGAAGCCCTAAAGAAGCACCGGTACTGGATAATGAAGAGATCTCTATACTTTACAATTATTCAAGAGATATATAGAATAGAAATGAAATTGTCATTGATGACGCATTTTCATATGTGGTAGCTACACAAATATCAAAGGAAGTTGATGATGATGATTGGGACACAGAACCATATATTATAAATGAATGACGACAAAGAAATGATTGGCTAAAATGGGAAAGTGCCATCAAAACATAGATAGAGTCTCTCAATAAACGTGGTGTGTTCGGATCTTTAGTACAAACCCCAAAAGATGCTAACCCTGTAGGAAACAAGTGGGTGTTTATAACAAAAATGAATGAAATGAATGAAATAACCAGATATAAGGCACGATTAGTGGCATGAGGTTTCTGCAAGGTTGTAAGTGGGTGTTTGTAAGAAAAAGGAATGAAATGAATGAAATTACCAGATATAAGGCACGATTAGTGGCATGAGGTTTTATGTAGAAACCCGAGATTGATTATGAGGAAACATACTTCCCTATTATAGATACAACAACATTCAGATATTTGATAAGTTTAGCAGTGTATCAAAATCTAGAAATGAGACTCCTGAATGTTAAACTGCTTACTTGTTTGGGAACTTAGACACAGAAATGTACATGAGCATCTCGGAAGGATTTCCTTTACCTGAAGCAAAGCCAAGGAGTACGTACTCAATCCAATTAAGACGGTTATTGTATGGATTGAAGCAATCCGAAAGAATGTGATACAAGCATCTTAGTGAATACTTGTTTAAAAGAGGGTATAAAAACAATCTTATTTGCCCATGTCTATTTATAAAGAAATTTTTGAAGGGATTTGCAATATTCACAATTTTATGTGAATGATAGAAATTTGATAGGGACTCTAGAAGAGTTTGAAGAAACTGCTAATTGTTTAAATAAATAACTTAAAATGAAAGACCTTGGAAAAACGAGATTCTGTCTCGGCCTGCAAATCGAGAGAAATTCCAACGAGATGTCGGTCCACCAATCTAATTATACCAAGAATGTTTTAAAACGATTTGGTATGAATAAGGCATATCCATTAAGCACCCTCATGGTCGTCTGATCTCTAGATATATAGAAAGATCCATACTGTCCCAAAGTACCAAACTTAAGTGCTATTGGAGCCTTGATGTACTTGGTACAATGCACTAGATCGGACATTTAATTTTTTGTGAATATACTTGCTAGGTATAGCTCTACACCAACTCAATGGCACTGGATTGGTATTAAACACATCCTATGATATTTGAATGGAACTACTGATTTAAGAATATTTTATTCTTATGATCGTAGAGATTCCAATTTTCTAGGATATGTAGATTCAGGTTATCTTTTTTATCCTTATAAGGGTCGATTACAGATAGGTTATGTGTTTTTTAATAGTAATATCGCCATTTCTTGGCATTCTACTAAACAGTCTTTGGTAGCTAATGCCTCCAACCATACTGAGATTTTGGCCCTTTATGAAGCCAGTAGGGAATGTGTATGGCAAAGATCTTTGATTTAGTATGTTTGTAATTCTTATTAATTACCATCTATTGCAGGTATCCCGAATATTATCTATGAAGATAATGAAGCATACATAAAACCGATTCGAGAATGTTTCATTAAAGGAGACAAGACTAAGCATATAGCACCGAAGTTTTTCTTCACTCATGAACTTCAGAAGAACAATGAAATTACATTCAAGCAAGTTTATTCGAGTAACAAGCTAGTTGATATATTTACCAAAGCTTTGCCAAAATCAGTATTTTAGAAGTTTGTATATGAGATTGGCATGCGTAGAGTTCATCATCAAACTATGTAAATGGTTGCTATCATCAGGGGAAGTGGTTTATCAGGGAGCATCCTGAAGTATGTTATCCAGGACATTTGTGCCCTATACTCTTTTTCCTTTCCTAGGTTTTATCCCACTGGGTTTTCCTAGTTAAGGTTTTAACGAGGCAGCATTATGCACGTCCAACACTAGTTCAATGATTTTATAGAATGTTGCACTCTTTTTCCCTTAACTTTGGTTTCTTCCCATTGGATTTTTCCTTAGCAAGGTTTTTAATGAGGCAACTGTCTTTGAATGGTGGTCATCCAAGGGGGAGTGTTATAAGATATATATCTTGGGTGGATGCCCATTTAAGATGAGTTAGGGTTAGAATTAGGGTTCCTCTCTTATGAGGTTACTTTGCCTATAAATAGGTGTCTCCCTTTGTATTTGTACACAGTTATGAGATAATAGAAAAGCTCTTTACTTTTCTCTCTAATTTTCTCTCGTAGTCTCTCTCTCTTTTCTAACAAATACATTTAAACTGCTTCATGTACTTTACTCAATAAAAAAGTGAAAATTATAATTTTAAGAAAGATGATAAAGTGATGAACAATCCCAAATTTCAAATTACTAATTTGAAGTTTAAAGAATAAAAAGGAAGAAAACTGCTTCGGTTAGGTCCTGTAGTGAATTAGAGAGAGATCTTTTGTAGATCTCGAAGTGAGTACTCATATGCAATTGCCTGCAATTGTTTGCTTTCTATTGTAAAAATCCATTTTAAAAAAGTATCTTTTCTGTGTAGAAAACCGTTGCACTAACCAGTGGAAAATGAGCTGCATAGAAAATTAGAGTAATTTCTCTCATGTTAGCTAGGCAAATGTGCCCCAAAAGACTCCATGTCAGTATGGTGACGGAGATGGTGTTAGGCAAAATATGAAAAATGCAAGGATGAAAATATTAGACGTTAAGAAATATCTAGATGTTAAGAGGATAAAAATGATCAAGCAAAAGATAAATAAATGGCAGATATGAAGTGTGATTTAAGGGTCTCTTTCAATTTGGGGTTTTTTTTTAGAGGGGGAGAGAATTTGGGGGAACGAATGGGGGTTGGATGATTTTTTAAGTGG
This sequence comes from Persea americana, assembly GCA_029852735.1. Taxonomy (NCBI): domain Eukaryota; kingdom Viridiplantae; phylum Streptophyta; class Magnoliopsida; order Laurales; family Lauraceae; genus Persea; species Persea americana. The sequence continues at coordinate 51,753,713 of CM056810.1, read as the reverse complement.
GGGCTGGGCTGGATGTGCTTTAGAGGAACTCATGGATTTTCCCGAGTTGGGTGGGGGCTTCAGTCCCCAGACCCCTATATTTGGGTCCACCCCTAGGGCCGTGACCTGAGTGAGAGCCTGCATACACAGGAAGACAACCCACTCAAGTGGGAAAGGAGCCCGCGCACACACATGAACACATTCCACTCAAGTGTGAAGGGAGCCCGCACACGCGGGGAGAAAGCCTACGCAAGTGGCAAGAGTTAGCGTACCCAGGGTTGAAACCCTAGCAGTAGGTGAGAAATGTCACTCCTTACCACTCGGGAAAGGAGCCGTTCTCTGTTCCATGCATGAGTTATTGGATAGTATTATCCGTCTACGATTAAGATAAATTTTGGTGATTCCACCTGTAAGATGGGGACAAGTATTTTAAGAAATTTAAAATTTTAATTAGTATTTGCTATTGTAGAGACTCATTAAGTACTAAAACCATCTGGCCTATTGAAAGCTTTATCAAGTTTAATACACTAAAACAAAGAATTATAAAAATAGGTACGCATTTTGTGCATGAATAATTTTGATGGGGACAAATCTCCAATTAATAGTGAACCTTGGTAAGGGTCCTTATAAAACAATGATATTTTTATTAGACTGGTTTAGATTTTTTTACGGAGAAGCTCACTACGAAGACTCATGAATTTTTCTGAGTTTGAGCCATTCGTCACAACTTTTGCTATGTTAATGGTGTTTCGCCCAAAATGGAAAGAATAATTGAGAGGTGAAAAGGTCTTTTGCAGAAACTTTTATTTCTCATTTCATCATTTAAACGTTACAAAAAGACATGAAGACAACTTGATTATACAAAACAGGTCATCTCCACTCTTATCTTACATAAGTTCTTCATTGCTTCACCTTCTGAGTGCAGGTTGTTTACAATTTTTTATACAACCCCTCATCAGGCTTAGGGGATCAAAATAATGGAAAACTTGGGTTGAAGAAAGGGAGGAGATAGTTGCTGTCTTCTGGGATTTGCTAGAGACTGAATTGGAGAAGTCTGCAATTCAGCTTCTTCAGCTAGTCTTTGTAATTCATCGCCATTGATGGGGAAGAAGGATTAATTAGAGAAGTCTGCTTTAGAACAGCAGAGGCAATCTCTGTCTTTCCTCCCTAGTGAGAAGAACAAAGGCCGACCTTCAAAGGCTATCGCCCAAGTTCTAGAAGAAAATGCCTATCACTGCCTGATTCTCACCTAATAGATGAAGGAGAGAATTTCAAAAATGGCAAAGTTTTTAGGCTTCTTGATGTAGGATCTGAGAGACAATGTGATTTTTTTTATGGAAAATGCAATTGTCTGACCTCCTTCCTTGTCCTTCTGAGTCTTCATTTTATAGCCTTTATGGGACCATAACTGCGAGAGATCATGGCGGAGTGGAGGAGGTTTTGAAACTGCCATTGATGGGCATGTAATTGTTCATTTTTTGCAGGTCCAGTGGCCGCAGGAAAAAGTAACTGACCATGAACTGTGGGTGACGTGCAGCCAAGGAAGGAGTTCTGCGGCCACTGCGTGGAGTCGTGCAGCGTCCAACGACCAATCTTGCATCGTAGAGTGGCTAATTTCTGAATGGAAGTCAGCGGCTACTTCATCGTGCCGGACGACCTGTATTTTGAAGACTGCAGCAGCTGGTGACGTTTTGCAGATAGTAGCCGTTGGAGAATTCTTTTATTGTAGTCGGCGAGATTGCAGTATTCACCAAATGTCATCATTTTTTTAATGTAAAATGTGTATTTTGCCTTGAGGAATGTTATGTATGCGTCGATGAATTTTTGTATGCCAACAAATGGCCCCCCCCCTGAGGTACAATGATTGAAATATGTTATGGTAATCATTGTGCCTCGGAACTTCACAAATCGGTACTCTTGATGGAAAAATGTAGAAAATTTGTTTTAAAGAGTTGTTAATGCCCTATTTTTCACAGATATCAAGTATTTGCATCTTTGTGGGGATTATGGGAAAAGGCCCAAGGAGGAATCCCTAAGGTATAGAAAAACTCTTGTTTGAAAATTTTCTCTTTGGAGATAGAAAAGGTAGGCTGATTTTGTCAGAGTTTGGGATTTTATGACATTGATTTGTGTTTTGGTAGTTGGACATGCAAATTAACTTCAAATTGGGCACATGACTAGTCTATTCAAAGATATCGTCAAATGGACTGTTATGATGACATCGCTTTTGAATTTTGGTGGCTCCATAGATTTCGAAAAGCAATTGAAAATCCAAACGGCGCCACCTCTAACTGCGCGCTGACCGGCCAGTTCTTGGTTCTCTGGGTTGCATTGGCTTTGTCCACTGAAGCAACATTTGAATGGCCGTTGAGCAATTAACTCCGCTGCCTGCGCTTCTTACGATAATCGAGGCGTCAGGCAATTTACAGTCGGCGTCCCTTGCGAAAACCGAGGTGCTAGATGTCTCATAAAAAGTTTGATGTTCTCCTTCTTTCTTTTTTATTTCATTTTTTGCACTCTAGAGCTTTTAGAAGTTTTTCGTGTTCAAGCCTTCTCTGGTTTCTCCTTCTTCTTCTTTGAGCATTTTTTTGTGGTTTCTTCATGTTCAGAAACAATGGTTAGTAAACCCTTTTTCTGGACTGCTTTGAATGCACAGTATAAATTTGTGTGTTTGCTTTCTTTTTCTTTCCCTTTTCCTTCCCTTTTCTTTCTTTTTTCTTTTTGTCATTATTCTCTTCGCCATGTCTGCTTGCTTCCTTGTCAATGTTTACCAGAGTGACCTTGGCCTCGGCTATGAATCCTCCAAAAGAGTTTCTCAGTCATCTTCGTTTTCTTTTCTTCCCCTCTCTGTTTGTTTTTTTTTTTTTTTTTTTTTTTTGAATGGAGACGAAGATTTTCCTTTTAGGGTTTACTACGCCTGGAATTCTGAACTCGGTATGTAGGAGAAATGGGAAGAGTTTCAAGGCTTTTCCTTTCAAATTTCACGAAGCAAGACCATAATGGATGAAATTCAGTAGGGGGCCAATAGTTTCTCCCCTTTTAAGTGATGGCCGTTGACTGATCATCACTATGTTGCCGTCTTTTGGACACTGGCTATTAAACCCTGGAGAATTAGTGCTTTTGGCCGTTTCAAAAATTTTGGGGGTTAGATGATTAGATCTGGACCGTTGATAAATTTCCTCCATTGCATGAAATTAGGGTCCGGGCCGTAGCCTTTAAGTTCCTAAAACCACGATAGCCGTCCTCTGGGATGTCGACCGTTGAGCCCTAAATTTAGGGCTTTAGACCATTTTGAAAATTTTGGGGGTTTGATGGGCAGACGTTGGACGCTGCTAAATTTTAGCTGCTTGAAGAAGGATTCTGTCTTGGCTGCCAAGTGCACATCTTTTAGCTGCTGTAGATTTAGGGTTTTATAATTGGATGCCAATGGACTCAGCTTTAGCCGCTGGATGCTATAAATGGTAGTAGCCATTCAGATATCAGCCTATCAATTCTGGCAATTGGGAACCCTTAGCCGCCAAAAATGTCACACCCCTGAACTCAGATCCTGCAGCAGCCCGACCTCTGGGAGCGGGAATAAGATATTAAGTACAATTATATTTCTCCCAGGATCCACGTGTGTGAGGATGACAATTCCAACACACTCTGAATATTTTGCGGAAGCTTACGTGGTGTTGTGACTCGAATTTCGTGGCCATCGGATTCCATGTTGCATTCAACTGCTAACATATAGCTACCGTATTAGACTGGAACAAACCATCACAATAAAATACAGAGTTGATAGTAACAGGATATTTCATTCCCACATGTTTAAGTTACAAATATCACTATGTATCAATTAAATCCCAAGGAAAAGGCTAATAAAAGCCATACAAATAGCAAGCTAAAAAGTACTACCCCACATGTGACGTAGCTCTGATGTCCAGCTAAATGTCTACATGACATAGCCGACACAACAATCTACAAACTCATGGCTCCACGGCCAATACAAGCACTCAGTTTGGGGCTAAGAAGTCTGGACTTGAGTACCAAAATAGTGGGTCAGACGCGACGGTTTGGCAGGTGGGTGAGATGGATACTAAATATTCTAAATAATAAAACATGTGGTAAAATCATGATATTTGATCAAAAGTTGCATAGATTTAAAACCTGTGTAAAACATGTATATCTGACAAAACATGTATTCATTTGAAGCATGTGTGAAACATGGATATCTGGCAAAACATGTATTCCTCACATTGCAAACCCAGTCCATATGGGATTCTGTAAATTGCCCTTATTCAGGGGAGCCATAATTGTGGGAACAAACTGACAACCACATTGGTTAAATCCTCCATTACTAGTGTGATGAGAGCACATTTAGGGTGTTGGTATCAGACACGTGAAGTAACGAGAACCAATGAAATACATACATATACATATAGCTAGATGAGACTATGGCCACGAGACCAGGTAACGGGGTAGGATAGGACCCAGATTGCAGCTGGCAGGAACAAGAGGGGGCCTCCATGTCGGTGGATCAAGCCAATAAGGTCGTCCAAGCCTAGTGGTGCCGACACTTAGGTCACATGTAAAAATAAGGACTTATACATATCCATATCGGTGTATAACACCTGAACAGGCAGGACATGATGCTCATAGGCGCATATATAACATCTATATCTGATCATGCGTGTACAGGGCCGGCAGATCGTATTCAATGCATGTATCAATAGTTTTAAAGTAAAACCAGCAATGACACATAAAAACAGACGAGAGCATATTTAATTCGAGTAAAAGAGAATACAAATGGATTTCCATATAATTCCGAACCATGGATTGAGGCTTTAAGATTTAACTCAATGTGTATAAGGGTCCCGTATGTCGGTTTTATTCTTGGCTTGGTACTCTAAAAGATCAAGGACATTCCAAGGCCCTATACACATTAGCAATCAATGACTCCTCAATACATTTCCATGATGGGGTTTTTTTCTCAACCGAGCTCCATACATCACTTGCTAGGCCCCACCATTGCATTGGGCTCCAAACAAACCTCCCCAAGCGTTAAAACATCATGTTCCAGCTCCAAACATATACCCAGGCCTTACAGCCTGTTGGCTCTAGCGGAGTAAAGGTTCGCTCGAGCTGGCAAGCCTCTTAGAGGAGTCCGCTTGAGAGAACTAGTCCCTATCAGGTTGCCTCGAGCGAACCTGAAGGTTGGCTCGAGCCATCCAACTTTTGGATGGGGTCCGCTTAAGTGCACAGGGGTCCACTCGAGCGGACTGCTTCAGAAATTGCCTGTTTTACATTTCGGGCTCCTTCATTTTCTTCTTCCAAAACTCTCTTTAACCATCCATTTGACATTAAAATATGGATATCCTTGCCTTGCTAGAACACCCTCATTCCACCACTAAACACTCCACAAAAACTCATCAAGAATCCATCACATTCACCCCCTTTTTATCACAAGAAACCCATCATCCATGGAATCCAAATGTATACAAAGAGCAAGATTTACAAAATACAATGCATACATTTCCAAGAAGTTAAATAAGAGGGAAAAACTCATCAATATGCCATTTCAAAACCCATAAAAATCATAGTAAGAAGCAAGTATTAAATCACCAAAACCATTAATAAAAATCAAGTTTTTCTCACAAAATATGCCAATATTCAAAACAATCCATTCATCCACTTGCCTTGGATCCAAGATGACTAAACAAACTCCTAATCTTACTCCTAAGTCACAAATCTCTAATCTACACAAAAAACCCCCAAAATAAACCCATCTTAGAATCCTAAAATGGCAAATCAAGAAAGGCAAGGAATGGGCTCAAACCAAACTAGGAAATAGAACTTAAGGGGATGCCATAACACAAAATGGAAGATGGGAAGGAAACTCTTACCCCTAGGGCCATCAATCAACAAGAAGAAGCTTGAAATAGAGGCTGCCCACCTTGACTTTGCACAATAATGGTGTCTAAAGAGAGCTTGAAAGATGGGGGAAGAAAATGGCATGGTTGGGTTTCCAGATGGCAAAGATTTCCTCCAAGAATAGGGAGGAGAAAACAAGAAGAAAGGAAGAGGAGAGCTCAGTTGCAGAGCTCTCCCTTGTGCTGTAACAAATGAGGGAGAAAGAGAGGTGGGTGGTACTTTTATAATGGGTGGGTGTGGGCCCCACAACACTTAAAACTTGCCAAGGGTAAAACATCAATTTCTGGGCCCCAGACGCGATCAACGAAGAAGAGAAAAATGTTTCTCATAAAATCTAGTTCCAAAAAAGTATAATTTTGGCATGGTTTTGAGATTTCAAAATTTGGGTCTAGATTCAATGTGAAAAGACCGATTTGCCCCCAGGGCTGGAAAAACTGGTTTTCGGAACTTTGAATGGGCACAGTGAACACGAAAGTTGTAGGGAATGACGAGATTAGCCAAATGGAGTTAAAATGGGATTTTCTGGGAATCATAAGGAACCTCTCCACGCCGACCCAACAAAACATAGAGGACCCTACGGTCATTAACTAGGTTTACTGGTTCTCAAAACTTCCCAAAGTTAATGAAAAGTCATTCTAACTCACAAACTCAACCAATCAACCACTAATCCTAATTAGAAAACTAATCCACAAAGAAATCAACACTAATCCTGGAAATTAGGGGTCGGGGTCTCACAAAAAAATTTAGGGCTTTTACTATCATAGGACTCGGCTTTAGCCGCCGAATGTTGGAGATGAGCAGCCATTGGGTGGGAAGTTTCTAGCTTTTGAAGATTTAGGGTTTTACACTTGACTGCTAGAGAATTTGGCCTTAGCCGTTGGGCGCTTAGGATGAATGGTGGTTAAGTATAGGAATTTCGTTTCAGTCGCCGAGCACACTAAGTGTCGTTCACTAAAGAGCATAGCTGCTTGGTGCTGTTTTGGCTCTTAGCCGTCAAGCAAAGAAGAATTCTACCTTGGCTGCCAAGCATGTGGGGGGTTTTTGGCTTTTAGCCGCTGGGCATTGAGGCAATAAGATAACGACCATTAGGGATTTGCAAACCAACTAAGAGAGCGGCCTTAGGGCAGAACTTTAGCCGTTAATCGTCCAAGGGGTAACCACTGAGTGTTAGGATGAGAGGGCTATAGCTGCTGATACGAAAATTTTCTAATTACCACCCCTGTTGCATTCATTCATCCTTTTGCATGTCTTTTTATGGTCTTTGGAGTGCACTTGGTTGCCTTGCTTGACCAGAGACCTTGGTTCGAAAACCTCTGAGCGAGCACTTGTTGCCCTGCAGAGGTTGAGAATCAAGTTTATTCTTTCATATGGGTTTTCTGCCCGTTCTTAAAACAAGGGGAGATGCTGCCAAATTTTCTGCAGATTTTAATAACCTTTCTTTTCTTTTCTTTTCTTCTCCTTTTCTTTTCGATCATATAAGAATGCTGCTTATTCTTCTTCTACCACTGTTGATGCGCTATTGCTGCCAAGGGAAAGCAGTCTGCCGTTGAGGTTTCACAAGTTCTGGCGGCTGAAACTGAGCAAGTTCCTCCTTCACCTTGTAGCATAATGCGAGAGGGCCGTTGTCACGACCCCGAACCCGATTAGTAATTAAACCGGATATGGGGTGTGAGATTTAGGGCTAATTAAAAATTTTGCCCTTAATGCCTAAGGATCGAAGTCCACTGTGAGGATTGTGTAGTTAAGCCTCATTAACAATTTAATCAATGGGGCTTGTCCGGTAAACACATTCATTAAACCTGTAAAGATATCGAAGCAAGTATGAATTTCATTCCATTATATATTCAAGTTTCAAAAGATGAAAACATATAAAGCTTATAATCATTAGGACCATCCCAAAAGTTAGGTCCTAGTACAAAAGATATACAAAAGATCTATACCAAAAGATGAAATGAGGTGGCACGACGAGAAATATCCCCGTGTAACGCGCACTGGTGCTGGGAATGATGACGCTAAGCTACATCATCGGCACCCCACTCTCGTACCTCGCCCTCCTCCCCCAGTTGAGGATCCTCTGGGATTGCCTTGGCATCCGGGTCCGTGTAATGGTAGTAGTAGCTGTCCTCTGCACACCATGAGATAAAGGATCAACAACATGTTGGCAAAGAGGTAAGCAATATACATTATTCATAACATGTTTCAAAGAAGAGTAAAGACAAATATATGATCATAAGATGACAAGGTACAAGCTAGGCATAAAGCACGAATAATACGAGAATCAAGCAACAAGATAAATCCTAGTAAGATAAATAAGAATAACCATCCATGAAATGCAATGCAAGCAAGAGGAGACTTCGAGGATGTCCAATGTCATCTCCCGGGGGTATAAGTGACGTCCTAGCCGACTACGAATACCCAAAGTCCAGCTCTAAGGTAATCCTAGCTCTCGGTCCTAGGAATAGTAGCACGGTCCAAGCCCGCTCCTAGCTATTTGTGCCATGGATGCCGTCCAAAGCCGACTACCCACCTTAGTGTCAGGTATCCGACTCACTTTAGAACCCTCAGTTTGCAGCTGGTCATGAATGCAAGATGATGATGATGATGGTTTACACGCGATACAAACTCCAAGACAAATACATGTGGATAGGTTTCCAAGTACAAGATGACAAGCCGATGGCTACTCTAAGTCAAGCCAAGATACAAGTCCAATTCCAAGTTCTATGAGTAGTCCTCTTTCAAGTCTATCCACACTTGTCCATCAATACAAGACAATGTACCTAAGGATACAATCTGAGTTCGGTCAAATCCTAATTCTACAAGTTAATTTACAAGTTATACAAGTATACAAGATAGAGTGTACAAGGTGCGACATGCTATGGATACAAGATTTGCGAGTCAAGAGTGAAGAACAAGCCAATCCTAGGTTAAGAGTTGTCCATCGTGTATCGAACGCATCCCCAACGGAGTACATATGGAGAATGAGTCATTGGTGTCCTAATTTGGCGGGCCCATGGTGTATGGAAGTTGCTGGGCACCAATTAACTCAATACCACGCGCATTCGGCCAAGTAACATCAATATACAAAAAATACCGGACAACCGACGAAGCACACCAAGCCAATCGTGCTCTGTTTTCATTTTCCCAAATTGGTCATGTAAGGGTAGGGTCAAGGGGTCCCACATATAAAGTTAAAACCTATGGAAGAAGTCCCATTTCAAAAGCAGTTTTCTAAACATGCGGCTAGCCTCCTGGGGGTTGGTGGTTGAGCGCCAGGTCTCCTAGTGGTGACCAACAGGTCACCGTGTGTAGTTCAGAAACTATTTGCACAGAATTTCATCAGGTCGGCTAGCCACGTGGTGACTGCCAAGTCACCGCGTGTGTACAACAGAACCTGTTCAGGTTCTGCTTTTGAGTTGGCGGTTAGCCGCAAGGGTAACCGCACACGGGACAGAACCTTACCAGGTTCTGTCATGATCAGGCGGCTAGCCACGGGGTGACCGCCAGGTGACCGCTCGTGCAGAATTGTGAAGTTCTGAAGCTGTTTCATTCCAATTTCGAGACACAAGCTCTAGGCTTTAGAATTTCACATTTCCATACCTGCAATAGTCCATTTCTATTCACCAAAACACCCACCCCATTCCAATCAAGGTGCATTAACATTCTCCCTAATTGACATGTGAAATCCAATATTTGTAATCAAGCTTGGCATTAGATGGGAATCTAAGCAACACATTAACAAGAGTGGAATAAACATACGTGTATGACTAGTACATAATGCTAATCTACTTGCCTTCACCAAAGGGGATGAAAGAGGTGGAAATTTGAGAAGATGAAGGAGAAATGAGCTCCCCACTCACACTCTAGCCAAACCCACCTTCCAAAGTCTCTCTTCTACACTCAAAGAACACCAAGGAAAAAGAAAAGAAGGAAGCCATCAACATGCAACCCATTCACAGCCATGAAAAATGAAATGGGGAGAGAAGGAGAAGAGGAAACTTACTAATTTTTTTGGGTCAAGAGGTAGAGGAAGAGGAGAGGAAGAAGATGATGAGCTTGGTTTCTCTTGAGATGCCTCCAATCTCCACATGTAAGAAGAGAGAGGTGAAGAGGAGTGAAGAAAAAGGAGAAGCTCCAGCAGCTGAAATGAAGGGGGAAAGGGAACGAATGGTAGGGTTTAGGTTAAATGAAGGGATGAAGGGAAAATGTCCAAAATGCCCATTCTGAGTGAAATGAGAGAAATGCAATTATTTGAGGGACTTCGGTGTGTCGAATCGTGACGAGTCAAGAATGAAAAGTGACGAGTGTGATGAGATCTTTCAAATGCACCCAAATTCGGCGAAAATGGAATTTTTCAAAAAAATACCCAATTTTCCTTTTAATCACAACCTAACCCCCTATTAAGACTAATCGCACTCGGAAGCAAACGACACTTCCGGAACATCTTTCTAATGATAAAAGAAACTCGCTTAGTCACTAAACCCGCCTAATTAGCTAAAATCACAATTAATCAGGCTAATCACAAATATTAGGAAATTAAACACCCTATTAAGGTCAAGGCCCTTACAGCCGTGTTAGGATGGAGCACATTTCCCACAATGTAGATAACATTGTTGGGGCTGAGATGAAGAGATACAGGGCCAAGTTGCTGGCTTCCCCTAGGATGGAACAGTTGTACCGTGATCTTCTAGTGAATTCTATTTGGAGTGATGGCCATCAGGGATCCTTGAAGAAGCCATATTATATTTTTGGTGACAGAGGTGATTGTGAAGAACGTCACTCCACTGAGCACATCACCTTCTCTTTTATTCATTCTAGCGGGGAGACCATTACGGTTTCTACGGAGCATGCCTACAAGAGAGGTTCTTTTTCTTTGAGCCTTAAGCTGACCACACCGGCCAGGAATGATGGCCAAATTGCTTGGGAAACTGGCGAACGCACTTTCAAAACCTGTATCTTTTAACATGAGGAACCAGGTTTCAAGGAGTTTGCCATAACGAAGTTTGATATGTTGGCTCCATTAGAATGGTTCTTGGCGCCGGGTGCAATGTGTCGCAGCTTAGGACCATTGGCTTAGGGGTTTTGGCAGGAGACGACAGTGCTTGCAGTTGCTAGAAAAGTTGTGGCCAATCATAGGAACTATGATATCTGCAAAAGACTGGTAGTGATACGGGATTTGCAACGTATAGGCCTTATCAGCAGCCAGTTTCCCATTGACAAGGAAAATTTCATACAAGAATCATGCCACGACCACATGGGAAAAAGAGCAGCTTGTTTCCATCTAACCTTCAGATTTGGTCTTTTGTAGAGAAGGGTTGATCGACATTCAACCTTATGTTCCAGCTCGATTTAGCAGGCAATTTGGCTATTCTCAAGGGGTTTTAGGACATCCGAGCCGAATTAAGGTGATGACTGAAATTGCCAGCCTTTAAGATGCACTGAATGCCTAGCTTTTCTTCTCTACCTTCAACACTGGTGCTACTTTTCTGCTGCCATAGTATGAAGTTTCGGTCTACACTTCCGGTTTTGCTGAGTGGCATTCTATTAGCTGGACTTCCATTTGATCCGCTTACCTGGATGGATTGCTTGAAGTGGGGGTTATTCCAGAATCAAAAGTCAATGGTTCCATTGACCGAAATCATTTGGACGCGTATGTCCACGGCGCTCATGAATGGAAGATTAGTCTTTATGATGATGGTATTGATTATTGTGCTCCTTACAATAGTTATAAGTATGGAGTTGAGAACAAGCCTTCCAAAACTAGTTGGAAAAGACCTGATCGACCCCAACTGCCTATCTCAGACATCGTTAAGTCTCTTGAGGTAGTTGATGAAGGAGCCGCTTCTACTACAAGCAAGGGTGAGAAGAGGAAAAGAAAAGCTTTGGCTTCCTAGGCCTCCTCAGCAGCTAATAATCTAATTTCTAAGAAGAGTAGGATGGGTGCTTCTCATAGGGGAGTTGATAAAAATGTGCCTTTAGGATCTCAGGCCAACTTATCCTCACCTATTGAGATTCCTTCGTCACCTGCTGCAGAGGTTGCTGTGTTGATAGAGGATTATGCCTATGGGGGTGAAGACAGGGTAGCCGAGGTCTCGTCTCCGATTTGCAGGAGACAAATAGATTTCGCTGATGAGCCTTACGTGCCGGAGGCCCCACAGATTCTTATACAAGAGGAGTTGTAGCAGGAGCAGGTGGAGGCTGCAGTTGAAGTTCCTCCTTCCATTCATCTCGTAGATTCTTCTTCCATTCTTTCTTTCAACCCAACTGCTGTACAGGATGTATCTGGGTTAGTTGAACCTGTTTCTCTAGTCAATGAATAGCCACAGTCGGAGGATTTTGTGAATGATGTCCTTCCTTCTTCACTTCCTCACATTGTACAGGTGGGAGTGAAGGAGACATAGTTTGGCAACATCTTCCTCGACCCCAATTGCTTCAGAGTACATTGAAGAGGTACCTGCTCCAAAGGAGTTCGCTGCCGTTCCTTTTATACATATAGAGATAGAGGGAGGTACGGAAGGCGCACAGGCGGTAGAATGTTCACCCGTTGCATAGGAAGGGTTAGATGTTGGTACAACTACTAATTCGGTAGATGTACACTTACAGCCAGAGGGAGCTTCCGAACCACATTCGATAGTGCAAGAGGGAGGTGAAACGATCAAACTTCCGTTTACTGAATCCAGTAATTCTTTAGTGCCAGCGGAAACCATGGATCCCTCTATAAATACAGAGGCAACTCCAGCAGAAGAAACTCCAACTACTGTTGAAAAGATAACTTCAGAATGCCCTATTCAAACCAGTGAGGTTCAAGGTACGAGACCTTTTCAAAAAGTCTTTTTCCAACCCAATGAGGTTCTAGAGTCCCCCTATTTAATCTAGTGAGCTTTCTTCATTGCCTCTCTTTCTTTGCATTGCTTATGATTCAGTGACTCTTGTTTGTTTATGCAGATCAATCGATTTTAGAAACTACATCCCAAGTTGATGCTGCAGGTGATTCTCATGATACCTATACTCCTGAGATACTGGTGGTTCCTGAGCCTTCCACTGCAACGCAAGGAGTGGAAGTTGCAACTGACGATATGGCACGATCCCTTACTATTAAGTCTCAAGTCATTTGTACCAGGGCCGCCAATTTATTGGAGGAGCAACCTGAGGAGAAGATGGATGATTCTGAAGGAGAAAGGGAAATGGATACATCCATTACATCATGTAACTTCCATCTCCTTCCATTTCCGCAGTTTGTCTTCTTTTCGGTCATTCTGATATATATATTTTTTGCATGTTTTCTTTCTCTCTTACAGTCGATGAAGGTACTTCATTTGCAGCTGATTCTCTTGCTGTTCCTTAGACACCAGATGATGCATCTTTCGAGCTTGTTCGATCGCTGGTTTTATTGAAAGAGCTGAAGCAAACTGTGAGGATATTGCTACACAAGATATTCCATATTCTCACTAGTGGCAACATTGCACAACTAGCTTACTTCTGTCATGCCGCGAACAACATTTTTAGCATGGACTAGGCACCATTAGATGTAAGGCCTTTGAGGGCTATCTTTGACGAGCTTTTCCCCTATCTAGAAAGTCTGAGAGACCTCCATAGCTTGGGCCCTATTATATTTTTTTGGGTAGGAGGTGGAACAAAGACTTGTTGATATTCGTGCACAAACCGAGATTAGACGTCTGGAGCTGGATATCCCCATAACTGCTCAAGATGAAACCCTTACTGCTTTGACGACATTGAGAGGGAGTGATGGACCCGTCCTTTTCTTTCTTACCTTCCTCCGTCCCGGGTCCGTCGGGGTGCGACGGGGCGAAGAGAAAAGAAAGAGCAAGCATCAACATTTTTTTTGTACGGGTATGCCAGATTTTCTATTCTACTTGGAATTTGAAATGGTGATCCGGAGATTCACCTTCACAAGTAGAAAGGAAATCAAACTTTTTTTCTAACTTTCCATTGCACATATACTTAAAGAAAGAGACAAGATTTTAAAATGCCTTGAGAGACGATTTTGTTTAGTTTGCCGTGAAAGGCGGTTTTGTGCCTTAGAAGGCGATTTTTCCATGGAAGGCGATTTACAAATCTTATCAATGGTGAAAGACAAGAATTGTGATTTTTGTCTCTTTTAAAAATACAAAACACAATAGAAAGGAAAGAAAGAGGGATCTGACTTCTCAAGCGATTGTGGGAACTTGTTCAGATCGACGGTCGCGAGTCATGTATGGACTCCGTCATTGTCCTTCAGATGAGAATACTTGATGTTTTAATTCACTTGGCTTGGCTTGGACCTCGGATTTTTAGAGGACAAAGACCAAGGGAAGGTCCTATATCCAATAAAAAACCAAGTAGACGGGCTGAAAAGCTGCATCTAGGCCATGTTGGATAGAAGAAGAGGGGAGATCTTAGGGGGGTGGCCCCCCAAGGGACTTTGATCACCTTGTAGTGCTTGCAGCAGAGTTTCTTCAAGGCAAAAGAGCTTCTTTTTGTGTAGATATTTCTAGGACAATTTCTTCAGAACTCTTCAAATGATTTTTTCGGACCCTTTCCCTTTGGAATGACCGCCTATTTATAGGCTTTTGGTGGCCATTAGGAGGGTTTTATGGGCATTAATGGTATTAATGCTCCATGATGGGAGGAGTTAAAAGATTTAATTTCATAATTTTGTAACTCCTTTTTCTTGGATTTTGATTGGCCGATGGAGAATAATGGGGTTTTCTTGGTATTAATCTCCATAATGATAGGAGTGACATAGTTAATTGCCATGATTAATTGGACTTGTAACTCCCATTTGCTTGCTTCGGATTGGGCCGTCCAAAATAATGAGTTAATGACCCTATTAAGTTGTCATAAAAAAGGTCATTTAACTTCATTAATTGGTCGCTGAGTTGCTTGAAGAGTCACGGACCGCGCTGCGTCTTTGGAACTCTTCTTGCGCTGATCATCGATGGATCCGCACGTTGTTTGATATCAGCTGACAATGCAAATTCAGACATTGGTTGACACCAATGGGTTGGCAACATCTGTCTAGTCGATTTCACGATCAGTCGGCAGAACGTGTGCTTTCTTGGTCGACTGGTTGACGATTTTGGAGTGTCCAATGATGATCAAATGATTTCGATGTCGATGAAGATCGACGGATATCATGCCTCAAAAATCAGATTTTAAGAAAATCACAGGGGCTAAACATCACGAAACGAGAAAAAAAACGAAAAAAAGACACTTTTGGCGGAAATCCGACTACTCGGATTTCCAAGGTCGCCAGTGACCATGCACCCATGGTCGCCGGTGACCATGGGGCCGGCGACCCTGAGCCATGGTCGCCGGCGACCATGGGCCAAGGTCGCCGGCGACCATGGGCCAAGGTCGCCGGCGACCATGGCGCTTTGGCCCCTTTTTCGGTCGCCGTTTCTTCACCATTTTTCGGGCTTTTTTGCTTCTGTTTTCTCCTGTATTCTTCTTTGACATTTCTCCTCATTTATTGGATTGATTCCACTGAAGAAAATCCATTGAGAAGTCATGCAAGTCAGAGCACAAAGTTTCCTATTTTTGGAAAAGCCGAAGACTTTGTAGCCGATTTTCCGCCAAGAGTTGAAACTGGGCCAACGATGTCAGAATGACCTGAAATTTGAGGTGAAGCTTCTTGAGCATCAGATAGGACCAACCATGGGCTTTTACTTGAGTTTTGAAGCCGTTTGGGGTCCTGTCGATGCTAGACTTGATTTCACCATGCGGAAGATGTAGAGCTTTGATGTGCGGTCATCCGATGTCTGATTGACCTGAAATTTGACAGGGGGCCTATTGGAGTCATTTTGATATGATCCATTAGCTCCGATTTGGATGCCATGGTCCAGGGGAGCTTCGCCACAGGTAGGCTTGATTTTGCTTAAGAGCGTCAAAACCGAGTCAAACGTTGTCGGAATGACTTGGAATTTGATGTGCAACCCTTTGGAAGCATGTAAAAGCTACTCATGTGCTTTGTTTGATGAGTGGCAGCATTGGAGGTTCTCGCCGCCGGGAGGCTTGATTTCGTCATTCGAGTGTTGATGGAGGGTCAAACGGTGTTGGTTTGACTTGAAATTCGACGCGAAACCTTTTGGAGGTATTTTGAGACCATCCATAGGCTCTGATTGAAGATTTGATGTATTTGACACTGTCGCCGCTGGGAGCTCCCGCTTAGCTGTTGGAGGATTGAAGTTAGGCCAAATGGTGTTGAAATGGCCCGAAACTTCATGTGTTCCCTTCTTTTGCCTATTGTGAAGGATCTTGCAGTTTTTATTTGATTTTGACAAGATCTGATGCTTGAAGTAGCTTTGCTTGTTTTTAGTAGGATGCAGCTCCATGTAGCTTTTGATGTTGAGGAGGCTAAGTGACATTTTTGGTGTCAACAAATGCCCCCTCGAGGTATAGCGACGAATTGCGTTGCTTTTGCAGTCGATGTGCCTCGAAGAAAACTTTTGAAGAAGAACTTCTGACTTGACCAAGAGTTTCTGAGCATTCTTCTTGATAGTGTAGCCTTTTGAGTTTCCAAGGGAATTTTATGGCAGTGAGAGACATCATGTACCATCTTAAGGCAAAATTTTGAAAATGACATTTGGATTGGGTTTTTGGGTTTTGGATTTTCTTTTTGACCTTGTGAACCTAAAGGCTTTGTGTGGCGCATCAGGCGGTCAAGAAGGTTTTTGGTTGTTGACCTTGTGACCTAACAAGCTGTATGTGGCAGGTTAGGGGGTCAGATTTTGGATTTTGATTTTTGGTCTTGTGACCTAACAAGCTGTATGTGACAAGTTAGGGGATCGGGATTTGGTTTTGGTTTTGGTCTTGTGTCCCAACAAGTTGTATGTGGCAAGTTAGGGGACCATGGTTTGGTTTTTGGTTTTTGTGGAATGTCAATTTCAAGGGTTTTGGCTTAATTTGGTTTATGAGGTGGGATGGTTTGGATTTTTGGAAACTCATGAGGCTTGGATTTTTTCTTTTTTTTTTGTATGGTCCAATCAACTCAAAGGAGACATGGAACCATTTTTGTATGCTCTTGGTAAGAGGGATTTTGACTAAAAGCCACTTTTAGGGCCTAGATGGTCAAACTTGGCTCATGTGGGCTAGCCCATAGGACCTTAAGCTTTAAAGATGGCTTAGATCTCATGTGGTGTCATTTTTGGAAAGAATATTTAAAAATATCTCTTTTTGGTAGAGAATATCTAAAAATATTCTTACTTGGCGAGAATTTCTCAAGTTTCCTTGATTTTGGGAGAGATTTTCTCAAAGTATCTTTCTTTGGGAGAAAGTTTCTCATAATCCCTCTCTTTTTGGAGAGAATTTCTCAAAAGATCTCCTCATTGGGAAAGAATATCCTATGATTATTTTCTTTTAGGAAGTATGCTAATTTGTAGCACTTACCTCCTTTCTTTTCTCTTCCTTTCCTCTTTTGGTTTGTTCTCTTCTATAAAAGCAAGGGGAAGTTGGATCTCTTACTCCTATTGCCTTCTTTTAGCAAAAGTCTTCAAGAGTGCTCCAAGATCAAGAATTCTCCTTCTTCTTTAAGGATCTTCAAGCTCTTTGTTCTTCTTCTCCATCAATGGCTTCAAGTAAGTTTCTTTTTCTCTTCTTAAGAAATCCCATGTAGAAAATAGAAAAGAGTTTTCATTCTTTCCTTTTCTTTTCTTTTTCTTTCTCCTCTTTTTTTTTTCCTTTTTCACGTGTATTCTTTTTTTCTTTTTTTTTCACACGTTTTTTTTGCTTTTTTGTTTTTCTTTCTTTTTTTTCCTTTCACGGTTTTTCTTCTTCTTTTTTTTTACCGTGTTTTTTTATTTCTTTTTTTATTTTTCTTTTCTTTTCTTCTTTCTTTTTTTTTTCTTTTCTTCTTCTTTTTTTTTGTGTGTGTGGCCGTACAGACAAGACCGTACGGTCATGGCCGTACGGCTACGTGGCCTGTGGGTGATTTTTTCTTTTCTTTTTTGTTGTTTGAAAAAAGAAACTTTCTTCCTCTATTCTTTCCGCCTTTTTTTTTGGATTTTTGACGCACATGCATGACAACTTTCCTTCTATGCATTTTTTCTTTTTAGAAAACAGAATTGGAAGTATGATAGTGCACACCTGGAAATCTTTTCGAAAGTCTTGGGATTTGGAGCTCGCAACAATGTTGAGCCCTTTCTTGGTCTTGCGGGGATTTTCTGAGGAGTTTTGCAACTTTTGGATTTTGGAGCTCGCAGCAATGTTGAGCCCTTTTCCAGTCTTGTGGATATTTGAGAAGATTTGGTTTGATCTCGCAGCAATGTTTGAGTTCAAGCCTTCTTCGAAAATTTTCCATTGATTATGAGCTCGTAGCGATGTTGAGCCCATCTTCAAGCTCCTATTTCTTTCGGGGTGTTTTTCCTTTTCTTCGGAATTGCCCCGAAACCATGCCAAAATTTCGCTAGAATTTTTTTTTTATAGCAAAACTCTGTCATTTTGATGATTGATTTTCTTTCTTTCCATCCTTTGCAGGTAGTTCCTCCAGAACGAACAGGGTTAAGGAGTCTGTCACTGATGCACCTCGCCGTTCTACCAGATCCTCTAATGTGGCCGTACAGCAGGCCTGGGAGGAGGTCCAGTATGTCGAAAGGAACTTGGAAGAATGTGACTTGCTCAACCGAGATGAGATGAGGCAACGTTTGATTGCCCTCAAGGATGAGGAGTATTATAAAATCATGGTAAGCAACTGTCCCTGGGTCACGGACGATCAGAGCATTGGGCCCAAGCCTACCTTCTTCTTTGGTGATGCCGTCCCCGACGATTCAACATACCAAAGGAGATGTTTTCAGTTCTTTTTCACAGTTAATGGTGAGAAGAGAATTGTTTCTACCCGGTTGACCTTCGATCGGACTATCTCGATCATGAGCCTTTCCTCCACATGCTCGAAGAGGGAAGATCCTCCAAGCTGGGTGAAGAGGACAAACGTGATCAAGACCGGGGTTTTTGCTGGCGGCCCTTCTGGTTTTGCAGAGAAGTCACCTACCCGTATGAACATTTTAATGCCGGCCAGCGGCTACCAAGGTTCGGACAATCCTTTGGTCGATTTGAGACCGGTGGGCCTTGGCATTTTCAAGGGCGATGGTAGCAATTGGGTGAAGCCGTTTTGACTTCGTGGCCGTTTCAGCGCTGACTCGAGCTGGGAGTCGTGGACTGATCATATCCTACAGGTCGGCGGTGCCATTCTGAAGGAGGCTGAGATTTTTATGCGGTTCGCGCTTTTCGACAAACCGTGGTTTTCTCCGATGAGGCCTTCATGGCCATGCTGGAGTCGTTCCTTCCACAAACCAACACCTTCATTGTCACGAACGGTGAGATTTGTTTCTCTTTAAAGGAACTGAGCGCCATCACCGGGCTGCCTATCCTCGGCAATCTCTATGAGGAGTTCATGCCTATCGACAGCGTCCTTAAGGATTAGTCTAAGGAGTTCAGGCTTTTGTACTTTTAACTCGTCGCCTTCTACAATTTTTTGAAGGAGAAGGAGGGCTTGAAAGTCCGGTGTAGCAGTTGGAGGAGTGGTAGCCTTTTGTCTTCCAACTTCTTTGACAGCGAGGAGTCTTCTGAGAGTATGACCTAGGAAGCCAGGGCTAAGAACCTGGATTCGAAGAAGATCTCCGCCATGTGAGAAAATTTGAAGGTATTCTTCGCAAGCACAGACGCCATTCATTTTGACATTGCGCTGCGGAGAGATCTCACTGTCTTCCTCACTTATTGGCTGGGTGAGGCTGTTTTTGCTGGAGGAGATGGAACGCACATCAGGCCGCATTGCATTTTTCTGGCTTGTCAGATGGCGTTTGGAGAGCGGCTTGCTTTGGTGCCTACTCTTTACTCCTATTTTTGCACCGAACTGCAGGCTGCTGCTTTTCTGGTTCGGCTTGGGCTTCCCATGATAGGGTATTTTCTGCCCACATTTTCTATTCGTGGTATGTATACCACTGTCCCAGTTTCCACCGATTGGGTGCTGCTCAGGACGATGACCCGTTTATGATTCGGTTGGTTAGAGAGAAGCCTGTTTCCAAATCTCTTTTATCTGCCTGTTTGAGGATTCGGCGATTCTGGGACGTCGAGATGGGGCAGTCTTCAGTGAAGCTTTCTCCGGGTTTGAGGAAGAAGGCTTCTGATTTTGGTGTCTCCTATGATTCGACCAGGGCAGGGTCTGGGAGACACTATTCTTTGACAAATGCAGAGAGGAGTTGGCTTTTTAACATACGTGTCGGCACGATGGTGTACCACAGACATCTTTTCGTCGACATCCAGCCATATGTTCCCTCACGTTTTGCCATGCAGTTGGGCTTCTCTCAAGGCGTTGTTGGAGCCCCTTCGAGCAAGGTGAAGCGTTTTGGAGGTCTGCAGGACAGGAGAAATGCATGGGCCTTTTATAGCGTGGAAGACACTACTGCCATGATTTCCTATCCTGAGTTGCCCACTCTCCGGATTGCTGGCTTCACGAAGTGGTTCGTAGAGAGCTTTTCAGCATACAGGGGGCTTTCCAAGAAGGAGCTTGACGTGAAGCAGTCTTCCAGGAAGGGCCTTGGGAAGTCAGATGGCGTCCGCCGAGAAGAAGTTCTGGCATTCCTTTCTGGAGAAAAGCACATAACAGGTTTTCTCGAGGAACAGGACGTCATCAGATCGGGAGCTGCACAAGAGATTCCTGATGAGGTCTTGGAACAGCTTGCCGAGGAGGAGGCAGAGGTCGCTGCTTGGATACAAGCAGGGTGAGCAAAGGCTTCCATGGAGTCTACTGGCAAGAGCAGACCATCCAGTGAGGACTCTGGCGAGAGGCCAGATTTCGATGGTGGGGAGGGTACTTCCAGCAGTTCGTCCCGTAGGAGCAAGAGGAGAAGAGGACAGCACCGAAGTCAGAGATGGCACGAAAATTCTCCTGATCTGGAAATCCCTTCCACCATTGTTGAGGAGGCATCAGGGGATGATGATGAGCCTCTGGAAAAGAGAAGCCGAGAGGAAGAGACCATTGATGATGGTATGCTTTTCCCTTTTCTCTTTCTGTTTCTTTTCTTTCATGAGAGCTTTTGTTTTGATCTACTGCTTTCTTTCTTTTGAAAAAAGATGATGGTTTGATGATGCCTGAGGTTCCGGCAGATGAGGCGGTGACGGATCCTATCGTGGCATCTGAGGAAGAACCCAAAGATTCTGAATTAGATCCAGAATCTCCTCCTGGTATGACTTATTTTCTTCTTTTTGTTTTTCTCTACCGCCGCTTGTTGACATGCATTTTTGTTTCTTGCCAGCTGACTTGCCAGAAGATTCCGACGACTCTGAGCCATCCATGGACACAAGTTTTGACGATGCTTCGGATGAGCTCATGGAGGCAGAAAGCATTCCGCCGGTCGTCGAAGAAGGTACTTTGTAGTGATAATCTTGATATTTTGATTTTTGACTAGATCATAGTCATACCTTTTTCATCTTTCATTGGCAAGTTGTGAGGTGACAGAAGAAGTTCCTCTATCTTTCTCAGAGCCAGAGCAGGGGGTGCCTGTGACTGATCCAGGAGTAGGGGCTTCTTCCACTAGTTTTGTGAGGAAAAGGCGAGTCCGCATACTGATATTCCTTCCCCAGCGGCTCCAGTTGAAAAGAGCTTCTTGATTACTTTTCTAACGGTGCCTGACATGGCAGTCGACCAACGGAGCATGGCGAGTCTTCATCTGAGCCATCCCGTCAGTTTGCGAGGAAGGTGTTGAAGAAAGTCTTGAGCTCATGGGTCGAGACTCTTTCTTTTGGCCATTTGGAGGCTGGTTTCGGCATGGTTAAGCATGTACAGGACATTCTTGTCGATAGTGAAGAAGTCGATCCGGACATTACAGATGCCAAGGCTTTTGTTGATGAAGTCATCACTCTAGGCAACAAGTGGAATGAGACCAAGAGCTTTCCAAATGATGATTTCTTCAACGAGATGTTTTTGAAGCCTTCCAGCGAGGTCAAATCTGAACTGAATGAGATCTCACGGACTCGGAAGCAGCTCATTCGGGAGAGGAACGTCACCGAGTTGGCTATTATTGAGCTGACACAGGACCAACACCGTCTTGATAGGGAGGTCACTGAAGCCAGACAGCGCCTCGAGCTATTAGAAGAACAGGCCGCTGCCAAGTGGGCTACCACTTTGAAAGCTTGTGATAGAGAGAGGACTTTTATTCGCCAAGTTGAGGAGGTCGAAAGCAATCTCCAGAGGAAGACTCAAGAATATGAACAATGGCAGATTCTCTGGGAAGAGCTTCCTCGTGCTAAGGATGGATCGCGACGGCCTACTGCCTTTTATGGTAAGATTCTAAAGAAACGCGACCTGGTAGCTTTGGAAGCTAAGGCGAAGAGTTTGCTTGAGGAGTTAAGCCTTTGGCTGAAGACCATGTTGGACTAGCCTCCTGATTTGTGACAAACTTTTTCTTCTTTTCTTTTGATACCTCCATGTATAAACATTTTTTTTACCCTTTTTTTTTTTGTATTCCCTCGTTTCACTTAAATTCTTTCTTTTTTTTTTTTTATGAAAGTAAGTAAAAAGTTGGATGAGAATGTTTGTTTGAGAATTTGATCAAAAGGTTGTTATGTTGTGAAAATCTTTTGTCAAAAGTTTGTTTTGGGCATGAAAGCCAGATTTTGTGGCGAAAAGCCTGATTTTTTGAGATGGCATGAAAACCAAATTTTGGTGGCATGAGAGCCAAAATTTGGTTTGTGGCATGAAAGTCGGTTTTTGGCATGAGGGCCGATTTTTGTGGCGTGAAAGCCTGATTTTTGAGATGGCATGAAAGCCAAATTTTGGTGGCATGAGAGCCAAAATTTTGTTTGTGGCATGGAAGTCGGTTTTTGCATGAGAGCCGATTTTTGTGGCGTGAAAGCCAGGTTTTGGTTTTATGGCTTGAGACCCAAAATTTTATTTGTGGCATGGAAGCCGGTTTTTGGCATGAGAGCCGATTTTTGTAGCGTGAAAACCAAGTTTTTTGAAAACCAAGTTTTCTTTTGTCGGCATGGAAGCCGGATTTTTGATTTTTTGGCATGAAAGCCAGTTTTTTGGCATGAAAGCCGGGTTTTGGCTTGAAAGCCGGGTTTTTGGTTTTCAAAAATGCAAGTATCGACTAAAAGTCGCCTCCTTGCTGAATGGTATTACAAGTATCGATGGAACATCGCTTCCTTGCTCATTTGGTTGCAAGTATCGATGAAATGTCGCTTCCTCGCGGATTTGGGTGCAAATATCGATCGAATGTCGCTTCCTTGCTTTTTTCTCAAAAATTTGGTTTTGTGGGTATCGATGGAATGTCGCCTCCCCACGATTTTTGAAATTTGAGGTTTTTTTCGAACCTTTGTTTTTGTTTTGAAATTTGGGTTGTGGATATCAACTAGAACGTCGTGTCTCCACGATTTTTGAAATCTTGCAAGCATTGACGAGGTGTTACTTCCTTGCAATTTGAGGTTTTGGAAGTATCGAATGGGGTTCGCATTCTTCCGATTTTTGGGTTTTGTGTGAGTATCGACTAAACAT
Organism: Persea americana; assembly: GCA_029852735.1. Classification (NCBI taxonomy): domain Eukaryota; kingdom Viridiplantae; phylum Streptophyta; class Magnoliopsida; order Laurales; family Lauraceae; genus Persea; species Persea americana. The sequence continues at coordinate 51,730,336 of CM056810.1, read as the reverse complement.
CGCTTCCCCACGGTTTTTGAAAAACCATTTGTTTGTTTAAAGGCACAAGGGTCATAAATTTTGACTCAAAACCATTTTTGGTGGTAAAAGTAGGGGTGGACTAGGGTGGAAATTCCTGAGTCCTAATTTTTGTTTCAAACAATGAATTTTGGGTTCAAGGATCGAAAGTTTTGGTCGAGTTAGAGAAGAGGCTCCTAAACTTGGATTTTGGGTTTTGATGATTTTTTGAACAATGAAACATTGAAAGTAAGCATTGTTTTGAGGTTTTTTTTTTAGAAATTTCAACATAGGTATGAAAACTCTGAAAGGAGTGGGTTTGACGAGCAAGTACCTAGGGATAGGCTTTGGCCATGTAGGCATCGCTCTGACCCGATGTAGGAAGTCTTCAAGGGTAGTACCACTTCAAGAACTTGCCATTGATGGGCAGCATACATCTATCACTCTCCATATTCAGAAGAGCATGTGCGCCATCGGAGACGACTTTGTCGATGACGAAGGGTCCCTCCCATTTTGGTTCGAATTTGCCTTTGGATTTGTGGGAAAAAACCATTGGCCTTTTCACCGCAAGAACCAAGTCACCCTTTTTGTGGGTGCGTTGCCCGACCTTCTTGTCGAAAGATCCTGCCATGCGTGTCGCGCCCCCGAACCCGGATCCCTGCAGCGGTCCGACCTCGGGAACGCGAATTGGGGAGTAAGTGATAAATATATTTCTCCCCGGGATCCGCGTGTATGAGGAAGGCAAAATTTCCAAACACATCAAGAACATTTCGCGGAAGCTTACGTGGCATTGCGACCCGGAGCCCGTGGCCATCGGGTTCCATGTCGCACTCAACCCGTCAGCATAAAGCTATCATAGCATAATCATACTCAGACTGGAACAAAACATGCTACCAAAATATACAGAGCTGATTGTGACAGGCTTATCAATACCCAAGCATATTCAAGTTATAATTTAACAAGTGCATTAATTACAATCCCAAAAGAAAAGGCTAACAAAAGCCTTACAAAATAACAAGCTAAGAACAAATACTACCCAGGTGTATAATGTATCTCTGGAGTCAAGCACGACGTCTGTATGACATTACTGAAACAACAACCTGCAAAACTCGTGGCTCTACAGCCATCCGCACATGTACTAGCTCAAGACGAGAACCTGCTACCTAAGACACCAAACAAACAAGGTCAGACACGACGGTCTGGCAGGTGATCAATTTAAGCATGAGCATGAATCATTTAAAATTTATAAGAAACCATATACTGAATTTAAAACTGTTTACAAATCTTGAAACGATGCTTGAACGATATACACTTCAAGAAAACAAAAGTCCACGAACGAGATATGAGGCAAAAGTAGCATGAGTACATGTGGTCTAGCGTTTAAAACCATTTAATAAATTTTCAAATAGTACATCAACAAAATGCAAGACAAAGCTAGCATGATTACGAGAAAATATCATGATTCGTAAATCCACATTGAGCTCATCCTTTCTCCGTCATACATGATGACAAGAGCAAGCAAAGACAAAGCAAGACAGGCGAAACGAAACGAAAGCCCGAGCCACACAAGGTGGGCGGGAAAACCGGCTGCGGAACCGGAACAAAACAAAAATGTGTATAAATACACGACTTATCTGCAGATAGTCCTTATGTTTAAGGACCCCCTAACTAGTGGATCAGACTGAGAGGGCAGTCCAAGCTCAGTGGTATTCAACGGAATTCATGAATGCACAAAACTAATGGAGACTCGCCGTTTGAGGCCTGTGGTTGACACGCTACGCCCCGTGGTTAAGGGTGTCGCCCGGACCAAGTTCTCATATTTGAATGCTCAAAACTAATGGAGACTCGCAGTTTGAGGCCCGTGGTTGACACGCTATGCCCCGTGGTTAAGGGTGCCGCCCGGACCAAGGTCTCACATTTCTCTCATCGACCACACGGGGTGGACGGTGCACATAAGACAAAACAAGTTAGCATAAGCTATAAGCATGTCGAAGCACGATAAGTAGTCCCCTTTTTGGGTTCTTAAAACAATTTGAAACAAAGCTGATACTTGTAACTCAAAACAAGTGCAAAGCAATACCCAAAACAAAACTGATACTTGCAAGTCAAAACAAGTGCAAAACAATACCCGAAACAAAACTGATACTTGCAAGTCAAAACAAGTGCAAAACAATACCCGAAACAAAACTGATACTTGCAAGTCAAAACAAGTGCAAAACAATACCCGAACGAAACCAATGCTTGTAAGTCAAAACAAGTGCAAAACGAGATCCAAGACAAAACCAATGCTTGTAAGTCAAAACAAGTGCAAAACGAGATCCAAGACAAAACCAATGCTTGTAAGTCAAAACAAGTACAAAACGAGATCCAAGACAAAACCAATGCTTGTAAGTCAAAACAAGTACAAAACGAGATCCAAGACAAAACCAACGCTTGTAAGTCAAAACAAGTGCAAAGTAATATTCTTCATGTCAGGACTAAGTTTCTGAAAACAGACTTTCAAGTATATGCTAAGGCCCTTCATTCAATTCTTGTGTAATTGAAACCCAAATGTTGAAATTAAAAGCGGATTGGTGCTCCTAAAGGTAAACAACATTTCAGATTTCCAAGTACACAATATCAAGACAAAAGCCCCTCAACATATTCTAGTTTTTTCTCTCCCATCGAAGACCCTTCAAAATTCTCCTTCTGTACACTCGGTCACCACGTGGCTACCTAGCGGCTAGCCGCCGGTTGTGGTCGGCTAGCCGACCGGCTGACCGACCACTGACCGACTGTTCAGGGACAATACTATTTTTTCCATTTTTCTGCGCAGGTCAGCCAGCCGCCTACTGACCGACCGCGGGCCGACTACACCCTGTGCAAAACTTTGTTGCTGTTATTCTGACCGACACAGGGGCGGCTAGCCGTGGGTCAACAGTCGGCTGGCCGACTGCTGACCGCCCATCTGCGGCAGCTTCAATTCAGTTCAGATTTTTCACACCATTTCACCCATATTACATCCTTCCATTCCTTTGTCAAATCCCTGCACATCCCTTGAGCCTCCATGCTCTCCAAGGGCCATTTCCATTAAATTTTTAACAACCAACCCATCTAATCATTTCACAAAATACTCCTCCATTCTTTCATCCATTTCCAAAACATTTAGGCAAGACAAAAGCCACTTCAATTGAAGGAAAACCATCAAGATAAACCACTAGCATATGCATTTCAAACTAAACAAAAATCCAAACCATAACACATATTTGAAACAATACATTGCTCAAATTAGAATGGAAAAGGAATCCAACCATTGAAGCTAAAACATTCAAACATTGCATGCATAAGAAGAGCTAAGTTGATCACTTGCCTTGACCAAAAATCCAAGCCCAAAAATCTCTGAAAAATCCTATCAACTGTCAACCATGAAATCTATAAGAAAACCCATGAAAAGAACCTCAAAATCCACCAAAAATGTGAAGACAAGAACCCATTTCGAAATGGGTGTTGCATGTTTGAAAAACTCAATCCTTATGGGCTCAAAAGACTCCATTAAAAGGGAAAAAAAGAAGCCTAACCTGGAGCTTGCTGAACATGAAGCAAGGACAAAAATGAAGGGACTATCCAGTTGGGATCCTCAAGAAAATGGTAGTAATGGAGGGCTTGGGTTGAGAGGAAGAAAATGATATGCTCAGATTTCAATTTGGAGTTCCCTAGCCTTGGCATGCAAAGAGAGAAATGAAGAAGAAGAAGAAGTTCCTCTCAGCTGGGTTGAAGAAAAGAGTTGCAGGAGACAAAGGAGAATTCTGAACGTGATTAGTGAAGGAGATGACTTAAGTGGGGAAAGTGGAAAAATGTGGGGCCCAATACAGCTGAAACTTAAAATGGATAAATCATGGTCTTGCGGGCCCCGGATGAAATCGACGAAGAAGACTAAAATGATCCTTTTAAATTCTAGTTTTCAAAAAGTATATTTTTGGCATGGTTCTGAAATTTTGAAATCTGGGCTCATATTTAAATGTGAAAAGACTGTTTTGCCCCTCGGGCTGAAAAACTGATTTTCTGAGTTTCGAATGGGGTAGGTCTAAACACAAAAGTTGTTGGATCTAATTTGACCTATCAAAAGAAACCAAAATTGTAATTTTTCAAAATTAATAACAATCCCTCACGCTGACACGTACAGCCCAAGGCATCCCCGGGCTGTCAGACCAGGTCCAACCGCTCTCAAAATTCCCCAAAGCTATGGAAAACCATTCTAAACCACAATCTAACTCAATTAGGCTCAAATCTTATTTAGAAAACTAAACCATGGCTAAAAACACACTAATCCCGAAAATTAGGGGTCGGGGTCTTACAATGTGTGCTTGGTAAAGCTCAACGCTTTGTAGAGCTTCGAGTCGTCTTTCATCGAGATTATCCAGTTCTTGGAGTCTCAATTTGACGTTGCTTTCTTGCGTCATTTCATTTTGTAGAGATACCCTTAAAGAAGGAATTTGTATCTCTAGGGGGACAACTGCTTCACATCCATAGACCAAGGAGAATAGTGTGCTATGGGTTGGTCCTCGAACGGTAGTTCGGTAGGCCCATAAAGCTTCAGGCAGTTTGTCGCTCCAGTCTCTTTTGTGACTAGAGACCATTTTCTTGAGAATTTTGCAGAGTGTCTTGTTGAAAGCTTCTGCGAGTCCATTCGCTGCCGGGTTATACAGAGTTGAAGGACAACTTTGGATTTTGAATTTGTCGCAGAACCTATAGAATCTGTGATCCTGGAATTGTGGTCCGTTATCATGGACAAATCTTTTAGGTATGCCGAAGCGACAAATGATGTTGGTTCGTAAGAATTGAAGGACTGACTAGGTCTTCATTTCACTGAACGCAAATGCTTCTGACCACTTGGAGAAATAATCCGTAGCGGCGAAGATGAAGCGATGACCTTTGCTTGACGGGGGAGAGATAGGACCTATTATGTCCACACCCCAGGCTTCGAAGGGCCATGAGATCGCTGTAGGATGTAGCCATTCTGGAGACATGTGTACATAATCTCCATGAATTTGGCATTGTTGGTAACGTTTAGCAAATTGCATTACGTCAGCCACCATGGTAGGCCAATAGTAACCTAATCTTTTTATTTGATCATAAAGCTTAGGACCAGCCTAATGGGCTCTACAAAGACCAACATGAACTTCTTTTAGAGTTTCTTTCACCTCTTGTTGTGACAAACAGCGTAGAAGTACTCCATTGAAAGATTTTTTATAAAGCATTTTGGAGGGAATATCCAAATGAAAATTTGGAGCTCGCCTTTGAATGCTTACCCGTTCTTTTGGATCTTCAAGTAGGATTCCGAACATAATATAATCAATGAACGGATCCCTCCAGTCGCCAATTGGAGGTTTAAGGATGGAAATCCGACTTCCAACCACTCGGTGGCATTCAGCAACTGCTTGGTGTGTGTTGAGAGGAGGGAGAATCCTTCTTTGACACACTGTAATTTGCATGTTTTCCACTTCTTGGATTGCCATAGATGTAGCAAGTCCAGCCAGGGCATCTACACGGATGTTTTCACCTCTGCGGATGTGGGTGATGTGACAGATGTCAAACTTTTGACAAAGCAATTGCGCCTTGTTGTACTAAGGCAACAGATCAGGCTTCCTGATTTCATATTTCTGATTCATCTGGTTGACGATCAGTTGAGAATCCCCAAATGCTTCCAGCATGGTGATGCCAGATTCGAGGGCGAGTTCCAATCCTATGATCAGAGCTTGGTACTCAGCTGCATTGTTTAAACATGGTTCTAGTAGCGAGAATACGTGTGGAATCATGTATTTGTCGGGATTAACAAAGAGAATGCCAATTCCCGATATCGGTTTCCTTTTTCATTTGTCCTGGTTGCACCATCGAAGTACATGTTCTAGGAGGCATTTGATAAGGAGGTCTCTATGCTGTAGACAGGTTCGTCTAGGAGATCATCCCTGAGTGGAGAATCCTTAGGCAGGGGATACTCTGCAAAAAAAATCTGCTAGAGCTTGGCCTTTGATTGCCTTTTGTGGTACATACCTAATATCAAATTGTGACAGAAGGATGGACCATTTTGCCAGCCGGGCATTGAGAGAACCTGCTTTTGTGACAAGGACCTTTAAGAGATTGATCCTCGAAATCAGGTAGACTCAACTGGCAGGAAGGTAGTGACGCAGCTTTAAGAACAACATCGGAGAAATCCGTTATGCAACATAAACCTGTCTCCTTCAAAATTGAAGAAAGTGTATGCTCCATTGGAGAAGGCTTTGTCAATGATATAGGGACCTTCCCATCTTGATTCTTCGCTAGTTTTAGATGTACGAATGAGAATCAATGGATTTTTATCCGCGAACACAAGGTCACCTTTCTTAAATGACTCTGTGGGGTTTGGATCATAAAGACCGATGTTGAGATCCGGTATGTGGTTGATACTCTCTATTAAGGAAGACTCAATGTTGTCACCTTCTTGTTCGATGGGATGACCCACCATGTTGTCAAGAGAGATATTTAAGTTTGGTACAAGATACCCTTCTTCAAAAGGTTCAAGTGCTGGACGTGATGAAGATGCTTCAGAATTGCGGAAGATGGAAGACGTGGTATCTTCTTCTTCTTTTTCTGAATCAAAGTCAGTGTCTTGCATGATTGACACCAAGGAGACAGTGAACTTGCCCCCAGTCTTTTCTTTTGTCTTCTTTGCTTTGGTTGTGGTGACCAAAGGCTTTGATGTTTTGAGAGAGATCATGAAGGGAGCTTGACTGCTTACTTCGAGTGCTTCCTGAGAAGGGTCTTCATTTGGAAGATAACCCTCTGGATCAAGGGGTTGATCCTTCTCATTTGCTGAAAACGCTTCTGCAGCAACATTGCCATCTTCAGTTATTGCGTTGCATGGAGCATTTTCCGGGAACAAGTCCTGAACAACATCCAGCAACTTTTCTTCTTTGTCCAGGATTTCATCAGTCCAGCCATCTCCTATGAGATTGGGTATCAGAGACCAATTGACCGGGTCTTCTTTGAAGACTTCATCGGCCAGAGCTTCTTCATGGTGATCAGTTGGAAGAGGTTTGAATTCTGATGTCACCGTTTCAGCAGACGATGGCTGAGAAGATGATATGCTATCGGATGCATTTTGAGAATATGTAGCTCCAGAAGATATGCTACCGGATGCATTTTGAGAATCTGTGGCCTCAACAGATGGAGCTTAAGAGGCACTATCATCCCGAACTATCACATTACAGGCAACTCCGATAGAAGATGCCTCTATAATGGACTGTTGGGAATCAGACTCATCCTCCGATGTAAGAGGATCATCAATCCAGCAACTTTCTTCATTTTCCGGAGTCACTGGAGGAGATGTTTGTAGATTCTCCGGGACTTCCGGTTTTGGATTTTGATGAAGCTGATTGATGCGATCCTGCTCTTGCTTTATGGTCAGACGCTGTAAGATCCTTGCATATTCTTCAAGATCGGGCATATGAGCCAGATCTTCTTCTTCATCTACCACTTGTGGTTCGACCTGGTTGGGATCCACTAGAGCATTTGTTTGCGCTGGGTTGACAGCACTTTCTTGAACAGCCTCTTGGTCTTCATCATCATCAGACCAGGATCCTTGTGGCTGGAAGGGGTTATACCAGATTACTGGCATTAGGTGGGATTCCGGGATCCATTTTTCATCAGAGAGATATTCTCCGGTTTCAAGGGATTCCTCCCATTCATCTGTGTCACTGGCAGTGTCACTGGACTCGTATCCATTTATGGAGAATCCAACTACCTAGTTACAAGAGTATGATGCCCCCTGCATAGTCTCATCTCTGAGGCATGGTGGCATGAAATCACCGAGGGTGAATTTTCTTGCCACTCTTGAGGCCTTGGGAAGAAACTCCTTTGTTGCTCCTTGTGAAATGATAGAGGAGGTTTTTGCCTTTTCAGGAACCTCTTGCTTGGTTTGAGCCTTCTCCTGTTGTTTGAGCTGGCGAAGTTGTCTCTTGGCTTGCCTTCGCTGTTGAGCGGTCGGCTTTATTTTGACGATCTCCCAATTTTCATCTTCCAGGAGATCGGGATGCACCCATATGGACTGTCCATCTGGTGTTGGATAAGGCACCAGCTCTTGGGACGTCTGGGTCATTTTTATCACCTTGAAGGAAGTAGTGATTTTTTCCTTTGGTGATTTGGATATTTGTCCATATGACACCATGTTAACAGAGGCAGACCCGTAGTTTTTATCAAAGGTAACGACTCCGTTTTTCCACATCTCGTTGATCTTCTCTCTCACAACGAAACATTGGTTGAGAGGATGCGAGACCATTTGGTGGTATGGACAATATCGGGGATCATTGGTTTTGCCAACATCTCTCGGTCTTTTGGGGTCAGGCAAGGTGAGTTTCCCATTTGCTAAGAGAACCCCAAATATTTCTTCAACATCTTCATCGAACAGGTATTTCTTCTCTACTCGTTCTTTGAAGGTATTAGAGAGTTCAGGTCTCTTACCTGCAACTTTGTTTTCTGCTTTCTTTGGCGGCAGAGGGGCTGATTTGGTTTGCACATTGAGAACCTCGTTTTTCTTTGGCTTGGAGGTCGGAATAGCGGTCGGCTACTTCTTTGATGACTTTTGACTGTTGAGGTCTTTGATCACCGTTTTAGCGTCGATAGATGCTTCTAGGAGTTCTCCCAAGTTCTTTGATTTGTTGCTGATGATCATGGAGCGGATCCTTGCTCTCATGTTGTTTCGGCAAATGTCAACTAGCGACGCTTGTGGCAGCACATCTGAGCATTTGTATGCCATTGCTTTCCACTTGTGAATGAAGTCATATGTCGACTCATTCTCTCCCTGTTTAAGGCTGTAGAGCTGAGCTATAGTAACAGGATGATCCTCACCTTTGAAGTGGGTCAGGAAATGTGTCTCTAGCATGATCCAGTGTTGAATGGAGTCCTCTGGCAGAGTGGAGTACCGATCAAAGGCCGTACGTTTTAGGGTACTTGCAAAGAGATGGATCTTGAGAGCATCTTGATCCGCAATCGTTCCTGTCAGGATCTTGAAGTGGATGACGTGCTGTCTAGCTGAACCTTTCCCCGTATATGTTTGAAGAATAGGTTGTTTAAACTTTGGAGGGAACGGAACCGAGTCCATCCATAAGGGATATGGTGGCTTGATCCCATGCTCATTCAGTGTTATCCTCTTCTTTTGCTTTGGCGAGGATATTGTTAACGTCCTTTTTAGTAAGGGCGCGTGACTCATCTTCTCCACCGTTTGCCTCATCTTGTGGAGGAACTTCATCATTGTTTGGTGGACGCTGGAGAGTGAGAATGAGGTTTTCCATCAGGACCTCTATTCTCTGCTGTCCTTTCTCTAGCAGCTGTATGCGTAGGGCCATGTTATCGTCCGGTGGAGGTTGCTCAGAGTTTGTGACTAGGACATTCACTCTTCGTGAGTCGAAAGAGGATACTGTCTTAGTGACTGAGCTGGAGCTCATTCTTCTAAATGAAGAGCCCGATGAATGATCACTCCGGTGTCCTTGGCTTGAAGGAGTGGGAGAGTCTTCCTGATGTCTTCTTGTCCGAGAGACGCTACGAGTCACCGGTCGTCTGACATGTATTTTTGTTGCTAATTTCTGCGTTCTTTTGGTTTTGCCAACCATGTGGACAGCAGCAACTTGGTCGGGTCTTTCTTTTTTGACCCATTTTTAGGAGATTTGAAGCTCAGAATGCTGGGTTCTTTGCTTCTCTAATCTCTTTTGTCGATGTGCCGCGCGGCGACGTATGCGATGAGCAATTTGAGCTTCTGTTAGCTTGGGCAGTGCTCTGGCAATGAAGGACGTGGTCTCTCGTGCGCAGCAACCGAGCTTGTCTTCCTTGAAGACTAGCATGGACAGGATCTAGACACGGTCCTTAGCCTGTCGCAGCGAAGCTTTAAATTTTATAAGCTCGGCCCCTGTTGAGATGAAGGGTCGAGTTACAGGAGAGCAGGCCCTAGCAGGTTCTTGTCGAGGCCTTGTGATGCACGACTTGATTTTGGGCTTGTATGAACAAGCCGGCTCGTGCTGGGTTGGTTTTGTAGTTTGGTGGAAGGTAGGATTCTCTCTTTTGATGTAAGCAAGAGGATAAAACCTATTCTCTTTGAGAGGAGCCGGGTATGCTGGCTTTGCAAATGTCTGGGACCTTCTTTGTTTTGGCAAAGATCGCGGGGACCAAGTCTTAGGACAGACCTTGTTTTTTGTAGGTTGAGGCTTCGCAGGACTGCCACGAGCCTCGGGTTTCTTGGTGACCGCCTTTGGTGTCGGGGCAGCAACACGTTGAGGGGCGGTCTTCTGCTTCTTAGTAGGCACCGTCTCTTCTGCGGGTAGTGGAAATGGTCCCAGTGACCCGAAGACGATGGTCCGGGGAGTGGAGGTCGACCCGGTGTTTTGGGAGTTGCCGAGGGAGGTGACGCTTCAGCAGCTGGCGGGGCGCTTGAAAGTGTGCTTGCTTTGCTTCTCTTGAAGCATGACTTGGTACTTATTCTCATAGAAGGTGATGGTCAACGAAGCTGCCATTGTTAGTTTTGAAAAACTTTTCTGAAACAAGACCACATCCATTAGTAATCACAAGAATATGGTGATAATAAATGGACTATACTATGGTTTTGTCTTTTCAAATCACTCAGGGGCATGGCCAGTTCTGAGCGTAATGAAGAAGGCAAAAAGCCATAGATGGTACAATTGTTCTGAACGCAAGTATGGTCGGCTCGAAATGAGCATTCCAGTGACTGCTAGAAGCAATTGTAAACCTTAATTCAAGTTACCGAGAAGCGAAGCTTACTCAAAGTAAAATGATATAATGTTAGAGATACAAATGCGTCGGTCGCGAATACAGTAGACCTGAAAGGGCGTACTAGCACCGCTAGGTACAAATGTTGTAAATTGCATCTTGAAAAAGGACACGAGATGGGATTTTTTTTTTGAAATGTCAAGATTGGATTCACAAAAGAGAGCAAATGGTATTGCAATCCGAATACAGGCTCAAACATTTCTGCGAGCTTAAATCCGATAAAGGAAAGAACCAGGATTTCTCATATTTGAATCCAATAATGACGGGAGTTTTTTTTTTTTTTTTTGAAAAGTCAAGATTGAATTCATAAAAGAGAGCAAATGGTATTCCAATCCGAATACAGGCTCAAACATTTTGCGAGCCTAAATCCGAAAAAGGAAAGAACCAAAATTCCTCCAATTTGAATACAATAGTGACAGAAGTTTTTTTTTTTTTTTTAAGATTTTTCGTTTTTTCATTTTTTTGGAAGAGTGCACATAGGTCTTCCATTTCGGTCTTATGAAATTTTAGTGGATAGATTAGCCCCCAGGTAAGGGTAGGATTACTTAATGAACTCGTTTGAAGGACCCTTACCTCGAACAGTCTAGCTGCCTCCACATTCTGGACAAGACTTTTCTTAGATCCACTTTGGTCAAAGAACGCAATTGGTGCAACCTTAATGCATTTTTCTTTTAAAGATCTCCAATGTACCCATCAAAGAGAGGGAAATGGCCCCTTCCAATCCGAACGTTGGCTCAAACATTTTTGCGAGCCATTGTACGAAAAGGAAAGAACCAAAGTTTTCTCCAATTTGAATCCAAAAGAGAGAAATTCGAAAAATTCTGTTTTTTTGAAAGATTTCCAATGGACTCATCAAAGAGAGGGAAATAGCCCCTTCCAATCCAAATGTTGGCTCAAACATTTCTGCGAGACATTGTACGAAAAGGAAAAAACCAAAGTTTCTCCAATTTGAATCCAAAAGAAAGGAATTTGAAAAGTTTTTTTTTTTTTAAATTTTTTTTGAAAGACCTCCAATGGACCCATCAAAGAGAGGAAAATGGCCCCTCCCAATCCTAACGTTGGCTCAAACATTTCTGCGAGCCATTGTACGAAAAGGAAAGAACCAAAGTTTCTCCAATTTGAATCCAAAAGAAAGGAATTTGAAAAGTTTTTCTTTTTTTTAAACTTTTTCTTTTTTTGAAAGATCTCTAATGGACCCATCAAAGAGAGGAAAATGGCCCCTCCCAATCCGAACGTTGGCTCAAACATTTCTGCGAGCCATTGTATGAAAAGGAAAGAACCAAAGTTTCTCCAATTTGAATCCAAAAGAAAAAAACTTTTTTTTTTTTTTGTTGAGAAAAGAAAGAATGGAAACAAGTTCAAAGAAAGAAGTTTCCAAAGAATCCCATCTCATGTTTTTTTTTTTTTAGATATAAGATCCAACATAGGCCACCAACTAGGAAGGAGCCAAGGATTCTAAGCATCGCGTTCTCAAATGAATGAATCCCACCGGGTACCCAACTTGATGGACCCGTCTTTTTCTTTCTTGCCTTCCTCCGTCTCGGGTCCGCCAGGGTGCGACGGGGCGAAGAGAAAAAAAAGAGCAAGCATCAACATTTTTTTTTTGTACGGGTATGCCAGATTTTCTATTCTACTTGGAATTTGAAATGGTGATCCGGAGATTCACCTTCACAAGTAGAAAGGAAATCAAATTTTTTTTCTAACTTTCCATTGCACATATACTTAAAGAAAGAGACAAGATTTTAAAATGTCATGAGAGGCGATTTTGTTTAGTTTGCCGTGAAAGGCGGTTTTGTGCCTTAGAAGGTGATTTTGCCATGGAAGGTGATTTACAAATCTTATCAATGATGAAAGACAAGAATTATGATTTTTGTCTCTTTTAAAAATACAAAACACAATAGAAAGGGAAGAAAGAGGGATCTTACTTCTCAAGCGATTGTGGGGACTCGTTCAGATCGACGGTCGCGAGTCATGTATGGACTCCGCCATCGTCCTTCAGATGAGAACACTTGATGTTTTAGATCACTTGGCTTGGCTAAGACCTCTGCCTTTTAGAGAACAAAGACCAAGGGAAGGTCCTATATCCAATAAAAAACCAAGTAGATGGGCTGAAAAGCCGCATCTAGGCCATGTTGGATAGAAAAAGAGGGGAGATCTTTGGGGGGGTGGCCCCCCAATGGACTTCGATCACCTTGTAGTGCTTGTAGGAGAGTTTCTTCAAGGCACATCCGGCCAGTTGGTGATTTTGGAGTGTCGAATGACGATTGAATGATTTCGACGGCGGATCTATGATGTTGACAAAGATCGACGGATATCATGCCTCAAAAATCAGATTTTAAGAAAATCACAGGGGCCAAACATCGTGAAACGTGAAAAAGAACGGAAAAACGACACTTTTGACGGAAATCGGGCGACCCGGATTTCCAGGGTTGCCGGCGACCCTGGGCCATGGTTGCCAGCGACCATGGGCTAAGGTCGTCGGCGACCATGGTGCTTTGGCCCCTTTTTCGGTCGTCGTCTGGTCGCCGTTTCTTCTCCCTTTTTTGGGCTTTTTTGCTTCTGTTTTCTCATGTATTTTTCTTTGACATTTTTCCTCATTTATTGGCTTGATTCCACTGAAGAAAACCCATCGAGAAGTCATGCAAATCAGAGCACAAAGTTTCCTATTTTTGGAAAAGTTGAAGACTTTGTAGCCGATTTTCCGCTAAAGTTGAAACTAAGTCAAACGATATCGGAATGACCTGAAATTTGAGGTGAAGCTTCCTGAGCATTAGATAGGACCAACCATGGGCTTTTACTTGAGTTTTGAAGCCGTTTGGGGTCCCATCGATGCTAGACTTGATTTCACCGTGCGGAAGATGTCGAGCTTTAATGTATGGTCATCCGATGTCCAATTGACCTGAAATTTGACAGGGAGCCTATTGGAGTCGTTTTGAGATGATCCATTAGCTCCAAGTTGGATGCCATGGTCCCAGGGAGCTTCGCCGCGTCAAAACCGGGTCAAACGTTGTCGGAATGACCTGAAATTTGACGTGCAGCCTTTTAGAAGCATGTAGAAGCTACTCACATGCTTTGTTTGATGAGTGGCGGCATCGAAGGTTCTTGCCACAGGGAGGCTTGATTTCACCGTTCGTGAGTTGATGGAGGGTCAAACGGTGTCGGTTTGACTTGAAATTCGACGCGGAACCTTTTGGGGGTATTTTGAAACCATCCATAGGCTATGATCGAAGATTTGATGTATTTGACACTTTCCTTGCCGGGAGCTCCCGCTTAGCTGTTGGAGGATTGAAGTTAGGCCAAATGGTGTCGAAATGACCCAAAACTTCATGTGTTCCCTTCTTTTGGCTATTTTGAAGGATCTTGCTGTTTTTGTTTGATTTTGACAAGATCTGATGTTTGAAGCAGCTTTGCCTGTTTGTAGTAGGATGCGGCTCCATGTAGCTTTTGATGTTAAGGAGGCTAAGTGACATTTTTGGTGTCAACAGGGAGCATTGAAAGGACACGTTCAGTGCTTGCTGACTTAGAAAGGCAGTACGAGTTTCAGTAACATAAATTCGATGAGCATTCCTTAAGGATGCAAGCTTGTTAGAATAGTCTCACAATTACTAAGAATGAACTGAGAGACTTCGAGGCTATATTGAAGGAGTGTCTGTGGGCGGATTGGCAGCAACAAGACAAGGCGCTTCGGGTGCAGAGGCACATCGCAGCCAAGCAGCAAATGTTGAAGAGACACGTGGAAGATTTTAAAACTACGTACAAGGCGTTTTATGCTACTTAGATTGTCTCTCTCTCTGTTTTTTTTATTTTTTATTTTTTATAGTGGAATGGATTGTAACAAACCATCAATGGCAATATATTTTTGTACATTCACCCCCTTTTTCTCTCTATTTTTTTTTATTATGTTGGAAGCATGTTTTTGGTTTTCAAATTCATTAATTCACCAATCTTCGTCTGAAAGAATAGTGAACAAAAGGAGGTCATGGGAATGGACATTAGCCGAGGTCTTGTAGGGACGTTAGCCGAAGCCCTGACTTAGATCCTTTCTTGACAAATCTGACTCCAGAATTGACTAAGTAGAATGAACATTAGCTGGAGCCTTGTAGGGGCATTAGCCAGGGTTTGGCCTTGGTTATTTCCAATCAATAAATTTGATGTGTATGAGGGTCACATGGGGTCTCTTTTTTTTTTTTTTTTTTTTTTTTTAAGATTTAGCCAAATGACAAAAGTAGAGTCAATTAGGGTCCATAGAAAGGGACATTAGCTAAATGATTTGTGTTTTAACTAGGAAGGCGAGAGATCTATGCTAATAAAAACAATGAGACTGAATATGAAATTAAATTAAGGAAACACAGGATTACCTGGGATTCCTGAGTTTATTTCTTGCATTTAGCCTTTGGTCGGAGGATTGGGAGGAGGCCTTTCACATTATTCTCGGAAGTTTCAACTCCACAAATCCCTCTGTGGTATCACCTGGAGATTTAAATCAAGGCCTGATCCTTTTCCAAGGATTCATTTTTGAAGGCTCATTGGTTTGTACAATTAGAACCAAATGGTCCCAAGAACCCAACTCATATGAATTTCGGTTTTCAATGAGCTCTGGTTGCCAGTGATCAATAGCTTGAGATGTTACGTCATCATCGTCACTTGCTCTTTTCGGGTGTTGGAAGATGGCTCAGTTTGTTGGATCTCGCATATTTGTTTCCAAAGAATCGTCAGAATCATACTCTTTGGTATATGCCATTGTTTTTGCCCTGAAGTTTTTTTAACCCGGGCTATACTTGGGTAGGGAGTGTATCCGATGCCCGACCGAGATTCTTCTATCCAGTGTGATTCCAATTGAATTAGTCCGTTTGCTTCTTTGTCATACCGGTATAAGGTACTAGTATTCCTTTAGTTATCCCTAATCCGGTGGGCTTCTTGAGATTGTAACCCATGTTCTTTATCATGTTATGAGATAGTCAATTGTAAGGTTTGAAGTTTGGTTTGCCTTCACTGACAAAATTTTCTGGTGGAGATGAAGTGGAGGCATCTTCCGAATGATGGAATATCATGTCATGTTTCCAATGCTTCTTTGCAGGTATAAGGAAATTTGACCCTTCAATTTTGAATATTGGATATAGATCTGAATACCAGTGGAGAGGAGGGTCATATCTTGCTGTCGAAGGTGGATTTGTGAATACACTGCTAGCCTCCTTCGAGTCTGGCTCTGAATCAGAATCCCAAATTAGTGACACCACATTCATCGGGTGCATTCTTCTTGTCATATTCCTTAGGGGAAAAAGAACGCGCTTTTCAATAGTCTCCATGAACATCGTTAGCGCATCGAAGTTTCTGAAATCTTCTCCGATGGACAGCATTTTGAAATCATGATGTAAATTATAAATGCATAATTTGATCCACATACTTTGGAGAGGAGGATCTTCACATCTGTGGGCCATCTCCAACCATCGATCTATGTAACCGACGATGGATTCACTAGGTCCTTGACGTGTGAGAGCCAATTATCACCGGGTGATTCTTTCTTCATCTGCTGAATGTTATTCTTCTAAGACGCGCATAAGATCCAATGAATGCTTAGAGCATCTCATCGTGTTGGACTGTGAGTTTCACTTTCTAGTCACCTAAATTTCGTTTCCCGCCAACTTCCCTGATTGTGAGATGAGGCCATCAAAGTTGGATAAATTCGACGCTAGCTTTCCGCCTTGCCCATCATTAGTTCACACATCCTTTGAGATTCTAGACTATACACTTTACTTTCATGAAAACAAACTCCGCTGCGATCTCGGGGTAATTGGCCATTTGCTTTGAAAACCCATAATAGGTCAGACCAACGGATTTCTTCATACACTCGATTTGCTAGGGAGGCTACATTAACTGACTTAGAAGATTTAGTGGAAATGATCAAGGGCTTACTTTTCTCCCTGTCGGGTTTCACCTTGACCTTGAAAGGTTCGGGTTTATTTGCGAACTGGACCACTAGTTTCTTCTTTTGATGTTGGCCCATGGTTTTAGATGATTTAGCTGTGCTTGTTTCCATTGTAGGTTTCTTTGTACTGGGCTTCCTTTCTTCATATATGACCGCATCAGTGAAGTAGACTTCCTCTTCTTTAAAAATCTTTTTGTCAGCGAAAACACGATGTACCTTTCTATCATCATCAATATATTTGAAACATTGATGGAAGAGTAGACGGTACAATGGTGTAGTCATGCAACCATCTTCTTCTGAGCAAGATATTATATCAAGCCCAAGTTCTGACGACATGCAAAGTAGCTTCAAAAGTCAAACTCCCAAGTTGGAATTTGATCCAAATCTTTCCGATGGGGTTTTGAACTTCATCGTCATACCCTTGAATTACAATATTGGTGTTGGTAAGCTTGTTTGGTGGCACCCCAAGCCCTTGTAATGCTGTGACGGTGATAAGATTAAGAGCTGATCCCGGATCCACCCGTACCCTGGGAATTGGCATCTCTTCGATATATGCTGTGAAGTATAAACGAGTATAAAGGCCTTGTGTGATTGACGTTGCCCAATAACACATCTTCCTTAGAGAAAGAAATAGTAACCTTAGAAGCATTTTGGATGGATTAACATTCCTAACATTGCTTCTGACGTCTTTTGGATTTAGCTACTTGGTGTTTCTTCTCTATTTGATGCACTTGAGCCACGTGCACTTGATTATTAAGATCCAGTGCTTTCGAGTTTCTTTTGACATCTGCAACAAATCAAGGATGTGCAACCGTGTAGGTATGTGTTTAAGGTGCTCGACAAGATCATACTTACATGGCTCTACCGGCCTTTCATTAATATCTGCATTTATATTCTCAAAATTTACATCTTGCCCTATGGGGACTATAAGTGAAGGAGAAGCAGAAGGAAGAGCAGAAGGAGTTGGGGTGGCAGGTCTATCATAATTGAAAGTATAACCTTTTCCAGACCTGAGGCCACTCCCCGTACTTCTTTGGATAGCCATCACATCTTCTTGCTGGGAGAAGAGATTTCCCATTCCTTTTACCTTGTCTTCCACATTAGCAGATGTAGAGGATGTAGTGATTTCTTCTCTTATACTAGCGGCTACGTGACATGATATCACTTTAGGTTTGCTCCCAGGATCTGTTGGTTCATCTTCTAAGGTAATAACCTCGTGTGTTTCTGTAGTGAACGAGTCCGAGGAATTGATTGTTACAATGTCAGGCATTTCTTTAAACTCTGCATGACGATCCCTATCGGATCTTGATGACGTATCACTGATTGTGATAACCAGTGAATCCTCCAGCGGGGTATTCTGCCGATCATCTTTGATTCCTGATGTGGAAATCACCAGGGTGGAAAGGCCACTGGAGGTGAGGACAGTTGGTATTTTGTGAGGGACATCTTACTTGGTGATTATGCAATCCTCATTCTTTGAACCACCCACTGGAGGTAGGGACAGTTGGTATTTTGTGAGGGACATCTTACTTGGTGATTATGCAATCCTCATTCTTTGAACCACCTTGACTATCTTTCAATCTGATTAGCATTGACGAGCTAGAAGTGTCTTGTGCCGTAAATGCTTTTACGAATGCCTGACGATATGGTTCATTATCATCTATGATGGGTAAAGGATCCACTGGCCAATCACTAGGTTCAGAGAGCCTTGGATTGTAGATCCGAACTTCTATCTCCAGATGATCTCTTGATATAAGTAAGGATCAAAGATGAAGTCGTTTTCATTCAATACCTCATTTGAGAGGTATTATTCTTCATCAGGATCTGACACTGGATCATTGTCTTGATCATCATCATCCATGGGTGGTGGCATTGTGGGAGGGATCCATTTACCGTCTGAGTCTTCTGAGTATGAGGAAAAAGAGTGTCCCGATCTGGAGATTCAATTGCAATTTGAAATCTGCAACTCGTCTTCTTTCTCCGGGAGAGGGAGAAGGAAATCTTCCAAAGTGATGGGTTTTCTCATTAGCTTGGAAGGTTTTGCTGGGGCCTTTTGTCTTGATGCAGGCTCCGCCTCCTTCCTTGTTTCTTTTATAGGCTGTACGCTGACTGTCAAGCAACAGTTACGAGACAATTTTTTCGTTCTCTTCTTCTTTTTAGAAGTAGACTTTGACTTCACTGTTTTCCCACCCTCATCATTTATGAGATCAGGATGCACCTGTATCATTTCCCCAGCTGCTGTGGTAATCGAGACAAGGCCATCACTACTATTGACTTTATTAATTAGCCGAAATTCGACCATCTTTGATCTAACAGGTTCAAATGATCCAAATGCCACTATGTTGATCGACATCTATCATATTTCTGATTAAGCTGTATAACACCTTTGGTCAACATATCTTGTATTCTCTCCTACAGGACAAAACATTCTTTCAAAGGATGAATAGTCATCCGATGATAGGGGCAGTAGTTTGGATCATCTGTTCTACCTTCCTGACTGGGTCTTTTGGAAGGAGGTAGTTTTAGCTTCTCATACTCTAGTAGAGTCTTGAAGATCTCTTCAACATTTTCGTCAAAGGAGTACTTGATACTTTTCTTGATTTTTTATTCCTCCTTCCTAGCGACTTCATCCTTAGGATCTTCCACCTTTCTGGAAGCTTTTGAAGTCTGGATATTAAAAACTTCCTCTTTTTTTCTTTCCTTTGGTTGTAAAAGGTGCAGGAGTCTGAGTTCTTCTGGACTTATCCTTTTGATCAAGTTTTTTACGATAATCTTCTGCATCAATGGCTGCTTCCAGTAATTTAGACATGGATTTAGTCTTAACATTGATTACCATCCATTTAATTTCAGGTTTGAGGTTGGCAGTGCACATGTCTACTGCTGATTTCTGAGAGATGGGCACTTTGCATCTATATGCTAGTGCTCTCCACCTGTTTATGAAGACTTGAACAGATTCATTCTCGCCTTGCTTAGATTGAGTGAGCGAGTTCAGACTAACTGGTTGATCTTCCTCTTGGAATTGCAGCAAGAACTTCTTGTCCAAAATTGCCCATGAAGTGATGGAATTCTCCGGCAATTGTTTGTACCAGTGAAAGGCAGTTCCTTTTAGGGTATCAATGAATGATCTGATCTTTAAGGCATCTATATCAGGCATGCCCCCAAGTTGAGACTTAAAGTGGACTATGTGCTGATAAGCAGAGCTTTTGCCCATGTAAGACTGGAAAGTCGGAGGCTTATATTTAGGAGGATAGGGAACCAAACCCATTTTAGGTGGATATTTTGGCATGATTCATTTTTTCCTGAGTTTCCCTTTGTCCTTTGTTTTAGTCATCATATCTATAACCTCTCTATCAGTCATGAGTTTATCCAGATCAACTTGATGAACGTTATTTGAGGATTGACCACCTTGCTTGGACAGCCTTTGTGAAAGCTGTTGAATTTGTGCGGCAATTTAATCAATTCTTATTCCAGATGTAGGCGGGTCTTTTCTATTTGAAGAAAATGGGGTCGCTACTGGTGGGTGATCATTTGGACCAGTCATCCATTCCATGAGGAATTGCAGCTGAGTAGCGATTGGTTAATTTTGTCATTTTTTTGTTTCACCAAATCTTATATGCTTTCCACCGGATTTTCGCCTTCAGCTTGTTCTTCAACATTTACTGGTGCGCTAGTCTCTCCAGCTATGAAGACGAGGTATTTTCTTAGTCCAGTATGGGGTGAAGGGTTGCTTTCGAGACTGGTGCGCTAGTCTTTGGTGGGTGATCATTTGGACTAGTTATCCATTCCATGAGGAATTGCAGCCGAGTAGTGATTTAGTTAATTTTGTCATTCTATCGTTTAACCAAATCTTGTATGTTTTCCACCGAATTTTCGCCTTCAGCTTGTTCTTCAACATTTACTGGTGCGCTAGTCTCTCCAGCTATGAAGATGAGGTATTTGCTTGGTCCATTATGGGGTGAAGGGATGCTTTCGAGATTTCTGGTGGTTAATGAAACATTATCATCAATGACCCGAAGTACGGAGGAATCCATGCCCCCTGTGTTTTTTTTTTATTAGAGGTGCATCTTCATCTGTAACTGGAGTTTTATGGCCTTCGGAGGTGTTATCTGATTATTCACTTTCGGTGGGGTTTGAACTTTGGGCTTTGAGTCTAGCAGAGCGCCTGCCGCGTCTAGCACCGGTCATGTAGACCATAGCGATGTCAAGGTCACCTTAGTTCATTACCCATTGCTTGGTAATTCTCCTTTGAACATGATTTTTCTTTTTATCATTCCTCCTTACAACCATAGGTATGGAATGATCAATGATGGGGTCCACCTCTTCTGGATGATGAACCGGTAGTGTGAGGATATCTACCTCACTCCTCTCATTCTTTTTCAAGAGGCCTTTGAACTGTACAAGCTCTGCATCATTAATAATAGGGAAATGTTGTTATCTTTTCTTTAGATACGTTGCATGCACCTTTGAATGGTGTAGTGTGGGCCCTACAATGATTGAAGAGAGACGCCGCGTTCCATACTTCTTTCCCTCTTTTTGAGTAAGAGGATAAAATGTGTTTTCTTCAAATGGTGCCAAGGTTTATCCTAGCAGGCTTTCTTTTTTAGTTTTCGTGGCTTTGGAGACCACGCTGTGCAACCAGGAATTGTTTCCTTCTGCTGTAACTTCTTCTTTTCCAGCATTTGGTGTAAGTCTTTACCCTTATAGGTTTTAACTTTGCCGTTTGCCGTTTTGAGGTGATGGGTATTGCCAGTTGGTACTCTCTTTGCCTCATGCCCCCTTTTCGTGATGCGGAGGTGTTTCGGTGTAGTCTTCTTTGGATCTTGGTGTTATTTGATATGAACACCAAAAGAATTTTGGCTGTATTTGGACACCCACGATCCGCATATCGAGGCCTTTTTGGAAGGTTTAGGTATTACTGGAGAGGCATGGATTGTAGGAGTTATCCATTGAAAAACAGACACTCGAACTGGGAGTTCATTTTCAGTTCGGGCTTTTTTCTATCTGCAGCATAAAACAAAAGGACCAACAACAAATGAGTGATAGGAGAGCATGTTTATTTGCTCAATCCTATATCAATCCATGTCGTTTTCTACTTCTAAGTTTTATGTACATTCTACCGATAAATGGACAACACTTTAGTACAATAAATATAGTCCCACAATGGGTGAAAAAGTGATTTGATCCTATTATGTTAATGGTGATGTATTTGGCTTTTGACCAACATACACCAATGAATTGATTTAAGTAGGATCTTCTCAAGTCATGTAGGCCATAAGCTGGGCAATAAATGCTCGCTACCGACCAAATGAAACTTACTTTGCGCATAATGGATTGATTAATATGGACTTGTGAATTGAGACAACTTTATAAGAAAAGAGTCTACTAGCCATGTCATTTTGTGACATATTTAGTTTCTGTCACCATTTTTCAATTCTTCATTCAAGACTATTTCGGAGAGTCTTGGGTTTTGTACAGCGAACATTCCGTCAACACACAAGCCTAGAATTTCATGACAGAAAATCTAAGAAAAGAAAATGGTATAAAAAGTCTAGTAGCCTCTTTTCATGTGGACTGGCTGGTGAAGGCTGCTGGTTGGCCGCTGGATGCAAAGCACTCCAAGCTAACCGCGCAGGCTTTACATCTCACGATCGCTGAGGAAATAATGCTTTAAGTCGCAATCCACCGGCCCTGAGACTTAGTCAATTGTTGTGGCCACTTTGGGACGCATTGACCTTTTAAAAGGCACTGGCTGTTTTGATTTGTGATAGCCGCTGGGCGCGTGCAGTGGAGCCGTTTGGTGCCATTCTTAATGGGCGACACACCTTTTTTGCATTGGCCGCTGGGCGCTATGCGTCTTCTCCAATTTGTCCGTCAGCTTTTCCTCTGATCTATTCTTCTATGTCTACTCTTTTTTCATTATAACAGCAGCAACTGAGAGATTCCCTTCAAGCTCTTCCCAAGCGTCTTGATCAACGAAGCATTACTGACAATATATAGTAAGATTTTCCTACAGACGGCGCCAATCTTCTGTTTTGCCCAAAATGGAAAGAATAATTGAGAGCTGAAAAAGTCTTTTGCAGGAACTTTTATTTCTCATTTCATCCTTTGAATGTTACAGAAAGACATGAAGACAACCTGATTATACAAAAAAAGTCATCTCCACTTTTATTTTATATGGGTTCTTCATTGCTTTACCTTCTGAGTGCAGGTTGTTTACAATTTTTTATACAACCCCTCATCAGGCTTAGGGGATCAAAATAATGAAAACTTGGGTTGAAGGAAGGGAGGAGATAGTTGCTGTCTTCTAGGATTTGCTAGAGACTGGATTGGAGAAGTTTGCGATTCAGCTTCTTCAGCCAGTCTTTGTAATTCATCTCCATTGATGTGGAAGAAGAATTAATCAGAGAAGTCTACTTAGAACAACAGAGGCAATCTCTGTCTTTCCTCCCTAGTAAGAAGAACAAAGGCCAACCTTCAAAGGCTATTGCCTAGGTCTCAGAAGAAAACACCTATCACCGCCTGATTCTCACCTGATGGATGAAGGAGGGAATTTCACGAATGACAGAGTTTCTAAGCTTCTTTATGTAGATCTGAGAGACAATGGCATTTTTTTTATGGAAAAGACAATTGTCTAACCTCTTTCCATGTTCTTCTGAGTCTTCATTTTATAGCCTTTATGGGGTCATAACTGCTGAGATCATGGAGGAGTGGAGGTAGTTTTGAAACTACCATTGATGGGCGTGTAACTGTTCTTTTTTGCAGGTCCAGCAGTCGTTAGAAGAAGTAACTAACCATGAACCGTGGGCGACATGTAGCAGAGGAATAAGGAGTTCAGCAGCCAGTCTTGCATCGTCGAGCGGCCAGTTTCTGAATGGAAGTCAGCGGCCACTTCATCGTGCTAGACGACTTGTATTTTGAAGACTGCAGCAGCTGATTATGTTTTGCTGATAGTAGCCGTTGGAGAATTCTTTTGTTGTAGCCGGCCAGATTTCAGCAATCACCAAATGTCATCAATTTTTTTTTATGGAAAATGTGCATTTTGCCTTGGGGAATGTTATGTATGGGAGGATGAATTTTTTGTGTGCCAACAAATGGTAAAAAAGATCTAAAGGTTTCCACTAAAAAATGGGATAAGAGTGATTTATATTTTTTTACGGAGAAGCCCCACTACGAAGACTCATGAATCTTTTGTGAGTTTGAGCCATTCGTCACGACTTTTGCTATGTTGATGGCCGATAATATTAGTTGTTCAATTAGACTGCCATTTGTTTTCTTGGTATTAACTTCCTAAAAAAATCATGATAACGTGAGCTCTAACAAAGAAATATGAACAAGGAAAAAAGTGAATGATACAAGGTGGAGATGTGTATGACCCTACTTTTCCTATGCACTCAAACTAAAAATGAGTAATTTTCGACTTTTGCGATTCTATTTAAAGTGAGTTAGTGCAGTAGTTGTGGCGTTTTCTCTTCAGGGGCAGTATCCATATCTTTGCTTGTGAAGGAAAAAAACACAAAACCAACTATTGAAAATTCATTGTTACAGCAAACGTCTAATAAAAAATGACATTAGATTTTCATTTCTATCATTTTCCTCATCAAATGCATTTGAAATACGCAATACTGTGGTGATGGTTGGGTAATTATTTCAAAAAAAGACCATTTGATGGCTATACGTAGATATCCACCTTTTTTATTTACATTTTAGCCCCTCCTAATGGAAAGGCATTGTTTAGAATTAGGGCCCGTTTGAAAACTATACAAATAGGTTATTATCTTGGATTCTAAAATTTCATTTACCTGTTAAGAGTGTTTGGCAAACTTCTATATTCATCATTTCATTAAAAGCAGAGGTTTAACATTTAAAAACAATAGTGATAGAGGCTGGTTTTTTGTGAAGCCTTTTGTGCTATAAACCCTCTCTCTTAAAAAAAAATTCAAAATAGGGCTTAAGTTTTTTGGCAAATTTCAAAATAGGAAAAAACTAAAATGTGATTTCAAAATGGGCCTTACGTTTTCCAAATGCATTTCAATTGAGGACATCTGATGGGCTTGAAAACAAATGTCTCAGGTTCCCATCCCCTCTCCTTCATTCTTAACCAAAAGGCCTTTTTTGTTAACCCAAATGCGTGTAGGTAAATTTGGGAGGGTTGGTCTCAAATGAAAAAGGAAGGAGAGGGGATGAGAAAATGACGACCTGGGTCTTGTGTTTTCAAGCACTAAAGCCAATTTTGGGATTAAAAAAAAAGGAAAAAAATGGCTAGACAATAACCAATTTCGCCAATGTCTTCAATTGAAATGCATTTAAAAAACTTAAGGCCTATTTTGAAATCATATTCTAATTTTGTCCCGTTTAGAAATCTTTCAAAAGCTTAAGGGAGATGCTATATGCACATCTCTCTTTACTCCTTGCACAGCTGACCATGGGACCCCTCGGACATTCCCAAAATACCCCCATCTCATCCTTCTCCGTGCTCTGTGCACAACTCCTGGTCTCCCACCACCGCCCGCCCTCTCCCTCCCTCCTCACTATTTTTCTCCCTCTCCCTCCTTCACCTATCTCTCTCATTCTCCTTCCTCTCCCCCTCCCTCTCCTTGTCTCTCTTCCTCTCTTGCCATCCAACTCCACCCGAAGCCCACCACTGCTCTCTCTCTCTCTCTCTCTCTCTCTCTCTCTTTTTCTGTGCGGCTGTTTTGTTCATCATTAGCTTCTTAAAGAAAACATAAAGTAGAGAATGAACTGATCCAATCACTATAGCTGATTCTGTTCTATTGCCTCTTTAATTGGGAAAGTTTGGGACCTTTTGTCTTTAATTTTATTCTTTGATAAAAAGAAATGGGCAGTCAATATTGTTATGTTGGTTTCTGTATTTAGTTATTGGGGTGTATTATCACGTGTTTGATTTGACTGTAGAAATGGGAATATCAGTTCATTTCTAGCCTCATACAAGTCACTAAGAGGATTCTTTTTGGTGTTTCTTGAGTGGGTTTTGTTTTTGGAGTGAAAATGAAATCAGTCTCCTTTTTTTATTTTTTGAATGTAAGGAACTTATATATAAAAAAACCATTGTTTTTTTTTTTTTTTTCTAGCCTTACTCCATGTTCCCTATTTCACAATGCCTTAAAAAGTATTGTTTTGCTACATGGAGGTCTCCTTTACAGGATGGTGTTATGTTTAATTTGGCAAGGTTATGGTTTCATTGTCTACTCAGTATTAATAATATTCTTTTTATTGGTCGCTCAATAATAATATTCAACTCACATGCTGCCACAACACTTAGATATAGCATCAATGTCTGAATTTTTGTAATGCTTGTTTATTGAAGAGCAAGATAATTAGAGTCATTCAGTTGGATATCGTAGGCATGGATTTCAGTGTGGCTAGTTTGAATGTTAATGGTGCTATTCAACTTTATGTGGATGCACTTCCAAATTGAGTTATTGGCAATATGATCTCACTTCTTTTATTAGCTTCACTCCTACAGGTCTTAATTAGTTGCAGCACTGTTTTTTAAGTGATATAGATAGATCTCATGCCTTAAGAAAGAGAAAAACTAGGACTATGGATTTTGGTTATTACTTGGAGGTTTTGCTTCTGTGGTGTCAATTGTCAACTCAGCTTTGAACTGCCGTGGGTCACGTTGGTTGTTAAGGATAAAAGCTTTTTGGCTGGCAAAATCTATTTTGTAAAATTTGCTATTTCTTTATTGTGAGTCGTCCAGTACTCTAATTGTGTTTTCTTCTTTATGATGAGTCCCCTAGTATTTTAGAAGCAGATTATAAGGTTAAGGGTAAATTT
Organism: Persea americana; assembly: GCA_029852735.1. Classification (NCBI taxonomy): domain Eukaryota; kingdom Viridiplantae; phylum Streptophyta; class Magnoliopsida; order Laurales; family Lauraceae; genus Persea; species Persea americana. Next base: position 51,703,824 of record CM056810.1, on the reverse strand, counting down.
GCAGAGGACAAGGTCTGTTTCTTGAGTTAGATAAGGCATTATGTGCCGAGATCTTTTAGCTTGAACTTAGTAGGAACAAAAAGATTATGCGTAGGATTTTTTTCCCCACAACATCATCAATCCTATCTGCAGTTGTCTTCTCTCCTATTAAAATTATTTCATTGATATTATCATTATAAAAACTATGTATTGAGCTGGATCATGGGATATGTGCCTGAATCTTTTACCTAATTCTTTTACGCAGGAAAACATGTTACCTGTTTGAAAGCTCAAAATTTTTTTTATCACAAGCGTCATCAATATTATCTTCAGTTGTCTTTTCTCCTATTGAAGTACCTCATTAATGTTATTGTGATAAGCACATGTTTCCAATTTACTGCTTTAGCCAAACCTGAAGATCATTGATATTATCATGGTAAGATGTAACACCCCGTCTCGAGTTAATCAAGATTAACTCTAATTAATCGGAATTAATGTTAATTAAGCATGTTTCATTGAATTAATGGTGGTTAATGATCGAATTGAATTGAATTAGTCTCAAATGACTGATTTGAGCTTAATGAGAAGATAATGAATATTGTGAATGATTTGAATTGGTTTTAGATGTAGACCGTATGTTATGAGGACTTTTTCGTAAATATGAGTTTCCGCGTATTTTGTCGAATACGGAGACTCTTGATACTCACGCGTGTATCTCAAAGAGTACATCGATTTCCGTGGTAGACTTGAACTCATTCGGCGAGAATTAGATCGAATGACCTTTCATTTGACTTAAAATGTAAATAGTGAAAGGAAGATGGCTTATGTGCAAAACGGGCTTGTATATATTGAGATGAACTCCTTTGAGTTCATTCACTCATTTCCAGCACAAGGCAACCCTAGACTCCTTTCTCTTCTTCTTCCTTCCGTTTTCTTTTTCAAGCATCAAGAAACACTTCATCTTCTCCTTCTAGCTAGCTTCCATTTTCTTGGAGTTGCGCTTGAGAGAAAGTTCAAGAATTCTCTTCCATAGGTTACAAGTAAGTGTTTAGAACTTTCAAGTTCCATTTAGTGGGTTTTGAGTGTTTCTAGTGCAAAGAATTCATGGAAGTTATATATTGTGGATTAGTTTTGATTTTAGCTTCAAAGAAGGTTTTAAATTGGAGATTTCATCTCAAGATCAAGTAAAGCAAGGGATTTCTGCTAAATAATCTCCAAAACAAGGCAAGTATACTCGTCTCTTATGATTTAAGATGTTATTAGTTATTGGACTTGCTGGAGCTCAAGGAGCTCAAATTTGGAATTTCAGTTCAGAACTTTTTTTGAACTTCTCGGAACAGTGTCGGCTGACCGACAGTTGACCAACTCTTTCTAGGCTGAATTTCGTATGGAAATCTAGCTTCTGGAAAGCTGACCAAACTGGGTTCGGTCAGCTGAACTCGCATTACGGTGACCAAACCGACGATCGAGCTCGTCTGGGGTGACTGAACTGCAGATCGAGCTCCTCTAGAGCTCGGTGGATAGCGAACCGAGGGGTAACCGAACTATGTTCAGTTAACTGACACTGTAGTTTCGGTCGACCGACAAGGTGACCGAATTCCCTTGAAGAGTGTCAGAAATTGTATCAGAAAACTGAGCTTCTGGAAAGCTGACCAACAGAGTTCGGTTAGCCGAAATCCAGAATTCGGTTAACCGATAGGTGACCGATAAGGTGACCGAACTTGTGGGAAATTTCATATTGAGGTCTGATTTTTTTGAAATAGAAGCCCAATGTTTGAGGCTTGTATTGATGGTGTTTTTACCTAAACTTTCATTGGTGTTAGCTAACGTTATACTAATATAAATTTCACTTAAAAGTGGTGTCATCGAGAATAACACATGCATTAGATAACGAACGTTTCACCTGAATGTTGGTTTAGGAAATTGGATAGAGTTTAATCCTTTAATTGATTCCTGAGTCTGGCACTACATAGTATTTCTTAAGCTCGTTATTAAGCTGAAATGAATTGAATTAATGAAATAAAATGAAAGGAATTAATGAAATGAAATGAATGAGTAATGAACAATCCTACTGCAGTAGATGGAATGGAGTGTTCCGGAGCTCCGTGGTGATGCTAGTGATCTCTAATCAAGGCACTGGTAAATCCCACACATCTGATAAGCCACTTAATAAAGTGTAACCACTGAAATAATTGAATAAATCCTTCCTTAAAGCCTAGGTCATGAATGGTGCGCCCTTCCGCCTTGTGCCAATGAGGGCACTGATACTGAATGCTTCCCTTTGGGAAGAACTGAATGAATGAATACTAATATAATTGTCAGCTCCTGTAAATGTTATTGATTTGAATTGTCCAGGATTATTGATTATAGACTTGATAGACAGGTTATTAGCATATACTATCATAGACTTGTGTACACATTATTGAACTGTCGTGTTCACAGTGTTATTGATGACATTACAGGCCAAGTTGCTCGTGCCGGTAATCCAGAGGCCGCGCCGCTTGCGGAGGAGGCCAATCAGGTTCCTCCAGGAGGACTGATTGAATGGACATAGATCGGAGGGCGAGTGAATAAGCAGAATTGTAGAAATATTTTGAGAATTACTTTGTATATTCATTTTGAAGTAAAAAGTTGTCACCTGCATTGTATTTTGAATATGCGGTGGTTGACTTAAAAGGAAAAACTGAGATGTGTATATTGTACTTTACGTTTATGTAAAGAACTTGCACTGTTTTATTGTTTTGTTAATGTATATATATTTTCCACAAAAGTGTACATTTGACAGGTATGAATGTCTGTTATCCCTTGTGGATTTCGTTTTAACTCGGTTAATTCAGAATTTACGGGAGTAAGTATGGTGATCGCAACTTGGGGTTTGTCCATGGTAATGATAATCTCGGGCCTGGGTCATGACATAAGAGGTGCCTTTCCACTTTACCGCTTCAGCCAATGTTTAAGATCGATCTTTCTCATGCGTTCAAATGCTTTGCTGCCACAAGGTGTCATCATTTCATCAACTACTAGTACCCAATCTCAAGTTAATTATGCGGGAGCAGCCATCCTTGCCCATAATTGCAATTTCCTACATGTGCCCGTTATATGCCCATTAAAATGGAATCTATGTTGCTACCATTTCTCTGCTGCCAATATCGAGCCAACGATTTCTTGGCAAGGTTCCTTTCACGCCATCTTGTTGAACAAGCTCTAAAGTGCTTCGAAAGATCACCACGCAGATGAAGCTTGGGAAGTGTTCAATGCTTATAAAAGCTTACATGGGTTTCCTAGACAGGGATTGTGAGTAAATTGATCATTGAATTGTGTTACGCATCCGACTCTGGGTGGCTTCAGAAAGCATATGATATGGTGCTTGTGATTCTAGAAGAAAAATCTGATTTGCTTCACGATGACTTCTTGAACAGGCTCTAGCTCTTGAGATATCTAAGCAGGACTAGAAGTTATATGCTCTCTTACAAGAAGTTTGATCGTTTAAAAGTAATCAGATATTTGGATGCAGGCTTTGCAGGATGCCTCGATTCTAAAAAGTCGACTTCAAGAAATATTTTTTTCGTTTAGCTAATGGTGCGATTTCATAGAGAAGTATGAAGAAAATCCTAGTGAGCCCATCCACATTTGATGCAGAATGTGGGGCATGCTTTGAAGTTACAGGCCACGCCCTATGATGCGTGATTTTATTTCAGGGTTGCACATTGTGGATACAATCTCCAGATCATTAAAGGTTTATTGTGACAGCGACGCATCTAGAAAATTTGCACATAATGACAAGGTTACAAGCAAATCTGAAATTTTGAAAGTAAAATAACTTGTGTTGAAGGGAAAAAGTACAAAATTAGTTGGCGTCTATTATTGGAGCTCCGACGAGCATGATGTTAGCAGATCTCTTAACAAAAGCATTGGTGCCAAACCACTTTCAAGAGCATGTTAGAAATATAGGCTTAAATGAATTGCCTTAATAGGATTTATAAAGGCACATATTGATTGTATACATTATAGTTGTGATTTTGTATATTCTTGCTTTATTTATATTCACATGTGTTTGAGGTCTGTAAAGTGAGAATGTAAGGTGAATAGCATTACCGAAACCGTTAAGTAGGATTGTCTTGAAAGGTGTCCGATTTAGCCCTTATTAAAAACATTTTAAGTGAATATGTAGATTCAGTAATTATGGAAGGGAGCATGTTGTTTAAGATGTGTAACTGCCATATTTCTCATCAACATGCTAACTTAATCACAGGTTAAAGATTAAGCTTAAAAGTTGACACATAAATTATTTTGAAAAATGGTACAACTAGCCAGTGTCTTATTTTCAAATCTCTGATAACTTTTTAAAGAAATAAAAAAATTTCATGTAGTCATTGGACCAAGTGGGAGAATGTTGAACTAAGTGAGTGTGACCCACATGACCACATGGGGCCCACTTATTTCTAGAACATCCAATAAGGGGTATTTTTCCACTATCAAAGTTTTTTTTTTCTTTTTAACTTGCCTTTACAAGGTGCTCAATTAGGGAGACATGATTGGAGAGATTTTGAATACTTGCCTTGATGGAAGGACTATCTCTATAAAAGAATATTTTGGTTTACTTCCTTAACTATGGTGAATTCTCTGGGCTTCCATCACGTTACGAGAGAAATATGAAAGGGGATCAAGAAAGTTGTAAATCCCTCTTTGAATCCAGCCCTCTGTTGGTGTTCAAATCACATAAAGTCATAGAATCAAGTATGATTTTATCATATTTCAGATTAATTGTATTATTTGTTCATACCTAATGAGGTTTTGGGTTTATGGAAATTCTAACACTCCTCTTTTCTTTGTTTGATATTGTATAAAATAATATTAATTGAAGTATTTATTGATGCATATTTCGTAGGGATTTTTTATTAGTAAATATGTTTTAAATATATACTTAATAAGTTAATGATGAAATATTTGAGAATGACCCAAGAATGATTCATACATGCGAAGGGCTTTGAGATTAAGACATACATATTATTGCAACATACATTTTAATTACTCAATATGCATGCCCCATTTTTCATTTGCTTCTTTACTTACTATACCCGCTCCTACTTTTACACTTCCTCGTTTGTAGACCTTAAACTACGAAGCTTATTAGTATCTACGGTGATTTGAAATGGAATGAATGAACGAGTGCAACAAAATGGAATGGCATCAATGAATGAATAGAGACAAATGTAATAGAATGGATGTAGTAGAGTTCTTTCTGTAGATTGTGAGTAAATAGAATGAATGAACAAGTGTATGTAATGCAACGGAATGAATGGCTCTTAAAAGGCTTTTTTCTAGTGAAAGTTATGAATGGATTCATGGTTGAGTGAAGAGATGGGTGAATCAAAACAAGCAGAGAAACCATCCACTTGATAGCTGAGAAATAGAAAAAAGGAGTTGCAGGAATAGATTTTTCGTGATATAAGAAACATAACTTGTAACAAAATCGAGACATAATATGTCATGATATGACAGCTTAAGTTATGGCAATATTGAAACATAAATGCACTTTTGTGGCAAGAAAAACGTCTTTTTGGTAGGGGTGCACAAAAAATCCATCGATCCGTAAATCCGATCCAATCTGTGGATTTTTGTCAGATCCGAAGGTAAACGGATTGGTAACGGATTGAAAATTTTGTAATTCGTTAGCAACGGATTGGTGGCGGATTTCACCCTCAATCCGCATATTCAATCCCATCCGATCCGTTGACATTAAATATAAAAAATATATATAAGGGGTCTAAATATAAATTAAGATGTTTAAATATAAAATAAACAAATTGTAAGGGGGCAAAATGTAATTCCCTATAAACCTTTATTCCAAAAACCATACCCCCATTCGTGGCTTCGTCTTCCAAACCCATGTTCTTGCACTACTTTGTTGATTAGATCCTTTTTTGTTGTAATATAGATAAAAACAACTCTTTATATTGACCAATTGATAACTTGTATTTTTTTGTGGATTGTTAGTTTGTATGCTGATTTTTTTACAACTTGTTTGATATATATTTTTTTAACATTAGACTAAATGGATTGAATGGATTAATCCGATCCGTTCCAGTCTTCTACGGATCGGATCGGATTGGATTTTAATAGCCATGGATTGGTGACGGATTCTGAATTCGTCAATCCGTAGGTAACGGATTGGTCACGGATTTGGCCCAATCTGTACCAATTTGATCTGTGTACACCCCTACTTTTTGGTATGGAACACTCTGTAAAAGATATTTAAAATTTATTTATTCTGCAATTGACTGTGTTTAAGATTTATTATCCAATAAAAACTCCTATTTTAGATTATATATGTCAGGCCCCCACTAATGATTATAGAAACTATACATGAAATTAGGCGCCAAATAAAGATTCTTTGACATGTCACATCATATGATCCCAAATCGCGGTCCCACAGGATCAAAGTCCGCGGTGAGGTATATACATTTCATGGGTTAACCAATAAACAGCGTGGAGCTTCATAGTAGCTAATGGTATAATAAACGTTTCAGAGTAAATATGCAATTAGATTGCTATGAGTTCAAGTTTACAGTAAACAGAAGTATCTAATTACAAGGCCACCCAAACACTAGGCCAACAAAATAATAAAAGTGCCAATTCCAAAATGTGAAAGAACTTGAGTGCAGGTCATGGCGACTCAGTAGATTTCATCTGAACACCACTCGTGGTCATCAGGTTGATTTGCCTGATGCACATCCATCGCCTCCTCCTCGGGTTAGGCAGGCTCGGTACTTATGCACCAAGCATAGCATCATCAAACTGCAAGGAGTCGGCAAGTAGATATTCATTGATCGTGCAATCGTAAGTCCCCAAGTGCAAGGCCCTCAATTGTAGTTTTACCTAGTGAGTTGGGATCATATCCACATGGAGTTATTTACTTGTACCTATCCTTAAAAAAAACTAGAACTAAACTAAATAAAATTTATACATCAGTTGCACTACTAACAAATCTGAAAATAATAATTAAGTTACAGTCCCAAGATTGAAATTAAAGTTCTAAACCAGATTAAAACCCTCAACTAAAAATCCTAGACTAATACTAAACCTAGTTCCCGCAAAACAAAGAATCATTAGACAAGCAATTTGATAAAGATAAAAGGACCAGAATAAATAAAAAATAAAATAAAAGAAAGAGAATGGGCTTTAGAATTCAGATTTCCAACATTCAAACTCCATGGCTAGGGCCGAGGAATCAAATTAGAATTACAACATCAAATACAGTCTGCCGCCCCATATAAACACGCAGTGTTGAGCCATTAAAATTAATTAATGCGACTCACAAATATTAACTTATTCCTTGCGCATCACTAAGATTACATGAAAAAAAATACGGAAATTGACCAACATGAAACACGCACTAAAATTCTACTCTAGTTACATGAAACACCAAGTCAAGGGAGCATCCGTCTTGCGAAATACATCATCTCCTGAATTATCTTGACAAACATGAGCGAAGGAAGAGAGAGAGAGAGAGAGAGAGAGAGAGAGAGAGAGAGAGAGAGAGAGAGAGCATGTAGACGTCCCATGGGGCTGGTCCTCCTTTCGTATTTTTTTGGATCTCTTCTTGGTAAGGACTTGTTTCTCTCTTGGACTCTTCTTCTTGGTTTGATCCTAAGCAACCCTCCTATCCTTAGTGGTAATTTGAAATTCAAAGAATCTTGGCTTTGGAGAGGATCTTGTTTGAATACTTCTTGCTATCTTGGACTTCTAAAAAATTTCTCCTTGTCAGCCAAAAGATAAAATTCAAAAAATTCAAAATTTGCATGAGATGAGAGAGAGGACTCTTTAAGCATTATGTGTGGGACGTCCAAGGCATGTGTGGGCCCCGGCCCCTTGGACATCCAAGAGACCTTGGCTTCCTTCTCTTTTGCTTCTTGATTTTCTTTCCTTCTTAGTCTTTATCTCCTTCCCCAAGTTTGATACCTCCTTCCCCAAGTCTGCAAAATTTCAAACTTCTCTTAGATCTTCTTTCCATCTTGAGCCAATCTCTTGCTTGGTTTAAAAATTGAATTTGAATCTTGATGAGGAGTGAGTGTCTAAGATTGTGGAAACAAAAGGGGAGATAGATTTCTTGAAAACTTGGATGCACACAAGTGGGACCCACCCCCTTGGGCATGCATAGGGATTCACGCCCAAGGCTGGGTGTGTCCTTACTTCTTTTATTCATTTTTTTCTATATCTTCAATTTCTCTCCAATGTGGATACCCTCTATGTGATAGTCTCCTACAAGACAAAGATAATACTTCAATTAAAATTAAATGTATGAGACTTTTGAATACCATGCATGGGACCTAACTAATACTTCATGTTGCCTATTTATGTCATGATGCAAGAAATTGATGCATATTTAAAAATAAAAAAGCCTAATTGGTGAGATGATTAACTCGTTCAAAACCCTAATTTTATAAAAATCATGAAATTCAATGAATTTTGACTCATTTTGACCTAGTTTCCAATTTTTCGCTCAAATGTATGAAATCATGAACTCTTATGCAGTTTAATATGAATTGACCTAATCAAGGGCACAAATGTGCATGAAATGATAACTTTATGACCTAATTTTGTAAACTTATCATACATAAATAGTAATAGATATTTAATAACAAAGCGAAGTAAACACATCACGATCAAGTGAAACACCATGTCCTAAGACAGACTCTAAAAATGTAGGTGATCCACATAGGGTAATGGCATGACATAACATGTCACGGTACTTCGGGTAGCTATCTCGGTCTAAAGATCATTGGGTGATTAGCCCGACGTTGGGTATTCAACCCCGTCCAAAGCCAATATATACATCGGCTGGTTAACCCTGTCCAAAGTTCATCGGGTGATTAATCATGTTCAAAGATCAAAGTTGGCACTCAAGGCGGCAAACAATGGAACCTCACATTCTTTAGATGCACAATGGTGTACATCTGTCTCAATGTTCAATATAGTTTTGTGCGTTCATCCAAAGTCAAAGTAATCAATACTGGTCCTCCACAGAGGTGCTACACCTCTGTGTCAGACAACAATTTCTGAGTGGTGCTTGCTTGAGAATTCCTAAGACACAAACAATGAAGGGCTTGGCTTATCCCGCGTGAACAAGTTTGTAGAATGAGAGAGGGACTATCTTTCAATAAACTGTTTGATCGCTCCAAATCCAAAGTCAAACCCCATTTCCATAATAAGTAGTCATCTCGAAGCCTTTACAGTAGGGCCACTAAGCCTTAACACTTCAAACAATGTTGAACGATAGCAAACCAAACAATATGCCCCATGCATGTGGACATTGAAATCATAGTAAATGACCTAGTTTGACTGTCGATAATCAAGGACAAATTACGATCCGTTTCTAAATTGAGAATTGTTGTATTTGTACAAAGCATTGTTAACCCAGTCCCAAGTGTGGGTGAGGCTGTGATATCCCATTGTGTACCTCGGTTCATAATTAGTTTGTTGATATCCTCAAAACCCACTCAAATTAGTCCTAAATAAATCATAACACGTATGGAAGCCAGACAATTCGTATGGGTATGTTAGCTCACAACATCCTTCACTCATGGTCCTTCAATTAGTCCTCAAGGGTAGTGCCAAAGGTTCCCATGTAAGCTTAAAGTCAAGGATAGAAACTTAGTCTTCATGGTCGACCGCAAGACATCCATGGTCGATTGTGAGATCTCCCACGGTTAGCAGATGGCTAACCGTGGAGCTCACCGAGACCTTAGAGTAGAATGTCAAAAAGATTTATGTCAGGCATTTCTCCAAGATAGTAGCTAATTACCCAAATTTAGGCTTCACTCGAGGTCCATTGGGCCCCAAGACTAGAAAATAAGATTGATGGGGGCTCACTCAGGTCCCCAATCAAAGAGCAATCTGGAGTTCCACGGTCAACCCTGGTATCTTTCATTGTCGACCATGAACTCTAGAATTTAAAAAATGGAATTCTGCTAGGGTTCAGAGCTTATGGATTCCATCCCTTTCATGGAGCACCTGATGACAACATCATAATTAGGCCTTGCCCACTCCATTCCAACCATAAACAATGTCCAATCCATTCAATTACAACTTAGATTAGCATGTTATTCCCAATTTTGCTTTAGTTGGGTTCAAAGGTAATCTAAAGATGCGTTGAAGCTAGAATGAAGCAATAAAATCACATATCAACATATGAATGCATATATCCATTTGCCTTGGGGTGTAGTAACTCAAAAGAAGAAAAGCCCTAACTCCTAAAACCTCCGACAACTCAACTAAGGGAAAACCGGCCGAATCCAACTCAATCTACACAAACAACAGAAAAAGAACTCCTAAGCTAGGAAATCAAATTTCTAAGTTGATCAAACCCAATTCCTAGTTTCTACAAAAGAAAAGGCTCACCTAGAGAAGAGGAGGATGGGGTAGAGGCTTGAAAATTGGGTCTTTGCGATCGTGGAATCTAGAGGATGACGACGACGATGATGGATGGTGGCTTGGGGACCTTAGATCTTCACTTAAGCAAGAAAGAGGGAAGGAGAAAGAGATAGGTCGAGATGAGGAAAAAAAAACTTTGTGAAAAGTGAACTGAGTTGAATGATCAACATAACATAAAGAGAAGGAGATGAATATTTGGAATTTTCATTTTAGACCTCGGGATATGGGTCGAGGTTTTTTTAGGGTCTTTGAGGGTTTAGGTCAAGGTGTGATGGGAGAAAAGGCTCAGGAGATTAGGTCATCAACTTGACTATCCCAAAATCCACAAATCCAAAGATTATGAAAAAACCCCTCTAAACTTTTCTGAAATTGCAAACTACCCCCATGCTGTACCTAAACGAACTTGGATCTCGACAAGACTTCATACACATGATCCTAACAATAAATCGAACTTGCTTAGCTTCTAAACGAGCTTAGTTGACCCATAGACGATTAATTAAAGATAATTACAGCTTTTGGATTCTGTGGCCTTACAATATATATACTTTATTTTATATGTAGACAGACCCAAACCCAATTTTCAATCTGGTCAAAAAAGAGGGTGCATGCACTAAATTTTCAGTTCAAACACTTGGGGTAACCACATAATGAGACGTAGATAAACAATAGATATCGCTAGCCTAGGGGGCTGCCTGGCCCGGCCCGGCCCAACCCGACATGGTCAATGGGTGGGCCGTGCTGGGTTCTCCCTTGGACCGCCCCAATAGATCTTAGACACCACCTTCACCAATATTTAGTCCATCATCATATTTGCTAGCTAGTCCTTAATTTTAAGTATTGATATGTTGCAACTTGCGCACACCATCATCTGCCTCCCTCACATTTTCTAATACAAATAGAGAGACTTTAGATGATATACACCAATTAATGTGCCCAAGAAAAAGTAATTAGCAAAAATTAAACAAAATATAGCCTTAAAGATTAGATAAGGATTTCAAGAATTTCAAGGACCTTCGGATAAGGATTTAACCCATATTGCTTTCTGATATTCATTTCCTTAAATTCATCAAGAGGGATTAAGACTGAAATAAAACAAAAGCATTGGGAAGATATTAAACCCACATGTCAAAATCATTTTAGTCAAAACAATTTCATATATAAAAAAAATAGGAGGGAGGGGCCTTTGGGCCATCCTGGCCCAGGCTGGCATGTGGGCTGCCACGGCCCAGCACGGCACGACAAATGTAGTGATGTGGGCCATGCTGGGTTGACCCCCAGGTGGCCTGGGCATGGCGCAGTACAGCTGGGCCGACCAATTTGCAGCCCATTTTGCACACCTACCGGCTACCTCCTAGCCTTGGAGCATGGGGAAGGGTTTGGCAGGAAGATTGGGTCAGGGATTCCCATTTGCAATGCAAACTGCGAAGCAATTAATTAAACTATGAGCTTAACAGCCAAATACGTTTAGGCATCCGATTAATCGTATACAACTGGTGTCAACTACATCAAGAAGAAACACAAAAAAACTAATAACAATGATAATAATGTTGATCATGGGGGCATTCAATTCCCAATCACAAGAAAATGGGCTATGATCCTATATAACTGTCGCGACCCCGAACCGGGGCCCGGGACCGCGACGGGTGTGGTGTGGATAAAGAACTACTCATTAACAATAATTATACATTCCCTTAATTTCCCACAGGTTTCCGCAGTGAGGATTCCTCATACACTCATAGAACATTTATATTGGTGCGGAAGCGTGTAGCAAATCAAACTCTTAATCCATTCATATCAAATAAGACTGTTAATACACAGGCATGACGTGATGTCAGAGTGAGCAATGATCTCATTAGCATTCCCAAAATATGAAGTTAAAGTTTAAACAAAAACTCAAGTTAAATTAACATTTCCCAAAAATAAAGGCCAACAAAGGCCAGTACAACCCAAAAGTATAAATCAGTAACATTCAATAAACTCCCAAAATGTTCGCAGCTCAAGGCTAAACCGAATGTCTATATGACATCGTCAGCTTGCCACTCCACTAGTCGTTGTGGTTCATCAATCGCCCCCTCTGACTCCTCCTCAAAGGCACTAACGGGAGCTGGACCTGAGTACCACAAAAATGGGTCAGACACGACGGTCTGGCAGGTGGGTGAATAGATAATACCAAGAAAGAAATCAAAGCATATCATAGTTCTAACGGAATCTGTCATAAAACAGGATGCATAGTTCATTTTAAGTACAGATGCAATATAAATCATGGGGGGTATTCAAGGTACAGGAACTGACTAGGTGGCAACCACACTCAAGCTAAATCCTCTCTATCACTAAGGTGATGAGAGCACATTCAGTGCATTGGGCTCGAGCACACGAAGTGACGAGAACCAACATTATATACATATACATATACATATACATATAGCTAGGCAAGACCACGGCCGCGGAATCGGGTAACGGGACAGTACGGGATCCAAGTTGCAACTGGCGGGAGCACAAGGGGGAGACCCAAGTCAGTTGATCAGACTGACAAGGATGTCCAAGCTTAGTGGTGCCGACTCTTAGGTTACATGAGAAATCAAAGCATATACAAAACTATATCAATATAAAACATACGGGCAGGCGGGGCATGGTGCTCGTAGGCACACATTTCATATCCTTATCGGTTCATGCATAAACGAAGCTGGCGGGACATATCCGGCGTATAAATCCGAATTTGGGATAAAACCAGTGGAATCGGGTAATGATACATATAAACTGAATAAAACAATGCAATGAATCCTTATGTCATTAGGGACTATGTATTGGGGCATCCATATTCAAACGACCTGTATAAGGATCTTGTATGTCTAAATTACCCTTAGTATGGTACTCGAATGATAGAGGACATACTAAGTTTCCTTATGCACGTTGATGAATCTAAAATTCCCAATACCTTTCCGAAATGGTGTTTCTTTCTATGCCAATCTCCTTATGTCATCCCTTGGGTCTTTCCAAGGTGGTAGGGCATCGGAACAACCTATCCAAACCTTTAAATACCATATCTGAAACCAATAGAAAAGACTCAGGAATTCTGGGTAAAACTCGATCACCTGTCGGTCAGATGGCGGTTAGCTGCCGAGGTGATCGGCGGTTAGCCGCTGGCTGACCGCGGGGCTGACCGCGGTTCACCTTGCTAAAATGTAGCATTCTGTGTTTTTAACCGCGCATTTCGGCTACCTCGCGGTCACAGGGTTTTTGACTGGCGGTTAGCCGCGAGCTGACCGCGCGGCTGACCGCGGTTCGCCTGTCAAAACACAGCATTCTGTTTTTCTAACCGCATCTGGGTCGGCTAGCCGCCGGTCACCTGTCGGCTAGCCGCCAAGGTGGCCGCCCGCTGACCGCCCAGCTGCGGGAACTTCACATCAGGTGCAGATTTCAGTTCTTTGCTTCCCAACCCATTTCACTTCAACTCCAACCATTTTCTGACGTGGAATGGGTCTATTCCCTTCCATTTAACCTTTAATTCTTTCCACCAACCACCAATTCATCAATGCATTTAATTCACCTACCAATCCAAATCTCATTCAATGCAAGTACAAATATCATTTAAGAAGTTTGAAATGATCAAAATAAACTTGATGATGAATGCATTTATTCTCATAAAACTAACTAAGGAAGAAACCATGTCAATAAATACATTTCTAAAAGAATTATGAAACATAATGAACTAAATGAAATAGAAATGGTAAAAATTCCACATTTCCAATAAAACAAGAACTTATTTAAATCAAACCCATTCATCCACTTGCCTTGGTCTCCAAAGTATGCTAGTCAAGCTTTAATCCACTATCAAACTCAAAATCTACAATCTACACAAGAATCCCCAAAATATAACGTTACAACCCTAGAATGTCAAAATCAAACAATAGGTGGAGATAGCTTCCAATAATCAAGGTGAAGCACCTCCATGACTAGAAGAATACACAACCAAGAGATGAGAAGAGGAACTTACATGAAGAGTCCTCTAATGGCAAGAGTTTGCTCAGAAGGTAGCTTGGAATGGGAGGCTCTCTCCACAAATGGTATCAAGAGGAAGCTCTCATGGAGGGGAAGAAGATTACCACCTCCATTTTGCCTTTAGCAATAGATTTGAGAGAGATTGAGAGAGGGGGAAGCAAGGAGCAAGGTAAGTTGAAGAGAACTCTAGGGCTGGGCTGAGATTTCTTGTTCTCAAGAAGTTGCAAGAAGAGGAAGAGAGGGAAAATGACTCCTCCTTATATAGATAATGGCAAGGGGTCCCACAACTTAAAAATCCAATCGAGCTAAAACATCGTTCTACGGGCTTCGGATGGATTCGACGAAGAAGGAAGAATTGATCGTCGAAATTTCTACTTTCCAAAAAGTATATATTTTACGAGTTTCGGAGACATTGAAAATAGTGTCCAGATTTTGTGTAAAAGACTGTTTTACCCCTATCAATGGCAAAGTAGGGTTTAGAGGTCTCGAATGGGAATGGAACAAATACGAAAGTTGTCAGGAATCATAAAATACATTAAACGGAGCAAATTACAAATTTCTAGAATTATTAAGTAAATCCCAAAACTAATCAAGACACAATAAAAGGAACCCCCAAAGGGCCCCACTAGATCAAAAGAGTTCCCAAAATATCCAAAGCTATAAAAAGCTATTCTAATCCAAATTAAACCCATTTCCGCTAATCACGCTTATAGCTAAACACGTCTTAATTAACACTAAAAGGAAACTCTCGGGGCGGGGTCTTACATCCTCCACCCCTTAGGGCATTTGGTCCACCAAATGAAATAAAATAACTAACATCGGGTAGTAGATGCGGATACTTCTTCTGAACTTGATCCCGTAATTCCCACGTTGCCTCTTCAGGTCCGTGATTTTCCCAGAGCACTTTCACCCATTGTATAGTCCTTGTCCTCAGTTCTTGTTCCTTCGTATCGATGATCTGAATAGGCTCCTCGACATAGGTGGCATCTTCTCTGATCTCTAATGGTTCATGACGGAGCACATGCGACGGGTCGGGGACGTACTTTTTCAACATAGACACATGGAACACATTGTGTACGCCGGAAAGCTCAGGTGGTAAGGCTAATCTATAAGCCACGTCACCAATCTTGCTCACGATGTCGTAGGGTCCAATGTATCTCCGAGATAGTTTGCCTCTCTGTCCGAATCTCAAAGTTCCTCTAGTAGGTGACACCTTCAAGAAAACCTTATCTCCTTCCTTAAAATGTAAGTCCCTTCGATGAGAGTCTGCATAACTCTTCTGTCTACTCCGGGCTACTTTCAGACGTTCTTGGATCAACTTGACTTTGTCACTAGTTTCACTCACCATAGTCGGTCCATGAAAACTGCAGATACCTACTTCTTCCCAACAGACTGGAGTTCTACACCTCCTACCATACAATGCCTCAAAAGGCGCCATCCCAATGCTCGAATGATAACTGTTGTTGTAGGCGAATTCTCAAAGTGGTAGGGTCTCGTCCCATTGAGTCTTGAAATCTAGTACACACGCTCGAAGCATATCTTCAAGGGTCTGAATTGTTCTTTCCGACTGACCATCTGTTTGTGGGTGATATGCTGTGCTGAACTGAAGCTTTGTCCCCATAGACTCATGCAAAGTCTTCCAGAATCTCGAGACGAATCTGCTATCTCTATCTGAAGTAATGGAGACTGGCTGCCCGTGATGGCTGACAATCTCGTTGACAAACAACTCTGCGAGAGGTAACATATGCATTTTCTCTCCGGTCTTCATAGGAATAAAATGAGCTGATTTGGTAAGACGGTCTACAATGACCTATATGGAGTTGTTCCCTTTTCTGGTCCTTGGCAATTCCGAGATGAAATCCATGGTGATATGTTCCCACTTCCATTCTGGGATCTCTAATGGCTGCAATAACCCTGGAGGTCTCTGATGCTCTGCCTTCACCAACTGACACGTCAAACATCGGGAAACAAAAGCTGCTGTTTCCCTCTTCATGTTGTTCCACCAAAATCTGCCTTTCAAGTTCTGATACATCTTCGTGCTACCCGGATGCATAGAGTACTTCGTACTGTGCGCCTCTGTCATAATGTCATTCTTCAAATCTTCAATATTGGGCACGCATAGACGATCACGATAGAATAAGACTCCATCCACAATACGGAAATCAGGACGTTCTGCTATATGCTCTGAAATCTTGGCCAACTCTGGATCTTGCAATTGGTCGTCCTTGATCTTCCGAATGAACGAGGGTTCAGACACTGACATGTTGGCTAACATCACTCCCTCGCTTAGGGGCTGAAAATCTACCCCCAACTCTTCAAATTGCTGAAAGAAACACGTAACTCGTAGGCTTGCCACACTTGCTGACTTCCTATTCAAGGCATCGGCTACTACATTTGCCTTTCCCGGGTGGTACTTGATCGGAAAATCATAATCTTTGATGTATTCCATCCATCTTCTTTGTCTCATATTCAACTCCTTCTGAGAGAACAAATACTGTAAGCTGTGGTGATCGGAGTGGACTTCGAATTTCTCTCCGTAGAGGTAATGTCTCCACATCTTTAGTGCAAAAACGACCGCTGCTAATTCCAGATCATGCGTTGCATAGTTCTTCTCGTGGTCCTTCAACTGACGGGATCCATAAGCAACGACTTTTCTATCTTGCATCAACACACAACCGAGTCCTATATTCGACGCATCTGTAAAAATGGTGTAACTGCCGCTCCCGGATGGTAAAGTGAGGACGGGTGCTGATGTTAATCTCTTTTTCAACTCTTGGAAGCTGGTCTCACATTGGTCTGTCCACACATAAGGTGCATTCTTCTTGGTCAACTTCGTCAATGAAGCCGCAATCTACGAAAATCCCTGCATAAATCTTCGATAGTAACCCGCCAAACCAAGAAAACTTCTGATTTCTGACGCATTCTTCGGTCTTTCCCACTTCACAATTGCATCTATCTTGGCTGGGTCCACTGATAATCCTTCTTTGGAAATGATATGGCCTAAAAATGCGACTTCTTTAAGCCAAAAATCGCACTTAGTGAGCTTCGCATACAATTGATTGTCTCTTAGGAGTTGCAATGCTATCCTTAAATGCTCTTCATGCTCTTCTCTAGACTTAGAGTATACCAAAATGTCATCAATAAACACCACTGTGAATTGGTCTAAGTACTCAGCGAATATTTTGTTCATCAAAGCCATGAATACTGCTGGTGCATTCGTCAGTCCAAATGGCATCACTAGAAACTCGTAGTGTCCATATCTCGTCCGGAACGCCGTCTTCGATACATCTGAATCTCTAACTCTCAGCTGATGATAACTGGATCTTAGATCGATCTTCGAAAAGTAAGCAGCACCTTGCAATTGGTCAAACAATTCATCTATCCTTGGCAATGGATACTTGTTCTTGATGGTAGCTTGGTTCAATTTCCGATAATCAATACACATTCTCATGGAACCGTCTTTCTTCTTGACGAATAAAACTGGAGCTCCCCAAGGTGAGACGCTCGGTCTAGTAAAACCTTTATCCAACAATTCTTGCAACTGAATCTTCAACTCTCCTAATTCAGCTGGAGCCATTCTGTATGGTGCGATAGATATCGGAGCGGTCCCCGGTAACAATTCGATGGTGAAGTCAATCTCCCTAACCGGTGGTAAACCTGGGATTTCTCCTGGAAAAATGTCTGGGAATTCACAAACAATTGGGATCTCCTCCACCCCTTGGGACTGTTTATCCTCCGTGATAAACGCTAAATAGCATTCACATCCACTTCTCACTAGTCTATCGGCCTTCAATGCTGAGACGAATCTTGGACAAGAATTCTTCTTTTCCCCATGGAACAAAACGCCTGCTGGGGTTTCCTCTAGTTTGAACGTGAGGGTCTTATGGAAACAGTCCATCGTAGCATGGTACCCTGCTAACCAATCCATTCCTAGAATAACATCAAAATCAAACATCTCCAACAAAATGAGGTTCGCTGGTAACACCACATCTCCTATCTTAATGGCACATCTAGGATAATATTTCCTACACACAACTTGTTTGCCTACGGGAGTGGATACCGTCAATACATACTCAAGTTCTCTAGCAGGCATATCAATCAACTTAGAAAATTTTGGAGACAAGAAGGAGTGCGTAGAGCCAGGGTCAAACAAAATCTTAGCTTCAAATCCACAAACTAGGAGTGTACCTTCCACCACGTTATCTGCCGCCTCTGCATCAGCTTAGTTAATTGCATACACTTGTCCTCGCTGCTGAGGCCTGTTCTGAGCCTGTTGCTGCCTTCCTTGCTGTGCATTCCTATTTTGCTGAGGAGGACGCTGATTCTGGTTCTGTCCTTGCTGACGAGCTGGATGCTGCTGTGGAGGTCTATATTGTTGCTGTGGAGCCTGCTGCTGGAGTGGCCTGGGCTGGTTCTGTACGGCCAGTGCGTTCTGAGGTGGTGCCTGGCGTTGTGTTCCTTGTTGTTGCTGGTTCTGTCTGTTGTTACCTTGTCCAGCTTGCCTTGGGCAGTCCTTGAGCTGGTGTGCCATGGATCCACATCTGAAACATGCTCCCGTAATCGTACGGCATTGAGCACTCTCATGGTTTTTACCACAATGAACGCAAACTAGAGCATTCTGCACGTTTTGTTCATGCCTCGGTCGTTTGTTCTGATGGTTCCTTGGTTGGTGATTCTGTTGGTGAGCTGGTGCCTTTCCTTGGATCTTGAGGATCTTGTTGTTCAGGTTCTCGAATTTATAGGCCCTTCTCACAGCCTCTTCAAAGGTGATAAGTGGTACAACACCCGTGGCATCCCTCTCAATGATCGGGTTAAGTCCTTCAAGGAACTTCGTTATCTTTTTCTCCACAGTGTCAATCAACTCGGGGGCATATCGAGACAACCTCTCAAACTTCGTGAGGTACTCTTGCACAGTTGTGTTACCTTGTACGAGCTGCTGGAATTCAATGGCCTTCTGTCTCTTCACATGTGTCGGTACATACTTGTCACCGAATTGTCTCTTGAAACTTGTCCAAGCCTCTGCGTCTGCTATGGTCCTATACTCAGCCTTGATTGTCTTCCACCATATATCTGCTAGGCCGGTGAACATGGAAGCGGTGAGTTGCACTTGCTGTCTACCGGTACATCTAAATATCTCGAAGATGTTCTCTGTATGCTCCAACCAGTCGTCTGCAGCTAATGGGTCCTCGTGCCCAGTGAACTCCTTGGGACCCCTCTTCCGAAACTTTTCATACAACGCATTGGGATCATGTTCCCTATTGTTAATGACGATCTGAGTGCCTGGAGGTTGCGTTGGTGCCGGTTCAGGTCTCCTTTCTAACACTTCTAACAATTGCCTTTGCATCGTAGCCATCTCCCTAGCATGCTCTTCATCCTTCCTGCCCATCTGTTCTTGCAATCTGGCATGGTTTTCATTGGCTTGACGTTGCTGGTCAAGCATGGCTTGCATCATCTGTTGAAATTGATTCTGCATGTTTGGATCCGGAGTACCGTTTCCTAGTGGCCCGGTGTGTTCACTATTGCTTGCGGTGGGATTGTCGGTTACGGGTCTTTTTCGAGGTGGCATATCACTGTAAAAGAAATTGTTAGCACAAAAAGTCATATAAGGGTTACACATTGCTCACACGAGTCTAACTAACGAAAAGTCTAACGGATCCTCGCCACGTCCTTAGGATTTCTAGTTTCTTTTAATTGCCTGAAACACGTCTCACTCTGATACCAGTCTGTCGCGACCCCGAACCGGGGCCCGGGACCGCGACGGGTGTGGTGTGGATAAAGAACTACTCATTAACAATAATTATACATTCCCTTAATTTCCCACAGGTTTCCGCGGTGAGGATTCCTCATACACTCATAGAACATTTATATTGGTGCGGAAGCGTGTAGCAAATCAAACTCTTAATCTATTCATATCAAATAAGACTGTTAATACACAGGCATGACGTGATGTCAGAGTGAGCAATGATCTCATTAGCATTCCCAAAATATGAAGTTAAAGTTTAAACAAAAACTCAAGTTAAATTAACATTTCCCAAAAATAAAGGCCAACAAAGGCCAGTACAACCCAAAAGTATAAATCAGTAACATTCAATAAACTCCCAAAATGTTCGCAGCTCAAGGCTAAACCGAATGTCTATATGACATCGTCAGCTTGCCACTCCACTAGTCGTTGTGGTTCATCAATCGCCCCCTCTGACTCCTCCTCAAAGGCACTAACGGGAGCTGGACCTGAGTACCACAAAAATGGGTCAGACACGACGGTCTGGCAGGTGGGTGAATAGATAATACCAAGAAAGAAATCAAAGCATATCATAGTTCTAACGGAATCTGTCATAAAACAGGATGCATAGTTCATTTTAAGTACAGATGCAATATAAATCATGGGGGGTATTCAAGGTACAGGAACTGACTAGGTGGCAACCACACTCAAGCTAAATCCTCTCTATCACTAAGGTGATGAGAGCACATTCAGTGCATTGGGCTCGAGCACACGAAGTGACGAGAACCAACATTATATACATATACATATACATATACATATAGCTAGGCAAGACCACGGCCGCGGAACCGGGTAACGGGACAGTACGGGATCCAAGTTGCAACTGGCGGGAGCACAAGGGGGAGACCCAAGTCAGTTGATCAGACTGACAAGGATGTCCAAGCTTAGTGGTGCCGACTCTTAGGTTACATGAGAAATCAAAGCATATACAAAACTATATCAATATAAAACATACGGGCAGGCGGGGCATGGTGCTCGTAGGCACACATTTCATATCCTTATCGGTTCATGCATAAACGAAGCTGGCAGGACATATCCGGTGTATAAATCCGAATTTGGGATAAAACCAGTGGAATCGGGTAATGATACATATAAACTGAATAAAACAATGCAATGAATCCTTATGTCATTAGGGACTATGTATTGGGGCATCCATATTCAAACGACCTGTATAAGGATCTTGTATGTCTAAATTACTCTTATTATGGTACTCGAATAATAGAGGACATACTAAGTTTCCTTATGCACGTTGATGAATCTAAAAGTCCCAATACCTTTCCGAAATGGTGTTTCTTTCTATGTCAATCTCCTTATGTCATCCCCTGGGTCTTTCCAAGGTGGAAGGGCATCGGAACAACCCATCCAAACCTTTAAATACCATATCTGAAACCAATAGAAAAGACTCAGGAATTCTGGGTAAAACTCGGTCACTTGTCGGTCAGATGGCGATTAGCCGCTGGCTGACCGCGGGGCTGACCGCGGTTCACCCTGCTAAAATGTAGCATTCTGTGTTTCTAACCGCGCATTTCGGCTACCTCGCGGTCACAGGGTTTTTGACTGGCGGTTAGCCGCGAGCTGACCGCGCGGCTGACCGCGGTTCGCCTGTCAAAACACAGCATTCTGTGTTTCTAACCGCATCTGGGTCGGCTAGCCGCCGGTCACCTGTCGGCTAGCCGCCAAGGTGGCCGCCCGCTGACCACCCAGCTGCGGGAACTTCACATCAGGTGCAGATTTCAGTTCTTTGCTTCCCAACCCATTTCACTTCAACTCCAACCATTTTCTGACGTGGAATGGGTCTATTCCCTTCCATTTAACCTTTAATTCTTTCCACCAACCACCAATTCATCAATGCATTTAATTCACCTACCAATCCAAATCTCATTCAATGCAAGTACAAATATCATTTAAGAAGTTTGAAATGATCAAAATAAACTTGATGATGAATGCATTTATTCTCATAAAACTAAGGAAGAAACCATGTCAATAAATACATTTCTAAAAGAATTATGAAACATAATGAACTAAATGAAATAGAAATGGTAAAAATTCCACATTTCCAATAAAACAAGAACTTATTTAAATCAAACCCATTCATCCACTTGCCTTGGTCTCCAAAGTATGCTAGTCAAGCTCTAATCCACTATCAAACTCAAAATCTACAATCTACATAAGAATCCCCAAAATATAACGTTACAACCCTAGAATGTCAAAATCAAACAATAGGTGGAGATAGTTTCCAATAATCAAGGTGAAGCACCTCCATGACTAGAAGAATACACAACCAAGAGATGAGAAGAGGAACTTACGTGAAGAGTCCTCTAATGGCAAGAGTTTGCTCAGAAGGTAGCTTGGAATGGGAGGCTCTCTCCACAAATGGTATCAAGAGGAAGCTCTCATGGAGGGGAAGAAGATTACCACCTCCATTTTGCCTTTAGCAATAGATTTGAGAGAGATTGAGAGATGGGGAAGCAAGGAGCAAGGTAAGTTGAAGAGAACCCTAGGGCTGGGCTGAGATTTCTTGTTCTCAAGAAGTTGCAAGAAGAGGAAGAGAGGGAAAAGGACTCCTCCTTATATAGATAATGGCAAGGGGTCCCACAACTTAAAAATCCAATCGAGCTAAAACATCGTTCTACGGGCTTCGGATGGATTCGACGAAGAAGGAAGAATTGATCGTCGAAATTTCTACTTTCCAAAAAGTATATATTTTACGAGTTTCGGAGACATTGAAAATAGTGTCCAGATTTTGTGTAAAAGACTGTTTTACCCCTATCAATGGCAAAGTAGGGTTTAGAGGTCTCGAATGGGAACGGAACAAATACGAAAGTTGTCGGGAATCATAAAATACATTAAACGGAGCAAATTACAAATTTCCATAATTATTAAATAAATCCCAAAACTAATCAAGACACAATAAAAGGAACCCCCAAAGGGCCCCACTAGATCAAAAGAGTTCCCAAAATATCCAAAGCTATAAAAAGCTATTCTAATCCAAATTAAATCCATTTCCGCTAATCACGCTTATAGCTAAACACGTCTTAATTAACACTAAAAGGAAACTCTCGGGGCGGGGTCTTACAATAACCACCACAACACCATGACATGAATCGAGGGGATCGAGAGGAGACATGGCTATCACTAAACAAGGGCGTTGGTGTCAACAGTGTATAATTTATGACAGGTGACAAATGTGGATTTAAATAACAAAGGGTCAATTGAGCTAGCTAGAGTGCTGAGAAAGGACAAAAAAAAAAAAAAAAAACATGGATCAAAGGAATTTTACTTGAGGGAAGTAGGGTGTAATGTGACAGGAGACAAGTGGATTTTAATA
Organism: Persea americana; assembly: GCA_029852735.1. Taxonomy (NCBI): domain Eukaryota; kingdom Viridiplantae; phylum Streptophyta; class Magnoliopsida; order Laurales; family Lauraceae; genus Persea; species Persea americana. The sequence goes on along the minus strand of CM056810.1, from coordinate 51,680,305 downwards.
ACAAAGGGATTGATTAGGAGAGGCCTAAGGAAAACCATGGATCAAAGGAATTTTACCGGGACAAGAAAATGTGTGTTCATGAGGGCAACAACCCCGTGTAAGAGATAAAAGGATTCAGTGCATGAGGAATTAATAAGCATAAACTTTTTTCAGGTAAAATAGTTAGGATATACTTAGATCTCTTTTGATACCCTGTTTCCAAACATGTGGGTCCATCTGAGCATGGAAATGATATGATGGGCTTTGATGGATTTTGTCTTTTCATTATATATTTTGCTCCACTAGGGATTTAAAGTCTTACACACCCATGTTTCTAACTAGCTGAGATAGAGCTGGGGGCTGGTTCCATTTGATGCATTTGGATGCATTCCAAGTATATTGAATTTTCTAACATGATCAACACTCAATTGCTTTCTCAACCATCTAAGTTGAGAATCTTAAACAGAAAAAGAAAAAAGAAAACCATGTGAGATGAAAGGGTTGTAAATTCTTCGCTGAATTTGTAAAAAGTTCTAGAAAATGTACAGTATCAAATGAATAGACAAGGGTATGTTTTAAAAATCTAACCTATTTGACATAAAGCTCATTTGATTAGAGTATTTTAAAAGGTTGATTTGACAAGATGTATATTATGATTGATTGAATGCATAGGAAAACATGATTGAGTACAATTTTATAGTGTTCCAGGGATAGTAAAGCTATTATGATCGGTATCAGAATTGAGGAGTGGTATAGCGATCTAAGTATTATCAAAATTTCATACTCTCTTCGGTAAGCAATGGATATACACGGTTTAATTACCTTGTAAATACAAATGCAAGGAATTTTATGGTCCCTCATAGATTCCTTATCAAAGCCTTATTCCCAATAATTCGGTAAGAATTTGCCAAGTCCTCAAAATATCCAAAGTTGGAAGATCGCCAGTATTTCTATAAATGGTTGTATTTTTAGCCAGCCAAGGGAAATAAGACCCATGATAGAACTAGTCATGAGGAAATATGTTGCTCCCGCAGGATGAAAAACCCTTGTGATGGGAAAAGAACCGTAGGAGAAAATTACGAAAACTTGGCGTGGATTTCACGATAATCGTACATTGAAAATATGAGAAAGAGCAATTTACACAAAAAAACTGTGGTTTTTCATTCACTTTCAAATTTTTATTACATTGGTTCAATCTTTGGCCTTGTGGGTGTAAGTTGTTTACATCTACATTTTTACAAACTCCATTGGCCTTAGATAACATCAAAATGACTGAATACAATAAAAGATACATGGAATTGACAAAATAACTAAAAACAACTTAATTCTAGTCTAATGGCGATCATTGCATAGTGATCGGTCATTGATTTGTATATGGCTTCCAAGGGCTCTAAATTCCCTCTATGAATGAATTTGGGTGGTTTTGCCAAGTGGTTTTGTGGATGAGATTTGATTTTGACTAAGCAATTATCTCTAAGAACTATGAGATGCTCCTAATCGCCTGTTGAAATTGGGTCGAAGTAAGGTACTTCTTTTGGAGAAGATGGAACTTCCGGACTAGAAGACCACATGTCCGTGTCATTGGATAATTTCTTGTCGTCGTTAGGGAAATCGTACCAATTGGACTGATGGTTCTCTTTTTCGCTCGCGGGACTACCGAGGTCAGCGGACCCGGGAGTCCGTAGGGCTCAATCCTTTCGTAACCGGAAACAAAGTGAACATCAACTTTTTTTGTACAGGTATGCCAGATTTTCTACTCTACTTGGAATTGGCAAGTGGCGGTCCGTAGATCCACCTTCAGAAGTAGAAAAGAAAATTAACTTTTTTCTAGTTTTCATTGCACAATTATTTAAGAAAAGAGACATGGTTTGATTTAAATGCCGTGAATGGTGATTTTCATTTGTTTGTTGTGAAAGGTGGTGTTTCTGCAGTGAAAGGTGATTGGTGGTTTACAATTTTTATAAAAAAAGAAAGACAAGAGTTGTGATTTTTTTATATCCCTTTAAAAAATACAAACTATAATGAAAAGTAAGAAAATGAAATCTAACTTCTTAGGAGATTGTGGGGACGCATTCATATTAACGGCCACAAGTCGTGTGTGGACTTTGCCATCATCCTTCAAATGAGAACAAATGATGCTTTTGATTGCTTGGCTCGGCTTGAACCTCAAACTTTTAGAGGATAAAGATCAAAAGGATGTCCTATATCCAATAAAACGCTAAGTAGACGGGCTGAAAAGCCACGTTTAAGCCATGGAGACAGAAGGAGAGGGCCTTCGGTGGCCCCCCAAGGGACTTTGGTCACTTTATAGTGGTGGTCGCTGCAGAACTTCTTCAATGGAGGAGAGGTCGTTGTAGCAACTTTTGCAGAGTTTTTTCTTGTGTATTTTCTGGATTCCGTTGATTCGGTCATTGAAATGGTGGAAATGACCTCCTTTTATAGGCTTTTGGTGGCCACGAGGGGAGTATGTGAGCTTTAAATGCATTAATTGCATTAATCCTCCATGATGGGACGAATTGCAAGTTTTTAAATTTGTATTTTTGTAACTACCCTTTCTTAGCTTTTGATTGGCCGTTGGAGAATAAAGGACTTTCAATTGCCTTTAAATTCCATGATGGGAGGAGTTACATGGTTTAATGCCATGATTATGGTTGACTTGTAAGTTGTAACTCCTATTCCTTGTCTTTTGATTGGGCAGTCCAAAATAATGAGTAAATGACCATATTAATTTGTCATAAAATGGGTCATTAACTGCATTAAGTGGTCGCCAAAGTATTTGAAGAGTCGCATGCCGCGTTGTGTCTTTTGGGATTCTACAAGTACTGTAGGAAGCCTGGATCGCCGATGGATTTTTCTTTCGATTGATGTCGGATAATAATGTAATTTCAGACATTAATTGTTACTAGTGGGCCTGTACCATTTGTCCTATCGATTTTTCGATCGATCGGGCAGAAAGTGTGCTTTCTTGATTGGCCGGTTGACGATTTTGGAGTGTCCGATGACGAACTCATGATTTCGACGGAGGATCCGTGATGTTGAAGAAGACCGATGGATTCTCTGCCCCGTTAATAAGATTTTTGGAAACTCACATAGGCCAATCATCTCGAAACTCGAAAAGACACCCAAAAATGGGTTTTTGGTAGAAATCTGGCGACCTGGACTTTTAGGGTCGCCGGCGACCATGGGGACATTTGTCCCTTTCGATTTCCAATTTTCGATTTTTCTGCTTCTTTCTTCATTGATATTTTTCTTGGCATTTTCGCACATGTATTAGCCTGATTTCCCTGTAGAAACTTGACGAGAAGCCATGCAGATCAGAGGGCAAAGTTTCTGATTTTTCGGGAAAGCCGAAGACTTTGTCGCACGGAGTTGTTGATTTGCTACTAGAAGCGGAAACATAGTTAAACGATGTCGGAATGACCTGAAATTTGAGGTAAAGCCTCCCGACCAATAAATAAGACCAGTCGTAGGCTTTTATTTGAGTTTTGAAGCCGTGAAGGGTCCTGTCACCAATAGACTTCACTTTGGCGCAATGAAGATGCCGCATTTTGATGTACAGTTAATCGATGTTCGATTGACCTGAAATTTGATAGGGAGCCTATTGGAGTCATTTTAAGACGAACCATTAGCTCTGATTTGGAAATCATGGTCCCGAGGAGCTCCGCCACCGGGAGGCTTGATTTAGCTTCTCAAAGTCAAAGTTTGGTCGAATGTTGTCGAAATGACTTGAAATTTGACATATAGCCCTTTAGAAGTAATTTGAAATCACCCTTGTGGTCTATTTGATGAGTGATGGCCTCGGTGGTCCCTGCCGCCGAGAAGCTTAATTTTGCTGCTTGAGGGTTGATGTAGGGTCAAATGTTGTCGGTTCGACCTGAAACTTGACATAAAGCCTTTTGGAAGTATTTTGAGACATTTATAAGCCCTGATCGAAGATCTGATGTCTTTGACATTGTCGCCACTAGGAGACCTGATTTTGCTACGGCTTTTCCTTTTTGGGCCAAACGGTGTCAGAATGGCCTGAAATTTGATGTAGAGCCTTCTAGTGGCATTTTGAGGCAAACTGTGTGCTCTGTTTTGTGAATTAGGGTCTCCAGCTTCTCCACCGTTGGGAGCTCCTGTTCTGCTGCTGGAAGAGTGAAGTTAGAGACCAAATAATGTTGAAATAGCCTGAAACTTCATGTGTATTCTTCATATGTCTACTTTGAAGGATATAGCAATTTTTGTTTGATCCTGACAATATTTGATGCTAGAAGTAGCATTGCCTATTTGTGGTAGGATGCGGCTTTATGTAGTTTCTTGATGTTGAAAGTATATGAAGAGGCAAAGTGGCATTTTTGGTGTCAACATGGACGAGCTTCTTGGATCCTTGCTGGGTGACTCTTCAAAGAGATATCTAGGGAGATCAATGTTTTCATTGACACGAGAAGTTGAGGCTTGATCTGAAAATTGACTTTTCAGCCTTAGTGTCAATTGTTTGAGGGGAGTATCTGGATCCTACCCCAACACATGCGAAGACTTCTCTATATGATGGTAGAGTTTTTAATCTTTTGGTTGGCTTCTGGTCAGGGCAGGCTTTAATGGCATGAGAATACCATGGCCTCCTCCCAAACCAATTGAATTTAGAGTGTCATGGCCCATTTTCTTTATAATTGCTTGTGCCATTGGACTATATAAAGATAGCCGGGGCATACATTTGTTTTGGAAAGGTTCAAGCAGCGAATTTGATGGAGAAGCTTCCGATTTGTGGTAAAAGATTGGCTTTTCTTCTCCTGAAGTTGCTGGAATAACAAAGGAAGGAAACGCTGGGTCTTCTATGTTAGCAGGTGTCTTCATTGAAGGGAGAGTAGGCTGAAATTGTTGAGCATCTGCTTGGCTTGACGATGCGTCATCTTCTGTCTCTAAACCTGAATTCGTGTCTTACATGATAGACACGAAGGAGACAACAAACTTGCCCTCTGACTTTTGTTTTGCTTTCTTTGCTTTGGTTGTGATGACCACAGGTTTTGAAGATTTGAGGAAGATGACGAAGGGAGCTTGACCATTCTCTTTAGATTTGCTGGAGGGCTTGTTTTCTTCCGGTGATTGCTGAGGAGCCTTGCCTTTATCTTTGTGGAGATTTTTAGCAATGGGTGTCATTTCTCCATCCTCTTCTTCTGTTTCATCCTCGTACATGGAATCTACAAAATGGACTTCCTTACCTTTGAAGGGTTTTCTATCTGCAAACACTCAATGTACCTTACATTCGTTGCCAACGAACTTGATGCATTGATGTAGAGTTAAAGGGACAACACCATTCTCATGCATCCTGGGACGTCAGAGAAGGATGTTATAGCATATACAGTGACTTTAGAGATAAGATTACCGATTTTCAACTTGAATGTAATTTTGCCAAGAGGCCTTTGACTACTTCCATCTTATCCAAAGATAGATACAGATGTGTGACTCAGCTTGCTGCGCGGGATACCTAATTCTTCGAGAGCCGAAGTGGAGATGAGGTTGAGTGTAGAACCTGGGTCGATATGGACTCCATGTATTGGCATTTCCTTGATACATCCTATGAAGTACATGGGTCGATTGTGCCTTGTTTCACCAAGTAGGAGATCTTCTTTAGTGAAGGTGATGGTTGCAGTTGTTGTTTTTTGAACTGAGAGGCATTCAATGCAAGATTGCTCAATTTTCCTCTCGTCTCCCTTTGAGGAGGTATCTGATTTTTTGACCCGGTAATCCATTTCAATTTGTAGGACCTGTGGGACATGTTTGTTGACATCCGCATTTAGCATTTGTATTTTCGAAATGAGACTATCACAAGTGTGTGCAGACACTCATAATAGGTGTAGGATGTGCAGTTGTATAGGTATTTGTTTGAAGTGCTCAATCATGTCATACTTGAAAGCCCCATTGTGGCCTGCATTTTAATTATTGTTGCCACTTGGGGAATTTACATCTTTTCCCGAAGGATTTGAATAAGTAGAAGCAGAAGGTTGGTTGTAATTTTTGTAGTAATCCCGACCAAAGTGGTACCTCTACCAACTTTGAGTGTTCTTAGGAAGGGTCTTCATTTGGAAGAGCACCCTCGGGATCAAGGGGTTGATCCTTTTCATTTACTGAAGATGTGTCTGCAGCAACGTTGCCATCCCCAGTGATTGTGTTGCATGGAGCATTTTCCGGAAACAAGTTTTGAACAACATCAAACAACTTTTCTTCTTTGTCAAATAATTCATCGGTTTAGACATCACCTATCAGATTGGGTACATGACTAATTCATTCAGCTGGACATTCTTCATGATGATCATTTAGAAGGGGTGTGACTTCTGATGTCATAGTTTTAGGGGATAAAGCTTGAGAAGGAGCTGCTTGAGAAGATGATATCTTAGAGTCACTTGAGAAGATGTAGCTTCAAAAGATATACTATAAGATGTGGTATGAGAGTAAGTGGCCTCAGAAGATGAGGCTTCAGAGGAACTATCATCCCGAACTATCGCATTGCAGGTTGCTTCGACGGGGGACGTTCCCGGAATGGATAGTTGGAAGTCAGACTCATCCTCGGACGTAAGAGGATCATCAATCCAACAGACGGAGGTTGAGGCGATCCCGGATGATCCTTAGCTAGAGGAGTTCCATGAGTGGTGTGCCGACAACGTAGTGTAGTGTTGTCACTCTTGGCAAGTGAGCACCACATTCGGGTGCCTGCTTTTGGAGTCTTATCTTTTGATTTTTTTGTATCATGGCCTAGGTTTTGGGATGGCCATGTTTTCTATAAACTTTATATCTTCTGTGTATAAACTTAAATATAAAAAGGGAAGTCAATGCCTTGCACTGCAAATTATGTTATGAACTTTATTGAATGATTATTGTTATTAAATCTTCCGCAGGTTGTTCAGAGGTTCAAACATTCTATCTTGACCACGGACTGAGATCTTTTGGACCTAAATTGGCCCCTAACCTCACACCCTGGATCCTGTTTACATATTAATCGAGTATAGGGGCGTGACACTACTAAAAGACAAGGGATTAGGGATTCGAGACACCAAAGAGAACGATCTTACCCTCTTGGCTAAAACCTGTTGAAGGTTCCTTTCTGATGAAAGCCGATAATAAGTTCAAAGATCCTTAATGCAAAATATATTTTGAATAAGCCTATTTGGGAGGCCAACTTTAGAAATTGAAATTTCTGATTTTGGAAAGGGTTTATAGAAGCAACTAATCTTATTAATGAGAGGGTGTGATGGGTTATTTGCAAAAGAGGATGAAAGTTTATTTGGAATCTCAATTGGATCCCTTTGGACAATGGTCTTAGAAAACTTTTTTTTTAATGTGGTCAGTAAGAACCTTTTGATTAAAGACCTTTGGAATTCAGACAAAATCTAGAATGCCTAGCTAATTAGAAGTAATTTCAATAATTCTACTAATGCGGAGAGTATCAATAAAATCCATATCCCTTATAGCAGAAATGACAGGAGAATTTAGCCCATTTCAAAAGGGGATGAATTGTCTTCAAGATCTGCCTACAAACCCATCCATAGTGAAGGTAGAGATATCCTTACCTCTCCCATTAATTCAAATTCTTTATGGCATCTTTTCCTACCTCAAAGAGTCCTTTTCTTTTCATTTGGGATTCCTTAATAACACAATTCAGGCACGCAAATTGCTTCACAATAAAAATATTCCTGAAGCTGCCTTCTCTCTTGTATATGCCTCGTTGAAGGGTCAACTGAGCATGCTCTTTTTCTATGCGAACATGCGAGAGCTACTTGGTTTGGTTCTAACATTGAAATGCTATCTCATATTGTTGCTCTTCTCAAGATCAGGGTATGGTCGAGTTCTTTCATAGGGTTTCGTGATTCGTCGGTTCCACCAACCCATCCTCAAACTAATATTTGGGTCTTGGATTTGTGAAGGGCCATATGGAAAATCTAATATGATCTAATTTTTAGAGGCATGAAAATCCATCTTTTTTCTTACGATTAACATTGTTAAAAGAAGGATTGATATCTCTATGCACACATTTGAAATGGATTGAAAATGCTCTCTAGAGTTTCATCGCAATTTTAGTTTGAGGACCCTAGAGGCACGACTCATGTCTTATCAAATGCCTCATTTATAGCCATGGATGGAAAAGATGGATTTGACTTTGCTATTTGGTTTAATGGCACTTGGGTGCATGCATGATCGCTTGATGGATATAACGTCTATTCTCCAAAGAAGCAGAGGTGATAACTATCTAATTTGAGTTTAAATAAGCTAGTTTGCGAGTATTCCACATGATTCATCTTTTGTTTGAAGCTCTTAACATGGTTCGAGCGATCAATGGGATGCCAGATTGGTCTATCCCCAGTCCATTTTGTTGTACTTCAAAGATTTGATCTTCGTTTTCCCATATCCCTAGGAACTCTAATGGGTTTGCTCATGAACTCGTCAAGAACTCCTATGATTGTTCTTTTCTTTTCTTATTGTTGTTGGGTTTGTTTCCTTTTCAATCTAATGAATTCTTCTTTCTATTAAAAAAAAAAAAAAAACACTCCCATTCTACCTCTCAATGTGTTCGTTTCCCTCTTTCAATTTACTAGGCTATGGAGAGGATGCAACAAGGAAGCTTAGAGAATAAGGTGGAAGTAAGAGATTCACCGTTAGCTTTTTTATTCATTTGATTTTGGTCTTCCATAGCTGGTATACACCTTTTCTTTTTCTTTCATTATTCAAATATAAGAAAAAATATTATAATTTGAATTGAAAGTGCTTACTGTTGTTGACATAATAACTTAATTGGTCTCTTTTAGAATGTCTATTATTTAGTTCCTCTTATAAAATCTCCAATATTTAATCTCCTAAGTAGCCATGACTTTATGGTAATGTTCACTACGAATTTATTCATCACTTACATTTTTTATAGGTTTATTAGTGTTTAATTGTTCTATATATGGATGTTAAATTTATGAATGTTTGATTTTTTATGGTTGTTTGATTTGCATTATATGGCTGTACCATGCTTAGCATGGGTTTTTGTGCTAGTAAATAATTGGAATTCTTTGATCACTGTGGCCCCTTTAAATGGGCAACAATTCATTGTCTAGACACATGATTATTCCACTTGGGACCTTTATTTATTTATTATTTATTTATTTATTTTTTGCTTACTTGGCTTAGTAGCCTAGTTGGAGAGGAATAAAGCCACCCACCAGGGATCAATCCCTAGTGGGTGAGATTGGCATGGGATGGGAGGAGTAAAGTTTCCAATTCCACTTGGGACTTTGTCATATTTTTTTCCCATGGTATGGAGCAAATAAGGACTGAAAAATAAAAGTTGGGGTCAATTGTTTGGCTTATGTCACATATTGTAATAATTCACATCTAAATATTTTTATTATAATATATCACTTTATTGTCATGCATCGAGGTGCACTCATTGACAATGGTCATTTTGCAAAACACATCAACCACCTTAAAATGCCAGTCGTGTGTGTACTTAAATATGATCAGACTGTATCCATAATCAGTTGAGGTAAAAGTGATTGCAAATGTTGATTAGGGCCTCAAGACCTGTACTTATCTCCTGACAGTGATGACGCCTTTCAAGGTGACCATTGTGTTTATTGAGGATAAGCAGGTAGTTACTGCCATTAATGCGTCCCCACTTGTCGGCAGAAAATGGTAATGCCACTTTCTTAAATGGTGATTAAGCATTAGAGAAATAGATTAAGGGTAAACACTGATTACATCTTGAGATGGGGACACATGCCCTTACTGTGGCATGCTTCCCTTCTGTTTAACTAAAAGAAACAAAATCTCTCAAGTGGATAGTGAAAGAATCCCTACGCCACATGCTCCTTGGGGACCATCAAACCTACATCTAGAGACCCCAACAAACCCAAGAGGGCATCCCCAAAAGTCGTTGGAGGAAATGGCTTCTTTTTTGAGTTGCATGGTACTGAGTCACAACTCACAACATGCAGGGCTTCAAGCCCTATAAAGGAAGGGAGAATATACAAGCACTTGCATGCAGAAGAGAAAGCCCACTCCTTGGCTCTTGCTTTGAAAGGAGAGGACAAGGACAAAGTAGGCCTCCCAATGCTAACATGTGGCTATGGGTTAACGGGTGCCATGTGGTCTAAGCTGTTGATTTTCTATGAGTACAGACGATCAGAGATCATCCGCCCATTTCATGAATCAGGTGAAAACCAAAGTGGGCTATGATCCAGTGGTCAAAAAATTAAAATTGAAAATTTTGTTCGATAACTTATATTGGGACTTATGAGTAGCTCTCCCATAGAAGAAAACTAAATGACGAAATGTTATGTGATCGAACATGTTACATACAGGCGAGTCCTCTATTCACAAAAGAAAAAAAATGAATTTTGTGATATGTATTCAAGAAGTGCAAACGAAATATGTATTAATTGGAGACGTCAAAACTGGCCTAAATGACCTAAATGCAATTGTAGGAAAATATGAAAGGATTATGAAGTTTCTAAAACGCTCTTTAAATAAGGTTAAGTAGAAAAGTCGAGCTTATGAAATTGTGAGAATGTCCTCCTGTGAGCACATTGCATTTTCTCAAAAGCAATCTATTTGATGGGACCACTTAAATGCATGTCTATCAATGGAAAGAGGGTGGATAGTTAGGTCTACATATGGACGAGGGGAGCCAAAAATCAGCCATGCTAGATTAGCCTAGCCCTTGATCTAACGGCCTTAAAGTCTAATGGCATCACAATAGTAGATTTTCTAAGATTGAATCTATTGGCAAGTGAATTTTCAATGAGCATAAAATTGAGCCTCGTGCCAGATTGGAATAACAACAGTATCAAAAGGAATGCACTGATTAAAGATGGCCACAAGTGAGCCTTATAGAGCCTAGGAGAACATTTTCATTTAAAGTATACTCCAAATAAGACTTCAATGATGAAGATAATGATGACGAGACAACCCATATTGCTTCTTGTCTATTTGGGTGCCCATGACATGATTTAGAAGCACAACCATTGGTTATCATTTATGACCAAAGCTTATGTTTCAGCTATTAAGATAACTTATTTATTTATTTATTTATTTTTGTAAATCATAAGTTTCATTAAAAAACCACCAAAATAACACTAGGAAGACTGCATCAGGGATTAAGCAAAGAAGCAAAAGAGCGAGTACCCCAAACTCCAAAACCCCAAAAATACATGGGCAAAAGAGTTCAGCCTTTTCACAAATAAAATAAAAATAAATAAACTCAAAATGAAGAGCAAGAGCTTTGATGTCTTGCACAATGGGTTCAATAGACCAACTTAAAGGATCATTTTATAGCTCACACAACTTCCAAAGCATTGGACAAAATGTGGACTCTATAGAAGCAGCGAGTTCTAGCTTCACTTAAGGTTGCAACAATTGCCCTTGTCTTAGCTTCTTTGGAGGAAGAGACTTTTGGGCCACTACAAACCCAACACCCGCGAAAAGATCGTCATACCTGTCACGTCCCCCGAATCCGGTTAGAAAATAAACCGGATCCGGGGAGTGAAATTTAGGGCTAATTAAAATTTTTTGCCCTTTAGGCCAAAGGATTGTAAGTCCGCTGTGAGGATAATGTATTACAAACTTTAAGAATATAACACTGTGTGGAATCATACAATTCGGGGCATAATTTATATATCAAAACAATGGATAACAATCTTATTTATTAATTTAAAGTTGCAAAGAATAAATAAATTTAATAAAAAGGTTAATTTAATTACAATGGCCAACCCAATATCCACGGCCATTTAAACGAAATGGAGTCAATGAAATAAAGGTCCAACGATGAAACAATAAAAGAATAAATCAAAATCTAATGAAGTCTCCATGAGGCTCTCTAGTGCCAGGCATGATGACGCTACTCTACATCATCGGCACGCTACTCTCGCTCCTCCTCTGCTGGTTCGAGATCCTCTGGGATCTCCTCACCTGCCTGCTCCTCATAGTAGTACTCACCTGATGTGTCTGCACACCAAAAAATAGAGTCAACGACATGTTGAGCAATAGATAGGCAAAGTATAATAAAACATAACATGCATCAAGTGTTAGAGTAGAGACAAGTACAAGATCATAAGAATACAAAAAAAAACGATACTAGGCATACTGCATTAGTAATAATCATCAGAATCAATAATAAGAGATCTAGCATCATCTAGCAATCACTACTATCCAAACAATGCAATGCAAGAATTAAGAGGGAAACTCCGAAGATGTCCAAGCCACCTCACGGGGTATCAGTAACAATTCCAATTCGGACTACTGATACCAAAGTCCGACTCCAGGGGGATCCAAGCTCCCGGTCCTAGGAATAGTAGTACGGTCCAAGCCCACTCCCAACTATTCAAAGCCATGGACGTCGTCCAAAGCCAACTGCCCACCTCGATGTCCGAGTAACCGGCCCATCAATAAAACCCTCAAACTGCAATTGGCCATGATATGCAAATAATAATAAAGTGGTGCTCACACAAGGAAAACCAAGACAAGCAAGTTTGGCTAATTTAACAAATGAGACATGATCATAGGGATTATCCATTTCAAAACAATACAAGACAAGTCAAGCACATATGATAATCCCTTATAACTAGCCAGTCATGTTTATCAATACTTGACATAGGATCCTATGGTATACTCTAAGTCAGGTCCATGTCCTAACCTACAAGGACTTATGTTTCATAATTAGTTAAGTGTTTTATGCTAAGAGAGTGTACAAGAAACGATAACAACGGATACAATTCACAAGTCAAGGAGGAATTACAATCCAAACCTAGCCAAGTGGTGTCAGCCCTATACCCCATATGTTCTAATAGAGTACGTGTAGAATTGGATCAATGATGTTTTTAAGGAATTCCCTTGGTGTACAATCATGTGGAGCATCTATTGAGACAATTCCATACGCATTCGGTTATACCACTCGTAATACAGGAATACCCAGACAACCAATCAAAGCACACCAAGCCCCGTGCTTTGACTCCAATTCCCATTAATGGTGATGTGAGAGTAGGTTCGTGGTTTCCAACATCTAAGGCTCATACCTAGGTTAGCAAGTCTCATTTCCAATAAAACATGGACTGGATCATTAATCTGAGTAATTTTCCTACTTCATGATCTTTGATCATAATGAAACTAGAACCATTGGATTCTACATCTCAAGAGCTTTCTAACGATATATAGCTCGCGAAAGTCCGACTACCGGATTAAAAGTTATGAGTGTTAAAAAATGGCCCATTTACATACCCCCGCGGGTTCCCGGCGTCCGGACGCCCAAAACCTGGCGTCCGGATGCTCGGAACCAGTATGGGTGCCCCAAGGCTCTGCCATTTGGTGTCCGGACACCCGAAACCTGGCGTCCGAAAGCCCGGAGGCAGAAACACTCTCCCAGACGCCCGAAATCACCCTGTTTCTTCCACTAGGCTCCACAAGCACCATAACCTGCACGAAATTGAGCCTCCTGCTCTCCCAACAATCCATTCCCATCATTTTACATCCAATCTAGAAAATTAAAACATTTTAGGATTACCAATTACGAATTAAACCAACCCAAATCCCCAAACCCTAATCTAGCATGTTAATCTCCAAATCAATAAAGGAAACAGGCTTGGAATTAGGAAAATCTAACAAGAAAGAATAGCCAATCAATCGGAAACATACACACATGTTTAATTATAAAATGCAAATCTACTTGCCTCAACCAAGGAGAAGATGGAATTGGGAAAAATTCGAGGAGAAGTCTTCTACCACGAAAAACCACGATCTACCCCGCTCAAAAGCAAACTAACAAGAAAATGAGAAGGGAGGGGAGAAAAAGATCAAGAACAACCTAAATCTAATCAAAAGAGAAGATGATTGAAAAGATGAGGGTAATGGAAATCTTACCAAACTAGGATAAATGGAAAGAGGAGATTGCGAGGAAGAAGATGTGCGGTTCGGATCTTTGAGATGATCTCTCCCAAGAGTTCTAGGCTTGAGAAGATGAAAAAGAAGAAGAAGAGGGTTGCTATAGCTTTGTTGCAGAGAATGAGAATGAGATTAGGGTTAAGTCTAGGGTTAAGGAAGAAGAGAAAGAGAAAATGACAAGTTTGCCCTTAAGTGGGTCCGGTGAAGAAATGGGTCACTTGAAGAGGTTCTAATTGTCGGATCTCGACGAGCCAAGAGACAAAAACGATCAGCGCGACGAGACCTTTCCAATGAACCCAAAATCACGGCGATTGGAGTTTTCTGGAAAAACACTCAATTTTCCTTAAATTGCAAACTACCCCCTATTATGATCAAACGAACTCGAAATCACACGAAACTTCGCAGACACTATTCTAATGCTAAAAGAAACTCGTTCATGATCTAAACCCACCTAATTATCTAACAATACAATTAATTATAGTAAATACAAAATAAATGAGTCAACGGGCCTACTATTGGGCCCACTGCCCCAGTAAGGTCGCGGACCTTACAATTCCAAAAGGCAAAACCAAAATCAGATTTACCATTAACAACATTAAAGGCTACATGAGAAAAGACAAATACAAAATCTTGAGATAGAGTCAAACTAAAGCCTTGATTATGATCGAATGACAAATGATGGAACTCATCTGAACTGCCTTCAATTTTGATTATCAGATTCAAAACAGTACTTAGAGGAGATGAAGGGTTTATTACCCTACTTCTAAAAATAAACTCATTTCTACTTTTCCAAAAGGGCCACCAAAGAGCCAAAACTAAGGCTTTAGACGAGGGGTTGATAGGATAAATTATTGAGACACGTAACTCTATAAAAGATTTCCACCACTCTATAACATTGATATTGGGGTGGTTATTAGCAAGGAAACCAAGGTTAGAGCCAAACTAGGTGGCTCTTGGATGGTTACACTAAACAAGAGTATTTCAACAGACTCTTTGGATTTATCACAAATAGGACAGTTAGTGTTACTGGGAATAGATTTACTATATATGTAAAAGTTTTCATCCCTGAATAGCATTATGCAAACACTTCCACCTAAAGAAATGAACCCTTTGAGGAAGGGGAAGTCGCCAAATGGTCTTCCATTTAAAAGAATAGGGGACAGTACCATTTTTATTGTTGAAAAGAACATTATAAGAAGATTTAATAGATATCTCACCATTATTAGTACATGCCCGAATTTTACTATCTTTTCGATTATTTTGAGGGATATATGTTTTTAAAACACAATCAATATCCACATTTTAATGGTATTCCCGAGAAGGTGTATATTTCTATTATTATTCGAATCGATAAGGTCCTTTACAAATCACAACCATATCTGGATCAGAAATAACTGAAAAAGGTTTTTTTTAAGGCCTCCTTGACAAGGGATCCAATTGCGCCACCAAATATAAATGTGTTCCCCATTATGAGATCCACCCTACATTATCATTGATAAAATTAGTAGCTTTTCATAAATCCCTTTCAAAACCAAGAATTGCCCTTCCTAAACTCACTTCCCAAAGTGATTTATTTGGACAATAATTCGCTTGTACGATTTTAGAACTTAAAAGATTTTCATTAGCCATACATCTTCGGCACGTTTTTGGTAAAAGAGCTAAATTATTAGTTTTAGTATCTCTAGTGTCCAATCCCCTATCATTAATAAATTTGCACTTATCACCCCATTTAATTGTTTGCAACTTCTTTGAATTCGGACTGTCCCACCAAAAGAATTTTTGAAACATTTTACCCAATGTGTCAATCGCCTTAGGTGGGAATTTGTTACACCCCATCCGAGTTAATTGAGATTAACTCTAATTAATTGATATTAATGTTAATTGATCATATTTAATTAAGCTAATTGTGGTTTATGACCAAATGATTGATTTGAGCTTAATGAAATGAATTTGAACGAGATTGAACGATTTGTATTGGTTTTAGACTTAACCAATGTGATACAAGGACTTTTCCGTAAATACGGATTTTTGCATATTTCGTCGAATACGGAAACTTTTAATACCAACACGTGTATCTGAAGGAGTACATTAACTTTTATAATTCATTTCATTTGACATGGAACGGGTCAAATGAGCTTTCATTTGACTTGAATTGTAATTAGAGGAAGTATTAGAGGGGCTAAGTCGAAAATGTTCCCTTATATAAGCCAAAAGATGAACTCAATGAGTTCATTCAACTCAATCTCAGCAAGGAGGCAGCCCTAGACTCTTTTTTTTTCTTCTTCTTCCAATCTTCTTCATCCGTCGTCAAGATTTGGAAGAGATTTAAATGAGTTGAGAAGTGTTCATCCACTTCAACTTCTTTCCATTGGTTTTATTGGAGTGTTTGAAGCTTGGAAAAGACCTCAAGATTTCTTTCCTTTGAGCCACAAGTAAGTGGTTATACTCCTTGTAGAGCCTTGTGGTTCTATTGAGTGATTTGAAGTGTTTTTATAGCACAGATAGCTCATAGAAGCTCTATTTGTGGATTGGTCTTGATTTTAGGTTGAAAGAGGGTCTCAATTTGGGGATTTCATCTCAAACTCAAGCAAAGCAAGGGGCTTTTTGTCAATTGATCTCCAAAAGAGGCAAGTATATGCATTTTCATTGATCTATAATGTTATAGAAGTTGCTAGAACTCATGGAATTCAAATTCTAGATTTCCGTTCAAAAATTTTCTGAACTTTTGGGAGCAGTTCGGTCATCCGAAATGATGACCGACAGCTGATCGAACCCATCTGGGTTGATTTCTCAGTGAAGTTAAACTTCTGGAAAGCTGACCGAAATGGTTCGGCTAACCGAAGCAATGACTTCGGTCAGTCGAAGGGTGACCGACAGGTGACCGATTGGACCTAATGGATTTATTCAGAAAAATGCAAGGTTCTGGAAGGGGAACCAAAATCAGGTTCGGTTAACCGAAAAATGGGTTTAACCGAGGAAGTTCAGTTAACTGAGGGTTAACCGAGAAGTTGACCTAACTTAACTGGAGCGAGATTTTGGGTTAGGAATGTTTATTATCCCTAAATTAGTTTTAAGATTAATTATGGGGTGATTTGAGAATGTATTGTTCTAATAGTTAATTGATTATGGACTAAACTTCCATAGGTGATAATTACGAGGACCTAATGTACACATTAAATATAAATGTGATGTCCATCGAAAATAGCAAGTACATTAGAGAGCCAATGGCTACACCTATATGGATTTTTAGAATTGAGATATAAATGAGTAGACTATTAATTATCCTAGTTCTCTCATTGAATTATAGTCGTATTGCTAAGCTCAAATCTAATGCGATTAGTATTGCTGTTTATTCCTTTCCATTACTATGAATGGAATCACTGTATTGATTTGAATCCTGAATGGATTAAAAGACTGTGTTATGTTTACTCTTGAGTTTAGCACTACATAGCTGTTTATTCAGGCTCATATGGAGTTGCAATGGATTAATAAATGAATTGCTCATATGGAGCTTAAATGAATTGATAAATGATTGAATGATTAAACCTACTGCAGTAGATGGATCTGGGAGCGTCTCGGAGCTCCGTGGTGATGCTAGTTGTCCTTGGCTCGGACACCGGTAGACTCCACATGACTGATTGTATTGATAGATACTGACTGATTCATTTCTTTTGGAAGTTGAGATACTGAATGATTCCTTTATTGAGGCCTGGGCCATGAATGGTGTACCCTTCCACCCTGTGCCTAAGAGGATAATATCATACTGAATCCTTCCTTTTTGGAGAGATGATACTGACTGAATCTTTTCTTTTTGGAAGATGGATACAAAATGAATCCTTCTTTTTGGAAGATAGGAAATGAAATGAAATGAACTGGAATTAAATGCTATGTCGTAGTTGCCAATTTGTATGTTCGTTATTGACTCTAAATGCATGTATTGCCTAAAATTGCCTAGAATCGTCTAGAAATAGAAATTGAATATAATAACTATTTAATTTGTTGATTGAACAGACAAATATAGCATGTACTATTATTGGGTCGTATATACATTGTTGAATCGTTGTATTCACTTTTGTTATTGATGGCATTACATGCTCGATTACCAACGCATGTCATGCAGTGGCCCAGTGCCAGCGGAGGAAGCCGTTACGGGGTTCCTTCAGGAGGATTAGAAGAATGGAACGGTCGGGATATCATGTGATATTGATATCAGAGTGAGAATTGAGTTTAAGTTGTTTTGAATTACTTTCTGGTATAGTGCGTTTTGAGAAATATAGTCGTCACCTTGCATTATATTTGAATATGCAGATGATTTACCAAAGTCAGTAAATGATAGGACTATGTATGTGTGAAGAACTAAGTTTTGGTACAGACTGTTTATGATATCATGTGTGTATTACTTCCGCAAATTATATATATGATCAATGGATTTGATTTCCGCAATTATTGATGTGAAGTAAGTATCCCTTGTGAATTTAGTTTTAATTTTGGTTAATTCGGAGTTTACGGGAGTAAGTATGCATACCAGCTCAGGGTTTCTCCGAAGTAATCAGGAGGGCCCGGGTCATGACAGAATTGGAAGAGGACTGATAAATTACAAACCAGGAAAGTGGAAGCAAATGATTTAATACGAGCACTTCTCCCTACTTGAGAGAGCAATTAGGATTGCCAAGACATTATTTTAATACTTAATCTTAGAGATGAGGCCGCGAAAATTATTATTCTTATTTTTGTTCATAACAATAGGGTTTCCTAAATATGCCTCATTATCATTTAGTACTAACACCTCTCAAGATTCTTGTCAACTGTCCATATCTTAGCCGACAAGTACCTTTACTTAAATACACCACAAATTTATCAAAATTAACAAGTTGCCCACATAATGAGCAATAACCTTCAAGGGTATCATTTTTATCTCTCTGCCTTCACTAAAAGAAGCCTTACAAAAAAGAAACTTATCATCAGCATAGAATACATGAAAAATACTAGGAGCATTGCTAGCCACCTTAACACCATGAACCAGCCCCTTTTCCTTTGCTCTAATTGGCATACACGAAGAACTTCGACTCCCAAAATAAAAAGATAAGGAGATAGAGGGTCCCCTTGTCTTAGTCCTCACTTAGGAATCATACTTCCAAAAGGAGAATCATTGAGTAGGATAGAGAAATAGACTGATTTATATACATTCTGTAAGAATCTGAATGAATATCTATGAAAGCCAAAAGCCTAAAGAACAACACCAATAAAACCCAAATCCATCCGATCATAAGCTTTGGCCATATTAATCTTTGAGGCTATAAACTTATTCTTCAATTTCTCCTTAAAAGAGTGGAAACTTTGTGGGCAACAATATACCTATCCAAGAAGGATCTACCTTCTATGAAGGCACTTTGAAACGGCCCAACCAGTCTTTACTTCGAAAATTTTGTACTTTTGTTAGCCACAATTTTAGCAGTTATTTTGTAAAGAACACTACATAATCCAATGGGCCTAAAATCATTCACATTTTATTCTCTAGAAACTATAGGATGAATCATTTCTTTAATCTCACTCAAATGTCTAGGTCCAAAATTAGACAATATTTCCCTTAGATTGTCACAAAACTAGAACTAGCAAAATCCAACAAGACCAGTTACTCCGGCCTGATCCGACCCACACATATGACACTCACAACCTGACCTGCATAATATACAGGTCAGTTGCGGGTCAAGCTTTCCTAATTTGCATTTAAACGGGCCGAGTTAGGGTCAACTCGTTTAACCCGCATAACCCGTTTGTCTTTTTCTTGCAGCTAAAATTTATACTCAATACTTAATTCTATGGAGTGTGTCATTTTATTTTAATATTATACTTTTTTTTTATGAGAACTTTATTTTATTTCTATTGGTTTTGCAATTCTATTTTCATAGTCACTATTTAAAAAAATGTATATCCTATACTCATTGTATAATAATTCATTTTCTTTCTTTTCCTCAAGTAGACCTTTTGTTAGCTTACTTAAGAATATTTTTATGTGCTCTTCTCTCTTTGGAGGATTGTGAATATGAAGAAAATACAATGGACATGACAAAAATAAAATAAAATAATCAATTAATGGTTGAGTTTATGCTAGTTTCCGCACTATTTTTTCCATACGTCGCACAAGTTAGAGAGAAAAGGTGAATTATAGCATCATGACCTTGGCGTATGCGCCTAAATTCCTAACCCAATTTTAGTTGTGCCTTAGTCTAATTTAAGATCCTATAAGAAGAAAATTACCATTAGGTTTGTCATAACACAAACAGAGCTTGTCCATATTACTTATCATGTTGGGTTTTAGATTACACCAATAAGATTTAAAAAGTTAAGGACTGTTCATTTAGATCTTCCCTTTTTTTTTTTTTTTTATAAACTAACTTATTGGTTTGGGTCTAATTTAAACTTTATGCATGGTTAAAGCCTTAGAGGACTCTTGTTAATAAATTTATGTTTGGGTGAAAGTTGTTTAAGTCAACCCAACCCACAATAACCCAAAATAAGTGTCGGACAATAACCCAAAATAAGTGTCAGACCCATGATTTTCGTTTAAGGGGTGCAGATGATAGTCAATTAAAAAGGCCAAAATTATCATTTCGTTCTATGTCGTCACATTAACAATGGCAAAAGAGAGAATATATTACTTTTAAGATGGATACAAAATATTTAATTACATAAACTATCATTCTCTCATCAAAAGTCATAACCCAACTTTAAAATAAAGCTATTACAATTGCCCTTGACGGTTCTTCATATTACAATAATTCATCCACTCATCCTCCATTCGATTGCGCATTTGACTCTTCACGATTTTCATAGCAGAAAATACTCTTTCAACAGCAGGAGTAACAATTGGTAGGGTTAGAGCCAATTTCAAGAGTAGATAAACTAAATAATATATAATGTCATTTTTTGTTTCAACCATCTTCTGAGGAAGGCCACTAATTCGTTTCATTTTTAGGAAGTTACTATTTCTGCACATGTCAATAATGTAAGTCTCCAAAGGTTATCAAGCATCACCTAATCTGATTCTAAAAAATTGTCTGGATGAAATTGATAAAGATGGATCGATTTTTTCTTATCGAAAGCAGAAAATAAATCACTTGGATCGAGGCATGCCAAACAAAGAAGCAACTCGGTGGTCACCTCATCGAAGCGATGACTGAGCTCTTGAAGTGACATATCAATTGTAGTGTAGAATATTTCAACATGAAAATGATGTAGATTTGTCACTTCAGCTTTACATCATGATCGCTTTCGATCAACAAACAAATCATCCATATTGAGAATGGGGATTTCATTTTTATCACAAAACAAATGAATTCCAGAGAGGAGAGAATCCCTCCCATTGTCTCTCATTGTTTGCAATCTTTCCTTCGATAGTCTTACCATTTTTATGGCACTGACAATATCTTGATCTTTACGTTGCAATGCCTTTGAAATTCATTCGTGATCCCTAAAATATTTCTCATCAAATGCATTTTAAATGAAAAATCAAAAGATTCCAATAGATGTAATAAGTTACCTGCGGTACCCACATATTGGCTCGATCATCTTTTAAAATAACTTCAAGCACATCTAGAACAGAGGAGAACACGACAATCAAGCTGATCAATGTTCCATAATGCGAGCCCCATCGTGTATCTCACAGCCATTTGAGGCTAGTGTTTTGATTCAAACCCTCTCCACTCTCAAGTTCACCAATATCAAGTGCATCAACGACTTCTGTAGTTTTTTTTTTTTTTTTTTTTTTTTTTTTTTTTTTTTTTTTTTTTTTTTTGAGCATGTCATGGTGTTTGCAAGTGCCTCCAACGACATTCAACACATTGGAGACCGAGTCAAAGAACATAGCAATTGGTAATATTTTTTTTTATTCTTTTTTTTTTTTCGGAAGCAATGAGTGCTACTTGAAGCTGATGTGATAAGCAATGGACATGGAACGCAGTGGGATCCTCATTTTGATTGAGCGTCTTGAGGCCATTAAGATGACCTCACATAATACTAGCCCCATCATAACCTTGCCCACGTAAACTTATTATGCTCAATCCATGTTTGAAAAATATCACATTGATGGTCACCTAGATTGAGCAATAATATTTGTGACATGATCAACTATCAAAAAGCGTTCAATCACACGCCCCTATTATCCATATAGCGTAAAACGGCAACCATTTGTTTTTTCATAGAGATATCACGAGATTCATCCACCAAAAGAGCAACTGAGCCACAATGGTTATGGGGGTTGATGTGGGTTAGGTCGGGTCGGGTTTACCCGCATCGGACCTAGGTTAGGAATTTATAACCTGTTTAGTAAATGGATCGGCTGCGGGTTAAGTGCATCTAACCTGTTTACTAAATGAGTCTGACCTATTTAGCCCAACCCAACATGATTGTTCGCCACCCCTGCACCAAAGGCTTCCCCAAGTTTCTCCCTAGAATCAATCCATCTCCCATCTATACTTTTTAATCTATCAATTCAGTGAGTTCTTCTATTATTTAAAGTGTTTAGGTGAGAAGATTTAGTATTTCTATTACCTTCTTTCAATCAAAGCTCTCTAAACTTTAGCATCAAGTGTTTTTGCTAATTGCATTTCAATCTCAATGTTTTTAAGTTAACCTCCTTTTGTCTTAACCTCCTTTTGTCTAATCCGTTATAATTCCATAGTAGTCTCCATCATATTCACATCAACTTTCTCGGAAATTATCCTATTCTACTTTATGAGGTATTTTCCTAATAGATGAACATTTTTGCTAGTATTATCCTTATTAATTATTCCAGAATCTTGCAATCTATTCAAAATGGTCTTCTCACACTCAGCCCTAAACCACATTCTAAGAAACCTAAAAGGTTGGGGGAGTTTTGGGGTTTTCAAAATTACTTGTAAAAGGAATTGGGGCATGGTCAGATCCCTGCCGGGAAAAAATCCCCTCCGGGAACAATTTGCACCATTCTATGTTTCCTCTATATGGCTTTGTCAAGTCTCTCTTTGACATGGGCAAGGCCTTTTCTTTTGTTTGTCCAGGTATAGCTTGGCCCAGCTGAACCGAGGTCCATCATGTTCCTATTTTCCATAAAATCTAAGGAAAATTTGGCTCTTTTTTTTTTATTCCAATTATTGAACATTCTAAACATACATGGAAATCATTACATGCAATGTGTACCTACTTATATAGTGTAACTTTAGTTTTTTATTTACATCATGAACACTGTGAATATTTCTTCAAATGGGACCTTACTTCTTTTATTACTTGTTCTTAATTAAAAAAAAGTTCGAAACTAAAATATGGTTGAAGTAGACCAATTCAACAGCTTTGACGGACCTATTCAATAATTTAGGCGGGACCCTTAATTGTGTTTTAAAAGCATGGTTCATACAAGGTGGAAATGGTAGAGACTTGCATATAACTCAACTCTTCTGATCTAACTAAAAAATGTTGATATGGGAGAGTTGACGTAGTCGTTCATATAGTCCTTTTCCATTTAAAGCACTTTTAGAATTTTATAGATTAAGTATTTATCACTATAAGTGTATATTAATTCCCATATTTTAATAATAAGTAAGCCAAGTCAATAAATTTACATATTCAAAACTAAAAGAATACAAAGAAGATAAGAAAAAAAAAAAAAAAGCCGATTCTTGTACCATTTTCATAAATATCGAGTCTCCCCTGGATTGAACTCGGCTCTTATCCAAGTTGAGGTGACTTGACTGAGTCATGTTGTGAGTTTTCCTACCTTAATTTGTATTAATATGGCACAATAGAGAGAGAGAGAGAGAGAGAGCAAATGACATGACATGATATTTTAAATAAATGTGTAGGTTACAAAATTGTTTACAAAATAGTCGACGTATACTATATACATAAACGAGAGAGAGAGAGAGGAGGGGATGCTCATGTCATTTTGGCCACATGCCATTGGTTCTTCGGGTATTTCCTAATTACGAGAGATAGAGGTGTTAGCAATCACATGGGGAGGGGAGAGAGGAGAGAGGAGAGAGGACATCATAAGGACATTCTAGTCAATCTACATAGAGGGTCTTTTGTTCACTCAAAGGAATCAGACAGCAGCAGCAGCACTATAAGTAACATTAGCTAATCAGATGGGTATGGTCTCATGGGCCACGGTCTCCACAACGGCCCGAACATGAACCTTAGCCCGAGCCCGGCAAACGTCGGAAGATGACTGGTGCTCCATACTGAGGGTAGAGGAGCATCAACACGGTTGGCGCATGCCGGTAGCTCGGTGCCAGCCTGAACGAGAAGCGTTGCAGAATTATGGCAAGCACAAGCTTGGCCTGCATCAGGGCCAGGTTCTGCCCAATACAAGTGCGCGCGCCCAGCCCAAACGGTATGAATGCCATTGGATGCCGGGCGGCCCGGGACACACCTTCTGCGAACCGGGCCGGGTTGAATTCTGTCGCATCTTGCCCCCAGAGGCCCCGGTCGTGATGAACGGCTAGGATTGGTATCAGGAGCTCGGTCCCACGTGGGATCTTGTAACTGCCGAGATCAACATCGGCCTTGGCCCGCCTGATTGTTGCTATTGCTGGCGGGTACAGTCTCAACGACTCGTTAAGTATCATGCCCAGCTGCAAAATGGGAAACCGCAAACTGATACGGTCAGATTTTTTTTTTATTAAGGACCAAAGCTGCCACTAATCTGCATGGGCCTACATTTTATAATGACAGAATTGCCCTTACCTTCGTAATTCTAAATTGACAAAATTGCCCTATAAGCTTCTTAGGCAGCTTAGATAAAGTTTGCATTAATTAATCAAGAAGCACCCTTGAGCTAATGACGAAGATTTCCGTCATTAATTACAGGGGTAAAATTGTTAGAATGAAAGTATGCACTACCATTTTTAATCACCCATGGTTTAAAAACTCAGAAACTAGACTCAACTAGGAAGGTCGCCCAGCTAAGTAGTGATGGCAGGCGAGTCTGGCTGACTAGCTACTTGGATGGTCAAGCCCAAATAAATGACTAACCAAGCCAAGTTTATTTGGGTTAGGGGAAAGACAAATACTATGTTCCCATTCCATTTCCAATTTAGTGGTCAAGATATAATTAAGTTTGCTTTTGTCTATCCGGCCAGAAGGACAAATACTTGTCTTGTGTAGTGATTGGCATCACATATCATCTGACCTGAGTGATACTTTCCGTTGGATTGAAACAGTGCATGCAAGTGATGTAAATGATTCATCTAATTATTACAATGCACTGTGTTTTAATCAAATGGTAAATAACACTTGGATCAAAATGATATTTGTCCACCAAACCAATCAATCACCAGGTCGTCAGCGTTCATGGAATGGCTTTCACTGAGAGGGCAACATAGTTCATCGGCTCATACCTTCTTCAGCTTAACAATGTCATCTTTGGTGGGTATATTGTGCAATCCACACACATGTATGATTTCCTCACGTGCCATCTCCTGCCACTCAGGGTGCAGTGCCAATAGCACGGTTGTCCATGTAAGCAAGTTGGATGTAGTCTGCTTTCCGGCAAAGAAGAATGTCTTGCACTCTTCGATGATGTCTTGAACAGTGATTGCAGATGGCAAAGAGAGCGAATTGGGTTTCTTTTGGGGTGATTTTCCAGTACCTGCATCGATCATAAGCCCAAGCAAGTCCTTTGGGCCAGTGTCAGCTTTTCCCTCACTGGACTTTTCTTTTTCTTTCCGGCATCTGATCAACTTCCTTAATGACTTCCTAATCTCCTTTTCCAATCTCCATGAACATGTATTCTTTTTTGTGGGGAGGAATCTGAAAGAATAAAAATGAAATGAAAAAATCATTACATTTATTAATTAATATAAGCGCGTGGTGTTGAGTTTTTGACCCTGCTTTTTCACATTGATCCAGTTTTTTTACTACATGGGAAATTATTTTTTTGTTCAAAGTGGGTTTTAGGACACATGAGTTCTCCAAAAAAATTTAAAACAGAATGTCAGGAAATTTTTTAAAGAAAGCCCCTCAAAGTTGAAATTCAACTAGGGAACTTTTACCAAATTCCTTCTGAATACATAGGAAAGGTGTTTTAATAAAGTAGTTGAAAAGAGATTAGTTAAGGATAATCTTCAACAGACTATTTAGTTTTTAGGATTTGATTTGAAAGAGCAAAGGCTGCACAGTAATATCCAAGCAATGGGGGAATATTTTGACAGTCCCTCCTCTTGGATATCTAACCCTCACACTAAGCCCTATTGAAAGAAGCCCAACTTAAAAATAAAAAAATAAAAATCCAAGGAATCCAGTAGGAAATAGGTTAATGAGACCATAGGGATTTTTTCCCTTTTTCTTTCTACTTTAGTGAAGGCTTCAGATCAGTTGTTTGAATCACTAAAACATGGGGAGAAAGAAGAAGATATTCAAGGAACTAAGATCATGTTAGAAAAATATGAGATTTATGCCCATAAAAACATTAAGGTTTTATATAGAGGGTAACTACCTGTAACCAGGGATGAAAACCTTCCGAAATGCATCGGCTGCAAAAACCATCTGTTGAGCTTGCAATTGGAAAACTGATTTCCCATCGTCGTAGCTACTTCCAAATGCCGTTCGAGTGATGACATCTTCCGTCAAGCTCTGGTACCAATCTGATACTTCGATCTCTACCTCATCGGTGTCGGTCATAACTGACCACTTCTCCACCATGTCGAGCACGCTCTTTCCGATCAACGGTATCAATAACTAGTACACAATGGAATACTAAATTGACTTCGCTAGATATATTTTGTTCTTATAAAAAAAAAAAAAAAAAAAGGGATATTATAGAAAATTTATTATCTATTTTTTCAAAAAAATAAAAATAAAACATGGACAATTATCTAACCGTAGTAAAAAAACATGACCTTATCTTTCTCATGTAGGGCAGCGTTGCAGTGCTTCTTGTCACCTTTTCCTCTTCAGGTTTTCAATGACATTGTCTTTGTTAATTGCCAAAGGGATTATGTCATTCTAGTTCCAACTGCTCATTTGACAGTCCCTCCCTTGGATGGGCCATATAGCCCACAGAGAAGAAAGACCAAAAGTTCTCCACAACACGCATTTTTCTCTTTTTGTCTCACGTTTTATTTAAAAAAAAAAAAAAAAACCCTTCATTTAGAGTGTTGTGATTTCCTGATTAATATACTTGAAGATGAAGAGTTCGGATGGTCAAATTGTTGGCACATGGATATATACGGACACCGAAACGGACGACATGGGGCTTCATTTGGGATATGCTCCAAATCACAATTCGATTGAATGCTTGTGTTTGCACAATTCACAAAGCACACTAGGTAGGAGGAAAAGGCAGACAAATAGTGTTGCAGCTGGCCCCAGTAGGAGCACCAAAACTGCTAAAATACTCAAACTGCTTATAATTTAGGTACCATCCAAACGCGCCCATGAATGAATTTAAGTAGCCGGGGTTGAAAAATGGAAAAATTTTTGCTTTTGGGTGTTACAATCTAATTGGATTTGCTGGAATTCTTACCTTAAGGTTTTCCATGTGGAAGGTTGGGCTGATGATCTTCCTATGGTGAGCCCATTTCTCTCCTTTGAGACTTAGAAGCCCATCACCTTCGAGCTGGCGAACAAGCGGGTGAGATTCATTTTTCTCATAGAATTCTGCTTTTGAGACGAAGATTTCTCTGATAAGATCAGGGTCTGCTACTGTGAGTCGAGGAGTTGGTCCGAACCACACAAGAAAGGTTGCACCTGCCAAAGTGACACCAAACGACAACATTCAGCAGCAAATACTAGTAACTGGAGCAGTGGAAAATATAAGAGCTTATGAAAATAGAAATAGATGAAAGGGAAACTAGGAAAATGTGATGTGGGTCATACACTAATACGTGTAAGAGAAGGTAAGGAAAATGGAAGGATTGAACTGTGTAACATGTCATCACTCAACTTTAAATGGAAAAACTTAAGGTTGAAAACATGCCATTTGTAAATTGAGGGGAAAGAAAAGGATGCATAACCACTTGACCACTCACATCAAGCTATTTCCCAACATAGCTTGGAAAACTAGAATGATGTGCGCGCGCGTGAGAGAGAGGGTAAGCCACAAACCAATTTCAAGATTAAGAGTATTAATATTCTAATAAACATGAAAAGAAGTGCAGATGTGAGGAAACAAGTCATGTGGATGGTACCATCAGAAACCACATGACATCAAAATCAACCATGTAAAAGCAAAATAGAGATGACAAAGACACCAATGTGATCTCAAGTCTCATCCAAACAAGAGAAGAGAAGACATGAAAAGGCTCATATTCATGAGAAAACAAAAGAAGCAACATGACATGCCCCCCCACCCACAACTCCAAACATTAACATTCAAGGTCATCTGAAACCCCCAAAAGGAAAAGAGAAGTTCTGATAAAAACAGTAGAAAAGACCCAACACTCTACCTAAACATTGAAAACACAAGTAACCATCAAACTTAAAAAATCTAAAGCACCAGTAGTCCAAAATCCCACCATCAATAACCCGCCCGAAGGAGGAACCCATAATAAAAGATGAGAGAGAGAGAGAGAGAGAGAGAGAGAGAGAGAGAGAGAGAGAGAGAGAGAGAGAGAGAGAGAGAGAGAGAGAGAGAGAGAGAGAGAGAGAGAGAGAGAGAGAGGGCATACCATAGATTTTCTTCCAATGGTGGTAGAAGGATAGGACCCTAGGGAGGATGTTGTGAGATAAAGGCATAGGGTGAGAGGAGGCCTTCACCATCAATCCCACTATTTCCTTGACATTTCCTATGAAGAAGAAATATGGTGGACCTCTTATTCCTTGCTTTGAGAAATGCTCTTCGATTTTCTTTGGCTTCCACCACAGAAATATCGTCAACTTCAGTACCAAAAAGGAGAAGAAGGCTAGCAGCAAGGGATAGAAACAGTTGTATGACTCTTCCATGCTCACAAGTCGCTTAGTAATAGTAGAAGTTGTTCCTTGAGTTTGCCTTTTTTATATTGCGGCATGCCAGAGAGAGAGAGAGAGAGAGAGAGAGAGAGTATTTTATATAGGTGGGTTATGCAAGGGCCCCATCGGAGGGCTGTGGTCAACGGGAGGGGGTCTTTTTAGGTATGAAAGGAGGTCTGGTCCATACTAAATAGGACCTGGACCGGAATCGGGTCCATGTTCCACAACCCATTCCATCACATATCTAAATTAGAGACTTGGAGCTGGACCTGAATAAAGGGCCTGGACCAAGACTTTAAGTTGAGGCTGGATATGTTTGCACTTGTTTAATATACTAAATAGAATTTTTTTTTTCTCTTTTGTACCAGCCAACATGGCTGGACCCTTAGAAGACCTGGCTGACGCGGGAGTGAACCTGAACATAAGCCGGAGAGAATTAGATGACCTGCACATAGAAGTCGGAGGACTCCTTTCACACAGAAGGGATCGGACCTAAGGGCAAGTCAGTTGGGGTGAGAACCGGACGACCAACCATTGGGCTATCCCTTTATTCCCAGGTGGTTTGTAGCCATGGAACAACTTGGTCGCCTTATGCTAACCTTGTCCAACCTACGACCAATGAAAACCTTCCACACTTACTCCCTCTCCATTAATTAGCATTCCTCCAATATTGTCACTCATCAAAATTTCATAAGCCTTTGCATTGATCATGCAAATTCAGAACATATCTGATTTAATTAATGAAATGGCAAGGATTTGGACAATTTTGATTCTTCCAAAACAATACCGCCCATGATCAAATAGTTTTAATTTACTATACACAGTAGCTCATAAGTGTAATTGTGGTGCAACTCATAATTTCATTATTTTTTGTATGAGAACGTATAATTGATTGCAAACTGGTCATCATCTTGATCCCTTGGGAATGTGATGATCTACGAAATAAATGTGATACTATCTTGACATATATAAACTCAAAGAATCAATATCCCTTTATTGTGGAGTGAATGAGAATCAGTATCCAATGATTAGGGAGTGAATGAGATTTGTTGCTCTTTTGATTGATTATGTTGATGTGTATCCTTATCACGCCCGCTCAAATTTGGCGGTGCTGCAGCAACAGTGAGTTTAGACTGTAGAATTTCGAATCTTGCTAATGGTAGTCCTTGTGTAAGAATGTCTACCAATTGATCCTTTTCATTGAAATGAATTGGACTTGAAAATCTCCTTTTACCACTTTATCTCTGACAAAATGGAAATGCACTTTAACATGCTTTGTACATGCATGAAAAATAGCATTGGCATTGACATAAGTAGCCCCCGCATTATCACACCATAGTATAGGTGGGAAAGATAAATAAAGACCAAGCTCACCAAATAAGGACTATAAGCATGTTAATTCAGCGGCGACATTTGCCAAAGCCCAATATTCACTTTCAGTACTGGACCTTGCAATTGTTTGTTGCTTTCTTGATTGCCATGATATGAGATTTCGCCCAAAGAATATAGGTTATCCTCCTTGTGATTTTCTGTCATTAGGGCACCCAATCCAATCAGCATATGAAAAGGCTGCTAATTGACATGAAGAAGATCTTGTCATTACCATACAATGTTGTAAGGTATTCTTGATATATCTAAGAATTCTCTTGATTAGGGCCCAATGTTGATCTGTGCGATGTTACATAAGTTGAGCGGCATCATTAACTGCAAAGGAGATATCGAGCTGAGTAATAGTGACGTATTGAAGTGCACCAACGGTTTGGCGATATATAATAAGATCATCCATCAAGATCCCATCTTGGATGGAGAATTTGTTGTTGCTTGAAATAGGTGTGGCCAAAGGCTTGGAACCGTCCATCTTAGTATGCTTGAGCAAGTCTAAATTGTATTTTTGTTGACTAAGATGTAGGCCTCCAACAAAATAATGCACTTCCACCCCTAAGAAATACTGCAGTGGGCCCAAATCCTAAAGAGGAAATTCTTGACTTGACCTTGTAAGAATTGCAGTCAATGGGATTGGTGTAGTACCTGTAATTATGATGTCATCAACATAGACCAACAATTAGATGACCACTCAATGAGACCCAATTCCAAAATTATGCTACTTAGGCAATGAAACCAAGCCCGTAGAGCTTGCTTAAGACTATAGATCGACCTTTCTAGAAGGCACACATGCTTCGGAAATCGCTCATTAACAAAACATGGGGGTTGTGCCATATATACATATTCTAGGAGGTGGCCTTGCAAAATTGCATTATGTACATCTAACTATCGAATATACCACTTTTTAGACACTGCAACAAATAGGCTGCGCATTGTTGTGGGTTTCACCACTGGGCTAAAAGTATTTGTGTAATCAATACCTTCTTCTTGATTGTAGCCTTTTGCCACCAATCACACCTTGTAGGGTTAAATTGTCCCATCCACCATTTTCTTGATTTTAAAAATCCACTTACAGCCAAACAAGGTTACCATTTGGAGGAAGGGTAGTGAGGACCCAAGTACCATTGCGAATCAAAGCATTACATTCCGAAGCCATGACTTCTCTCCAGTAAAGGTGCTTATAAGCCTGTGTAAAACTCGTGGGCTCATCTTCAGTGGGTCCTATTATTGTATTTACTATAATAGGATGCTTACTTCAACAAATGAGATTTTCAGCGACGAAACTATTTGTGACGCAACCAAAAGTGTTGGAAAAAAAAAAAGACTTTTTGCAACGTAAAACTAGACCCGTCGCAACAAGTTAAGTATTTGTGACACAAGACTCCAAGCGTCGCAAATAGATACTTTCAGTAATGAATATTGTGTGTCGCAAACAAATGCGTCACAAAATCCTTGGGGCCAAATGGCGGTAAAATTATTTGCGACGCTATACACACATTTGCAATACAATCATATGTTGTAAATAAGTGTCTTTATTTGCGACGCAATCCCCGCATTGCAAATAGTTTTATGTTGTCGAAAAGTTAAGGTTATTTGGAACAGTTTCTTTTTTGCATCGCACATAATATCTTATTCGCGACGCTGATGTCTTTGTGTCGCAAATAATTATTATTAGCAACCTCCATCATATGGTGTCATAAAAAATTTAAGCTAAAAAAGTCACTAATTTCTTCCCTCCGTCGCTAGTATGAAGAAAAAAATTATACATTTATTTGGGACGCAATTTTGACATCACAAATAATATTTAATTGCAACAGTATACCTGATGCGTTGCAGATAATGAGTTTTTTCGCGATGTTGATTCAAATGCATCGTAGATAATGTTTTATTTGATACATTATTTTATAGCGTTGCAGTTTCCCATCAGTTCTATCTCCCGCGTTTTCTTTGTTTGTTTTTTAATCGATCCCCTGCCTTTTGTTTATAGTGTTTTATAAACGTATCTCTCTATTGCCTTCCTCTCTGCACTTCGCTCTCCATCTCTCTGCCCTAAATCCAAACAAAACCAAGATCCTATCGACGATCCTCTACAAGACGATAGAGAAATTCGTCCAATCTCGTCTCTCTTTGCCTCCCTCTCTACACTTCAATCTATGTCTATCTCTCTGCCCTAAATCCAAACCAGAACCAAGATCAATCTCCTCTCTCTTTGCCTCCCTCTCTGCGCTTCAATCTCTGTCTATCTATCTGCCCTAAATCCAAACCAGAACCAAGATTCCATCGGTGATCCTCTACAAGACAATAGAGAAATCCGTCCCAATCTCCTCTAAGGTATATATACATTCCTTCTAAATCTCTAGGGTTTTTATTTCCCATACATCCAAACGTGTCATAACTTTCGATTTCGTTCTACTATGTGCGCCTATCTTCTTCAGGTCTTCTTTACAATCATTTCTGGTTTTCAGACTAGCGGCTGTTACTTGTGTAGGAATCTTCATTCGATTTCTTCTTCAAAGCAGCTGTGATTGAAGAGGTTCGATCTCTTCCTCTTCTTTTTTTTATCTATTTCAATTTCTTCCATGTATGCTTGTATTTGATTGATGCTTTCAATGGGAAACCTGAATTCTCTATTATAAAAGAGTATGCGATGGAGATTCCATGAAGAAAGGCGTTGGTCTGAGTCGGAAAATTGATTCATCTTGTTTTGGTTTGAAAAGTTTCAATTACGGATTTGAATTTTTGAATTGTATTTTGGATTTTCTTTATTCTGAATTTGAACAATGGAGATCTCCCATAGGGACACAAATTAAGATGCATCCACATATCCAATTAGGATTGGAACTCTTCCTTCATTTTCCCAAGAGAAGATTGCTTGGTAGTTATGTTTGAGCATTCACCTTTTCTTTATCTGTATGTCTGTAACTATTTTGAGAAATACAAGTCATATAGGTTACAATATTCTGATAGTAGGTGGAGAAACAGAGAGGGATATGTTACTTTTTCAGAAATTTCTATGGGTTTATTTAAAACCTTTTGTCTATGTAATCTCATGGTTCGACCACTAGAAATGCTGAGGAGATTTCATTTTTTTTTTCTTATTCTTTTTTAATCGCCTTGCCCATTTTGTTTTATTAGAAATTTTGACTGTACAACTGTCATAAACTTGACATTTGTCCATTAACTATTAAAGTTTAATAAATCTCCAAAGAGCCATTCATACAATAAAGAACTGCAATATCTCATGGCATTAGAATATCGTATGAATAGCTTTGCAGAAAGTTTTTAAACATCAAATATCAATCACAAATGGCTTCTTGGACTATATCTAATTTACTTTGTAGAAGTTGGCCTCAACGAAAGATTGATCATATGATGAAGCACAAATGGTCAATTTTATGACCAAGCCAACTTTTATTGGAGTAAAATCATTGAAAATACATTAAGGATTTTTGTAGATTAATGAGATGTTCCACGGTAAAGTTCCACTCTTACAACTTAGAAATTCCTCTAACTCAGGGACTTGGAGGATGTGGACTCATGGTCAATGAGATAGGTGTGATTAAAGAGGTAAAGAAGGCCCATTAGCTATAGGGATATTCTTCACTAGGCTTGAGATAGTTGGAGAAAGAACTTAGTTTTGACTTGGGTCAAAGTGAGCTTGACTTGTTAAGGGGCTTTGAGAGTGATGCAAAAGGTGATACTTTGAAGGACTATTGTACTGATGAAGAAGAGCAAACGCCGACTGACGATGATACTGATATAGATTCTTAATTTTTATTTCATTTTATTTTCTACAATAAAGCATTATGTCCCAACAATTACACGCAACTATATGAATCATTTTATTCATTCAGCTCTGTTAATGAAGCTTGAGTTTCAGTTCTTAATTATATAGGGGTGAATAGTGTATTTCACTCATTTTCTAAAGTACAATTCGCATGTGGTTTTTATTGCCTTTGAGTAAATTGTTAATTACTTGAAATGAGCTTTACCTATTTTCATTGGAAATATCTCGATGTACTTTTTTTTTATATAGTTATGACAACAGGAAGTAGGCAAACAAGTGCACATATACGTGATACTTCAATGTTTGATTCGACGGTTGAGCCAGAGTCACATGTACAAGGCACTTCCATGAGTAGCGTTGGTAAGATCAATACTATTAGTTATAGATTTTATAAAATTATTAAATGTCATGTATTTTTTTTTATTAATGATTTCCTTGTTCCTTTTAGCTTCAAGCTCCACTAGAAGAGGACGTGGGAGGTCAAAAAATATCTCCCTTACCTGGCACATTAAGGATATAGGTCAAAAACTAAGGATTGAAATCCCTGAAGGGCTGTCGAGACCAGTTGGCAAGTATGCAAAACAATTTAAGACTGAAGTTGGTATAATTTGTCGAATGTATGCTCCTCTTGCACGTTCCACCTGGCCAGCAGTTAAACAGGAACAGAGGCAAATAATTTATGATCGCATTTTGGTAATTAAAATTTTCAGATTTTTATTTTTTGCTTTTATCTTGCATATTATGTTATTTGAAAGTTGGATGCAAAATTAAGTAATCTCTTTCCTGTAAAATATGTGACAAACTTATTATGAATGCATCTTATTTGTAGGAAAATTTTCATAAAGATCTTCATGATCCACGATTGAAAAAAGTTGTTAACAATTATTTAGCATCAACATTCAAGAACTATAGGAACAGATTGCACTCCCATTATAAGAGGTTTGGCAATCACGAGGTGGCAAGCCAGAAACCTTATGAGGGTGTGTCACAAGAAGATTGGGAGATGTGCTGCAATACAGTTTGTTCAGATGACTTTTTTTAACTGCATTACCTACATAGAAATTATCTTTTTTAAGAAAATATTGACGGAATTTCTAATCCATTAACTTGAATGCAGAAAGTTAGTAAAAAAAAATTCTGAAAACTGATAGCAACTTAAAGTGAACCGTTGTGCGGGTTCAAAGTCATTTGTCAAATATCTTCATGAGACGATATTAGTAATTCTAATATTTTAATAAGTATTGATTTATTAGCTTCTTTTTTTAAATTTAATATTGTATTTGAATTTATACAGCTTGATGCTCCAATCGGTAGGATAGAATTGTTGCATAAGACACACTATAGTCTAGAAAAGGGTTGGTCTACTCCCGAGTGTCAGCTGCTTTATGTTAGGACATCTTTTTTAAAGTTTCATTTTATTACTTATTTTTTGTGTTCTTCATTTTTTCTATACATGACTAAATATTTATGTGAATTTTTTGCTTTTATAGGAGAAAGTTATTGCACTCCAGTCACAGTCCACAGAAGCGGATTCTACCCCATTGACAGATGATGAGATATGCAAACGAGTGTTGGGTACAAGGCCTGGATATGTCCAAGGTCTTGTGCATGGCATGATGGCCCCTCGATCCTCATCAACAAGCCTTCACAATAATCAGGGAGTGGAAAAGCTTACTAAGAGGGCAACGGTAGCTGAAAGACAAGCTCAAGAGTTGGTTGAGTAGTTGCAGCGGATGGAAGCTCAGATGGAGGCTCAGTGACAGCAAATGAAGGCTCAGATGGAGGATCAGATGGTGGGTTAAAAACAACAAATGGAGGCTCAGATGGATGACATGTGATCCTGGCAAAAGAATATGGAGGCTATGATGCAATCTATAATGATGCAAAAGAGGGGCACTCCTCCATGGTAAAATAATTATATATATTGCTTCTATACATCATCTACAGAAGACACATGAGATGGGTTGATAAGTACAAAAACTCTACATTTTGCTTCTATATAATTTTTTTTTGGTGAATTTCTGCTTCTATAGTTGTTCAATATTTGGTGCAATTAAAACTCAGAAATTAGTTTGATTTATTATGACATTAAAAAAGAGTGCAACCATCACCTTGGTGTAATGTCTAACTTATGTAAAAATGAGTGCAACCATTCAATTTCAAACAAACTCAATGGTCTCGATTTTTTTTTTATATAGATTTTAACATCTATCTTGTTTTATTTATTACAGATCGAAATGGGAGATGAAGAGAAAATAAGAACAAGCAAGATTTTTTGGACCGGTTTGGATGGCACAGATCAATTTGAGGATACTATATTCTATTGTGGAAATTGTTCGTTGTCTCTCCGTGATACATATTGAAGACCACATTTCAGTTATTGTTTCTATATTATATTGAGACCAACTACTATATAGATTTATGTTTAACAGAATTTTATCAATATCTTTAGTAAGAATTTGTGATGAGGACAAGTGTTTCATTGCACTCAAATTCAATGAATTAATTTAGTTTATGTTTTTACATCGATGGAGTGATATTTAATTTCATACCTCAATTGCTTCTTGGAGATATATGATTGTGATAACCTAATGATGACTTTGCATTAAAGACTTGTCAGTGGATGGATTGTGAATGGATGATGAGATTATATTTGTATTGATAAGGTATCAAAAAAGGAAAAATATATATTTTTTGAAAATATTAAAAAAAAAATTGAAAAATTATTATTTGCG
The DNA here is from genome assembly GCA_029852735.1 of Persea americana. Taxonomy (NCBI): domain Eukaryota; kingdom Viridiplantae; phylum Streptophyta; class Magnoliopsida; order Laurales; family Lauraceae; genus Persea; species Persea americana. The sequence continues at coordinate 51,643,609 of CM056810.1, read as the reverse complement.
GTGCTTTTATTGTGTTGCAAATAATCAAATGTAATAAGATGAAGATTATTTACGACACCACAAAAGCGTTGCAAAAAAAGATTATTTGCAACTTTATAAAAGCGTTGCCCTTAATGATTTATTAACGACTTTTTCGAATCGTCGCAAATATAAATTATTCATGACACAATTTTGCCGTTCCAAATAAATCATTATCTGCAATGCTTAGAAAACGTCGCAATTGATACTAATTAGTAACTCTTTGAAATCGTCGTAAATACTCTCTCCTATTGCCACGCTGGAGTCTTTAGTGTAGCTATTCTTCCTGCAACTCCATTATTTGCGACCCCTTTGTGACGCTCATTTTTTTGCATTGCAATTACTTATTGCGTTGCTTTTTGTATTATCTACGACTCTTTTTTGGCGTCACAAAAAAGATAAATTGTAGTAGTGTTGGTTGCTAGCAAACTACGCCCGTTATACTCAAACGTGCTTAGGATCGTACGAAACTTCGCGGACATCTTCCCAATGATAAAATAAACTCGTTCAAATACTAAACCCACCTAACTAACTATGATGAAAGAAAATTAATTAGGCTAAACGCACACTTTAGGTTGGAGACCTTACACACTATGAGCCACTAATGAAAGTCTAATTTCAATGTATGACAGTGCTTCCTTTCTAGTACCCCATTTTCCTCGAAACAGTTTGGGCAATACAACATGTGGGCAAAAACTGGGACAGAAAACGATATTCATCACTCCAATCTGTTTGTAGATTTTTTAATTTCACACTGAAATAAATTAATTCTCAATTAATAATTAATTTTTTTGAAATACGAGTAAAACATCAGATTTATCAAAGAAAAAAAAAAACCAAGTAAACTTGGTGAAATCATGAAGAAAATTAACATAATATTTGTGCCCATCATTTGAGAAAACCGGTGAAAGTCCCCACATATCTAAATAAATAATTTCTAGAGGGGCTACAGTAGACTATTGCGATGTGGAAAAAAGAAGTTGATGTGATTTTCCAAGTTGACGTGCAATGCATAAACCATGGGATTTATTCGACAACACAGGAAGTACAAATTTATTAAGTATTAAACAAATGGTGGAAAAAGCAGGATGACCCATGCGATTGTGCCATTGCAGAAGATTTTTCTCCTATGAGTGCCATTTTATTGCTTTCTTCTTTTGGTAGAGAAGCAAGATGATAAAGTCCATGATTGGCTGTTCCTTGGAGGATCTTCCCTAAAACCTAGTACTTAATTGAAAAATGGATAGAGTGGAATTCAATGAAGACCAAATTGTAATCTATAGTTAAACGATTAATAGAAATAAAAAAAAATAATGGAAGGAACATGAAAATATCATGAAGATGAAGATGGGTACATGGAGTGTGGAAAATGAAATGGCCAAATGATGAATAGGCAAACATGCTCCATTTACAACCTTCACCACATCATTGCCATTGTAGTTTGTGTGGATTAATAAGTTGGCCAAGTCTTTGTGATGTGATTAGTTGCCCCCAAATCTGGATGCCAAATGCCAAATGTGTATGAATGAGTTGCATGTTGTGGATCGGACGATGAATTGTTTAGAACAAATGCATGGTTGAAATGCTGATTGTTAGGAATTTTGTGTATTACAATTTGATGGATGCATGTTCATTTTCACATCATTTAGATTTTCACACATGCATTGATTTTGATAAACCTGAAATCTTGAGTTTTCACATGCATGATTTTATAACTTTCAAAAGTGATTTTTATCATAGTTTGGATTTTAAACTTTGATGCATTTTTATTCAAAAGTTGATTTATTTGATTTGCAATCATGCATGCCCATGATTTCATAGTTAAATAATTTTAGGCCCAAAACTCCCACTAGTAAAATACTTTGGAGCAGCTCTTTACTTAATCTTTTTAAAATGCATAATTGTTTAAGATCTGTGCTACAGTACTTTTGCTACAGTAAATTCGTTAATCGAACTCTGATATGTTGGTTAACCGAATCTTCATTGAACCCATTTCGGTTCAAGTTACTGGATGGTCATAGTAGTCATTTTTTTTCCGTTGGAAGTTCGGTTAACCCAACTACGAAGTGAGTTAATCGATAACTAGCCGTTGGACAATTATTTTCTATATAAACCAACTCATTCCAAGGCCAAAATGGAGGAACCAAGAGGGACTCTTAGAGGTGTTTTGAGGCCAATCAAAGGGGAATGAGTTAAGGAAGGCTAGAGGGTCAAAAGGGAAGCTAAAGCTTAAAATCACGAGTTAAACAATTCTAGTAAGCTTTATTTTTCTCATTATATGTTTTCATGCTTTGTTTAAATTATTGGTAAATCTATTTTAGTATGATAACTATGATATCTTGTATCTTAACATAGATATCATTGTGAATTGATTTATTGTTTTGGATGCTTCACTTTGATTCACACCAAATTATACTCAAATTGGTATATCTTATTAAATCATGTTTTGCTATCATTGTTGAAATTACATATAACATGATTTATGTACTTGGTTGAATATTTAGTTGTTGATTTCCATTACAATAAAATTACTTTCAATCTATCTTTTGTTTTGGATTCAACAAAACTCACATTTCACATGTATTAGCTTTTGAGATTTCACACAACTTGCTTAACATGAATAGTCATATCTTTATCAAATTATTTTTTAAACCACTTGTGATTTGTATTTTACTTCAATCAAATCTCTTTTTTTTAATTTACACTTTCAAATGCTTTTAGCATACATTTATGAGCTACATCTTTACATTTGATTGAAGATCTTCATGCATCACATGTTTTGGTTTTAAAACTTCACAACTTGCTTAAAGTAGATAGGTATATAGTTTACAAGTTGTTTTTAACATGTGATAAGCATTTTTCACTTCAATCAAATATTTTCTATGGTTTAAACTTTCAAATGCTTTAGGGATACATTATTGAGCTTTCACTTTCAAGATTGATTGAAGTCTTCATGCATACACATTGAGCATTCATCTTTGTATTCTTAAAGTATATGTGGGACTTATATTTCCACTTTCATATGTTCCTATTTAGAGGCATCGTATTGAGCCCAAATTGTATCTCTTCAAGTGTACTTTAGACACTTCTTATAGAGACAAACCTTAGGCTTGTAAAGGTTCTTACTTAGCCTAGAAAGGCATATTGTAAGATTATTGCTTAGGCTTTTAAAAGTATGTTGTAAAGGTTATTACTAAACTTATAGAAAAGCATAAATTAAGATAGTGGAAAATCCGGTGGAGTGTAGGAATACAAGCCGGTAGTGGATGTAGGCATTGAGGCTGAACTACTATATATTGTTGTGTTATAATACGTGCTTTGTAGTGATTGTTTATAGCTTTCGCACTTTATTTGATTCATAATCATCTCTTGTGCCCAATGTATTTATAAAGTTCAAAGTCGGATTAATTAGCATCAAGCCGAGCTCACCCTATGCACCCCTCTGAGTTCGGATCCCAGACTTTCATTGATAACACTTGATGGTCGTGTGTTCAATAAGATTACAAGCTTTACAGGTAGGCTGATTAGCGTAGTTACCAAACTGGTGATTTGATTTGTTGTTAGATTGTCCACGACCACTGTTATTTGACTGGCCTCCATTGTTAGAGCTCCCTCTGCCACGCCTACGGGAATTATTGTTACCTCGATTAGAAGAAACAAGCTATTTGTTGCTTTGGTAGCAACATTGACAATAATATTTTGAAGATCTCCCTATGACCCACCGACTCGAATTTCTTCAGTAAAAAGAAGTTCGTGTAAAGAGGATACGCGAGTAGGGGCATCACGAGTGGTAATCAAACCTTAGTTAGGGCCTAATCCATTGAGAATGTAGAGCATTAAGTCATCATCATCCGATGGTTTAGTTGTCATTGCAAGCTGATTAGCAATGGATTTAGCTTTTAGAAGATAGTCAAACATGGTGTTAGAAACCTTTTTTATTTGATGCAACTGAAGGCGAAGCTGCATAATACGAGTTTTGGAAGTTAAGGTGTTCATTGTTGCCAAATGCTTCCAAACTTCATAGGATGTGGATAAACCAATGACTTAAGCACATGAACACCCTCAGTCAATGACAAGAGGATCCCACTAAGGAGAAGTTGGTCCTGTCGTGACCAAGATATATATTCAGGATCAAGAACATGGAAAAGTAAAGGTTACGTTTAAGCCTTAACACAAGCTAAGGTCCCAGATCAAATTCCTTTATAGATTTCAATAGAATGATTAACCCAAGTCCAGAAATCAATCAACCACAAAAACAAAGCAGGAGACATGCGATTTTTTAGGTAGAAAACCCTACTTGAGAAAATACATGAGTCAGATCACCGAGACCAATGAAAACCAAGCACTATGTAAAGAAAGTTGCAAAGACTCAAAGAAAGTTTTCCAGTTGCAACTCAGCCTAAGGACTACGAATGTCTTGTCAACGACTCGTTGTTCACCTTCACCATGTTTGAAGCAACCACCTTAAATGCTTCTTCAAGGTGAATCAACCGTAAGAGAGAAAATGAAAAAGAACTCCAAGGATCGAACAATTCGGCTCTGCAACTTTAATGACTGGAGAAGACTATAAATATCTCAAAAGGTTCTAGGGTTTATAATAGGAGAGAAGTAGGTCTAGGGTAGCAATAGAGTCCTTTAAATAAGCGTAGGGACGTACTTAGGGTATCGTAAGATGATTAGGACTCAAAATGGCGGGTTGAAAGAAAATAGGAAAGAGGTTTCCAATTTGCGTAAGACATATTGCAATGTTTGCTCGAGCAGAGGAAGGGCTCGCTCGAGCGAGAGGCCATTCTGTCTTAAAGCGCGACAACACTGCAGGGCTCGCTTGAGCGAGGGTTCTACTTGCTCGAGCAAACCATTCCTCTGGCTCGGGGTTGCTCTGTGCATTCTATATCTCTGACTGTTTTGCATCTGCATCCTTCAATCTTCAATGTGTAGCCCCATCACAGTCCATATCTAAAAATGTAAAATTACAACTTAACTTGCACTCGAGTTTTGTCCGAACCCAATGAATTGCGAACTAAAAACCCTAACAGAACGTAAACATCACCAAATGCATATGCGGAATTGTGATCTTTCTTAATATCAATAGATTCTTTTTTTTTTAATGAGATAAATGGTGGCCAGGGCTTGGTTCCATCAATGAAGCCAAAAAGATTGTGTCCTTTGAGAAGAGGTAAAAATTGGGACCTCCATAGGAGATATTAGTGGTGATCGACTCGCTTATTCACTCGCGAAACTGCCAGGGTTAGCAGACGTGAGAGTCAGTGGGGTCCAACCCTTTCGTGACTGGAGGCAAAGCGAACATCGGCTTTTTTGTACGGGTATGCCAAGTTTTCTACTCTACTTGGAATTGACAAATGGCGGTCCGTAAACCCATCTTCACAAGTAGAAAAGAAAATTAACTTTTTTCTAACTTTCATTGCACATGTGTTAAGAAAAGAGACATGATTTGATTTGAATGCCGTGAAAGGCAATTTTCATTTGTTGCCATGAAAGGTGGTGTTTTTGCTGTGAAAGTTGATTTACAATTCTTATAAAAAAGAGAAGACAAAAGTTGTGAATTTTTTATGTTTATTTAAAAAATATAAAATACAATGAAAAGTAAAAAAAGAGAATTTGACTTCTCTTGAGATTGTGGAGACTCGTTCAAATTGACGTTCGCAAGTCAGGTTTGGACTTCGCCGTCATCCTTCAGATGAGATTAGTGGATGCTTTGGATTCTCTTGGCTCTTGAACCTCAGACTTTTAGAGGATAAAGACCAAGAGAAGGTCATATATCCAATAAAAAGCTAAGTAGAGGGGCCGAAAAGCTACGTCTAAGCCATGGAGACAGAAGGAGAAGGCCTTGGGGGGTGGCCCCCCACGGGACTTTGGTCACCTTGTAATGGTGGTCACTGCAGAACTTCTTCAATGGAGGAGAGGTCGTTGTAGCAACTTTTGCAGAGTTTTTTCCTAGATTTGTATGTTGTGTCTTTTTTCCGGGCTTTTGAGATATCGGGATCCTTGAAACGGTGGAGATGGTCTCCTTTTATAGACTTTTGGTGGCCATGAGAGGAGTTTATGGGCTTTAAATGCATTAATTGCATTAATGCTCAATGATGGGAGGAGTTATAAGTTTTTTAATTTGTATTTTGTAACTCATTTTTCTTGGCTTTTGATTGGCCGTTGGAGAATAATGAGCTTTTAATTGCCTTTAAACTCCATGATGGAAAGAGTTACATGATTTAATGCTATCATTGTGGTTGACTTGTGACTCTCATTCCTTAGCTGCTGATTGGGCCATCCAAAATAATGAGTAATTGACCACATTAATTTGTCATAAAATGGGTCATTAACTGTATTAAGTGTCTGCCAAAGCATTTGAAGAGTCACGGGTCACGCCGCGTCTTTTGGAATTCTACCCGCGATGTAGGAAGCCTTGATCGCCAATGGATTTTCATGTCGATTGATATTGGATAATCATGTAATTTCAGACAGTAATTGCTACCAGTGGGCCGGTACCATCTGTCTTGTCGATTTCTTGATCAGTCGGGCAGAAAGTGTGCTTTCTTGGTCGGCCAGTTGGCCATTTTAAAGCGTCTGATGATGATCCCATAACTTCTACGACGGATCCGTGATGTTGACGAAGATCGATAGATTTTGTCCCCCGAAAATCAAATTTTTGGAAAATGACATAGGCCAAAAATCTCAAAACGTGAAAAGGCATCCATAATGAGTTTTTGGCGGAAATCCAGTGACATGGTTGGTCGCTGATTTTTGACCGTTTTGCCGTCAATGTTTTTTTTCTTTTGTCTTCTTTGATATTTTCTTGGCATTTTTACACATGTTTTGGCATAATTTCCCTATAGAAACTTGATGAAAAGCCGTGCAGATCAAATAACAAAGTTTCAGATTTTCCGGGAAAGCCGATGACTTTGTTGCGCAGAGTTGCCGATTTGCCATCAGAAGCCAAAACGAGGTCAAACAATATTGGAATGACTTGAAATTTGAGGTGAAGCCTCTCAAGCAATAAATAAGACCAACCACTGGCTTCTATTTGAGTTTTGAAGCCCTGTGGGGTCCTATCGCCAGTAGAATTGATTTTGTTGCGAAGAAGATTTCTCACTTTGATGTACGGTTAACTGATGTCCAACTGACTTGAAATTTGATAGGGAGGCTATTGGAGTCATTTTAAAATGATCTATTTGCCCTGATTTTGAAATCATGGTCCAGAGGGGCACAACCACTGGGAGTCTTTATTTAGCTTTTGAGAGCCGAAGTCTGGTCAAATGTTGTCGAAATGACCTAGAACTTGACATATAGCTTTTTGGAAGTATTTTGAGATTACTCATGTGCTTTGTTTGATGAGTGATGGCCACGGTGATTTCCACCGCCAAGAGGCTTGGTTTTGCTGCCTGAGGGTCGATATAGGGTCAAACGTTGTCGGTTTGACCTGAAACTTGACAGACAGCCTTTTAAAAGTATTTTGAGACCATCCATAGGCTCTAATTGAATATCTGACGTCTTTGATGCTGCCGCCACCGGGAGAGCTTACTCTTCTGCAGCTTTTTGCTTATTAGGCCAAATGGTGTTGGCATGACTTGGAATTTAATGTAAAGCATTCTAGTGGCATTCTGAGGCCAGCTATGTGCTATGTTTTATGAATTAGGGTCTCCAGCTTCACCGCCGCCGGGGGCTCCTATTTAGTTGTTGGAAGAGTGAAGTTAGGCCAAATAATGTTATAATGGCCTAAAACTTCATGTGTACTCTTCTTATGATTGTTTTGAAGGATCTTGTAGTTTTTGGTTGATTCTGACAAGATTTGATGCTTGAAGTAGCATTGCCTAGTTGCGGTAGGATGTGACTTCATGTAGCTTCTTAATGTTGAAAGTGTATGAAGAGGCAAAAATGACATTTTTTGTGTCAATAAGTAGGAGATAATTTGATGGGAAAGAAATGGTGGATGTTGGATGCAAGAGGAGTTTCAGCAATTTGTGATGATAATATTGTTGGCATCAATAGTGCATGCATCTCTCCTGCCATTCATGATTGGCATGCATAGAGGTGGATCCCGTAAAAAAGATTTTCTTAAGGAAAAGTGAGAACTTTCTCATAGGAACAAAGTCCTACATACAAAACGAGAACGGCCCACACGATTCTTCTATGCAGTCCATTTTATTTTTTTGGCCACTTGACCACATATTATCTAATTAGGTGCACCCTCTTGCTCTTTTTGATTTACGAAGAGCCCAAATTGTACAATCACCCAGTCATTACTCACTATTGGATGACATGCCATCTAAAATAACTAGCCGAAATTCTAAGAGGTGAACAATTCTCACTGTAATAAAATCTCTCTAGGTGATGTGGTGCGTGGTCTATTTAAATGGAATATGAAAAACCAGCCTTAATAGAGGCTTGGGTCCCAATAACAATGTCTCTATTAGATTTGCAAAACCGAGTGATTAATCTAGTAATTAGCCTTATCCAAATAAGAAGCAAGCAGCCACACAAAGAGAATGACACATGATGTATATGTGGAAAACCCTACTTGGAGAAAATTATGGGCCTTACCATTTAGGCCAACAGACAACCAAGCACTAAACAAACTTGAAAGTTACAAGAGTACTTACAACCTTTTTCCCAATTCCAACTCAACCTAAGGACTGCAAAATCTTATCGATTACTCACCGTACACCTTCACCGTACTTGAGCTAACAACCTTAAAGCCATCTTTAAGATGTCTTTACTTTAGAAGAGCTGAAGGAAAGAGAAACCAAAGCTTGATCTTCAGCACGGCAACTAGAAGCCTTGGGTGATGATGGATCTCTCAGAGATCCTCTACGGTTTAGTTTAGAAGAGAATTACTTTATAATAGAGAGAGAATGGCTATATATAAACCTAGGTTTGAGCCTCAAGAGTCGTAGAACGGTTAGGATTGAAATTAGCATCTTGAGAGAAAATAGGAAGTAGTTTCCAGAACAAATCTCTAACTTTCCGCCAAGTCCACTCGAGCAGTCGGTGGAGTTCGCTCGAACGAAGTGGATTCTATCTCCAGAATTTTGAGCAGAACAACAATGGCTTGAGCGATGGAAAAGAGAGTTAGAGCGAAGGAGGTTCTGTGAAGGTTCGCTCGAGCAAAAGGTGTCCAAGGCTCGAGCGAACACAGTCAATTTCCAAAGAGACTTCAATCTGCTTCGCTTCATATTTGGGCAGTCCATTCTAATAAAATTACATCATTTGAAATCTTCTTTTGTCCATTACCCAATGAATTAGCCAACACTCATAAATCCTTACAATCTCCCCCTTTGGAAACTCATGGACAAAACCTCCTAAATACACAAAAATCTACCCAAGCTCTAAAACCAAAACAATCGAAAACCAAATAACTTCAAAGCTGTCTCAACCTATTAATCCCTTGCAGAACCTATCACTTCATGACACTAGATCAAGTGCTTTAATGAAAGAAAAACAAATGCAAGCAAATATCATCAATATATTAATCACAGGAAATCAAAAACCAAAATCACTCCCCCTTTTTGTTCAGAATTGTCAAGGGAAAGATAACATAACTTATTAGACTAGAAAAAGACTGGAAAGACAAAATAGCGAAAAGTGCCAAATACAAATGCAATCACCAATGCCCAAGACGAGCAAGGATCGCACCTACAGTCTCATTGATCGAGTTGAAACGACCATTAAATGCATTCAGTCAGCCGTCCACAGCATTGAACCACGCATCGATTTTAGTATTCAGTCCTTATAACTGGTGCTCAAGACAGGTAAAATGCTTATACCCATGTAGCTCCCCATGAACATTTGCTTCCGGTTCAACTTCTTCTTCTTCTTCATCCTCTCCACCATGAGGATCATGACTAATTTGAGTTGACAATTGATTGGATTTCGAATCCTCCGAGTGCCCCCCGCCCTGTTCTTCTTTTGAACCTCTTTCCACAATAAAAACTCAGTGCCAAATGGAAGAGTGACATTGCTCTTGCATTTAACATCTTTATCAATAAATTCAAAATCATTTGAGGTATGTTAACTCTTTTTCCTATCCCAATGCAATATAACAAATACCCATTCTTGTGACTGCCATCAGAAGTGTGTCCTCTTGGCTCTAGGTTGTGGTAGACAAACCGATTCAAGAACCTGTACTCTTCAGTCAGGTTTCCATGAGGGAGATATCCAGCACAGAGTGTGGTGCCAATTATATCATAGTTGATAGGAACTTGACTGTCTTTTAGAATAGGATAGTCACAATCTTTAACAACCGAGATATCAAGGAATTCAGCTATGTCATCCACAGAAATGGTAATCCACGTACCACGAACATAAGTTTTCAATATAGCTGATGCCATAAAATCCATATTACTGTAAAATTCACACACCCAATCAGTATAGATCTCAGAGATTTCAAACTTTAACAAGGAATTCCAATTTCGACGAGTTATGCTGCGACAAATAGGCTAGTCAATAAGATTCTCAGCAACTTCTCGCTCTGATTCAACAGTTCTCTTCGTTAAATGATTTTAAAAATGAATGGCTTTGTTTATCGTAGGATACCGAGTAGTATCAAAACAAGAAAGAGAAGAAGAAGATTAAGGATGAGGTCTCTTTTTAGGAGCCATTTGCACCATGTAGAATTTGAAACAAACATCAAAGAGTTCCAAATAGTTTCTCTAAATAACAGCCAGTAACAAAAAAATTTGGCAATGTTCGATCATGACATGGAAAAAAAATTCACACAAAAATTTTGTGAAACAGACAACTTTTTCCAAAAAACAACTTCCCAAAGATACTCAAAATTCAGCCACAAATTGTATCCCAAACTGCTACATTGAAACAAAAATCAAATAAAGGAATTTATTCAAATTTTAGCAAGACCAAAGGTTTCTCAATATTCAGTTCTAGACATTAACCTTTTCTGTTAGACAAATGAAAGTCCACGGAGAATCTCCATTCCCAACACAAAAGAGTTTCAACATCCATCAAAAGGTTTCATTCTGCTCTGATCCTCCGGTTCATCATGATTACCATGACATCTCTCAGAGAATAAAAGAAGAGAGTTCCGTGTGAAAATCAAATACGATCCGTGAAATTCAAAAAAGAGAAAAAATGATACTTGATCATGTGAAGAAAAAATGATTGTGCATCTAAATAAACAAAAATTGATGGCGTTTAGGGAATTAGAGAGATCCCTAGAGATTTACGTAGAGATTCAAACCAAGTAGCATCCAATGGTTTTTTTAAAATGTCCGCCAATTGATTTTCAGTAGGAATGTGGTGTAAAGATATGATTTTTTCTTCCACTAGATCACGAATGAAACGATGCCTGATGTCTGTGTTTGGTTCAGGAGTGTTACACCGGATTTTTTGAATTGTCGATTGCACTCTGATTGTCACAAAACATAGACATCGTTTCTTGCTCAATTCCGTAATCTTTCATGATTTGTTTCATCCACAGAAGTTGAGTACAACAACTTCCAGTAGCAATATATTCAGCTTCAGCCTTTAACAAAGATGTCGATGTCTTTTTTTACTATACCAGGCCATCGAATTGTTTCCAACAAAGAAACAACCACCAAAGGTGCTTTTCCGATCATCAACGCATCTAGCCCAATCAGCAGTAGAAAAACCAATAATGCTAGTGTTGGTATCGATCTTTGGTTAGCCAAATTCCATACTCAACTGTACCACTCGCATACTTCAAGATTTGTTTTACTTCTTGAACATGAGATTCTTTTGATCTAGACTGATATCTCGCATATACTCCCACACTGTAAGCAATATCAAGATGGATAGAGAAGACTGCCTATCATACTCCTGGAGAGTGTTTCCTTTATGTCATTTCCATTAGTATCAAGACTGAGTTTGGCAGTTGTGCTCATTGGTGTTCTTAAGTGTTTCGAGGATGTCATTCCAAACTTTTTCAGTAACTCTCAAGCATATTTTGGTTGTGACATAAAGATACCAGAATCAGTCTGCTTGAATTGTAATCCTAGAAAAAAGGAAAGTTCACCAGCCATGCTCATGTCAAACTCTCGAGTCAACCTTTCAGCAAATTTATCAGTCAAAATCTCAAAAGTCGAACCGAATACAATATCATCAACATGACATGTGCAATAAGAATGTTCCTTTTGTCTTGTTTTATGAACAAGGTCTTGTCGACACTACCACTTTGAAAACCATGCTCAATCAAAAACATTGTCAATCTCTCATACCATGCTCTAGGTGCTTGTTTCAGTCCGTAGAGAGCTGTACTTAACTCAAAAACGTGATCCAGGTAATGAGAATCCTAAAAGCCCTTAGGTTGTTCTACATAGACTTCCTCATTTAAGAACCCATTTAGAAAACCACTTTTCACATCCATTTGAAATAATTTAATTTTCAAGAAACATGCAATGGCAAGCAACAGTTGGACTGACTCCAGTCTAACGACGGGGGCAAATGTTTCATCAAAGTCTATACCCTCAACTTGAGTATACCCTGGGCAACTGGATGAGCTTTGTTCCTTATCACTTGACCCAACTCATCGGTTTTATTTGTAAAAATCCATTTTGTTTCGATGACATTTGTGTAATAGGGTCTAGGAACAAGCTTCCAAATGTGATTTCTTTTAAATTGGGCCAATTCTTCATGCATCGCGTTAATCCAGCCTATTTTACATTTTTTGGTTCTACAACAAAAGTATAACATAAATTGCTTACCTCGTCGCTTTCCTATTTTCTGGTTTTCATTGGTGCTGTGACTTCACTAATGATGGTGTCTAGTGGATGATCTTAGAGAACCTGTCCTCTTTGAGATATTGGATGAACGACAGATGTTGAATCATCCGAACTAAGAGTTTGAATGGTAGGCGAATGCTGCTTGACTTTATAGACTGATATTGAGCTTTTTGATGCACTCTTCTATTCAAAATGTCTTATGATGTCACGAACCATGAGTTTAGAAGATGGTGTTTTTGGTTCTATTGCTTCCTCAGTTGTATCATTTTCCTTCTTCTTTTCATTTTGAACCATGAGTTCAGAAGATGGTGCTTTTGGTTCTACGACTTCCTCAATTGTATCATTTTCGTTCTTCTCTTAATTTTCAGATTCAGGTTCATCCGTATTGTCCACATATTTGTTCATGACCTATTTAGGGGAAGGAGAAAATGATACCACTTGAGCTACCACTAGCACACATTCTGTAACCTATACACATTCTGGTAGGTACTGTTCATTTTTGCTTTGATACCACTTGTAAGATCTTACACCCGATTGAGCCACCACTTATTCCAAAACCAGTTGGTGATAGAAATTGGCACAACAATTATCCCAAAACCAATTGGTGATGGAAAACGGCACCAATCCCTTCCTCAAGAACACACCCACCGCGACTCCTGCTACGGAACTCACAAACGCGTGTCCCGTGATTTGAACACCCGACCTACCAGGCTCTGATACTACTTGTAGGATCTTACACCCCATTGAGCTACTACTTATCCCAAAATTAATTGGTGATAGAAAACGGCACAACAATAGTTTTATGGTGAGCGCGAGGGCTTGACCACAATTATGACTGCTCAGGAGCGAGTGTGGACGTTGACCTCAACAGAATATCATAAGGTGCGCTTCATTAGTTGGTGCGCATCATGTGATTGTACACATTAGATGCAAACAAAGATTGCCCATATGTATTATTCTTGTGGGTACTGCTTTCTTATATAATGTAGTACAAACTCTTTTGTAGGGCTCATTTGGGTTCATGACAATCATGGTGGAGGTGGGGGATGGAAAAAAATTTAATAGAGACATGTGAATGTGCAAGATGTCAGCCTTAGTTGGATTTTCTTAAACCCTTGATAAATGGTCATCAAGTTTAATATGATTTGAGAAGACAACAAATTTTTTTTTTTTTTCCTCTTTTAACCAAACCAGGAGTATCAATTGAATGTGTACCAAATGTCCAAAGTTGAACTTCCAGCAAAGAATTTTTTTGGGGAAGGGGGTGTAACTTGATATTTATAGGTCAGATGACCAGAAAAACAAAGAGGAAAGTGCATAAAATCCATGCAAACAATTCTCACCGAAGTAATTCTACCACACATAGGCGCACATATAATCAAATAGTCATAAATCTCAAAATTTAAAGCCACAAAATTTAATTGTTGTCCACCGATTATTGTGATTGAATCTAACTATGGTTAAAGGTCAAACTGTTGTCAAATTTGGAATAATTCATAAGGGTTGGGTGAGGATAAAGGCCTTCAATTTTTCTAAGTTGTGGCCAAAAAGTGTGTGTGTGGTGGGGATGGGGGGATGGATGGGTGGCGCAGGGGGCATACATAAAAGTAGGTTGGTATCATAAAATCTATTTTCTCATAATTTATGTCTCTTCTATCTCATTTTAGATCTTCACTGTTATCATTAAGAATCAAGATAAGAGAAATTAAGGGAGATCAGATTAGTTAAACAGGAGAGATGATTAAAGAGGGGATGATGTGGGCCTCAAAAGTAGTTCTAAGTATTGGAAGGCTGCTCTTAAACCTCTGCACTTGGAAACAAGGCTGTCTGTGGCTTGGAAGCTCTTGTTCCAATTTTACGGGGGCGATGATGTGTGTGTCAGGAACCATCCATCTTCCAAACACCTAATACAAGGTGGCCCATGTGGGGCCCACATTTGCTAATGAGTCCAAGGCAAGGTGGGGTCCACCTGCCCCTCACTGCCATACATCACCCTCACTAAAACCAGCCCTGTCCTTGTCGCCCCTGCCTTTTGCGCAAGATAAGATAGGTCTTTGATCTCATCACCTAAAATTGAAAACAACTGCAGTTTGGATGCCCCCTTTTCTTGGGTACCTAACTTTCATGAGCAAGATGGAATAAGGACTGGGTCCCCACTATTTTAGCATGTCTGTATGATTTTCAATCTTTAATAGAGTAGCCATTGTCACAAATATTGTTAATTGAGAAATGTGATTTTGGGATATTTTTAAATTTTTTGGTTTACCTAAGAGTATCAATTGGAAAAAGCTGTGAAAAATAAGTTACCTCATAAATAACTAAAACTAACGTAAATAATACAAATATTGCTAAAACTGCTCATATAGATTTTTTCCAATTTTTTTTTTATTTTCTCACGATTTACTTGTGATATTTTTCACATTTTAGCAATATTTTAAGAAAAACATAATATTAATGGGAAAACATTTTTTCAGGTATAATTTTCATGTTCTACAAAAAAAAGAAGTATAATCTTCATATTATAACCACGACGTTTTAAAAATATCATCAATGTGGTGATGAGGTCAGATCTGTCAACTATATGGCAAATGTTTTAGCCAAGCAAAGGGTTACGAGGGCATATTATTGGGTAGGTGTGGTTGTATAATTGGATGTGGGAGTGTTACATTGCTCTTGTACTCTTCCAATTCCTTTTTTATGGGTTTTTCCTGCTTGTATGGTCCTCCTTTTTAATGACCTTTTTGTTACCAATCAAATATATATAAGGACGTTTTTGTTTTAGTTTCTCACTTCTCAAATAGTGTCAGTGTTGTTCGTGGAAGAAAAGGAAGTTGTAAGGCTGTTTGCGGGTGGAAAGTAAGTGATTGTACACAGTGAATTTTTGTCTTTTCTGGCTTTATAACATGACTCCCTTTTAAAAATATTTAGATGTGTTCTATTAGTTTTTTATTAATCATATATTCCCTATTTTTACAGAAATTTCTGAAACAACAGTTTTTGCTATCTCTACGATTGGTTACATCACATTTAAAACATATGATCTAAACACATGATCAGTCGACGGATGGAACATACTCTTGTTATATGAAATCTAAAAGAATGGGTTACTTTGTACCACTCGGATTAGAGAAAGGTGGGCGCGAAGAATTTATTTTCAATCCTAAAAATAAAAAAAAAAACCCTGTGGTCCAGTCCTTAGAGGTTAATAATTGAAGCAGCATTTGAATGGTTAACATAGAGTCATTTCTCATAATTAAGGAGGATGATTGCGAGAAATACCTAGAAAACAAATTAGTCTTATTTGTAAGTGTCCATGACAACATAACAGAGCTTAGGACATGAACAAGATGAAAAAGAGGGCAATGCCAATCTAACACCCAACAAGATTCTCCCCCCAGCTGAATCCAAGGGATTTCTTGCACTCTAATGCAGCAAATATAAGATTCCTTCTCTTTTATTATTTGATTTTTTTTTTTTTTGGGGGGAAGAGTATGTGTAAAATCCAGAGCTGTTTCCCACATTTAGGGCTTCTGTCTTGGTCAAGTCCTTGGAGAATAAGCTGCACTACTTTCTTGTGAATGAAAGTGATTGCTTTTATAAAAATTTTGAGAAAATCTCCATTCAATTTGGGAGGAGGGGGGGACCTCAATGTCTCTTGTAGTTTGTTTTTTCCTTTGATCCAATGGGTATAGTGTACGTTCAACCCAAATGAAAGGTATATGGATTAGCTGTTAGACAATAGTCCTTCTTTGATTGCACTAACTCTGGATCTCAGGGGCTCAGAATTTTATTTTAATTAATGTCAATCCATAGTTAGCTCAATGGAGAGGGACCCACCCACCATGAAAACAAACAGGTTAAATCTTGGATAGTAGGACTTTTGTGGAGCATTGTGAGTGGGTGTGTTAGCTGTACTATAGCAAAAAAGAAATAATAATAATAATAATAATAATAATAATAATAATAGTTAAGTTGTTGATAAATTAAGGGGCAGATCGATTGCTTTTAAGTCAGTCTTAAGCAGCCCTCAGCTTGCACACTAAGCCTATTTTTTGCCTTACCCAGTGTAATATATACCATTAAATTGATCCTGCATCAAATGAAAGGTTGTGTTTTCACACATGATCAATCCCTAACATATCTCTTTCTCTCTCTCTCTCTCTCTGAAAAATTTGGTCCAACTTAGGCACCAGGAGTGGTCTATTTATTCTATGGAGTGTTTTCGATGAAGCAAAGGCCAAAGGTGGCTCGACAAAGCCGGGTTAATCGCGTGGTCAACTTCAATCAGCACCAGATTGCCTGTGGTAAAAGGTCATATCTCAAACAGTACTGTCATTCACAATGATTCATATAATAGATTATACTCTCTCAATAACTCAAAACCATATCAATTATCAACTAATTGAGCTTATAGTCCAACTTTTTAAATCTTACGTACAAATAACCCTACATATTTAAGTCAATTCCAGTTGAGTCGACAACAATCAGATATAAATAATTTAATGAACATAAATTAAATAACTTGGATTTCTAATGTTTCCAACCAATTAATAGAATAATTGTTATTGGCTACTCAACACTGTCTCATCAATTCAAAGTTGTCTGAAAGAGTCCAACTAGTTAATTATTGAAATCTTGATGAAAGCAATAATATAATATATTTTCAACAAATGTGCATAAGAAAACTAGAATTGAGAATAAATTTGAAGGAGGATTGAATCTCACAAGAATAGAAAAGAGGCATCTATAACTGCTTGACTGGTAACATCAAACTGAGAAAAGCAAAAAAAAATAAAGAAAAAGAAGACATAGTACAGATGTCAACTGTGATATGTAGAGTGAGAAAAAAGAGTCATTGGCAGCTAGCAATGCATGGTCATGTATAAGAGTGAGTAAAGACGGATCACAGGTTCTTCACGAAATCAGCGGTATGACAAGAAGCAGGAAGCAGCAACATCCATCCTCAAATGAGGTAATTCCACGTGGCATCCAATCATTTGCCTCATGCCCTTATCCCCACACAGCACCCTGTTGCACCATCAGCTCCTTGTCTGCTAGTGCCAGGTCCTCCTCTTTTCACGGTTCTACATTTGAAGCAATGTTTTTTCTTCGATTATACAATTTTGCGGGAAAAAAATCCCCTCAGATGTCACAAGGATGATAAAGGCCCTAAAGTTTTAATATTGATGGCTAAGGCCCTCTTGCCATTTTTTCACATTTTTCTTTTATTTGCCATGAACAACTATATTTTTATTCGTCCGTAGTTTTTTCTTTTTCTTTTTCTTCTTTAAACCATTTCTTTTATGTGTGTTTTACATAACTCGCTAAACTCGGTGGTCTTTAACTCACTAAACTCGGTGGTCTTATCAATTGAGTTTTAAGTTGTCAAACTATATATTGGAAGGACGAATGTGGCCAAGTGGGTACTTGGATGAGGAGAGCAAGTGGCAAGCATCTATTTAGGTTAACTAGTCTCGGAGGAGATAAAACCATTGGCATCATCACTATTTCCCATTCCATTTGCTTCTTTTTGCGATTGGTCTACACCATTCAATATTGGACATGCAAACGTACATGAGGACTAGATAAGCTTTCAAATTCTTCAAATGAAGATTAAGACTCGAGATCATTGACAAACACATATAAGATCACTAGAATATTGAGGGGAGGGTCTAACAAAAGCGGCAAGTAAATTGCACAAAGTCATTATTTGAGACACAGCCTAGTTGGCACGTACACACATAAACAATAGTACCCTGTAATATAGGAAATTAATGAGGGCACATGGATGATATAACTTGAAGAAGTTGAAGAATATATAAGAACAAGAAATGAATTGCAATCTCTCCTTTTGAAGAACAACAACGAACGGTGATCTGGCTATCTAGGGCAAAAGCATTAAGAAATAAAGGAGTTGGGAGGGCCTTTGCCGTTAATATTATAATTTTAGTGCATTCATTGTCTTAAGAGACTTAAGGGGCTTTTTTTTTTTTCTTTTTCATAAAATCCTCTTAATTATAATTAGATTTAAATTAAATAAAATAGAAATATGATTCTTTTGTTGAGGGAGTTTTAATTTAATGGAATCAAATTTCTAGATACTCAAGGTAAGATGGGTTCCACACCAGGTTTATTAAAGATGCGAAGGGTTATACATACGGAGGCAGTGTACATGGGATCTAACTTTCCTAATATTTGATTTACTGGGGTAATGGTTAAGTATTTATTTTTTTATTTCACCTTAATTCAGTTTTCATTAAATGAAAGATCAATTTGTAGTGTTTGTATGGATTTAGCGGATGTCACCCGGGAGATTAGTCCCATTTGGTCAAAGACCTCAGCATACCCATGTCATAGAAAAAATAATTTATTTTATGGACTTGTTTATAAATCTTCACCTTGTATTATTTTGTTTCGCACTTTTTTATGAATGAATTTCTTAGAATTCCTAGGAGTTGAACTTCAACCAAACAAATTGACCCTAATGAAAATCAACACTTGTAATTCACAAAACCGTAATCTCTAAATTTTTATCATGGTGTTAAAGCTATGGTCAACTATAAATCTGCCGTGAGACTTAGTCTAAGAATTATCATTATGCCACCTTTATCTCTCATCTCTAAAAGAGTTGTACCTTCTTAGATCTTTCCAAAACGAACCTCATCTATACAGTAATTTAAGCTTCAAACTACCTCTTATGCTTTATTAAATACTATCTCGAAAGAGTTTTTTGCCAAGCCGCACAATCCTACTTCATATGCTTATGGAAGAGATCACTATAGGTATGATTTAATAAGCCATCAACTCCAAAGACTCAAAATGTTCAGGATGCAATAGTGATGGAATCTCCATCAATTTACCAGCAAAGCACAATAGACCTTGACACCTTATAAAAATTAAGAGTATATTTAATTTAACCAATCGCACGATCCTTTCTTCAAAAGATCATATGTGATCTTGGCAGGGTAAGAAAATATGTATAGAATAAAAAGGTTGTCTTTCTTAAAATTTTTAAGACACATTTAGGGATAAGATAATAATCAAGGTCAGTTGGGATTAACGTTAGATCCTACACTAGGATTATATTTGGATATGATTAGATTTTCAAATGCCTGTTAGATTTTCTCCCTTGAATTTGAAAAAATCCACTATTTGGTAGAAGAATTATAAGATCTGAAAACAATAACATAGCAAAAAAAAAAAAAAAAACCCTTCAAAATGCTACATATTTTCCAACTCCAAAAGCTTTTTAGTATATGGGCACATAAGGAATTCCTGCAATTGAGTTTGTGACAAGAATTTGAGGGTGTTCTAACTTATCTTAACAAGAATTCCTCAATTTCTAGCTCTTTGTGGGTTTTTCATTTTCCAATAATACTAAGGGGTTTTTTTAAATTTTCAAGGGGGGCCATTGCCACACCTTGCCCGCCACTAGTCCTGCCCTAGTGCCTCACCATTGAGTTACAAATCGGTTGGCAAAAGAAATATATAGTTGGTTTTGGTATATATGACTCAATTTGGGGTTTGAATGTAGGTACATTGTTGGGAGCTCATCTAGTTTCCATCCCTATATTTTTAGCATAGAAATTAGGGATTTTTTACATAGAAAATCCTCAGGTTTTGAGTATTTATATTAGAGGTCCTAGCTATTTGAAAATCAGAGAAGTGGGTGCCTCTAAACTTTTTAATATTGCAAGCTGAAGTTTTTCATTACCACAAATCTCAAGGGTTTTCAATATCGCAAAGAAGAGTGATTTGTTATATTTTAAAGAAAAAATATACTTTAGTTGATTGTCTCTTGCATTTAAATAGGCCTCATAAAATAACGGTATGGAAGTTTCTCTATGACATACTTTTGTGCAAAATATGAGTTTGAGAACCCAAAGTTGTTCGAATCCTAGTCATTAGATAAAGTCAGTTAGATGTCAAATTTGCAAAGTTTGTCCCATGGCCTACAAAGTTTGATTTAGTATCAAATTGGAGTACAGGAAGGATTGAAGGTGTTAAACTAATCATAGAGGTGGCCACATAGGCACTATAGGCCATGGCATTTCTTGCCTAAGAACGTTCTAGAAATCCCTGTATACAATATAGGGATTTTGATCGTACAACTATTCTAAGACTTGACTTTTACCTTCCAAAGGTTGAAATTAAAAGATGCAGGCAAAACTATTCACACAACAAACGACAATGTGGAACTAGCATTCTTGCGCTTAAAATGTGAAAATCCTACATCACTATGATATCACACATATTTTAGCTCTTCCCTCAAATTTAAAAGCTTTGTTTTTTCTACTTCATGTTTACTCGTTCCAGAGACACCAACCTGGAGCTCTTAGAATAATATCTCATGTTATTCAGTTCATCCATCTTACTTATCACAAGAGGTGTGTGGGCCCTTCTCATCCTTTCAAGAAATGTATAAAAAGAATTTTTAATTTTTTTTTAGATGGGTAATGAAAATCACATATTAGATCCTTACACACTTAGTGAAATCTAATTGGATAACATGCAAAGGAAGGAAAAAGAGAAGGAGAAATGAAGAAGATGGATTGGAGTAATTAAAACTATTTTTTTTTATAGCAAGTAGGGGTTACAAATTGAGCAAAAAAGTAGATTTTTATGATATATCCTACAATCATGGGATATCACAATGTTAAGGGAAAGATCATAACTTTCGCATTGTCTTTTAATTTGTTGTACGAAAAATTTTGTAGGATTTTTTTTTTTCTTAAATCTCAACTGCTGAGAGGAAAAGGTCTAGTCTTAGGGTAGCTATACGGTCGAAATCCTTACAATATAAATAATTATGTTAATAATGAATTAATATATTATTATATTATATATGGGATTTCATGTAGACTTGGAGATGGGATTGAATAGAGACTCATATGGGACCACCTAAATGCATGATGAGAGTACTTTTCACTTTGTGATCTAAAACATCACTATGATTTGTCCTATCGAAGAGCGTAGGGTTAGAAGGTGTTCATCGGCTGGGTCGAATGAGTCTAATGCATATCTAGACACAACCTAACATTTAAAAGATAAGCGCATATCTAACCCAAGCCCAACATGGGCCGTAAGTGTCTTGCCTGCATGTCGCCCCCAACCCATTTAGTCAATCGGAATAGGCTGGGCCATGCTTTCTATCACTTGTATGGATTTTATGTCACTTATTTAAGCAAATCAATCACTACACTATAAGCATTATTTGTTCAAGCTAAATCGGCCGGGCAATGCTTCGAGCATTCTATCACTTAATTAAGCCCGTCACAAATTTTAAACAACATAAATTCTAAACTCATACTTGATCGGAATATTCTATCTTATTTTAAACTCTTTTCATTCTAAAGCTTCTTCTTAAAGACTGAATATATGGATTGCAACTTTAGTGGGCATGTAAAAGGAGCCAAAACTGCTATAAGAAGCGGTACTGAGGAGATACTACAAAGAGATTTATTATGTTACATTGGCTCAATAATTAGTAAGGATGGAGATATATATTAAAGAAGATATTGAATATAGGATAAAAGCGAGATGGTTGAAGCGGGGACTCATTTTTGTAGTGCTTTATGATCGGCATGTGCTAACAAAATCGAAGGAAAATTTTTATAGGACATCGATTAGACCAGCTATTACCTACGGAGCAAAATGTTGGCCACTTAAGAAGCAATATATGTACAAAATGGATGCAGTAGTAATGAGAATGTTGAGATGGATGTGTGGTAAAACTGCGAGGGATAACATTATAAACAAATGCTTTCAAGGGCATTTAGGAGTGACATAAATAAGGGATAAGATTAGAGGTACCCTTTTGAGATTGTTTGGGCATGTCCAGCGCAAGCTGACCATGATGCTGTTAAGGAAAAGACCGGCTCTGTAAGTTGATGGCCTACCCAGAGGAAGGGTTAGGCCAAAGAGGACATGGATAAAGGTAATAAAAATAGATCTGGAGACATAGCTTATCAGTGGATTTGACTCATGATAGATAAGAATGGAGAAATAAAATTCATGCTGCCAACCCTAACATAGATAAGACAAGGCTTTTATGATGACGACGATGACGACGACTTGACCAAAATACTAAAACAAGAAGTTCATAAATGGCCCAAAGTTGGCTGAGCCCTATCATCCAAGGCTAGCTCGGCCCATGGAACTACTATTGTAAAATTAAAAAAAGGGGATTTTACAAAAAATAAATGAAATATTTTAGGTGGCCATTGGACCAAAAATGTAACTTTAGCCAAACCCACACCAAACTAGCCTTCCTGCAAAAAAACCCCTTTTTTATCCTTTTTTGGAGGGTTGATGTCGACCCTTATGTCTCTCTTACTTAATGTGAATCCCTTCTTCCCCATCGTGCTTAGCCATCCCAAGTCCCCTACGACCCACTTTATTTAGCTCTAAAGTGCGTCAAAAAGCTGGAGTTTGTCATTTTCTTCAACCCTTTGGCAGCTTGCTAGCTAGAACTTTGAGAAAATATCATAGTGTTTGGTGGACGCCATTAAAAAGGTAGATCCACCACCTTTACCCTAGAACTTTAGGCTCGATAGTGACGCAAGTTTTAACATTCTACCTTTGCATGCATAATGGGAAGGTGAGGGGCAGAATGTGAAGGCCAGTGTTGGCCTGCATGGTCGATGTTGACCCTGGTGCATTGAAGCCAATATCGATAGTGACGCAGGTATTGACATTCTGCCTTGGCAGAATGTGAATGTCAGGGTCGACGTCAACCCTGGTGCATAGTGTCGCAAGTATTGACATTTTGGCTTTGCAGAATGTGAATGCTATGGTTGACTTGTTTAGAACGCACCTCCTTTGTAACATGGGTGAGGAATCACACTTCAACCTCATTGCATCAATATTAAACTCATATATCAACTTCGAACTCTTTCCGTCAACTCCAAACTCAGTCATCAACTTCACTTCATTACATCAACTTCAAAATCATACATCAACCATGAACTCATTTCATCAACTTCAAATTCACTACATCAACTTCAAACTCATTCCATCAACATGAAGTTTAGAACAAAATTCAACGACATACAAGAATATGATATCATACACAACAACTTTGGACATTACATATAATTAAAAGGATTTCATTAATTGACAAAGGAGTTCATGTACAATGGGGTCCACCAAACACTAAAATATTGCTTTTAAGTTATGGCAAGATGCTAAATGGTGGAAGATAATGACTAACTTTAGTTTTTTTCTAAGCAGCTTAGAGCTGAATAAACTGGGTGGCAGGCGACTTGGGATGGCTGAGCACGATGGGGAAGAAGGGTGTTCGCGTTAAGTAATTCAAATATCAATATAGAAAATGAGGGTCGACAACGACCATCGAAAAAAATGTTAAAAGGAAAAGTTTTTTGGGCGAGAAGGTTGGTTTGGTGTGGGTTTGACTAAAGTGACATTTTTGGTCTACTTGCCACCTAAAGTGATTTTTTTTATATAAAATCCTCATTAAAAATTACTCAAATTTTGATGATAAAAAGAATTACATAGAAATCCCTGGACACCACATTCTTCCATGGACACCACTATCTTCCAAGAATTAATACCCAACTGTGAATAAGGACAAAGGAGAGGCTAAAGTTCAAAAGAGGTGTTACTTGGATGGGTCCGTCTGTTTGGCGTGTGGTACAAAGATAACAACCTTTGCAGAGGCTGCAAGGATCCCTTAAAGCTATTCATTCGTATTCCTCCTTTTTCTCTCTCTCCCTCGTGAATCGAGGGCCCTTTTTCTTACTTTAAGGGTTTAAGGCCCAGTATGTCACTGGTGTGATCCATCATATCTCTTGGGTTCCTATCCAATTTCTCTTCCATCTTTTACCTTCCCAAGGTATAAAGCAAAAACAGCAAGTGACACATCTCATGACTCATGTTTTGTCCCTTTAAAACCAGCCTTGTCTTCATGTTTTCTGTACAAACATCCATGTCTTCTCTCCATATTGCCCAAAAAGAGACATCCTCCTTTCTTCGCTCTCTCAATAATATAATAAACATAGAAGAAGGGAGGAAGATGGTGCTTTTTGGGACGGCCATAGTGGGTTGTTTTATGTTTTTATTTTACTATGGGGCAGAGTTTGGCACGTGAACTAGGTATACCACCAGGAAACTAGTGTTTCATTATCGATTTGGAAATGATTATTTAAGTATTGGATTGTGATGAGCTTAAGCAAATCTTTATGTGGGACCCATTTCTCACGGATCAATGTAAGTGTAAATTAAAATTTGGGATGGGTTCAAATGTCACTCAAGTGTGATACAGTGTTCTAGCAAGAGAACCTGTTCAGCAGGATGGTGCTACTTTTTGTTTTGTTTTGTGTTTTTATTGTTATTGTTTATTTTTTTGAGTTGGAGGATTGTCTTTTAATTTACCCTTCAAACAAGGGTATTTTAGTTTTTCACAAAGACTTTGAAAAGAAAAAAGAGATATATGACAGAGAGTTTTTAATTTAGTAAAAAATTGAATCAATATTTGTATTTCTACAAACAAATTTTGAGACTCCAAGAAAGATTCAATTTTAAAAAGTGGGGTTTTAACTACAAATTTTAAGTTCCAGATTTTCTTTTAATAATAATTATTTTAGCAACAAAGATTTACATTCATAAAGAGTAGTGTTTGTTGGCTTCTTTTTTTTCTTTTTTTTTCTTATAACAAAGAGTGTCCCAGCCCTTTAGCTCGAACCTATGCATATGAGCTCAAGGGGAACCGTGTAAATTCTCTATGGCATTTAATTACGAGTCTTGGATTTTTATTTCTTTCTTAAAAGCAATTTTGATTAGTTTAATTTAAGTTTTGGATTTTAATTTCATTCTTAAAGGTCAACCCTCAAGTAACCTTCACTTTGATGGAAATTAAATCAAGGGAAGATTGAAAATGCTTACCCAACTATCACCTTCGCAATTTAATACCTAAGAAAGTTGAAGGTCCTACCTAACATCTCCACCTTATATCAATCATCTCTCATTCCTTATTTCCTTCACCTGTAGTCTCTTTAATAATCTTTTGGTAGTGCCAATTTGACCATGACTTCTCATGTATTTTGTGAAAAGAAATTGAACTTTGGAGAAGAAGAGCTCCTTTGCTTTTTTTAATTATGTTTTTTAACTCTTTAGTTTTTTTTTTTAAATAATTTATCTTCCTTAAGAAATAATTACCTTTTTGCAAAAAGGGACGTGTGTCACTCCGGTCTTAAACTTTATGTCGTCTTAGTTAGGGGTGTAACGGTTCAGTCAACCATGTGTTTTGGGAAAACTATTAACCGAACCGTATTTTATGGTTTTCATTTTTAAAAACCGTAACCGTAACCATATCCTAAAAAGTGGTTAAAAAACCGAACCATGGTTAACTATATTAGATAGTTTGGTTACGGTTAATTGTCACTTAAAATACATGTTTTTTTTTTTTTTTTGGTCAGAATGCAAAATACATGTTTAAAAGAGTCAAAACCAAATATTCTAAATAACAAGTTACATAATTCCAAAATGCTAAAGTAGCATTAAAATGTTCATATAGACAAATGAAATAGTAATGTGCATTTTTCCTGCAAACACACCCTTGATCCTTTAGAAGTTAAAAGGGGCTATTTAAGTTATAATATCACACAATATCCCCTTCCTTCTTTTTGTTTTTTCTTTTAAACTGGGGTGTAACAGTTCAATTAAATGCGTGTTTTAGAAAAACAGTTAACCGAATTGTATTTTACAGTTCAGTTCGGTCAATAACCGTGAGTCAAGACTGAAAACCGAAACTGAACTGTAAAGCATAGTTTTTCGATTTTAATAACCGTAACTGTAACTAAAAATGTGAAACATGGTTATTAACCATCAGTTTGGTTCAGTTCGGTCGGCTAGAAAGTTTTTAGATTTTTTTTACACCTCTAGTTTTAGTATACATGTAGGTTGCATAAGCATTTGATCTAATTGCAAACATAACTATTATGGGGAGTTTAATCCAATGTTTTACTTTTAGGGTATTTGGAGGCTGGCATTTCATGATTATAAAATCTTATCATAATCTACTAATGAAATTCAAGGGGCTAGCTACAATTTCACTAAAATTCACCGTACTTTATTTTAAGAACATTGGCTCCTCTATGAAAGGAGTATCACCTAATACCCTAAGTCTCAATTTATACACAGGCAAAGAAAATTAAAATCAAACTAAGCTTGTTTAAAATTTAAATTCAAATTAATATCACTAATAACAAAACCTCTAAAAATCCTAATCTCTCTAACACCCTTCCACAGTCAAATGGTCCTTTCATGAAAGGATCATGCGATTGTTAACATAAGACAAATACAAACCTCGGGATCATAATTTTTTTATGGTGATCACCTTCTGTCTCGTAATGTCCATCACTAAACGGAAAATAGTACTCTAAACCCCTTAATAGATCAACATTTGTAACGCCCTACGATTGTGACCCCCCTGAAGAAGGGCGATTAGATGGGTCCGCATATGGACTGCGTTTGCAATGTGAGGAATATATGAGCCCCACACTGGAAATGAGTTGTTCAGATCCGCGCTTATAAGTCAAACCCCGTAGTAACTTAGTATGAGGCCTTTTAAAACAGTGTTGCCTCGGAAATCGTAAAAACTATGGAGTTAAGCGTGCTCGGGTGGGAGCAATACTAGGATGGGTGACCGCCTGGGAAGTTTTCGCGTGAGCACGTGGGGCCAAAGCAGACAATTTCATACTGAGTTAGGCGGGATTGTGACAGTTGATATCAAATCCGAAAACGCCCCACGATTGTGAACCCCTTGAAGAAGGGCGATTAGAAGGGTCCACATATGGACTGGGTTTGCAATGTGAGGAATACATGAGCCCCACACTGGAAATGAGCTGTCCAGATCCATGGGCTTATAAGTCAAACCTCGTACAAAGTTGATAAACGAATCTTCACTACCATTAAGTACAACATTATCACTTCCATCGCATTCAATAAGATTCGGATTTTAGAGAAACCCCTAATTTGGCCTCCATTATACTGCAAGAGTGATTGATCTCGCTTTATAGATTCTTTTGATGAAAGCGAACTTTTTTCATTAAGGGACCCACATCAATCAAAAATCCATTCACAATTATGGTAAAATGGAAAGGAGAGTTTCCATCGCACCCGCAAAAGAGAAGAGCGCTAGAAAACTCTTGAGGAGTTTTTTTTTTTCAAAAAATGCCCCTCCTAGTCAGAGCCACTATGGTATATGACAACCATGAAATTCTGTTGGATAGAACAATATAGATGAGTTATACTTATATGAAAACTTCCAACTCCATTAGATTGTCCTAATACCTTGATCCATAGACTTAAAGTTTAATAGTTTTAGAGGCATCATTTTTTTGTGATTTAAATCCAGCAAAAGTTGGATGAGTGTTAAATTTGAAGTTTATAGCAATTAGGGGAGGGGGTAGTATGTGTGAAATGATTGAATTGACTCAGGGTGGGCTCTACACCCTAAAAACGCAGGAGACCAAAAGGGGGAGTTTTTAAATTGGGGAGTTTTTTTAGAACACATACATATATAAATAATCATCCCTAGTATTTCTAGAATTCTATAACCTTAGGAGAGAAAGAGTAGATTTGGTGAAGTTCTTTTTTTTTACACAAGGTTTTCTACAGGGGAGAGCTATAGGAAAAATATTGAGTTTTTTTTTTTTTTTTTTTAAGAAAAAAGATATTTTCTTCATAATTTTTTTGGGTTACCAAACACACCAGACTTTTCTCTTGAGAAAATGAAAAGTTATATAGTCCATAAAATATTAGTTTCTTGTATTTTTTTTTTTCATCCATACATTGCGCTAAGGTCAATCACCCATATCATTATTTTAGACCCAAGTTTTTTTTTTCTTTGTGGAAATCATTTCAGCAGTGATAAACGGTAGATTTGTTTCCATATTTTCTCCATCAAGCATATTAGATGAGTTGTAGATATCTTTGACTATATGCTTGAAATAGTGCATCCCGGAAATCTGACGTGTTGCTGGTTTGGAATTGATAATGACCGAATCTCTTTGATTTGTTGATGGGTTAGATTGAATATTGACAACATCTCTTTTCTTTTGTATCTCAAACTCACTGTTTGCTGGGGTGGAAGATTTGTTTACCGGATATGTGAATGAAAATAATGAATTAGATCATGAGCTTAAGTTGGACCATGAGCTAGAGGGTGCGATTTGAGGGCTAGATTTTGCTGATTTGGCTCACCAGAAATGAGCTGACATTGGGCCTCGGCTGAACCATGATGAACAACCATTTTGGGTTTTAGGCTTTCAACATATTTTGGGCATATGAAATAATGCTTCTTTTTGTATCTATTGATCATGTTTATTCTACTCCAAAATAGTCATGTAATTCTCAATGAATTATATCTCAATCAATTCATGAAATTATAGTCTCTAAAGTTCACTTAGAATTTAAAGCTTTCATTTTACTTTAGGTCTCATACAACATATTTGAACCCATGCTTGGACATCTCCCATCTGTTTTTGGGCCCATCACATTAATGGTCTAGATCGCCAGACATGAGCAGAAGATTACGAAGTGCAGCAAATATTTTGCAGAGTAGAAAATAAAAAGTGCACTCGAGGGCATTGCAGACACACATAAATACACAAAAGTAGAGGTAAATAAAAAGGAATACAAATTACGAATACAAGAGCAGAGCCGAGAGAAGCTTAACCAAATGAAAACTTGGTGACCTGAAAACAACAAGGGAATAGGACAAAAACAGTTACATATAATGGCAAAAGGGAGGGACCTCTGAAAAGGTGTCTTTCTGAGCTTTAGGTGGATGATTTTGGCAAATACATAGCCCTTTTGTCATCCAAGCAATGCTCTCTCCAGGCTTTCTCCGACCACCCACCGACAGTGGAAACCACATTGTCCTTTGGCTCTACAGATACCCTTTTCCAATCTCAATCATGCAATATTGCAAAGACCCCATATGGGGACCATATGGTTTTAAGGGCACCACCCTTCCAGGATGCTGACCCAGATAGGGTCCACCCCTGTAAGGGCAAAAGATCATAACAGCTTTGATGTTGGGAAGGTGCATCCATTCTGCACCCATTTTGGAGGGATGTGGGTTTGCTGAGTGGGCTGCACTGTGCACATCACAGCGACGGCGACTCTGATTGGTGACAACTGGGTCTTATACAGCACATTTGACTCAATTGATAGTGACACCATCATCACTCTTTCGGCCACAACAAGGGTAATGCACATGGCTGGACTCTACTGGAGGATTGTGAAGGTGTTTGGGTCATCAAGATGGTTCAAATAGCCCTAGAGTTGACAGGAATGTTGTGTGCTTCATGGCGCACGCAGTTATAGCTGTGATGTTTTTTTTAAACTGGAGAACATTATAGGGTCATGGATCCCCCTAACATGCAGGCAAGCCAGGCAATATTAGGGCTGGATGTTCCTGACCTGACCTCCCAATCTAACTAACCTCTACAACAACCTGCCAAATTACCTCCCTCCCTAGTTCCTGGATAAGTTGGGACATATTTGATTAGGTGAACTTGCTTGAATTGAAAAATTCATGTTGGAAGAGTCCCATATTTATTTCTCAGCTCATCTCTTTTCCGAATTTCTCAAAATGCTTCCTGACAACCAAACATTTAGAAATCTAGTTTTAAGCTATAAAAGTAGTCTCACACAATTAAAATCTAATTAGAATCTGTAGCACTTAAAAACTTCTCTTTCCAAAGAATTTGTGAGGAACAGAGCCTAACCCTTTATAAAATCCCCAACAAGACCGAAGTTTTTTACCGACCATACTCATAATGAGAAAACCCATGGGCCTTGTTTGCCTTTAACACATGGGATATGAGAATGGATTTTACATAAACAGGAGGTTTTACATACACAAAGGCAAGTGCAACATGTTACCATATTTGTTTGAAAGCACCATTTTTACATGAGTAAATGAGTACATCCAATAATTAAATTTTTTTAACTTTATTCTAAAGTTTGAAGACTTAAGGTATGAAACTCTTTTTTTTTTTTTTTCATTTTATGTTTTACTGGATCTAACAACCTCTGACAGGCAGATGCCCTATTAAATGTGTATTTATGCTTTTTCCTCATTTGCATATGTAATCATTTGTTACTTCCTCAAGTGTGCAAATGATTACAAAAAAGGATGTCGGTTACACACCATTTTTACACCTCTCACCTCATGTACACATGTGATCCATAAATGAGCAAAAACAAATGTGATCATGCTTAAGTGTGAATGCATGCGCATCATTTACATATGTAGATGAGTACATAGAAAAGACCCTTTACTCTTTTTCCTTTTTTTTTTTTGTTCAAGGTAAGAACTAAGAAGACCCCTGATAGGGTTGACAATTTCAGCCAGATTAATATACAGCAAATGGGGCAGCTTTGGGTTGGGTCAGTATGTGTTACCTTCAGCTTTGGGTTGGGTCAGTATGTGTTACCTTATAGGGTTGACAATTTCAGCCAGATTAATATACAGCAAATGGGGCAGCTTTGGGTTGGGTCAGTTTGTGTTTCCTTCAGCTTTGGGTTGGGTCAGTATGTGTTACCTTATAGGGTTGACAATTTCAGCCAGATTAATCTACAGCAAATGGGGCAGCTTTGGGTTGGGTCAGTATGTGTTACCTTCAGCTTTCAAACCAACCCAAATTATGAAGCCCAAGTGAAACTCGTGCCAAACTCAGACTCGGATCTTGACTCATTGCCACTTGAGCCCAACCGTTTCAACCCATTGCTAGGCATAATGTACGTTATTATCAAAGAAGTAGGTAGCAACTTGCTGGGCCAGTAACTTAAAAACTTTTGTTGATCCCTTGGCTCCTAATTTGTCTGTAATAACTGAAAGCTGACACCATGATTAGCCACTGAGGGTACTAGTGCACATGGCTAGACTCCAGTGGAAGATTTTGTCTGTTTTTGGCCCATTCGAGTTGGATCACTCCTAACGTGTTAAAAGGAATGTTGTGCTCTTTAGGGGCAGAGTCCAAGAAATGTCCTTGTCAATAGAGGAACAATTAATTAATGGACCCTCTCATATGCTGGAAAGCATAGGCACAATGTATTGCTTACTCTTCAAGTGGGCCTGGCCACCTCAGGCCCAGTCTCAATCAAAATTGTTCTTAGTCGATTGATCTCAAAATTCTTGTCATAAACATGGTTTTCACTCACTTTTCAAGTGGCAATAGTGGTGCCTGTCAAAGCCTTTACTGGTTGTAACAGCGATTTTCGACTCAAAATGAAGCGAAGTCATTCACCGGTATCAAAATCAAAACACAATAGAAGCCTCAATTTTGATCGATGTTAGAATAAAAAAGGGCAGTTTTGTATTTGAGTTTTAGGATGATTTAGCTTTTGGGCTGCATTGATCAAAATATTTTCTCAGCCTGCAGCTGAAGGCATTTCGTTACAGTCCAATCAAAGCCTCATTCTTGAAGGCTAGGTAAGGCTGGACCGAAGCTTGTCCAAGCTCAGTATCTCTGGGTATCACTCCAGGATTCAGCGATCCGACTCAAGTTTTACCAAGCCCAGTTCCTTTAGATATGATGCCAGGTTTCTGTGACTAGAGTAAAGTTTGTCCAGCCCATTCAGCAATCGAAAGCATAATTCTGAAGCCCTTTACAGCTCATCAGGCTTCAAAAATTTATGCTAAGATCCAGGTTCTTAGAAAGATTTTATGTCCTTTCAATTATATGCAGGCTAGGCATAGACCGTGTGCAAATCAGGCCAGAAAATCCGACACAAGTTAAGAACAACAGGGCCGGGCCTTGGTTGGAGTGGTAGCCCTATCCCAACATCATCATAAATAGTAGGGGTGGCAGTCCCTGACCCAATCCGCCAATCCAATTCATAATCAGGTTGACCTTTTTTTTTTTTATCTCTGGGTTGGGTTTTGGTATGCCAATTTTACCCATTTAATGATTGGGTAGGGGTTTGGGGTGAGTCCATATCTGCTGTTTGACTCACCGAACCATCTCAACCCAACTTATTACACAAGGAACCCCCAACTCAACCCTAACGTGACCCGTCAATTAAGGATTCAGGTTGACCATATAGGTGTCAGTGGAGCCAAGCCGAGCTTAGGCCAGGTTGAGATTGTCTTGACTAAGTCAAACGAGGGTTTCTACTATTGATCGAGCTTAAGCTCGAGCTCTATCTTGATTAAGCACAATTAAACAAGAAAGGGTTAGTGCACTTTTGCATTGATAAGAAATAAGCCTATAACCTACAACCTACAGCCAACTTAATTGGATCTTAGTAGTAGGGCTCTTAAAGGACGGGCCTAGCCGAGGCCCACCTTGACATATATGCGTGCAAGGGGTTGGCCTTATACAGCCTATACAAAATATCACCCCAGTAGATCATTCTATTCCTTTGATGTATGGCCCTTAATTTTAATGATTTAAAAGCATAGTATTTTTTTTTAATTATATTCCTGAGGCGTGTAACAGTTGGATGACCATCATCAAGTTTGGGCTTGTGCCAGTTATGTGCATATGCTATTAAAACGCGGGTGCTCGTGAGGTGATGAACATTTGAACGCTTTTCACATGTGTACACACACAAGCCTCTGTGAAATTCTACAAAATGCCCTATTTAAAAACACTCTCTTTTCCATCTCCATTTTTTGAGGTGTCCCCCCCACCCCCCGAATTGGAAGAACTTTAATTCGAAAAAAAAACCCAAAGTACAAACTCTTTTTTTTTTTTTATAACATTATTTACCATTGGATTTCATCATGAGAAAATTGCATTATGAATAGCAGTTAAAACTTGACTTAAAATAAGTATCTAGAACATGTAGTCATGCTAATTTCTTGCATGCCACTCATCTAAGTCCAAATCTTTCCACCCATCCCTTTAGCCTCGCTTGGTTTTCATGCATCTAAGTAGGCCCCCACTGAGAGGACCATTTAATTTCTAGTTGGTCTCTCTCAGTGGAGTTCTACAAAAGGATCGTTTGTTTTTTTAATGAAAAAACATCCCTCTCAATGGAGCACACTAAGCTATATATGATAATAATGGAAGGCAGTTGGATGGAATGATCTAGATGAGACATACCGATGTGCAAAATCCAAACTCTGCTACATCATCCTAATCCCATGATCTATGGTCCTAAAATTTAATGGTTTTAAAGGCATATTTTCTTTGGATTTCCATTCAACGATGAATAAACACTTGACAATTGTCAAATTTGGCCTTGCGCTAGTCCATGGGTCCATGGGAGAATACTGTGTGAGAAAAGACTAGATGGGCTCAAGGTATGACAGCCTTAAAAAGCAAAGGTGGAAGAAAGAAAAAGAAAAGAGGTATGTCAATAAGGGGATAATTAGGGGGACCAAAAGATCCAAATGAGGCTAGCGCATTTATAAAAATTTCAAGTTAATCCCATCATCCTAACTCATTTGATTTGTGGCGCTCAAGTTTAATGGTTTTAGGATGCAGCATGTTTTTTTCTTTTTTTTTTTTTTTAATTTCAATTCAATGGTCAAGTCCATTCGTATCAGTGTCAAACCCATGGGATCCGTGACGTGTGGTGAGGATGGTTTAGGTGCCGGAATTGGATTGTCATGTGTTGCCCTAGGCGAGGGATCAAAAGATCTAAATGAGACCTACATGTCTAGAAATTGTCAACTCCATTAGAATATTCTAATGCCTTGACCTATGGCCCTCAATTTTAATGGTTTTAGAGG
Source organism: Persea americana (assembly GCA_029852735.1). NCBI lineage: Eukaryota > Viridiplantae > Streptophyta > Magnoliopsida > Laurales > Lauraceae > Persea > Persea americana. Next base: position 51,609,166 of record CM056810.1, on the reverse strand, counting down.
ACATCATTTTTCTAGGATTTATCCAATAACAATTGGATAAGTGTCTAATTTCGACTTCTGAAATTTTGAAATCTCAAATTTGTACTGCTGGATTGAGGTAAAAAAAAAGTAATGCACTTTAACACTGTTAAATTTGAGGGTAGTAGATCATGGAGTTACGATGATGGGATTGACTTAAAATTTTATAAATGGGGCGGTCCCATTGGAACTTTCGATCCCCCTTGTCGGTTACGATTGTTGAGCTCCACTAGTTGTCTCATATGGTTTCCCGTGTGAGATTATCCACATAGGAGCATGCACGGTATTCCCTTTCTATAGATGGCCACATGGAGATCCACTATGTTATCTTCCTTGTGGAGCCCACCAAGGGACACTATTGATGTGATTTTAAATTCAATCCTTTAATACTGCAACTACACAGTTGTCTTGTTGAGACAGTGGCAATTACAGGTCGATCCCACAGGGAGCACTACTAAGTTAAAATTTAAAATCTGATTTTTTTTTTATCAATGATAATGACAAAAGAGATAATAAGAAACATTAATAAAATTGAGAAAATTCTAGATCTAAAGTGTAGAAATAAGATATGAGAAAAAGCTGATCAGAATATCATGAATCCATTAAGTAGTCTCACCATCATTCTATACAATTGATAGAATAATTTTGTCCCAAAAATCATTCAAATCATAAACAAATCAATGTTTCTAATTCGGATAATTTGTCTATCAAAGAGCACAATTTTCCACAATTTATTTAAGGCAAAAATCTCCTTCACCTAATGAAATTATGGACTTAACTAAATATCACATATTAATCAAAGATAGATTATCAAAGAATTTCAATCTAAGAATAATCTATTAAGACAACATACATGATTAAAGCATTGTTCAAATAAATAAAAAAATTAAATAACATAGGTCTTAATGACAAAAGGCAGATTTATTATTATAATCAATACGCAAGAGAAAAAAACATCACATAGATTAATGATAAGAAACACTTAACTTCATCTGATACTCTGATCCAGGGATCTAATCCTCCATTGTTAAAGATGTGATTTTTATTGAGAACTTTATGGCAATTACAATTTTCTTTCACTCTTCTAACCTGGTTTTGGAACAGGGCTCCGAAATACCCAAAAATAACTCCCAAAAATAACTCTAATTCTATTAATTAGGAAAAGAAGAGAAAGAGGAGAGAGGGCTCCAGAATACCCAAAAATAACTCTAATTCTATTAATTAAGAAAAGAAGAGAAAGGGGAGAGAGAGAATGTAGTGGACGTCCAAGGGGCAGTGTCTCTTGTATGCTTCCTTTTCATTCCTTTTATAATTCCTTGTTATCTTACAGATACATTGAATCTAGACAGCTTCTCTGCAAATTTGATTTATCTTCATTGATAAGGTATATCTCTTTATCCTTTTTGAATTTGAATGAGATGGAAGCTTCTGGAAACCTCTGGATGGCTTGGCTAATCTTCAGGTGGGGTCCTACAAGGGATATGCAGCAATGAATTATTAACGGTGTGGATTTTATTGCAATCCCATCTAAAAATGAACACGAAAATCTACGGGCCCATAACTTTGTCAATTTAGCTCTGATTTGCACAATCTTGGGTATACGGACATCTACGCTGAATAAGCTTTCCAACGGCAGGTAAATTGCTTCGATCCGATGGTCGGATTGAAAGTTATGACCATCTGAAGATGAGTTATCATGAGAAAAACGGAATTAACTTTTAAAATTTGATTTGTAATGAACTCTATCTCTGTACAACTTTCATTTTTGAAAGGATATTAGATGTGGATGATTCAAACTCTTCTTCTTTTATTCCAATCAAACTTTTACTCTTTGAATTATCCATTAATAGTTTCAAATCTGCAGTTACTGCGAACCCTGCCATGTGGGACATTTCATCTGCTTGAACAGTGGGTCCTATGAGAAGTCTTCTACTGTAGTTAAGACTCTTCAATTAACATGATGAGTGGACCCCTCCTTTCATTGATTTGCACATGACTTGTATGTGGGGTCCACGTGGTGAATTCTTCAATTTACTTCTTTTTAAGCTTCAATTTAGCAAAGTAGGGCCCAGGATGACTATGTATGCTTGAAAGTGGTTCCATGACAGAGGCCTGCAATTCTCATTTTCTGCACATTCCAATTCAACACATCAAACACTGAAGAGCCCATATTGAAGTGAGACCCATACGGATAGAGTTTTACTCCAACTGGGACTCTTCGGAGAAAAATTGCATAATATTCTAAGTTAATGTAGAAAGTATATGAAAAATATGAAAATTCAGGTTTCTAGGTGAAAATGCATGAAATGATGGAATTAAATGAATAATAATGCAATTCACCAAATAAAACTCCTAATTCATCCTAAAATGATGCATAAATATGTAAATTTATGAACTCAACAACCATCATCATGAGGAAGGTGGGGAATCAAAATATCAAGATGGATCCTATACGGTAAAAGATCTCAAGTCCATTAGATCATCAAAACCCTTGAATCATGGCCCAAAGTTTATTGGTTTTAGAAGACGTAATTTCTTTAGGATTTCAATCCAACAATCAATAAAATTCATGAGTGTCGAACACAGGGCATGTGACAAATGGGTGGGGGTTGGGTTTGGGTGTATCATAGGGGACCTTACGTGGGCTCCACAAATAGTCTAATTATAGTGTGAGACATTTGCACTCGAGCATTCTTGTGCATGTGTCTATATATAGCAATCGTCTGGTAAGATGGTGCAATGTTTGTGCAAAGCTTATAAGCCCACCTAGATGTGCGCCAATCATCTTCTCTCTATACTCTCTTTATGAGAAATTGTCTAGTGATATGTTGCTGGATATGAGTTAACTTTTTAGGGCCCACTAGGGGTGCTCATGGGCCAAGCCAATCCGAGATCGATCCAGCCCCAACCTGCTTTGTGTCGGGCTTGGGTAAATAATCTAGGCCCATGCAGTATTTGGGCGGGGGCTTGAATGAAATGATAGAAATACCAAAGCCCGGCCCAACCCGATTAATAAGAGCATGTGATTTAGTGTTTGGCACGTAAAAGATTTAAGTTTTTCAAGATTGGGTTGTACACAGGACCTATGAAACCAAATCCTGGGTTAAAATCCCCTTTGACCATCAAATGGTCAAGCCAAGTACTCAAGCCAGAACCAAAGGGTCTCACAACCCCACATGGTAGTGAAGCTCTCAATCTTGCGACTCATTGTGTATTTTGCTACTCTTGGTTAATTTATCACTTCGATGGCTTCCACGAGCTGTCAATACATGTCCAAGCCTATGAGTGACACGTGACGTTTGAATTTGACCTTATCAAATCAATGAAAAGTTCAAAAATGCATGACGTGAGTCACAGATGAAAAATTGACATAAGAGCTCTTATGTTGACCACTTCTGCATGACCTCCTTAAGATTCTCAGTCATTATTTTGACAGTCTGAAGTGATTATTCCATGACCCATATCAGTCATTTATGTCAATTTAACACTTAAGGTGACCCAAATGCACAAAATCAGTCTCTTAACTATATAAATATCAAATTCAAGTGCGGAAGCAATAAGAGATTAATAGTGTAGAACTAATATAGAAATCAACAACAGTACTTTGAATACAAATCTAACATGAGTTCTTGCTGGTCAATTTAAACATCATACTTGCTGCTCATAAATCCCATATAAAACAGAAAAGCAATAACGAGATGTAGACACATGATTACATAGTGGCTTGGTATTTAGCTTATTCCTACTTTCAAGAGAACCACACCCAATGGTCTTTTGGTTTCCAATACATGAGGTTTTCAATAGGTACATTTCAAAAACTTTTACACAAATTTATATTTTTTTGGTACGAAGATTCGATTACAAAGGTCTACTCTACAAACCATATATTTTTGATATGGTGGTGCGATAAAAAAGGTCTACTTCACCAACCATAGATTATTTGATACAATGGTCTGAAAACGAAGGTTTACTCCAGCAACCACAAATTTGAATAATAAAAAGAATAAAATCAAAACGCCGGGAAAATCAAATATTACTTTGACGATTGCAGTTGACATCAAGATCTGAAATTCAGATTCGAAGCTTTGGCCTCCACAACAAACTATCCTTGGCTCTTTGTGATCTCCCGATACTGCTCAACCAAGATAATCAGGAGGACATAGATGTAAGGTTTTGGAAGATGTTCCATGGATTGAACTAGACCTAGAACAAGATCTGTTCCACTGAAACACTCTCTAATGGGGTTGAATGCTCAACGTGATTTTCTTATGAAGGATTTAGAAAAGTGGAAGAAAGTTTGGAGGCTAGCTGGTAGATAGAGTTAACCTTTTAATAAAGATTTTCTCGGAAAAGTCTACTTTTGGTCATGTATGCAAATCCAATTCCAAAGTCATCTATTTATAGATTTTGAGCTTTGGTCGACAGGGATAATATCTTTAGTTGCCTGAGGGTTCAAAATAGGCAACACAGCTCACGTACAATAGCTAGTTGAATTAGATCTATATCCGCTTGGATCGACTAGGAATTGTTTGGTCCCCCAAGACCATTTGATCCCCATGATACGAGTCGCTTCGTTGAAAATTGAAAGAAAGGGATTTTGTAACTTTTATTTCAATTTCAACAAAATATATGAAGACTCAAGAATGATTCGTACTTATATGTTTAACTCTGTATTGAAAATCATTCTTGCTTTTAGTTTTCCATGTGTTCTACTCGTGTCACCTTCTGAGTGCAGGTCATTTACAAAGTTTTTATATGACCCCCTCATCAGGCTTAGGAAATCAAACACAAGAGAATGTAAAAATACAGCATTGAAAAAGAGAGAATAGAACTGTTGTCTGCGGCTAATCATTCTCGGCTTAATTGAAGAGAAGTGCCCAGGCAACCTGACAGAGAATTTCTTGTGCTCCATTTCTTCCATCAAATTTCCACGGCTAATCTTTGTAATCTACCACTTATTTTGACAAGAGACAATTAAATTTGGTGTCACTTCGGGCCCTTAATATGGTGAATCAAAGTGAAAAAGAACACCGACATATAGAATTTTTGTCTCTTTTCTCAGTAGAGAAACAAAGAAAAATAGTTGGGAACTGCTTGTGAGGACCGAGCAGTGAGTAATAAATAATCGGTTGACCCACACCACACAAAAGTACCAGCAATCAAAGTTCGTTTTAGAGCCTAAAAACGATTAAGAATTTAATAAACTGTTACGCGATTGAAAGTGCCCATAACGAGTCCCTAACGATTCATCCAGATCTCTCTGTGCTGCAACAACTATGAATCTTACAAGAACCACTGTAGCAGCAAATGAGAGAGGACAGAAACATTTAAACGATGACTTGAATTGAGTAGACTGCACAGAAGACAGAACAGTCATTGCTTGCTGTGGAGATAAATTGCCTGTGTGTGTGTCTGGGTTTGAGGAGGAAAGTCCAGAAGTGAGGAGTGTGCCCTTAACAGGAAGTGTCTGCTGTAGGGCCAAGAATTTTGTGGTTGTGGAAAGCCAAACCCACCAAATCAATGCTGTTGATGGTGTCGGATTCAATGGTTATTGTACAGACGATAATTTGTCCGGCTGTTGGGCATGCCTCACTCCTCATTTGGCCCCAGAGGTATAAAAGTCATGGGTCCCATCGAGCCCACTCGGTCGACTTGTATGAGCAACTGTATCTACTGTATCGGTACAAATCTTCGATCCTTGTTGCATTTTGAATTGAACGAGTCAATTTTATGAGTATGTGGACTCATGCTAGTCTTGGTGTGCCCATCAGCTGTAGGACATGGAGCATCAGGTGGTCTTGAACATGATGAGAAATAGCTCAAGTGAGCTACACCAGAACTAGCGATGCCACTTTGGCTAGTCAAAACCCAAACATACATGACCCAACTGGCCAAAAATGAATTTTGGTTTAGGATTGTCTGCTTTTCGTCAGGCTTGGCCCTGAATTTGTGAACCCACGTTATATTCTTTCTGCCTTTGATACCTGATGTGTGCGTATTTAATAAGAGTGCATGTGCTATATTACTAAATAGAATGTTTGTTTCAAATTTTTGTTCTCTTCAAAATCAAAACTTGCTCAGAAATTCAAGAACCCAATCCAAATTGAAGGTGGTTAGGGATTTATAAAATTGGTTGGACTTGGGCTACATACATATCCAACCTGACCAGCCCGGGTTTGAACCCTAGTCAAAATAGGTTAGTGAAGCCCGGATCCCAAACTAGGAGACCAGGATCTGATGCTCTCATGCCCTAGATTGATGTCCGGAAGGGACTTAGATTCTGAGAGTACTTACATTACAGTAGGGCATCTTGTACTGTGATTTCAATTACATGGATCACTGTAATTCCTCTATTGATATTTAAAAAAAATCAAGTGGCCCATCATGAGTAATATTGAGATCCGTATTTGGAGCAGGCAGCTGCCTATCAGAGGCAACGAAGGATCCAGCAACCAAACTCCATTGAGGTTTACTAGTCCCAACTATCTCCAACTGCAATTCTGAATGATGGGATCCACTATGATCAGCAGTGGGCAGTGCAGGTTCACCCTCAGCCCAGGCAACAGAATTCGGTTGCACCTGATCATGCATTAGACCGTGTGCTATTTGTGCATCTGTTAAAGTGCAGAGGACGACTTTCTGCATTAGAGTCCGGCTACAGAGATGTAGATGATGGGTTCATTTGCACAGGTCTACCACCAGAAATTTGTGAAGCTGAGGCTCCTTGTAAAGTCAAAAACTGTGTAGCAGTAGGTACACCGACGCATCAGCTGGTGAGCCTGCAACGGTGGATTCCATTGAACCATTCTGTGTAGTAGTGTTTATTCGAAGATTGTAATCTTGCAAATGGTAAAGAAGGTACAATGGATGAAGTAAAATTTCCAAACATAATTCTATCATTATCATTAGACTGGGTTGAATTAAGATGTTTGGTCTGAAGATTGGCTGTAAGAGGATACACATTCTCATCAAATACAACATGTGGACTCATGTAGATCAGACCAGATCGTAGCACTTGTAACCCTTATGATTACGCCCATATCCAAGAAAAACACAACAAATTATTCCTGGTAGCGTTATAAGGATGAATCAAAGGAAGGCATGCACATCCAAATGTATAATTAATCAGGGGCAACACTAAAAGGATTTTCATATGGAGATCGAGCTATAATTGAGAGCACGTGATGGCATGCGATTAATAAAAAAATACAACTGTAGCAAAGGCCGCATCCCAAAATGAAAGAGGAACCCTTGAATGTGTAAGGAGAGTCAAACCCGTCTCAACAATATGACAATGTTTGCGCTCCGCCAAGCCATTTTTGTTCAGGTGTGCGGGGCATGAATTGGGATGAGAATTAGCAATTTTTTAAAGCGGATACTAGTGTACTCACCGCCACCATTAGACTGAATAGTTTTAATTTTTCTTGCGAACATGTTTTCAACTAAAGGCTTAAAGTCCAAGAACACATCAAACACTTGCAATTTAAATTGGATTGGAAAGAGCCAGCAATAACAACTAAAGTCATCAATAAAAGTAACATAGAAACGCCACCTACTAAGAGAAGACACGGGAGAATACCCCCAAACATCAGTGTAAACTACTTCCAAAGGAAAAAACTCAATAAAAATAGAAGATTGAAAAGGCGACTTAAAACTTTTTCCCATTTGGAAAGCAATGCAAACATGCAGAAGTGATCCAGACCTAGAGAGAGAAAGAGCATGTGCAAATCATAGGAAAGCTTGATGGAAAGGATGTCCAAGCCTATGATGTCAAAGAGAGTGCAAGACCCGAGTACTAAAAGTAGAAAGAGAGGATGGAAACTTATTCTGTAAACGTGATCAGAGTTGAAGTGATAGAGTCCATTAGTAGTCTGGGCTTGGAACAGGATCCTCCCTATTTTGTTTTCCTTAACATAGAATGTAAGTTCCTCGTGCTTAATTGTGTAATTAGACTAATTAATTATGAGATTAGTAATTAAATGGGTTAAGTGTGTGAGCAAGTTTTCTTTAGCATTAGGAAGGCGTCCGCGAAGTCTCATGCGAATTAGGGGGTAATTGGTAATTTAGGAAAATTATTCAGGTTTTTCTGAAAATTCCGTTTTCACTGATTTTGGGTCCATTGGAAAGACTTCTTCGTTTCTTGTACTTTTTCTTCTTGACTCGTCGCAATCTGACAACTCGAAACTCATCAAATTCTGTCGCTTCTCCAAATACTTCATGTAGGGACTTATTTGTAATTTTTGGAGAATTCCATTCCAAAACCCCACCGATCCCATTTCCATTTGACTTCTCATTTCCTCCTTGTATGCTACAAATCCTTCCTCCTTCCTCTTTTCTTCATCCATCCAAGGGAACAATTCAGCTAAGGGAAAGCCAAATCAAGCTAATTCAACATCATTTTCTTCTTCCTTGGATTCTCTTTGGTGTTTGCCTTCAATTTGAGTAAGTTTGCCCCATGTTCTCCACTTCAATTCATCTGTTTTGGTTGCCTGGGGTCTTACATGTTACTCAATTCCCTTCTTTTTTCTCTTCCTGGGAGAGTGGGTTGCTTAGTTGAGCTTTGGAGCTTGGTTTTGGGGTCTTTCTTCTTATTTTCTTCTACAACTCAAGGAAAGTAGTGTAGCAGTGTAAACCTGATATGCATGTGATTATTGATGATTCCTTATTGTTAATTTTCCTAGTTACCTTGAATTTACCACGCTTGATTATAGTTAATTGTATTCATATGCTAGTATAGGTGTTTAACTCAATTGGACTTTAATATGGGGGTTAGGGTGGCTAAATGGTGATAAATTGTGTAGTAAGATGGGATTCTGGAACTAAGGGGTGAATACTGCAATTTCGGAACCAACATTGGCTTCAAAACTTAATGTTTGGAACCTTACGACTAGTCATAAGCCCAGTACTTAGATATTGGCATAATAAAATTCGGCCAACTTGAGACCCGTGACTGACAAGGTGTTATTCGGGGAGATGTACAGCTAGCCGTACTCATACAATAGTTAAACACTGTAATTTCTGTGAGGCATCTGAGAGGTGTCTTGTAGGACCTCGTCCCGAGAGTTTCCGATTAGTGTTAATTAAGACGTGCTTTAGTTATAAGTGTGATTAGTGAGTTTTGGGTAAGTTTGGATTAGAATAGCTCTTTATAGCTTTGGCTTATTTTGGGAACTCTTTTGATTTAGTGGGACCCTTTGGGGGTTCCTTTATCTCGTTTCGTGTGATTTTGGGATTTATTTGATACTCGGAAAAATCTGTATTTTTGCCCCGTTTAATTTATTTTATTATTCCCGACAACTTTCGTGTTTGCCCCGTTTCCATTTGAGACCCCTAGACCTTACTTTGCTAATGATAGGGGTAAAATAGTCTTTTACACAAAAATCTGGACACTATTTTCAATATCTCCGAAACTCGTAAAATATATACTTTTTGGAAACTAGAAATTTCGGCAAACAATTCTTCCTTCTTCGTCGAGTTTGTTTGAAGCCCGGAAACACACATTTTAGCCCCCACAAGATTCTTAAGTAGCGGGACCCATCCCCACTTTCTATTAAAAGAGGAGCCTCCTTCACTCTCCCCTTTCCTTGCAATTTTCATTACAAGAGAAGGGAGTTCCAGCCCTAGGGTTTCTTGCTCTTTCTTCTTGCTTCTCCATCTCCCAATCACTCTCAAACTCTTGCTAAAAGAAAAATGGAGCTCACCTTCTCCTTCCTCTCCATCTAGGCTCCCTAGTGGTATCATTTTTAGAAGAAGCCCTCCACTCCAAGATTCACTTTGAATAAGGTCTTGCCATTAAAGGACCTTCCATGTAAGTAATCCTTCCCATCTTCTAGATTATGCTTCTACTAGCACTAGAGAGTCTTCATCTCTATTATTGGAAGTTCTCTTTCTATTTCTTGGTTTTGACATTCTAGGGTTTGTGTTGGGTGTCATTTTGGGGGTTTTTGTGCAGATCTTTGATTTTGAGCTTCGGAGTGGTGATTAGGAGCTCATTAGCTATTTGGAGCCAAGGTAAGTGGATGAATAGGTTTTTTTGAATGATTTCATGTTTTAATGGAGTTATGGATTTTCTTTCACTATTCATCTTGCATGTATTTTATACTCCAAATTGATTGTTAGAAATGTATATGATCATGAGCTTCTTTCTCTTTTAAATGTTCTCTTAAATTTTGTACATTAATTTTGTACTTTGATATGTATGGACTCTCATTTGGTGGTTGTGCATTGAATGGGATTTGAAAGGAGAATGGATGTGATTTTTGGTTTAAATGGATGGTTGTTGGAGTACTTGAATGTGATTGAAGTAGGTGGAAAGAGGACCATAAATGTGTGTTAAGTGTTGGCTTTGTTAGTGTTGAGAAATGAAAGAAGAAGGGGACTCGGACTGCAAGTTCTGCAAGTTTCTGGAGCAGTTCGCTAAAGCGAACCATTCACAGAACTTCAATCGCTTGAGCTAACCCCTCACAGAACCTTGGTCGCTCGAGCCTCCCTCCTTCTTCGGTCGACCCTTCCTGTTCTGAAGTAGTTCGCTCGAGCGAATTCAACCTCGCTTGAGTGAACCCCTCACAGAACCTTGGTCGCTCGAGCCTCCCCATTCTTCGCTTGAGCCCACCTGATTCGAACCAATCCGCTCGAGCGAACCCCCAGTCTGCTCGAGCGAACTGTACAGAATTCCTGGGTCTTTCCTATTGCTTTCAAATATGATATTTAAAGGTTTGGATGAGTTGTTTGGTGCCCTATCACTTTGGGAAGACCTAGGGGATTATATAATTAGATTGACTTGGAAAGAAACCCCACTTAGGAAATGTATTTGGAATTGTGGATTTATCAAACTGTATAAGGAAACTTGGGATGTCTATCATCATTCGAGTACCACGACAAGAGCAATAATGGACATACAAGGTCTTTATACATATTGTGTGAATACGGAAGTCCCAATACATAGTCCGTAATTGTATAAGGATTCAATGTACTGTTTTACTCAAATTATACTCGTCGTAACCCGATTTTACCCAATATCATTGGTTTTATCTTTAACTATGATTTATGCACCTGATTTGTCCTGCCAGCCCCATATATGCATGAAAGGATAATGATGTGAAATGTGTGCCTATGAGCACCATACCCCGCCTGCCTGAGTGTTTTTACACCGGTATAGTTTTATGTATGTTTTGATTTCTCATGTAACCTATGAGTCGGCACAACTAAGCTTAGACATTCTTGTCAGTCTAATCAACTGACTTGGGCCTCCCCCTCATGCTCCCACCAGTTGCAACTTGGATCCTGTCTTGCCTCGTTACCCGGTTCCACGGCCGTGGTCTTGTATAGCTATATGTATATGTATATGTATATATTGTTGGTTCTCGTCACTTCATGTGTTCGAGCCTAACGGACTGAATGTGCTCTCATCGCATTAGTGACAGAGAGGATTTAGCTTTAGTGTGGTTGCCATCTTGCTAGTCCCCTATTCTTTGATATCCTGCATGTTTTATCTTATATATGCATTGAAAGCTCACCTAGGGCTAATGTTCTCGCCCTAGAGGGGGGGTGAATAGGTCTATCAAACTTTAAAGCCATTTTTAACCTATTAATCAAGATTTATAAGTGATCAAGTGATATGAAGACAAAGTGTGATTATCTAGCAATGTTCAATGGTAAAGAAGGCATGTAAACTGGATCAAAACATTGAGACAAATAACATAAATGAATGCACAGAGATTAATAGTGGTTCGGACCATATGTCCTACATCCACTCACAAGGGTCACACAATCCCTTGGTTCCACTATGATGAATCAAAACTACACAAGTAATGATTTCAATCACTTGCACATCAAAATTTTGATAACGAGGTTCGATCACACAGATCTAATCCCCCACATACATTTTAGAGTGGTTGAGTCCCACATATTCAAACCACTATCACTGGATAAATAAGTTTTTAAAGATGATGAGACACCAAACACTTGCCTTTGATGTAGTCGGAAGTGTTTATCGAAGCTCTAACCGAAGTTGAAGCTTTATCCTCTTGATGCATGCTTGATGTTGGTGGAGATGCTCCATTGTAATGCACAATCAAGGGTCAAGAGGTTTGGGTTTTAGATTTTCCTAAATGTATATCATTTGAAAATCAAACTAGAATCCTTTCTTCCAATCACACTTTTCAAGAGCCTAAAATATCTCATCCATTTTCTAGATAAGGTTAGAGTATGTTTGGAAGATGACTTAAGGGCTTAGAAAAGATGGGGAAAAAGTAGGAAAGTAAGCTCTTCAAAACGTCCTCTCTACAGTGTAAAACTGGCTCCAGATATATATAGAGAAGTTCCCAACGGCTAGTTTTGGCGGCTAGCCTCTTGGTAATTCGGCTAGCCTCATTTTAATTTCTCTGTGGTAACGACTAGTTTTTCTAACTTGGTCAGCTCATGGTTAGCCGACGGTGGACATCGCGGCTAGCCGTGAGGTGACCGCAGGGTGACCGAATCTGCATCTCAAAAATATGTAGCATTCTGGAAAGCTAACTGTGGGATTTCGATTACATGGAGGTTAGCCGCCAGCCCATATGGTGGTTAGTCGAAAGGTAGCCGCGAGGTGACCGAACTTCCACAATAGTTGAGAAGTTTGTATTCTGGAAATGTAACCGTGAACCTCGGTTACCTGGCGGTTAGCCGCCAGTCCAAACTGTTGTTAGCCGAATGCTGACCGCAAGGTGGCCGAATCACTTTTGACAAAGAACAGTATTCTGGAAAGCTAGCCAAGGTATTTCGGTTACCTGGCAGTTAGCTGCTTTTTGCAAAGAGGCTAGCCTCCAGGTGACCGAAAGGTCACCAAACTCCCTATTTCTGGACAGAACATAATGGAGAGAACCTTAGATGAAAAAATGAATATAGGCTAAGGTAAACATGAATCCTAGGGTCCAGAGAGGTAACGGTTTTTGGTCCAAAATACCTGAGATGATTTGCACACAAGTGGAGTCTTCTTTGACACATCCAGGTCTTCCAAAAGCTTGAACAATCTCTAGAAGTAGATCTTCCTTGACACACTTCGAGATGTAAGGTCTTCGGGACACAATGACACGGAATTGACAAACCAAATATAGTGCACACAGGAATGTGACACTAACATGCATTTTGACAAATGATATATCTTGTTTCATGGAAATAAATGTTTGGATAGATTTCAATGTCTTTTCAATTTATCTTTCGATTTCTTTTAATGTGATACCTATTCACCCACTTGCCAGACCGTCGTGTATGACCCATTTTTGTGGTACTCAGGTCCAGTCCCCGTTATTGCTTTTGAGGAGGAGTCAGAGGAGGTGGTCGGTGAACCGCAGCGCTTAGTAGAGTGGTAAGCTGACAATGTCATGTAGACATTGGGTTTAGCTTTGAGCTGCGTAACATTTTGGGGAGTTTTATAGAATGACATTGATTTACATTTTCGTTGTACTGGTCTTTGTTGGCCATTATTTTTGAAGAATGTTAATTTAACTGATCTTTTGTATAAATATTTAACTTGATATTTTGGGGAACTCCAATTAGATCATTGCTCACTCTGACGTTATGTCATTATGCGTTTATCAGTCTTGCATTGTGGAATGGATTACGAATTCAATTTGCTACATGCTTCCGCACCAATGTAAATGTTTTGTGAGTGTGTGTGAAATCCTCATTGTAGAAACCTATGGGAAATTAAGTGAGTGTATATCCAAATGTCCATTGTTAAATGTATGTATGTTACCACCACCTACACTCATTCGCGGGCCCGGATCCCAGTCCGGGGTCGCGACATGTCTGTTTGGAAATTGTTCTATGGTTACCTAACGATAAGTTGTAAGAAACTTGGAGTCTTGGTACCCCCTGATCGATAGGTCACTTGGACGTCGTTGGTACTTCGGGAGGTGGCTTGGATGCCCTTGGAGTCTTGTCTTGTGCATTCCATATTATTTGCATTGGAGGACGCCTTATTGCTAGATGATTGTTCATATGATTTCATTGAACTACCGTCCTTGATTAAATGCCTAGCTATCTTTCACTTGCAATCTTATGAATTATGTACCTGACACTTATTCTTATTGAAACATTGGATCCTTTACATATTGCTTATCTAATTGCCGTCTTTTGTTTGACTGTCGCGACCCCCGACCAAGATTCAGACCCGGGCCCGCTACGCCGCGATGATGATATGTTAAGATGTGATACCCCACAGGTTCCCGCGGTGAGGATCCCGACGAAACACTCGGGAAGGAACTCACACGATCAATGCTTGCGGAAGCGTGTAGTAAATCACGTCAAGACATTTCATATGATATAATTTTGAACTTGCATAAATAAATTTATCATGACAGGAATCTCAAGGTTAACAAAAGTATGTTGGTTAGTTACAACACAATAAGAGGCCAACAAAGGCCAATATATTTTAAAAAGAATCAAAATGAATAACCCTTGAAAAAAAACCACGCATCTCAAGATCCTGCCCGGCGTCTAGATGACGTCATTGGGATGCCACTCGCGAGCTGGGGGTGGCTCAACAGCCTCCTCCTGACACTCCTCTTCAAAGGTAATATCAATTGCACCTAAGCACCAAAACAACAATGATCAAATACGACGGTTTGGCAAGAAATCAATTTAGACATGAGCATTAAACAGTAAAGGTTGAAAGAACGCTGTTAAAACAATTTACTGAATTTAAAATCAAATACAGAACTAAGATTAGATAAGCAAAACTAACATAGATACTTATAATATCATGAATAGATAACCCACAAAGAGCCCATCCTTTCTCTATTATACATGATGACAAGAGTAAGCAGAACCGAATAGAATAGAACAAAACAAGATCCCGTACCATAAGAGGTAGACGGGGACCAGCCGCGTTATCGGAATAGAACAAGATGTATATATATAATATACGACTAATCTGCAGATAGTCCAAGTGTTTAAGGAACCCCAGACAGTGGATCAAACTGAAGGGGCAGTCTAAGCTTAGCGGTGTTCACCTAAAACCATGAGTGCACAAAACAAGACGAAACATATATAAAACAGATAGAAAATAGGGGAAATCACTTATCAAAACAGGGCAAGCAAGACTGATCAAGGATAACATAAGCTATAACAATAATGAAACTTAAGAAGTGATCCCTTCATTGGTTCTTAAAATAGTTCAAAAAATGGCTGAAACTTATAAATCGAAATATGTGCAAGACGATACACATCGTGTCAAGATTGAGATTTGAAACAAGCTTCTCAAGTATATGTTAAGGCCCTTCATTTGACCCTCTTATATTTGAAAACCCAAATGTCGGAGTAAAATGGATTGGAGCTCCAGAATCTATAAGACATTTTGAGTTTCAAATGCACAATATCAAGCTAAAAGCTCTTAAACATATTCATGTTTTCATTCCCCAAGAAAATCCCACAAAAACAGTCCAACTTGAATTTCGGTTAGCTCTCGGTCACCTGTTGGCTAGCCGCGGAGGTGCTTGTCGGCTAGCCGCCAGCTGACCACCTAATCCCAGACAGAAAAAGTAGCATTCTGGATATGTAACCAAAAAGGTTCGGCCACCTGTCGGCTAGCCACCAGTTGACCACTAGCTGACCATCTGGTCCCAGACAGATGTAACATTCTGTATTTCTAACCCCGAGTCTCGGCGACCTGACGGTCACGTGGCAGTTAGCCGTGGCCAAAAGTCGGCTAGCCGCCAAAGCTGCCCAAAGAATTTGAGCGTTCTGTGTTTCTAATCGAATTGGGTCGGTTAGATGCCAGTCACCATTCGGCTAGCAGCCAGCTGACTGCCAGCTCCGGGAAATTCACAACAGGTTCAGATTTATGCCGTTCCTTTTCCAAAATAATTCTCCAACACAAATGGGATTCAAGCAAACAGAACTTGAGCTAAAAGAAAGCATTTGAATCATACTAAAACATGTATATATATATATATATATGCAAGCTTGAAAGTAGACTTCCAAAACAAACCAACCATATTGCTATATGCACAAGAACAAAACTAGAAATCACATTTGCGTCTAAAGTGACCTCCATACTAAATCATACATTAGGAAAACTAAAAAGATTACTTGCCTTTGACCAAAATGAAAATCCAACATTCCTCAAAGATCCTACCTAAGAGTGGAGCCAAGATCTACAAAAGCCCCAAAAAGAACCTAAAAAACCCATACGTTTGAAAAGAAAGGAACCTATTTTGAAAAAGGGTTTGCATGTATAAACAACAAGATCTTTAGGATCTAAAAGGACTCCATAAAAGAGGTAAGTTGAAGCTTTTACCTAGAGATGGCCAAACAAGAAGAAATGAAGAAGATGAAAGGTTGTTGAGCTGAAAACACCCAACAAATGGGTCCAATAGAAAGCTTGGAAGGAGTGGAAGAAGACGGTGCAAACCAAGTTTCAATCCAAGCTCAAATGGCTGACATACAAGGAGGAGAAGATGGAGAGAACAAGAGCTCTCCCAAGGTTCTGGACGTTGAAACCTACGAACCTTGCAGAATGAGTGAGAGTGAGGGAGGAAAAGGGTTTTTTTGGCTTGAGTGAGTGTGGGCCCCATCAGATCTGAAACTTCAAATGGCTAAAACATGCTTTTGTTGGCCCTGGACGAGATCGATGAAGAAGGATAAAACGATCATTGAAAAATCTTGTTTCCAAGAAATATTCTTTTGACATGGTTTCGAGATTTCGAAAATTGTGTCCAGATTTGGGTGTGAAAAGACAAATTCTACTCTTTTTGGCCAAAACACAAGTTTCTGGGGTCCGAACACTAACGGACTGAAAATGAAAGTTGTAGAGAATAATAAAATCATTCAAAAGAAATCAAAATCATAATTCTTCAAAAATCAAGAATCGATCTCCCATGCTTACACGTGCACTCAGGGCATCCCTGAGCATGTCTGACTCAACCAACACTCTCAAAATTCCCAAAACTAATACCAAGATTAAATCAAACCATTCTAACTCAACAATCACTAAACTCTCTTAAGACTAAACACTCGCTTAATTAACACTAACTGAGCTAATCTGCTTCAGGGTCAGACACTAGCGTTGTTTCCTTAGTGTGCAGGCGATGATAAGTCCTTAAACAATGCATAATTTCCTCATCATTTTAGAGTAATTAAGGACTTAATCATCCAATCATGGACCATTTTAGTAAAATATCATGATTTTATGTTTGTGGGCATCAAAGTCTGAATTCGAGTCAAAATTCATCCAAAAATGGAATTTTCACATAAAATCATGAATTTCTCTATTTTTGGCATTGGAAGTTATGAAATTCTCATAATTTTTTTCTCACACATGAAATGATGAATTTTCTTTGCACCGTTGATTTAATTAAAGAAAACGTGATAAAATGGTGAAATCTTATGCATCTATTTAGTGCGAATTAGGGCCCTCATCTTGTAATATTCTTTTTTTTTACATAAATAGATAATTCTTTGATCATTGATTATATTATTTGTATTTTGTAGGGAAAATAAATTTCTTGGGACCCACATAAGAGAAAAATCAATTGAATAATTAAAGAAGGAAAACGAAGGCACTAAAGCTCCACATGGGGTCTACACTACCCTTGTTTGAAGATTCAAATAGAGACAAACAAAAAAGAAAAGAAAAATGCAAAAATCCAGCTGAGGTGGAGGATGTCCAAGACATGGAAATTCAAGCATTGCAATAGGGGGGATATGGGATTGCACGTTGTGCCCCATTTGGGGTCTTTTATATTTTTTTTGATAAGGTTTGTTGCAATGGGTTTGGATTTGGAAGGATTTGAAGTGTGGGGTCGAAGTTGGGATGGGATTTGGAGGACTGAAATTGAACAAGCTTGGGATCTTCTTGTTGATTGGCTTCCCACCAAAACTTCTCTTTGGGATCAACAAGAAGATCCCAAGATTGTTCGATCTTAGCCCTCCAAATCCCATCCCAACTTGGACCCCACACTTCAAATCGTTCCAAATCCAAATCCATTGCAACAAACCTTATCAAAGAAGTCTCAAAGACCCCAAAAGGGGCTACACTTGCAATGCCATATCCCCCTATTCCTTTGGATGACCAGCAACACAAATATTCCCCTTTTCCATTATTTTTTTCTTCATCTCTCCTCCCCCCATTACAACTTCATCCAAGGCCTTCCCTTAAGCACACCACCACTTGGATTTTAACGCTGTCCCGCCACCATTGTTGCAATCGTCACTCCACCATTGGACCTGCCTATCATCATCTTCCCTTGCTTGGATTCAGATCGCGAAATGAGAGACAGTTGGATCGTTGTTTGAGACCGCGAGTCCCTCTCCTCTGTTTAGTGTTTCATGTGTCTAGGATAAGGTTGGATGCACTTTATCTTGATTCAAATAATTTTGTAATGGTTATTTTCTTGGAATGGTTCTTTCATTAATAAATCAAGTTTACGGGGTCTTGGACTTCACCAATGGGTCAACATCGAATTTTTACATGTAGTGACAGTGCACACTTGGTGTGGTGGTTTTGATTTTTCTTGATGGCATTAAGCAAAGTAGCTATTGCAATTTTTTAGAATTAAAATCTATTTTTTTAATTCTCTAATTCTATTTTATTTTATTTTCATTTTTATGCATCTTAATAATTATTACAATTGGTTGGACTGACAAATCTTTTGGTGGATGCAGTAGTTAAATTAGGTTTCTAGATTAGGATTTTTCTTTTTATTTGGCATTGTAATTTTTAATTTGGAATTGTAATTAAATTTCAATTTCAGTTTTGTAGAGATTTATTTGTATAGATTTTATTAGGTTAGTACTAGTTTTTACATAGGACAGGTTTCGTGTGATAAATAACTCTCCGTGGATCGACTTGGTTTCATCGGTTATTACTACAATCGCGGCCTTGCACTTGGGGCTACAATCAAACAACACCAACTTCTACGAGCTGGAGATTGAAGCTATCCCGGAGGATCCTTAGTAGACGGAATTCCACGAGTGGTGTGCCGATGACGTAGAGTAGTGTCATCACGCCCGGCACGTGAAGGCGATTTATATTTTTTTCTTTTGTATATCTTTTGTTATATGCCTTAGGTTTTTGGGATAGCCCCTATTTATAAAACTTTATATGTTCTTTTTATATAAACTCAAATATTTGTAAATGAAATCCATGCCTTGCACTATAAATTGGATGTATGTGTTTTAATGCTAGCCTATTCTATTATTGGAAGCTTCTGTAGGTCGTTTCTGGTGAAACCAAAACTTTCTATCATCACCACAGACTTAGACCTTTGGGATCTTAATAGGGGCCATAAATGCAAAATTTTAAATTGGCCCCTAATCTCACACCCTGAATTCGATTTATCTCTTAATCAGGCCTAGGGGCGTGACATAGAAACCAGAACAAGTATACACAAACTCACAATTATTATCTTCAGCGAATTGAGACACGAATAATAGATTTAGTGAAATGCTTGGAACATGAAGGACATTTTGAAGATGAATAATGTGTCCATGTGAGATGTGACTGGAAGAATGAACATGAGAAATAGTAAGTTTCCTACCATTACGAACAACAAGATTTATCAAGGCCAGATTGAATTGATAGATTGCTCAAATCTAGCGTTACGTCATTCGTAGCACCCGTGTCTGTGAACCAGGTAGAATCATCCTATTTAGCATAAACCATAGCCTAAAGCTTTGCCAGTGGTTGTCGTCCTTGGAAAGAGAGGCCTAATCGACTGAAGCAATCAAGTGCCAAGTGCCCCATATGGTTACAAATTTGACAAGGAGGTAATTGGGCTTCGAGTTCTAATAATTATTTGAACGGTTAGAAGAAGATATAAAAGAAGTTTGGCTACCGCGGCCCCAACCATGATCATGATTATTGGAGCTCCCATGAGATCTAGATTTGCCTTAAGAAGTAGTAGTGTATAAGGAAGTAATAGATTGTTCCGTAGCTGGTGTGGAATGACGCATCTCTAAACGCAATTCAAATGTTAACAGTTGGCCAAAGAGTTCTTCAAACGAGATGGGTGCATCACGATCCGCAATGGAGGTACGGACTGCATCATACTCAGGGCCTCATCCATTAAGGACTTGATTACACAAATTATATTTTGAAACCAATTGCGCTATGGCCTCAAGGGCATCAACAATTCCTTTCATCTTATCAAGGTAATCGGTGAAAGTGGTGCTTTGCCTTTTTTTTTTTTTTTTTTTTGAACTTCCTCTTTATACAAATGGGGCTTTTAAGTTGGAACTCAAAGCGCCTACTCCCGCCTTTGTTATGTCAAAGGAGAAGATTCTTGATTCGTCAAATCGCCCTCTCTTAGGCACCATCCAACGGGAGTAGTGATAATTTCGACCAATGGGACCGATCCACACTGAAAGCCTCATTATCAGGGTGCAACTAGGTGTTAGGACCAGAAGACGAAGTCGGTTTCTCGCGGAAGCCAAGTCTCAATGTTTTAGGTTCTAAAAATGTTGCTTAAGTTGCAACACGCAAGACCTTCATTGGATCAAATGATTTTTTTCTAAACCAGACATCACGGGTAGACTGGAGGCCAACAACCCCCTGTAATACTTATGGACTGAGACTGCCGGCACTCGGACCGGTTGTGGATGGACAGTGATGTTGATCTAGCACGTAAGACCAATGGCTAGGACTTGACTGTGGCTATGGATGAGTGATTGACGTTGATCTAACACGTAAGACCAATGGCTGGGACTTGGCTGTGGCTATGGATGAGTGATTGATGTTGATCTAGCACGTAAGACCAATCGCTTGGACTTGGTTGTGGCTATGGATATTGATGGACTCTTGTATGCTCCTATTCGATGAGACAACGGTGATGGGTGGCTATGACCCCTATGGTTAATGTCCATCGACAGTTCTCGGGATGATGACGATGGGTTGGCTCTGACCTCCCTCGTCCCTTGTACTTCAACTGTGGATGTACCTTGTATGCTCTTATGGATGTATATTGGATGTATTAATATTATATCTTCGGGATGTCGTTGCTTACTGTCTTTGACTGTCTACGTTGACACGGTTGGATCCAGATACGATGATTGTGGATATGGTAGGGCTACTTCCTCTGGTTGCTTCTGTTACTGGTGACACAGATGTATTTGCATGGTTTATACGATATATTGACGATGATGGCTTCTCTTGTCTATCTGATATGTTGTATCTAACATTTGTTATATTACTATCTCGATTACCGTTCATGCACTAGACTCCACACTGTTTATGTTGCACTCTGATATCCTATATTATTATTGAGGTACTAATTAAGCAGGTACAACTGGGATCAGGTATGGTCTTCGTCCCTATCTGTTAATATAATGTATTGCCATCTAAACATGCATATTTGCCTGGCTCATCGAGCCTGACCGAATCCTTGGTGTTTTCAGGTATATTCTCTTCCGCTTTCTTCGATTGGTAGAACTGCTTGGCGGCTGATCCGTTGCTGTAGGGTTCAGAGAATGGTGCAGTTGGTGCATCGAGAGGCGTCTATAAAATAGATCTCTATTCCTTCCTTTTATAGTAGTTGGCCGTGTTGGCATAGGATTGAATAGTTAGCTTAATTATAGAAAGTACCCTGTAATCCCTTAAGGTGAAATAAAAGTTTAGGACTTTGTCCATCTACCTGCTCATATGAGATTCAAACTTGATTATATTATTGGATTTTTCCGCATCTCTTGGGTACTTTCTCGTAGCACCCTGAAATTCAAGGCGCCCGAATTTTGGGGCGTTACATTTTGGTATATGAGCATTACGGTTCTCTGACCATTAAAAGATTTAGCAACTCTTAGGATTCGATGTGAGGATTGGGTAGAGTTAGATTGGCAGCGCAATGGTTGTTTGATGTTTGTTTGTGTCATTTGTGCTTTGCTCGTTCTAAAAATGCTTAATTGCAGATAATGTCGCAGCATCATAGTTCGGATAGGGGTAGTCAGTGCACCATAGAGGATAGATTCGAACAGTTTGTTCAGTCCCAGACGAGGATCAACACTCAGATGTTAGAGATCCTTAGCCGTATGACCCAGCAGCCACAGAGTTCGCAGTTTCCACCGGTTGTTACACTGCGTTAGCTAGATCAGTACAAGCTATTTGAGAGGTTCTGTAAGAGGAAACCTTCAGAGTTTAGTGGATGTGGAGACCCGATGGAGGCAGATGCATGGATTATAGAGATGGATCGGATATTCAGGATGCTTCCATGTACGGGCGGACAGCGAGTACAACTAGTGACCTACATGTTACGAGATGCAGCTGAGTAATGGTGGATGACAGTGAGAGCTCCTTACACAGACCTGGATGATGCAGTAG
Source organism: Persea americana (assembly GCA_029852735.1). Lineage (NCBI taxonomy): Eukaryota > Viridiplantae > Streptophyta > Magnoliopsida > Laurales > Lauraceae > Persea > Persea americana. The sequence continues at coordinate 51,586,857 of CM056810.1, read as the reverse complement.
CTTGGGAGACATTCAAGGAGCAGTTTCTACGGAAGTTCATCCTGTCACCCGTCAGATCTCAGAAGTTTCGGGAGTTTACGCAGCTACTTCAGGGAGACATGACAGTTCTGAAGTATGAGGCACAGTTCACCCGCCTATCACAATTTGCTAAAAGACTTATCACTCCAGAATCAGAGAAGATCAGACGTTTCATAGACGGCCTTCGGGCATACATCCAGTTGCATATGACTCCCAGAGAGCTTCCCACGTATGAGGCGTATGTGAGAAATGTGATGCGGGTCGAAGACGCTCTTAACAGGGTTGCCCAATGGAAAGCTTCCATACAAATGGAGATGATGCAAGTGTATCCGGAAAAGGATAAAGACGAGCCAGTCCAAGGTGATAAGCAGCTGGGGATTGATTGGGAATTTCAACGAAGGCAGCTGCACTATCGCAGAGGTCGTGAGACTAGTGAGCATCGGAGGCTGTCAGGAGTATGCTATGTCTGTGGAAACTTTAGACACAAGGCTCGCAACTGTCCAAGGAAGAGGAACCATGCTTCAGGACTCCACCAGTAGACTCATAGGCTTCAGCTACCGGAGCGTACCACCGGCACAGTGCTCGAGGTGTAGCCTATTCAGCAGTGGCCCCCATACCCGCAGACACAGGATCAGTTTTCGCCAGCTTGGGATTATCCGGATAGTTCTACAGCACTTCTGGTTGGTGAGAGACGTCAGCCTGATTTCCCTGCCGAGCAGTGACTCTGAGATCAGCTTTTCCAGAGGTTTACATTTTCTCTTATTGTTGGTGTGCTTAGATTCCTTGTTGTCGTCATGTTTAGGCTCCTTGCAATGAGTGTGCTCTTTCTATTGTACGAATGATTGATCGTTTCTTTTTAGATAGCCCAATGTCCCATTTAGGAGTGGGGTGTGTGACACCCCGAGTTATCTTTTAGGAGCTCAAGGTGAATGACATCTGAGTTAACCTTTTGAGTAGGAGGAAGAAGCCGAGAGACACCGAGTCATCTTTCCTTTAGATGTGAGAGGTGTGAAACACCTCTAGTTAACCCTTTTAGAGAGTCAAATGAGTAGGACACCTTGAGCTAGTTCTATTGGAAGTGAGGAGTGCGAGACACTCAAAGCTAGATATTTAGGAGTAGGGTGTGAAACACCTGGGTTGTTCCTTAGGAGTGAGGGGTGTGTAACACCCCTAGTCAGCCCTTTTTAGAATCAAAGGTGTGAGACACCTCGAACTAGTCTTTTAGAAATAAGGAAGGTGAGATATCCCCTAGTTGAGTTTTGGAATTAGGAGTGTGATACACCCTAGTTGTTCTTTCTGAGTTGAGAGGTGAGACACCCATAGTTAGTTCCTAGGAGTGAGGGGTGTGTGACACCCTACACCCCTAGTCGGTCCTATCGAAATTAAGAGTGTGAGATGCTCGAATTGAGTAGAGTTGAGTAACTAACCTTGTTAGGAAACTAGAATGTTAGATCCTACTATCCTACTAGCTGTCTGTTAGTATTCCAGAATGACAGAAACCTAGACCCCATCAACCTGTTAATTGCTGATTAGAATTCTAGAAGTGTTAGAAGGTAAACCTTATTGATATGTTAGCTGTTGACTAGTAATCCAGAGAGTTAGATGATCGGGTCTTGTTGTCCTAACTAGTTACTGAGTAGTATTCCTTAGTATTAGCAAATCAAACCTTATTGTTCTGCCAGCTATCTGTTTGTGTTCCAGACTGTTAGGAGATCAGATCCCATTGTACTGCTAGCTATTGAATGGTACCCGTGATCCCAAGTGTTAGGAGATTAGATCCTGTCGTCCAACTGCCGGTTGATTAGTATGCCAGAGTGTTAGGAGGTCAGATACTATTATCTTGCCAGTTGTTGATTGTAACTTGGATTGTTATCTAATTAGTAATTGTTTACAACCTGTATCGTTAGAAGAACAGTTCTAACATCCACCCTATTGGTGTCTAGCTATTCCGAGTGTTAGCTGGGTAGTTTAACTCCTATTTTATAGAGTTGGCTAGAGGAGAGACCCTCGAAGTTTAGAAGTAATTTATTTGCATTTGGGGACCAAATGAGTTTTAGGAGTGAGGGATGTGAGGACCCCGTTCCTAGAAATACCTAGTGGGACCCAATTTGACCAAGTCAACCCTTGATTATCTTATTTAATATGGTATTTCCTACTTTAATATGTTAATTAATAGGAATTAGTGGAATAGATGGCTAATGTTCCTAAGTTTTAGAACTAGCTTATATATAATTTTTAATAAATATTTGGTGTTTATTGTTAATTTAATAGGTCTTGATTAGATTAGGACTTAGTTGATATTAGAATTAATAGAAAGAGCATTGAGAGTTAAGAACCTTCTAGAAACCCACCTAATGACCTATTTACCCATGGCCCCATCTGTTTCCCATTTTTAAACTAAGTTACCATTTTGGTAATTATCCTAAACCCTAAGCTATAAAAACAAACTATTGCAAACATTAGCCTAAAACCCTAATTTACTCTCATCTCTCATTTACCCTATCTTCCTCCCCAAACAAACCCTAATTCCCCAAAATCCCAGCCTAAGGAGAAGTTAGGAGACCACCCTAATTGCTCAATCAACACCTTAGGAGCTTGGAATTCATATATCTCTCTCTCAACTCCATCACCAATTTCGAATAGAGGCAAGTGGACATGTTTAGATTCTTTCATTTAATTGATTAATATGCTTAGATTTATAATTACTATCTTTTATGGATGTTTAGCATGAATTTTGTTTATGGGTGGTTGATTGGATGATGAGATGTGTGGAATTCTTGTTCTAGGCTCTTTTATGTGATTTTTTTCCATTGATGGATGGGAATCCCCCATTTGGAAGATCAATGGCCCATTTGTGATGAGATCATAATGTGGGAGGTGTGTATGAAGTTTGGAGATGATCAGTGTAGATCTGGGTTAGATTTGATGGAGTTTTGATTGAAAATGAAAGTGACAGAAATATGAAAACAAGGGATTCCGTGTGTACCAGGTCGACCTGGTCACCCAGGATGTCGACCGGGCACATAGGGAGGCTCCCTCACAACTGGAAGCAAAAAATCACAGTCTGAGTACTGATCTAGTGTACCCGGTTGACCGGCTAAGAGGCCCGGTCGACCGAGCACACTACATTTCCCCCCACCTCCCAGATGTTTGTGAAAATGCTTGTAGTGTAACCGGTCGACCGGGTGACCATGATGTTGACCGGGGACACTACAGAATGTGATTTATGACTTTCGGTTAGCTGTCTATTTCCAAAGAATGCCAGGTCGACCCGTGGACCTATGATGTCGACCCGGTACACTGTAAATAGTGATTTCCCAGATTTAGTTCCCTTCTATGATCTGATCATGTGAGGGCCCCGTTGACCTTTCATCTGGACTGTTTGGGATACGCTGAACACGAGTCAAGGGCCGGGCTTAACCTTGACCCGCGTAGCTACCTAAGTAGGGTCTATGGTTGTAAACGGAACCTGATTCAATGGTTATGGATGTCCGTTGATGCTAAATATCCGCAGGAGCACCAAGGCTGCATAATAAGCATCTAGGACCCCGTGATCATTGTCTTAGGTGAAGTGGGGCCCTAGACCTTGGATGTTGGCCTTGAGAGGGACTATGATCAGGGAATTGTACTTAGGCTTTGATCCATGATCATGGTCTGTATTAGATGAAATGTCAGGACATGGAACTTGAAGTCCTGACCCGTAATATTGGGAACTTAACGGTAGATATTGATGGACGAACTATATAATGAGATAATGTTAATTAAGCGAATCGAGAAGTAGAGTTTACAAGGGTATGCATTATTAACTGTTGAGAAACATAAGGATATATTACTTATACCTGAACTCCGTGCCTCATGCCCTTGACTAATATCGTCTCGTATTAATTATGATAAGGCTATCCAGTTCGGAGTACCCCCAACTAGTGGTCTGTAGGGTCTGTGGATGTACGATTGGTCTGCCGAGGGTTATGATGCTTGCATGGACATTGATATTGAGATATTGTTGGTTGACACAGTAGGTACCGGTGTGGGAAGGGTACTGAGACCACCGGCGCTCTGATTGAGTGTGGATGGACAGTGATGTTGATTTAGCACGTAAGACCTATGGCTGGGACTTGGCTGTGGCTATGGATGAGTGGTTGATGTTGATCTAGCATGTAAGACCAATGGCTGGGACTTGGCTGTGGCTACAAATGAGTAATAGATGTTGATCTAGCACGTAAGACCAATGGCTGGGACTGGGTTGTGGCTATGGATATTGATGGACTCTTGTATGCTCCTATTCGATGTGACAATGACGATGGGTGGCTATGACCCCCATGGTTGATGTCCATCGACAGTTGTGGGGATGATGACGATGGGTTGGCTCTGACCTCCCTCGTCCCTTGTATTTTAACTGTGGACGTACCTTGTATACTCTTATGGATGTATATTGGATGTATTAATATTATATATTCGGGATGTCGTTGCTTACTGTCTTTGACTGTCGACGTTGACACGGTTGGATCCAGATACGATGATTGTGGATATGGTAGGGCTACTTCCTCTGGTTGTTTCTGTTACTGGTGACACAGATGTATTTGCATGGTTTATACGATATATTGACGATGATGGCTTCTCTTGTCTATCTGATATGTTGTATCTAACATTTGTTATATTACTATCTCGATTACCGTTCATGCACTAGACTCCACACTGTTTATGTTGCACTCTGATATCCTATATTATTATTGAGGTACGAATTAAGCAGGTACAGCTGGGATCAGGTATGGTATTCGTCCCTATCTGTTAATATAATGTATTGCCATCTAAACATGCCTATTTGCCTGGCTCATCGAGCCTGACCGAATCCTTGGTGTTTTCAGGTATATTCTCTTCCGCTTTCTTCGATTGGTAGAACTGCTTGGCGGCTGATCCGTTGCTGTAGGGTTCAGAGAATGGTGCAGTTGGTGCACCGAGAGGCGTCTGTAAAATAGATCTCTATTCCTTCCTTTTATAGTAGTTGGCCGTGTTGGCATAGGATTGAGTAGTTAGCTTAATTATAGAAAGTACCTTGTAATCCCTTAAGGTGAAATAAAATTTTAGGACTTTGTCCATCTACCTGCTCATATGAGATTCAAACTTGATTATATTATTGGATTTTTCTGTATCTCTTGGGTACTTTCTCGTAGCACCCCCGAAATTCGAGGCGCCCGGATTTTGGGGCATTACACTTATGGTGTAAGAGTAGCATTGATCCCTAAAAGAACAAGTGCATCTTGTGCTATCCAAAGGTCATATGTTGGACTGACAGTTGAAGTTGGTTAATTATTCTCCTCATAGAAGCGTTGATACCAAAAATGTTACTTTGCCTCTTCATACCCCTTCAAATATTAAGAAACTATATGAAGCTGCATCAGACCTCAAAAGGCAATGCGTACCAGAACTTGTCAGAATCATCCAAAAACTGCAAGATCCTTCAAAATAGTCATAAGAAGAGTACACATGAAATTTTGGACCATTTCTATATCATTTGGCCAAACTTCACTTTCTAAGCAGCTGAACAAGATCTCCCAGTGGCGGTGAAGTGTGAGGCCTTGTTTCATAAAACAGAGCACACAGTTGGCCTCAAAATGCCACTGGAAGGCTCTGCATTAAGTTTTAAGCCTTTTTGACTCCGTTTGGACCAAAATGCAAAAGGCCACAGCAAAGTCAACTCTTCCGGCGGCGACAGCGCCGAAAACATTAGGTCTTCAATTGGAGCCTATGGATGGTCTTAAAATACTTCCAAGAGCTTCCATGTCAAATTTCAGATAAAACCGACAACGTTTAACATAACATCAACCCTCAAACAACAAAACTAAGCCTCTTGGCAATGAAAACCACCGAGACCATCACTCACCCAAAAAAGTACAAAGATGTCTCAAAATACTTCCAAGGGTCTACGTGTCAAGTTTCAGGTCATTTCGACATCACTTGACTAGACTTTGACCTCCAGGAAGTTAAATCAAGCCTCCCGACGGTAGAGCCCCTCAGGACCATGATTTCAAAATAGGAGCTAATGGATTGTCTTAAAATGACTCCAACAGGCTCCCTGTCAAATTTCAAGTCAATCGAACATCGCTTGACCGTACATTAGAGCACGGCGTCTTCCTTGCGACAAAACCAAGTCTATTAGTGACAGGATCCCACATGGCTTCAAAACTCAAATAATAGCATGTGGTTGGTCTTATTTATTGACCATGAAGCTTCACCTCAAATTTCAGGTCATTCCAACATTGTTTGACCCATTTTTGGCTTCTGACGGCACATTTGCACCTTCACGCGACAAAGTCTTTGGCTTTCCCGGAAAATCAGAAACTTTGCCCTCTGATTTGCATGGCTTCTCATCAAGTTTTTTGCAGGGAAACCTTGCCAAGAATTGTACGAAAATACCAAGAAAAATTCTAAAGAAGAAAAAAGCAGGAAAAACAAGAAGACGACTAAAAAACAGGGACCAAAAGGGGCAAAATGGCCCTTGGTCGCCGACGACCATAGGTACATGGTCCTCATCGATCTTGGAAAAATCCAAGTCGCTGGATTTTTGTTGAAAACCCATTTTTGGTCCATTCTTTCTCATTTCAAGAAATTTGGCCTTTGTGATTTTCCAAAAATCTGATTTTCGAGGCACGAAATCCATCGATCTTTGGCAACATCAAGGATTAGCTGTCAAAATCATGGGTTTGTCATTGAAGGCTTTTAATCTCCAACCAGCCGGCCAAGAAAACACAATTTTTGCCTGACCGATCGAGAAATCGACAGGACAAATGGTACCAGCCCACTGGTAGCAATTAATGTCTGAAATTGCATGATCATTTGACAACAATCGGCATGAAAAATCTATTAGTGATCAAGGCTTCCTATGTCGCAGGTAGAATTCCAAAAGACGCGGCATGGGCCCGCTACTCTTCAAGTACTTTGGCTGTCACTTAATGCTGTTGACGACCCATCTTATAACAAATTAATGTGGTTGATTGCTCATTATTGTGGATGGACCAATCAGAAGCCAAGGAGTAGAGTTACAATTCAAACACAATCATGGCATTAAACCATATAACTCCCCTAATCATGGAGTTTAAATGCAATTAAAGGCCCATTATTCTCCAATGGACAATCAAAACTCAAGAAGAAAGAGTTACAGAAAACATAAATGAAAATGTGTACCTCCTCCCATCATGGAGTATTAAGGCAATTAATGCATTTAAAGTCCATAAACTCCCCCCATGGCCACCGAAAGCCTATAAAAGGAGGCCATTTCCACCATTCAAAGGACAACGTGCAAATTCTAGAAAAAAAACTCTATAACGTTGCTATAATGCTTCAACGATAATCTCTCCTCTATTGAAGAAGTTCTGTAGCAACCACCACCGCAAGGGGACCAATGCTCCTTGGGGGGCCACCCCCCAAGGCCATCTCCTTTTGTCTCCATGGCATAGACGCGACTTTTTAGCCCATCTACTTAGATTTTTATTGCATATAGGATCTCCTCTTGGTCCTTATTCTCTAAAAGTTCGAGGTCTAAGACGAGCCAAGAGAATCAAAAGCATTTTCTATTATCATTTGAAGGATGATGGCGAAGTTCAAACATGAATTGTAACAGTCAATTTGAACGAGTCCCTGTAATCTCCTATGAAGATAGATTTCCCTTTCTTCCTTTTCATTGTATTTTGTATTTTTTAAAGAGATAAAAATCACAAATATTCCCTTTCCTTTTTTTTTATAAGAACTATAAATCGCCTTATACGGCAAAAACATCGCCTTTCACAGCATCCAAATTCAAATCATGTCTCTTTTCTTAACACATGTGAAATAAAAGTTAGAAAGAAGTTAATTTTCTTTTCTACTTGTGAAGGTGGATCAACGGACCACCGCTTGTCATTTCCAAGTAGAGTAGAAAATTTGGCATACCCGTACAAAAAAGTTGATGTTCGCTTTGTCTCTAGTCACGAAAGGGTTGGACCCCAGGGATTCCCACATCCGCTAACCTTGGTAGTCCTGCGAATGAATAAGCGAGCTAATCAAGATAACACATCTGGTGGGACTCGTTCATTTGATAACATGATGCTGCTTAGAAAAGAAACATTCGCATATCATATTTTACTCTATGTTTATACTTCTTTTCTGAATTCCTTGGCTTCTTTCTAGTTGGTGGCCTATGTTGGAGTTTGCATCTAAAAAAAAACATGAGAAGGGATTTATACAAATCTCTAATTCTACCTTTGAGTTTAATTCCACCCTTACTTCTTCTTTTTTTCAAAAAAAAAATAAAAAATATGATTTCTCACTTTTGGATTCAAATTCGAGAAATTCTGGTTCTTTCCCTTTCAAATAAAAGCTTGCAGAAATGTTTGAGTTGGCGGTTCAGATTGGAATACCATTTGCTCTCTTTGATCGGTCCATTAGTGATCTTAAAAAAAAAGAAAAACAAACAAAAAAAAACTTTCAAAAATCTGATCTCTCACTTTCAAATTCAGATTCGAAAAATTCTAGCTCTTTCCTTTTCAGATAAAAGCTCGCAGAAATGTTTAAGTGGGCATTTGGATTGGAATACCATTTGCTCTCTTTGATGGGTCCATTAGTGATCTTTAAAAACAAAAAAAAAAAGAAACTTTCAAAATTTTGATTTCGCACTTTTGGATTCAGATTCAAGGAATTCTGGTTCTTTCCCTTTTGGATAAAAGCTCGCAGAAATGTTTAAGTTGGCAATCGGATTGGAATATCCTTTGCTCTCTTTGATGGGTCGATTAGTGATCTTTCAAAAAAAAAAAAAAACTTTCAAAAATCTGGTTTCTCATTTTTGGATTCAGATTCGAGAAATTCTGGTTCGTTCTCATTCGAATAAAAGCTCATAGAAATGTTTGAATTTGCGTTCAGATTAGAATACCATTTGCTCTCTTTCTTTAACAAACCCAATCTTGGCCTTTGAAAAAATGCCTTCTTGTGTCCATTCCATGGATGTGATTTTCAACATTTGTGCCTATCAGTGCTAGTACACCCTTTTGGGTTTACTATATTTGTGACCGACACACTTGTTTCCTCTAACAATTGTGCCTAGCGGTGCTAGTATGCCCTTTCAGGTCTACTACATTTGCGACCAATACATTTGTACCTACAACATAATATTCATCTTACCTCAAGTGAGCCTTGCTCCTTGATAATCTGAATTAAGGCTTGCAATTGTTTCTAGTAGTCATTAGAACGCTCATTTTGAGCGCTTACCATACTTACGATTAGAACAATTGTACCTTCTATGGCTTTCTAACTTCTTCATCTCGCTTGAGTTGGATCCTGTCCCCTTGAGTGATTTGAGAAGACGGAACCATAGTTTCCCATTTATGATCATTACATTCTTGGGATTACTAGTGGATGCGGTCTTGTTTTAGACTTTTTCGAAACGAACAATGGCAGCTTCTTTGACCATTAGTTTCGATGAGAACACGAGCCAGCATGAGTCGGCTCGCTCCTACAAGTCCAAGGTCAAATCGCGCACACAAGGCCTCCGTAAAAACCTGCTAAGGCATATACTCCTTCGGTTCGACCCTTTATCTCAACAGGGGCTGAACTTGAAAGATTTAAAGCATCACTCCAACAGGTGAATGACCGAGTCCGGATCCTGTCCATGCCAAGCTTCAAGGAAGACAAGTTAGGCTCCTGCGCTCAAGGGAGCACATCCTTCGTTGCTAGAGCAAGGCCAGAGCCAATTTAGGCTCAAATTTCTCGTCGTATATGTCGCCGTGTGTTGTGTCGACAAAAAAGAGTCGGAAAGCGAAGAACCTAGCATCCTGAATTTCAGGACTCTAAAAATGAGTCGAAAAAGATAGACTCGACCAAGTTAGTACTGTCCATATGGTTGGCAAAACCAAAAGACGCCAGAATCCAGCAACCACAGTTCATGTCAGGCGACTAGTGACTCACAGGGTCACACGGACGCGAAGACATCAAGAAGAGTCTCCTGCTATTTCAAGCCAGGGATGGTGGAGTAACCTTCCTTGAGCTCCTCATCCAAAAGAATGAGCTCTAGCTCGGTCACCAAGACGATATCCTCGTTAGAATCCTGAGGGATGAATATCTTGGTTACGAACTCTAAGCCACGTCACAATCCACCTCATAATGATGTGACCACGCCCATCCAGCAATTGGAGCAAGGTTAGCAGAGAATTGAGGGTCTGATGGAAAATCTCCTCACCTTTTAGCGTTAGGGAAATGATGAAGTTCCTCCAAAGCATCAAAATGGCGAAGTAAATAAAGGAGATAATGAGTCACGTGCCCTCACCAAAAGGATGTTGACGATATCCTAGCCAAAGCAAGAGAAGATGATACATTCAAGGAAAATGGCATAAGGCCGTCATATCCCTTATGGATGGACTCGGTCCCGTTTACTACAAAGTTCAAGCAACCTAGTCTCCAGACATATACGGGGAAAGGTTCAACTAGACAACACATCATCTCTTAGTTTTATAGTCTCAATCCATTAAGATTGATGTAATAAACTGATTAAATTCTTTATTTATCAATATATTCATGTTTTCCTTTCATGAGATAATGGTGTTTTATTACTTTAATGCACATAACCAATACAAATGACATACTGGCTCATGAGATGAACCGGAGTCCATAAGTGTATTAGATGTAACACATGTGTATGGATAAGATCCACATACAGGAGACATGTGTTACAAATCTTATACTTAAATTGATTCACAACCAGTGATGAGATTGGTCGTCTCATCTAACAAGGTTGCAGTATTATGATCACTATGTAATAGTATGATCTGTCTCAATCATAGGAATGTAAGATTCTAGATCATTATACTGGTACATTAGATGTATTGAATGACCATGAGAAGCACCTTAAGGATTCTGTCTTTTCTTTAAAGGTTTGCTCTCATAATTCCCTAAGCAATGGGCTCTCAACCCTGAGACATTGATGAAATCAAGTTTCTTTCTATTTATTTGCTTTGAGTCACCAATGACTGAGGCCATCTGTAGGTCAACACCTCGATGTCTTGGGTACGTGATAGTAGGACTGTGGGAACATTTAATGGTCAATATGGAATCTATCTTTTCCCCTTCTGCCAATTAATGGATCTATCATTGGTAAGTGTATACCCATCTCAATTAAGAGTTAATTGGATGGTACTAATGATTACTATAATTAATTGGGTCTCAAGGATATAAGATATGGATCTAAATTGGTAGGACAGTTTGACCAATTGATCCATGGATATTGATGAAGGGGCCTACTTGTGGTGATAGGGAAGTTTAGGGTCTTCATGTAATTTATTCCTAAGATTGGAGTTCAATTGCATTTATTTAGTGGAGTTTTTCGCAATTAACTGCGGGCCAGGATTGCACATGGGATGTGGGGTCGGGGTGTCCCAGTTAGAGCCAACTTTCTATGGAATCCCTAGTAGTCCCCACGCTAGCCCAAAATTGGATCTTTACTAATTCTATTTGAACTTGAAAAGGAAAGCTACTATTTCTATTTGAAGTAAGACTTATGATAGTGGTAATAGTGGAACAAAGGGTTACTAAGTATAATGGAAGTTGGACTTCTAATAATACACAAAGAGAGAAGGTTGAAAAACTATAAAAGCAAGAGGAGGGAACCCCTTGGACATCCATGCCTTCATCCCTTGAAGTTCACGCCCATCTCCTCATAGTTTGAAGTTGTTGCATTCTTCTCCTTGCTTTCTCTCTCTTTTAGTTCCCTTCTAGTTTCCTTAGTGATTCTAGTTAGTCTTTCTCTTAGAGATTCCACCGTCTCTCTTGAGGAAAGAGATCTGAAGCGGGTCATAGCGTGGAAGACGATTAGGCATTGGAGATTCTGATTTTGGAAGAGCTCTTCATCAAAGAGTTGAATCAAGTTCTCCATTAGAGCACAACCAAGCTCCGTAGGTATCTTCTACTCCTTGTATGTTGTGGAATTTCGTGGTTGCATGTTTAGTGTTGTTTCTATCTTCTTGATAGGTTTGTTTGCTGATCATAATGGCTGAGATTAAGGACATGCATCGTGGATTGGGTTTTATTGCTTTTTGGATAGGTGTTCACTACTTCTAGTTGGTGAAAAGTCTTGAAACCTATCAAAGAGGCCCACCCACTTCCAGCATCATCCACTTCAAAATCTTAACAAGAGTCATCGCGGATCAAGATGCCCTCAAGATCCGTCTCTTTGCAAGTACCTTAAAAGGTATGGCCTTCGATTGGTACTCCACTCTGCCGAAGGACTCCATCCACAACTAGGCCATGCTAGAGACAAGCTTCCTGATCCACTTCAAAGGTGAAGATGGTCTTGTTATTATCGCTCAACTTTGCAGCTTAAAACATAGGGAGAATGAGTCAACATATGACTTCATTCACAAGTCGAAGGCATTGGCGTACAAATGCTCAAACGTACCTCCACAAGCGTTGCTAGTCAACATCTACCATAACAGCATAAGAGCAAGGATCCGCTCCATGATCATTGGCAACAAATAAAAGAACCTAGGAGAACTCCTGGAGGCATCCATGGAGGCTGAAATGGTGATCAAAGACCTCAACAGTAAAAAATGATCAAGAAAAGAACCTACCACCATTGTGACCCCAAAGCCAAAGAAAAAGGAGGTTGTCAAAGTGCAAACTAAGTCAGCTCCTCAACCACCAAAGAAAGCTGAAAGCAGAACCACGAGTAAGAGACTTGAACTCTCCGATGCCTTCAAAGAGCAAGTAGAGAAGAAATACCCCTTCGATGAAGATGTTGATGAAATCTTTGGGGCTCTTGTAGCAAATGGCAAACTCACCTTGCTTGACCCCAAAAGACCAGGAGATGTTAGCAAGACCAACGATCCTTGCTATTGTCCATATCACCAAATGATCCCGCATCCTCTCAATCAATGCTTTGTTGTGAGAGAGAGGATCAACGAGATATGAAGAAAATGAAGTCATCACCTTCGACAAAAATTATGGGTCTGCCTCCGTCCACATGGTATCATGTGGACAAATATCAGAGTCACCAAAGAAGAAGATCACTACTTCCTTCAAGGTGATAAAAACAATTCAAACGTCCTAAGAGCTGGTTCGTTACCCAACACCAGACAGGCAACCTATATAGGTGCATCCCGATCTCCTGGAAGATGAAGTCCATGAAGAGGGGGAGACCTCCTCTACCACTTCACTAGGGAAAACAAAAGAGTCCCTTCCCAAGACTTCAAAGGGGGTAAGAAGATTCACTCTTAGTGATTTCATGCCACCTCAACTCAAAAGTGAAACTACGCATGGGGCATCGTACTCTTGTAATTCGGCAGTTGGATTATCCATGAATGGATACAAGTCCAACGACACTGACGAATGGGAGGAGTCCCTTGAAACAGAAGAATACCTCTTCGATGAAGAATGGGTTCTTGAACCTCACCTCATACTAGTGATCTGGTATAATCCCTTACAACCATAAGGATCTTGGTCTGATGATGAAGAAGACCAAGAGGCTGTCTAAGAAGATGCTATTGACCTAGCACCCCCCATTGCTTTAGTGGAACCCAACCATGTTTAACCACAAGAAGCAGACAAAGAAGAAGATTTAGCTCCCATGTCTGATCTTGAAGAATATGCGAGGATCTTACAGCGCATTGCCAAATAACAAGAGCAACAATGCATTAATGAGGTTCGCCACAGTAAAAATCCAGAACCGGAAGTCTTTGAAGATCAACAGGTACCTCCTCCATTAACTCCTGAAAATGAAGAAAGCGACAGAATTGATGATTCTCTAGCATTCGAGGATGAGTCTTACTCCCAACAGTCAATTCTTGGAACATCTCCCGTCAAAGCAAACTGCAATGCAATAGTTCGAGATGATAGTTCCTCTGAAGCTTCATCTTCTGAGGCCACTTACTCTTAGACCACATCTGATAGAATATCTTCTGAAGCGACGTCTTCTCAAGTGACTTCTACCGAGAAATCACCTTCTCATGCTTCGTCTCCTGAAACCGTGACATTAGAACTCACACCCCTCCTGACTGATCATTGTGAAGAAGCTCTGGTTGATGATGTCTTCTTCAACGAAAACCCAGTCAATTGGTCCCAGATCCCCAACCTCATAGGCGATGTCTTGACCAATGAATTATTCGACAAAGAAGAAAAGTTGCTGGATACCGTTCAAGACTTGTTCCCAGAAAATGCTCCGTGTGACGCAATCACTGAGGATGGCAATGCTGCTGCAGACACTATTGGAACTAGGTCGGCCTCGTGGATAGGTTTACAAAAAACTTTTGACCCACTTAATGCAGGGATCAGGTATCCATAAGGCTACAAAAACCAATCCAGGATACATGGCCTCTTTATTATGATCATGTATAGTAGAAAACTTTATCTAGAAGATAGAAATAGTAGCAACTAAGCAACCACAAAATCCCCAACAAATAAGTAGATTATACCTTGGGAGCTCGGTTGTGCTCTAATGGAGAAGTTGATCTCTTTCTTTAATGAAGAACTCTTCTACAAATCAAATTAGAATCTCCAAGACCCAATTGTCTTCCACACTTTGACCCGTCTTAGATCTCTTTCTTCAAGGAGATAGGTGGGATCTCCAAGAGAAAACAACTAGAAGCTCTAAGGGAAACCCGAAGAGAAACTCAAAGAGAGAGAAAGAGGTGGCGTGTGCAACTCTTGCATAATTATGGGCGCGAATTCCAAGATGTGGAATTGCATGTGTTGGACGTCCAAGGCCTCCAACTTTTATAGCATGAGCTACCTCATCTTACTAATTAAAATGGAAGTCCCACTTCCATAAACAATTATTAACTTACTATTACTACTATTAGAAGTCCCACTTCAAATAGAAATAGTAACTTTCCAATTCCTTTCCTTTTGAGTTCAAGTATAATAAATAATGATCAAATCTTGGGTTAGCGTGGGGACCACTAGGGATTCCGTAGAATGCTCCAACTGGGGCACCGCGATCCCACATCTCATGTGCAATCCGAGCCTACAGTTAATTGCAAATAACTCCACTATATAAATGCAATTGAACTCTAGTCTTATGAATAAATTACAAGAAGATCCTAAACTTCCCTATCACCACAAGTAGGCCCTTCTATCAATATCTATGGATCAATTGGACTAGACTTGGCCCACCAATTTAGATCCACGTCTTATAATCCTTGAGGCCCAATCAATTAAAGTAATCATCAGTATCATCTAATTAACTCTTAATTGAGATGGGTGTACACTTACTAATGATAAATCCATTAATTAGCACAAGGGGATAATAGAGATAGATTCCATCTTGACCATTAAATGTTCCCACAGTCCCACTACCACTTACCCAAGACACTGAGATGTTGACCTATAGTTGGCCTCACTCATTGGTGACTCAAAGCAAATGAATAGATAGAAACTTGAGTTCATCTATGTCTCAGGATTAAGAGCTTATTGTTAGGGAATTATGAGAGCAGACCTTAAAGCAAAGACAATGTTTCATAAGGTGCTTCTCGTGGTCCTTCAATACATCTAATGTACCAGCATAATAATCCAGAGTCTTACACTCTGATGATCGAGATAGATCACACTATAAGACACGTCTTCAGCAAATGAGAAGAATCAACCCCTTGATCTTGAGGGTGGTCTTCCAAACGAAGACCCTTCTTAAGAAGCACTTGAAGTTGGTAGAGGTACCCGCTCTGGCTGGGATTGTCACAAAAATTACAACCAACATTCTTCTTCTACTTATGTAAATCTTTCGGGAAAAGATGCTGTAAATGCCCCAAGTGACAGCAATAATGAAAATGCAGGCCCCAAAGAGGCTTTCAAGTATGACCTGATTGAGCACTTTAAACACATACCTGCACGACTACACATCATTGACTTATTACGAATGTCTCCACACACTCGTGATAATCTCATTTCAGAACTGCAAATGCTGAATGCGGATGTTGACAAACATGTCCCACAAGTCTTACAAATTGAAATGGACTAGAGGGTCAAAAACTCAGATACCTCCTCAAAGGGAGAAAAGAAGAAAGCTGAGGGATCCTGCACTAAATGCCTCTCTCAGTTCAAAAGGCAGCAAGTACAATCATAGCCTTTACTTAGGAAGATCTCCTGCTTGGTGAAACAAGGCACAACCAACTCCTATACTTCACAGGGTACATCAAGAGATGCTAACACAAAGAATCTAGATAGACCCAAGTTCTGCACTCAACCTCATCTCCACTTTGGCGCTCGTAGAGTTGGGTATCCCACCCAGCAAGTTGAGTCAGACATCTGTATCTCTTCTTGGATACTATGGGAGCCTTTCAAAATTAGGTTTAAACTATAGATCGGTGATCACATCTTTAAAGTCACGTATATGCAATAAAAACCCATTCGTGCTATAACATCCTTCTCGAATGCCCTGGATACACGAGAATGGTGTTGTCCCTTCAACTCTACATCAATTGATCGAGTTCGTTGGCAACAACGGAATGATACATCGAGTGTTTGTGGACAGAAAACCCTTCAAAGGTAAAGAAGTCCATTTTGTAGATTCCAAGTTGTACGAGGGCAAAATAGAAGAAGAGGACAAAGAAGTAGCACACTTTGTCTAAAATCTCTAGAAAGATAAAGGCGATGCTCCTCAGCAATCACCAGAAGAAAATAAACCCTTCGGCAAATCCGAAGAGAGCAGTCAAAAGCTCCTTTTGTTGTCTCCCTCAAACCTTCAAAACCCATGGTCTTGACAACAAAAACAAAGAAGGCAAGACAAAAGTCTGGGGGCAAGTTTATTGTCTCCTTCGTGTCTATCATGCAAGACACAGATTCAAATTCAAAGCTAGAATAAAACATGTCGTCAAGCCAATTTGATATTCTACAAGTTTAGCCTGCTCTTCCTTTAATGGAGACACTTACTGACATAGAAGACCCTACGTCTGCTTCCTTCATTGTTCCCGTAAGTTCAGCAGAAGAAAAGCCAATCTTCTGCCATAAATTGGAAGCTTCCCCATCAAGTTTTCTGCTTGAACCCTTCCAAACCGAAGGTATGCCTCAACTATCTCTATATAGTCCGATGGCACAAGCTATTATGAAGAAAATGGGATTATGATGCTTAAAATCCAATCCGTTTGGGAGGAAGCTGTGGTATTCTCATGCCATTGGAGCCCGCCCTAACCAAAAGCCAATTGGAAGATTGGAGACTCTACCGTCATGTAGAGAAGTCTTCGCATGTGTTGGGATATGATCCCAATACTCCCCAGAAACAGTAGACACAAAGGTTGAAAAGTCAATTTGCCGACCTAGCCTCAACTATTAGGGTTTTCTTTTGTTGCAATTTGATTGGATGCATTCATTTTAAATAGCTTGATCTTTCATGCACCCATACTTTTTAATATTGGGATCTTCATGCATTTTTATTTAAGTTTTCTTGTTTGGCATCATGTAAGTTAAGACTTGATAATTATGCATGATTTAATATTTTCACTTTACTTTCAAAAATTTTATAAAATAAAAATTTTAAAACTCATACAAACACAAGTTTTGTATCACATTTTGAAACTCCTTTTTAAAACATGTTAGTCTCTATTCAAGTTAAGTTCTTCGTGGGCAAATTCATACTTAGAAAAATCATTTTCATATAAAAAAAATCTACCCAAAAGTCGGCCAGCCAAAGGTCATTCGGCCACCATTCGGCCACTTGTTTAGCAGGTCATATTCTGTACTGGGATGTGTTCGTCTACCTGTTCGGCTAGCTTCGGCTACCTATTCGGCCGGCCGAACAACCTATTCGGCTAGCCAAATGTGCAACAATTTTAAATTATATGACCGTTGAACTAGCCATTGGAAAAAGTAGATAGCCGAACTGGTGTTCGACTAGCCGAATAGAGAGCCGTTGGAGCCTCCTTTGTACTATAAATTGAGCACTTCCTTGGAATTTGTGCCAATACTTTTGAGGGCGAAGGAAGGTGGGACATCCATGCTGGGCTAGAGGGAGGCTAGGAGGGCAAATCAATGATTTCAACCTTTGATTCTTGAAATGGGTTTGCTCCCCTTATCTCAAATTAATTCATGATTGTCTTAAAAATTTTTTTTTCATTAAATGGCATGATTTAGTGTTCAAAGTGTTCAAATGTTGGTTCTTTAAACATGCTTTGATTTTAAACATAATGATCACTTTAACTGCACCATTTGAATAGTTATTCACATGTTATTAGATTAATGTTTTGAACAAACTTGCTAGATTTAATTTACACTTTCTAAAAATAGGTTGTTAACATTTCAAAACTTGTGTGCATCATTTAATCACTCTATCTCTCATTTATGGTTTTTATGTTTGTATCATTTATGAGCATTCAATTTCAAAAAGAGATAGATGGTTTTAAACATATGCATCTTTTATAGATCTTTGAGTTCATCATTCATATGTCTTAGATTGGTTTTCACTTTTATTATCAACCTATGTTAAGAGGCATCAATATGTACTTAATTGCATCTCATCTATATGCATAATTAGGTATAAACAATTGAGATAAAAATATGATGTTGTAAAGGTTACTGCTAAGCCTTAGAAAAGCATATGTGGTTGTAAAGGTTAATACATAACCAATTGAAAAGCATATGCGGCAGTAAGGTTAAAGGTTAGCCTAGACCTTAAGTTGAAATAGTGGAAAATCCGGTAGGGAAACCGGGAGTGGATGTAGGCATGATTTGGCGAACCACTTTAAATTTGGTTGTTGTGCTGGTTGATCTTTAGATGTGTGGTTGATGCTCATATGATTAATGTTTCTTTATTAATACCAATGTTGAATGATTACATATATAGTTTCGTTACTTGTTCATGTATGACTTAGAAACTTCACTTGTAGTCAAGTTAATTAATTTCCAAAGCATAATTGGCATTAGAAAACTAAAATTGGTGTAGGTTTTTTTGCTCACCCTATTCACCCTTCCCCCCCTCTCAGGTTCGAATCTTGGACTTTCATCAACATCTCGTATCCATGAAGACATCAATCTCCCTGGATATCTCTTTGAAGAGTTACCTGTCAAGGATCCAGGACGCTCATCCAATTGGTACGATTTCTCTAACGATGAAGAGGAATTGTCTGATGGCACAGACTTGTGGTCTTCTAATCTAGAAGAGCCATCGTCTCCAAAAGAAGTACCCTACTTCAACCCAACTTCAACAGGCGATTGGGGCCGTCTCATAGCAAATCTTGAGAAGATTACCAATCAAGAAGACCCATGGACAGCAACCAAGCCTTGGTTTGAAAATGTCCTTGATGCTCCAGAGGATTTTGTTGAGTTAGAAGCCACCAAAAATATTGTGGAGGAACCACCTTCAAAACCTCCAATAGAAGATCATGTTCGAAAGATAGACTTGGGCTCACCAGATAACCGACGTCTTGTATTCATAAGTAAGAATATAAAGGATAATGAGCTACCCGAGTATATCACTTTTCTTTATGAGTTTGTTGATTGTTTTGCATGGTCTTATGCCAAAAAGCCTGTTTTAGACCCCAAAATAATAGTCCACAAGCTCAATCTACAAAAAGATATGATTGGAAGTCGGATTTCCATCATTAAGACTCCAATCGGTGATTGGAGGGCTCTGTTCATTGATTACACCATGTTCGGAATCCTACCTGAAGATCCAAAAGAATGGGAAAGCATTCAAAGACGAGCCTTGAATTTCGATTTGGATATTCCTTCAAAAATCCTTGACAAAAAATCCTTCAATGGAGTACTTCTACATTGCTTGTCACAACAAGAGGCCAAATAAACACTCAAAGAAGTTCATGCTGGTCTTTGTGGAGCCCATCAGGCTGGTCCTAAGTTCTATAATCAGATAAAAAGGTTGGGTTATTATTGACCTACCATGGTAGTTGACACTATGCAATTTGGTAAACGCTGCCAATAATGCCAAGTTCGTGGAGATTATTTCCATCTACCTCTAGAATGGCTACACCCTACAGTGATCTCATGGCCTTTCGAAGCCTGAGGTACGGAAATCATAGGTCCTATCTCTCCCACATCAAGCAAAAGCCATCGTTTTATCTTTGCCGCTATGGATTATTTCTCCAAGTGGTCCGAAGCGTTTGCGCTCAGCAAAATGAAGTCCTCATTAATCTTTCAATTCTTGCGCACCAACATCATTTGTCATTTCGGCATACATAAAAGATTCGTCCATGATAACAAACCACAAGTCCGAGATCACCAATTCTGCTGGTTCTGCTACAAATACAAAATCCAAAGCTGTCATTCGACTCCGTATAATCCGATAGCAAATGGATTAGCAGAAGCCTTCATCAAAACAATTTGCAAAACCAGCATGAAAACGATCTCTAGTCATAAAAAAGATTGGAGCGACAAACTATCTAAAGCTTTATGGGCCTATCGGACCACCGTTCGAGGACCAACCGATAGCACACCATTCTCCCTGGTCTATGGATGTAAAGCTGTTGTATCCTTGGAGGCACAAATTCCTTCCCTAAAGGTATCTTTGCAAAATGACATAAATCAAGAAAGCAATGTGAAATTGAGACTCCAAGAGCTCAATTTAAGGCGACTCGAAGCTTGACAAAGGATTGAACTTTACCAAGTACGAGTGGCAGGATCTTTCGACAAAAAGGTTAGGGAACGTACCTACAAAAAGGGCGACTTGGTTCTCGCAGTAAAAAGACCAATGGTTTTCACCCACAAGTTCAAAGGAAAATTTGAACCAAAATAGAAGGTACCCTACGTCATTGGCAAGGTTTTCTCCAACGGCACATATGCTCTCCTAAACATGAAGGGTTACAAATTTATGTTGCCCGTCAACGGCAAGTTTTTAAAGCAATACTACCCTTGAAGACTTCCTCTATTGGGTCAAAGCGATACCTGCATGACCAAAGCCTATTCCCAAGTATCTACTCGTCAAACCCACCTTCTTTTCAAATTTTCATCCTTATGTTGAAATTTCTGAAAAAGAAAAAAACTCAAAACAATGATTTCTCCTATGGTTTCATTGTTTAAAAAATCATTTCAAAAATCCAAGTTTAGCAGCCTCTTTCCCAACTTGACCAAAAAATTTTACCCTTGAACCCAAAATTCATGGTTTGAAACAAAAATAAGGATTCGGTGATTTCCACTTCCACCCTAATCCACCCTGACTTTTATGCCAAAAAATGGTTTTAGTTCTGTATTTACGACCCTCGTGTCTTTAAAAAAGAATCACCACAAAAATGTGTTTACATGGGGGTACAAAAAAACAAGAGGAGAGTTTGTTACAAATGATCAAGAGCTCAATCTAACATCATCTTTAGCCAAACTTTCAACTCCTCAAGCAACCTTTTGGCCTTAGCTTTCAAGGTTTCCAGGTCACGCTTCTCCAAATAATCACCATTATATGCAGTAGAATATCGTGACCCATCTTTGGCACGGGCAAGCTCTTCTCAAAGAGTTTGCCATTTCTCATGTTCCCGAGTCCTCTATCAGCATTTGCAACCTGGCGAATCAAAGTCTCCTCCTTAGCACGAGCCCTGCTATGGCAGTCCACTCGGCTGCAACTTGCACCTCTAATTGCTGAAGACACTACCTAGCTTCTATAACCTCTCCGTCAAGGTGGTCAATGTCTTGCCGGAGCTCGATCATGCCTAACTTGGTGATGTTCGTATCTCGAACAAACTGCATTTTAGTCTGCGTGATCTCATCCATTGTGGATTTTGCTTTAGTGGAAGGTTTCAAGAACATTTCCCCGAACAAATCATCATCCGTGAAGTTCTTGATCTCGGTCCACTTGTTGCCTAGTGCAATGATGTCATTAACAAAAACCTTGGCACTTGTGACATCTAGATTAACCTCTTCACTCTCGGAGAGCATCTCTGCACATGCTTGATCATGCTATTAGTTTTGTGGTCTCAATCCATTAAGATTGATGAAATAAATTGATTGATTTCTTTATTTATCAATATAATCATGCTTTCCTTTCATGAGATGAATGGTGTTTCATTACTTGTTTTCACATAACCAATACAAATGACAAGATGGTTCATGAGATGAACCGGAGTCGATAAGTATACTAGATGCAATACATGTGTATGGATGAGATCCACATACAAGAGACATGTATACTAAATCTTATACTTGAATATCTTCACAACCAGTGATAATGACTGGACATCTCATCTGACAAGGTTGCTGTACTTTGATTACTATGAGATAGTATGATTTGTCTCGATCATCAGAATAGAAGATTCTGGATCATATTACTGGTACATTGGATGTATTGAAGGACCATGAGAAGCAGCTTAGGAACACTGTCTTTATTTTAAGGTCTGCTCTCATAATTCCCTAGCAATAGGCTCTCAATCCTGAGACATTAATGAACTCAAATTTCTATCTATTCATTTGCTTTGAGTCACCAATGAGTGAGGCCAATTGTAAGTCAACACCTCGGTGATTTGGGTACGTGGTAGTAGAGCTGTGGGAACATTCAATGGTCAAGATGGAATCTATCTTTAATATCCCTTTGTGCCAATTAATGGATTTATCATTGGTAAGTGCACACCCGTTCCAATTAAGAGTTAATTAGATCGGTACCAAATGATCATGATAATTAATTGGGACTCAAGGATAATAAGATATGGATCTAAGTTTGGAAGGTAGGTCCAATTGAACCATATATATTGATGGAGGGGCCTACTTGTGGTCATAGGGAAGTTTAAGGCCTTCATGTAATTTATTCCTAAGACTGGAGTTCAATTGCATTTATATAGTAGAGTTATTTGCAATTAACCGTGGGACCGGATTGCACATGAGATGTGGGGTTGGGGTGTCCCAGTTAGAGCCAGCTTTCTCTGGAATCCCCAGTGGTCCCCACGCTAGCCCAAGATGGGATCATTACTAATTCTATTTCAACTAAAAAAAAGGAAAAACTACTATTTATATTTGAAGTGAAACTTCTAATAGTGGTAATAGTAGAAATAATGAGTTACTAATTATTATGGAAGTTGGACTTCTAATAATAAACAAAGAGGAGTTGCTTAAACTATAAATATGAGAGGAGGGATGCCTGGACGTCCCATACTTGCTCCATCCTAGGGATTCACGCCCAAGAACCCATTGTGCAAGAGTTGCACTCCCCTCTTCTCCTTCTTTCTTCTAGTTTCTCTTCTAGTTTCCCTTTGAGGATCTAGTTAGTTTTTCTCTTGAAGATTCCACCATCTTCTTTGAGAAAAGAGATCTGAGACGGGTCATAATGTGGAAGACGATTGGGTCTTGGAGATTCTGATTTGGTTTGCGAAAGAGTTTCTCAAAGAAAGAAATCAACTCCTCCATTAGAGCACAACCAAGCTCCATAGGTATATTCTACTCCTTGTATGTTGTAGAATTTCATGGTTGCTTGTTAGGTGTTGTTTCTATCTCCTTGATAGGTTTATTTACTGATCATGATGGCTGAGATTGAGTACATGGATCCTTGATTGGGTTTTGTAGCCTTCTGGATTGTTGATCCCTGAGTCAAGTGGGTCAAAAGTTTTGAAAACCTATCATAGAGGCCCACCTAGTTCCAATACATGCCAAATCCAGCATCCAAGTGACCAGAAGAGATGGTCTCAATCCATGAGCCCAAGAAACTCTTCAGTACCTTCATTGTAAACTGATGGGATGGCCTAGATGAAGGCTCACCCTATTCCACGATCACCGCCACTTCCTGATGGTAAAGTGAGAATTGGAGCTGTGGTCAATCTTCTTTTTAGCTCTTGAAAACTTGTTTAACAGTGATCGGTCCAAACGAATGGAACACTTTTCCCGGTCAATTTTGTCAATGGTGCTGTAAAAGATGAAAAACCTTGGACAAATCCTCGATAGTAGCCTACTAATCCCAAAAGCGCTTCTGGTTTCTGTCACACTACTTGGCCTTTTCCAACTAACAACGGCTTCAATCTTGGATGGATCCACCACTAAACCTTCTTTTGAGATAACATGGCCTAGAAAAGCAACATGCTCTAACCAGAATTCACACTTATTGAGTTTTGCTTAAAGCTGGTTGTCCCTCAAAAGTTGCAATGACGTCCTCAAGTGTTGTTAATGATCCTCCTTTTCCTCCTTACTCTTAAAGTATACGAGGACATCATCAATAAAAACCACTGTGAAGTGATCCAAATATTGTGTAAAAGCTTTGTTCATGAGAGCCATGAATACAGATGGTGCATTTGTCAACCCGAATGACATCACCAAAAATTCATAATGTCCTTATCTTGTTCGAAATGCTGTTTTTGGCACGTCTGACTCTCTAACTCTCAACTGATACTATCCGGATCTCAAATCGATCTTGGAAAAATGAGCTGCTCCTTGCAATTGATCAAACAATTCATCTATTCTCGGTAACGGATACTTGTTCTTGACAGATGCACATCCTCAAACTTCCATCTTTCTTTTTCACGAACAATACTGGTGCTCCCCAAGGTGACACACTTAGTCGAATAAAGCCTTTGCTCAATAATTCTTACAACTGAAGTTTTAATTCACCTAATTCTGCTGAAGCTATTTTATAAGGTACAATAGAGATTGGAGTTGTCCCTATGAGGAGCTCAATTATGAACTCAACTTCTCTAATTGGTGGCAATCCGGGATTGCTTCTGAAAAAACATAGGGAAATTTGCACACAATAAGGATTTCCTCCACCCCTTGGGACTGTTTATCCTCCGTGATATACGCAATAAATGCTTCACAGCCATTCTGTATCATTCTACCTGCTTTTAATGCTGAGATAAATCATGCCTACGTTTCTTCTTGTTTCCCCTAATCATCAAGTCCTCCTTTCAACCTAAATGTAACGGTCTTGCTAAAACAATCCATGGTGGCATGATATGTTTCTAACCAATCCATGCCTAAGATAACATCAAAATCATGCATGCCCGGAATGATAAGGTTTGCTGGTAGGTTGACTTCTCCTAGTAAAACTGAACAATCAGGGTAATAGGTTCTACAGATAACCTATTTACCTACTGGTGTGGTGACAATCAAAATATAGTCAAGTTGTCTATGTCGAGTATCAATCATCTTGGCAAACATAGGGGATAAAAACGAATGTGTATATCCAAGATCAAATAAAATATATGCTTCTATTCCACAAACAAGAAATTTAACTTCCACCACATTCCTCACAGCCTCTGCATCGACACGATTGAGGTTATATGCATGTCCCTATTGCTGTGGCTTGATTTGTGCCTGATTCTTCCTCCCTTGTGCATTTCTATTTTGCGATGGAGGACGAGCATTTTGATTCTGAGCTTGTTGTCTGCCTTGATGTTGCTGTTGTTAAGGCTGTCTAGCTGGTGGTTGGTTTTGAAAAGCAGCTTGTCGCTGTTGCTGGTTGTGATTTCCTTGATTTTGCATATGTGGGCAATCTTTGATCACGTGTTCCATTGCCCCACACTTGAAACAAGCGCCCGTGGCCTTGCGACATTAGGCAGTTTCATGATTTTTACCCTACCTCGAAGGATTCTAATATTGTCTTGGCCTCTTGTTCTGTTGCTATCTTTGGTTCCGCTACTTCCTGTCCAGAATGATTTGGTTGTTGATATATTCAAATTTATATGCCCTCTTGACCGCTACATCAAAGGTGGCTAGTGGAACTACTCCTGTAGCGTCCCTCATGATGATTGGGTTCAGGCCTTCCAAGAGCTTAGTGATCTTTTTCTGCTCAGTATCGATCAATTCTCTAGCATATCTTGCTAGTCTCTCGAACCCTCTTATGACTAAACACTTACTTAATTAGCACTAATCGAGCTACTAATCTGGTCAGGGTCTAACAGCCGGTATGGAATGAAAGTGGTGAAATTTCAGTCATTCTGAGAAGACCATTCTTGGCCACTTCCAACGCACCAATCAATTACCGGAGTGGAAGGCTCAAATTTTCTTTCGGGAACATTGTTGACACCAAAAATGTCATTTTGCCTCTTCATACACTCTCAGCATCAAAAAGCCACATGAAGTTGCATCCTACCACAAATAGGCAATGCTGCTTCAAATATCAAATCTTGTCAGAATCAAACAAAAACTGCACGATCCTTCAAAACGGTCATAAGAAGAGCACACATGAAGTTTCAGGCCATTTCGACATTATTTGGGCTGACTTCACACTTCCAGTGGCTGGAAAGAAACTCCCGGCAGTGGTGAAGCCAGAGACCTTGACTCAGGAAACAGAGCACGTAATTGGCCTCAAAATGCCACTAAAAGGCTCTACATCAAGTTTCAGGCCATTCTGACATTGTTTGGCTCGAAAAGGAGACAGCCGTAGCAAAGTCAGCTCTCCCAGTGGCGACAACACCAAAGACATCAGGTCTTCGATCAGAGCCTATGGATAGTCTCAAAATACTTCCAAAAGGCTTTATGTCAAATTTCAAGTAGAACCGACAAGGTTTGACCCTCCGTCAACCCTCGAATTGCAAAATCAAGCCTCTCGGCATCGGGAACCATCGAGGCCATCACTTATCAAACAAAGCACATGGGTGGTTTAAAGATACTTCCAAAGGGCCACTCGTCAAATTTCAGGTTACTTTGACAACATTTGACCCAACTTTGACTATTGGAAGCAGAATTAGGCCTCCCGGCGGCGGAGCTCCCTGGGATCATGACATCCAAATCGGAGTTAATGGATCACCTTAAAATGACTCTAATTGGCTCCTTATCAAATTTCAGGTCAATTAGACATCCATTGACCGTACATCAAAGTGCGACATCTTCCTCGCGGCGAAATCAAGTCTACTGGCAACGAGACCCGACACGGCTTCAAAACTCAAACAAAAGCCTACAGCTGGTCTTATTTATTGTTCAGCAGGCTTCACCTAAAATTTTAGGTCATTCCAACATCGTTTGACCTAGTTTTGGCTTCTGACGGCAAATCGGCAATAAGGACTTCGGCTTTTCCAGGAAATTGGAAACTTTGTGCTCTGATTTGCATGGCTTCCCTTTGAGTTTTCTTCAGGGAAATCAGGCCAATAAAAGTGCAAAACTGTCAAGAAAAGTACCAGAGAAAAAAGAATCAGAAAAACACGAAAAACAGCCGAAAATCGACTACCAAAAGGGATGAAAATTCCCATGGTCATCGGTGACCTTGGCCCATGGTCACCGGCGACCATGGAGATCCGGGTCATCGGATTTCTGCCAAAAACCCATTTTTTGGGGTACTTTTCACGTTTCAAGATGTTTGGTCCCTGCGGTTTTCCAAAAATCTGATTTTCGGTGCACGAAATCCGTCGATCCTCGTCAACATCACGGATCCGCCGCCGAAATCATTGGATCCTCATCGGACGCTTCGAAATCGTCAACCGACCGACCAAGAAAACACACTTTCTGCTCGATTGATCAAGAAATCAACAAGACAGATGTTACCGGCCCACTGGTATCGATCAATTTCTGAAATTGTATGGTCCTCCGACATTGATCAGCATGAAGATATATCGGCGATCAAGCCTCCTACATCGCAGGAAGAATTCCAAAAGACGCGGCGCGGCCAGCGACTCTTCAAATTCCTAGGTGACCACTTAATGCAGTTAAATGACCCATTTTATGACAAATTAATGCGGTCATTAACTCAATATTTTGGACAGCCTAATCAGAAGCAAGGAAAAAGGAGTTATAAGTCCAAGTAATCATGGCATTAAACCATATAACTCCCCTCATCATGCAGCTTAAAGGCAATTAAATGCCCATTATTCTCCTTCGACCAATCAGAAGACAAGAAAAAGGAGTTACAAAATAATGAATTAAAAACTTATAACTCCTCCCATCATGTGGCTTTAACTCATTAATAACCCATAAATCCTCCAAACGGCCACTAAAAGCCTATAAAAGGGGTGTCATTCCAAGGAAGACGGTCAAGAAGCATTGGAATCAGTCTAGAAGAAACTATTGGAAAACTTCTGCAAAAGTTGTTACAACAACCTCTCTTCCGTCGAAGAGGATCTGCAACAACCACCACTAGGTGACCGAAGTCCCTTGGAAGGGGGGAGAGGGGGGGCGGGGGGGGCACTCCCTCCCAAGGTCCTTTCCTTCTCTCCCCATGGCTAGACGTGGCTTTTCTGCCCATTTACTTATCTTTTTACTGGATATAGGACCTTCTCTTTGTTAGTTTTATGGACTCAATCCATTAAGATTTATGTAATAAATTGATTAATTTCTTTATTCATCAATATATTCATGCTTTCCTTTCATGAGATGAATGGTGTTTATTACTTAAATGCACATAACCAATACGAATGACATGATGGTTCATGAGATGAACCGGAGTCCATAAGTATACTAGATGCAATACATGTGTATGGATGAGATCCACATACGGGAGACATGTATAGCAAATCTTATACTTAAATATCTTTACAACCAGTGATGAGATTGGACATCTCATCTGACAAGGCTGCAGTACTTTGATTACTATGAGATAGTGTGATTTGTCTCGATCATCAGAATGTAAGATTCTGGATCATAGTGCTGGTACATTGGATGTATTGAAGGACCATGAGAAATACCTTATGAACACTGTCTTTACTTTAAGGTTTGCTCTCATAATTCCCTAGCAATAGGCTCTCAATCCTGAGACATTTATGAACTCAAGTTTCTATCTATTCATTTACTTTGAGTCACCAATGAGTGAGGCCAACTGTAGGTCAACACCTCGGTGTCTTGGGTACGTGGTAGTAGGACTGTGGGAACATGTAATGGTCAAGATGGAATCTATCTCTATTATCCCCTTGTGCCAATTAGTGGATTTATCATTGGTAAGTGCACACCCATCTCAATTAAGAGTTAATTGGATGGTACTAATGATTACTATGATTAATTGGTTCTCAAGGATAATAAGATATGGGTCAAAATTGGTGGGACAGCCTATCCAATTGATCCATGGATAATGATAGAGGGGCCCACTTGTAGTGATAGGGGAGTTTAGGGTCTTCATGTAATTTATTCCTAACACAGGAGTTCAATTGCATTTATATAGTAGAGTTATTTACAATTAACTGTGAGCTCGGATTGCACATGAGATGTGGGGTCGCAGTGTCCCAGTTGGAGCCAGCTTTCTATGGAATCCCCAGTGGTCCCCACGCTAGCCCAAGATTGGATCTTTACTAATTATATTTGAACTCAAAAAGGAAAGGTACTATTTCTATTTGAAGTGAAACTTCTAATAGTGGTAATAGTAGAGCAAAGGGTTACTAAGTGTAATGGAAATTGGACTTCTAATTATACACTAAAAGAAAAGGTTGAAAAGCTATAAAAGGAAGAGAAGGGACCACCCTTGGACGTCCATGCACAATTCCTCCTAGGGATTCACGCCCATCATCCCCTTGTGCAAGAGTTTCACTTCTTCTCCTTCCCCTCTCTCTCTTCTAGTTCCCTTCTAGTTTCCTTGGAGATTCTAGATAGTCTTTCTCTTGGAGATTCCACCATCTCTCTTGTGGAAAGAGATCTGAAGCGGGTCATAGCGTGGAAGATGATTGGGCATTGGAGATTCTGATCTTAGAAGAGCTCTTCATCAAAGAGTTGAATCAAATTCTCCATTAGAGCACAACCAAGCTCCATAGGTATTTTTTACTCCTTGTATGTTGTGGAATTTCGTGGTTGCATGTTTAGTGCTGTTTCTATCATTTTGATAGTTTTGTTTGCTGATCATGATGGCTGAGTTTGAGGACATGCATCCTGGATTGGGTTTTCATGGCTTTTGGATAGGTGTTCATCACTTCTAGTTGGTGAAAAGTTTTTGAAACCTATCCAAGAGGTCCACCCACTTCCAACACAAATTCTTTCCTTTTAAGGGTATCTCTACAAAATGACATGACATAAGAAAGCAATGTTAAATTGAGACTCCAAGAGCTGGATAATCTCAATGAAAGACGGCTCGAAGCTCTACAAAGCATTGAGCTTTACCAAGCACCCATGGCAGGATCTTTTGACAAGAAGGTCAAGCAACACGCCCACAAAAATGGTGATTTGGTTCTTGCAATAAAAAGACCGATGCCCTTCGCCCACAAATCCAAAGGCAAATTCAAACCAAAATGGGAGGGACCCTTCGTCGTCGACAAAGTCTTCTCCAATGGCTTATATGCTCTTCTAAACATGGAGGGCGACGGATGTATGCTGCCCATCAACGGCAAGTTCTTGAAGCGGTACTACCCTTGAACACTTCCTGCACCGGGTTGAGCGATGC
Source organism: Persea americana (assembly GCA_029852735.1). Taxonomy (NCBI): domain Eukaryota; kingdom Viridiplantae; phylum Streptophyta; class Magnoliopsida; order Laurales; family Lauraceae; genus Persea; species Persea americana. The sequence goes on along the minus strand of CM056810.1, from coordinate 51,556,691 downwards.
CTGCATGGCCAAAGCCTATTCTTAGGAACTTACTCATCAAACTCACTTCTTTTGGGATTTTCATTGTACATTGAAATTTCTAAAAACTCAAAACAATGCCACAAAACTTTAGCTCCCATGCCACAAAACCTGGCTTTCATGCCAAAAACAAAAATTCAGCTTCTAGGCCATCAAAAAACCAGGCTTTTCGCCACAAAATCTAGTTTTCATGACCAAAATAACCCTTCGACAAAATACTTTAAAAAAATTACAACCTTTTGAACAAATTTTCAACAAACATTCCCATTTAACTCTTGCTTAAATTTGTTTCCATCAAAAACTGATTTAAGTTAAAGGAGGGAATAAAAAAATTAGAATACCAAAAATGTTTATACATGGAGGTACCAAATAAGGAAAAAGAGAGTTTGTTACAAAACAACCAGAAGCACAGTCTAACATGGCATTCAGCCAAAGATTTCACTCCTTAAGCAACCTCTTGGCCTTGGCTTTCAAAGTTTCTCAGTCATGCTCCTTCAAAAGCTTACCATAAAATGCGGCAGAATGTCGTGACCCATCATCAGCAAAAGGAAGCTCTTCCTAGAGAGTTTACCATTTCTCATATTCCTGTGTCTTCCTCCGAAGATTGTTGTCGATTTTTTCAACCTGGCGAATGAAAGTCCCCTCTCTAGCACAAGCTTCCACAATGGCAGTCCGCTTTGTAGCGGCTTGTTCCTCCAATTGCTCAAGGCGCTGCCTGGCCTCAACGACCTCCCTATCAAGACGGTGCAGGTCTTGTGTCAGCTCAATGAAAGCCAACTCGGTGACGTTCCGCTCCCAACAAACTGCTTCCAAGTCTGTGAAATCTCATCCAGTTCAGACTTGACCTCACTGGAAGGCTTCAAAAACATCTCCCTGAAGAAGTCACCATTTGGAAAGCTCCTAGTCTCAGTCCACTTGTTGCCTAGTGCGATGATCTCCTCAATAAAAGCTCTAGCACTTGTGACGTCTAGACCAACCTTTTCACTTTCGGCAAGTATCTCCTGCACATGCTTGATCATGTCGAACCCAGCTTTCAAATGACCAGAAAAAGGGTCTGGATCCATGAACTCAACACGCTCTTCAACACTCTCTTCGCATACTGAAGAGATGGCCCAGATGAAGTCTCACCCCGCTCCATCGGCCGACTGCCAATGTCATGCCCTACTGGAGGAGTAATCAACAAGCTCTTTCCAATTGAAGACACTGACGAAGGAATCTCATCACGAGGTTTCACCTCTACCGCAACAAAACTGGTAGAAGAAGTCCCTGTGTCTGGATCAACTGTGGGCAGCCCCTGCTCTGGCCCTGAAGGAAACAAAGGGACTTTTCCTGTCGCTTCACAACCTGCCAATGAAAGATGAAAAAGTTATGAATATGATCTTGTCAAAAATCATTATCAAGATTATTACTATAAAATACCTTCCTCGACGACCGGCGGAGTACTCCCTGCCTCCATAAACTCATCAAAAGCATCATCAAAAGCTGTATCTATAGATGGTTCAAAGTCATCGGAATCTTGTGGCAAGTCAGTTGGCAAGAAGACAAACAATATGTCAGTGAATGACAGCATAAAAGCAAAGGGGAAAAGCAAAAGAAATCATACCAGGTGAAGGTTTTGGGACCACTCAAGAGTCCCTTGGTTCTTCTTTAGATGCCACGATCGGATCCATGACCACCTCATCAGCTAGAACCTCAAGCATCACTAAGTCATCATCTTCTGCTAAAAGAAAGACAGCAGCGGATCAAAACAAAAAAAAAATTCATGAAAGAAAAGAAAAGGAAAGAGAAAAAGGAAGAATCATACTATCACCAGTCTCCTCTTCTCGGCTCCTCTTTTCCGGAGGCTCGTCAACATCCCTAGAGTCCTCCTCATCAATGGTAAAAGGGACTTCCGAATCAGGAGTGTCGTCATGCCGTTTCTTATTATGGCGTTGCCCTCTCTTCCTCTTGCCTCTACGGGATTGTTTGCTCGAAGAACGTTCCCCGCTGTCAAAACTAGGTTTCTCACTAGAGCCCTCACTGGATGTTCTGCTCTTACCAATGGACTCCATAGAAGCCTTTATCCTCTCCGCTTGCATCTAAGTGTCGATCTCGGCTTCCTCCTCCAGCTGTTTCAAGACCTCACCAGTAATTTCTTGCATGGCTTCAGATTTGATGGCGTCTTGCTCATTGAGAAAGCCTATCCTACATTTCTCTCCAAAAAGGAAAGTCAAAACCTCCTCTCATCGAACACTATCTGATCTTCTGAGACCCTTCCCAGAAGACTGCTTAACATCGAGCTCTTTCTTGGAAAGCCCACGGTACATCGAAAAGCTCCCCACGAACCACTTCATGAAGCTAGGGGTTCGAAAAGTGGGCAACTCAGGATAAGAAATCATGGCAGTAGTGTCCTCCACACTATAAAAAGCCCATGTATTCCTTCCATTCTGCAAACCTCCAAAGTGCTTCACCAAGATCGAAGGCGCTCCAACAACGCCTTAAGATAAGCCCAACTGCAATGCAAAACGCAATAGAACATACAACTTGATGTCAACAAAAAGATGTCTACGGTATACCATCGTACAAACACGTATGTTGAAAAGCTACCTCTTCTATGCGTTGGTCAAAGAATAGTGTCTTCTAGACCCTGCCCTGGTGGAATCACAGGAGAAGCCAAAATCAAAAGCCTTCTTCCACAAATCTAGAGAAAGCTTCACTGAAGACAGCCCAATCTCGATGTCTTTGAACCGTTAGATCCAAAAACGGGCAGACAAGAGATTCGGAGACAGCTGTCCCTCTATCCAATCGAATCATAAAAGGGTCATCATCCTATGCAGCGTCCAATTGGTGGAAGCCAGGATAGTGGTAAACATACCATGGATAAAATATATGGGTTGAAAATACCCTATTCATAGGGAGCCCGAGCCGAACCAGGAAAGCAGCACCCTATATTTCGGTACACAAATAGGAGTAAAGAGCAGGCAACAAAGCAAGCTACTCTCCAAACGCCATCTAACAGGCCAAAAAAATGCAGTGCGGCCTGATGTGTATACCATCTCCTCCAATAAAAACAACCACACCCAGCTAGTAAATGAGGTAAATAGCGAGATCCCTCCGTAGCACAATGTCAGAACAAATGGCATTTTTATTTGCAAAGAAGCTCTTCAAATCTCCCTGCGTGATAGAAGTCTTCTTCGAACCTGGACTCTTAGCCCCGGCTTCCCGGGTCATGTTGTCAGAAACCTCTCCACCATCAAAGAAGCTAGGAGACAAAGAACTAAAACTTTTTCAACTGCTACACCTGACTTTCGAGCTCTCCTTCTCCTTAAAAAAATCGTAGAAGGCGACGAGTTGAAAGTACAAAAGCTGGAATTCCTCAGACTGCTCCTTAAGGACACTGTCAATAGGCATAAACTCCTCATAGAGTTTGCTGAAGACCTCAGTCAAAGAAAAACCAATTTCACCGTTCGTGACAACAAAGGTGTTGGTTTGTGGAAGAAATGACTCCAACATGGCCATGAAGGCCTTGTCGGAAAAGATCACGGTCTCCCTAAAAGCAAGGACCTCATCGAAGATCTCGGCCTCCTTCATAACGGCACCACCAATCTGCAGGATATGATCAATACAAGACTTTTAATCTGAGTCAACATTGAAACGACTGCGAAGTCGGAAGGGTTTTACCCAATTGCTTCCATCAACCCTGAAAATGCCAAGGCCCGACGGTCTTAAATCGACCGATGGATAATCAGAACCTTGGTAGCCACTAGCCCGCATCAACATGTCCATACGAGCAGGCGACTTCTCCACAAATCTGGAAGGTCCGCTAACAAAAATCCCGGTCTTGACCACATTAGTTCTCTTCACCCAGCTTGGAGGATCTTCCCTCTTAGAGCATGTAAAAGAAAGACTCATGATCGAGATGGTACGATCGAAAGTCGACCGGGTAGAAATAGTTCTCTCCTCACATCTGCTGTGTAAGAGAACCGAAAACATCACCTTTGGTATGTCAAGTTGTCAGGGACGGCATCACTAGAGAAAAAGGTAGGCTTGGGCACAGTGCTCTGATCATCCGTGACCCAAAGACGATTGCTTACCACAATCTTGTAAAACTCCTCATCCTTGAGGGCAATCAACCGCTGCCTCATCTCATCTCGATTGAAGGAGTCACACTCTTCCAAGTTCCTTTCAACATACTGGACCTTCTCCCAGGCCTGCTGTACGACTGCATTGGAAGATCTAGCAAATCGGCGAGGCGCATAGGAAACATGCCCCTTACCCTTGCTCGTTCTGGAGGAGCCACCTACAAAGGTTGGAAAAGAAAAAATCAGTCACAAAGATGACAAAATTTTCCTAAAAATCCTGGAAAAATTTCAGCATGGTTCCGGGTCAATTCCGAAGAAAAGGGAAACATCCGGACAAAAATGGAAATCCTAAACATGAACTCAACATTACTGCGAGCTCATGTTCAGTAAAAGATTCTCGAAGACAGCCTGGACTCAAACATTGCTGTGAGCTCAAGCAAATCTTCTCAAATCTCCGTAAGATTGGAGATGAACTTAACATTGCTACGAGCTCCAAACTCCAAAACGTGTAAAGCCTTCCAGGTATCATGCCATTCTCCCAAATCAATTTACAAAAATCATGCATAAAAAGAAAGTTGTCATCCATTACATGCTAGGAAACCCTTGACCAAAGTTTGACCAATTCCAACCTAACTTGGTGAAAACCAATCAAACTTTGTTCAAGTCAAAATTCATGTTGACTTGACCTAGAAATCTAGCCTTTTATTTGATGCATCAAAAAAAAAAAAAAAAAAAAAAGACGAAGAAAAAATGCACGAACATCTTGAGTTGCATAAACCTCATTATCATGGTGAGCAAAAGAAAAGGAAAAGAAAAAATGAATCCTCCTCAAAAAAAAAAAAAAAAAAAGGCGGTGGGAAGAAAAAAAAAAGAAAAAAGGGGCTGGCCCACTGCCACGTGGCAGTATAGCCAGGTCCGTACGGCAAAAGAAAAAAAGAAAGAAAAAAAATGGTGAAAAAAAAAGAAAAAACTGTGAAAAAAAAGAAGAAAAAAAACCGTGAGGAAAGAATAAAAAAGAAAAAAAAAGAATAAAAGAAAGTTTTCTTGATCCCTATTTCTACATGGAGTTTCTTGTTGGAAAAGGAATCTTACTTGAAGCCATTAATGAAGAAGAGCTTGAAGATCTTTGAAGAAGAAGAGTTCTTGTTCTTGGAGCACTCTTGAAGATTTTTCCAAAAGAAAGTAATAAAAACAAGAGATCCAACCTTCCTTTGCTTTTATGAAAGAGATCAAACCAAAAGAGGAAACATGGAGAGAAGTAAGGAGGTAAGTGCTATAAAATGGCAACTTTTCCAAAAGCAAGATTCCTTGAGAAAATCTCTCCTAAAAGAGAAGATTCTTTGAGAGATTCTCTCCCAAAAGAAAGGAGACTTGAGATATTCTCTCCCAAAAGAAAGATACTTTGAGAAAATCTTTTCCAAAATCAAGGGAACTTGAGAAATTCTCTCCAAGTAAGGATATTTTGAGATATTCTCTATCCAAAGGAGACATTTTTTAGATATTCACTAGAAAGTCATACCTCATGAGATCTAAGCCATCTTTCAAGCTTAAGATCCCATGGGTTAGCCCACATGAGCCGGGTTTGATCACCTAGGAACTAGCAGGGGCTTCCATAAAAATAAAAAAAAATTCCTCTTACCAAGAGCATACAAAATGGTTCCATGCCTCTTTTGAGCTGAATGGACCATAGGAAAAAAAATTCCAAGCTTTATGAGCTTCCAAAAATTCAAACCATCCAACCCCATGCACCAAATAAAGCCAAAACCTTGAAATTGACATTCCACAAAAAACCAAACCACTCCAATGGACCCAAAACTGTCCCAAAGAGTGATAAAAAACCAAATCATGACCCCCTAACCTACCACATATGGCTTGTTAGGTCACAAGGTCAAAACCAAAATCCAAAACCTGACCCCTAACCTGCCACATACAGCTTGTTAGGTTACAAGGTCAAGGAAAAAAAAAAAAACACCTTTTTTACCACCTAATGCGCCACATAAAGCCTTAAGGTTCACAAGGTCAAAAGGGAAAATCCAAAACGCAAAACCTAAATCCAAAGCCCTCATGTCATTTTCAAAAACTTTGCCTTGAGATGGTAGAAGATCCCTCTCACTGCCATAAATTCCCATGGAAACTCAAAAAGCTACTCCATCAAAAGAAAAATGCTCAAAGACTCTTGGTCAAACGAGAAGGAATCCTTTAAAATTTTTTTCAAGGCACATCGACTACAAAAGTTATGTACTTCATCGATGTACCTCGAAGGGGCATCTGTTGATAACAAAAATGTCACTTTGCCTCTTCATACACTCTCAGCATAAAAAAGCTATATGAAGTCGCATCCTACCATAAACAGGCAATGCTGCTTCAAACAGCAAATCTTGTCAGAATAAAAAAAAAACTGCAAAATCCTTCAAAACAGCCATAAGAAGAGTACACATGAAGTTTTGGGCCATTTCGACATTATTTGGCCTCACTTTACACTTCCAGTGGTTGAATAGGAGCTCTCGGTGAAGGTGAATCCAGGGACCCTGACTCAGGAAATAGAGCACGCAGTTGGCCTCAAAATGCCACTAGAAGGCTCTACGTCAAGTTTCAGGCCATTCCGACATCATTTGGCCCAAAAAGGAGACAGCCGTAGCAAAGTCAGCTCTCCAAGCGGCGACAGTACCAAAGGGCCACTCGTCAAATTTCAGGACGGACCGACAATGTTTGACCCTCCATCAACCCTCAAACAGAAAAATCAAGCCTCTTGGCGACGGGAACCACCGAGGCCATCACTCATCAAACAGATCACATGGGTGGTTTAAAGACACTTCCAAAGGGCCACTCGTCAAGTTTCAGGTCATTTCGACAACTTTTGACCCAACTTTGACTCTTTGAAGCAAAATTAGGCCTCCTGGCGGCGGAGCTCCCCGGGATCATGACATCCAAATCGGAGTTAATGGATCATCTTAAAATGAATCCAATAGGCTTTCTGTCAGATTTCAGGTCATTCCGACATCGATTGACCTAGTTTTGGCTTTTGACTGCAAATTGACAACAAGGTCTTCGACTTATACAGGAAATTAAAAACTTTGCGCTCTGATTTGCAAGGCTTCTTGTCAAGTTTTTTTCAGGGAAATCAGGCCAATAAATGTGCAAAAATGTCAAGAAAAATACTGGAGAAAAAAGAATCAGAAAAACCCGAGAAATAGCCGAAAATTGACGACCAAAATGGATGAAAATTCCTATGGTCACCGGCGACCTTAGCCCATGGTCGCCGAACCCATGGTCGCCGACGACCATGGAGATCTAGGTCACCGGATTTCGGCCAAAGACCCTTTTTGGGGTATTTTTCACATGTCAAGATGTTTGGCCCCTATGGTTTTCCAAAAATCTGATTTTCGGGACACGAAATCCGTAGATCTTCGTCAACTACACGGACCCGCGGCCGAAATCATTGGATTGTCATCGGACACTTCGAAATTGCTAATCGGCCGACCAAGAAAACACACTTTCTGCCCGATCGACCGAGAAATCATCAGGTTAGATGTTGCCGACCCACTGGTATTGATCAACGTCTGAAATTGTATGGTCATCCGACATCGATCAGCATGAAGATCTATCGGCGATCAAGCCTCCTACATCGCAAGAAGAATTCCAAAAGACACGGCGTGGCCCGTAACTCTTCAAATTCCTCGGCGACTGCTTAATGCAGTTAAATGACCCATTTTATGACAAGTTAATGCAGTCATTAACTCATTATTTTGGACGGCCCAATCAGAAGCAAGGAAAAAGGAGTTACAAGTCCAAGTAATCATGGTATTAAACCATGTAACTCCCCTCATTATAGAGCTTAAAGGCGATTAAATGCCCATTATTCTCCTTCGACCAATGAAAAGCCAATAAAAAGGAGTTACAAAATAATGAATTGAAGAGTTATAATTCCTCCCATCATGTGGCTTTAATGCATTAATAGCCTATAAACCCTCCTAATGGCTACCAAAAGCCTATAAAAGTGGGGTCATTCCAAGGAAAATAGCCTAGAAAAATCGGAATCAGTCCAGAAGAAATTATCAGAAAACTTTGGCAAAAGTTGCTACAACAACTTCTCCTCCGTCGAAGAGACTCTACAACAATCACCATAAGGTGACCGAAGTCCCTTGGGAAGGGGGGCGGGGGGGGGGGGCACCCCCTCCCAAGGTCCTTTCCTTCTATCCACATGGCTAAACGTGGCTTTTCAGCCCGTCCACTTAGCTTTTTACTTAATATAGGACCTTCTCTCGGTCTTTATCATCTGAAAATCTAAGGTCCAAGCCAAACCAAGCAAATCAAAGCGTCCTTTAATCTCATCTGAAGGATGATGGCGAAGTCCATACATGACTTGCAACCTTCAATCTGAATGAGTCCACGCAATCTCCTGTGAAGTCAGATCTCCCTTTCTTGCTTTTCATTGTATTTTGAGATAAAAAAAATCACAACTCTTGTCTTTACATTTTGATGAGAATTGTAAATCGCCTTTTACAGCAAATCGTCTTTTACGGCAAACCAGGTCTCTTTCCTTAAATATGTATGTGCAATGAAAGTTAGAAAAAAGTTGATTTCCTTTTCTACTTGTGACGGTGGATCTCCGGACCACCACTACTAAATTCCGAGCAGAGTAGAAAATCTGGCATACCTGTACACAAAATGTTGATTGTAAGACCCCGCCCCGAGAGTTTCCTTTTAGTGTTAATTAAGACGCGTTTGAGCTATAAGTGAGATTAGTGGAAATGGGTTAAATCTGGATTAGAATAGCTTTTTATAGCTTTGAATAATTTTGGGAACTCTTTTGATCTAGTGGGGCCCTTTGGGGGTTCCTTTTAGTGTGTCTTGATTTGTTTTGGGATTTATTTGATAATTCTGAAAATCTGTAATTTGCTTCGTTTAATGTATTTTATGATTCCCGGCAACTTTCATATTTGTTCCGTTTCCATTCGAGACCTCTAAACCCTACTTTGCCATTGATAGGGGTAAAACAGTCTTTTTACACAAAATCTGGACACTATTTTCAATGTCTCCGAAACTCGTAAAATATATACTTTTTGGAAAGTAGAAATTTCGACGATCAATTCTTCCTTCTTCGTCGAATCCGTCCGAAGCCCGTAGAGCGACGTTTTAGCCCATTTTGGACTTTTAAGTTGTGGGACCCATGCCATTATCTATATAAGGAGGAGTCTTTTTCCCTCTCTTCCTCTTCTTGCAACTTCTTGAGAAATAGAGGATTCCAGTCCAGCCTAGGGTTTTCTTCTTGCTCCTTGCTTCTCAATCTCTCTCAAATCTAGTGCTAAAGGCAAAATGGAGGTGGTGATCTTCTTCCCCTCCATGAGAGCTTCTTCTTGATACCATTTGTAGAGAGAGCCTCCCATTCCAAGCTATCTTTTGAGCAAACTCTTGCCATTAGAGGACTCTTCATGTAAGTTCTTCTTCTCATCTCTTGGTTGTGTAGTCTTCTAGCCATGGAGGTGCTTCACCATGATTATTGGAAGCCATCTCCATCTATTTCTTGATTTTGACATTCTAGAGTTGTAATGTTGTATTTTGGGGATTTTTGTGTGGATTGTAGATTTAGAGCTTGATAGAAGGATTAGAGCTTGACTAGCATACTTGGAGACCAAGGCAAGTGGATGAATGAATTCGATTTGAATAAGTTCTTATTTTGTTGAAAATGTGGATTTTTACTATTCCTATTTCATTTGATTCATTATGTTTCATAATGTTTTTGAAAATGTACTTATTGACATGGTTTTTCTCTTAGTTAGTTTTATGAGAATAAATGCATTCATCATCAAGTTTATTTTGGTCATTATAAACTTCTTAAATGAGATTTGTACTTGCATGGAATGAGATTTTGCATTGGTAGGAGAATTAAATGCGTTGATGAAATGGTGGTTGGTGGAAAGGATTAAATGTTAAATGGAAGGAATAGACCCATTTCATGCTAGGAAATGGTTGGAGTTGAAGTGAAAGGGTTTGGGAAAGAAAGCACAGAAATCTGCACCTGATGTGTAGTTCCCGCAGCTGGGCGGTCAGCAGGCGGTCACCTTGGCGGCTAGCCGACAGGTGACCGGCGGCTAGCCGACCCAGATGCGGTTAGAAACACAGAATACTGTATTTTGATAGGCGAGCCGCGGTCAGCTCGCGGCTAACCGCCAATCCAAAAACCGTGTGACCGCTAGGTAGCCGAGATGCGCGGTTAGAAACACAGAATGCTACATTTTAGCAGGGTGAACCGCGGTCAGCCCGTGGTCAGTCAGCGGCTAACCACCGATCACATCGGCGGCTAACCGCCACCTGACCGACAGGTGACCGAGTTTTGCTCAGAATTTCTGAGTCTTTTCTATTGGTTTCAGATACGGCATTTAAAGGTTTGGATGGGTTGTTCTGATGCCCTACCACCTTGGAAAGACCCAGGGGATGACATAAGGAGATTGACATAGGAAGAGACACCATTTCGGAAAGGTATTGGGACTTTTAGATTCATCAACGTGCATAAGGAAACTTAGTATGTCCTCTTTCATTCGAGTACCATACTAAGGGTAATATAGACATACAAGATCCTTATACATGTCGTTTGAATATGGATGCCCCAATATATAGTCCCTAATGATATAAGGTCTCATTGCATTGTTTTACTCAGATTATTTGTATAATTACCCGAGCCTACCAGTTTTATCTCGAATTCTGATTTATACACCTGATATGCCCTGCCAGCCCCGATTATGCATGAACAGATGATAACATGAAATGTGTGCCTACGAGCACCATGTCCCGCTTAACCGAATGTTTTATATTGATATGTTTTGTATACGTTTTGATTTCTCATGTAACCTATGAGTTGGCACCACTAAGCTTGGACGTCCTTGTCAGTTTGATCAACTGGCTTGGGCCTCCCCCTTGTGCTCCCGCCAGTTGCAACTTGGATCCTGTCCTGTCCCGTTACCCGGTTCCGCGGCCGTGGTCTTGCCTAGCTATATGTATATGTATATGTATATAATGTTGGTTCTCGTCACTTCGTGTGTTCGAGCCCAACGCACTGAATGTGCTCTCATCACCTTAGTGATGGAAAGGATTTAGCTCTAGTGTGGTTGCCATCTAGTCAGTTCCTGTACCTTGAATACCCACATGATTTATATTACATCTGTACTTTAAATGAACTATGCATCCTGTTTTATGATAGTTTTCGTTATGTCTGTGATATGCTTTGATTTCTTTATTGGTATTATCTATTCACCCACCTGCCAGACCGTCATGTCTGACCCATTTTTGTGGTACTCAGGTCCAGCTCCCGTTATTGCCTTTGAGGAGGAGCCAGAGGGGGCGGTTGATGAACCGCAACGATTAGTGGAATGGCAAGCTGACGATGTCATGTAGACATTCAGTTTAGCTTTGAGCTGCGAACATTTTGGGGAGTTCATAGAATGATATTGTTTTATACTTTTGGTTGTACTGGCCTTTGTTGGCCATTATTTTTTGGGGAATGTTAATTTAACTTGATCTTTTGTTTAAACTTTAACTTCATTATTTTGGGAATGCTAATGAGATCATTGCTCACTCTGACATCATGTCATACTTGTGTATCATCCGTCTTATTTGATGAGAATGGATTAAGAGTTTGATTTGCTACACGCTTCCGCACCAATATAAATGTTCTATGAGTGTATGTGGAATCCTCACCGCGGAAACCTGTGGGAAATTAAGGAAATGTATAATTATTAACAAGGGGTGGTTCATTATCCACCACACCCCGTCGCGGTCCCGGGTCCCAGTTCGGGGTCGCGACATTGATGTCCCTTTTTTCCGCCCCTCGGGCACTAAAGGGTTGTGCCCAATAGATTCTCACGTCCGCTGACCTCGATAGTCCCGGGACCAAGAGAAGCCGAGTCCATCAAACATGACCTTGGACCTCGATATCTTTCAAATATGCAAACACCCGAGGGATTGCGAAACTGACTACCATGATATGGATTTTATTGATACATTGGTTGGGGATGATCTTGAGGAGTGCATTAACTCCCATATTGTGCTACTCTTGACTGGAGAGGACGTAGGCTATCTTGAGGACTTTCAAGATGACACTGTTGAGGAAGCCCATACAGTATGGAAACCCCATTTTGAGGAGCTTGTAGCATCTGGTGCGCCAACTCTTCCATCTCAGGTGAATACACCCAAGCCTGAGTTGAAGCCCCTTCCATCGAATTAGTGATATGCTTACCTTAGGGATGAAGAAACATATCCTGTGGTTATTTCTTCGCTTCTTACTGTTGACCAAGAGGGGCAATTGTTGAAAATACTCAAACAGCATAAAAGTGCATTTGCCTGGAATGTGGCAGATATTAAGGGAATTTACCCTTTAGTGTGTACGCATCGCATTTGCCTTGAAGCAGATGCTGAACCATGTAAACAATTGCAATGCTAGCTCAATCCTACTATGTAGGAAGTGGTAAGGCTGAGGTGCTTAAACTCAACTCCTCGATGTGGGTATCATCTATCCAATGTCGGATAGTCATTGGGTCAGCCATACCCAGGTCGTCCCGAAAAAAGCCGGCGTTATGTAGTCAAGAACGCTCAAGATGAACTTGTCCCCACCCAAGTACCTATAGGGTGGAGGGTTTGCATTGACTACAAAAATTTAAATGCGGTCACACGCAAGGATCACTTCCCTCTACCCTTATTATTGTTTTCTAGATAGGTATTCAGGGTATAACCAAATCGAAATCGCCCCAAAAGACCATGAGAAGACCACATTTACATGTCCTTTCGGTACTTTCGCCTACCAGCGAATTCCTTTTGGGCTACGTAACGCTTCTACAATATTTCAGAGATGTATGCTGAGTATTTTTAGTGATATGGCGGAGCGAATTCTGGAGGTCTTCATGGACGATTTCTCAATGTTTGGTGATTCATTTGAGAACTGTTTAAGCAACCTAGAAAAGGTCCTCACTAGATGCGAAAAGAACCTTGTACTGAATTGGAAAAAGTGCCATTTCATGGTTCGCCAGGGAATTGTACTTGGTCACATTGTGTTGGAAAGAGGATTGGAAGTTGACAAGTCCAAAATAGATTTGATTGCCAACTTGCCCAGTACAAGATGTCAGTTCATTTTTAGGGCATGCAGGCTTTTACAAGACGTTTATCAAAGACTTTAGTTCCATATCCAGACCTCTCTTTAACTTGCTGTCCAAAGAGGCAAAATTTAATTGGACTGAGGCATGCAAAGAAGCATTTGATAAGTTGAAAAGCATGCTGACGTCCACACCAATTATGCAGCCTCTAGATTGGACTTTGCCCTTTGAGATTATGTGTGATTCCAGCGATTATGCGATTGGGGTTGTGTTGAGGCAATGTAAGGACAAGAAACCTTACGTGATTTCTTATGTAAGGAGGAGCTTGAATAGTGCACAGGTCAACTATTCATCCACGGAGAAAGAATTGCTGGCAGTTTCAGCCCTATTTGACTGGATCCATGATAATTGTCTTCACTAACCACTCTGCGCTAAAGTACCTTCTCTCAAAGAAGGATGCTAAGCCCAGACTCATTAGATGGATCCTCCTACTCCAAGAGTTTAACCTAGAAATTAAGGATAAAAAGGGAGTAGAGAATGTCGTGGCCGATCATCTATCTAGGCTGGTCCATTCCGACACCATTGAACTGACACCAATTCGGGACAGTTTCCCAAATGAACATCTTTTTGCGGTACATCAAACCCCGTGGTACGCTGATATCGTAAACTATCTTGCTATAGGCAAACTCATGACCATTGGACCAAGCAAGATAGGAATTCTTTCTTTTCTCATATTCAATATTTTTTCTGGGATGATCCATATCTGTTTAAATACTACCCAGATCAAATAATTAGGAGATGCGTGTCAGATATTGAGATACACAGTGTCATCTCTTTTTCTCATACATAGGCATGTGGGGGCCACTTTTCAATTAAAAGGCAGTTCATAAGATTCTTCAACGTGGTTGCTATTGGCCCACATTGTATAAGGATGTTTACAATTTTTGCAAAGCCTTTGATCGCTGCTAGAAGCTAGGCACAAGTTCCAAAGGAAACATGATGCCACCAAATCCCATTATGGTAGTTGAGCTTTTTGATGTATGAGGCATTGATTTTATGGGTCCATTTCCTCCGAGTTTTGGTTATATCTATATCTTAGTGGTTGTAGACTATGTGTCCAAGTGGATAGAGGCTATTCCTTGGTGGGAGAATGATTCTAAAATAGTCCAAAGTTTTATGAAAGAAAATATATTTTCTCGTTTTTGTACTCCACGACCCATCATCAGTGATGGGAGTTTGCACTTTTGAAATCGGGCATTTGAAGCCCCAATGAAACAGTATGGGATAGCCCATAAAGTGTCTACCCCTTATCACCCACAGACCAGTTGGCAAGTGGAGCTATCGAATCGGGAAATTAAAAGAATCTCCACGAAGACATCGATCTCCCTGGATATCTCTTTGAAGAGTCACCCATCAAGGATTCTAGAAGCTCATCCAATTAGCATGTTTCTCTGACGATAAAGAGGAATTGTTCAATGGCACAGACATATGGTCTTCTAGTCCAAAAGAGCCATCGTCTCCAAAAGAAGTATTTTACATCGACCCAGTTTTAACAGGCGATTGGGACCATCTCATAGAAAATCTTGAGAAGATTACCAATCAAGAAGACTCATGGACAGAAACCTAGCCTTTGTCCGAAAATGCCCTTAATACCCCAGAGGGTTTTGTTGAGTTGGAAGCCTCAGAAGATATTGTGAGCAGCCACCTTTAAACCTTCCAACGGAAGATTCTGTTCAAAAGATCAACTTGGGAATACCAAATAAACCACGTCCCGTATTCATAAGTCAGAAAAAAAAAATGATGAGTTACCCGAGTATATTGCTTTCCTTCGTGAGTTTGTTGATTGTTTTGTATAGTCTTATGCCGAAATGCATGGTTTAGAACAAAAAATAGCAGTCCACAACCTTAATCTACGAAAATATATCAAGCCTATCAAACAAGGCCAAAGAAGATTCCATCCTGATGTGATGGATAAAAATGAATAAGACGTTCAAAAACTCAAAAGCATTGGCTTCATCCATGATGAACATCATCCAAAACAGCTGGCTAACAATGTCCCCATGATAAAGGAAAAATAGGTAGATCAGAGTCTGTATTGACCATAGAGACCCGAATGTGCGTGCCCTAAAAATGGATTCGCATTCCCCATACCGGAGGTGATGATCGATAATACCTAAGGATTCAAGTAAATGACATTCATGGATGGCTTCTTTGGTTACAATCAGATAAAGATGCATCCCGAAGATGAAAACACACATCAATTCAAGCCCCATTTGGAGTGTATTGCTACACTGTCATGCCCTTTGGTCTAAAAAGTACTGGTGCTACATATCAGAGGGCTATGATAAAAATATTCCAAGATATGCAGCACAAGACGGTCGAATGTTACGTTGATGACCTCGCATTCAAAAGCCGAAGAAAAGAAGACCATCTCAAGTATCTTCGAGAAGTCTTCCTCCGACTTCGCAAATATAAACTGCAGATGAATCCCCTCAAATTCTTCTTCGGTGTTTCTTCGGGTAAGTTCCTCAAACTCATAGTTCGAAAAGCCGGAATAAAACTTAACCCCATCAAAGTCAAGGTTACCCTAGAAATGCCGTCTCTAAGAACCTTAAGAGAACTAAAAGGACTTCAAGGAATATTAGCATACATTTGACGATTCATCTTCAACCTGCCAGGGAAGTGCCGTCCATTCTCCCACATGATGAAGAAAGGTGTGGACTTTGTTAGGGATGCTGAATGTGAATCAGCATTTCAAGACATTAATGACCAAACCTCCAGTGCTGGCTGCCCCCACACCTGGAAAACCATGCATCTTGTACACAAAAGCCCTCGACCATTCTTTGGGCGCTCTACTTGCACAAGAAAATCACAAGGGAAAAGAAACCACTTTATATTACCTCAACCATATGTTAGTAGGTGCAAAGCATCGCTACTCTCCAGTCGAAAAAGAACGCTCTGCAGTGATGTTTGTTGTACAAAAGCTACATCACTATCTGCTGTCCAACACAGTCTACCTGATTTCAAGGATCAACCTCTTGAAGGTCCTTGTCACAAAAACAGGTTCCCTCAATGCTCGACTAGCAAAATGGTCCATCCTTCTGTCACAGTTTGATATTAGGTATGTACCACAAAAAGGCAATTAAAGGCCAAGCTCTAGCACACTTTCTCGCAGAGCACCCATTGTCTAAAGATTCTCCACTCAGGAATGATCTCCCAGACGAACCTATATACAATGTGGAGACATCCTCATCAAATTCTTCTTGGGACATGTACTTCGATAGAGCGACCAAGACAAATGAAAAGGGGCGACCAGGACAAATGAAAAAGGAAAGATGATATAAGGAATTGGCACCCTCTTTGTTAGCCTCGACAAATACATGATTCCACTCGCATTCTCGCTATTGGAACTATGTTCAAACAATGCAGCTGAATACCAAGCTCTAATCGTAGGATTGGAACTCCCCCTTAAATCCGGCATCACCATGCTGGAAGCCTTTAGGGACTCTCAACTGATGGTCAACCAGATGAATCATAAATATGAAGTCAGGAAGCCTGATCTGTTGCCTTACTACAACAAGGCACAATCGCTTCAACAAAAGTTTGACATCTATTACATCACCCACATCCTTAGAGTTGACAACATCCGTGCAGATACCCTATGTCGTCGACAAAGTCTCCTCTAACAGCGCATACGCTCTCCAAAACATTGAGGGTGACAGATGTATGCTGCCCATCAACGGTAAGTTCTTAAAGTGGTAGTACCCTTGAAGACTTCCTTCACCAGGTCAGAGCGATGCCTGCATGGCCAAAGCCTATTCCTAGGTACTTTCTCATCAAAACCACATCTTTTGGAATTTTCATCCTTCTATTGAAATTTCTAAAAAAAAAAAAACATTCAAAACAATGCTTACTTTCATCGTTTAATGGTTAAAAAAAAAAAAAAACAATCAAATCAAAAAATCCAAGTTTAGGAGCCTCTTCTCTAACTTGACCAAAATTTTCGACCCTTGAACCCAAAATTCATGGCTTGAAACAAAAATCAAGACTCAGGGATTACCACCCCACTCTGCCCAGACTTTTACCACCAAAAATGCTTTTAGGTCAAAATCTACGACCCACGTGTCTTTAATCAAAAAATGTTTTTTCACAAAGCCGCAGGAAGCGATGCTCAGTTGATACTCTCAAAACCCAAAAATTGGAAGGATGCGAACCACATTCGATACTTCCAAAACCTCAAAATCGCAAGGAAGCGACACCTCGTCGATACTTGCAAATTTTCAAAAAAACGTGGAGATACAACATTCCAGCTAATATCCACATCCCAAATTTCAAAAAAATCATGGGCAGCGAGATTCAGTCGATACCCACAAAATAAAGTTTTTGAAAAAGCAAGGAGGCGACTCTTAGTCAATACTTGCACCCAAATCCGTGAGGAGGTGACATTCAATCGATACTTGCAAAACCATTCAGCAAGGAGGTGACGCTTAGTCGATACTTGTACCCAAACTACGAGGAAACGACATTCTATCGATACTTGCAACCGAATGAGCAAGGAGGCGACATTCCATCAATACTTGCAACACCATTCAGCAAGGAGGCGACTTTTAGTCGATACTTGCATTTTTAAAAACCAAAAACTCGGCTTTCATGCCAAAACCTCGGCTTTTAAGCAAAAAATCTGGCTTTCACGCCAACAGAACAAAACTTGGTTTTCAAAAAATTGCTTTCATGCGAAAAACAAAATTTTAGCTTCCATGCCACAAATTTTGGCTTTCATGCCAATAAAAAATTTTGGCTCTCATGCCACAAACAAAATTTAGCTTTTATGCCACAGACAAAATTTCGGCTCTCATTCCACAAAAACCGGCTTTCTTGCCAATAAACAAAACCAGCTTTTACGCCAACAAAATTTCGGCTCTCATGCCACAAACAAACCCAGCTTCCATGCCACAAAATCGGCTTTCACTCCAAAAATCAAAAATTTCAGCTTTCACACAACCTTTCCTCCATCGAAAAGACTCTGCAATAAACACCACAAGGTGACTGAAGTCCTTTTGGGGACCGGGGGGGGGGGGGGTGCACCCCCTCCCAAGGCCCTCTCCTTCTATCCACATAGCTTAGACATGGCTTTTCAACCCGTCAACTTAGTTTTTTATTGGATATTGAGTTTTTTATTGGATATTGGACCTCCCCTTCTTTATCCTCTAAAAATCTGAGCTCCAAGCCAAGCCAAGTGAATCAAAGCATCTTCTGTCTCATTTGAAGGATGATGGTGAAGTCCATACATGACCTGCAGCCGTCAATCTGAACGAGTCCCCACAATCGACTGAAAAGTCAGCTTTCCTTTTCTTGCTTTTCGTTGTATCTTGTATTTTTTTCTAAAGAGACAAAAAAATCACCACTCTTGTCTATCATTATTGATAAGAATTGTAAATCGCCTTTCACGAAAAAATCGCCTTTCATGGCAAAACATGTCTCTTTTCTTAAATATATGTGCAATGAAAAACTAAAAAAAAGTTGATTTCCTTTTCTACTTGTAAAGATGGATCTCCGGACCACCACTTTTAAATTCTAAGTAGAATAGAAAATCTGGCATACCCGTACAAAAAAATTTTGATGCTCGCTTTTCTCCCCCCACGCCCCCCACCCCAGGCACAAAAGGGTTGGAACCCACAAGTTCTCAAGTCTACCGACCCCCAGTAGTCTTGGGACTGAAGAGGAACCCGGGTCCGTCAAAATATGGCATCACCATGCTGGAAGTCATTGGGGACTCTCCACTGATCGTCAATCAAATGAATCAAAAATACAAAGCCAGGAAGCCCGATTTGTTTCCTTACTACAACGAGGCATAGTCACTTCAGTAAAAGTTTGACATCTATCACATCACTCACATCCTAAGAGGTGAAAACGTCCGTGCAGATGCCTTCACTAGACTTGCCGCATCTATGGCAATCCAGGAAAGAGAAAACAAGCAAATTATAGTGTATCAATGAAGGATCCTCCCTCCTCTTAACACACACCAAGCAATTGCTGAATGCCACCGAGTGGTTGGAAGTCGGATCTTCATCCTTAGAACTACAATCGGCGATTGGAGGGATCTGGTCATTTATTACACAATGTTCGGAATCCTGCCTAAAGATCCAAAAGAATGGGTAAGCATTCAAAGATGAGCCCAAACTTTCATTTGAGTACTCCCCCATAAATCCTTTATAGAAAATCCTTCAACGGAGTACTTCTACGCTGCTTGTCACAACAAGAGGCCGAAGAAATACTCAAATAAGTTCATGCTGGTCTTTGTGGAGCCCATTAGGCTGGTCCAAAGCTCCACGATCAGATAAAAATGATGGGTTATTTTTAGCCCACCATGGTAGCTAATGCTATGCAATTTGCTGAGCGCTGCCAATAATGCCAAGTCCAAGGAGATTCTGTTCATATGCCTCCAAAATGGCTGAATCCTACAGTGATCTCATGGTTTTTCAAAGCCTAGGGTATGGACATCTTAAGTCCTATCTCTCCCCCATCAGGTAAAGGTCTTTCCTGTATCTTCGCCGCTACGAATTATTTCTCCAAGTGGTCAGAAGCGTTGTAAGAACCAAATTTTTAATTACTCTGTTTAACACTAGTTAATTATGTTTAGTGGTTGAGACATTTGATTAAAGTTAATCAAGAGTTTCTTGGGATTAGAACTAAGTTTGGTTTGGTTCCATAGAGTTTCGAAGAGGTTTATGAGAATTTGACTTTTCCAGGTTAAGTTAGAATTCCAAGGTTTTTTAGGGGTATCTTGGGAATTTTATAAAGAATTCTTCTGGAGCTCAAAAGCCCAGTCTCGACCTGCCCAACTTCTTTCATGTTCAATCCGAATTCTTCCAAGGCCCAAAAGGCCTAATTTGAACGCTGACACTGTTTTTGAGGCAAATACCGCAGTTTGAAAAATTACAAATTCTGTCACCGATCTCTGAAAATTCTGATTCTTAGCTTGTTGGAAAGTCCTTCTCTAGATCTATCATGTTTATTTTTTGACTGAACCTGTTCGGAGTTCCAAAGACCTTCCTTAGCACGGCCCAAGTTCAACTAAGGTGGTAGCAAACTCATAACTCAAACTCTTACAAAATATCCCAACTACCACCCCCTACCACATTTAATATTTTCACTTACCACCACTACAACCCATTTAGCACTCTCTTTCCCACCGGCTCTGACCAAAGAGAAGGCTCTCTCTTTCCCTCTTCGTCCTCTCCTCTCCTTTCATGACATCTTAAAGAACTTCATAGTGGAGGCTACTCTTGCAAATCCGAACCGGCCAAGCAACTTCCCATTACTCTCTTCGCGACATAATATGTTTTGGTACGAATCCAACGGTGTCAGCCCCTTCTTCCTCGCCTTTCCCTTTCCTTGAGCTTCCAAGAGGCAAGCCTCTTTTCTCTTGGTTTGGTGCCCCATTCTTTTCACCATTATCGTATTCTTTTTGTTTGGGTTTTTTTACAGTTAGAGGGTTTTGTTTTAGGAAGTTTGGTGATAGAACCCTTGATTTTGTAGCTTGGATTGATTGTGTTTCTGAAGTTGGATTTGATTCTTGGTTTGAGGCAAGTATTTAAATTAATTAGCACAATATGCTTGGGTTATCTTTGATTTAAGGCTCGTTATTTTGTTGATTTTAGTTCATGTTAATCACATTTGTTTAGATAGAGGCCTATTGTAGCTAATGTTGCATCACATTAGGTTTTTAAAGGTTCTGTCAATTTTGCTTAAGATTACTAATAAATAGTGGATTTCAGTCAAAAGTTTCAACTGTGCTTGAGTTAAAATTTTAAAATTTTACTATTTTGTGTTGAAGGGATTTTTGTTAATCGGCATGATAATAAGCTACTAATCTTTTCTTTGGATTTTATTAACTGATTATCAAACTTAGTGTTTCCTAATTTTAGTGGGCCATCTGTGATGCCCTGTGGGACCCAGCCCTTAGTGCATGAGCACCAGTTGCCATACTGCCCCAACAACCAGTCACCTCATTCATCAGGCCAGTTGTGAGCTCAAGCTCTATATGTCCCAGCTATGATCACCACTTATCCCCAGCTGAGATTATCAGCTCCTTCTTGCAGCCCTACAAAACCCACATGTCCAACGGCCAACCTGCACACAGCAGCCAGCCAATTCACCTCCTCCCTGCCTCAGCGGCCACTTCCCTCCTTCCCAAATCAGCCGGCTACTTCACTTCTGCCCTCAGCCCAACCAACCATTCCATCTCCTTCCCTGCACTCAGAATTACGGTCACCCTTCCGTCTTCCTCCTCTTCTGCTTCTTCCTTATCAATGCAAACTGTCAACGCTCTGCAATCGCCAGCAGCCCACAGACAGCCACCGGCCACTTCCACACTCCCTGCCCAGCGGTCACGCCAACCCCTCCTGCTCAGCGGCCACCCCACTTCCATCTAGTGGCTATGGCAGCCACCCTCCTCCAGCGGCCACTGCCGCCTGTCCCAGCCAACAGCCATTGCAGCCACCTTCTTTCCCCCAACGGCTAATCTGCTACTTCTCCCCCAGCGACCTGCACCTACACCCAGCCAGCCGACCACTTCAACAGTAAACAGCTGCCGACCGACCCATCTTCCCCTTGCTACCGGCCAGTCCACCACAGGACAGCAACCGGCCATTACCCCTGCAACAGTCCCCGCGGCCAACCCACTTCATTCTCCCCTGAAACCAGCCCCTGCACTTCTTCTCCCCTGAACCAACCCTACACTTCTTCTCCCTCACCTTGCCAGCCGGCCACTGCACCTGCACACAACATGTCACGTCCCCCAAAATAAGAATTGGGAAAACATGAAAAATAAATCAAATTCAAATTCCTGTGTTTATTACAACATAAGCTTCCAAAAGTGGACCCACAAAAAAATTTCAATATGTGGTGAGTCAAAATAAATTTCATTAAATGCAGCGGAAGCTTTATTCAATTGGTAAACAATGTTTATAATGAAACCTAACACAAAAATCAAATAAACATTAATAGTTAAAATTGCATAATTATAAAATTTCTAAAAGAGGTCTCAACAATATAAGAAAGTTCATTAATATAATTCTAAGATGACGTTCTCTCTTGTGCTGGTTCAGACGGCTCCAAAGCCATCTCCAGCATCCCACTCAGGTTCATCAGTTGGCTCAAACGTTTGAAACGCTTGATCCTCCTCCGTCTCCTGGGTAAAGTAGGGCTCAGTACCTATGCACCACATATTACAAAGTAAATAGCAAAAACATAATCATAATTCGAAATTTAATACGATAACAAGAAGAATATAGACAAGTGTGATCATAATAAAACAATGACAAAGATAATAATGAGAAAGAACGTAAAACAAAAGTCTAACGATACAAAGGGAGCAATAGAGAATCACACGGTGACAAATGTCCCCGTTGTGGGTGGTCAGCCCTAAATAAATCGGGAAAGCTCGTCCATAACGTCGGTGGTTATAAACCGATCAAAATAAAATTAGGATAACCTGTGCATAAACAAAGCGGATTATAAGTGATCCGGTCACATCGGTGATCAATCGTCCATATATCGATCTGCAGTCGTCCATAAATGACCCACATAAACACATACACATATATTCATAATAGACCTGATTAATAATGCTCCGACACAAGAATCTTAAGTCATATTCAAATAACTACTCATGTATGCAAACCCGAAGGTCAAAGAATAATCACAAGCCAATCCTAAGGTCAAACATAAGGTCTCGTACCCAATAACCACAGGAATCTCTAATAGATAAAAGATCAACGCATCCATTCTCCATCAATGGTGCATGGACCCAATTAAGGGTTTTCCATTAGAGATGGGTTGAACTCGGATCCAATAGGATTTGCCCAAAGTTATATGAAGCATTAAACCCCCATGTTTGTAAGATACCGTATGCCCAGACGGTATTTACCTAGGTCCAATGATTCAAATAATAACGTACGAAAATATAATTTTAACACATTAAAACCAAAGATATCATTCAATATTAATTTGCAAATAATAATGATAATACCAATCTTAGTTTATAATTTTAGAAAACCCGAGGACCCTATCAAAATATTCTCCACATTCAAAATAGTCAAAGGATTTAATTTGGATTTATAAAACAACCCAGGCCCTTATTCCTAATTTCCCTAAACAAAAGGGCAATGCAAATAATTTCACCACACTAAAAGTTACATGGGATTACATCATCCCATGTCATCACCACACTACCCACTTTATTCCATCTTTGTCAGGTAACCAATGCCATCTCATCCCATTCTCTTTTTTTATTCCAATACATTACAGGTTATCAGGTAACATGCCAACAAGTCATCAATTCACCATTTTCTCTCCTTCCTAACAAGCAAGTCAAAGCCACGGTCTGCCACACATAGAACCCATTGTTCTCCATTCCAGAATGAGAGTTCCTCACCTACGACAACATGAAGCTTAGAATAATGGCCTCACATATGACAAACCCAGATCACCCATACAAACAATGTCGCCCAGCCATGTAAGGACGGATATCCGGACCAGATTTGTGATCAAATCACCCAGTGGACCCCACCACTGCCTAATATCAAAATAAAACCCCATGTGATGATTGACACCCCAAATTGTGTAAACCCTTAGATGAAGGGCCATATGGGACCCAATCCCCACGAGTCCACCACCATCAGGGTTGCCCCTGGGTCCCCTATCAGATCCACGGACCTGATCATGTATCAAGTGGCCCCACCTGGATTCCATTATAAAAAAACACGATAGTCCCAAACTATGTAAACCCCTGTTACAGATTCATCCCCTGAATCTTGTGGTTCCGCTGCCCATCAAGGTCACTTGAAAATATGGTCTCACATCTCTAAACGCCAGTTTACAGAAGATGAAAAAAGGGTTTTTGGCATCCAAACAGGGATGGGTAATGGCAGCAGAAGTTGAAACACTATGACGGTAATATTACATAGAAAAATAAAATCGATGAAATCATACACAATCTCCGATCTCATCGCTAAAACAATTAACATCATAAAAAGAAGGCATCAAAGGTTTCTACATGCATTGACATGCCAACCAAGGAGAAAACAAGCATTAAATTTATAAATCATAATTAGGTACTTGCCTTTTACCGGGGTTGAAGAAAAATGCACAGATCCTAACCAATACCCAAACTGCGATTCCCACAGCGCTTGAGAATAATCCTATCACCGATCTGACAAAGAATATGGGAAAGGAATGCTCAGATGAACAAATCTATGGTATTCCTACCCAAAACCTAACATTGGAAAGAATAGGAAGATAACGTAAGAATATAGATCTACTCGTAATGATTTGAGGAGAAGGTTACCTGAGATAAGAAAGTTGAACCAAGAATGCTGGTATCCTCTGATCTTGATTCTGATGGCTGGATTCTAAAGCTGGTATGGCTTGGGAAGTTGAAAGAGGAAGAAGATGAAGATAACCGGGAGGAGTTGCAGAGATTAGTGGGGAGAGATAAGAAGGGTTTCGTTAAAAAGGGGATTAGGTTAAAAAGAATACTACTGGGCTTAAGTCATTAGGTCAAACTACGGGTCAGGCCATCTACCCATTAACCCAACTCATCAATCTATGCATCTAATCTAACGCGTGCCCCACTTAATCCTACCCACTTAAATAACTAAAATACATTCAATTAAAATAATAATAATATCTAATTAAAATATAATAAAATAATAAATATGTGGGACCGGGATCCTACACAGCAGCCTCTGCTGTCTATTCCCCCTGCACAACCAGCACTTGCTGTCTTCTTCTCCTTTGCAACCAGCACCTGCACTACTTCTTCTCCCCTTCCCAGCACCTGCATAGCATCTCCTTTTCCTAGCACCAGCACTGCAGCCTCCCATAGCTGCACTCTTTCCTCCACTGTCCTCCACTAACCTCAGCCTGCACTTACCTTCACATGAAACCAGCCAATTTGCCCCACCTGAAATCAGCCATTGCCTCTGCTGAAATCGGACATTCCTTCGCACCTGAAATCAGTCATTTTCCCCACCTGAATTCAGCCACATTCCTCACCTGCTTCTAGTTTTCCCCGGCTAGTTTCTGTATACAGCATGGGCCAATGGATCCCACCCAAGGACCGCAGAAATCATTGCATTAGGCCCTGTCTTATGACCAATGAACCTGAAACTTTCCCATATTTTCTCCCCTTAAAAATGTATTTCAAAATCAACTCGAACAAGGGTATACACATGTACAACCCGATGACTTGCAATTTACCCAAACTTAGGGATCCCATATTATTACCTTCGGATTGCATCAGGTGTATTAAATAAACTAATATCCATCTCTTGGAGCATGTAACTTTGGAAATCATTGTGTTTACATGCTTAGGCTTATTTTACTTGTCTTTTATAATTTGTCAAGAATCTGATTTTCTTACAACTTGCCCCAAGGGACACTGAGGGTCTTAGCGCGCGATTTTCGCCCGCCCTGACCATTGGAGGTACCCGGATCCTTCAAGGTCTTTTGGATTATGCGCGAGCATTTATTGCCTTGCCCTTCCAAGTTACCCGGATCACATTGGTTTTTCGCCAACCATTTTGGGTTTTTTTATTTCTACCCCAAATGCTGCCCATTTTTCCGAAATTTTTTCCTGACTTAGGAAACATTATTTTAAAACCGGTTGTGTTAGTTTACCATTTTAAAAGCCAAATTTGCATTCCTCCTGTTTAGAAGCATTTTGATTTCTTGTCAAACCCTGTATTCGTAATTGAGTCTTGAGAGTAACTGATTTACTCATATATTTTTATTTAAGCACCGAAACTTGTTTTCTGCATTGATTTTCGAGTTGGTACCACCATGCTATTATTGCTCGCTGTGAATTGCGGTTTGAGTCCAGTATCCGTTATATATATATATATATATTGCTCGCTGCATTTCGAGTTCTGAGGTGACAGGTGTCACCATAGTACCTTCCCTGACCGGGTTAGGCCACTAGGTCCCCCATAGTAGGGCCTCTGATTTCAAAACGGCAGTGACTCCACGGTGAGTTTTTGGGGTACTCTTAGTTTACTCTGTTGGGGCTAACGGGTGTTTCCCCCTCCTTGAGGATCATGCCAAGTGGTTGCCAAATATTTTATTGATTTGAATTAATTCATGTTTATGATTCTGTAAATCATAATTTCTTGCATCAGGTTGCCAGTTTACCGCATTGTTTTCCAGATTAATTACCTATATTTACATTATGTTATTTCCTGCAAATTATGCTCTTTTCCTTGAATAGTTGCCAGACTTTCGTCTAATCTACGCTTGATGTTGTAAGTAATGAGCTCATCTTCGCACCCGAACTAGACGTTGTGGCAATCCAATAAGATCCGCCAATTATTCGAGAGTGGGCTGCCGACAACATAGAGTAGTGTCCAAAGCTGCAGAGCTCACAATATCATATTTTGGTTATTTTGGGAATTTCATCTTTTGAGTTGTAGTTATTTGGCTAGTGTTTTTGTATAGCCTTATTTTGGGTTGTAATTAAACTAATCTTTTGTTAAACCTAAATGATAACTAATGGAATGAATTCCTTTCTGCTATCCGCTCTGATAATGCCATTTTACTCTGATTATCAATTCGTGCTTCATGAAATGGCCCTCCGCAAGCTTCTGCCATGAAGGTCCTCTTGGATTGAGGATCCCTGCAGAATCTCACATAACGGAATCTTGTGGTGAAACTAAATGGCGCAAGGATCGGGGTCACACCCGTCCCCATCTTCCGTGCCCCGTCGCGGCTCCGTTGGCCCTTATCACATTTTAATCCAAATTACGGATTTGGGGTCATGACAAGCATTTGCACTTGGCAAAATGAAGACTATATCAGTCCTTTAGTTTTCGTGGATCCAAGGTCATTTATCGTTTTGGCATACCGAAAAGATCTTTCCATGATAACTGACTACAATTCCGGGATCCCCGATATTACAGGTTCTGCAAAAAATACAAAACTCAAAGCTGTCCTTCGACTCCGTATAACACGGCAACAAACGGATTAGCAAAAGCCTTCAACAAGACAATCTGAAAATTCCTCAAGAAATTGGTCTGTCATCGCATAACAGATTGAAGCGACAAACTATCTGAAGCTTTATGGGCTTATTGAACTACTATTAAAAGGCCATCCCATAGCACACCATTCTCCTTGGCCTGTGGATGCGGAGTTGTTGTACCCTTGGAAATACAAATTCCTTCCCTAAGGATATCTTTGCAAAATGACATGACTCAAGAAAGCAATGTGAAGTTGAGACTCTAAGAGCTGGACAATCTCGATGAAAGACGACTCAAAGCTCGACAAAGCATTGAGCTTTACCAAGCATGCATGATAGGATCTTTCGACAAGAAGGTCAAGCAACGTGACTACAAAAAGGGTGACTTGGTTCTTGCAGTAAAAAGACCAATGGTTTTTGCCCACAAGTCCAAAGGAAAATTTGAACCAAAATAGGAGGGACCCTATGCCATCAACATGGTTTTCTCCAACGACGCATATGCTTTCCTAGACATGGAGGGTGACAGATGTATGCTGCCCATCAACGGCAAGTTTGTCAAGTGGTATTACCCTTAAAGACTTCCTCCACCGGGTCAGAGCTATGCCTGTATGGCCAAAGCCAATTCTTAGGTATTTGCTCGTCAAACCCACTCCTTTTGGAATTTTCATCCTTATGTTGAAATTTCTAAAAATACTCAAAACAATACTTACTCCCATCGATTCATTATTTAAAAAAAAAATCATTTGAAAAATCTAGGCTTAGGAGCCACTTTCCTAACTTGACCAAACTTTTCAACCCTTGATCCCAAAATTCATGGTTTGAAACAAAAATCTGGATTCAAGGATTTCCAACCTAATCTATCCTGACTTTTACCGTAAAAAATGATTTTAGGACTAAAATTTATGACCCTCGTGTCTTTAAACAAAAAATGTTTTTTCAAAAATCGCGGGGAAGCGACGTTTAGTCGATACTCACAAAACTCAAAAAATTGGAAGAATGCGATTCACATTCGACACTTCCAAAATCTCAAAACCGCGAGAAAACGACATTCCGTCGATACTTGCAAATTTTCAAAAATCATGGAGACGCAACATTTCAGTTGATATCTGCAACCCAAATTTCAAGCCTAAAGGTTCAAAAAACCTTAAATTTCAAACATTGTGGGGAAGCAACATTCAGTCGATACCCGCAAAACAATTTTTTTAAAAAGCACTTAAGCAACGCTTAGTTGATATTTGCACCCAAATTCGTGAGGAAGCCACATTCCATCGAAACTCTCAACCAAATGAGCAAGGAAACGATATTCCATCAATACTTGCAAAACCATTTAGCAGGGAGGCAACGCTTAGTCGATACTTGCATTTTTTTTAAACAAAAAATCTGAGTTTCATGCCAACAAACCAAAACTTGGCTTTTATGCCAAAATATAAAAATATAAAAAACCTAGCTTTTACGCCAACAAACCAAAATTTTTATTTCAAAAAGAAAACCCTATCTTTCAAGCCAAAAAAAAAAAAAAAAAACATGGCTTTCATGCTACAAAATCTGGCTCTCATGCCAAAAAGAAAACCTAGCTTTCATGCCAAAAAAAAAAAAAAAAATCTGGCTTCTATGCCACAAAAAAATTTTGCCTCTCATGCCATAAAACAAAATCTTGGCTCTCATGCCACAAAACAAATTTTGGGCTCCATGCCAAAAAATCTTGGCTCTCGTGCCACAAAACAAATTTTGGCGCCCATACCACAAAATCTTGGCTCTCATGCCACAAAAAAAAAGTCTTGGTTCTCGTGCCACAAATAAATTTTGGCTTCCATGCCACAAAATCTTGGCTCTCACGCTACAAAAATAAATTGTGGCTTCCATACCACAAAATCTTGGCTCTCATGCCATATAACAAATTTTCGCTCTAGCACCACAAACCCAAATTTGGCTTTTACGCCACAAAATCTGGCTTCCATGCCACAACCAAACCTTTCGGCTTCCATGGCATCCCGAAATTCAGCTTTCAAGCCATAAAAATAAATAAATAAATAAATAAGGCTTTTGCCGCAAAATCTGGCTTTTATGCCAAAACAACCCTTTAACAAAAGAATTTCAGAAAATGATAACATTTTGATGAAATTTTCAAGAAAACATTCCCACTTAACTCTTGCTTAAATTTTTTTTCATAAAAAAGATTTAAGTGAAAGGAGGGAACAAAAAAAAGAGAGGAAAAAGTGCTAAAAAAATAATGATGACCACTATAAAAAGAGTACAAAAAATGTGTATACATGGGGTACCAAAAAAAAAAAAAACGAGAGAGTTTGTTACAAAATAATCAGGAGCTCAATCTAACATGGTCTTCAACCAAAGATTCAACTTCTCTAACAACCTCTTAGCATTGGCTTTCAAAGTTTCTAGGCCACACTTCTTAAAAAAATACCCTAATATGCGGCAGAACGTTGTGACCCATCTTTGGCGCTGGGAATGTCGCGACCCCGGACCGAGATCCTGGCCCACAACCGTTGTTGTGCGATGATTAGATAAGTGATGATTATCCCACAGGTTCCCACGGTTAGGATCCCAGTGAAACACCCGGGACAAAAACTCACACGATCAATGATTGCGGAAGTGTGTAACAAATAACATCAAGACAAATCATATAATATAAAATATGAAACTTGCATAAATAAAATTGTTCAAGACATGAGTTTCAAAGGGAGAAACATAAACCGGACATTTCCCAAGTTCATTTCAAGTTCAAATTAACAAAAGTGTATTAGTTATTTACAACCCAAAAAGAGGCCAACAGAGGCCAACACATTCCCAAAAGAATCAAAATGAATAACCCTAGCACAAAGGTTATGCGTCTCAAGATTCTGCCTAACGTCTAGATGACGTCATTAGGCTGCCACTCGCAAGCTAGAGGTGGTTCAACAACCTCCTTCGGGCACTCCTCTTCAAAAGCAGCGCCGACTGCACCTGAGCACCAAAAGACAAGAATCAAACACGATGGTTTGGCAAGAAATCAATTTAGACAAAAGCATAAAACAATAAATGTTAAAGGAACATTGTTAAAACAATTTACTGAATTTAAAACAAATACAATGCTGAGACTCATTTCAGATAACAAAACTAGAATGAATACTTATAATATCATGAATAGATAACCCACATTGAGCCCATCCTTTCTCTATCATACATGATGAAATGAGTAAGCTGAACAAAACAAAACAAAACAAAATAGGATACCGTACCATAAAAGGTAGAAGGGTACCATCAAGTATATGCTAAGACCCTTCATTTGACCCTTATGTATTTGGAAACCCAACTGTCGGAATAAACCGGATTGTTGCCCTCGAAGTTAAAGAACATTTCGACTTCCATATGCACAATATCAACTAAAAGCCCTTAGCATGTTCTAGCTTTCATTCCCCAAGAAAATCCCATAAAAATAGGCCAAACTTGAAATTCGGTTGGCTCTCGGTCACCTGTCAACTAGCGGCGGTGGTGCAAGTCGGCTAGCCGCCAGCTGACCACGGATCCCGGACAAAAAATGTAGCATTCTGGAGATGTGACCGAAAATGTTTTATCACCTGTTAGCAAGCCGCGGACGTGCAATTCGGCTAGCCACCAGCTGACCGCCCAGCTGACCCTTGGTCCCAGACCACTTGCAAAATTCTGCATTTCTAACCGTGAACCTCGGTGACTTTGCAGTCACTTGGCGGTTAGCCGTAGTCAAATTTCGGCTAGTCTTCAACTCTACCCAGAAAAATTGAGCATTCTGTGTTTCTAACCGAAATTGGCTTAGTTAGCCGCCAGTCACCATTTGGTTAGCCCTCGAAGTGACCGCCAGCTGCGGGAAAAATCATAACAATTCAGATTCAGGCCATTTCTTCTCCAAAACAAGTCAGATTCCAAACAAAACATAACATGAGCTGAAAGAAAGCATTTGAATCACATTTAAACCACATGCATACAAGCTCAAGAGTAGGTTTCCAAAACAAATAATCATGTTGCTAAAATCACAAGAACAAACCCAAAAATCTCATTTAAAGCTAAAACGACATCCATTCCAAATTATTTGAAATGCTAAAAGGATTACTTGCCTTAGATTAAGAAATGAAAATCCCAACTTCCTCAAAGGTTTTACTCAAGAGTGGAGCCAAAATCTACAAAAGCCCCAAAAACAACATCAAAACCGATACATTTTAGAACAAAGGAACCCATTTTGGAGAAGGGTTTGCATGCATGAAAAACAAGATCTTTAGGAGTTAAAATGACTCCAATGCAAGGGTGGGTTGAAGCTCTTACCTAGAGATGTCTGAACAAGAAGAAGTTGCCCAGCTCAAAACGCCCAACAAATGCGTCTTAAGGAAAGCTTGAGAAGAGAGGAAGAAGATGATGAGATCCAGACTTCAATCCGATCTCAAAATGGCTATCATGCAAGAAGGAGAAGATGAAGAGGAAAAGGTTTCTCCAAGCTTTGGACGTTGACTCCCATGGTTGCAGAAAGTGAGAGTGAAAGTGAGGGAGAAAAGAACTTATTTGGAGTTGAGTGGGAGTGGGAGTGGGCCCTATCAGGTCTGAGACTTCGAATGGCTAAAACATGATCTTACGGATCCCGGACGAGATTGACGAAGAATGATAAAGCAATCCTCGAAAAATCTAGTTTCCAAAAAATATATTTTTGACATATTTCCAAGATATCGAAATTCGTGTTTAGATTTGGGTTGAAAAGACTGTTTTACCCCTTTTTGGCCAAAACACAGGTTTCTGGGCTCCGAACAGAGACGGACTAAAAACGAAAGTTGTAGAAAACAAAAAAAAACCAATCAAACGAAATCAAAATCACAATTAAAATAGAAATCTGGAATCATCCTCCCATACTAACACGTGCACTCAAGGCGTCCCTGAGCGTATCTAACTCAGCCAATGCTCTCAAAATTCCCAAAACAAATACCAAGACTAAATCAAACTATTCTAACCCAATGATTTCTAAACTCTCTTAAGACTAAACACTCGCTTAATTAACACTAATCGAGCTAATTTAGGTTGGGGTCTGACAGGGAAGCTCTGCCCAAAGAGTTTGCCATTGCTCACGTTCCTGAGTCCTTTCCCTGAGAATGCTATCGGCGTTTGCAGCCTGGCATATCAGAGTCTTCACCCTAGCACGAGCCTCTGCTATGGCTACCCACTTGGCCGAAATTTGCACCTTTAATTGCTCAAGACGCTGCCTAGCTTCGATGACCTCTCCTTTGAGGAGGACAATGTCTTGCCTCGCTCAATGATGGCCAACTCGATGATGTTCCTATCTTGGTCCACAAGATCTCATTCATTGCTGATTTTGCTTTGGTAAAGGGGTAAGAAACATCTCCCCGAAGAAGTCATTATCCATGAAGTTCTCGGTCTCGATCCACTTGTTGCCCAATGCAATGATGTCATCGACAGAAGCCCTGGCACCTGTGACGTCCAGACGAACCTCTTTACTCTTTGAGAGGATCTCCTATACATGCTTGGTCATGCCAAACCCAGCATCCAAATGACCTGAAGAGATGGTCTCAATCCATGAGCCCAATACACTCTTCAGTACCTTCTTCGTAAATTGATGGGATGGCCCAGATGAAGGCTCACCCCACTCCATCACTCAACCACTCATGTCATGCCTCACCAGAAGAGTAATCAATAAACTCTTTCCAATTAGAGACACTGGAGAACGAATCTCAGCTCGTGGTCACACCTCTGCCATGTCGCAGTTGGTTGAAGAAACCCCTATTTCTGGATAAAACCCCTGGCACCCCTTGTTCTAGTTCTGAAGAAGGCAAGGGAATTTCTCTTGTCACTTCACAACCTCCCAATGAAAGACAAAAAGGTAAAAATATGATCCTGCCAAAAAATCATCATTAGGAATATTACTACATAATACGTTCTTCGACTACTGGCGGAATACTTTCTACCTCCATGAACTCATCTGAAGCATCATCAAAAGCAGCATCCATGGATGGTTCTAAGTTGTCAGAATCAAGTGGCCAGTTAGTTGGCAACAAAAAAACATGTTACCCAACGACGGCACAAATAAAAAGAGGAAAAATAGAAGAAATCATACCAGGTGAAGATTTTGTAACCACTCCAGGGTCCCTTGGTTCTTCTTCTGTCACGGCCTCATCGGCCGGAACCTCAGGCATCACTAAGTCATCATCCCCTGCTAAAAAACAGACAACATCAAATCAAAACAGGAAAGTATCCATGAAAGAAAAGAAACGAAAAGGGAAAGAGGAAGAAGCATACATTCACCAACGGTCTCTTCTTCTTGGCTCCTCTTTTCAGGAGGCTCGTCGGCACCCCATAACACCTCCTCATCAATGGTAAGAGGGACTTCCAAATCAGGAGAGTCTTCATGTCGTCTCTTATTACGTCGCTGCCCTCTCTTCCTCTTACCTTTGCGGCATAGTTTGCTTAAAGAACATCACCCACTGTCAAAATCAGGTCTCTCACTCGACCCCTTGCAGGACAGTCTGCTCTTACCTGTTGACCCCACAAAAGCCCATTTCCACTCTGCTTGCATCCAAGTGTCGATTTCGGCCTCCTCCTGCTCTGGCTGTTCCAGGACCTCACTAGGTACTTCTCAGACAGCTTCAGATCTGCTAACATCCTGCTCATCGAGAAAGCCTATCCTATGCTTTTCTTCAGAAAGGAAGGCCAGAACTTCCTCTCGTCGGGCACCATCCGATCTCCCGAGTCCGTTTCCAAAAGACTTCTTAACATCAAGCTCCTTCTTGGAAAACCCCCTGTATACCAAAAAGCTCTCCACAAACGACTTCGTGAAGTCGGTGTCCGAAAAGTGGCTCAGGATAAGAAATCATGGCAGTAGTTTCCTCTGCACTATAGAAATCCCATGCGTTTCTCCCATCCCGTAGACCTCCAAACCGCTTCACCATACTCAAAGGCACTCCAACAATGCCTTGAGGGAAGCCCAACTACAACGCAAAGCATGAAGGGACATATGGCTGGATGTCAACAAAAAGATGTCTACGGTACACCATTGTGCCAACACGTGTGTTGAAAAGCCACTTCTTTTCTGCGT
The DNA here is from genome assembly GCA_029852735.1 of Persea americana. NCBI lineage: Eukaryota > Viridiplantae > Streptophyta > Magnoliopsida > Laurales > Lauraceae > Persea > Persea americana. Next base: position 51,522,452 of record CM056810.1, on the reverse strand, counting down.
TAGTCAAGGAGTAATATCTTCTCGACCTTATCCTGGTGGAGTCTATAAGACCCTGACCCGAGTGACCTCGATTAGCGTTAAATAAATCGCGTGTTAGTTCTAAGTGTGATTAGTGGGTTTTATTTAAGTTTGGGATTAGAATAGCTTTTATATAGCTTTGGGGAATTTTGAGAGCCTTTTTCATTAGTGGGGCCCTTTAGGGGTTCCTTTGTAACGTCTTTGCGTGACTTGGGCGATTATCTGATATTTCAAATATTCATGTTTTAGTTCTGTTTGATTGATCTCATTATGCTCTGCAACTTTCGCGCTTACTCCGACCCCATTCGAGACCTCGAAACCCTACTTTCCTAATGTAAGGGGTAAAACAGTCTTTTTACACAAAATCTAGACATAATTTTCAATGTCCCTGAAACCTGCGAAATATATACTTTTCAAAAACTAGATTTTTCGTTGAACATTTCTTCCTTCTTCGTCGAACTCATCCGAGACTAGGAAACCCATGTTCTAATCCCATCAAGCTTCATATGTTGTGGGACCCACCCTCACTTCCTATATAAGGAGAGATCTTCTTCACTTTAACTTTCTTGCTATCTTTGTTGTGAAAGAGAAGAAGCTCCAGCCCAGCTAGGCTTTACTCCCTTCTCCTTCTTGCTCTTCATCATCAATCCACCTCTAACTATCGCTAAAAGAGAAATGGAGGTCAACATCTTCTTCCTCTCCATGAAGGCTCTCTATTGATACCATTTGCAGAGAAAACCATCTTTTCCAAGGTCCTTCTTGAGCAAGCTTGGACCATTTGAGAACCTTCCAAGTAAGTGATCTTTCACAATATTTTGGATTGTGTTCGTCTAGTCCTAGAGAAGCTTCATCTCCATTATTGCAAGCTCTTCCTTCATATTTCTTGGTTTTGACTATTTAGGGTTTGTAATGGGTTGTTTTTTTTTTTGGGGGGGTTTTTGTGTACTGCGGTGATTTGGGCTTAGGAGTGATGATTAGGAGCTTGATTTTCTAATTTGGACCCAAGGCAATAGGATGAATGGGTTGATTGCAAAATTTCATGTTTATGGAAATTGGATTCTATTTATTTGCTTCACCTATGTTTTCTCTATGGTTCAAAAATAATTTTGAGATGTGCATATTGATGAGTTCCTTTCTTCTTATTTACTCCCTTGAAAATGTATACATTTATTTTGGTTAAAAGTTTCTTTTTGGCACTTCTGGGTTTTCCATAAATGGTGGTGGTTCTTATGATTAATGAAGTTAGAAATTAATGTGCTTTGAGGGTTTTGGTGGAGTGAGTGTTGGAGGAGTAATTGTGGCTTGAGAAGGTAGAAGCACCATTAAATGTTGTGTCAAGTTAGTGATTGAAAGGGGATTTGAGGAGAAGAAAAGAAGAGGCCCGAATTGTGAATAAAGGGCAGTTTCTGAAGCTATCTGCTCGAGTGGACCCCTTCCAGAAGCTCAGTAGCTCGAGCCAACCATTGATTCGCTTGAGCCATCCTGATTCGGACCCATCCGCTCTAGCAGACCTAATCCAGAACCTTGTTAGCTCGAGCCAACCTTTAGATTCACTCGAACGAACCCTCCTAGAACCTTGTTCGCTCGAGCCAACTAACTGTTATGCTTGGGGCTGTGTTGGGAGCTGGGGAGTGATGGTTTAGTGTATGGGAAGGGCCTTTTTGAGGCCCCACTTCAATGTGGGGACCAAGGGGGGCTGATATATGGAGACCGATTGAGAAAGGGACCCTATCCCGGAAATTTAATGAGGATTTTGAACTTATCAATTTGTAAAAGGAACTTGAAATGTCTTCAATTTTCTAGAGTACCAAGCCAAGAGCAAAATCGACATATGGGACACTTGTACACATTGTTAAATCTTGGAACCTCAATTTATGGCCCAAAAATTTGTGTGGAAAATCTATCGTATTCGTCTTCACTCAGATTATACATTTTCTAACCTATTTTCACGTACTATTGCCAATTTTGCATCAAAATATTGATTTATGCACTTGACGTGTCCTGCTAGCCCGTACATGCCGAATAAGCTACTGATTGAAATATGTGCCTATGAACACCATGTCCCGCATGCTTGGGTGTTGTACACCAATATAGATATGTATATGTTTTCATTTTCATATGACCTATGTTTCGGCACCACTAAGCTTGGACGTCCTTGTCGGTCTGATCCACTGACTTGGGCCTCTCCCTCGTGCTCCTGTCAGCTGCAGCCTGGATCCCGTCTTGCCCCGTTACCCGATTCTGCGACTATAGTCTTGTCTAGCTATATGTATATATGTAATGTTGGTTCTTGTCACTTCACGTGTCCAAGACCAACGCATTAAATGTGCTCCCATCACACTAGTGATGGAGGATTAGCTTTTCTGTGGTTGCCATCTTGCTAGTTCCTTGTTCATTGTTACCCTACATATTTTATATTGCACGTGTGTTTTAAATAAATGATGCATCTTGTTTTATGGAATTATTGCTTTGACAGGTTTTAACGTTTTATAAATTACTCTTTTGAGTTTCCTTATTGATATATCTATTCACCCACCTGCCAAACCGTCATGTTTGACCCATTCTTTGGTACTCAGGTCCAGACCCCATTGCCCTTGAGGAGGAGCCGGAGGAAGCGGCTGGTGAGCAGCGTCGTGTAGGCGAATGGCAGGCTAACGATGTTGTTTAGACATTTGGTCAAGCCTTGAGATGCGAAACATTTTGGGGGTTAATGATTGATATACAGATGAGGAATTCTTTTGGGTTGTACTAGCCTCTGTTGGACATTATTTTTTGGGAATGTTAATTTAATCACATTTTGTAAAAATGTTAACTTTATATTTTGGGAATGCCATATTGATCATTGCTCACTCTGATATCATGATATTATCATTTGTGGTAACAGTCTTGTATGAATGAAATGAATTCTTAATTTTGGTTTGCTACACGCTTCCACAACAACGTGAATGACTTGTATATATGTGTGAAATCCTCATAGCAGAAACCTATGGGAAATTAAATGAGTGTATTTCTATAATCATTGCGGTAATCATCACTATACGCTCACCACCTAACTCGCCGATCACGAATTAGGTACGCTAACCTAGTCCGGGGTCGCGACAGACTGGTATCAGAGTGAGACGTATTTCAGGCAATTAAAAAGAAACTAGAAATCCTAAGGACGTGGCTAGGATTCGATAGACTTTCATTAGTTAGAATCGTGTTAGCAGTATGTGACCCTATACTTATGCGCTAACACCTTATTTTACAGTAATATGCCACCTCGTAAGAGACCGATCAACAGCAATCCCACAACAAGCAATAGTGAATATACAGGGCCACTTGACGACAATATTCCCGATCCAACCATGTCGAATCAATTTCAACAGATGATGCAGGCTATGCTTGATCAACAGCGTCAAGCAAATGAGAATCATGCAAGGCTACAAGCACAAGCAAATTAGAACCAAGCCAGACTGCAAGAGCAAATGCCTAAAAAGGATGAGGATCATGCAAGGGAAATGCAACAAGTCTAGAGACAGTTGTTAGAAGTCTTGGAAAGGAGGCCTGAACCGGTACAAGCTCAACCACTGGGTACCCAAATTGTCTTCAACAATAGAGGGAACAATCCCAATGACTTGTTTGAGCGTTTCCAGAAGAAAGGTCCAAAAGAATTCACTGGACAAGAGGACCCACTAGTTACAAACGATTTGCTAGAACACACGGAAAATATTTTTGAGGTGTTTCAGTGCACGGGAAGACAACAAGTGCAACTCACAGCATCTATGTTCACCGGCTTAGTTGATATATGGTGGAAAATGGTCAAGGAAGAATACAGGACTATGGCAACAGCTGAAGGCTAGGATAATTTCAAGAAACAGTTTGGTGATAAGTATGTATCGGCACATGTCAAAAGGCAAAAGGCCAACGAGTTCCAGCAACTCGTACAAGGGAATATGATAGTCTTCTAGTACCTCACCAAGTTTGAGAGGTTGTCTAGATATGCTCTGGATTTGATCAACACCGTGGAGAAAAAGATAGCCAAGTTCCTTAAGGGACTTAACCCGATCATAGAGAGGGGTGCCACGGGAGTTGTGCCACTTGCTACCTTTGAAGAGGTTATGAGAAGAGCACACAAGTTTGAGAATTTGAACAAGCCTTGAGATGCGAAACATTTTGGGGGTTAATGATTGACATAGAGGAGGAATTCTTTTGGGTTGTACTGGCCTTTGTTGGCCATTATTTTTGGGGAATGTTAATTTAATCACATTTTGTATAAATGCTAACTTTATATTTTGGGAATGTCATATTGATCATTGCTCACTTTGACATCATGGTATTATCATTTGTGGTAATAGTCTTGTATTAATGAAATGGATTCTTAAATTTGGTTTGCTATACGCTTCCGCACCAATGTGAATGACTTGTATATATATGTGAAATCCTCACCGCAGAAACATGTGGGAAATAAAATGAGTGTATTTCTATAATCAATGTGGTAATGATCACTATACCCTCACCACCTAATTTGCCGATCCTGGATTAGGTGCACTAACCGATTCAGGGTCACGACAGAGTTGCAGAGAGACCAAAATCAAAATCCTTATTCCGCAAATCCGGAGAATGCTTCACTGAAGATTGCCCTATCTCGACATCCCGATATCATCAAATCCTCATACAGGCAAACAAAAGTAATTTGAAGATGACTCTCCCCTCTAGCCAATCAAATCATTAAAGGGTCATCGTCCTATGCAGCACCCAACTTGTGGAAGCCAGGACAATGGTATACATACCACAAATAAATTATATGGGCTGAAAAATACCCAGTTCATAGAGAGCCTGTCAGACCCCAACCCAGATTAGCTCAATTAGCGTTATTTAAGTGTGTGTGTTTAGTCTTGAGAGATTTTAGTTATCATTGGGTTAGAATAGTTCGGTTTAGTCTTGGTATTTGTTTTGGAAATTTTGAGAGCATTGGTTGAGTCAGACACGCTCAGGGACGCCTTGAATGCAAATCTTAGCATGGGAGGATGATTATAGATTTCTGTTTTAACTGTGATTTTGATTTCATTTGATTGATTTTATTGTTTTCCACAACTTTTGCTTTCAGTCTGTCTCTGTTCGGAGCACAGAAACCTGTGTTTTGGCCAAAAATGGGTAAAACTGTCTTTTCAACCCAAATATGGACACGAATTTCAATATATCAGAACTATATCAAAAATATACTTTTTGGAAACTAAATTTTTCGAGGATCGTTTTATCCTTCTTCGTCGATCTCGTCCGAGACCCGTAAGAACATATTTTAACCCTTTGAAGTTCCAGACCAGATAGGACCCACTCCCACTCAACAACAAATACTCTTTTTTCTCCCTCACTTTCACTCTCACTTTCTGTAACCCATGGGAGTCAACGTCCAAAGCATTTGGAGAACTCTTTTCCCCTCCATTTTCTCCTCCTTTTGCATGTCAGTCATTTGAACTTGAATCAAAGTCCAGATTCAGTCATCTTCTCCCTCTCCTTCCAAGCTTTCCGTTAGACCCATTTGTTGGGCGTTTTCAATGAGCCAAGTCATCTTTTTCCTTTCTTCTTGTTTGGACTTTTCTATGTAAGAGCATCAACTCACCTCTTCAATGGAGTCTCACTAGCTCCTAAGGATCTTGTTTTTCATTTATGCAAACACTTTTTCGAAATGGGTTCCTTTGTTTTCAAATATTAGGGTTTTGAGGTTCTTTTTGGGGCTTTTGTAGATCTTGGCTCAACTCTTGGGTAGTATCCTTGAGAAGGTTGGATTTGTGCATTTTGAACTAAGGCAAGTGATCTCTTTAGCCTTTTTAAGTGCATGTTGAGTTTGGAAGTCATTTTTAATTCAAATGATTGATTTCTACTTCTAGCTTTCTCTTCTGTTATGTTACATACTTGGAGTTATTTGAAATGCTTCTTTTTATGCTTACATGTATGAGTTTTAGTATATTACACTAATCTCGTAATTTGTCAAATTAAAAGCTTGTTGGGTTGCAAATTTCTTGATTCAAATGGTTTGATGTATGGAGAATGGAGGAGTATGGAATGTGAAGTATTTGAAAAGGGGTTTTTGATTGATGAAAGGGAACAGGGATATGATGAGACGGAAGAGCATGTAGGCTCTTTTTTATTGCAGGAAAGTGCTGGGATAGAAAGGAGAATGGTTGGAGAAAGAAAGGGTTGGACAGCTTCAGAAATCTGGAATTTCGCAGAAGGTCGGTCAGCTAGCGGTCAAGTGTCAGCTGGTCGACAGGTGACCGACAGCTAGCTGAACCTACTCAGTTCCATTTCCAGTAGCTTTTTTTTGCAATAGGGGAGCGTCGGTCAACTGGCGGCTAACCGACCTACATCACTTCGGTTAGCCGACAGCCAACCGACTACAGTTTGGTTCCTCTAAAAGAATGAAGAAATTCCTGGCTGGGACCAGTCGGTCAGGCATCGGTCAGCTAGCGGCTAGCCGACAGGTGATCGAGTGCTGACTGAGTTTCGATTTGGACTTGTTTTGTGGGATTTTCTTGGAGAATAAAAAATCATAATGTGTTTAAGGGCTTATAGCTTGACATTGTGCATATGAAACTCGAAATGTCTTTTAGCTTCGGGAGCACCAATTCATTTTATTCCAACATCTGGGTTTTCAAATACACAAGAGTCAAGTGAAGGGCCTTAGCATGTACTTGATAAGATTGCTTCAAAATCTCAGTCTTGACACGATGTATATCGTTTTGCACATGTTTTGATTTATAAGCTTCAGCCTTGTTTTGAACAGTTTCAAGCACTAGTAAGGGGATTACTTCTTAATTTTCCTTTTGCTATAGCTTATGCTATTCATGATCAGTCTTGCTTGCCCCGTTTTGATAAGTGATTTCCCCTATCTTCGATCTATTTTGTATATGTTTCGCTTGGTTTTGTGCATTCATGTTTTTAGGTGAACACCATTAAGCTTGGACTGGCCCTTCAGTCTGATCCACTGTCTGGGGGTCTTTAAACACTTTGACTATCTGCAAATTAGTTGTACATTATATATGTACATCCTGTTCTGTTCCGGTAACGCGACCGGCACCCGTCTACCTTTTATGGTACTTGATCCTGTTTTGCTTTGTTTTGTTCTATTCTGCTTACTCTTTTCACCACGTATGATAGAGAAAGGATGGGCTCAAATGTGGGTTATCTATTCATGATATTATAAGTATTCATGCCAGTTTTGTTATCTGAAATGCGTCTCATCATTGTATTTGTTTTAAATTCAGTAAACTGTTTTAACAATGTTCCTTCAACATTTGTTGTTTTATGCTTTCGTCTAAATTGATTTCTTGCCAAACCGTCGTGTTTGATTCTTTTCTTTTGGTGCTTCGGTACAGTCGGCACTGCCCTTGAGGAGGAGTGCCCGGAGGAGGTTGTTGAGCTACCCCTAGCTCGCGAGTGGCAGCCCGATGACGTCATCTATACGTTAGGCGGGATCTTGAGACGCATAACCTTTGGGCTCGGGTTACTCACTTTGATTCTTTTGGGAATGTGTTGGCCTCTTTTGGCCTCTTTTTGGGTTGTGACTAACTACTACACTTTTTGTTAACTTGAATTTGAAATGAACTTGGGAAATGTCATGTTTATGTTCTCCCTCTGAAATTCATGTCTTGAACAATTTTATTTATGCAAGTTTCATATTTTATATTATATGATTTGTCTTGACGTGATTTACTACACGCTTCCGCAACCATTGATTGTGTGAGTTTCTATCCCACATGTTTCGCTAGGATCCTCACCGCGAGAACCTGTGGGATAATCATCACTTATTTAATCATCTCACGACAACGGTCACAGGCCCAGATCTCGGTCCAGGGTCGTGACAGGACTGGTATCAAAACGGGATATGTTTCTGGCACTCAAAACAAACTAGAAAATCTTAGGGACATGGAGAAGATCCGTGAGTTCATTAAATCATTTAGTATGAGATTTAGATACCTACCAGACCATGTTGTTACGTACTAATATTTTATTTTACAGCATCATTCCCCCAAGGAAAGCACCACCAACTCAGAATGCTTTGGGTAGTAATAGTCATGAGACCAATCCGGTCAATCCACCTATAGCAGCACAGTTTCAAGAACTCCTTCAAGCTATGCTAGCACAATAGAAGCAAGAAAATAAAAGTCAAGCTACGTTACAAAGGTAAGCAAGTGAGAATCAAGCTAGATTCCAAGAGCAAATGGCCAAGAAATATGAACAAATGGCTCAAGTTCAATGACAACTTTTGGAGGTTTTGCATAACAGACCTCAACCCCAACCTATGCAACCTTTCGGTCCAAACATTGTCATCAACAATAGGGACCATGACCCTAACCTACTGTTTGAAAGGTTCAGGAAGAGGGCACCCAAGGAATTCTCAGGTCATGAAGACCCGTTGAATGCAGATGACTGGTCAACAAACACCGAGAAGATTTTTGATGTTTTCACGTGCACAGGACGACAACAAGTGCACCTTACCGCTTCCTTATTCTATGGGCTCGCAGACACATGGTGGCAGATGGTTAAAGAACAATATCTGACAATGGCCAATGAGGGTGCTTGGGAAGCTTTCAAAACTCAATTTTTGGACAAGTACATCCCTTCTCGTGTCAAGAGGCAGAAGGCAATAGAGTTCCAGCAACTCAAACAAGGGAGTATGACTGTTCTCGAATATGTCACCAAATTCGAGTGGTTGGCTAGGTATGCCCCAGAACTCGTTGACATAGTGCAGAAGAAGATCACTAAGTTCATGGAAGGGATGAATCCAATCATTGAGAGAGATGCCACGGGAGTAGTGCCACCTACTACTTTCGATGAAGCTATCAAATGGGCATACAAGTTCGAGAACATAAAAAACAAGATCATCCAAGAAAAGAAGCAGTTCAACCAGCAGAATCAGAGGCAACGACAGAACAAGAAGCCAAGGCAAGATCAGAATCCTCCGAGGCAGGGAGCATGTGGACATTGTGGAAAGAACCACGAGACCTGTTAGTGTCGCAAGGCTACAGGCACATACTTGTCAGCCCCGACCCAGGTTTAGTATTTTTAATTATTATTTTATCCGTGTTTAGTTTTTAAGTGGGATTGGAGGACGATTAGCTTGGATTATTAGTCAAATTAGAACATTGAATATTTTTGGGGAACTTTGAGCGTGTTGGGTCTAGTTTGACTGGGTTTGGGGTGACCCGTGTGACGCGTGTACGAGTGGGAATTTGGCTTTGATTTTTAGAAAATAATGATTTCTATATTTTTTGGATTTGTTATTTTTATCCCAACAAATTTCATTTCGTTCCATTTGAATCCAAACCCCAGAAATCTCGTTTTTCAAGAAAAAGGGCAAAACAGTCTTTTTACACCCAAATCTGTGCGCAAATTTTGAAATTTGAAAATCATGAGGAAAATATACTTTTTGAAAAATAGGTTTTTTTACGATCATTTTTCTTTTCTTCATCGATTTTGTCCAGGACCCGTAGATAGGAGTTTTAAGCACTTGAAGTTTTAGGGGCCAATGGGGCTCACAAGTCACCCATTTATAAACTTAAAACCCAGCCCACGTTTTCATTCATATTCTTCATCGTTTTGTCTGCTGAAACCAAACCACAGGATTCCTTCTATTCCTCTCACCTTCTCTCTGTTCTACATGTCAAAGAAAACTCGCCCAAATTGAAAAACAAATGTCACCAACCCTCTCCCCATCTTCCAAGCTTGCTATTAATAATGTTTTTGGAGAGATCTCAACTGATCAACCCTCTCCTTCAAGCTTTCCTAACTGGTTTTTATACTCATAGGTGAAGCTTTGTTTTCCCCTCTTAAACTTTCTTACATCCTTAGAAAGCTCTTAATCATGCATGCAAGAAGTATTGTTGAGAGCTCCTTCTCTTTTCCAAATAAGGAGTTTTTGAAATGGGTTTTCTATGGGATTTGGTGTAGGACTGCAGCTGAGTTGTGTAGGAATTTCTTGGAGTGAACTTGAGACCCATTTCAGTTGAGGCAAGTGAATAACTCAGTTTGGAATGCATGCCACTGAATTGGTGATTTTATTTCAAAAGATGAATGTGAAAATACTATGCTATTTGGTTTATTGTTTAATATAGAAATGGCTGATTTAAGAAGATTTGGTATTTAAGATTTGTACAACTTTTCTGCAGAGTTTTATATCTTTGTTAGCTGGAAACTTTATGTTCATGGATGGTTTTATGAGATGGATTTCCTACTTAAAGTTTGATTGAATTATTTTCTTGGATTGGAACTGTTTTCTAAATGATTAGGTTCATGTTATATATGATTTTTGTGCAGGAAAAAGGTTTAATGTTGATGTATTACAAGTTGCATTTTGTTGTCTGAGATTTAGTCCTGTTTGGGAAAGATGAAAAAGCAGTTGATACATCCTGTGTTCATCTATTTGGAATTCCGAACTTTGACTTTTCTTTCTCTTTGATGAGTGATTGGGATGATGAGGTGGTTTAGTGCTAAGAAGTATTTGGAATGATGTTGAATGGAGGGTGGGAGTGTAAATGGAGAAGACAGAAGGAATGAGGCAAAAACACAGCACAAAATGTGCTGCAGTAACTAGGCACGCAGAGGCTCAGCCCGCTCGAGTGAGCCTGGGCCCGTTCGAGCGAGCTTGGGTTCTGGCCCAGGTGCGTCTTTTTGTACAAATGGAAGCCTATTATGCAAATTTCAGGCCCGATTGAGTGTGAAACTTTCTTAATGACTTATAAATCATTGGGAATCAAGAATTTGAGCCCGAATCACTTCATTTGAATAAAACTCATGGAGAAAGTTTAGTAATTAAACTACTTGGGGATTTTTTATTAGTCTTAATATACACTTTATGACCTCAATTGTCTGAGACCTTCAAAGACACAACCCTTGCCATTTATAAACCGACATGGGAACACTAAGTGTGTATCAAGACGGCCCCCGGTAAGCCCATCAAACACTATTAATCATCTTAATCATCTCATTCCAATGTTAGACCGATTATATGTTTTCTCATAAATCGTTTTGAAATGAATTGAGTGGTTCGCCACATTTGGAAAACATCGAAAAGGCTACTCCTCTGATATGTTCTGAGATTCGTCTGATTGTTTTGATATTGAGTAGTCCTTTTATTCATCTGAATTGTGTTTAGTAATTTGAACTACATCGTTTTGGATTTAAATCAGCACCACTAAGCTTGGGTCACTTTGTCGGATTGATCACCCAGCTTAGGATCCTAAAATTATGATTTACCAACTGTAGTTTGGACCTCTGTCCATTTACTCTAGCCTTGGCGACGATTTCTGTCTATTCCGGCCATCTCGTATGGCAACGGTTTCTGTTCTGGCCATTTTGTATGGCATATGTTCCGGCCATTTTGTATGGCAACGATTTCTGTCTGTTTTCTCTTGTTACTTCGGTAATAGGAGAATATAGCTAAATGTGGTTTCCAATATTTTAAATATTTATCAATCAGTTTGAAATGTTCTAAATGGGAATTTCCTTCTGATATAGAAATAGATTATTTTAGTTCGTTTTTATGTATAATCTGTTTCAAATGCATCTTATGATTTTAATGTGAATTTCTTTATACAGAGAATGCTTATTTTTGTTCGTCTTTATGTAAGCTTCGTTTTAAATGCATCCTATAATTCTAAATATGACTTGATAAACCCTATATACCTTATCCGTTTTATTCACTTGCCAGACCGTCGTGTCTGATATTCTACATGTTGGTGCCATAGGTAACAGGTTCTTCATTCTGAGTTGGAGTGTGTGCGGCAAATTTAGAGTCTTATATTTTGGTAGGTCGGTTGTGATGACGATGCCATGTAGACGTCGAATTTGGCATTGGAATTTGTCTCATATTTGGGTAGCAGTTTGATTAGCTAGTTTCTTTGAATGGCCTTTGTTAGCCTCTTTCTTCGGGTGGTTAATTAATGCACTTGTATAATTTTGTAACTTGAACATATGTGAGAAAGGAATTATCCTGTTACTGTTAGCTCAGTATATCTTGATATCATATTTGTTCTAGTCCGAGTATGAGTATTGTTATGACAGCTTTGTGCTGACTGGTTGAGTGCGACACAAAATCCGATGGCCACAGGCTCCGGGTTGCAACATCAAGTAAGCTTCCCCGAAATGTTCCATTTGTGATGGAAATTTGTTATCCTCACACATGCAGATCTTGGGGAAAGCAAAAAAAATTAATTAACTCCAGAAATCACGTTTCCTGAGATTGGATTACTGCAAGAGTCCGGTTTCGAGGCGTGACAATATTTCAGATGTGGGTCATTAGATCATGCAATCAAGGATTACCCTATTTTACAGAATCAAGCCAATAGGAATTAGCAACCAAGACAAGCAACTCCTCAAAACCAACCACCAGTTCAGAATCAGGCTAGGCAGCCTCAGCAATAGCAGCAACAAGGCAGACCACAAGCCCAGAATCAAATTGCTCGTCCTCCCCACTAAAACAGGAATGCGCAAGGGAGACCAAATCAGGCACAGAACTGGCCACAGCAGCAAGGACGTGCATATCATCTCAACCGTGTGGACGCAGACACTGTAGGAGACGTGGTGGAAGGTAAACTTCTTGTTTGTGGAGTAGAAGCACAACTTTTTTTTTACCCTGGGTCTACCCATTCATTTTTGTCTCCTATGTTTGCCAAGAAGATAGATACTCCACTTGCAGAACTTGATTTCATTTTGACTGTCACTACACCAATAGGTAAACAAGTTATTTGTAGAACCTATTACCCCAATTGTTCAGTTTCCCTAGGTCAAGCTGTTTTACCAGCAAACCTTATCATGTTGGACATGCATGATTTTGACATCATCTTAGGCATGGATTGGTTAGAAGCATATCATGCCACAATGGATTGTGTTTCCAAAACTATTACGTTTAGAATGAAAGGAGCCCAAGCAGATTTGATGATTTAGGGAGATACGAAGAAAACTCAAGCAGGATTTATCTCGGCATTGAAAGCAAGCAGACTAGTGCAGAATGGTTGTGAAGCTTATATTGTGTTTATCACGAAGGATAAACATTCCCAAGGGGTGGAGGATATGCCCGTTGTGTGTGAATTTCCGGACATTTTTCCCGAAGAAATCTTGGGATTGCCACCAATTAAAGAGGTTGAATTCACAATTGAGCTTCTACCAGGAACAGCTCCGATCTCTATAGCACCTTATCGAATGGCTTCAGTAGAAATGGGAGAGTTGAAACTGCAGTTGCAAGAATTGTTGAGCAAAGGCTTCATTAGGCCAAGTGCTTCACCATGGGGAGCACCGGTTTTATTTGTGAAAAAGAAAGATGGAAGCTTGAGGATGTGCATTGACTACAAGAGATTGAACCACGTGACTGTCAAGAACAAGTATTAGTTGCCAAGGATAGACGAATTGTTTGATCAATTGTAAGGAGTAGCTTACTTTTCCAAGATAGACATGAGATCCGAGTATCATCAGTTGAGAGTTAGAGACTCAGATGTGCCGAAAATAGCTTTTCGAACGAGATATGTGTTAGGAATTTTGTATATTGCAATTTGATGGATGCATTATCATTTTAGCATCATTTGATTTTCACATGAGCATTGAATTTGAAACTTGAAATCTCGATTTTCACATGCATTGTTTTAAAGCATTTTGAACTTATGTTACATGCATGTTTTGGATTTTAAATTTGGATGCATTAAGTTTTGGAAAGAATATTTTCGAATCATGCAAGCATTTGGACCTAGAGTTTCAAAATCATCTTAGGCATTGATAGGTTCATATTTTGGAAAATATTTTTAGATTGAAACATGAGTCTAAGCATGATTCCATGACCCAGAACTCCCACTTGCAAATTACTTTGGTGTAGCTCTTTGCTTAATCTTTTTTTTTTTAAATGAAAAACTCTTTTATGCTACAGTAATTTGCTACAGTGAATTACTACAGTAATTTTGCTATGATAAACTTGCTACAGTGTTGTCAGTCAACTGAACTGTAGATGTCGGCTGACCGAACCCTGGCCAAACCCACTTCGCTTCGCGTTCCAGAATGGTCAAAACTAGCCGTTTTTTACCTTTGGGAGTTCGGTTAACCGAACCTGAAGCCGGTTAACCGACAAGCTAGCCGTTGGAGCATTTTTTCTATATAAAGAAATCATTCCTAGGCCAAATTTGAGGATCCAAGAGGCCTCCTTGAGGTGTTTTGAGGCCAAACAAAGGGGAATGAGCTAAGGAAGGCTAGAGGGTCATAAAGGGAAGCTAAAGCTTGGAATCTTGAATAAATCATCTAAGTAAGCTTAGTTTTCCCTATCATATGTTTTCATGCTTTGCTTTAATTATTGGTAAATCTTTTCTAGCACAATAAACTATGATTTGTTGTGTCCTTAACATGTATATGTTTTGAATTGATTTATTTTTTTGGATGCATCACCTTGATTCAAACCAAGTAGTACTCAAATTGATATATCTAAGTAAATCATGTTTTTTAGAACATCTTTGAAATTATATGTCACATGATTCCTATACTTGGTTGAATCTTTGGTTGTTGTTTTTCATCATAAGAAAATCACTTTCAAATCTATCTTATGTTTTGGATTCAACAACTTCACAAAGCATATGTACTTTTGTTTTAAAGTTTCACAACTTGCTTAGCATTGATAGGTATATCATCTTCAAGTTGAATTTTTAAATACATATGATTTGTCTCTTCACTTCAATCAAATACCTTTTGGTGTTTTACACTTTCAAGTACTTTTAGCATACATGTATTGAGCTACATTGTTAAATTTGATTGAAGACCTCATGCATCACATGTTTTGTTCTTAAAATTTCACAACTTGTTTGGAATGAATACGTATATCTTTTACAAATTATTTTGAACATGTGATTAGCATTCTTTCCTCAATCATAAATGTTTTTATGAACTAAAACTTTTAAAAGCCTTTGGCATACATTTATGAGCTTCTATATTCAAATTGATTAAGGACATCATACATACACATTGTGCATTCATCTTCGCATTCATAGTGTGTGTGTGTGTGTGTGTGTGTGTGTGTGTGTGTGTGTGTGTGTGTGTGTGTGTGTGTGTGTGTGAATTAGATTTTCACTTTCATATCCGCCTAATTAAGAGGCATTGTATTTGAGCTTAAAATTGTATCTCTTCAAGTGTTTTGTAGACACTTCTTAGAGTAAACCTTTTGGTTGCATAGGTTATTGCTTAGCCTTAGAAAAGCATAAGTGTATGGTTAGGGGTGAACAATAAAACCCAAGAGGTTATTGCTTAGCCTTGGAAAGCATGTAGTAAGGTTATTGCTTAGCCTTGAAAAACATTTTGTAAAGATTATTACTTAGCCTATTGAAAAGCATAGATAGTGAAAATCCGGTGGGGTATAGGATCACAAGCCGGTAGTGGATGTAGGCATTGAGGCCAAACCACTATAAATCATTGTGTGATGGTGTATGCTTTGCGGTGATTGTTTTTATTAACTTCTGCATTTAGTTTGATAATCATCACTAGTGGCTAATTTAACTCTAAGAAATTAAAATTGGTCATAATTGGTCACTAATTTGAAGCTCACCCTATTCACCACCCCCCCCCCCCCTCTCTAGGGTTCGGATCCCAGACTTTCAATATGGGCATTATGAATTCTTAGTGATGCCCTTTGATTTAACAAATGCACTAGCAATATTCATGGCTCTCATGAACAAGGTCTTCGGACAACACTTGGATCACTCCACAGTGGTTTTCATCGATGATGTTCTCATGTATTCCATGAATCAGAAGGATCATGAAGAACACTTCAAGACGTCATTGCAACTTTTGAGGGACAATCAGCTTTATGCAAAGCTCCGTAAGTGCGAATTTTGGCTAGAACAGATTGCTTTTCTAGGCCACATTATCTCCAAGGAAGGTTTATCAGTGGATCCATCCAAGATAGAAGCAGTTGTTAGTTGGAAAAGGCCAAGTATTGAGACAGAAATCAGAAGCTTTCTAGGATTAGCAAGCTACTACCGTAGATTTGTCCAAGGTTTTTCATCCATTGCAGCGCCCCTAACAAAACTGACTCAAAAAGGTGTGCCATTTGTGTGGACAAATCAGTGTGAAACTAGCTTCCAAGAGTTTAAGAAAAGACTGGCCACAACTCTAATCCTTACATTACCATCGGGCAGTGGCGGATTTATCGTTTTCAAGGATGCATCGAATGTGAGGCTGGGCTGTGTATTGATGCAGGATGGCAAGGCGATTGCCTATGGCTCGAGACTGTTGAAAGATCATGGGAAAAACTATGCAACTCATGACTTAGAGCTAGCAGCAATCGTTTTTGCTTTGAAGATGTGGAGACACTACCTCTACGGAGAGAAGTTCGAAGTTCATTCAGACCACCGGAGTTTGCAATTCTTATTTTCACAAAGGGAATTGAACATGAGGCAGAGACGGTGGATGGAGTATATAAAAGATTATGACTTCCCAATCAAGTATCATCCAGGGAAAGTGAACGTAGTAGCTGATGCTTTTAGCAAAAAATCAGTGGTCATGGCTAGTTTAAGAGGAGTCATTGTTTTCCAGCAGTTCGAAGAATTGAGTGTGAAAGTGCAACCGCTAAGAAAAGGTGTAATGTTAGGAAACATGACAGTGTCAGAACCTACCTTTACTCAGAAAATCAAGGATAATCAGTTGCAAGATCCAGACTTAGCCAGAATTGCGGAACATATAGCAAAGCATCCAGACTTTAGGATGGTGAATGGAATATTGTACTTTCGTGATCGGTTGTGTGTGACAAATGTGGATGAGTTAAAGAATGAGATAATGACCGAAGCCCACAGCACAAGGTACTTAGTGCATCCGGGTAGCACGAAAATGTACCTAACTTGAAGGAGTGTTTCTGGTGGAACAACATGAAACGGGAAATAGCGGGTTTCGTGTCTCGTTGTCTAACTTGCCAGTTGATCAAGGTAGAACATCAGAAATCCCCAAGTTTGCTTCAACTTTTAGAAATTCCGAAGTGGAAATGGGAGCACATTACCGTGAATTTCGTCTCCGGATTGCCAACTACTAAGAAGGGGAATAATGCGGTTTGGATTATCATAGATCGTCTCACGAAGTTTGCTCACTTCATTCCAATGAAGACAGGGAATAAGATGCACATGGCACCACTTGCAGAACTATTCATCAATGAGATTGTCAGTAGGCACGGTCAGCCAATATCCATCACTTCAAACCGAGATAGCAGATTTGTTTCGAGGTTTTGGAAGACTCTACATGAATCCATGGGCACCAGACTTAAGTTCAGCACAGATATCACCCACAGACAGATGGTCAATCTGAACGCACTATACAAACTCTTGAAGACATGTTACGTGCTTGTGTATTAGATTTCAAGGTTCAGTGGGATGAATACTTACCACTTTGTGAGTTCGCATACAACATTAGCTACCACTCTAGCATCGGCATGAAACCTTTTGAGGCACTTTATGGCAGAAGATGCAGAACTCCAGTTTCTTGGAAAGAAGTCGGTGAACGTAGTTTTCATGGACCGACGATAGTTGAAGAGACAAGTGACAAGGTCAAGTTGATCCAGGAACGTTTAAAGTTCGCCCGAAGTAGACAGAAGAGTTATGCTGACACTAGTCAAAGAGACTTGCAGTTCCAAGAGGGTGATAAAGTGTTTTTAAAGGTATCACCGACTAGAGGGACTCTGAGGTTCGGTCAAAAGGGCAAGCTAGCAAGAAAATATATTGGACCGTATGAAATTTTGAGCAAGATTGGAGACGTTGCATATAGACTTGCGTTACTGCCGGAACTTTCTGGAGTATACAATGTATTTCATGTCTCCATGTTAAAGAAGTATGTTTCGAATCCTACGCATGTACTACAGCACAAGCCATTGGAAATCCGAGAAGATGCATCATATGTTGAAAGGCAAAGCAGGATCATTGATACCAAGGAACAAGAATTGAGAAACCGAACTATTCATTGGGTCAAGATACTTTGGGAAAATCATGAGCTAGAAGAAGCAACATGGGAATTGAAGGACCAAGTTCAGAGGAAGTATCCATACTTGCTGCCAGAGGTAAATTGTTTCTATTTGGTGAACCAAATATCCTAAGGGGTAGAGGATGTCAGACCCCAACCCACATTAGCTCGATTAGTTCTAATTAAGCGAGTGTTTAGTCTTGAAAGAGTTTAGTAATCGTTGGGTTAGAATAGTTTGATTTAGTCTTGGTATTTGTTTTGGGAATTTTGATAACGTTGGTCGAGTCAAACACACTCAGGGACGCCCTGAGTGCACGTGTTAGCATGGGAGGATGATTCTAGATTTCTGTTTTGATTGTGATTTTGATTTCTTTTGATTGGTTTTATTGTTTTCTACAACTTTTGTTTTCAGTCTGTCTCTATTTGGAGCACAAAAACCTGTGTTTTGGCCAAAAAGGTGTAAGATTGTCTTTTCAACCCAAATCTGGACACGAATTTCGATATCTCATAACTATGTCAAAAATATACATTTTGGAAACAAGATTTTTTTATGATCATTTTATCCTTCTTTGTCGATCTCGTCCGGGACCCGTAAGAGCATGTTTTAACCCTTTGAAGTTCCAAACCTGATGGGACCCACTCCTACACAACAACAAATACTCTCTTTTCTCCCTCACTTTCACTCTCACTTTCTACAACCCGTGGGAGTCAACGTCCAGAGCATTTGCAGAACTCTTTTCCCCTCCATTTTCTCCTCCTTTTGCATGTCAGCCGTTTGAACTCGGATCAAGGTCCAGATTCAAGCATCTTCTCCCTCTCCATTCAAGCTTTCCGTTAGACCCATTTGTTGGGCATTTTCAACGAGCCAAGTCATCTTTTTCCTTTCTTCTTGTTTGGACTTTTCTAGGTAAGAGCTTCAACCCACCTCTTCAATTAAGTCTGTCTAGCTCCTAAGGATCTTGTTTTTCATGTATGCAAACCGTTTTTGGAAATGGGTTCTTTGTTTTCAAATATTAGTGTTTTGAGGTTCTTTTTGGGCTTTTATAGATCTTGGCTCAACTCTTGTGTAGGATCCTTGAGAAGCTTGGGTTTGTGCATTTTGAACTAAGGTAAGTGATCTCTTTAGCCTTTTTAAGTGCATGTTGAGTTTGGAAGTCATTTTTAATTCAAATGATTGATTTCTACTTCTAGCTTTCTCTTCTGTTATGTTACATACTTGGAGTTATTTGAAATGTTTCTTTTTATGCTTACATGTATGAGTTTTAGTATATTACACTAATCTCGTAATTTGTCAAATTAAAAGCCTGTTGGGTTGCAAATTTCTTGATTCAAATGGTTTAATGTATGGAGAATGGAGAATTATGGAATATGAAGTATTTGAAAAGGGGTTTTTGATTGATGAAAGGGAATGGGGATATGATGAGACGGAAGAGCATGTAGGCACTTTTTTATTGCAGGAAAGTGCTGGGATAGAAAGGAGAATGGTTGGAGAAAGAAAGGGTTGGACAGCTTCAGAAATCTGGAATTTCGCACAAGGTCGGTCAGCTGGCGGTCAGATGTCAGCTAGTCGACGGGTGACCAACAGCCAGCTGGACCTACTCAGTTCCATTTCCAGTAGCTTGTTTTTGCAATAGGGGAGCGTCGGTCAACTGGCAGCTAACCGACCTACATCACTTCGGTTAGCCGACAGCCAACCGACTACAGTTCGGTTCTTTTTACAGAATGAAGAAATTCCTGGCTGGGACCAGTCGGTCAGGCATCGGTCAGCTAGTGGCTAGCCAACAGGTGACTGAGTGCTGACCGAGTTTCAGTTTGGACTTGTTTTGTGGGATTTTCATGGAGAATTAAAAAACCATAATGTGTTTAAGGGCTTTTAGCTTGACATTGTGCATATGAAACTCGAAATGTCTTTTAGCTTCGGGAGAACCAATTCGTTTTATTCCGACATTTGGGTTTTCAAATACACAAGGGTCAAATGAAGGGCCTTTGCATATACTTGATAAGCTTCTTTCAAAATCTCAGTCTTGATCGTTTTGCACATGTTTCGATTTATAAACTTGTCGCGACCCCGAACCGGGACTCGGGACCGCGACGGGGTGTGGATGGGGTAATGAACTACTCCTTAATAACGATTAAACATTCCCTTAATTTCCCACAGGTTTCCGCGGTGAGGATTCCACATACACTCATAGAACATTTATATTGATGCGGAAGCGTGTAGCAAATCAAACTCTTAATCCATTCTCATCAAATAAGACGGATGATACACAAGTATGACATGATGTCAGAGTGAGCAATGATCTCATTAGCATTCCCAAAATATGATGTTAAAGTTTAAACAAAAGATCAAATTAAATTAACATTCCCCAAAAAAATAATGGCCAACAAAGGCCAGTACAACCAAAAGTATAAAACAGTATCATTCTATGAACTCCCCAAAATGTTCGCAGCTCAAAGCTAAACTGAATGTCTACATGACATCGTCAGCTTGCCATTCCACTAATCGTTGCGGTTCATCAACCGCCCCCTCTGGCTCCTCCTCAAAGGCAATAACGGGAGCTGGACCTGAGTACCACAAAAATGGGTCAGACACGACTGTCTGGCACGTGGGTGAATAGATAATACCAATAAAGAAATCAAAGCATATCATAGACATAACGAAAACTATCATAAAACAGGATGCATAGTTCATTTAAAGTACTGATGCAATATAAATCATGGGGGTATTCAAGGTACAGGAACTGACTAGATGGCAACCACACTCAAGCTAAATCCTCTCTATCACTAAGGTGATGAGAGCACATTCAGTGCATTGGGCTCGAGCACACGAAGTGACGAGAACCAACATTATATACATATACATATACATATAGCTAGGCAAGACCACGGCCGCGGAACCGGGTAACGGGACAGAACGGGATCCAAGTTGCAACTGGCGGGAGCACAAGGGGGAGGCCCAAGTCAGTTGATCAGACTGACAAGGACGTCCAAGCTTAGTGGTGCCGACTCATAGGTTACATGAGAAATCAAAACGTATACAAAACATATCAATATAAAACATTCGGGTAAGCGGGGCATGGTGCTCGTAGGCACCCATTTCATGTCATTATCAGTTCATGCATAGACAGGGCTGGCAGGGCATATCAGGTGTATAAATCAGAATTCGAGATGAAACTGGTAGGCTCGGGTAATTATACATAAAACCTGAGTAAAACAATGTAATGAAACCTTATATCATTAGGGACTATATATTGGGGCATCCATATTCAAACGACATGTATAAGGATCTTGTATGTCTATATTACCCTTAGTATGGTACTCGAATGAAAGAGGACATACTAAGTTTCCTTATGCACGTTGATGAATCTAAAAGTCCCAATACCTTTCCGAAATGGTGTTTCTTTCTATGTCATCCCCTGGGTCTTTCCAAGGTGGTAGGGCATCAGAACAACCCATCCAAACCTTTAAATACCATATCTGAAACCAATAGAAAAGACTCAGGAATTCTAGGTGAAACTCGGTCACCTGTCGGTCATCTGGCGGTTAGCCGCCGAGGTGATCGGCGGTTAGCCGCTGGCTGACCGCGGGGCTGACCGCGGTTCACCCTGCTAAAATATAGCATTCTGTGTTTCTAACCGCGCATCTCGGCTACCTAGCGGTCACATGGTTTTTGGATTGGCGGTTAGCCGCGAGCTGACCGCGCGGCTGACCGCAGTTCGCCTGTCAAAATACAGCTTTCTGTGTTTCTAACCGCATCTGGGTCGGCTAGCCGCCGGTCACCTGTCGGCTAGCCGCCAAGGTGACCGCCTGCTGACCGCCCAGCTGCGGGAACTACACATCAGGTGCAGATTTCAACCCTTTCCTTCCCAAACCATTTCACCTCCATTCCAACCATTTCCTAACTTGGAATGGGTCTATTCCCTTCCATTAAACATTTAATTCTTTCCACCAACCACCATTCCATCAATGTATTTAATTCTCCTACCAATACAAATCTCATTCAATGCAAGTACAAATATCTTTTAAGAAGTTTATAATTACCAAAATAAACTTTGATGATGAATGCATATATTCTCATAAAACTAACTAAGAGAAAAACCATGTCAATAAGTACATTTTAAAAAAATTATGAAACATAATGAACCAAATGAAATAGGAATAGTAAAAATCCACATTTTTAACAAAATAAGAACTTATTCAAATCGAATCCATTCATCCACTTGCCTTGGTCTCCAAAGTATGCTAGTCAAGCTCTAATCCACTATCAAGCTCCCAATCTACAATCTACACAAAAATCCCCAAAATACATTCATTACAACCCTAGAATGTCAAAATCAAGAAATAGATGGAGATAGCTTCCAATAATCAAGGTGAAGCACCTCCATGGCTAGAAGAATACACAACCAAGAGATGAGAAAAAGAACTTACATGAAGAGTCCTCTAATGGCAAGAGTTTGCTCAAGAGATAGCTTGGAATGGAAGGTTCTCTTAAAAAAAAATATCAAGAGG
The DNA here is from genome assembly GCA_029852735.1 of Persea americana. NCBI lineage: Eukaryota > Viridiplantae > Streptophyta > Magnoliopsida > Laurales > Lauraceae > Persea > Persea americana. Next base: position 51,499,976 of record CM056810.1, on the reverse strand, counting down.
AAGCTCTCATTGAGGGGAAGAAGATTACCACCTCCATTTTGCCTTTAGCAATAGATTTGAGAGAGGTTGAGAGATGGAGAAGCAAGGAGCAAGGTAAGTTGAAAAGAACCCTAGGGCTGGGCTGGGATTTCTTGTTCTCAAGAAAGTTGCAAGAAGAGGAAGAGAGGGAAAAGGACTCCTCCTTATATAGATAATGGCAAGGGGTCCCACAACTTAAAAGTCCAATCGAGCTAAAACATCAATCTACGGGCTTCGGACGGATTCGACGGAGAAGGAAGAATTGATCGTCGAAATTTCTACTTTCCAAAAAGTATATAGTTTACGAGTTTCGAAGACATTGAAAATAGTGTCCAGATTTTGTGTAAAAAGACTGTTTTACCCCTATCAATGACAAAGTAGGGTTTAGAGGTCTCGAATAGAAACGGAGCAAATATGAAAGTTGTTGGGAATCATAAAATACATTAAACGGAGTAATTTACAGATTTCCAGAATTATAACTAAATCCCAAAACTAATCAAGACACACTAAAAGGAACCCCCAAAGGGCCCCACTAGATCGAAAGAGTTCCCAAAATTATTCAAAGCTATAAAAAGCTATTCTAATCCAGGTTTAACCCATTTCCTCTAATCTCACTTATAGCTAAAACACGTCTTAATTAACACTAAAAGGAAACTCTCGGGGCGGGGTCTTACATCCTCCACCCCTTAGGGCATTTGGTCCACCAAATGAAATAAAATAACTAACCTCGGGTAGTAGATGCGGATACTGCTTCTGAACTTGATCCCGTAATTCCCACGTTGCCTCTTCAGGTCCGTGATTTTCCCAAAGCACTTTCACCCATTGTATAGTCCTTGTCCTCAGTTCCTGTTCTTTCGTATCGATGATCTGAATAGGCTTCTCGACATAGGTGGCATCTTCTCTAATCTCTAATGGTTCATGACGGAGTACATGTGACGCGTCGGGGACGTACTTTTTCAACATAGACACATGGAACACATTGTGTACGCCGGAAAGCTCAGGTGGTAAGGCCAATCTGTAAGCCACGTCACCAATCTTGCTCACAATATCATAGGGTCCAACGTATCTCCGAGATAATTTGCCTCTCTGTCCGAATCTCAAGGTTCCTCTAGTAGGGGACACCTTCAAGAAAACCTTATCTCCTTCCTTAAAATGTAAGTCCCTGCGATGAGAGTCTGCATAACTCTTCTGTCTACTCCGGGCTACTTTCAGACGTTCTTGGATCAACTTGACTTTATCACTGGTTTCACTCACCATAGTCGGTCCATGAAAACTGCGAATACCTACTTCTTCCCAACAGACTGGAGTTCTACACCTCCTACCATACAATGCCTCAAAAGGCGCCATCCCAATGCTCGAATGATAACTGTTGTTGTAGGCGAATTCGCAAAGCGGTAGGGTCTCATCCCATTGAGTCTTGAAATCTAGTACACACGCTCGAAGCATATCTTCAAGGGTCTGAATTGTTCTTTCCGACTGCCCATCTGTTTGTGGGTGATACGCTGTGCTGAACTGAAGCTTCGTTCCCATAGACTCATGCAAAGTCTTCCAAAATCTCGAGACGAATCTGCTATCTCTGTCCGAAGTGATGGAGACTGGCTACCCATGACTGCTGACAATCTCGTTAACAAACAACTCTGCGAGAGGTAGCATATGCATTTTCTCCCCGGTCTTCATAGGAATAAAATGAGCTGATTTGGTAAGACGGTCTACAATGACCCATATGGAGTTGTTACCTTTTCTGGTCCTTGGCAATCCTGAGATGAAATCCATGGTGATATGTTCCCACTTCCATTCCGGGATCTCTAAAGGCTGCAATAACCCTGGAGGTCTCTGATGCTCTGCCTTCACCAACTGACACGTCAAACATCGGGAAACGAAAGCTGCTATTTCCCTCTTCATGTTGTTCCACCAAAATCTGCCTTTCAAGTTCTGATACATCTTCGTGCTACCCGGATGCATAGAGTACTTCGTACTGTGCGCCTCTGTCATAATTTCATTCTTCAGATCTTCAATATTGGGCACGCATAGACGATCACGATAGAATAAGACTCCATCTACAATACGGAAATCAGGACGTTCTGCTATATGCTCTGAAATCTTGGCCAACTCTGGATCTTGCAATTGGTCGTCCTTAATCTTCCGAATGAACGAGGGTTCAGACACTGACATGTTGGCTAACATCACTCCCTCGCTTAGGGGCTGAAAATCTACCCCCAACTCTTCAAATTGCTGAAAGAAGCACGTAACTCTTAGGCTTGCCACACTTGCTGACTTCCTACTCAAGGCATCGGCTACTACATTTGCCTTTCCCGGGTGGTACTTGATCGGAAAATCATAATCTTTGATATATTCCATCCATCTTCTTTGTCTCATATTCAACTCCTTCTGAGAGAACAAATACTGTAAGCTGCGGTGATAGGAGTGGACTTCGAATTTCTCTCCGTAGAGGTAATGTCTCCACATCTTTAGTGCAAAAACGACCGCTGCTAACTCCAGGTCATGCGTTGCATAGTTCTTCTCGTGGTCCTTCAACTGACGGGATCCATAAGCAACGACTTTTCTATCTTGCATCAACACACAACCGAGTCCTATATTCGACGCATCTGTAAAAATGGTGTAACCGCCGCTCCCGGATGGTAAAGTGAGGACGGGTGCTGATGTTAATCTCTTTTTCAACTCTTGGAAGCTGGCCTCGCATTGGTCTGTCCACACATAAGGTGCACTCTTCTTGGTCAACTTTGTCAATGAAGCTGCAATCGACGAAAATCCCTGCACAAATCTTCGATAGTAACCCGCCAATCCAAGAAAACTTCTGATTTCTGACGCATTCTTCGGTCTTTCCCACTTCACAACTGCATCTATCTTGGCTGAGTCCACTGATAATCCTTCTTTGGAAATGATATGACCTAAAAATGCGACCTCTTCAAGCCAAAAAACACACTTAGTGAGCTTCGCATACAATTGATTGTCTCTTAGGAGTTGCAATGCTATCCTCAAATGCTCTTCATGCTCTTCTCTAGACTTAGAGTATACCAAAATGTCATCAATAAACACCACTGTGAATTGGTCTAAGTACTCAGCGAATATTTTGTTCATCAAAGCCATGAATACTGCTGGTGCATTCGTCAGTCCAAATGGCATCACTAGAAACTCGTACTGTCCATATCTCGTCCGGAACGCCGTCTTCGATACATCTGAATCTCTAACTCTCAGCTGATGATAACCGGATCTTAGATCGATCTTCGAAAAGTAAGCAGCACCTTGCAATTGGTCAAACAATTCATCTATCCTTGGCAATGGATACTTGTTCTTGATGGTAGCTTGGTTCAATTTCCGATAATCAATACACATCTCATGGAACCGTCTTTCTTTTTGACGAATAAAACTGGAGCTCCCCAAGGTGAGACGCTCGGTCTAATAAAACCTTTATCCAACAATTCTTGCAACTGAATCTTCAACTCTCCTAATTCCGCTGGAGCCATTCTGTATGGTGCGATAGATATCGGAGCGGTCCCCGGTAACAATTCGATGGTGAAGTCAATCTCCCTAACAGGTGGTAAACCTGGGATTTCTTCTGAAAAAATGTTTAGGAATTCGCAAACAATTGGGATCTCCTCCACCCCTTGGGACCGTTTATCCTCCGTGATAAACGCTAAATAGCATTCACATCCACTTCTCACTAGTCTATCAGCCTTCAATGCTGAGACGAATCTTGGACAAGAATTCTTTTTCTCCCCATGGAACAAAACGCCTGCTGGGGTCTCCTCTAATTTGAACGTGAGGGTCTTATGGAAACAGTCCATCGTAGCATGGTACCCTGCTAACCAATCCATTCCTAGAATGACATCAAAATCATACATCTCCAACAAAATGAGATTCGCCGGTAACACCACATCTCCTATCTTAATAGCACATTTAGGATAATACTTCCTACACACAACTTGTTTGCCTACTGGGGTGGACACCGTCAATACATACTCAAGTTCTCTAGCAGGCATATCAATCAACTTAGAAAATTTTGGAGACAAGAAGGAGTGCGTAGAGCCAGGGTCAAACAAAATCTTAGCTTCAAATCCACAAACTAGGAGTGTACCTTCCACCACGTTATCTGCCGCCTCTGCATCAGCTTGGTTAATTGCATACACTTGTCCTCGCTGCTGAGGCCTGTTCTGAGCTTGTTGCTGCCTTCCTGGCTGTGCATTCCTATTCTGTTGAGGAGGACGCTGATTCTGATTCTGTCCTTGCTGACGAGCTTGATGCTGCTGTGGAGGTCTATATTGTTGCTGTGGAGCCTATTGCTGGAGCGGCCTGGGCTGGTTCTGTACGGCTAGTGCATTCTGAGGTGGTGCCTGGCGCTGTGTTCCTTGTTGTTGCTGGTTCTGTCTGTTGGTACCTTGCCCAGCCTGTCTTGGGCAGTCCTTGAGCTGGTGTGCCATGGATCCACATCTGAAACATGCTCCCGTAATCGTACGGCATTGAGCACTCTCATGGGGTTTTTACCACAATGAACGCAAACTAGAGCATTCTGCACGTTTTGTTCATGCCTCGGTCGTTTGTTCTGATGGTTCCTTGGTTGGTGATTCTGTTGGTGAGCTGGTGCCTTTCCTTGGATCTTGAGGATCTTGTTGTTCAGGTTCTCGAATTTATAGGCCCTTCTCACAGCCTCTTCAAAAGTGATAGGTGGTACAACACCCGTGGCATCCCTCTCAATGATCGGGTTAAGTCCTTCAAGGAACTTCATTATCTTTTTCTCCACAGTGTCAATTAACTCGAGGGCATATCGAGACAACCTTTCGAACTTCGTGAGGTACTCTTGAACGGTCGTGTTACCTTGTACGAGCTGCTGGAATTCAATGGCCTTTTGCCTCTTCACATGTGTCGGTACATACTTGTCACCGAATTGCCTCTTGAAACTTGTCCAAGCCTCTGCGTCTGCTATGGTCCTATACTCAGCCTTGATTGTTTTCCACCATATATCCGCTAGGCCAGTGAACATGGAAGCGATGACTTGCACTTGCTGTCTACCGGTACATCTAAATATCTCAAAGATGTTCTCTGTATGCTCCAACCAGTCATCTGCAGCTAATGGGTCCTCATGCCCAGTGAACTCCTTGGGACCCCTCTTCCTAAACTTTTCATACAACGCATTGGGATCATGTTCCCTATTGTTAATGACAATCTGAGTGCCTAGAGGTTGCGCTGGTGCCGGTTCAGGTCTCCTTTCTAACACTTCTAACAACTGCCTTTGCATCGTAGCCATCTCCCTAGCATGCTCTTTATCCTTCCTGGCCATTTGCTCCTGCAATCTGGCTTGACTTTCATTGGCTTGACGTTGCTGGTCAAGCATGGCTTGCATCATCTGTTGAAATTGATTCTGCATGTTTGGATCCGGAGTACCGTTTCCTAGTGGCCCGGTGTGTTCACTATTGCTTGCGGTGGGATTGTCGGTTACGGGTCTTTTTCGAGGTGGCATATCACTGTAAAACAAATTGTTAGCACATAAATTCATATAAGGGTTGCACATTGCTCACACGAGTCTAACTAATGAAAAGACTAACGAAAAGTCTAACGGATCCTCGCCACGTCCTTAGGATTTCTAGTTTCTTTTAATTGCCTGAAACACGTCTCGCTCTGATACCAGTCTGTCGCGACCCCGAACCGGGACCCGGGACCGCGACGGGGTGTGGATGGGGTAATGAACTACTCCTTAATAACGATTAAACATTCCCTTAATTTCCCACAGGTTTCCGCAGTGAGGATTCCACATACACTCATAGAACATTTATATTGATGCGGAAGCGTGTAGCAAATCAAACTCTTAATCCATTCTCATCAAATAAGACGGATGATACACAAGTATGACATGATGTCAGAGTGAGCAATGATCTCATTAGCATTCCCAAAATATGATGTTAAAGTTTAAACAAAAGATCAAATTAAATTAACATTCCCCAAAAAAATAATGGCCAACAAAGGCCAGTACAACCAAAAGTATAAAACAGTATCATTCTATGAACTCCCCAAAATGTTCGCAGCTCAAAGCTAAACTGAATGTCTACATGACATCGTCAGCTTGCCATTCCACTAATCGTTGCGGTTCATCAACCGCCCCCTCTGGCTCCTCCTCAAAGGCAATAACGGGAGCTGGACCTGAGTACCACAAAAATGGGTCAGACACGACTGTCTGGCACGTGGGTGAATAGATAATACCAATAAAGAAATCAAAGCATATCATAGACATAACGAAAACTATCATAAAACAGGATGCATAGTTCATTTAAAGTACTGATGCAATATAAATCATGGGGGTATTCAAGGTACAGGAACTGACTAGATGGCAACCACACTCAAGCTAAATCCTCTCTATCACTAAGGTGATGAGAGCACATTCAGTGCATTGGGCTCGAGCACACGAAGTGACGAGAACCAACATTATATACATATACATATACATATAGCTAGGCAAGACCACGGCCGCGGAACCGGGTAACGGGACAGAACGGGATCCAAGTTGCAACTGGCGGGAGCACAAGGGGGAGGCCCAAGTCAGTTGATCAGACTGACAAGGACGTCCAAGCTTAGTGGTGCCGACTCATAGGTTACATGAGAAATCAAAACGTATACAAAACATATCAATATAAAACATTCGGGTAAGCGGGGCATGGTGCTCGTAGGCACCCATTTCATGTCATTATCAGTTCATGCATAGACAGGGCTGGCAGGGCATATCAGGTGTATAAATCAGAATTCGAGATGAAACTGGTAGGCTCGGGTAATTATACATAAAACCTGAGTAAAACAATGTAATGAAACCTTATATCATTAGGGACTATATATTGGGGCATCCATATTCAAACGACATGTATAAGGATCTTGTATGTCTATATTACCCTTAGTATGGTACTCGAATGAAAGAGGACATACTAAGTTTCCTTATGCACGTTGATGAATCTAAAAGTCCCAATACCTTTCCGAAATGGTGTTTCTTTCTATGTCATCCCCTGGGTCTTTCCAAGGTGGTAGGGCATCAGAACAACCCATCCAAACCTTTAAATACCATATCTGAAACCAATAGAAAAGACTCAGGAATTCTAGGTGAAACTCGGTCACCTGTCGGTCATCTGGCGGTTAGCCGCCGAGGTGATCGGCGGTTAGCCGCTGGCTGACCGCGGGGCTGACCGCGGTTCACCCTGCTAAAATATAGCATTCTGTGTTTCTAACCGCGCATCTCGGCTACCTAGCGGTCACATGGTTTTTGGATTGGCGGTTAGCCGCGAGCTGACCGCGCGGCTGACCGCAGTTCGCCTGTCAAAATACAGCTTTCTGTGTTTCTAACCGCATCTGGGTCGGCTAGCCGCCGGTCACCTGTCGGCTAGCCGCCAAGGTGACCGCCTGCTGACCGCCCAGCTGCGGGAACTACACATCAGGTGCAGATTTCAACCCTTTCCTTCCCAAACCATTTCACCTCCATTCCAACCATTTCCTAACTTGGAATGGGTCTATTCCCTTCCATTAAACATTTAATTCTTTCCACCAACCACCATTCCATCAATGTATTTAATTCTCCTACCAATACAAATCTCATTCAATGCAAGTACAAATATCTTTTAAGAAGTTTATAATTACCAAAATAAACTTTGATGATGAATGCATATATTCTCATAAAACTAACTAAGAGAAAAACCATGTCAATAAGTACATTTTAAAAAAATTATGAAACATAATGAACCAAATGAAATAGGAATAGTAAAAATCCACATTTTTAACAAAATAAGAACTTATTCAAATCGAATCCATTCATCCACTTGCCTTGGTCTCCAAAGTATGCTAGTCAAGCTCTAATCCACTATCAAGCTCCCAATCTACAATCTACACAAAAATCCCCAAAATACATTCATTACAACCCTAGAATGTCAAAATCAAGAAATAGATGGAGATAGCTTCCAATAATCAAGGTGAAGCACCTCCATGGCTAGAAGAATACACAACCAAGAGATGAGAAAAAGAACTTACATGAAGAGTCCTCTAATGGCAAGAGTTTGCTCAAGAGATAGCTTGGAATGGAAGGTTCTCTTAAAAAAAAATATCAAGAGGAAGCTCTCATTGAGGGGAAGAAGATTACCACCTCCATTTTGCCTTTAGCAATAGATTTGAGAGAGGTTGAGAGATGGAGAAGCAAGGAGCAAGGTAAGTTGAAAAGAACCCTAGGGCTGGGCTGGGATTTCTTGTTCTCAAGAAAGTTGCAAGAAGAGGAAGAGAGGGAAAAGGACTCCTCCTTATATAGATAATGGCAAGGGGTCCCACAACTTAAAAGTCCAATCGAGCTAAAACATCAATCTACGGGCTTCGGACGGATTCGACGGAGAAGGAAGAATTGATCGTCGAAATTTCTACTTTCCAAAAAGTATATAGTTTACGAGTTTCGAAGACATTGAAAATAGTGTCCAGATTTTGTGTAAAAAGACTGTTTTACCCCTATCAATGACAAAGTAGGGTTTAGAGGTCTCGAATAGAAACGGAGCAAATATGAAAGTTGTTGGGAATCATAAAATACATTAAACGGAGTAATTTACAGATTTCCAGAATTATAACTAAATCCCAAAACTAATCAAGACACACTAAAAGGAACCCCCAAAGGGCCCCACTAGATCGAAAGAGTTCCCAAAATTATTCAAAGCTATAAAAAGCTATTCTAATCCAGGTTTAACCCATTTCCTCTAATCTCACTTATAGCTAAAACACGTCTTAATTAACACTAAAAGGAAACTCTCGGGGCGGGGTCTTACAAAACTTCAACCATGTTTTGAATTGTTTCAAGCACTAGTAAGGGGATTACTTCTTAATTTTCGTTTTGCTATAGCTTATGCTATTCACGATCAGTCTTGCTTGCCCCGTTTTGATAAGTGATTTCCCCTATCTTCTATCTATTTTGTATATGTTTCGCTTGGTGTTGTCCATTCATGTTTTTGGGTGAACACCACTGAGCTTGGACTGTCCCTTCGGTCTGATCCACTGTCTGGAGGTCCTTAAACACTTTGACTATCTGCAGATTAGCCGTACATTATATATGTACATCCTATTCTGTTCCAGTAAAAAGGTACCCGTCTACCTTTGATGGTACGAGACCCTATTTTCTTTTATTCTATTATGTTCTGTTTACTCTTTTGATCTTGTATGATAGAGAAAGAATGGGCCCAAATGTGGGTTATCTATTCATGATATTATAAGTATTCATGCTAGTTTTGTTATCTGAAACACGTCTCAGCGTTGTATTTGTTTTAAATTTAGTAAACAGTTTTAGCAATGTTTCTTCAACATTTGTTGTTTTATGCTTTTCTCTAAATTGATTTCTTACTAAAACCGTCGTGTTTGATTCTTGTCTTTTGGTGCTCAGGCGCAGTCGGCACTGCCCTTGAAGAGGAGTGCCCTAAGGAGGTTGTTGAGCCACCCCTAGCTCGCGAGCGGCAACCCGATGACGTCATCTAGACGTTAGGTGGGATCTTAAGACACATAACCTTTGGGCTAAGGTTATTCATTTTGATTGTTTTGGGATTGTGTTGGCCTCTGTTGGCCTCTTTTTGGGTTATAACTAACTAATACGCTTTTGTTAGCTTTAACTTGAAATGAACTTGGGAAATGTCATGTTTATGTTTCTCCCTCTGAAACTCATGTCTAGAACAATTTTATTTATGCAAGTTACATATTTTATATTATATGATTTGTCTTGACGTGATTTGCTACACGCTCCCGCAACCATTGATCATGTGAGTTTCCGTCCCACGTGTTTCGCTAGGATCCTCACCGTGGCAACATGTGGGATAATCATCACTTATTTAATAATCGCACAACAACAGTCGCGGGCCCGGATCTTGGTCCGGGTTCACGACAAGACTAGTATCAGAGCGGGACATGTTTCAAGCACTTAAAAGAAACTAGAAAATCTTAGGGACATGGAGAAGATCCGTGAGTTAGTTAAATCATTTAGTATGGGACTAAGATACCTACCAAACCATGTCGTTACGTACTAATATTTTGTTTTACAGAATCATTCCTCCAATGAAAGCACCAATAACTCAGAATGCTTCGGGTAGTAACAGTCATGAGACCGATCCGGTCAATCCACCTACAGTGGCACAATTTCAAGAACTCCTTCAAGCTATGCTAGAGCAACAGAGGCAAGCAAATGAAAGTCAAGCTACGTTATAAAGGCAAGAGAATGAGAATCAAGTTAGATTCCAAGAGCAAATGGCTAAGAAAGATGAACAAATGGCTTAAGTTCAAAGACAACTTCGGAGGTTTTACAGAACAGACCTCAACCCCAACCTATGCAACCATTCAGTCCAAACATTGTCATCAACAATAGGGACCATGACCCTAACCTTCTGTTTGAGAGGTTCAGGAAGAGGGCACCCAAGGAATTCATGGGTCCTGAAGACCCGTTGACTGCAGATGACTGGTCGGCAAACACCAAGAAGATTTTCGATGTTTTCACGTGCACAGGACGGCAACAAGTGTACCTTACTGCTTCCTTATTCTATGGGCTTGCTGACACATGGTGGCAGACGGTTAAAGAACCGTATCTGACAATGGCCAATGAGGGTACTTGGGAAGCTTTCAAGACTCAGTTTTCAGACAAGTACATCCCTTCTCATGTCAAGAGGCAGAATGCAATAGAGTTCCAGCAACTTAAACAAGGGAGTATGACTGTTCTCGAATATGTCACCAAATTCGAGAGGTTGGCTAGGTATGCCCTGGAGCTCGTTGACACGGTGCAGAAGAAGATCACTAAGTTCTTGGAAGGGTTGAATCCAATCGTTGAGAGAGATGCCACGGGAGTAGTGCCACTTACTACTTTCGATGAAGCTGTCAAATGGGCATACAAGTTTGAGAACATAAACAACAAGATCATCCAAGAAAGGAAGCAGTTCAACCAGCAGAATTAGAGACAACAACAGAACAAGAAGCCAAGGCAAGATCAGAATCCTCCAAGGCAGGGGGCATGTGGACATTGTGGAAAGAACCTCGACACCAATCAATGTCTCAAGGCTACAGGCGCATACTTCAGATGTGGGTCATTAGATCATGCAATCAAGGATTGTCCCATTTTACAGAATCAGGCCAATAGGAATCAACAACCAAGACAAGCAGCTCCTCGAAACCAACCTCCAGTTCAAAATCGAGCTAGGCAGCCTCGGCAACAATAGCAGCAAGGCAGACCACAAGCCCGGAATCAGATTGCTCGTCCTCCCCAACAAAACAGGAATGCGCAAGGGAGACCAAATCAGTAGTTAAGGCATACATTCATTTTGGAAAGGTTCAAGCGGAGAATTTGATGAAGAAGCTTCCGATCTATGGAAGAAGATTGGCTTTCCATCTACCGAAGCTGTCGGAACGACAAAGGAAGCAGACACAGGGTCTTCTACGTCAGCAAGTGTCTCCATAGGAGTGAGAATTGGCTGAACTTGCTGAGTATTAGCTTCACTTGACGATATGTCATGTTCTGGCTCTGAATCCAAATCCGTGTCTTGTATGATAAACACGAAGGAGACAGCAAACTGCCCCCAGCCTTTTGTTTTGTCTTCTTTGCTTTGGTGGTGATTACCAAAGGCTTTGAAGATTTGAGGGAGCCAACGAAGGGTGATTGACTGCTCTCTTCGGATTTTCCCGAAGGTTTGTTTTCTTCCAGTGATTGCTAAGAAGCCTTGCCTTTATCTTTTTGGAGATTCTCAGCAAAGGATGCTATTTCTTCCTCCTCCTTTTTCTTTTTCATCCTTGTACATCTGAGAACTGCAAAATGAACTTCTTTTCCTTTGAAAGGCTTTCTATCTGCAAAAACTCGATGTATCAAGTCGTCGTTGCCAACGAACTGGATGCACTGATGTAGAGTTAAAGGGACGACACCATTCTCATTTACCTAGGGGCGTCCGAGAAGGATGTTATAGCATGACGGGGTCTTTTTGCATACACCGTGACTTCAGAGATAAGATCACCAATTTGCAACTTGAACCTGATTTTGCTGATAGGCCTTTGAGTGCCTCCATTGTATCCAAAGATGGATACAGCTGTGTGACTCAACTTGCTACGTGGGATACCCAGCTCTTCAAGTGCCGAAAAAGAGATGAGGTTGAGTGCAGAACCTAGGTCGATCTGGACTCTATATATTGGTATCTCTTTGATGTACCCTATGAAGTACAAGGGTCGATTGTGCTTTGTCTCGCCCAGCAGGAGGTTTTCCTTATCAAAGGCGATGGTTACACTTGTCGCTTTTTGAACCGAGAGGCATTCAATGCAAGATCCCTCAGCTTTCTTCTTTTCTCCCTTGAGGAAGTATCTGATTTCTTGACCCTATAGTCCATTTCAATTTGTAGGACTTGCGGGGCATGTTTGTCAACATCCGCATTCAGTATTTGCAGTTCTGAAATGAGGTTATCACGAGTGTGTGGAGACATTCGTAATAAGTCTAGGATGTGCGGTCGTGCAGGTACGTGTTTGAAGTGCTCAATCATGTCATACTTCAAAAGCCTCATTGGGGCTTGCATTTCCATTATTGTTGCCACTTGGGGTGTTTACAACTTGTTTTCCCAAAGGGTTTTCCATAAGAAGAATAAGGTTGGTTGTAATCTTTGTGGTAATCCCGGCCAGAGCAGGTACCTCTACCAACTTCAAGAGCTTCTGGAGAAGGGTTTTCGTTTGGAAGATCACCCTCGGGTTTAAAGGGTTGATCCCTCTCATTTACAAAAGATGTTTCTGCTTTAGTATTGCTGTCTTCAATGATTGCGTTGCACGGAGCATTTTCCAAGAATAAGTCCTGAACAACATCCATCAACTTTTCTTCCTTCTTGAATAATTTATCAGTCCAGACATCACCTATGAGGTTAGGTATCTGGGACCAGTTGACTAGGTTTTCATTGAAGAAGACTTCATCGGCCGGAGCTTCTTCAAGATAATCAGTCGAAAGAGGCATGAGTTCCAATGTCACAGTTTCAAGAAACGAAGCCTGAGAAAGCGATATCTCAGTGGAAGTCACTTGAGAAGATGTAGCCCCGGAAGATATACTACCAAATGTGGTCTGAGAGTATGTGTCTTCAGCAGATGAGGCTTTAGAGGAACTATCATCCTGAACTATCACATTGTGGGTTGCTCCGATAGGAGACATTTCTAGAATGGACTATTGGGAATCGGACTCATCCTCGGATGTAAGAGGATCATCAATCCAGCAGCCTTTTTTGTTTTCAGGAGTTACTAGAGGAGATACCTATAAATTTTTAGGGACTTCCGGTTCTGGATTTTAATTGTGACGAGGCTCATTGATATAATCTTACTATTGTTCTTCGGCAAGATATTGCAAGATCCTCGCATTTCCCATGGGATCAGGCATGGGAGCCAAATCTTCTTCTTCATCTGCCCCTTGTGGTTCATCCTAATTGGATTCCCCTTAAGCAATGGTGTGTGCTGGGTCAATAACAGCCTCTTGGTCCTCTTCATCATCAAACCAGGACCCTTATGGCTGTAATGGATTATACCAGATTACTGGCATGAGGTGAGATTCAAGAGCCCATTCTTTGTCGAAGAGGTATTCTCCTGTTTCAAGGGATTCTTCCCACTCGTCCGTGTCACTGGACTCATATCCATTCATGGAGAATCCGATCATTGAATAGCAAGAGTATAATGCCCCCTACGTAGTTTCATTTCTGAGTTGTGGTGGCATCAAATCACTGAGAGTGAATTTTCTTGCTGCCTTTGAAGTCTTGGGAAGGAACTCTTCTATTGGCCCCAGTGAAGCGGTAGAGAAGGTCTCTGCCTTTTCATAGACTTCTTGTTTTAATTGAGCCTTCTCCTACTGTTTGAGCTTGTGGAGATGGTGTTGAGCCGTCAGCTTTGTTTGGACAATCTCCAAATTTTCATCTTCAAGGAGATTGAGATGCACCCATAGGGGTTATCCATCTGGTGTTGGGTAAGGGACCAGCTCTTGGGTCGTTTGAGTTCTTTTTATCACCTTGAAGGAAGTAGTGATCTTCTCCTTTGGTTACTTTGATTTTCATCCATACGACACCATGTTGACGAAGGCAAACATGTAGTTTTTGTCAAAGGTGATGACTCCATTTTTCCACATCTCATTGATATTCTCTCTCACAACGAAGCATTGATTGAGAAGATGCGAGATCATTTGTTGGTATGGACAATACCAAGGATCGTTAGTTTTGCCAACATCTCCCGGTCTTTTGGGGTCAAGCAATGCTAAAAGAGCCCTGAAGATTTCTTCAATATCTTCATGGAACGGGTATTTCTTCTCTACTCATTCTTTGAAGGCATCTGTCGCGACCCCGAACCGAGATCTGGGCCCGCGAGTGATAATAAACATAGTTACAACAATAAACATACGAATATACACTCATTTAATTTCCCACAGGTTTCCGCGGTGAGGATATCATATACACTCACAAAATATTTACATTGGTGCGGAAGCGTGTAGCAAACCAAATTGGTAACTCAGTCCATAATACAAGACTGATAAACAAATATAAATGAGATGATGTCAGAGAGAGCAATGATCTCATTGGCATTCCCAAAATATAAAGTTAGAAGTTTAAACACAAATGTAAGTTGATTTAAACATCCCCAAAAATAATGGCCAACAAAGGCCACTACAACCAAATGAACTAAAAGTAAAACAATAACCCCCAAAGATGCTTCGCAACTCAAAGCTAGACCAAATGTCTAAATGACATTGTCAACTTGCCATTACACTAAGGGTTGTGGTTCACTGACCGCCTCCTCTGGCTCCTCCTCAAAGGCAATAACGGGGACCGGACTTGAGTACCACAAAAACGGGTCAAACATGATGGTCTGGCATGTGGGTGAATAGATAATACAATAAAAGAAATCAAAGCATAACTTAAAACATAATGAAATCTTATTAAAACAATAATTGTCATAAAACAGGATGCATTGTTTATTTAAAATACAAATGCAATATAAATCATGTAGGGTAATCAAGGAACAGAGACTGACAAGATGGCAACCACACCTAAGCTAAATCCTCCATCACTAATGTGATGAGAGCACACTAAAGGCATTGGTCTCTAAGCACACGAGGTGGCGAGAAACAACTATATACATATATAAATATACTGAGCAAAACCACAGCCGCTGAACCGAGTGACAAGACAGAACAGAATTCAAACTGCAGCTGATAGAAGCTAAAGGGGGACCCCAAGTCGGTGGATCAAACCGACAATGTCGTCCAAGCTTAGTGGTGCCAACTCATAGGTCAAAACGCATTCAAAACATATACATATTTGAAAGGGTGTATAACACCCAAAACAAACTGAACAAAAAGGGCTCACGAGTGCATTTATCACAAAGTGTCTTATCAAAATGCGTAAGGCGAACAAAAGTTCATAATACAAATTTCAGTAACCAAAAGTGGCATTTGCATTTAACACGAGATGACTGTCTAAAACAAATGAAATTCGAATAAAAACTAACTAAATGGATCTCTACGTAAATCCGGACCATGTATCGAGGTTTTAGGGTTTGGACAATATGCATAAGAGTCACGTATGTCGGTTTGGTCATTCACTTAGTACTCATTAAGATTTGGAGACGTTCCGAGATCCCTATACAATTAATAAGTCCCAAAATACTCGATACATTTCTAGGATGAAATATTTTCTAAATATAACTCCTTATGTCATCCCCTAGGTCTTCCCAAGGCGTTAGGACATCAAATCAATCCAACCGAACCTTAAAACACCCTTCTTGAAAACACTAGGAAAGACCCAGGAATTCTACACCGTTCGCTCGAGCGAACAAGGGGTTCACTCGAGTGAATGGCTTTCTGGAAGGGTTCGCTCGAGCGGACATGGGTTCGCTCAAGTGAACTAATCCGAGTCAGGAAGGTTCGAGCGAACTAGAAAGGTGGCTCAAGCGATCAAGTCTCTGGAAGGGGGTCGCTCGAGCATACCATGGGTTGCTCGAGAGACCTAGCTTCTAGGAGGGTTGGCTTGAGCGAGCCTGGAGGTTTGCTCGAGCCAACCATGTTTTGGAAGGGGTTCACTCTAGCGAATGTGGGTTCGCTCGAGCGAACTGCTTCAAAACCTACAGTTCTGTGCAGTCCGAGTTCCCTTCTTTTCCACTTCTCAAACCTCCTTTGTAACAATACTTTCCCACAACCATTTACTTCCCTTTTGCTTTCCAACAACCACTTCTACTCCTCCAACAAAAAACCTCCAAACCATTAACTCCCATTCATTTCTAAGCTCATTCATTACAAAAACATCCATCATTAATGAAGTCAACGACAAAACAACTTTAGCAAATAAATGTATACGTTCTTAAGAGAATATTCAAGAAGATTAGCCCAACCATATGCACATTTTAAAAGACATTATAAACCAAAGAAATATAAGAGAGAAATAAATCATAAAATCCATGTTTTTCCATAAAATGAGAAAGCATTCAAATTAATCTAGTCATCCACTTGCCTTGGCTCCAAATTGGCTAATAAAGCTCTAATTACACTCTCCAAGCTCAAATCACTAATCTACACAAAAACCCCCAAAAATAAACCTATTACAAACCCTAACATGGCCAAATCAAGAAATAAGAAGAGAAAGCTTCCAATAATGGAGGTGAAGCTCCTCTAAGACTAGAAGAACACATATCTAAGAGATGAGAGGAAGAGCTTACATGGAGGGTTCTCAAATAGCCAAAGCTTGCTCAAAGAGTGCTCTGGGGTTGGTGGATTTCTCCACAAATGGTACCAATGTGAAGCCTTCATGGAGAGGAAGAAGAAAATGGTCTCCATTTCTTTTGTAGCAATAGGTTGGTATGGATTTGGAGATGGAGAAGCAAGAAGAAAAGAGAGCAAACCCTAGGTGGCTGGAACTTCTTCTCAAAAGAAAAGTTGCAAGAAAACGAAGAAAGAAGAGGACTCCTCCTTATAAAGAAAGTGGGGATGGGTCCCTCCACCTAAGAATCTTGTGGTGCTTAAAACATCGACTTCCGGGCCTCGGATGGATTCGACGAAGAAGGAAGAATTGTTCGCCGAAATTTCTAGTTTCCAAAAAGTATATATTTCACAGGTTTTGGAGACATTGAAAATAGTGTCCAAATTTTTGTGCAAAAGACTGTTTTACCCTTATCATTAGCAAAGTAGGGTCTAGAGGTCTTGAAAGGAAATAGGGCAAACATGAAGGTTGCAGGGAATAATAAAATAGATCAAACCGAGCAAAAATACAGATTTTCAGAATTACTATATAAACCCAAAGCCACTCAAAACACAACAAAGGAACCCCCAAAGGGCCCCACTAAATCAAAATGTTCTAAAAATGATCCAAAGCTATGTAAAAGCTATTCTAATCCAATATTAACCAAAATCCACTAATCTCACTTAAAACTAAAACACGACTTAATTAGCATTAATCAGAAACTCTCGGGGCGGGGTCTTACATCATCAGAGAGCTCAGGTTTCTTACCTGCAGCTTTGTTTTCACGTTTCTTTGGCGGCTGAGGAGCTGACTTGGTTTGCACATTGAGAACCTCCTTTTTTTCTTTGGCATTGAGGTTGGAATGGCGGTCGGCTCTTTCTTTGATGATTTCTGACTGTTCAGGTCTTTGATCACCATTTCAGCCTCCATGGATGCTTCTAAGAGTTCTCCTAGGTTCTTTGATTTATTGCCGATGATCATAGAGCGGATCCTCGCTCTCATGTTGTTACGGAAGATGTCGACCAGCGAAGCTTGTGGCGGTACATCTGAGCATTTGTACACCATTGCCTTCCACTTGTGAATGAAGTCATATGTTAACTCATTCTCTCCATATTTTAGGCTGCAGAGCTGAGCCATGGTAACAGGATGATCCTAACCTTTGAAGTAGGTCAGGAAGCGTGTCTCTAACATGGTACAATTTTGAATAGAGTCATCTAGCAGAGTGGAGTACCAATCAAAGGCTGTACCTTTTAGGGTACTTGCAAAGAGATGGATCTTGACGGCATCTTGATCCACAATAGCACCTGTCAGTATCTTGAAATGAATGACATGCTATATGGGAAAACCTTTCCTCGTGTATGTTTGGAGAGTAGGTTGTTTAAACTTTGTAGGGAACGACATCGAGTCTATCCATAAGGGATATGGTGGCTTGATTCCATGCTCTTTTAGTGTATTCTCTTATTTTGGTTTGGCAATGATATCATCAACGTCCTTTTTGGTAACGGCGGGTGACTCATCATCTCCTTTGTTTGCTTCATCATTTGGAGGGACTTCATTGTTTGGTGGACGTTGGAAAGTAAGAAGGAGGTTTTCCATTAGAGCCTCTATTCTCTACAAACCTTGCTCCAGCTGCTGAATGCATGCAGTCACGTCATCATGCGGCGGAGGTTGCTCAAAGTTTGTAACCACAACGTTCACCCTTCGAGAGTGGAATGAGGATATCGTCTAGGTGACTAAGTAGGTACTCATTCTTTTGGATGAAGAGCCCGAGGAATGGTTTCTTCGATGTCCTTGGCTTAAAAGAGCGAGAGAATCCGCCTGATGTCTTCGTGTCCTGGTGATGCTGCGAGTCAGCAGTCGTCTGACATGAATTTTAGTTGTCAATCTATGGCGCCTTCTGGTTTTTCCAGCCATATGGACAACAGTAACTTGGTCGGTTCTTTATTTCTCGACCCATTTTTTAGAGACCTAAATGTAGAATGTTGGGTTCTTTGCTTCTCTAGTCTCTTTTGTCGATATGCTGCGAGGCGACGTATGTGACAAGCAATTTGAGCTTTGATTAGCTCTGGTTGGGCTCTAGCGATGAAGGATGTGCTCCCTCGAGTGCAGCAGCCGAGCTTGTCTTCCTTGAAGCTTGGCACGGAAAGGATCTGGACACGGTCCTTTGCCTGTCGGAGTGAAGCTTTGAATTTTTCGAGTTCGGCCACTGTTGAGATGAAGGGTCAAACTGAAGGAGTATAGGCCTTAGCAGTTTCTTACAAGGGCCTTGTGATGCATGATTTGATTTTGGGCTTATAGGAGTGAGCCGGCTCATGCTGAGTTGGTTTTGTTGTTTGGCGGAAGGCGGGTCTATTCTCCTTTATGTAAGAGAGGGTAGAACTGGTTCTCCTTAAGAAGAGCCAGGTATGCTGGCTTTGTAGATGTTTAGGACCTTCTCTATTTTGGTGAAGGTCTTAGGGACCAAGTCTTGGGGAGGCCTGGTTCTTCGCAGGTTGAGGCTTCGCGGGAGTGCCGAGGGCTTCAGGCTTCTTGATGACTGCCTTTGGTGTCAGGGCAGTGACATGTCCAGAGGCAGTTTTTTGCTACTTGGCAGGTGCAGTTTCTTCTACGGGGAGTGGGAATGGTCCTAGTGACCCGAAGACAATGGTCTGGGGAGTAGAGGTCGACCGGTGTTTTGAGAGTTGCCGAGGGAAATGACACTTCGGCAGCTAGCAGGGCGCTTGTGAGCGCGCATGTTTTGCTTCTTTTGAAGCATGAGTTAGTACTTATTTTCATCGAAAGTAATAGTCAAAGAAGCTGCCATTGTTAGTTTCGAAAAAAGTTCTGAAATAAGACCACATCCATTAGTAAACACAAGAATATAATGATCATAAATGGAAAAAAGAACTATGGTTTTGTCTTTTCAAATCACTCGAGGGGACATGGCCCGACCCAAGCGAAGTGAGGAAGGTAAAAAGCCATAGAAGGTATAATTATTCTAATTGCAAGTATGGTAGGCTCAGAATGAGCGTTCCAATGACTGCTAGAAGCAATTGTAAACCTCAATTCAAATTACCGAGAAGCAAGGCTCACTCGAGGCAAAGTGAATATAAGGCTGAAGGTACAGATGTGTCGGTCGCGAATGCAGCAGACCCGAAAGGACATACTAGCACCGCTAAGCACAAATGTTGCAAATCACACCCTTGGAATGGATACGAGATGGGATTTTTTGAAAGGCCAAGATTGGATTCATAAAAGAGAGCAAATAGTATTTCAATCCGAATGCAAGCTACAAACATATCTGCGAGCATTTATCCGAAAGGGAAGAACCAAGATTTCTCATATTTGAACCCAAAAATCACGGAGGCTTTTTCTTTTAAGGGCAAGATCAAAATCATCAAAGAGAGTAAGTGGTATTCCAATCCGAACGCAAGCTACAAATATTTCTGCGAGCTTTTATCTGAAAAGGAATGAACCAAGATTTCTCATATCTAAACCCAAAAGTGAGGGAAGTTTTTTTTTTTTTTTTTTTTTTTGAAAGGTCAAGATCGAATTCATCAAAGAGAGAAAATGGTATTCCAATCCGAACACAAGCTACAAAAATTTCTGCAAGCTTTTATCCAAAAGGGAATGAACCAAGATTTCTCAGGTCTGAACCCAAAAGTGACGGAAGTTTTGTTTTTTTCAAGAGATTTTTTTTTAAGATTTTTTTTTTTTTTTTTTGAAGAAAGATTGAAGAGTACACACATGTCTCCAATTTGGTCTTATTAAACCTTAGTAGATAGATCAGCCCCCAGGTAATGGTACGATTACTTAATGAACTCATTTGAAGGACCCTTGCCTCGAACAGTCTAGCTGCCTCCACACTCTAGACAAAGCTTTTCTTAAATCTACTTTGGTCAAAGAACGCAAGCCATCAAAGATAGCAAATGGCCCCCCTCTGATCCGAACGTCAACTACAAACATTTCTGTGAGCTATTGTCCAAAAAAAGAGGAAGATCCAAATTTCTCAAATCTGAATCCAAGAGTTAGAAATCAGATTTTTTTTTTTTTTTTTAAATCAAGGAGAGCAAATGGCCCTTCTTGATTCGAATGTCAACTCAAACATTTCTGCGAGCGATTGTCCAAAAAAGAGAAAGAACCAAAGTTTCTCAAATATGAAAAGTTTGAAATCAGATTTTATTTTTTTTTTAAATTAAAGAGGGCAAATGGCCCTTCCCTGATCCGAACGTCAACTCAAACATTTCTGCGAATGATTGTCCGAAAAAGAGAAAGAACCAAAGTTTCTCAAATCTGAAAAGCTTGAAATCAGATTTTTTTTGTTATCGAAATCAAAGAGAGCAAATGGCCTTCCCTGATCCAAATGTCAACTCAAACATTTCTGCTAGCGATTGTCCAAAAAAGAGAAAGAACCAAAGTTTCTCAAATCTGAAAAGTTTGAAATCAGATTTTTTTTGTTTTGAAATCAAAGAGAGCAAATGGCCCTTCCCTGATCCAAACGTCAACTCAAACATTTCAGCGAGTGATTGTCCCAAAAAAAAAAAAAAAAGAACCAAAGTTTCTCAAATCTGAAAAGTTTTAAAGCGGAATTTTTGTTTTTTTTTTTTTTGTTTTTTTTCTGAAAGATCCCTATCGAACTCATCAAAGAGAAAAGATGACCCATTCCCCGATACAAATGATAGCTGCAAACATTTCTATGAGCTATCAAGTCCGAAGAGGAAAGGATCAAGGTTTCTCAAAATTGAATCCAAAATGAGAAATCATTTTTTTTTTTTTTGAAAGATCCCTATCGGACTCATTAAAGAGAAAAGATGGCCCATTCCTCGATACGAATGATAGCTGCAAATATTTCTGTAAGCTATCAAGTTCAAAAAGGAAAGGATCAACTTTTCTCAAAATTGAATCCAAAATTGGAAATCAGATTTTTTTTTTTTTTTTTATGAAACGAGAAAGAGTGGAGATAAACTCAAAGATAGAAATTTCGAAACAATCACTTCTCATATTTTTTTGTTTAGATGCAAATTCCAACATAAGCTACCAACTAGAAAAGGAACCAAGGAATCTAAGCATCAACCTCTTAAATGAACGGGTCCACTGAATATGCCACCTTAATGGACTCGGCTCTTCTTCGGTCCCGGGACCACTGAGGTCGGTAAACGTGAGAGTCTGTGGGGCCCAACCCTTTCGTGCCCAGGGGGCGGAAAAAAGCAAGCATCAATATTTTTTTGTACGGATGTGCCTGATTTTCTACTCCACTTGGAATTTAGAAATGGTGGTCCGGAGATCTACCTTCACAAGTAGAAAAGGAAATCAACTTTTTCTAACTTTCATTGCACATATATATTTAAAAAAAGAGACATGTTTTTGCCATGAAAGGCTATTTTTGTTTGTTTGCCATGAAAGGTGATTTTTTTGCAGTGAAAGGCGATTTTGCCTTAAAAGGCGATTTACAATTCTCATCAAAATGCAAAGACAAGAGTTGCGATTTTTTGTCTCTTTAGAAAAATACAAATTACAATGAAAAGCAAGAAAAGGAGATCTAACTTCTCAGGAGATTGTAGGGACTCATTCAGATTGACGGTCGCAAGTCATGTATGAACTTCGCCATCATCCTTCAGGTGAAAATAGAGGACGCTTTGATTCGCTTCGCTTCGCTTGGACCTCAGATTTTTAGATAATAAAGACCAAGAAAAGGTCCTATATCCAGTAAAAAGCTGAGTAGACAAGCTGAACAACCATGTCTAAGCCATGTGGGTAGAAGGAAAGGGCCTTAGGAGGGGGTACCACCACCCCAAGGGACTTCAATCACCTTGTGGTGTTTGTTGTAGAGTCTTTTCGATGGAGGAGAGGTTATTGCAGCAACTTTTGCAAAAGGATTTCTTGTCGATTCGATCCCGATGGATTCTTTCGATTCCGTTTTTCTTGGAATGACCTCCTTTTTATAGGCTTTTAGGGGCCATTAGGGGGGTTTATGAGTTTTTAATGCATTAAAGCCACATGATGGGAGGAGTTAAAAGTTTTTAATTCATTATTTTGTAACTCCTGTTTCTTGGCTTCTGATTGGTCGATGGAGAATAATGGGCATTTAATCGCCATTAAGCTCCATGATGAGAGGAGTTACATGGTTTAATGCCATGATTACTTGGACTTATAACTCCTTTTTCCTTGCTTCTGATTGGGCTGTCCAAAATAATGAGTTAATGACCGCATTAACTTGTCATAAAATGGGTCATTTAACTTTATTAAGTGGTCGCCCAGGAATTTGAAGAGTCACGGTGTTGGAAATAGGTGGGCCTCATGGATAGGTTTTCAAAACTTTTGTCCACTTGACTCAGGGATCAAGTACCCACAAGGCCAAAAACCACATCCAGGATCCATGACCCTCAAGCTCATGATCATGATCAGTAATAAACTCTATCTAGAAGATAGAAAAACTAGAGCCAAGCATCCACAACAAAACTACAACATACAAGGGGTAGATCTTACCTTGGGATCTCGGTAGTTCTCCAATGGAGGAGTAGACAATTTGCTATATCAAGAACTCTTCTTTGTAGCAAATCAAAATCTCGAACACCTTGTTGTCTTCCACACTATGACCCACTTCAGATCTCTTTTCACTATGACCCACTTCAGATCTCTTTTCTCAAGAAGAATGGTGGAATCTCTAGGAGAAAACCAACTAGAAACTCAAAGGAAAAATCCGGAAGATAAACTAGAAGAGGAATGAGAGAAAGATGTGTGCAACTCTTATACAAAAGGGGCTGGGCGTAAATTCCAAGGTATAATCTTGCATAGGACGTCCAAAGCCCTTCTCTCCCTTATTTATGCACTAATGCATCTCCTCTTACTAATAATTATTAGAAGTCCAACTTCCATAAGGATTAGTAACATTCTCTTCTTACAATTACCACTATTAGAAGTCTCACTTCAAATAGAAATAGTAACTTTCTATTTCCTTTCCTTTTAAGTTCAACTAGAATTAGTAATACTCTAATTATTGGGCTAGTGTGGGGACCACTAGGAAATCCATAGAAAGCTGGCTCCAACTGGGACACCGCGACCCCACATCTCATGTGCAATTCGGGCCCGCAGTTAATTGCAAATAACTTGACTATATAAATGCAATTGAACTCCAATCTTAGGAATAAATTACAAGAAGACCCTAAACTTCCCTATCACCACCAGCATCGATCCCAAAGTCATGTGCCACAAGCTTAATGTGGAACCCAAGCATAAACTTGTCATGCAGAAAACTCGAAGAGCGGGGGTCCCACAAACCGAGGCCGTGATTGAAGAGGTCCAGAAGCTGCTCGAAGCCCAGGCAATCAAGGAAGTCCACTATCCGGAGTGGCTGGCCAACACGGTAGTGGTCAAGAAGAAGAGCGGGAAGTGGAGGGTCTGCGTAGATTTCACCAACCTCAACAGAGCCTGCCCCAAGGACAGCTTCCCTCTTCCGAAGATCGACCAGCTGATTGATGCCACCGCCGGACATGACCGGATGAGTTTCCTCGATGCCTACCGGGGTTACCATTAGATCCCATTGTCCAAGCCAAACCAGGAGAAGACAGCCTTCATCACTCCCCAGGGCACCTATTGTTACAAAGCAATGCCCTTCAGGTTAAAGAACGCAAGAGCAACATACCAGCGGCTAGTCACCAAGATGTTCCAAGCACAACTCAGCAAGACGGTGGAAGTTTATATCGACGACATGGCTGTCAAGTCTAAAAGGTCACAAGACCACTTGGCTGATCTCAGTCAAATCTTTGATATCCTCCGACAGTTCCAGTTGAAGTTGAACGCATCTAAATGTGCATTCGGTGTCGGCTCCAGTAAATTCTTAGGGAGCCTGGTCACAAGGAGAGGGATTGAAGCAAACCCGGACTAGATCACGGTGATCTAGGAGTTGCAGAGTCCGACCTCGGCAAAGCAAGTTCAGAGGCTGACCGGCATGGCTGCAGCACTCAACCGCTTCATAAGCCGAGCTTTCGACAAATGCAGACCTTTCTTTCAGCTTCTGCGGAAAGGCTCCAAGTTCCAATGGACGCCAGACTGCTACCAAGCCCTGCAGCAGCTCAAGCACTAACTCTCTTCACCACCGCTGTTGTCCACTCCAACCCAAGGCAAAGTGCTGTACTTGTACCTGGCGGTCTGGATCACGCAGTGAGCTCGGTACTCATCAAAGAGGAAAACGTTCAACAGAGGCCTACTTACTATACGAGCAAAATCCTCCTCGACGCCGAGACCCGGTACTTGCAACTGGAGAAACTAGCCCTGGCGCTCATCAGCGCCTCCCGCAAACTCTCCCACTACTTCCAAAAACATATACAATCGTGGTTGTTACAGAACATCCACTCAAGACTCTATTCCAGAAGGCGGACTTCTCCGACAGAATCTCAAAGTGGGCTGTCGAACAGGGGCAGTATGATATCAAGTATCAGCCCAAAACGGCCATCAAAGCCCTGGTTTTGGTCAACTTCATGGTAGAGTTCACCTCTCCAAGTTCGGCACTGACTCTGTTCGACACCGAACTAGGGGGCAATAAGGATATGGAGGCAGTCACCGAGACGAAGAAAGAGCAGTCCTGGAAACAGTTCCTTGACTCAGCCTGGAAAGTCCTCGTCGACGGGTCTTCAACATCCAAAAGGGCTGGCGCTGGCATAGTCCTCCAATCTCCAGAGGGCCTTGTCATCGAGCTGGCCCTAACACTTGGCTTCAAGGCGTCCAATAATAAAGCTGAGTACGAAGCGCTCATCGCCAGTCTGAACAGTGCCAAAATCCTAAAAACTCGGCATTTGGTGGTCTTCAACGATTCCCAGCTAATGACGAGCCAGCTCAGCAGAGTTTACCAAGCCCGCGGTGACAGGATGGCGGCCTATCTAGCTCATGCAAAGGAACTTCTCTCCCAGGTTGAAAGAGCCAAGGTCCAGCAGATTAGCAGAGAGTCTAATTCTCATGCTGATGCCCTCGCCAGCCTCGCCTTGGCCGTCGAGGCCGGTAATAAAAGAATTGTCGAAGTGGAGACCCTAAAAGAGCCAAGCATAGAGATCCACCCACCTCGGCAGCTGATGTGTATTGATCTCTGTCCAAGCTGGATGGACCCAATTATTGCTTACATGAGAGACGACCAGCTGCCCGAAGACAAAATAGAAGCTCACAAGATAAGGCTGAAAGCGACCCGGTTCTGGCTATCCCCAGATGGCAGACTCTACAGGAAGTCATTCACCGGGCCCTATCTTCAGTGCGTCCATCCAAGCAAGGTCGAGGACTTCTTGCATGAAATTCACAAAGGAATCTGCGGCGGTCACATTGGAGGCCGGTCACTGGCTTACCGGGCTATCAGCCAGGGATACTGGTGGCCCTACATGCAGAAGGACGCCCAGCTCTACGCCAGGAAATGTGAAAAGTGCCAGAAGTTCTCACACTCCCTCCACCAGCTAGCGCAAGATCTGAGCCCGCTCTCCAGTCCATGGCCTTTTGCTTAGTGAGGCTTGGACATTGTAGGACCACTCCACTGAACTCCAGGGAATAAGAGGTGGCTACAATGTCCACTCCACCGAACTCCAGGGAATAAGAGGTGGCTAATAGTAGCCACCGATTATTTCACCACGTGGATCGAAGCCGAACCTCTGTCCACCATCACCGAGCAGGACACGAAGAACTTTGTGTGGAAGAACATCATTACAAGATTTGGGATCCCACGAACTCTCATCTCGGACAACAGGACACAGTTCGATTCCAACTTCTTTAAGAACTTCTGCCAGGAGCTCGGCATCAAGAACGTCTACTTCACCCCGGTGTACCCATAGAGTAACGGCCAGGCTAAGATCTCTAACAAAGTAATCCTCGACAGACTTAAGAAAAGACTCAACCGAGCTAAAGGAAGATGGGCGGAAAAACTTCCAAGTGTCCTATGGGCGTACAGAATGACTCCAACATGCTCCACCTCAGCTACACCATTTTCCCTGGCCTACAGCATGGAAGCAGTCATTCCTCTTGAGGTCGGCCTCCCGACCTTGAGATCGGAGCTCTACGACCAAGGACAAAATGATCTGAACCTGGCCCGAGAGCTGGACCTCGCCGAGGAATGAAGAGAAGCAGCGGCTACCCACCTAGCTGCCTATCAACAGCAGTTGGCCAGAGGCTACAATCGAAAGGTCAGAGAAAGAGGGTTCGCGGTAGGAGAACTGGTCCTGAAGAAGACACTTCCCGGAGACAGAAATCCAAACGAAGGCAGGCTGGCACCTAACTGGCACAGACCATTCAAAGTGCTCTCAGCCGCTGGACAATCCGCGTACAGACTTGAGGACATGGAGGGTAAAGAGCCACCGCGACCATGGAATGCGATGCCCCTCAAGAAGTACTACTTCTGAAAATGTATTCAAAAGTTCAAATATCAATGAAAAGGCATTCTTTTGGAACAGATCTGTCTCTCTCAAAATGCTTCAAGTTTTTTCAGCTCAGTGACAGCACCAGCTACAGCTCGGCAGCAGTGCCAGCTTCCTTGGGCTCGGTAATAGTACCAGCCCCGACTCGGTAATAGTACCGGCCACCATCAGCTTGGTGACAGCACCAACTACAGCTCGGCAGTAGTGCCCGCTTCCTTGGACTCGGTAACAGTACCAGCCCCAGCTCGGTAACAGTACCAGCCACCCCCAGTTCGGTGACAGCACCAGCTACAACTCGGCAGCAGTGCCAGCTTCTTTGGGCACGGTGATAACACCAGCCCCAGCTCGGTAATAGTACCAGCCACCCCTAGCTCGGTGACAGCACCAGCTATAGCTCGACAGTAGTGCCAGCTTCTTTGGGCTTGGCAGTAGAACCAGCCCCGGCTCGGTAAGAGTACCAGCCACCCTCAGCTCGGTGACAGCACCAACTACTATGCGACAGCAGAGCCAACACTCAGGGGTAGAATTGGTTACGGAACCAGGTACACTACCACCAAAGGTGAAAAAAGCTTAAAATGTCCGAAGATGTTGACCTCGGCGTCCAAGAATACCTCAAGTTGAAGAACCAAGGTAGCTTTCTTGCGTCAAGTCACGATTCAAGACATCGACTGCAACGTCCAGAGACACCTTGGGTTGGAGAACCGAGGTGGGTTCCTTAACGTCAAATAAAAAATCTGGCATAGTTCGTTCTTTCAGTGGCAATGAGCGCGAGTTATTGGGACTCCGGTTGCTGAACCGAGCTCAGTAACTTATAAGCTAAGGTCCAATTTCAAGCATACAAGGAGTTCGGTTACCTAGACCAGCTACTTAAGCAAAAAACAGACATTCCATATACCCATACAGACGTGAAAGAGAATTTGAGCCAGGATGCAAGAAAAGACTGTTCCATTGATATAAATTTGTTACTCAAATAAAAGAAAAATACAATGGAGGAAATACAAAAATAAAAATTCAAGGGGCGACAGCTTCCACGTCGTAGTCAATCCCCTGAGGAGCTCTAGCTTCGGGTAGGACAGCTTCGGGGTCGGTAGGAGCAGCTTCGAAGATAGGGTCGGTAGGAGCAGCTTCGGAGATAGCCTGGCAGGCTTCAGGCACAGTGCTCGCGGCTGGAGGAGGTTCAGAGGATGGGCTGGGGGCAGAAGGCGGATCGACGATAGAAAGAAGGACGAAGCCCGAACTGGGAAACTTGGGAGAATTCCTAAAAGCAGGATTATCCCCAGGAACCCCAACCTTCCTCAAGGCGGCCTTCCATCCAAGCTCCCAGGCTCAATCCCGGATCTGCTACAACTGCGCTTTGTAGTCCGCAGTTAATTCCCGCATCCCCTCTTCCATGGCAGCATCAAACTCGGCCCCATACTTCTCTTCGAGTTCGGCCTTCTGCTTCTCTAAAGCAGACTCGAGTTCGGCTGCCTCTCCTCCAAGGCAGTTCCCAACTGGGTCCTCGCCTGATTCCTCTGAGAAATTAGCTCGATGTTTACCCTACGTTGGGAGTGCAAGTCCGCTTCCAGCTGCCCCACTTCGACCTAAGCCTTTTCAAGGTCAGCAGCGAGACTAGCACTCTGGATCGCCTCCTCCTTCGCCTCCTCCCTCAACAGCACCACTTCAGCCTGAGCCTTCACGAGGTCGGCAACAAGACAAGCATTCTTGCTCGCCTCCTCCTTCAGCAGCTCGTCTTGGCCTCCAAGGCCTTCCGCAGCTCCTCCCTCTCAGCCGCCCATTCAACTGCCTTGGCTTCGGCTACCTCCAACCTCTCCATGCCGATCTGGCATTTTTGGACCACCTGCAGAACAAAAACAAACATCAGAAGATGAATACCGAAGTCAAAAGACTTGAAAAAGAGTTGTCAGAAACTTACCGATATCACCGACTGCATTGACGGAGCAGCAGCGACTCGTTGTCTATTTTCCCCCACCTCTCCATGTCTAGAGGCAGGGCGCATGCTCGTTCCAGCACGGCAACCACCATGGGACTGTTAGCCGGGCGGTCGGTCACCATCAGTGGTCTCCCGAGCATGCCCTCCATGCCCGGTCTCCATATGACCGGCGGAGGGGACGGGGGTGCTTCCTCACTGGGCGGTGGCGGTGGCGATGTAGGAGGACTGGGCAAGGCCTCAATCCTAGGCCTCTTCTCTGGCCGTCCCTCCTCCATGACCTCGGTAGGAAGCTCCTGACCTCCTGCCTTTGGAGAGAACCCAGGGGGCGAGTCATCGATGACGATGGCGGTTGGAGACAGGGGGCGGAGGTCGTCTCGGCAGCAACAGCAGGAGGCAGCGCAGCCGGAGCATTGCCAGCATGCTGAGGGGCATCTGAGGCCTCGCCCCAGACGTCCCCGAAAGCTAAGGCCTCCAGGTTTTCCGCCATGAAGCGCTGGGGACGCCAGCGTAACATTCTTTCTTCTTCCGAACTGGAAGGTATAGCAGCTCTCCTTGGTTGCGCAGAGGTCCCGGCTGCAACTGCGATGGTCTCGACAGGCTCCGAATCCGAACGAGACGCTGAAGCCCGGTCGTTGGACTCAATCAGACACCCTGCAGGGACGGCGACGGTCACTTGCTCCGAGCTCATCCCTTCTCCAAAGAGCAGTGAGTCTATCCTGGTCACCCTCCTCTTAGTAGTGAAGGAATGGTATCTCGGCTCATACCCCAGCAGCGACCAAGCGGCCCGGTTGTGATGCCCATGATAGTTCCTCACTCGTTCGAGCCAGGCGGTGTTCCTCACCCAACCTTTCCTCTCGACCCTCTGCCGACTCCCGCGAAAATCTGCGTAACAAAGGGAGACATCAGTCCTGCAGGTATAGAAACAAGAAAAAAGAAAACCAAAAGATCTCGGTCTTTACTTGGAAGGGTCCCCAGGCGACGAGGGATTCGGATCATTCTCGACGTCTCTGACTCACCGAACTCCCATTCACCGGAGACGAATACTCGATCCTCTCCCGCATATCAGTTCGAGTCCTCCAGGGCTGTGACAAAGCTAGACCGATGTGCCCTCACTCAGAGGTAGTAGACGTTTTCATCCCTGGCGGACTTGCACATGTCGTATACATCCTCGATGTCCGAGACACCGAGGTTAATTCCTAGGATCCTGTTCAGTTCTACCACCCCCATGATGATTTTGAAGGCGTTTGGCGTCAACTGGCAGGGGCAGAGGTTCCACTCCCAGAGGCAGTCCCTCAGGAGCGGATGGAGGGGCAACCGAACCCCCTCTTCTACCACAGTGACAAGCCAAAACGGCATCAAGACATTGTGGTAGATGAGGCCATCCAAGGTGTCCTCAGGTTTATCTAACCTAACCTGAACATTATCAGGAATCGTATACTGAGTCCTAAAGACAGTTATGGCGTGTGGGTCTTCCAGCATATGTCTAAAGACTCCCTTTTTTACCCAAAAAAGAGAAAGGGGAAAAACAAAAAAAAACCCTAGGAAGGGGGACGCGCAGAGGGAGACGATGGCGACTTACAGGCAGCAAGTTTCTCTTCGACAGTAGAAGAAACTCTTTCCAGGTTAGACGCAGAAGAAGAAGAAGACCAAGACGAAGAAGACTCCCTGATTTATAAGGGTGAGAGGCGCCGTTTCGACTTCCGAGATCGCCTTTATGAGGCGCTGCCTCGACTTTCGAAACCGCCTTTATGAGGTGTCACCTCGAGCAACCCTAATGTCTCATCGAAACGATTACGTGACAGCCAAAAAGGCGACGCGTGGCACTAGCAATGCATTCCCCGAGGACTATTAAATGCCTCAGGCAGACGAAGTGGCACATCTTGATAAGGACCGGACGTCAGCAACCGTCATCAGGATAAGGAAGAATGCCCCCTTCGAACCAAGACTCCACCATCATGGTACCCCTTTACTGCGTTTCGGCAACAATGCCAGCACGGCAGCTTCTGCTCGGCAACCATCTTCAGCTCAGTAGCAGTACCAGCTAAGCAGCACCACTTAGCTTCCGACCTTCGAGAGTTGGAGAGCTCTCAGATGCCAAAAGCTAGGGGCAATTTTGTGGGAAAATACCATAAGACCCAGATTAGGCTGGACCTCGGCAACAGTACCAGCAAGTCGCTTGATCTTGGTAGATCTCAGCACCGGTGGCTCGGCTGCTCGGCAAGAGTCTCAGCCCAACGGGTACCAACTCAGCAGCTCGGCAGCTCGGTATAGAGTGCCAGCTCGACAAAGTACTAGCTCAGCGAGACCATTACTGGTCTCAGTAAAGGTACTAAAGTCCGGAAGTAGGCCATCGCACTCCTATGAGAAGTACAGGCGTGCTCTGACAGATAGGGTGATTCATTTATGAAGATAAGAAGTTTGCTTTATAATTCCATCACATCAGTTGTCCAAAGGGATGGAAGCTTCTGATGGCATGTCTCCTTTTTACCTACCACTAGGTGTCAGGGTGAGGCCTGATGGGACCATACCCCACCTATCCCCACTCACTAAGAGAATGAACGAGGAATCATCTACATATACACATATGATCAGCCCCATGAAGGTACGCAACATACAATATCCAAATCGTTGCACCAACTCTCTTCTCTTCTCCACTCTTTCCCTGCTTAATTTTCAGAACTAACTCAGGCATCAGAGTGCCTTCGGCTGACGGCAGCCAGGGCCTCTGACCCCATCTCCTTTCCTTCCCTTTCAGGTCCCCGGCGTTCGGTCTTTCCCGATCATCAAGTTCTACTTCATCCTAATTAAGTGGGTGTCGTTTTTACCACCTACAATCATCAACAGCCCAAACCCATGAAATCCAAATTGGTTCACACCCCATTAACCGAATAGGACCTCTCTCCTCGAGACTATGTGGGCACAAAAGATTTCTCCAGAATCAAGAAATTGAAAAGGAGGTGCACGGCCATGCCTTCATTCAAAAGAAGAGAGAAATTTCAAGTCAATAGTGGAATGGCATCCCAGATGGGATCTTTTCTCAAATCGACGGTGAGTGATGTTCACATCCTCCTACATGGACATCCAGAGAAGAGAGAGAGAGAGAGAGAGAGAGAGAGAGAGAGAGAGAGAGAGAGAGCCCTTGAGCCAAACCCTTAAATTTTTCAAAATTGGGCCCTTTCCCCAGCAAAATTCAAACTGAATGTCGGATCGTCAAATCAAGCACAGGGTTGGATTTGTGGCCTCCTAAGCTTTTCAGCGAGCACATGCATGACCTATTTCTACCATCGAACTCAGACTTAAAGCCAGAAAGACAAGAATTGGGCTCAGTAGGACAATGACAACAAATTTGTCCACGCCCACCACCAATGCAATCCAAAACCTCATCATCAACTCCTCAAATCAAGTCCACAAACACGTCCAAGGTCATAAATCCTCGCAAAGAAAGACTCTTACAACCCCGAAACCACATTTCCAAGATGATTTTACAAGCGATGGCTATCATAGGGCCCAATTCCCAAGACAAGCTCAAGTAAGCCCAGACCCAGCCTAATGGCAAGTTCAACTCGCAAAAGCACTCTGGCCTCTGCCAGAGGTAAAGAATCCAGAGAGAAAAAGGGTTTACAAACATATGATGAAGGTCCAAGCTCAGGCAAAGGGTCCCAAAAGCCCAAACCAAAGTTGGAGAAATTCTCAAAGCTTCGAGGTGCGATGCCTCCGAGGACATCCTCTCCACTATCATGCCTCAAGGGGTCATTTGTTGGCACATATAAAGTTAAGATTTAGAAGATTGAGCCATACATAGGGTCCACGAAATTAAATCGGGGCCTGTGAAGTCAAATCAAGGTCCACTAAGTAAAATCAGTGGTCAGGCTTAACTCCTATTATCAAATGATCAAGTTCAGCACTCAAAAGTTCAAGGAAGAGCTATCAAGATAATGTTGAGACATTCCCAAACTTAAAGAACAAATATAAAGTGAATTAGAGGCCATAAGAAGCCAAAAAAGTGCAAACAATATACGTTTTAGTAGGCCCCATTGCATGATGATCAAGCAATACAAAGCCTCCATATCCAATGCAAATTTATCAAAGAGCATATCAAGAATATACACTCAAAATCTCAGAGCAAACGACGTTAAAATGAGGGAGATATGTCTACTCACATGCGAGAACAAAGGCTTGTGCAACCGCCATGAAAGATCCAAAACTTGCGACCGTTTACCTTTTTCTCACTTAAAATGGGTCCCACAAACTCCCAAGTCATCATGGCATATGTTCCAATCAATATGTGACGTGTGGCACTTGAATTTGACCAAAACAAATCCATGAAAATGCCAAAATTGCATAATATGTATCACAAATTAAAAAACCGACATGTGACACTCATGTGGAGCATTTCTCCACGACCCTCCCTTGTTTTTTAACCACTTCTCGGCAATTTGGAGTGAGGAGACCACGTCCAATAACTTTGGGTTGCACCCCCACCCCAAAAAAAAAAAAAAAAAAAAACCCATTTTGACAGGAATGTACAGGTGCCGCAACACTCCCAGGCAGATCCTGCGGCCCCACCTACCAAAAATGATTTCTTGATGGAGAAAGTGGGGGAAATCATGGGGACTCGTGCTCAATCCACCCGAAAGGAGAGAGAATAAAGAAGAAAAGCTGGGAGAGAGAAGAAGTTGCATGCACTCCAAAGAGGAAAAGCTCTGCAATTGCTGCAACTTGGTGTTCTTATGCAACTCAAAGGTAACCGAAACCTCCAGTGGGAACTTTTAACATTCCATGAAGTTAGTTTCTTTCCTTTTCCTTTAATTTCCATTTCAATGTCTACTTGGGTACCTAACGATGTTGGACCAAAGTCCTATCTTGCAAATTTCTTTCACCACAGCCAATCAACATGAATCAGCCTAAGTGACATGATGAAAGGGATCGTGCTCGGACCAAAACTCCAGCTACCCATAAGAATGCCAGCTCTAGAGGCAAAACATGAAATGGACATAGAAATCAAAGATCACAGGGAATTGGATTCTTATGTACCCAACAGTCTTTGAGACCTCCGAAGCAAAACTTTCAGCCATTTATTTCACATTTTTGTGGCCCTTTCCATCATTAAATTGTAATTTAGAGCAAGCACAGTATTTTGTGCATCAGATGACAGACGGGAGGGTCATATGACCTATCACCTATGACTTCGAACGTCGAGTCCATAAATTCGTGATGTAAAATTCAAATTTCTACTTGAAAAATGAAATGGAACGACAAATACATTTTCATGTTGTTTTTCCCTTGTCTTGGATCAAATGCAATTTTCCTTTTATAAATGTTTGTCACTTTCTGCGATGGCATCTCCCATGCTGCCCACGAATCGCTGGAAAAGCGTTGAACAGTTATATATACTAGGAGTTCGAAAAACAAAAGAAAAGAAAGTTTTAAAAACTGTCCCTCTGTAAGCAGATTTTAGATCCTAGAAATGTTTAATAGAGCCATAGATTTCCAATCAAATCCCTGTTTTGTAAGCAAGTCTTCTTGCTCATTGGCCTCTCTATAAAATACACCAAAAAACCACTTATCTATGCTGAACCCAAACCCCCAAATATCCTCAAGAACAAATGCCATCCTCCCAAGGTCGCAAAGTCTTTATTCCTACAAAACTAGATTCCCAATCCCAAATTTCTATAGAATCCGAACCCCAAATCTCTATGAAACTAGAATTCAAATCCCATGAAAGTCCACCAAAAATAACAAATCTTAAGGCAGAAAAACTAGGTAATGGCTTTTCTTTAGCGGATCTCCATGGCAAGGTTTCTGTAGTGGTCTTTTCTGAAACTTTGTATTAGATATTGCAGTACGATATTTTGTAGTGGACCCTTTGTATAAATGATGATCTTTGTTATAAATGATGAATATTAACCATACATGCCCAACCTACTCTAGATCATTTCAATTTTGGAGCGAGAAACCACCGCTAAAGAAATCTCAATCATCTGTCTCAGTCATGATCAAACTGATGTTCATATCTACCATATTATATATACAATCATAATAGGGTTCCACTTGCACTGCGGCCATATTGATTTTGATGTATCCTGGTTCGATCCAAAGCCCGGTTAGGGGTGGCAAAGGTCAGTTTTCCTGTTGGCACAGGCAGTATCAGGAGTCAGGACCCTTCAAGTCTGATATGATAATAAGGTAACAGGGGCTTGTTTTTCAGCATCTGTATTTTCCTATGCCGAAGATTAGAGAAATTTTTGGGAGGGCCTGTAACCTAAAAAGCTCTAACCACTCAAAGTGACCCACTTGTTCTGGTTCTGGACAAATCTCAATTTAATTGGAATTGGACAAGCCGTTTTGCGAAACATGTGAATAAACTCGATAATACGCCTAACTCTCATTAGATTGAAACCAAAGTTATAGTCATTTATTTTGAGCAGTACAGATTTTTTGAGTTGGTAAAAAATTTAGTGAATATACTAATCCTTCCTAGCAAAAAAAGGGTCCTCGGAACATAGTATTTCTTTAGATAGATTGGAAACTCTCCACGGCCTGATACAATGATATGGGCCATATTTGTGAGCCTTTAGGTGCCGTTTAAATCTTTGTAAACCAAGTGTAAAATTTGGTGCAGTGCCAACCTATTGGCGCTTGTTTAAATCTTTGTAAAACCAAGTGAAGGCACCCTAGAGATCCAATGTTGTAAGCTATGCTTTGGACCTGTTTGTTTCATATGTATTTCAATTTCTGGTAATTTAGGGCCTACTTGCTAACTCTGAAAATAAGCTTCTCTTATATGTGACTTAGAGCTTATTTACATATTAGAGCCTTTGGTAATCTTCTAATTAATATTCTAATTTTACAGCTTATTTACAAACTATAGCTTTTGCCTTTGAAAAATAAGTTAATGGTGTTTGATTATTTTTTAGAGTTGTTTGGGTAAAGTGGATAGAGGTGGCCATTGCAAAATTTATGTGTCTTGGATAAAAATAACCTCATGAAATTATAAAATGACAAAAATTACAGGTTCTAAATTGTAACATTTAAAAGGTGGGTCTCAATTACCACAATTCCTAAAGATACGCCCCAATTTTCTTTTTCCTTTTTTTTATAACCCAGGATTTCTCCCTTCCCAATTACCACACGATATAAGAGCTTCTCTTTTATAATTTTTTCAAACACACTAATTGTAAATTAGCACTTAAAACTTAGAGCTTTTATTTTAGGCTATAATCTAATTTAGCTCTTACTAAATAGATTAGAATTTCCAAATGGCACCAAAGAATGTCTGATCCAAAAAACTGATCATCATCATCTCTTCCTCAATGGAAATTGAATCAAGATCATTACATTATTTGTTTCTATTATTATTATTATTATTTTCTTTACATGAAATTTAAAGTTAGGCACTCACATATGTCCTTAACTAGCTGACCAACAGGTCGAGATGGTTGTCTTAATTGTTTGTGAGCACATAGATTGACCAACAAAAGCGAGACTAGAAAGAAAGGATAACAGACGGTGTCCTCTCTTATTTCTGGTGCCAGTCAAGAGGTCTGATATAAAATAAATTTGATGCAGCCACACAATCATCAGCGCAGACCCCATGGATTTCATCACTCCCAAGCTTAAAGTAATTCAATCTGTAGTCCAATTCAACGTTTAATAGGATTGGCAGAAGACAGGCTCACAACATGATCGCCTCTGACTGTCCCTCTCCCTATCAATTTCCATCAAAGGATTACAGATATTGTTTACATAAGAAATAAGCCAAGGAACCATTTGCTTCATATGATTTAACTCCTAGAAATTCTAAGACTTGTAATGAAAAAAAAATGACCATCAACCATCTCTCTTTACCAAAAAGTAAAATCAAGAGGACATGGAACATGAATGCCCAAGACATCACCTAGTAATTCAATTCCTAGGAAAGTCAAGATCTCATTTATTTCTCTCCGTTGCATTCTTCATGCCCACACTCGGTCCCTGTCCAACTGATTCGACCAATTTTCATTTTTCCTTTTTTGGATTGGCAATGTGGCTTGAACCCAGAACCTTAAAGGTTGCAATATTGAGCACATTTCACAATGCCGGAGGCTCTTTGTCAAGCCCATTTCACCATGAATTCCTATATGTTGAATTCTCATTCAAACAACCAGGCCATATGGGTGAAAGCTCAATCCAAAATGAAAGCATCCTTCTTTGTACAGCACAGGATCCTAACCTTTTAAGAGGGGATAAATAGAAGTGGATCCCACTATTGTTGCAAATCATCCGTCGATTCAACATCAGCATAAAATAGCCACATTCACACTATCAAAACTTGGGTTTTTATTGACGTTGCCAAATCGGTGGGAAGAACATACCATCTCAATAATGTCACAAATTTCGTAGAAAGGAAAAGGTGACCATATGTAAAATTGCCAAAGGAGAAAACCGCATGCAAGAGCTTGACCATTGAGAGAACGAAATGATCAGTTGCACAAAAGGGAAAAAATCAACTCCACAGGGTTTCAGAAGTAGGGTTAGGTTGTTAAAACGAGCTACTAAGTAGTTAGTTTCCACACATTTCTTGGATGATATAAAACAGTGGACGTGGGGATAATAATCAGCCCTTGGAAACTTATAGAAAAGGCAATTCCATATATGTCAAAGTTTAAATCACATTAAGACAAAAAAAAAAAGATTAATCCATTTTCTTCCAAGTGAAAACCATCTGTTTCCCCACATTGACAGAAAACAGGATGCAATAAGAACAGGATTTGGGGCCTTGAAAAGGGTAGTTAGCTGTACGTGGGTATACACTCTGATTCTTTTTTGATGTCTGGTGACTTCAATTAATAAAGGAGTTATTTAGTATTAGAGTTCCATACTAACAAGCTCAGGACCGTGAGCCAAATGTATATTACTCAGAAATGAATTGACAAGCTACTAGAGGGGAATTATTAGCCTGTTTCCAAAAATCCATAACCTTATACACTACTTCCAGGGAAACCGTCCACCTCCTACTTTGCACCCCTTTCTCCAAAGGAGAAAAATGCCTAAATACTCCTAAGTTCTAGCGATGTCTACCACCACAGCTGCTATCCTCCTCAAGGCCACCACACACTGGCAACTGGCCATTGGCCATCTGATGGCACAGAGTCTCCTTCAACAATACAGTGGACAAGAATCAGGTAAGAGGCAAATCCTCAATGCCATCATCTCCACCCGTATGACCAATTGAAACCCCACAAGGACCAAGAAGATTGTTGCAGCACTATCCCAGATGAGCCCGCTCACCCCTGCCTACCCCATATTCCCTATCACAGTGCCATGGAAGTAAAGCTTCCAGACTAGACACCACAGGCACAACAGCTGGAGATGAGAAGGCCCCCTCCATGCCAACATCTAAGGATCATAGCTACAGTGTCAGGGAAGGGAAGCAACAAAGGATTAACATTCACCCTCAAAGTGCCAATTCAAATCATGTAATGATGCACTCTGAATGTCTAGAATTTGTCCAGTTGCCCTTTCATATAAAAACTTCTTTTAATTGATTTATCTAACCAAGTTATATTAGAATTTAATTATTTTCCTTTTAGTTTATTATTAGAAAATAAATGTTATCTTAGGAAGCAATTATAATTTAGTTTCCTTTCTCTCTATGACTGGGACGTAGGATTTGAATTTCTTTATAGAGGGATGCATCATTATGAACTGTAAAGCAATTTCTTTAATGAGGCTTTCATATTTTGGAGCACGAGCCTTGCAGAGGTTGTGCAAGAATCTAAACCTTGATGCAGAGAATGGCAATGACCATGGCCTTACCTGTACAATCTGGTATGAGTAATTTCTTATTAGTGTGTTAAGCCTTACTTTGATCGTTTGTAAAATCTATTTATCAAGTCATTGTTTGGGCCGTTGATGGGTGGGAAGAGCACTGTACTAAGACAAAAGCAACAACCACATAGGGTATATTTGTGACAAGAGGACTTTGTAGCAGAGAGTTAAGTTATTCAGATTTTCTGTGCAACCCATTTTCCGATCATTTGGTGTGACATTTTCCTTGCGATAAAGGAAAAAAAGTGATCTGATTTTCTTTGATAGAGAGGATTTTAATTTCCAATGCAAGGGCTAGGAACACATGATTCCTCTCCATCACGGAAATTAAAACTCAGGGAGTGATGTCCTCTCATTACAGAGGCACCCATAGAGAGATGCATAAAATGCTATTACAATTCAAGGCATTGGCTAATCATATTCCAGTTGATGATGTCCATACAATGGATCTTGATCCAGAAGATCGTAGAATGTCTGCTAGAAGAAAGTTCTATGGTTGCTCTTCATATAGGAGATCAAACAAAGGACTCTAAAGAGAATCTTGTGTTTGATCTTTGACACCTGGTGACAGTCCAGAAAATCTGCATGTCGATTAGACAATCTAATGGTACTGGCTCTATTCGTTTCATCGTTGGAGATTGGCAACAACAATGTAGGACTCAATTGAAGACAACATCATGTTTGCAAGTGGGTGTAGCAGGGAAACAGGCACATCCATTGATTGCAACAGTCGGATGAATGCGAATATCTGACAGGATTATTAAATAGAATATTTGGCCTGATCTGACAATTAAATGGTGTCTGGTCAAATCCAAGAATTTATTGAGTGTGACAGTACACAATTTAAAATGAGATCATATCACCATCCATGATAATTGATCTAGACAAAAGGAACCTACATAATCAAGCCTTCATTTTTTTGGTGTTCGATCTCAGAGGATGATGATGCTAGTTGCTAACTTGAGTGAGTTACATCCAACTCGAAGAGAATAATGCAGTCCATATGCATGAGGCTCACAAGCCACATGCTAGAATGTCGATTTTTTCATTGGAAATTCTTTTAATTGATTAATCTAATTAAGTTAGATTACGATATAATCACTTTCCTTTAGTTAATCATTTAGAAATGGGACGTTCTACTGGCACACCAAAAAAAACTCTTCTCACACAAATTTTTTTTTTTTTAAATCCTAACCACCACACCACCCCCCCCCCCCCCCCCGCCCCCCTCACAGCTAGTAGGCCCCGCTCTCTCCCTCCCTTCCCCTCTTTTTTCTCTCCCTTCCTCTTTTTCCCTCCCTCCCACCGGGTCCCTCTCCCCCTGCCCAGTCATCCCTCCCATGGAGAAGGAGGAGAAGGAGGGGAAAGAGAAAAGGAAGAAAGAAAGAAAGAACAAGAACAGAGAGAATGAGATAGGTGCGGGGGGACTGATTCACGTGGCAGCAAGGAGATGGGAGAGAGAAAAGGAACGAGAGAAACAGAGAGAGGGAAAAGGGGGGAAATAGAGAGAGATGAGGAGAGATTGGTGGTGGCCGGCGATTGTGCTGGTGGTCGCCAACGGCGACGGTGATGACGCGATGACATGGAACATCAAGGGGAGTGAGAGAGGAAGGAAGAGAAAGGGGAAAATGAGAGAGAGATGGGGCGGCAATGAAGTGGAGAGGAAGGGAGGATCGGGTGGTGGTGGCGGCGAGCGGCAGCGGCGGCGAGCGCGTCCGGTGGCAGCAGAAGAAGAAGGGAGGGAGAGGGAGAGGGAGAGGGAGAGAAAATAGAGGGGGAGGGAGGAAGAGAGGGCCTACCGGATGGTCTCCCTCCCGGCCAGTGATTGAGAGGGGGGGAGAGGAGAGAGGGTGGAGGGGTTAAGGGGAGGAGGGAGGAAGGAGGGGTACTGTAGGAAAAAAAATTTCTTTTTTTCCGTGTGTGGGGAGAGTAATTTCTTGTGTGCCAATAAAAGCTCCCCAAAAAAAAATTATTAGTTTCTTTACAGGGATTTAGATCTAGGGTCTTATCTTAAAAAGTACGTAGCTGGTGGGCAAGATGTTGACAATTAAGGGAATGAAATGACGAATTGCATGGAGGGGAAGAGATCATTCAACAGGTTTTACACATTTATAAGGTGATCAAAAACGTGAACACAGGGCTGTGTACATTGAGTTAACTCTGCGTACAGGGACACGAGAACTATGGATGGAAGGTTTGAATTAGAGAATTGTTTTCTTATCTTTTGCATTCTTCCTTAGTTGACCCTGTACTCTAATTAGTGAAGGTACATTAATAAAAAGAGATGCATCCCACAATGGAATCATCTCCCATGGTTTAAAATAACGACGGCTTCCAAACAGTTTTTGACATAGCCTGGGAAGGGAAGAATAGCCAACAGGCTGTCAATCCAAGCCCAGGCCCATTTTGGGCCCAGACTTCATATCTTACTTAGTCAAAGCTACTTAGTTTGTAAAACAGATTTTTAGGATCTGATAAGATAATACTTACATGTAATCAGGGCATTGAGCCCCTTTATAATGAAAGAACAGTCGACCAAGATGGGGACGGCATTCAGCATACCTTTTGTGTTTTCTTTTCATCTCTCTCAATGATATGGTATCAGAGCCTTCTTTACAAGGATCTCTAGATCATCCAAGACATCTTCCACTTCTGGAAGCACTCGGTGTGTCTCCGATCATCTCCGATCATCCCAAATCAGGTGTGGCCCACCTGAGATCTTCTTCAACAACTCTGCAGAACCAGCCCATGTTGGTCGACTGGAATTGCTGGTATTTGTGGTGATTTTTCAGGAATTTTTTTCCCATCCGACGTAGGTTTTCCATCACCATTTGTGGAAATTTAGTTTTCTCCCTCTGATTTCATCTCGGCCGTCCAACATCAAGGATCTTGGTTATTTTTGGCTGAAACTTCTTCCATCACTCGCAAAAATATGCTGTGCCTTCATCCCCGACCTCCGATCTGTCCTATGATGATCCGATGGGGCCCACGTTTATGGAATCACACTGATGAGATGGTCGTCAGTCATTTTTAGTGCAAGTCTGTGCACTATTTCAATTGCACAGTCCCTATTTGTGCATATTCTTCATTATCAAACACATCTTCACTGGAAGCCATTTCTGCCACCTGATCGTCTGTGATCATCCCTAATCATCTCAGATCAGCCGTAGCCCACCTGCGATCATCATCACTATATCAACGGAAGCAGCCCATCTTGGTCACCTGGTTCTCTTCTTATTTATGAAGAATTTTTCAAGATTTATGGATCATCAAAGGTAGGCCTTCTACTATTTTTTGTGGAAATTCAGTTTTATCCACTTGTTTTCATCTCAGCCGTCCAGAATTTTGGATTTCGATTTGTTCTGCCCGGGACCACTTCCAAAAGGTGCGAAAATACACCACCTTTCCATCCCCGCTCTTTGATCTGGCCATTGATCATCGGCTAGGGCCCACGTGGGAGTCCATACACGGCACGACAGGGACGCCTACTGCACCGTGTGAATTTTTTTTTCGTCCGGCTGTTTTATGCTACAGTGTTCTTCCTGTTTAACTATTCTTCATCATCATCAAATTACTGTTGTTGCTCTACTTCATCATCATCAAATTACTGCCGTTGATTTAGTTCTTGCTGTCTAGGTTGCTTGCTTGTTCTGGGTACTGCTTCTGGTTATAGATCCTGCTCGTTACTGGGCTTCCTTCCTTGCTCTTATTATTCCGGTGTGAAGTTTTTCTTCATCTGCTCATCATGGAAAAATCTGAAATTAAAATGGTTCAGTTTGCTGGATAAAATTATACCTCATGGGCCTTCCAATTTCAAATTTACTTAGAAGGAAAGGAACTCTGGGCATATATTGATGGATCTGAACCTAAACCGGCGGAAGATGACAAGAAGATTTTAGCTTGGAAGACTAAGGATGCTAAAATCAAAACCTGATTGCTGGGCTCGATTGACCCACATTTTATCCTCAACCTCAGACCTTGCAAAACTGCCCAGGAAATGTGGTACTATCTTAAAAAAATCTATCAACAAGGCAATGCTGCTCGTCAATTTCAATTGGAACTTGACATTTCTCAATTTAATCAAAGCACCCAGTCTATTCAGGAGTATTACAATGGCTTTCACAGACTGTGGTCAGAATATGATGAGATTAAGTTTGCCACGGTGTCTGAAGCACTCCTACCTGAACTACTTCCCTTACAGCAAAGTAGCCATCGAGATCAGTTTCTCATGAAACTTCGTCTGGAGTTTGAGACAGTTAGATCTAACTTAATGAGCAGGGCTTCTCTTCCCATCTTGGATGACTGTCTTCAGGAGCTTCTACTGGAAGAACGTCTGGTCACTAAAACTACTCTGGAACAACATGGATCTACTGAAGCTCTACTTGCCTATGTTGCTACCACCAGACCACCTCCCCGGGATATCAGTAAAGTTCAGTGCCATAACTGCAAGAAATATGGTCACTATGCAAATCAATGCAAGGCAAAGATCTGCAGATATTGTAAGGCCACTGGTCATGTTATTGATTTATGCCAGAAAAAGGGTCGCAATTCTACTTCCCGTAACTATGTGTCGTCAGCCTCTGGTCCTTACACAGTGCCGTCAGCCTCTGGTCCTTACACAGTAACCACTCCACGATATGCATCCCCTGACCGAAACAAATTGATAAAACCACTTAATTTTTATTTTGGCTGTTACATAAGTTGTCGATTGCCCTCTGTACGTGATAGGAAAATGTGTTTCACATATGTAAATGTTACATGTGAAGCACATTATAATGTTTGTCAAAATCACCATTTTGCACATAGTAAATCAGTACATCCCACGGTTCTAGACGTAATTGGGTTTTTGGGTGTTTTCACAAATTTCTCGAAAATCCATGAAGTATTAAGATATAAAACTAAGCATCTTGATTTTCTTTTCATTAAAACAAGATATTGAATGGTTTGGATCATAAATTAGGGGTCCACAAAAGTACGGAAAATTAGATTTATAGGTTGGGGTTTTTTGGATGTTTTTCACAAATTTCTCTAAATCTATGGAAATGCAAATTAAACGTTTTAGGCTTTCTTAAGCCTATAAAGAAGATGGACGGTTAGTATCACGAATCTGGGGTCCACTAAAAGTGAGGAAAAAAAACCAGGTTGAGGGAATTTGAAACCAACCTCTCTACATGTCCCAACCAGTACCACCACCCAGCTACAGTACAATGTGTAACACTCAACCACTATTCAGCTATGTAAACGAGATGCTGAAAATGGCCTCATTTACACACTATTTTCATACCTCATTTATGCATGATATGCGTCGCAAAAAAATGTGATGATGTGCAATCATTATGCATGTGCATCATTTATGTATGTAAATAAGTGCAAACAAACAACCCCTAATGGAGTCTGAAACAATGTTTTTTAACCATGGTCTCGTTTATTCATTTCCTCCTCTCCTATTTCCATTTTTTTTTCCCTCACAAATTCCTGAAAAGTCTCTTACTATGTAGAGTGCAGTATTGTAGAGTGCAGTATTGCCTAATAAACGCTAAAACAGCTATTTAAGGATTCCTCTCATAGTGAAAGACAATAACCTCTGTAGCCTCACAAAATTTTCTGCATCTTTATTTGGTAAATAACAAACAGTATCATATTCTGAAGGTAAAAGACAAAGTAAAAGCATACTACTACTAACCCAAGACCATCACAAGAAATTCTTGGAGTTTGTATTGGCAGCTGTAATCAGAACAGTAAAAGCAGAACATTTGCAAATCAAGAAATATTTGGAGAAGGCGGAAACAAATCGGTTTCGCTGGAAGCTCCTACACCATCACTTGCTCTCTACGTCATACAGATCAGTTCTGAGAGCTCTTTATCAAGGAAAAAACCCAAATTGCGAGAAAAACATAACAATAAAACAGCAGACATAACAAAACACAAGAAACACGATTGTAATGATTGATCCTCTGTCATGTTATCAATATATTCCTATGCAGCACAACCATATTAGACAGATGATCCAGCTTCGTCCTGAACTCGGCTCTAACATGTGGTCTTAACATTCAAGAGCCTGAAAATAGCTGGTCAAAATAAGAAAAACAGTCATTCAGTTTCAGTGG
Organism: Persea americana; assembly: GCA_029852735.1. NCBI lineage: Eukaryota > Viridiplantae > Streptophyta > Magnoliopsida > Laurales > Lauraceae > Persea > Persea americana. The sequence continues at coordinate 51,455,029 of CM056810.1, read as the reverse complement.
TCAAACTGATAAGCCCTCTTTTTTTTTCCTTGTCAATAGGAAATCCGAAGAGGGAGAATCAACTCAGTTTTAATGCTGCAATTTGATTTGATTCAAGTGAAAGGGGAAAAAGATTCTTTAAAATTTGACATCACCACTCGACGGAATGCAGGCAGATTGAGTGGGATTTCCTTTTTGTTTTTTGGGCTAAGAGTATTGGTGGATTTCACATGAACAAATCACGAAGAAATAAGTGGACATCTCCCAGATTAGGTGAAGAAATCTAGTAGTGTAGAGAAACCAATGATTTCAGATTACACAATATTATTTGGAAGATTAGATTATAATCTTCTCATACCTATTGGTGCGATTGGACCAGTTTATATAGTTATAAATACTGTGGTATGTTTTCCTAGAGATCATAGGATACTGTTATAATCTGAATAGGATTGTACACTTGTATGGACGACAACCTATGATTCCGCAGGATTAGAGAATAGAAAATATTGGATTATGCAGGCTGAGTTCCATGGTATCTATTTCATGAGCAGTAACATTTGTTTTATTCCTTGCCTACGAACTCTACTCACCTCTTTAAAGAAGGACAAGATAAAAGCCTAAACTGTAGACACCTCCAAACCAAGCTTAGTACAATTACTTCTAGGGTTTTAGAACTAGTATCAATTTTATCTCAAAGAGAAGAAAAAAAATATGGATATTATTGGTGATGATTCTCAAAAGTCAAGAATACACGAGAATATTATTGATGATAATTCCCAAGAGTCGAGAATACACAATAGAGGTCCTAATACACCTATTATATGTCCAAGAGAGTTAAGTACCCATTGCCTACCTGCCTAGAAGGATTTGATAAAGAGAATGGGAGCGGGCAGGAGATAAATGGACACAGAATGAGAAGACCAAAAGGAGCGTAAGGGACTCAGTTGTTTCTTGTTCCGGTAATTGCTCGCTGCCATCCCTGCCCGAACAGAACGAAGAGGCCCTGCTCATCTCTTTCTCCCCTCTCCACCAATTAATCTCTAGTCTAGATCACTTTCTCTAGTCGCGTTTCTCATTAGCCAGCTGGATACATAGCTCATTTCTTCCCCACAGTTCCAAGGCCATGAGCACCCCATTATTTATGGGCACAAAGCTTTTACCGAACTCGGGTGCGCTATTTTGTGACCCCTATTTTTATCGAAGTCTTGTTGGAGGATTGCAGTATCTCACTCTCACACGGCCTGATTTTTCCTATGCCGTGAGTGTAGGGTGGTTTTTTTTTTTTTTTTTTGGTCCTACAAGGAATAAAGTGAGCCATTTTAGAAAACCAATCTATTACCAAAAAAATCAAATTTTTATAAGGCAGTGTCCTAGGCAAGCCCTTCACAAAATCGATGCTGATAAGGATTGTTATACTTCAATCATGGTCGTCTTGATGTGGCAAGCTACTGTGATGCTGATTGGGCAGGATCTTTTGACGATAGATGGTCCACAAGTGGTTACTGTACATGGGTGGTCTTGGACCAGCTAATTATCATTGCCTTGGTAAGCTATTGCCTCACCAACTAGTTAATCAGGTGCAAGCCCCTCCTAGGGCAGATTCCTCATTTCGCTCCTCAGCCTATGGAGTGTGTTGACCAGCCAAGAAGCAACAAATGCACAAAATGAGGGAAGCAAAGATGAGAATGTTAAGATGGATGTGTGGGAAAACTAGGAAAGAAAAAATTAAAGTAGATTTTGGGAAATTTAGGGGTAGCATCAATAGGTGATAAATTAAAAGAGACTTGTTTGAAATGGCTCGGACATGTCCAACACAGATAAGCTACAGCGCCAGTGGGGGAAAATATTTCTCTGTAAGTTAAAGGCCTGCTAAGGAAAAAGGACAAGCTGAAGAGTACATGGATGGAAGTAATAAGGTTAGATCTGGAACAATGTAACCTATTAGAGGATTTGGCCCATGATAGACTCTAGAATGGAGAAACAGAATTCATGTAGCTGACCCAACATAGTTGTGATAGGGCTTTGATGATGATGATGATGACGACGACGATGATGATGATTATAATGATGATCTCTTCTTATTGTATCCATGGAGCATAAAAACCCTAATGCATTGTTCTTCAAAGTGAGATTACAAATTTGGGCTAGAAATATGGGTATTCTATTAAAATAAAAAATAAATACTCTTAAAATGTCAGAAGGGTCCCTAGTTATGCCAGTTGTAATGGTTTGCCCCAAACAAGTCCATTTTGACTACTTCGGCCAGAATACAACCAAAATGCCAAAGGTACCCAAAAAAGGGCAAAAAACTAGGTAGCGTGTGCATCGAAGACTAAAAGCGAACTATGTACCTAACTCGCTGCCTTAAGTCTTAACACTTCCTTTCATCATATTCTTCAATAAGTCAATTTTTAGGTTGATTTTTTAGCTAAGGAGTCATTTAAACTTGCTTTTGTTTGCTCATTTGCTCATGAGGACATTTCTCTTATCTTTTAGCTTTAGTTTTTCTTTTCATTTAAACTTGCTTTTGCTCTTGCTTTGTCGGCTTTGCCTTCTTGTTTGGCTTTCCTTAAAGAAATTGAAGTGACCATTCAATATATATATATATATATATTCATCCAAACTTCATTTTATTTGATGGTACCACCGTATTTTGTTCTTCTCATGGTTTATAAAGTGGATGGGTTGAATAGTTTCTGAAAATAGTTGCATGTTAAAACAAGACGATCAAACAAACAAGAGAAAAGTAAATACATTAGCAATCATATCTATTAATCTTATGCTATTGAATATTAATAGTAGTTACAAGAATAGTCTATAGATGAAGAGTATGTTTGTCCTTCTATTTCTCATTGTTATTTAATAGATGGGGGCAGGGATTTTTTTTTTTTTTTTTGTTTTCCCATTACATCTAAATGATGCAAAGCCAATGTAATGCAGCCAAGACCTGCGATCAGGTTGATAGATCAATCTCCCCAAGGATTTATCAAATCCAAGAGGACTCCAGCCACTAGGGCACAAACGAAACCATAAGACAATCCATAAACTCACGTGAGCAGCTCAAGCAATTGAATTGATTAATTTGAATAAGCATGCCTATTACAATAGAGGGCTTCTCTATTTATAATGTATTAAGACTACTAAAACAGTAAACTATGATAAAAATAGAAAACTACTTATTCTCATCAACTAACAAAACAATAAACAATTCCTAATCAATCCTAAGATAAATTTAGAATGCCACAATAGCTTCTCAGCCAATTTGGGCCTGTGGGCTACACCGAAAGGGCTAGGTTGGAAGGCTGGGCCCATTATGTGGGCCCAGGGCCTCTTTTGGACTTCCGTACTGCATCAACTCTCCCCAGCTTGGAAGAACTCGACTTGGGCGAGTTAATCGCTTGATAGTGCTCATAAAGATCCGGATTTAGACGCCGGAAGTCAGTAGCAGTAATCCAGGTAGCATCGGAGACGGGCCGGTTTTGCCAACAAACAAGTAACTTCTGAAATCCTCCGCGACGAGTAGAAACAATTTGATTATCAAGAACATCAATGATTTTATCAGGCGGTGGCGGAGCAGCTGGCAACGTAATGATTTGCTTATCAGAATCGTCCTCATTATCATGCCCGCGATAGAGAATGAGATCAACAACATTGGATGTGGGGCTAATACCAATATCAGATGGCAACTCGAGAGCATATGCATTGGAACTGAGCTTCCTCGACACTTAGAATGGACATGTATTTCTCGGATGTAACTTCTTGTTTGCGCCTGGCAGTAACCTTTTCGGATGAATACGGACCATAACCATGTCTCCTTCAGAAAACTCTAGGAAACGACGACGTTTGTCGGCATGAGCCTTATAACTGTCATTGCTAGCTGCAATATGTCGTCGAACTTCATCATGTATTTGTTGCATGTGTTTGATATAGTTATCGACTTCAGCAAAGGGCGTGCTTCAAGAGGCAGGGGGACAAGATCAATGGGCAAGCACAGTCGAACACCTGTGACTACTTCAAAGGGTGAGATACCTGTGGACCGATTAACTGAATTGTTGTAAGCAAATTCAGCCATAGGTAGAATCTGATCCCATGTTGTGATATGATCATGTACAAGGCATCGTAACAAGTGTCCAAGGCTTCTGTTAACAACTTCAGTTTGTCCATCAGTTTGCAGATGGTAAGCAGTAAAGAAGTGAAGCTTTGTCTTTGCTGTCATTCACAGTTTTCCAAAAGTAACTCATAAATTTGGTATCACGATCTGAAACGATTGTCTTGGGGAGGCCATGAAGGCAGACAACTTCATTATAGAATAATTGAGCAACCTTGTAAGCATCTGATGTGTTGTTGCATGGAATGAAATGTGCCATTTTAGTAAAACAATCAACAACAACAAAGATGAAATCAACTTTCTGTGCAGTCTTTGGAAGTCCTAACACAAAATCCATAATGATATTTTCCCATGGTGCATAAGGAATAGGCAATGGTTGATATAAACATGTATTCTTCTTGTTGCCTTTAGCCAATTGACAAGTGCGACATCTTTCACATATGTTGATAACATTAACTCTCATGCACGACCAATAAAAATGATCATCCACGAGAGCGAGTGTCTTGTCACGTCCCCAATGACCACTACAACCTCCTAAATGCAATTTACGAACAACATGTTCTCGAATCGAAGTAGCAGGGAGGCAAAGTTTGTTACCTCGGAATAAGAATCCATCATGTACGCTGTAATGAGGGTGCTTGTCCTTGTCGCCATTAAGAAAATCCGTATAGATTGTACCGAAATCCTTGTCATTGGTATACTCCTACTTTATCTACTCAAAACCTATTACAGTGACCGCCATAGTAATGAGGAGATGCTTCCGACGACTTAAAGCATCAGCTACCAAATTTTCTTTGCCAGCTTTATAACGGAGACTGAATGTGAATTGTTGAAGGTAAGAGCTCCATTTAATTCGATGATCACTGACATGCTGTTGTGACTGTATATGCTTCAATGCCTCATGATCGGAATATAAGACAAAGTCATTTCCCACCAAGTAATGACGTCAATGTCGAAGCGCTTGCACAATGGCGTAGAATTCTAGATCATAAATAGAATATCTGCATTTGGCATCGTGGAGCTTCTCATTGAAAAATGCAATTGGGTGACCTTCTTGGCTAAGAACTCCTTCAATGCCGATCTGAGAAGCATCACAAGCAGCTTCAAAGACTTTGTTAAAATCTGGAAGTCGTAGGAGAGGGGCTTCCATGATCTTGCGCTTGATTTCTCCAAATTCTCTAGTTGTTGCACTTGTCCATTTAAATTCACCTCGTTTCATATAATTAGTGATGGGAGCCATAATACTACTAAAATCTCAAATGAACCTTTTGTAGAAAGCAGCAAGTCCATGAAAACTACTAACTTCAATGAGAGCTGTCGAAATAGGCTAATCGAGGATAGCTTGAATCTGGGATGGGTCCATTGCAATACCCTTAGAAGAGACAACAAAGCCAAGGAAAATCACAGAATTGCTCATAAAAGTACACTTCTTCAGATTAGCATAGAAGCATTCCCGGCGAAGAAGCTGAAATATGCTCTTCAAGTGATCAAGATGCTCCCTTTTGGATTTGCTGTGAATCAAGCTATCATCGAAGTAGACAACAAATGAACTGTCCAATAAATGGTTTCAGCAATTGATTCATAACACGCAAGAATGTTCTAGGAGCATTAGAAAGACCAAAAGGCATAACCAGCCATTCATAAAGACCATCTTTAGTTTTAAAGGTCATCTTCCATTCATCACCCAGTCTAATTCTGATTTGATGATAACCACTGCGAAGATCAATCTTAGAAAAAATAGAAGCACTAGTCATAAGATCAAGCATATCATCAAGTCTAGGGATAGGGAAGCGATATTGTGCAGTGATTTTATTGATGGCACGACTATCCACGCACATACACCAGCTTCCATCATTCTTTGGTGTGAGGAGAGCGGGTACGGCACATGGACTTAGGCTTTCCCGAATATATCCCCATTGCAATAGACCATCAACTTGTTTCTTGAGTTCGGCATGTTCGGAAGGGCTCATCTGACAAGCACGAAGATTAGGGAGAGATGCTCCAGGATTTAAATCTATTGCATGATGAATGTCTCGCATTGGTGGCAATTCATTTGGAAGCTCATCGGGAATTGAATCAGAAAATTCATTGAGCAATGGATGTACCTCTTGGGGAGTGAATGGCTTTGAGTCTTCATTTGATTCGGTCATCTGTCTGCAACCAAAGCATACATCACACCTTGCTCTTTACTTTTAACTTAAAATTTGTGCATGGTGAGGATGTGAGGAGAGGCAATAGGAGTGGTTTGCTTTGCTTTGCAGAGAATGGAGTTTCCATGGGCTTCAATTGAATTCGGTGTCCATTCCATTTGAAAGTGTAGGTGTTATCCGCATGATCAGTTATGACCTTCAAGCGTTTTAGCCAAGGTCTGCCAAATAAGATATGAGCAACACTCATCAGAATAACATCACACTTGACATTATCTTCATACAAGCTCATCTTCAAGGGAACAATGCACTGGTGGTGGACAAGAATCGAATAATCATTTACCCATGCAACTCTATAAGGCCTCGGATGCTTTATAGTTGGCAACTGAAATTTATCAATTGCTTCTTTGGATATGACACTCATAGCACTTCCACCATCAATGATGGCATTGCAAGCTCTTCCTTTACAAGTGACTCTTGTTCTAAAAATTGGAGATTGGTTTGCGTCGTCTTCCTCGGTGCCATCTGCAACCAATAGGCACCAGTGAAGGAAAAGCAATGGGCTGTCATCATCAGCTATGAGTGAATACCTCAAGTGCTAACTCTGGTTCTGTTGGAAGTTGTGCATCAGGTTTCTCCATTTCGATTTCCTCATCATATTGTTCATCATCATAAGGTTCACCTTCACAATGCAGATTCCTGTGTGGACATTCTTTAGTAAAATGACCTCGGTCTTTGCAAGAATAACAAACAATGTTGCGCTTAGCAGCTATTCCGATTCCTCTAGCATTATTCTGATTTGTTCGCCACTTCTGATTGGGCTAAGGATGATGTTGACCATGTGGTGGAGCTTGTTGCTGCCAAGGATGAAAATAGCGGTAGCGGCGGCCGTAGCGACCTTCAGCCAAAACGCTACGTAGCATAGCGGCGTAACGATGCGATTTGTAAAAATCGTCAAAAAATATGAAAAAATTGTAGAAAATCTAGAATATTGGAAAATGAGAGAAAATGTAATTTTTTTTGCAAAAGTAACGAAGGTAAGGGGGCGTAGCGGTCCCCTCATTGTATGAAATCCTGTATCGCTGTATAATTAGAAAATAATAGTAATGATCATTTTTTTCACATGTGTTCATGTTGCATAGTTATACTAATTTAGAAACTAATGAAAGGCTCATAAAAGAAAAAACTATGTCATGAATTCAAAACTTAAGACTTAAGAGTACCTAGAGAAAAAAAATACATCTACCAAAGGGGTGTCTAATAGGATGTACTTAGAGAAGAATTATTGAGAAGAACTCTCTATATCGACTGTAATTCAGCAAGATCATGTGCTTTTTGGTGTTCTTTTAAACATAAAAGGGTAGAAGAGTTGTGTAGAAATGTTATTTGGAGAGAAGAAGAAAAGAAATAAGTCTTATTATGCATTTTAAACAAAATTGGAAAGTATGAATTTTTCACACCCCGTAGCGGCCCCATAACGGTTGTAGCGGCCCGTAGCGGACGCTACTCATGCGATGGCCGATAAATCGGTCGTAGCGTGGCGGTGGCGGCCGCTGCACTACGTAACGGCCGATATTTTCATCCATGGTTGCTGCCTTTGGATTTGGTTCTGTGGTTGGCTTGGAGGTCGGGACTCTTGTTGTGGAACCCGAGTGAAAGTAGAATCTGAACCTTTTTTGTAGGACTCCCTGGCTCGGTTACCAAAGCGTCGCCCAGCTTGCTAACGCGTCGCTTGTTCAACGCGTCGCACCTTGCTAGAGATTGCATCAACAGTGGCGAAGCCAAATATTGCCAATTTATCCTGAATATCTGGGCGCAATCTTTCCCGATAACAAGTGACCATCAGGCGATCATCTTCATTAGTCTCGCATCAAATACAAAGCTCATGGAACTTATGAGTGTATTCATCTATGATCATAGAGCCTTGTTGAAGATTGATAAGCTCTTTATTAAATGAATCAATGTAGAACAATTTATCTTTCAATCTTTCTTTCATAACTTCCCAACAAGTGATAAGAGGGCGGCCCATTTGCAAATTGTGGTCATCAATATTTTTCCACCAAATTCAAGCAGGACCTTTTAACTTCATCTTGACGAAAGCGACTCGTTGAGGATCTTCGATGTTATACCAAGTGAAAAAATCCTCAATTGAAGTAAGCCAGTCAAGAAAGGCACGACCATCACCATGACCAGAAAAATCAGCAACCTCTAATTTGATTTTCCTCAAGAGATCATCTTGGCGCGGGCCCCTTTCATCAACGCCCCTTTCATCAAAGAGACGTTGCAAGAATACTTGGACTGATTTGCGGGGAATATTATCCAACTATCGCTGGTGAGTGTGTGGTACAGTAGTACTGGAAGATTCACCATAAGGGTTTGAGGTGCCCTTACTGAGTTCATCGACTGTGATTTGTAAGGCTTCGACCTGCTCATATAAATCCCTTATGCAATTATCGCGCTGAATGTCAGTGAATCCGCCATGAAAAATTTTCCATGTGCGAGTAGCCATGGACGAGGGCTGTTCTTTTCTCAGTGGTCCTTTTTTTTTTTTTTTTTACTGCTAGTGGGCGGGGTTTGGGCTCAGGTTGGGCCCGGACTCAAGTCAGGCCCAGGACTGCAAACTAGGCCCAGTTATAAAGCAGGGACGTGTTGCACACATGGGAGAAAGGGCCTCTTTGCCGTCTTGGGACTCGTGCAGAAAGAAAGGAAATAAGAGGGTTACCCATTTCGACTTGGAGAACAAGAAAAAAAACAAAACAAAAAGGAGTTGGGGTGGAAGACGCTGGCGATGGTGATGAAGGTTGATGATGGCTGCTTGCTGACGGTGCTGCTGGATATTGGTTGTGGCGGATGAAGATCGATTGGTGCCAGGTAGCTTCTCAACTCAAATCCCCTTCTTCTCTCTTCTTCTTCTGTTGTTCTTTACGTCTTCTTTTGTTCTTTCTTTCTGCTACTTTTTTTTTTTTCCTCCGCTGGGTGGGGTGGGGTGGGGGAAAGCAAGTTGTGGGTTTTTAGGAATTCGACAGGGAGGTATGGGTTTGGGTTCGACAGGGGAGGTGAAGGTCGAGGGTTGTGAGATAAAGAGGCTGGGATTGGGGTTTTGGGGTTCGGCAGTGATGATAGGGATGGGTGGGTGCTATCGATTGGGAAATTTGGAGCTTGGCAGGGGAGGAGAGTGGATCGGCTGGGGTGAAAGTGGTTCTGCTGTTGGTTTTCGGTTATGGTGGATGGTGGGTCAGTGATAATGGATGGTGGGGTTCGATGGACAGGAAGGCTAACAGGATGAATGGATAATGTTTGTGGTAAGAGATGACGGTGGGTGGATAGAAAGGATCAGAATTTCGGGAAGGACAGAGTCTCTCCGGCGATCGCTCTTTGGCTCTGAAACCAATTGACATAACCAAGACCCGCGATCGGGTTGATAGATCAATCTCCCGAAGGATTGATTAGATCCAAGAGGATTCAAGCCACTGCGGCACAAACAAATCCATAAACTCACGTGAGCAACTCAAGCAATTGATTTGATTAATTTGAATAAGCATGCCTATTACAATAGAGGGCTTCTCTATTTAAAATGTATTCAGACTACTAAAACAGTAAAAGTATAATAAAAATAGAAAACTACTAATTCTCATCAACTAACAAACAAGAAACAATTCATAATCAATCCTAAGATAAATTTAGAATGCCACAGTAGTTTCTCGGCCAACTTGGGCCTGTGGGCTGCACCCAAAGGGCAGACTTGGATGACTAGGCCCATCATGTGGTACTAGGGCCTCTTTTGGTTACTGCATCACAATGGCCTGATGCAATAAGACCCATTGCTCAGATTTATGAAATAAGTCTAGGATCTTGATTATTTTTTTTTACCTTGAATGAGTTGTAATTAGAACTAGCTTTCTAACTCCAATAGGAGTCTGTGATTAATTTTCCTAGTTTCATTAGGAGTCTTGGATTCAAGGGTTTGTTTTCATATATATGAGTATTGTGAGACACTAGAGGTAATTTTGGAGTCTAATTAAATTTTCTCCGTGGATTTTGTTTTCTCTGAGGTTTGTTTCCCTTTTTGTAGGAATCTCTTGGAGTCATCTTTCCCATAGTTCGGCACTTTGATAAAAAGCTTTCTTTTTTTTTTTTGGGTTTGCATCAATTTGGAATCAAAGCCCGTGGATGTCACGGCTGCAGGTATTATAATTGTCTGACATACAACATCTCTTAGCTTTTCAGAACTTTTGAGACCATTGACATAAAACATCTCTTAGCTTTTCAGAACTATGAGACCATTGACGAGGTGGTGCAACATGCGCTAAAAGCGAAAGAAATAGCCGACCATCAAGCTTTCAGGCTCGCATCTTTTAAGAGGATCAGCTAATCATCTTTATCACCTCATACAAGCACACAAGTGAAATCTAGCCAAGATACATTATCAAGTTTCCAATGTAATAATTAGCTGAGGAAAGGGAAAAAAAAACCTCCTGTGTATTAACACTACCAAGAAAGAGGTCAGTTGCCGTTTCAATCCTAAAACCTCTGAAAGCTTCTGTACATGTGACAGAAATGAGCCAAAATCTAAGCAGCAGTTGACCAAAAAAATAGGAGAAAAGTCAGAGAAAATTGATGTCTATGGTGACACCAAAGGTGAAGTCATGATGAATCAACATGTGGTAACGAACCCGCGCCAACTGTTGAGAAGAGGTGATAACAAAATAATAACTTTTGTTCAACAGGCTGTGTAAATGGGCAGGTTTGCACTGAGTGATTGACAAGGGAAGTTTTGACAAAATTATATCACAAGCTCTCATCTCGCCTCAGGTAAATAGGTCCATAGGCATGAATCCTTTTGTAGTTGTAACTGGTTATAAGCAAAGGATGCCAGTAGATCTTATTCCCATGCCATCCATTCACCGTCCATCTGAGTCAGCTCATGCATTCATCCATCACATTCATGCATTGCATAATGAGATCAGACGAAGAATCAATATGCAAAATGAATATTATAAATCATCTATTGATTCACACCGTCGGTACATTGAGTTTCAAGTGGGAGATGAAGTTATGGTCCGTGTAAGACCTGAGCGATTCCCACAGGGAATTGCCAAGAAATTGCAGGCCCGTAGTACTGGTCCATTCAAAATCTTGAAGAGATTGGGTCCCAATGCATATGTTTTAGACCTTCCATCTAAAATGGGAATCAGCTCTACTTTCAATGTAGAGAATCTTGTTTCTTTTCAAGGGTCTTTAACACCTTCTGCCTACCCTTTTCCTCTTGTTTCTCTAACTCATGCACCCAAAGACTTTCATCCATCCTTTTCCCACTGCCAATTCCCACAACCTACCCCACCTCCCCCTCCTAAAGCTCAAAGGAAAGAAATTATGGAAGACATATTGGATGACGAATTGGTCTCTACCAGGCAGAGAGGCATACAAAAGTTCCTTGTCAAGTGGAAGAACTATCCGCAACATGACAGCACATGGATCACACGTGATGAGTTGCAACGTCTCAATCCGAACCTTAGGGAGCGATGTGATAGATTTATCTCACCGGAGGTGAGATTTTCTCAGCTGAGGGGAATTGATGGAGACATCAACTCTAATTACCCCAATTCTTTCAAGATCTACCAAAGCAGGAAGCGTAGGGTGGCAAATCAAGTAATGATATGGATGGGTGAAGTGTATCCTGACTTTGCTCGCCAAGATCTCACAAATCTACAGTTAGTTTACCATCACGATGACATCCGACGATTGGATCTCACTGGATCTACTTTTTGAAGGAAAGAAGGCCCCATGTGTGCAATCATATGGAAGGCCCCACTTTGGGAAGTGCCACATGGGTTGAAATAAGAGTTTTAAAGTTGAGAGAGGCCGTTGAAATAAGAGTTTTAAAGTTGAGAGAGGCCCAAATCATTTAAATAAAAGTAGAGTCATAAAAGGGGCACATGCTTTTTTAAGAAAAGAATAAAAGAAAGAAGGGGCCACAACTTTAAAAAAAAAGGTTTTGGGGATTCGTGCACATATCCTTTGCTCACGAATCCTGATTTTAGGGCTAGGTAATAAAAGACTGTATAGTCTTCTTTTCTTCTTTTCATGCTATCTTATGTAATAAAACTTTGAGAATGAAAGGAATGGAATTTTCCCCTTCTTCTTTTTGAGTCTCTTGGGTTTCCCCTTACTGAAAGGACGTAAAGCCTCCGGATCGGAGTTTGGTGAGAGCCCAATCAAAGGTATCATCTTCTCTTTCTCTATTTCTTTTCCTACAAGCAATCTTCCCGCACTAACCCTAGAATTATACACCCTAGATCTCCGCCATTTAACAACCCAACCATCAGATTTGCAGCCCTTGCTCTAGATCTCAACCCCCAGTTTTCCCATTAGACCATCTCACCTAGCCCTCACCCAAACACTTGCAAAAGCCACGAGATCTATACAAGTGGACCTTCCCTAAGCATTTTGGGACTTTTATCTTCCATTGAGATCCTACCCCTTCATCTGAGAAGGATTTTTACTGGAGGACTGCAAGCCCGTCTTGGATCAATTATTGATTTTTCCATTAGATTGCAATGTTTATCGATATGAACGGTGTATTTCAATTTCATATTAATTTTAATTCTAAATCTGATCTCATCATCCATATTGGGTTAAATTTCATTCTGTCCTGCATCAATCTCAAACGATCAAACCCAATAACTTCCACATTCATGGAGTGGATTAAATTGACTCGGCGACTTAATGCATCAGCAGGCTTGTTCTCCACTCCGGCCTTGTGTTTCAAAACAAAACTGTACTCTTGCAATAGTTCAACCCACTTCGCATGTTCCCATTTTAGCTTGGATTAGGACTATATGTACCGCAATGCCTCATGATCCGACAAAACAAATTCTTGCGGTAATAGGTAATGTCACTAATGTTTCAACAATTGAACTATTGCATAGAATTCTCTTTTGTAGTCGGGATATTTCTTCCATTTTGCCTCATTCAGTTTCTCACTGAAATAAGCAACGGGGTGTCTCTCCTGACTTAGAACACCTCCTATTCCAACGCCAGATGCGTCGCAATCTGCTTCAAAAACCTTAGAAAAGCCAGGCAATCGCATGATAGGAGCTTTTGTCATTTTGGTCTTGATTTCTTGAAAAGCTTTTGTAGCAGCTAGGCTCCAATGAAACTCTCCTCTTTTTCATAAAATCTATAATTGGAGCCATGATGGTACCGAATCCCTTGATGAACCGACAATAAAACATGGCAAGACCTTGGAAACTATGTACCTCATGAATGTTGGATGGAGTCTTCTATTCAACAATTGCACGCACCTTTTCAAGATTAATGGACTTGCCTGCTGCAGAAACTACGAAACCTAAGAAGACCACATGATCTGTCATGAATGTGGATTTCTTAAGGTTTGCATACAGCTTCTCCTTTCGCAAAGTAACGCAAACTTTCCACAAGTGGTTGAGATGTTGTTCCTTAGTGTTACTATAGATGAGAATGTCATCAAAGTAAACAACTAGGAATTTCCCAATGAAGGGTCTCAATACTTGCATCATGATGCGCATGAAGGTACTTGGCACGTTGGACAACCCGAGTGGTATCACTAGCCATTCAACCGGCCTTTGTCTTAAAGGTGGTCTTCCATTCGTCCCCAAGACGAATACGAATTTGATGGTAGCCACTCTTAAGATCGATCTTAGAAAAGATAGTGGCACCAATCATCATGTCAAGCATATCATCTAACCTGGGTATCGGAAACTGATACTTGACAGTGATCTTGTTGATCATCTAACCTTGGGAAGTTGACACCCAAAACTTGATTTACCGCTCTAGGCGTAAGGCTTAGGATCTATTCAGCGATAATCACTACGTCTAGCCTGTTTACTTTTCATGTCAACCTCAAGGTTTTGCACTACTTCGTAGATCTCCTCTAGGCTAGCCATTCTAAGAGTGATTAATTTCCGCTGGAACTCCTGGCGAAGACCCGTTCTGAATTTTGAGATTCTAGCTGGACGGTCTTCCTGTACCTTACAGGAAAGGTTAAGTTCTTCGAACTTATTGATGTAATCAGGATAGACCTTTGATCTAAAAGTCTATCTTGGTAAGACTGAGGTAGGTACTTAACCCGCAAGTATTCCTTCATCTCATCCCATGTACCAATGGGTTCCTCCCAACGCTGATGCAACCTGTACTCAATGTCTGACCAATACAACCATGCTTGACTTACCAATTTCAACTTGGCAAATCAAATTTTGCTCTCCTCAGACATATCATACCACTCGAAGTGGTGGTCCATGTCGGATTCCCAATCGAAATAGGCCCTCGGGTCAATGCGACCATCAAAAGATGGTGCTTCTATCTTAACATTCTTCACGGCCTGCTCATCAGCATACCATCCTCTACCACGAGCACTACAGTCATATTGAGCCTCGGATTCAAGGTCAGAATCATCATTGCGCTCATTCTCTCGGTTCCTGACCCTCTCATGGTTCCTGTTACGATTACGGCGATCTGTCGTATTGCCGATTTGGGATCTCTCAATGTTCTCAAAACGGGTCTTGAGTCCCTCAATTTGTTGCAGTATGGCATCCAGTCAGGCATTAGTGTCCTCTTTGTCCTTGGCCAAGATTTCATGGAAGCTCTTAGACAACTGCTCAAAATTCATTTTGAGATGTTCTGGTTGAATGTCCTTACCACTTCTCGTGGGCATGAAAATGTGAAAGAGAGACTAAGATGGCTATCCTAAAGATGCAATGCAATAAAAATATATGATGAAGCAACTTGGGTGACTCCCTAAGCAATCCTAAGCTCTGATACCGAGATTGATACAAGATAAAATGAAATCTAACCTAATACAGCATGATGAGATCAGATTTAGAATTAAAATTAATATGAAATTGAAACACACCATTTATATCGAAAAACATTGCAATCTAATGGGAAAATCAATAATTGATCCAAGATGGGCTTGCAGTCCTTCGGTAATAGTCCTTCTCAGATGAAGGGGTGGGATCTCAATGGAAGATAGACGTCCCAAAATACTTAGAGAAGGCCCACTTGTGTAGATCTCGTATTTCTTGCAAGCATCTGGACAAGGGCTGGGTGAGATGGTCTAATGGGAAAACCGAGGGTTGAGATCTAGCGACAAGGGCCGTAGATCTGATGGTTGGGTCGTTAAATGATGGAGATCTAGGGTGTAGAAATATAGGGTTAATGCAGGAAGATTGCTCGTAGGAAAAGAAATAGAGACAGAAGAGGATACCTTTGGTTGGGCTCTCACTAAACTTCGATCCGGGGGCGTTACGTCCTTTGAGCAAAGGGAAACCCAAGAGACTCACAAAGAAGAATAAGAGGAAAATTTCATTCCTTTCATTCAGAAAGTTTTATTACATAAGATAGCATGAAAAAAGAAAAGCAGACAATAGTCTTTTATTACCTAGCCCTAAAGTGATGACATCATCACAAAAGAAAACCAAAAAAATAAAATCGTAAGGGAGGGGCATGGCCTCCGGATTCTTGCCAAGGGGTATGCGCACAAATCCCCAAAACCTTTTTTTTAAGTGGTGGCCCCCTCTTTCCTTTATTCTTTTCTTAAAGAAGCATGGGCCGCTTTTATGACTCTACTTTTATTTAAATAATTTTGGCCCGTCTCAACTTTAAAACTCTTTTGTTTCAACCCATGTGGCACTTCCCAAAGTGGGGCCTTCCATATGATTGCACACATGGGGCCTTCTTTCCTTCAAAGAGTAGATCCAGCGAGATCCAACCGTCGAATGTCATCGTGATGGTAAACTAGCTGTAGATTTGTGAGATCTTGGTGAGCAAAGTCAGGATACGCGTCATCCATCCATATCATTGCTTCATCTACCACCCTACGCTTCTTCCTTTGGTAGATCTTGAAAGAATTGGGGGAATTAGGGTTGATGTCCCCATCACTTTAGGTACACAAACACCTTGCCCCTATTCAGTTTGATGATTAATGACATGTAATGAGGTGCAAGTACGACATACGTGTCAAGTTACATTTGCTATTGGGGGACACTATAAGAACGTAGTATGATGTGATGTAGTGCCGATGGATATTGGGGATACTTGGAAGGCCATGGACTATGACAATAATAGAATCCATGGGATGCTTGACAATACACATACATTTTTTTCGAGATGGAAAAACCTCCACACTACATCATTTGAAGCCAAACCCACCAATATAAGGTTTTGACTGTAGGTTCTACAAAAGAATCGCTTCAAGCACAATACGTCTATAGAGAGGCAAAGCAAATAAAACTCGAGTTCGAGGTTAAACTCTTATGCAGCTCAGAGGGAATGGTGCAAAGTCAACAGGTAGACACAACTAGACCCATGGCCCACATGTGCGACCCAAAGAAGTATAAGATTTTGTTTCTTATTTAATTTCTATAATAAGTCATAATTAGAATTAGCTTTCTAACTCCAGTAGGAATCTTTCATTAGAAGTATTGGATTCTAGGATTTCTTTTTCCTATATATATGAGTAGTACATGAAATTAGATGCAATTTTGGAGATTAATAAAAATTTCCTTCATGGATTTCGTTGCCCCTTCGAGGTTCATTCCTTCTTTATGAGAGTATCCTGCACACGTCTTTCTCTTGCTTCAGCATTTCGATCCAAGCCCTTTAGGGCTTGTTTGGATGGACGGTGAATTGATGAAAAGTGAGGCGAAGCATCAAATCAAGAGAGAATAAAATATAAGGGGGTTATGATGGTGTTTTGTTTTTAGTGGCTTCATAGGGAATCTTTTTGACTTTTGTGTAGCAAGGGGATTTTTTTTGTAACCATTCAAAAAAAAAGATGGTGTTTTTTTGTCATTTGGTGGAGAAAGGAGGTTGCTTTTTTACTTTTTTTTTTGGAAAAAGGAGGGAATTTTGAATTTATGTACTTTTGATATGACCACTTGGTCTTTTCTTGTTTGGATAATGGAGCCTTTACTTTACTTTAAGTTACTAGTAAAGTCCCAAAAATGCCCTTAGGGGTTGTTTGGGTAATTTACTTGTAAAGTGAATTCAACTAAAGGCTCAATTTAAAAGGCATCAAAATAAGGGGGGTCATATAAAAAAGTATCAAATTTCAAAAATCACCTCTTCTTTATAAAAAAAAGGTCAAAAAGCAACTCTCTCATTCCACTTAATGACAAAAGGCCATCTACTTTTTACAAAAAAAAAAAAAAAAAGTCAAAAAAGATACATTCTCAAGCCCATTGACAAAAGGCCACACATTTTGATTTGGCCCCCTCTACTTTTATTTTCTCTTGATTTGACTATTCACTTCACTTCAAGCAACAAGTGAATTACCTAAACAACCCCTAGAGTTTGCATCACTAAAAAATACAATGAAAACATGTTGAAGCCTATAATTTAGACAATATACTAAAAATTAGCCAATAAAGTTATTTTCTGTACAAGCTTTTATTAGTTATCTTGAAGAAGTCTGCACTACCCTCCAACTCCAAATTTGCAGTAACAACACAATGGACTCTATAGGAGTCGTCATTTTTGCAGGTTTTTCTAGCAGAACAAAAGTGAGTAGGAAATTCCTCCATTGACTTTGAAAAAGTAAGTTTGGTGTTTAGATAAGCTGAATAAATGACTTCGTGTGTGTTTGGCAGCAATAGAAAGCCATGGAAAAACTGTATACTTAGAGTTAGGGCTCTTTTCTTAATGGAATTGAATTCCTTGGAATTCACAGTAAAATGGGATCTGGCAAATTTATTGGGATTACTGTCCCTTTTCATTTTTTTAAAATAAATTACAAGTATCATGCTTGATTAAGTAATGTATCTTGACTTTGCCTCAAAATACAACTTTGCCTCAAAATACGAAACTGCTCTCTAGTAACAACATTTCGATCTATATGTTAATAATGTTTTCCTTTTGTTTTAAAAATGTAGTAAAACTTTTCCAATATTTAAAAACCTGGTCAAGTTATAATTTCAACATATATTGAAATCTTCAGCAACTGCCAAGCAGTTCAATTTTCAACTAAATACTAGTAGCATTCGTCAAAGAACTACAAACCGACATAAATAATGTAATATTCCAATATTACACTATTGCTTTGTACTAATAAAATCTAATAGTATTTAAATCAGTAAGTATCCAAACAAGCCCTTAATACAGCAGTCACTTTGACACTATAAAAAATTCAAATGGTCACCTACAAAGCGATGTCACATTGTAAAGGCAATAAGAGAAAGAAGAGGATTTGGATGGGATTCAAAGATGAGGCAATAACTGTATGCACTTCCCATTTTTTTTAAAATATACCAACAAAACAATTGTTTAATAATTGATACAACCTTTTTTTTATTGCCAGAGGTACATCTTTTTTTTTTCTTTTTTCTTTTTTTTTTATTATGGTTGCCAGACGTACATCTTGAATCAAAAGTGCGGCAGAGAACTGATTTTTTTAATAGGCACCCTTAGATATTTTGGTCATTTTTGTATTATGTTTAGATGGCTATGATTTTGCTTTCTTTTTTGATGGTTTAGATCCCTTAGGTTTTGTTCTGTACTCATAAAAATTGATAAGGGAGATTGGAACAAGATTCTTTTTCTTGGAGATTGCTATGGCAACTATGAAGTCATGTTGACTCTTACTGTCCAAGGTTAAGGCTTTTAAATTGTTTTGGTGCAATTGTGATTTATGCTTGCTCGACCCTGCACCTTCTAGGCTGCTGCTTTGAAGGTTGCGACTTGAATCTTCAAGCAACCAAATAGATCAGGTAAGTTTTTATCTCAAAATCTCTCTAGCATCCCTAACAACTATGGCTAAATTAGTATCATGTCCATGTTTTTATTGTATCCTCATTTGCTATCGAAGGAACCCACCAATCGGTCCAATTGTATAAAGAACCTCATATCTAAATGCATTTTAAATGAAGCTACAATCAATATACAATTATCAACTCGACCAGAAACAAATGGAGCCTCACTCAAACATAAATCATTAGTTTCTTTTGGGCATCTCTCTTCTCTCCTAAAACTCATCATTGAGTAATGGCCTTGACCATTAGGAAGACAATGACCAACGATATTCGGGAACATGAGTTGGTAACTAACTAGCCAAGACCTCTCCAAAATTGGGTGGAAAGGTAGTTTTGGGAACTCCAGTTTCAGCGCCCTTATAGCTTAATATCAAGCAGCTTGATTGTTTTGGTAAATCAGCTGCATATTGATCTGCAATTAGCATTCAGCAAGATATCTTCCTCCTGCAAATCATCCCTTAAATCGAGAAGATTTTAAATTTGAAACAGGATGACCTTGCAGCCCCCTATTTTGATACCTATTAAAAAGTCCTCCTTCCACCATCTTTCCAATAGAAAGAGGAAATTTCAAATTTGAATTGGCTTGCTGGTCACCCACTAATCCAGTTACCACCCCGATCATTAGCAAATCTCATAGCTCCATCTATAGTCATCAGCAACTGTACCAAGAACCACCAACCATTGAAACTTCTCTTACAGTCACAACTAATAGAGACTGGTTTTATTGCCTCAACGAGCCATTAAACCTCTCTATTGGTGATACTTGAGTATCTTTGGAACTCAACAAGCCAAGTCAACTGAGATAGGAACCTTGGATGCAATGTCCACCTTCACATCAAAGGAGACACCATCAACCTCCAAATCAAAAGACCAAGGATCCTATTTGGGGATTGAAAAAAAAATACCATATGAACAGATACATTTCTTCAAACATTAATTAAAATTAAAGAAAAATCTGCAAGTTATACAAGATCCAGTAGCACAATTGGAAGGTGCTCACTGTTGCAACCAAGAGTTCACGGGCTCAGTAATAGTACCAAAAGAAATGCATCTCAAAGTAAATCCATCTTATTGGACCCCAATAAAATATAAGGAGATCCATGCCACACAAATTGGGCATGTGATCTCCTTGTGTCGTGGATTCAAATATTGACATGCCCAACAGGTTGTGGATCCTACAGCTCGAGCCTCTTTCTCCCACACATTATACGTCCTCAACTAAACAGATTTCAATCCACCCACTGTGATTATTCTGAAGGTCCTAGAGCAATGGAGGATGCTTCTCAAAATTCTCATGGAGTTGCTCTATCTAAGCCTTTAGGTCCTAAAGCAATGGAGAATGCTTCTCAAAAAGATCCATCTAAGCCTTCATCTTACTTCAAGATACCTGAATCCAATTCCTTCCAGCATGGTTCCACATCAAATGCTAAAATACCAACTGGTAGGGACACAATCAACCAATATGGAAATAAGGGAGGAAAAAAAAACCTAAGGGAAGGATGATCCCACATTGGAATGTGTGTTTGGAAGGCCTACCTACAGGCAATAACATATAATTAGGTGGAATTTTTTTAGGTTTCTAGATTAATGGGATAAGGGTGTGATGATGATGATGACGACGACAATGACGTGAGCCGAGTTGAAAATTCAAACTTGTGGTTACAACAGTGAGCACCTACCAACTATGCCATGGGCTGTCCTCAAGTATTGGTTAATGGAGAATTTTCTACTACGAAAAAGACTGCATTTACAGTCCACCTCCATGAGGCCCACTTGGGCCCACCTTTGATTTGTGCAGCTCCTTTAACAATATTGTCCCTCAACAATCTGTCACCATGCCTAATTTTATGCTCATCAAACCTTTTGCGCATTGGATCGAATCTCAAAACGATCTATGGTTAATAGCATGGTTTAAATTCTCGGGCAAGACCGGTACAATAATTTGCTAGGAATTGGTCTCAGTATCAGCCAATCAAAAAATCCCCAAAAAAAAAGAAATTATCGGCCGATATTTTGAAGATCTTGGCCAACTATATTTAAAGCCTTTTTTTTTTCATTTCTCCTCTTCTACTTCTTTATTCCTCCTTCCAAACACAACAATTGCTGCCTTTCTTCTTTCCCAACACCTATTTCACTTCCAAGCCATCAAAAACACCTATTTTTTGCGGACTTGGTCTGGGAAAATCATATACAACTCTACTAAGGTAGTAAGGTTAGCATTTTTTTTTTTTTTTTTTTGTTGCAAATTTTTTAAAGATTTGTTTAGATATAGCTTACAAATGATGATTGCGTGCTCTTTTTGTTGTAGATACCTTTCACTCTCTTAGATCTGCACATTTTGAGGTTAGATTTACTATTTGGTGTTTTAAAAATTGGGGTTTTTGTTGAAATCTTGTAGATCTTTGCAAAATATTTACTCAAATTTGTCCTCGTTTTAGGTAAACCATTGCTTTGTGCTTTATCATATTATCATAATGTAATAACAGTAATATCCAATCTCGATGCTCTTAAAATTCACGACTTACTTGATGATTGAGTAATGAGTACAAGTCTTAGTTTCTTAAAATTTAACCCTAATAAATAGCTCATAAGCCATAATTATGATTGCATTTTATAAGATTTTTTTAAATTTTATCTTATTTTAGTATATACATGTAAATCTATTTAATTGTAAAAAAAAAAAAAAAATTTGCACAGTTTCAAATAAGACAACAATACAGGATGTCATGACTTAGGGGGACCGATATTTTGATTTATAGTTGTTGATAGTGGGGGAAAAAAAAGCATCGTTTTCTAGCATTTTATATATTTTGTAATTTTTGGATATTTAAAAAAAAAATTGGAGTAAAAAAAATTCACACCGCGACGACCGCGGTGGACCACGACCGATATAGATACCATATCAGTTTTTGGGGTCAATCAATACCACGACCAATACCGCAATTTTAAACCGTGGTTAATAGACCATTAATGATTAAATTGTAGGCGGTTAAATCAAGGGCAAGGATAATCTGATGGGGCTGACTTTTTGTACAACCCTCACCCATAAAGAGAACTTCCCATCTACTCTACCCCCATTGATAAAAATGAATCCAAGTGTGCCCCAAAAGCTGGACTACATAAGCACAGTATATGTTCTGCTCTAGGTGAAGATTTTCCATTGGTTAATCCCTCTCACATTTACCGCTTATTTCTTGAGTTACATCAGTATCACCTACCAACTATCCTGTGGGCTCTCCTTAACTTTTGGTTAATTTCTCACATTTACCGCATATACCTTCTACTATTTTCTAGAACAAGTCCTAAAAGATCAGTCATAGGACAATCACAACTAACCCCTAACTGATCCAATATTTAGAAATGCTACATCATGCAAAAACATTGTCAAATATGAGCACATGCATCCCACACCCTTGTACAGGTCCCATAGCATATAATGCCTGGATGCTTAAAAATACACGAGGTATCATGTCAATACACGAGGTATCATGTCGTGTATCTCTCTCTAAGACTTTAATTTTTATGTGTAAAATCTGTGTTTTGTGTTCCTGTCATATCTGTGATGGGTCCCTACAGCATCCATGATGTATTTGGGCATCATAATTCATACCCCATGACCTTAGAAAGAAAAACAAAATACTAGTCCTATCATATTCCTATAGCATCCAAAAATGAAAATCAAAACTAAGGAAATAAGTTTTTGGTAATAAAATCACTGCAAAAAAACTTTGAAAAATCAAAGAAAGGGAAACTCACATTAATGCTTCTAATTTGTATGGATTCACAAACGGCCCAGTAGCTACCGGACCAAATGATCTAAAAGAGACCAAAGTTATGCAAGAAAAACAAAAAACGAAATCACATAAAATAATCAAATAAATAAGAAAAGGATACACCAGATAAAATCCATGAAGAAAACCACCCGCCAAGACCGCAGTGAACACCCGATCCCTAAGCACAGGGTTCTTCCTGAGTCCAATTCGAACTGAATAACAATAACCCAAACAAAACCCATCAAAGATCTATCAAAAGTGCCTTCATGAATGATGAGAACAACTTACATGTTACAATAAATATAACTGAACTCCCACACAAGCAAATTAGGGTGAAAATCAATAACCAGCCAAACAAAACCCATTGAAGATGCACCTACCAAAAGTTCCTTGATGAACAACAGAAACAACCCAAATGCTGCTAGAAATCTAATAGGCCTCAACAATAAGAAACCCAAACAAAACACATCAAAGATCCACCAAAACTGTATTCATGAATACTGGAAACAAGTCAAATGGTACAGGAAATATAATAGACCTCCCATATAAGAAAAACAGACACCCAAAAAAAAACATCAAAGATGTATCAAAAGTTCCTTCATGAATAACAAAAAAAAAAAAACCCAAATGATACAAGAAATCTAATAGCCCCCAATAATAAGAGAATCTGTGTATAAAGAACCCAGATGGTAAACCGAACAAGAAGATGAAGGAAAGATCGGGAAAGGAAAGAAGACGTACTGAGAGGGAGAATCGGAGCATAAATGAGAGGTAACAAGAATTTGATAGGAGGGCCCTTGTTCTGCCTCCTCACGACAGCCTCTCTTCAATACAAAATAGTTATCAGAACAAGGAAATCGATTCTTTTTTTCTTCATAAAAAATCAAGGAATAGATTTATGAAAATGGAGCGAATCTTACCCACTAGAGAGATCAGAAGTGGGCGCCATGGCGTTACAGAACGAAGGGAAAATGCTGTATCTCTCAGTCTCTCCTCTTTAACGAGGAAGGGTTGGGAGCTCAAGGAAAGGAAACGAAAGGAAAGAATGAAGCTCCGTGTAAAAACTACACTGATTTAACAAGCTAACTCTGACCCGTAATACAGAGCCGGCGGCCTGGCCCGCCAAAACCTGAGAAAAATTGCAAAATTCACTCGTGCTCAATTAGCACCGGAATAGAAGCTCAAGTCATATAAAAATGAGCAATGGGGAAAATCCCCACGGGACCAATGACGACCAGTAGCATCTAGCATGTCAAAGGCGGGAGGGGTCCTCTCATGTTCCTTTTTGGTCTTTTTTTTATTATTATTTTGTGATATGGTTGATATCGACCATTCTGTGATAAGATCGATATCGATCATTTTATAGTGTTCAGCAAATAAAATAATTACATGTTGGAAAAAAATTTGGCCAGCAGAATGGTCGATATGAACTATTATGAGGTAGTAGTGATGGTCGATATCGACTATCATGTCATGTTTAACGAATAAGACAGTTATAGGTTAGAAAAAATTTGACTGATGGATTGGTCAATATTGACCATTAGAGCTAAGAAGAACAAAAAGGCACGTTCGACAATTCTAAAATCCCATTGTTCTCCGTCTTGCATGGCATGGATAGCATCATTATAAGTTGCTCAATAACAATCACTGGAGAATGAATGCTCAGAGAAGTCATACAATTCATGTCACCTAAGATTAATCGCAGAAATTGCATGTGAATAAGGAATCCTAAGAAGGTTCCATTTGCGGCGTGTGCATGTTCTCTGATCAGGGCCAACAACCTATGTGAACTATAACGTTAATACTTGAAACTAGAACGGGTAGTGATTGGATTTGAGTTTGATAACTCGGCATTGACGAGGCTAGTGGTTGATGTTGTGTTCCATAATGGGCAGCAAGTGCAACAGAAGTCCAAATAACAACCTTATTATTAGAGCGTGCAATGGATTAATGTGTTGGCACAAGAGGTGGGATTAATGTTGTCCCTAAAGGAAGAATGTGGGGATGATTGAGTAGGTGGTGTTGTGTCACATCCTGGCCCCGAATTTACCTGGTCAAGGGTAATCCCCAAGCTGTGACATGCGTAATCCCATGCGCTTCGCGCCTATTTAGGTCAAGTGCGAGTCACGAATGATAAATTTCCAAGCTTTCCACTCGTGAGATATGCTCACTAACACCTGTCTTTGTACAATTAATAGCAGAAACATCAAAACATTCAATAATAGGTATCATTCCATGATCTGTCCACAGTATTCAAGTTCATATACAAAAGATGATTTCATTACCATAAAGAAGTAGAGCTTTAAAACACACTCCACCTCATAATAGTATTTATATACACAATACCAAAAATATTATCTAGTTCATGTGTCACATTAACTAGGATCACTAAACAAAAGGTTTTATAAAACGCAAGCTAGACAGCTCCCTCTACCGTCCACTCCCCTAGCCCTGGAGGTACCTCGCAGGCCTCCTCCTCTCCCTCCGCAGTCTCCTCAAGACCGGGGTGGGATCTGCATCTGTTACACTAAGAATAACTAATGAATACAACGATTCAGCTGAGTATAAGCAATAAACTAAACACACATGCTTTATCAAATTCAGAATTAATGACGGGAGATTATAAAAGAGGTCATATGACGTAAAACGAGGCAATCGTGCGTTAAGATTTATATCATGCTTAAAGAATCAATAATAATTGAAAATTTATACAGTCTAGTTGGTAACCACATTAGCTAAATCCCCTCAAAGAGGGCACGCATTTTGGGATGTCACCAGTGACCTGGCCAAAGGTTCAACTGGCTACCCCGTTTCTGGAGTATCGGTGCTCCAGGTTGTCTACTGCAGTGGCGTACACAATCTAAACCAAGAGTCAACCCCGTCAAGTATCGTCTAGTCGAAGCTAAGTAGTACCGACTCATTCAAATCAATAAGCAACTGAACTTGAGTGGACCACACTGATCATTTTATTCCGACATTCCTTTCATGCGGGACAATCATATCATACATGTACATTCACAAGTCCACTCAAGACTTCTCAATTAATTGAATGAACAAGATAATTAACAAGGTATGACAATTAACTTATAAATATAAGAGAAAATCATTTTATGTAGATGTACACTAAAATTGTATATGAAATCATGAATATGATTAATAGGTTGCTCACGCATTGAAGTTTAAGCATTCAAGGATTGTGACTAGCCAAACTATTCTAGTCATTCGTCTTCCACCACTACCCAATACATTATAAAATTATAGCAATCAATGTACCGTTATTAATTAATTGGTGCCACAATATCTATTAATATACATTGAATTACCAAAATTTAATAATCATGGTATAAAATGAAAAGGACGAATGAAACACGGAAAAGTCCTCGCCTCAAAGGTCTTCCATGTTAAAAAGGTTTCCAAAGGCCAAGAAGATTAAAGGGAACTGAAAGGTAAGCCCTACAAGGTCTCACTAAACCTATTTCTTACTAATCTAGGTTTCCCGACCACCATTCAGTCAACTTTAATTAATTACATAAAAATTTGGTCAAATGCAATTTTTGAAACTCACTGCTCAAATTCGGTCAACAGTTCAGCTAGCTTTCAGCTAACCGAATAGGTCGGCTAGCTTTCGGCTGACCGAACAGGTCTATTCGGCTAGCCAAATAGCCTGAGACGCATTTCAGGCTACTAAACAGGTCTACTCAACTGGCCGAATAGGTTTGCACGGCTGACCGAAGTCAGCGTGTAACACATTTCGTTACTGATAATGTGGCTGAACTAAGCTTCGGCTAGCCGAACAATGGCCAAATTTTGGATAGAGAATTCCGTGTTTTTGAGTTTCGGCTGGGGTTCTTCCCCTTTGGTGATTCTCACCATTCATAACACTTCAAAAATTTTCCCTAGGCCATAAACACAGTAACAAAAATAGAAATCCACCAAACTTTCTACCATTCATTCAAACATTAACATCAACCCCCATTTCTCTTTCCATACAACATCAAAAACCCATTCACGTCATCATTAATTATTAAGCAAATGAGGGTATGATTACAAGATTGAATCAATTTAAAAGATTCAAAAGAATAACCACATGCATTTTCAGTTTAGAGCTTACACTTGCCTTGCTCAAGCTTTTCCACACCCTCTTCCTCAATGAGCCCACTCCAACAAAAAACCCCAAAACTCAAACCCTAACAAGGAAGATCAAACCAATATGATAATGAGAATGCATGCATGTAAGGATTTCGAATCTAAAACTTTTTTACAACCTAAGTTGAAATGGGTGGAGCTCTTACCTATGATAACCAAGTAGAAGTTGAAGAAGAAGTTTCTTGTCACAAGAGAACTATGGAAATGTGGAGAGGATATTGAGGAAACCAAATCCAACCTCCAAATCAACATGCACACTTTGTATCCTAGTAAATTTGAGAGAAGGAGGAGAAAAAGAAAAGAAGTAGGAGTAGACAAGGAGAAGCTCACTCTCAGTTGCAATGACCGAAACGAAGGTAAGTTGGGTGGGTTAAGGTCTTAAGTGGGTAGTTTCAGGATTTGTAAGAAAATTGAAGTTCTTACCCATTATTTCATTTTGAGTCAAATGCAAGCCTAATTGATGAGTTTGACGTCTAATGGAAAAGTGTTCAATATGAAAAAATGATGTGCTTGAGGACATACACGCGATGACGCCAAGATGATACGCATAAGATTGCAAAATAAGAAAATCCTAATTTACGAAAAAGTCCCTAGCTCTACTTAAAAGAGCTAAGCTAATGTGCTAGAACGGACTAATCTATACTAAAATAGCTTAATTAGTATCTAAGCACAATTCATTTAGATAAAACACAATTAATTAGAAATAAGTGAGATTAAGTGGGTTCGGGGTGTAACATGCTATGAGTTTGAAGGGAAACACTTCTTCATCAAAGACAACAAGCCAACTTATGATAATTTTATTGGTGGAAGGATTTAAACACCGGTATCCACTGTGTAGAGGACTATACCCCTGGAAGATGCATTGGGCAGACTTATATTGTAGTTTGAGCTTATTGTAGGGCCGAAGTAATGGAAAACAAGCACATCCAAATACTCAAAGTGTAGTATAGTCAGGTGGGCAGCCAAATGATTTTTTAAAAGGGGTGATGTTTGGCAGTGTGGGTGCAAGTAACCTGTTGATCAAGTACACAGTAGTTTCAAAAGCATGGTGCCAATAATGAAGTGGTACTTCACTATGAGCCATCAAAGAGAGTCTAGTTTCAATTATGTGTCGGTGTTTCCTTTCTGTGGCCTCATTTTGTTTAGGAGTATAGGGGTAGGAAATTGGATGTGCAATCCCACAAGATGCTAAGTACCGGGATGATGAATGATATCCCCTGCCCACCACACCCCCCCCCCCCCAGTCAGTCTGCATTTGCTTTATTTTACAATTGAAATAATTCTTCCACCAAGATTTTGAATTTTTGAAAAAGAGGTAAAACATCATATTTATTGAGAATTGGAAAAATCCAAGTAAAATTTGAAAAATCATTCAAGAAATGCACATAGTATCTATGATCATCAACAAAAGTAATTGGAGAAGGTCCCTATTATAAGACCCCGCCTCGAGAGATTGCGATTAGTACTAATTAAGTCGTACTTTAGTTATAAGTAAGATTAGTGAATTTTGGTTATGTTTGGGATTAGAATAGCTTTTTCATAGCTTTGGAATATTTTGGAAACCTTGTTTCATTAGTGGGACCCTTTGGGGGTTCCTTTGTTGTGTTTTTTTATGACTTAGGGATTTTATTCAATTTCTAAAAATTCGTGTTTGGACTCCGTTTAATTGATTTTGCTATTCACTACAACTTTCGTGTTTACTCTGTTCCAATTCGAGACCCCGAAACCCTACTTTGCTAATTTTAGGGGCAAAACAATCTTTTTACACAAAATCTGAACACAATTTTTCAATGTCTCCAAAACCCACGACATGTATACTTTTTGGAAACTAGAAATTTCGACAAACATCTCTTCCTTCTTCATCGAACTCATCTGAGGCCCAAAAGAAGACGTTTTTAGCCCAACAAGCTCCATTAGTTGTGGGACCCATCGCCACTCTCTATATATAGTGAACCCTCTTTCACTTTACTCTTCTTGCAATTTTTCATTTGAGAAGAAGAAGTTCCAGCCACCTAGGGTTTGCTCCCTTTCTTCTTGCTTCTCCATCTCTTAATCACTCTCAAACTCTTGCTAAAAGAAAAATGGAGCTCACATTCTCCTTCCTCTCCATCATTACTCTCTATTGATACCATTTTTAGAAGAAACCCTCCATTCTAAGATTCCGTTTGAGCAAGCTTTTGCTATTTGAAGGTCTTCCATGTAAGTGATTCTCCCCATCTCCTAGATTATTGTTCTTCTAGCCTTAAAGAAGTCTCATCTTCATTATTGGGAACTCTCTCTTCATATTCCCTTGGTTTGCCCATTTTAGGGTTTGTAATGGGTGTGTTTTTGGGGATTTTTGTATAGATTGTTGATTTTGAGCTTGGGATTGGTGATTAAGAGCTTATTAGCTAATTTGGAGCCAAGTCAAGTGGATGAATGAGTTGATTTGAATACTTTTTTGTTTTATAAAAAATGTGGATTTTTACTATTCATCTTCTCTTAGATTCCTATGGTTTATAATGCTTTTTGAAATGTGCATATGGTTGGACTATTCTTTCTTAAATGTTCTCTTAAGAATGTATACATTTATTTGCTAAAGTTTGTTTTGTCATTATGGATTTCATTAATGATGGATGTTTTGCAATGAATGAGATTGGAAATGAATGGGAGTTAATGGCTTGGAGGTTTGTTGTTGGAGGAGTAAATATGGTTGTTGGAAGGCCAAAGGGAATTAAATGGTTGTGGAAAAGTAGTGTTATAAATGAGGTTTGAGAAGTGGAAAAGAAGGAAACTCGGGCTGCATAGAATTGCAAGTTCTGAAGCAGTTCGCTCTATCGAACCCCTCACAGAACCTGGTTCGCTCGAGCAAACCCCTCAGGTTCGCTCGAGCCAACCCTCCCAGAAGCTAGGTCGCTCCATTGTATGCTCGAGCGACCCCCTTCCAGAGACTTGATCGCTTGAGCCACCCTTCTAGTTCGTTCCAGC
The DNA here is from genome assembly GCA_029852735.1 of Persea americana. Taxonomy (NCBI): domain Eukaryota; kingdom Viridiplantae; phylum Streptophyta; class Magnoliopsida; order Laurales; family Lauraceae; genus Persea; species Persea americana. Next base: position 51,425,124 of record CM056810.1, on the reverse strand, counting down.
CCACCTAACTCAGACCAGTTCACTCGAGCGAACTTGTATTCGCTCGAGCGAACCCTTCCAGAAAGCCCTTCGCTTGAGCGAACTTCCAGCCCACTCGAGCGAACTGTACAGAATCCCTAGGCTTACCCCAGAAACATTAAAAAGGAATGTTTTAATGTTCGGTGAGGTTGGTTTGGAGCTCTAACTAGATGGGAAGTTGTAGGAGGTGATATATGGAGGTTGATTGTGAAAGAAACCCCATCCCGGAAATGTATTGAGGATTTTGGATTTGTCAATTTATATAAGGAACTTGGAATGTCTCCTATCATCTGAGCACCATGCCAAGAGCAATAATAGACATACAAGGCCCTTATACATATTGCTTAAATATGAAGCCTCAATATATGATCTGTAACTCTACAGAGATTCATCACAGTTGTTTTACTTGGATTATACATGTTCTAGCCCATTTTCACGTGATAACCCCCGTTTTGCTCAAACTAACGAGTAGTGAACTTGACATGTTTTACTAGCCCCGTACTTGTATGATAAGTGACTGATGTGAAAGGTGTGCCTATGAGCATCCTGTCCCGCCTGCCCGGGTGTTTTAGACCATTATAAATATGTGTATGTTTTGATTTTCATGTGACCTATGAGTCAACACCATTAAGCTTGGACATCCTTGTCAGTTTGATCAACTGACTTGGGCCTCCCCCTCGTGCTCCCGCAAGCTGCAGTTTGGATCCTGTCCTATCTCGTTACCCGGCTCTGTGGTTGTGGTCATGTCTAGCTATATGTATATGTATATATAATGTTGGTTCTCGTGACTTCGTGTGTCCGAGACCAACGCACTGAATGTGCTCTCATCACTCTAGTGATAGAAGATTTAGCTTTACTGTGGTTGTCATGTTGCTAGTTCCCTGTTCATTGATACCCCACATGTTTTATCTTGCACATATGTTTTAGATAAATGTTATATCTTGTTCTTATGGAAATGAATGCTTTGACCGATTTCAATGTTCTTTAAATTACTCTTTCGATTTATCTTATTGTGATATCTATTCACCCACTTGCCAGACCGTCGTGTCTGACCCATTTTTGTGGTACTCAGGTTCAGATCCCGTTTTCATTGAGGAGAAGCCGGAGGGAGCGGCCGGTGAGCCGCAACGATTAGTCGAATGGCAAGCTGACAATGTCATTTAGGCATTGGGTTGAGCTATGAGTTGCGACACATTTTGGGGGTTTATTGATTGATATCTTTTGATAGATTCTTTTGAGTTGTAATGACCTTTGTTGATCATTATTTTTGGGGAATGTTTAATCAACCTACACTTTGTATAAACTCTTAACTTTGTGTTTATCAGTCTTGTAATATGGGATGAGTTACCAATTTGACTTGCTACATGCTTTCGCAATCTTGAAAGTGAATGACTTGTGCATATGTGTGAGAATCCTCACTGCAGAACCTTGTGGGAAATTAAATGTGTATCATTGTAACCATCATACTATCATTACTTAAACTCCGTGAGCCCGGATTGGGTGCTTTAACAAGGACCGAGGTTGCGACACCCATGCATCATAATAAATGAGATCCAAAGGACCCTTGTTGGGCCGATCAGACCTGGAAAAGGGTAGTTGATGGAGTTGGAAGTAGGTGGGCCTTGTGGATAGATATTCAAAACTTTTGACCCACTTGATGCAAGGAACAAATTTCCATAAGACCAAGAACTCAAGCCCAAGATCCAAAACCCTAATCTCATGCATTAAGATCAAACATCCATTAAGAAGATAGATAAATAAACAACAAGCATACTTTTGGAGCTTGGTTGTGCTCTAATTGAGAACTTGATACCTATGAAAACTCTTTTCGCAAACTTTGATCTCCCTTTCCTTTGTGTTCTTCCATGTTATGACCCTCTTAGAGAAATTCTAAATGAGAATGGTGGGATCTATAAGTAGAAGAAAACCCTAAATCTCTAGTAGGAAACCAGGAGAGAGAGAGGAGGAAGAGAGGGAGGAACTTGAGAGATTATTGTGTGTGCAGAGATCTCTAACCCTCACCTCTTATGTATAGTTTTGGCACACCTCTTCTTAGTAAGTATCCTACTCCTTCTTTCCTTAAGAGTTCTAATGAGATTAGTAACATTCTCTCATTAGGGCTAGCATGGGGACCACTAGGGATTCCTTAGAATCTGGCTCTAAGCAGGAATCTAGACCCCACATCTCATGTGAACTCCGGACTCACAATTAATTACAAATAAGTTCACTAATGAAATGCAATTACACTCCAATCATTGTTATAATTACAAGGAGACCCTAAACTTCCCAATTACTACAAGTAGGCCCCTCCATAAATTATATCCATGGATTTATTGAAATAAATCTCTTAAACCAAATTGGATCCATCTCTTATTATCCTTGTGACCCAATTAATCACAGTAATAATCAGTATCATTCAATTAACTCTTAATTAAGATGAGTGCGCACTCACTAATGATAAAATCCATTAATTGGCGCAAGGGGATATTCGTGAGGATAGATTCCATCTCAAAAATTATATGTTCTCACAGCCCCACTACCATGTACCCAAGACATCGAGTTGTTGACCTACAATTGGCATCACTCATTGATGACTCAAAGAAAATATATAGTAGAAACTTGAGTCCATTAATCTTTTAGGATTAACAGCATATTGCTTGGGAATTATGAGAGCAGTCCTTTGGTCAAAAGACAGATTTGTACAAGGTGCTACTCATGGTCCTTCAGTACGTCCAATGTACCAGCACAATGATCCAGAGTCTGACACTTTGATGATCGAGACACATCACAATATCTTATAGTGATCACAGTGCTACAACATCATCAAATGAGATACTCAATATCATCACTGGTTGTGAATCAATTTAAGTATAAGATTTGTGATCTATGTCTCATGTATGTGGATTTCATCCAAACACATGGATCACATCTAATATACTTGTGGGCTCCGGTTCATCTTATGAACCAGCATGTCATTTGGTATTGGTCATGTGCAAACATATAATAAAATACCATTCGACTCATGAATGAAGCATGAAAATGTAAATTAATTAATGAAATAAATCAATTTATTTGTATTATCCTCTGATTGAGGTCATACAATCTAACAATGATGGGACTTTCCAAGTTGGCAGGCATTACAAATACCATGAACTTTATTGGAGAGGACCAGAAGAGCAAATTTATTTAGCATCAATTGTACTGTTTGAAATGCAGGATGGCCAATGAGAGTGCCACTGCATTCTTGATGTAAGACCCCGACCCCTAATTTCCGGGATTAATGTTGATTTATTTGTATATTAGTTTTCAAAGTGGGGTTAGTGGGTGTTTGGTTGAGTTTGCGAGTTAGAATGACTTTTCATTAGTTTTGGGGAGTCTTGAGAGCCAGTGAACCCAGTAAGTGACCATAGGGTCCTATTTGTTTTGCGTGGTCAGCATGGAGAGGTTCCTTGTGATTCCCAAAAATTCCCATTTCAGCTTCATTTGACTAGTCTCGTCATTTCCTACAACTTTCGTGTTCACTCCGTACCCATTTAAAGCTCCGAAAATCAGTTTTTCCAGCCCTAGGGGGAAAATCAATCTTTTCACATTAAATCTGGACCCAAATTTTGAGATCTCAGAACCATGCCAAAATTATACTTTTTGAAAAATAGATTTTATGAGAAACATTTTTCTCTTCTTCGTCGATCGCGTCCGATGTCCAGAAATTGATGTTTTAATCCCGACAAGTTTAAGTGATGGTGGGACCCACACCCACTCTTTTATAAAAGGACAACCCCTTCCTTCTTCCCCATTTGTTGCAACAGAATGAGAGGGAGAGGAGCTTTAGCTCCTTAGGGTTTTTCCCTTTTTCTCTTCTTCTTCTTGTTTTCTCACAAAACCCACCTCCAAGCTTGCCAAAATGAGAGATTTGTGCCCATCTTCTTCTTCCCCTCATCTCAAGCTCTCTATTGATGCCATTAGAAGAGAAATCCAGCCACATTGAGGTTCTCCTTGAGCTAGTCTTATTCATTTGAAGCACTTCCAAGCAAGCAATCATTCCAATCTCCTAGATTTGTGTTTTCCTAGCTTTAGAGAGTCTTTACCTCCACTATTGGGAGCTCTCTTCTTCTTATTCTTTGGTTTGCCATTTTAGGGTTCTAAGATGGGTATATTTTGGGTTTTTTTTTATGTAGATTGGAGATTTGTGGCTAGGGAGTAAGATTAGGAGCTTGTCTAGTCATCTTGTTAAGATTAGGAGCTTGTCTAGTCATCTTGGAGCCAAGGCAAGTAGATGATTGGATTGTTTTGAATCTTGGCATATTTTGTGAGAAAAAGTTGATTTTATTAATGATTTTGATGATTTAATACTTGCTTATTACTATAATTTTTATGGGTTTTGAAATGGCATATTGATGAGTTTTTCCCTTTTATTTAATCTCTTGGAAATGTATGCATTGTTATTTTGTAAAACTTGCTTTATGTATACATATGTATTTCCATGGATGATGAGTCTCTTGCATTGAATGAGGTTGGAAATTAATGAGATTTGAGAGTTTTGGTGGAAGATTGTTGGAGGATTTAATGGAGGTTTGAGTAGGTGGAAGTGCCATAAATATTATGTTAAAATGGTAGCTTTAAAAGGGGTTTAAAATATAAGAAAAGAAGAGGCCCGAAGTGCTGAATCGGGCAATCTCTAAAGCAGTTCGCTCGAGCGAACCCCTCATAGAAACTGGTTAGCTTGAGCCAACCTTATAGTTCGCTCGAGCCAACCCTCTCAGAAGCCAGATCGCTCGAGCGACCCATTATACGCTCGAGCGAACTCCTTCCAGAAACTTGGTCGCTCGAGCCAACCTTCTCATTCGCTTGAGTCCACCTGACTTGAACCAGTTTGCTCGAGCGAGCTTCTGTCCGCTCGAGTGAACCCTCCCAGAAAGCCCTTCGCTCGAGCGAACTTTTGGTCCGCTCGAGCGAACTGTGCAGAATTCCTGGGCCTTCCCTAGTGTTTTCAAAAAGGGTATTTTAAGGTCCGGTTGGGTTGGTTTGAAGCCCTAACACTTTGGGAAGACCTAGGGGATGACATATGGAGATTGATTGAGAAAGAACCCCATTCTGGAAATGTATTGAGGATTTTGGACTTGTCTATTTGTATAGGGAACCTGAGATGTCTTCTATTCTTCGAGTACCATGCCAAGAGTAAAAACAGACATACAAGACCCTTATGCATATTGTTTAAATCCAGAAGCCTCAATATATGGTCCGTAATTATACGGTGATTCATTATGGTTGTTTTATTTGGATTATACATGTTCTAGCCCATATTTCACATGATAACCCAGTTTTGCTCAAAACATTGATTTATGAACTTGACATGTCCTGCCAGCCCCGTATATGCATGATAAGCTACTGATTGAAACATGTGCCTATGAGCACCATGTCCCCCCTGCCTGGGTGTTGTACACAATTATAGATATGCATATGTTTTGATTTTCATGTGACCTATGAGTCGGCACCACTAAGATTGGATGTCCTTGTCAGTCTGTTCAACTGACTTAGGCCTCCCCCTCGTACTCCCGCTAGCTGCAGTTTGGATACTGTTCTGCCCCGTTACCTGGTTCCACAGTCGTGGTCTTGTTTAGCTATATGTATATATAATGTTGGTTCTCGTTACTTCGTGCGTCCGAGCCCAACGCACTGAATGTGCTATCATCATATTAGTTATGGAGGATTTAGCTTTGAGTGGTTGCCAATCTGTTCCCCATGATTGTAGCTCCCCTGAAGAAGGGCAATTTGCAGAGTCCGCCTATGGACTGGGTTTGCAATGTGAGAAATACATGTTTTACCAGATATCCATGTTTTACACTTGTTCCAAATGAATACATATTTTACCAGATATCCATGTTTTACACTTGTTCCAAATTAGTACATGTTTTGTCAGATATCCATGTTTTACATATGCTTCAAATGAATACATGTTTTGTCAGATATAAACGTTTTACACAGGTTTTAAATATATGCAATTTTGATCAAATACCATGATTTATCATTTGTTTTATTATTTAGAATATTGTTTATATCTTTTCACCTACTTGCTAGACCGTCGCGTTTGACCCACTCTTTTGGTACTCAGGTCTAGACTTCTTCGCCCCAAACTGAGTGCATGTGTTGGCTGTGGAGCCATGAGTTTGTAGATTGTTGTGTCGGCTATGTCATGTAAACATTTAGCTTGACATCAGGCTACGTCACATGTGGGGTAGTGCTTATTTAGCTTGTTATTTGTATGGCTTTTATTAGCCTTTTCTTTGGGATTTAATTAATACACATTGATTTTTGTAACTTAAACATATGTGGGAATGAAATACCCTGTTACCGTCAGCTCTGTATTTTATTATGATGGTCTGTTCTAGTCTGATATGATCCTTGATAGGATAACTATATGCTAGCGGTTGAGTGTGACACGGAATCCGAGTCGCAACACCACGTAAGCTTCCGCAAAATATTCAGAGTGTGTTGGAATTTGTCATCCTCACACACGCGGATCCTGGGAGAAATATAATTGTACTTAATCTCTCATTCACACTCCCCGAGGTCGGGCCGCTGTAGAGTCCGGGTTCAGGGTCGTGACACTTGACGCCTTTTCTCCTAAAAGCGGTGTTTTATTGTCACCCAAGGTACAAGGAGTGAAGTGATAGAGTCCATGGCTAGCTAGCCCTTGAAGAAGGATCTTCCCCGAAACCTGATCCTTTATAAAAAAATGGTTAGGATGAAACTCCAAAAATACATTATTATCACGAATGAGATGATTGATCGAAAGTAAATTTTTAGTGATCAAAGGAACATGCAAAACATCATTGTCACGACCCCCGAACCCAATTAGAGAATAAACCGAATTCGAAGAGTGAAATTTAGGGCTAATTAAAAAATTTCTATCCTTGAGGCCCAAGGATCGTAAGCCCGCTGTGAGGATATTGCATGTTAAACCTCAAGTAATATAAAAAATGCAAAATTCATACAATTTGAGGCATATTTGGATATCAACACAATGAATAATAATTTTCACTAACATTTATAGTTACGAAAGAACGATTAAATCTAATCAAGAAGTTAAATTATTTACAATGACCATCCCAACAACTAAGGCCGTTAAACAAAATAAAGTAAAAGAATATAGGTCCAACGAGGAATAAAGTGAATAAATGAAATCCTAAGAATGTCCCATATGAATCTCTCTTGTGCCAGGTATGATGATGCTACTCTACGTCATCGGCACGTCACTATCTGTCCTCCTCTGTTGGTTGGAGATCCTCTGGGATCTCCTCACCTACTTGCTCCTCGTAGTAATCACCTGAGGAGTTTGCACACCAAGGAACAAGGTCAACGATATGTTGAGCAATAGATAAGCAAAGTACAATAAATATAACAAGCATCGAGTGTAAGAATTGAGACAAGTATAAGATCATAAGAATACAAGGAAACGAAGCTAGGCATGAAAGCATGAATAATAAACATCAGAAACAATTAACGGAAGCCTAACATCAACTAGCAATCACCACTAACCATGCAATGCAATGCAAGAATCAAGAGGAAGACTCCGTGGATGTCCTAGCTGTTAGAAAAGGGCCGCCGCTAGGAACCCTAGATATTACGTACAGATCACTGTGGAAATAACCTTAGACGAATATGATTAAAAACCATACATTTGTGATCTCTCTGATTTGATCTCAATCTCACAACAACCCAAAAATCTCAAGATCGTATATTGTATTCCTCTATTATTGAACTCGCACCAGGGAGTGGGCCTCTTTTGTGAGATCTCCTTGCTCTCCAAAACAAGATTTCTCTTGTTATTCTAACTTAGAGAGCAATAGCGCATATTTATAGGCTACAATTGGGACCTTAAGAAGGAAATAAGGATAGGCTTTTTATGAAAACAAGAAACCCTAATTCGACCCAAATTAGAATCTTAGTTCCATAAATTATAATTTAGTCCACTAGAGAATTATAATTGCACTCCTGTCCTTATTCTCAAAATAATATTTTGATCTTCTTGTTATTAAATGCTTATTAATCTCCTCATGTTAAGATTTTAGATATCCATCGATTAAATAAATACTGACATTTATATTTAATCGACATCTTTATAATTCCTTGAGACATTACACTTTACTTATTTGATATATCGGGCACAAAGCCCACCTGCATGGTTTGACATGATCAAAACTTAAAAGCTTAATCAAGGGGATATCATCAATTCCTATTAAGGGACGTGAATTCCGTCAATAAACTAATATACACCATACCTATTACAGGACGTGGATTTCGTCAATAAACTAATATGCACCATACACGTAGTGTAGTCATCCAATTTACTGAGATTATTGACCTATAAAAGATTTCACTCCTTTGTAAATCAAAATGGAAAACACTAAATGTATGTGTCTATTATTTATGTCGGGATTAAGAGTACAAGCACTCATAACAACTATTTAGATGTTAATCGTCTTATATACTTAATATAAAGACAATAAACCCAAAAGCGGTCTTGTTCAATACACATAAAGCGTACTAGTATAATGAGTCGAAACTATACCGTTTCTTGTAGCCAAGACAAGCCTGCTGAAACATCATGCTACAATTGTACCAATGGTATGTCCAAATCCGTCTAGATTGTGAACAACAACTTATATTCTATAAGGACCGACAAATAAGTCTTCCGTGTATAAGTAGAACTCTACACACCAACTTATCTACTTTATAGAATAAAAGACATACACATGCATAATAATAAATAATGCAACCATTTGCCCATACAAAATCTCAGTTAGATGAGAAGATAAAATATACTAATAAATAAATCAGCCAAAGACAGATATATAAAAGTACGCTTTTAGTATAAATTTCCAACACTACCCACCACACGGGGTACCAATAACAATCCAATCCAGACTACTGATACCAAAGTTCGGCTCCAGGTGGATCCTAGCTCCCGGTCTTGGGAATAGCAGCACGGTCCTAGCCTGCTCCCAACTATTCAACACCATGGACGTCATCCAAAGCCGACTACCCACCCCGATGTCCGAGTAACCGGCCCATCAATAAAACCCCAAACTATAGTTAGCCATGACATGCAAATAATAATAAAGTGGTATTAACACTGGGAAACCAAGACGAGCAAGTCTGACTAGCTCAACGCACAAGACGTGCTCATAGGGATCATCTCATTCAAGACAATACAAGACAAGTCAAGCCCACATGATAATCCCTTATACGCTAGCCAGTTATGTTCATCAATATTCGATACAGGATCCTAAGGTACATTCTAAGTCAGGTCCAAATCCTAAATCTATAAGGATTTATGTTTCATAGTTATTATGCCAAGTGAGTATACAAGGAACAATACCAACGGATACAATTAACAAATCAATGAGGAATTATAATCCAAACCTAGGCAAGTGTTGTCATCCATGTACTACACATGTCCTAACGGAGTATGTGTGGGAATTGGATCAACGATGCTTTTAAAGAAATTCCTCGGTGTATAATCATGTTAAGCACCGATTAATTCAGTTCTATACGCATTCAGTTACCACACGCGTAATACACAAATACCTAGACAACCCATTGAAGCACACCAAGCCACGTACTTTGATTTTAACCCTATTAATGGTCATGTGAGAGTAGATTTATGGTTTCCAATGTCTAAGGCCCAAACCTAGGTCAACAATCTTGTTTCCAACAAAATGTGATCTGAATTATAATCCCAATCATTACCTCACTTCATGATCTCCGATCATCACGAAACTTATACCATTGGATTCTACATTCCAAGAGCTTTCCAACGGTATATGGCTCGTGAAATTCCAACGAACAGGTCAAAAGTTATGTCCTTTGGAACTCTGCCTAACCTTAGTCAAATATCGAGAGTTCGAACTCTCAGAGGAAGAGTTCGATCTCTCGCTCCAAGCCAAATCACTCGAGGGATCGAACGTTCGAACGTTTGGAAATAAAGTTTGAACGTTTGTCTCCAGGCCATTCTCCCGAAGTTTCCAACGTTCAAACACCTGGGAGGAGCATCCGAACTTTCATCTCAAGCCATTCTCCCGTGGGGTTAAGAGGAACGTTCGAGCGTAGAGAGTCCAATTCTCTCCCCAAACCATTTCCACTTCATTCTAAACTCTTCCAATGGCTACTCCGGCACGAAATTGAGCCACCATGCTCTCCTCCATTCCCTAATCCATTCCATTTTATTAAGACATCCTAGGTTTACTGATTACAAATTAAACCAATCCAATTTCCCAAACCTAATCTAGCAATGTTATTCCCCAATTAGAGTCCAAAAGAACTTGGCATCTATGTATTCTATCATTTGATCAACATCAATCAATAAAACAAAGCATTCATGTTAAATTATAAATTGCATATCTACTTGCCTCAACCAAGAAGAAGATGAAAATTAGGAAAGATCGAGGAGAAGCCTTCTACCACGAAATCCACGAATCTAACCCGCTTAAAAGTAACCTAGAACGCAAAAGAGAGGGAAGGGAAGAAGAATATCAAGAACAACATAAATCTAACCAAAAGAGAAAATGATTGAAAAGATGAAGATGAGAAAAGGCTTACCAAACTGATATCAATGGAAAGAGGAGATCGAGAGGATGAAGATGTGCGACTTGGATTTTCGAGATGATCTCTCCCGGATGGAGTTCCGGAGTTTTGAGAAGTGGGGAAAAAGAAGAGGATACTAAAAACCTTCGTTCATTGCAGAGAAATGAAAAGAGATTAGGGTTTATCTTTGCTTAAGAAGAAGGGAAGAGGAAAAGACTCAATTGCCTTTAAATGGGTTTGGAGAAGGAATGGACCATTTGAAAAGTTTCTGATTGTTGGATTGCGATGAGCCAAGAGACAAAAATGATCAGCGTGATGAGACCTTTCCAAAGAACCTAAAATCACGGCGAGTCGAATTTTCCGGAAAAACACTCAATTTTCCCTAAATTACAAACTACCCCTTAGCAAGGGTCAACGCGCTCGAAATCGCACGAAACTCCGCAAACACTGTTCTAATGCTAAAAGAATCTCGACCAAGGTCTAAACTCACATAAATACCTAACAATACAATTAATTATTATAATAAGAAAAATGAATGGGTCAACGGGCCTGCTATTGGGCCCAACTGACCCAGTAAGGTCGCGGACCTTACAATCATGAAGATGCAGAGGGGAAGATTGAGTGCGGAAGATAGAATGACCAATATGATGAATGGGCAAACTTGTTTCATCTCCAACCTTTATTGCATCATTGCTAGCATACTCTGTGTGCACATTAAGTTTACCAAATCTGGTGTGATATGATTTGTGGACCCAATATCTCGATACCAGAGGTCAGAAGAATAGGATCGAGCAGCATACTGAGCATTAGGATTGACATTATTAGGTACAAATGCATGATTGAACCGTTGATAGCTCTGGATGGCAGTGTGTCCCATGCGGTTGCAAACTTGGAAAATGGGTTTATTGGTGGATTGTCCAAAGTGGTCATTAAAACGTTGATTTGGTTGTCCACGACCATGTTCACCCTGACGACCATGGCCTCGTCCTCGAGCATCAAGCTTGCCACGAGCAGAAGTTGATGAAGAGGATGATTTGGTGGCAACGTTGGCAGCAATGTTTTGAGTATCTTGTTGGAGCCCATTGACATGAATCTCTTCATTGAGAAAAAGTCCATGCAAATATGAGAGACGAGTGTTTGTATCTCTAGTGCTAATTGAAGTAACAAAAGGCCCATATTCGGGACCTAGTCCTCCCAAGATATATAAAATAGGGTCTTCATCATCTACTGGTTTAGAAGCCATAGCAAGTTGATCGGCAATGGACTTCGTTTTTAGGAAGTTGTCAGACATTGGATTTGCACCTTTCTTAAGCTGATGTAGTTGGAGACGAAGCTGCATTATTCTAGCCTTGGAGGTGGAGTCATATGTTGCAGCAAGATGATGCCAAACTTCAAATGAAGTAGAGAGCCCAACAACTTGGGCATGAACTCCTTTTGTTAATAATGAACGTAAATAACTGAGTAGGAGTTGATCTTGGCGAGACCAAGATACATATGCGGGATTGATAGTAGGGGCCTCATCAATGATAGTCTCAGGATTTGAGGAATCAAAGGAGTTGGATGTAACAAAAAGTTAAGGGAAGGGAAATGAACCCCATTAGATTATGACCTTTTAGTAGTAGTAAGAGCTGGGAACGCCATAGGAGGTAGTTGGTGGAGGAAAGCTTAATGGGGAGAAAATGGTGAATATTGGAAGAGATGGTGTCGAATCAGCCATTGTGAGACTAAAGAGCTAGAAAAAAAAAAAACCCTTCACAGGAAGGCTTTGGGCTTTGATACCATATAAGAGAATATCACACGATGAAATTTTTGTGTAAAATATTCCTTAAATTGAATTTCTTAAGGATTGACTGCTCTATTTATTGTTAGATTGTGTGGTCTCAATTCAATAGATAATGTAATAAATTGACTCATATCAATATAATCATACTTTTCTTTCACGAGATGAATGGTGTTTTATTTACTTAGTTGCACATAACCAATATGAATGACATGATGGTTCATGAGATGAACCGGAGTCCATAAGTATATTAGATGTAATACATGTGTGTGGATGAGATCCACATATAGGAGACATGTGTCACAAATCTTATACTTAAATTTGATTCACAACCGGTGATGAGATTGGGCATCTCATTTGATAAGGTTGCAGTATTATAATCATTATAAGATAGTGTGATCTATCCCGATCATCAGAGTGTAATACTCTGGATCATTGTGCTGGTACATTGGATCTATTGAAGGACCATGAGAGGCACCTTATGAAACATTGTCTTTGCTTTAAGGTCCGCTCTCATAATTCCCTAGCAATAAGCTCTTAATCCTGAGATATTGATGAACTCAAGTTTCTATCTATTCATTTGCTTTGAGTTACCAATGAGTGAGGCCAACTGTAGGTCAACACCTCGGTGTCTTGGGTACGTAGTGGGACTGTGGAAACATTTAATGGTCAAGATGGAATCTATCTCTATTATCCCCTTGTGCCAATTAATGGATTTATCATTAGTAAATACGCACTCATCTCAATTAAGAATGAATTGGATGGTATTGATGATCACTGTGATCAATTGGGTCTCAATGATAATAAGATGTGGATCTAAATTGGAGTGACATGTTTAGTCTAATTGATCCATGGATATTGATAGAGGGCCTACTTATGGTGATAGGGAAGTTTAGGGTATTCTTGTAATTTATTCCTAAGACTGGAGTTCAATTGCATTTATATAGTGGAGTCATTTGCAATTAACTGTGGGCCCGGATTGCACATGAGATGTGGGATCGTGGTGTCACAGTTGAAACCAGCTTTCTATGGAATCTCTAATGGTCCCGACGCTAGCCCAAGATTGGATAATTACTAATTCTATTTGAACTCAAAAGGAAAGAAATTGGAAAGTTACTATTTCTATTTGAAGTGAGATTTCTAATAGTAGTAATAGTAAGAAGATAATGTTGCTAATTATTATGGAAGTCGAACTTCTAATTCTAATTAGTAAGTGAGATGCTTTAGTGCTATAATTAAGGGAGAGAAGTGCCTTGGACGTCCACCCTTGGATCCCACGCCCAGTGCAAGTGTTACACCCCCCTCTCTCCTCTCTTCTCTCTTCTAGTTTCTCTTCCGGGTATTTCCTTAGAAGTTTTAGTTGGTTTTTCTGGGGATCATTGTCCATTTATGGACCAATCACTGGTGTGATCTCTTCCAAAAGCTTTGATCGTTCAAATAGATGGAAATTTGATGAAGATGCAAGATTGTAGGGTTTGGGTGGATGGATGGATAAGAGAGAATGCTCATTTTTATTAAAATAGGAAAACTGGCGGTGATAATTGTGGGAGCAAGATTATACTTGGCTTGATAGCAAGAGCATTGCCAGGCCCTAGTTCCGATACCAAAGAGACTTTCAACAAAAAAAACTTACTGCATAAATAAATCCACTGTACCATTCAATTGAAAAATGATCTCAATCTATACAGTGACGTGAAAAATCTAATCAACCTAACTAAAATCTCTAAAACCATACTAATCTTTGTCTCTATATATATATATATATATATATATACCAATCTCTAACATATATTAGTATTTGAAGATACTATCAGTAACAGGTTTTTCGTTCTTTTATTTTTAGATTTCAATTATAGTTGTATCTGAAACAACCAATTTAAATGGTTTGCACCGTTTAGTATTTAAACCACTATGTTCACCTGGTGTACTTTGATAAATGGTTGAGGTCTAAGTGTCTAACCAAAGTAGAGAGTGTAGGAGGGTTTGGACCGGCTGATCTAGTTAAATTCTTAAATAGTCACAAAGATGAGATACTTAGACTGGACTGATGATTGGACTGCTCTTATTCAAATAGGAAAGTGCCATTTGTTTTCTCCCGAGTGATTGGATGGTAAGAATCATCAATGGTATGTGTATATTTACTGAAGAAAGCAGGGCCCGTTTCTCGGCCATCAAATGATTGGTTGTTGTTTTTGTAATAAAGAAAGAAAATCAAGTAACAAGGTTTCTTTCCCATGTACACATAGAGGCCTCAATTGGCATCTCTCTCTTCACTTGGAAGTTCCTGGTCACATGGATATTCTTGGATTAATTAAACGAAAAAAAAAAAAAAAAAAAACAGTAGAAAGATTTAGCGACTTGGCTTCAAACATGGTCTGCTTTTTTGTCTATGAGATTATTACATCAATATTGAAATTATGGAAATTACAGAGTGGGGCAGAAGTTTTTGTTTCTAAAGAGTTAACAACTAAAGAAACGAGCAATTAGTCCTTTTTGAGTCAAGTTGGTCAAATAGCAAATATGCACTCCCTCCAAACTCAATTCGTTTTTTCATTGGTTAAAAATATCAAATCAAATCCAAAAAAAACCTAAACCCTAAATTACCAAGTCAAGTTTGGGTATGGCCAATCCGCTGATAGTTCAGTGGTTTGGCATTTCTTTCTCCATGTATCCCAGGGATGCTGATTGTGTTGGTGAGAAACTTCGGTATAGTGTCTGTGGGTACGTGAGTATTCACTATAGAGAAAAAAAATGCAAAGTATTAGTTGGTGGGTTGCCACCCCCGACCATATAACCAGCACTAACTTGGCCCTTGCCGATTTGATTACAGCCTTATTGTGAGTTCACTTGGTTACTTACTCGGGATGCCCGGAGTGAGCTCCACATGCTTCTTGTGACTCGAAGGAATCAAAACCTACAATGAGGCCCACCTAACGAAAATTTGAGCCGCTAAAAAAGAATGCCCATACTGTTTATGCGATGCCTTCAATTTCACTCCAAAACAAGTTGGTTTCGCCGTAAGATTAAGCAAATGATTGTTTTAATTATACTATAATGGTATGATCAATCTTAGGGTGGAACTAATTCATTTTGGATTAAAATTTGTGGACATACCATAGTCATGGGACATACATTTTGAGCAGTCGAATTTTCATTAGAAGCACCCCACTGTGGGTTCCACCCTTTCCTCTCTCAGGAAGCTTGTGGGAGATCACTAAGGTGATCTGAACTCCCACTTGATAAATGGCTGGGATTGATGCTTATGCGAATTTTGTTGGAAACAATATGCACCATCCACATTTCCACCATTCTCTCCGCTTCTTTAATTCATGTAAATTGTCTGCCAGAAGAAAACATACGAAGGGCAAATCCGGCATTAAAAGAACACCTAAAATTCTGCTCTTGTGTTGGAAAACTGGGGTCAACAACACGTAAAATGCAGAAGAAACGGAGGACAACAGAAAGCCTATAAAAGCACAAGAACCAGAGAGAGAGAGGTCTTTTGAAATCCAAGGGCTTTGAAATCTAAGGCGAAATGGAAGAAGTGAAGAAAAAGAAGAATGGACTTCTCACGGCAGACATGTGTGGCCATGAACTGGACCGCATGTCCACAGAAGGCACCCAATTCTGCCTCTCCGAGGGAATATTGCCACCTCTCGGTGCTCGCAGTAGCAGCAGAAAAAAGCTTAAGAAATTCATCATCTCTCCTTATGACCCTCGATACAGGTGGGCCCATCTTTTCTTTTCCTAAACTTTTTTATTTTTTGTGTTTCTTCCTCTTTGTTTAGGAATTATCTATAATGGGTAGTTGTTATTTAGGCTTTAGGAATATTGGAATCTCCGCTTGTTTCATGTCTCTAATTTGATGAAGAGAAAATGGTAAAGAGTTGAATTGGGTTTCTAGAATGAAAATATATCTTGTTTGCTTTCATATAATACATAGGATTTTATGATCAAATTAGCTTAACCGTAGGAATCGTTGAAGAGGTGAGAATTAAGGACATGAGCTGAGGGGTGAAGGATATAAAACAGTAACATAGCTGGAACCTTCACTTTTCTAGGATTTCAATTACAAGGGTAATGGTTGGGTATTCATATCTCATGCCCATTCAATTTCCATTAGAGAGGTTATTTGATGGTCATTTTTGGATATTCATAATTTTTTTCTTCATTTCAACTACTTATAGAAATGCAATCCTAAGAACTCAATTATATGAAACAAAAAAGCCTTTAGTCTTTTTCCTGTGACACTTTGCAGATTCTTTTGATGTTGAGATATAGAAAGTTCAGCTTTTTGTTTGTTGGTTTCTCTTTCGCAATCTTTTTTTTTTTTTTATTTCTTCTTCTTCTCCTTTTTCTTTTTCTTCTACTAATCTGCATCTCTTGGGTGTTGGTAGTTCTGAGTGTTTATGGGTATTTTGTTGTTGCAGATATTTGACATTCAAGTTTCCTTTGCCTATGGTTTGTTTAGAACTTTAATTCTATCTGTTCCGTTTCTTGTTGTTTCTTGCACGCGGATCCTTTTTTTTTTTTTTTTTTTCTGTTTGTTTGATTGGGTACGTTTCAACTTTCAAGAAATTTATAGATATAGAAAATAAGCAGGTTCTCCTTAGACATTAGTGAGAATGATTTACATTGTATTTTGGAGTTAATGATTCTTCTTAGACATTAGTGAGAATGATTTACTTTTTATTTTGGGGTTAATGATTCCTTACGGATTATAGGTTATGGGGTATTTTATGTTTAGATAATTTTTCTTCTTAGTCAAGTAAAAAATGTTGATGTGTGCGGGCCCATGCGTACCCCACTAAAGATGGCTGTCACGTTCCCACATTTATGTGCGTGAGATTAGGGGCCAATTAATTTTTTTCTGACATAATTGAAATACATGTGACCCCAATGAGTGTCTCTATAGATCAAAGTCTGCAGTGAGGTGTAAACATTTCCTAAATTCAAAAATAATTATAGTAAAAGCTTCTGATAGGCTTCATTATCAGATAATTAGCAAATGACAGCAAATATAAAACCATTAAGGAGCAAAGCAAAGATTTTTATTACTATAAATTAAATTCAAACAATATGCCAAAGTATTTTAATTACATGGCCATTAGAAAAAGAACCTAGGCCAATAAATAAATATATATATATATATATATATAAAAGAATAGACCCAATATGTTGTCGTGAAGGCCCTCAAGTGCATGGTCATGACGACTCAGACTATGCCATCTTCACACCACTCGTGGAAGACATCGGGCTGGTCCTCCTGAACCGCCTTCGTCTTTTCTTCGAGATCGGTGGGTTCGATACCTATGCACCAAAAGTAGTATCATTAAACTACAAATAGCCGACATGTGAATATAAATAGACAACAATAGATATGTTGTATCAATAAGGTTAATGGCAAGTGTCATGTCACACAACCTTTGTGTATCTAATGATATATGACATAACACCAACCCACATAGTCACACTCCGATGTAGTTTGTATTTCGTATGTTATTTGACAATCCGTAAGGGTGGGTCAGCTCAAACATCCCTCAATATTGGTCTCCATTTAGTCCACATTATACAATGCCAAGGGTCTCCAAACTAAGTCCACACAACCTATGTTGAAGTTCCCCTTTAAAAGAGAAATCTAAGGTTACCCATGAGATCTCCATGGCTAGCTGTAGGGTTAGCCTATAGTGAGCCACGGTTAGCCATAGTACAAAAGGGTCAAACGTCAAGCTTCTGTCTTTGCAACTGTAGTGTGATTCACGATTAGTTGTGGATTTGCTCTATTGTTGGCCACGGCTAGTCATGAGCTATTCATAGATCAACTTATTAGTAAGGTCGATCAGGATAGTCTCAGGCATTCCTTCCAAAACTAAAACCTTGGGCTTCACTGCTAGCTGTAAGCTCTTACAACTTTGTTTTTGAAGCTGAATCAGGTAGAAAATTGGTGCTCTTGATTCCCCTTTAAAAGACCACCTGTAGCCAAATTTCTTGCCTAGGGCCTGGCCCTCTTCGATTCAACCATAAACAACCGTTCAAACCCACCATCAATGCCATTAATGAAAGTTACAAATAAAGAATTTTCACAATTTACAATAAATGAGCTTCAAGGGTAGCTAGGATCAATTCAATGCTAGAATTAACAATAACAACACACAAATGAATGGAAATATATATGAATTCACTCGCCTTACCTTTAGAATACACTTGGTGAAGCAACCCTAGCTAGAAAATCTCTTGAAACAATCCAACTCTTGGAAAAACCAACTCAAACTCAAAACCCTAACACAATTCAAAGGAAAAGAGGCTAATGAGCTAACCAATCACATCCTAACTACTAAGTCAGAAAACCCTAGCTAATACAAGGAAAACCACTCACTTAGGGTTGGAGAGATGGGGAGAAACTAAGAAAAAGGTGTTGTTGAGCTTGTGGAGGCTTGGGGAAGATGATGATGATGAGTAGACTTGTCAATGGGACAGGTCGGGCCTTGGCATGGGTTGTCCAATCCCGTCCCAAATATTAGACAGGCCTGCCGGGGGTTGTCCAATTACGACCCTAAATTGAGCGGGCATTTGTCAAATCTCATCCCGTGCGGGTTCGGGCCGGGCCTGGGCTTCAGCATGATTTTGAACATAAGATCAACATTCTCTAATTATTCCTATACCGTCACCAGACTTTAAACCCTCCTTTTTTCCGGGCTCGGGACTGGCAATACAATGCAAGCAACATGGTGGAGTTAAATTTTATTTTATTTTTACCGGTGACAGTAGAAAATCAGAAAATCAATAGAAATGAGTATCATATGTTGGTCAAGTAATGTCTAGAAGAACTCAATAGAAATTATTTTTCTTTTAATATGTCTGAAATATCAGTTAGTGCATCATCATCACTAATTTGGTCATGACTAAACCAATCTTGGACACAAACTAATGCTTCTACCATATTCGGTTTTAAAAAAGTCCTATGTGGGTCAAGTACCTCCCTCCAGTGCTAAATGCCAACTCTGATGCAACTGTGGACACATGAATAACTAACATATCATGAGCCATATGAGTTAAAATAGGATACTTAGTTGAGTTTAATTACCACCATTGTAATATATCTATTGTTTCATCTTCTTTTGTAGACCTGTCATCAAAATAACGATTTAATTCCGTTTTTTCTTCTACAACTACCTCATTGGTAATTTCATTTCAATACTTTAAAAAAAGGAAATCGAGCATTTACCTTTCCATGTCCATCCTCAACAGCCTTTCTTTTAGATTGCCTACTAGTTGCATTATTTTTATCTACCGGCTGATCAGTATCTTTATTACTAAATCTCAGACGATACTCCTCATAAAGCCTTCTAAATAGATTACGAGCTTTAGCCATACTATTACTTCTATATTCTTCTGTTTCATATAATATCTTCAAAACCCATTCCAAACACACTATGTTAGAGGATGTATCAAGTAATATGGCTATTTCAAATAGTTGATTATAATTATTCCAATATTTCTCAAATTTCTCCATAATCACTTTAGCCATTCTTGCAGAAACAAAATCAAAATCACCTAATTTTTGTACCAACTCATTACATATTGTATAAACTTCAAGTAAAAAGGTATGTATAGTTGGATACTTTCTACTAGAAAATCTATTTGTAGCTTCATAAAACCTTTCCAAAAAATTATTAGGAGTAGCAACCTTATCCCATTCCTCATCCGAAGGAATCAACGTCTTATAGTGTAAGTCATCTGTTAGAGATAAATAAGAAAAAACATCTCGAAAATGCAATGCCAACGATACTATAAGATATGTGGAGTTCCATCTAGTTTGAACATCAAGAGGCAATCTCATTGTACAACTTAGCCCTTTCGCACTTACAATCTCTTGAAACGGATGTATACGATTCGAGCTATTCTTAATGTATTTTACTACTTCCCTGATGTTCTCAATAATTGGACCATTATCTTTAAGCCCATCTTTCACTATAACGTTAAGAATATGTGCAACACAATGCGTATGAAAAAACTTAACATTCAAGATGAGGGCATTGACTTTCATAAGTTAATTTCAAAGTGTTCTTACAATACAATCATTTGTAGAACAATTATCTAATATGTCAAACAAGCTAATTTATTCTCAATATTCCAATTCAGTAAATTTAGAGTAATAGTATCAGCTAGAATTTGTCTAGTGTGGGGAGGATCAACATTATGAAAGCTAATAATACGGGATCTAAGAACACAATCAGAGTCAATATAATGTGTTGTAATAGCCATATAACCTAAATGCTGGTTGGACGTCCATATATCTACTGTGAGGGCAATCCTACTAGTGAGATCCTTGAATTCTTTTAAGATCTCATTCTTTTTCTCATTGTATAGTTCTATGCAATCTGCCTTCATAGTGTTACGTAATACAGTCTTGAATTCAGATTGTAGAGTCAAACAAAACTCTTTAAAACCTCGTTGTTCGACATAGTTTATTGGGAATGATCTTATCTCCCCTAATGCCATTTTTGGCGCAGTACTCTTCAAATTCGTTACTGCAGTTTTCTCCCTTGTTGTTAGATCTTAGACATTTCAACTTCAAACCTATTTCATTTCAACCATAGCTTTCCACTATTTGAAAACATCAAACATGTCAAACTTGTGTTTCATAGAATAATCCCATAATTTTCTGGTAGCATGATTAATGAATGTAACAAAGCAAGAAGATCCACCAAGAAAAGTTACCTTAGTTTGTCCCCACACATCTGTGTGTACCAGTTCCAATCTTTCTGGCTTCAGTGGCCTGCCTACTTTCGAAAATGTGGCTTTCTTTTGCTTTCCGAAAATACAACCTTCATAGAACTCCAAGTCTAAGAACTTGAATCCTTTCAGTTTACCTTTCGAGTGAATGATTTTCATCACTTTCTCGCTCATGTGTCTGAGTCTACATTGCCGTGTGTTTGAGTCAATGCTCCTATCTACATTGCAATGGAACTTGTAGAGCTATTAGTCAAGTAAAGAGCTCATTCTTTCTTACTGCGAGCAACAACCATACTCCCTTTCATAACATTTTAGAAATCATCTACACATATCGTTATGTAACTAGAGCTTGCAATATGACCAACTAATAAGAGGTTTCTTTTCAAGCTGGGTACATGCCTGACATCATTCAATTGCCACATACCTCCATTTGGCAATTTGATCTGAACATCTCCCTTGCCAATTATGTTACAAGGTTCATCATTACCAAGATAAAATTTCCAAAATCACCTTGTATATACTTTTTGAGATATTCTCTATATGTAGTGGCATGAAAGGATGCACCAGTCTATAACCCAAGATTCAGATTTATAATCAAATACAAGAATTAAACCATCTCGAACAATATCACCTACAATATTTGCGGAATCTTTATTGTCTTTATTACCATCCTTTTTTCTTATATTTCTTTGGTGGAGCTCTGCATTCCTTTTGTAAGTGTCCTTTCTTACCACAACTACAGCACTCGATTTTGCATTTTGAAGAATTTTTGCTTACCAATGCATATGAATACGAAAATAACTGATTAAGACATTCTATCAAGCCTACTGAACAGTCAAGGATCCATTACTAACATATCTTTTAGTCATTGACCACCTTGGACATGTAAGTACGATGATATTCGAGACTATACGCACTAAGGGTTAGGTATCAAGATTGGTTCTACACTTGGTTCATTCAACAAGTGGGGGATACCCAAAATCCTAAGTCTGGATAGAACGATAATCACCATATTCCACGTGCCTCCAGGTAATCCAAAGAGTGAAAATAGCTGAATATCAAGTTAGGCAGTGTTCGAGTACAAGGTACATCCTAATTTTACATTTGCGGTCCCCTTTATTAAGGGTAACCATGTTCAGGGGTTTCAAAGGGATTGGGGATTTCAAAGACCCTCAACTAGGTTCACTGGTGGTCCTTCGCAGTCCCAGGGACGCTCATCTGTTGTTATGAGGTGATTACATCAGGATTATTGGGCAGTCTTATAGATAAATCCATGTTTGGACAGGGTCGGGGTATGGGTTCCACAAAAAATCTATGCGTTCGGTTTGCTTTGTGAAAAGTAATGTTAGTTAACATGCTCCAAGAGGTTTAGGGGTCTCAAAGACCTCTAACTATGGTCACCGGCCAACCCCTGCAGTCTCGGGGGTGCCCACCGGTGGTTCGGGGTTGATTGCATAAAGGTGTTCGGGTATTCTTTGGAAAAAACCCACATTAAGTGAGGTTAGTTTGAAAATGAGTCCACCTATTAGGCATCTAGCGGTGCCAAAATGTGTTCCAAGGGTTAGGATTTTGATTCCCAAAACTAGGGCTAAAAAGGTGCCAAAATAGGGCCCATCGGCCATGGAAAAAAACCCCAAAAGTCGGGCTAAAAAGGGGCCAAAATAAGGCCCACCAGCCATGAGAAGAACCCCCCATCGGCCATAAAAAACTCACGCCCAACGGCCATTAAAACAATGCTCACCGGCCATAGCAGAATTTATTCTATGGTTGACCTTACGGTCTGTCGCCCATAGAACAAATTTTTCTACCAACCATAGAATGCAAAATTTCCGCGGGCGGTCCGTTTGGCAGGCTGTGAGGCTTAGTTTGGTCTATTTTGAGCCCAGAACTTGGGGCTTTTGTTCCTCTAATATTTTTTAAAACAAGAGTCGTAAAAATCATAATTTTTGACAAGAAATAGAAATCCAAACATAAGCAAAATCATGCATTTCTCAACATCCAAGCCATTGAATATAATTTTGAGAATCAAAGTAAATAACCATCACATGCTATGGTAATTAAATTGGAGACTTGCCTTGGCCTCTAAGAACTCCCAAAGTACTTCTAATCACCTCTATAACCAGCTGGAACCACCTCTTTAAATTCCCCAAAAATCAACTCCGGAAATCTCCTAAAAATAAAAAACCCATGCTACACTTGGAACCATCTCGTGCATGTGACATATGTGATACAAATGGACCTCTAGTTCATGAAAATAACTAAAGGAAGATGATCTCTTACCTCTAAGAAACTCAAACTAAGGAGAGAGGGAGGTTCAAGGGGCTGCCGGACATGGATTTGTGCCAAAACGAACTATGTTGCGTAGTTGATGACGAGGAAATGATTGGCGGTGTTGGACTTGGCATGTGGGGCTTCCT
This sequence comes from Persea americana, assembly GCA_029852735.1. NCBI lineage: Eukaryota > Viridiplantae > Streptophyta > Magnoliopsida > Laurales > Lauraceae > Persea > Persea americana. Next base: position 51,401,589 of record CM056810.1, on the reverse strand, counting down.
ATTAGATGATCTCCACCATGGAGATGAGAAAAGAAAGGAAAAAAGAAAAGAAGAGAATAGAAGGGAAGCTTTCTCTGCTGGCTAGAACGATTGAAGAGAGGATAGTAAATGGGGTAGGTGGTGGTAGGTAAGATATTTTTATAAAAAGTAGAGTTTGGCTAAGTTGTGAGTTTATTACACTTTTGTTGAACTTGAAATGCGAAAACGGAGGTTGTCAGTACCTCGGCTTGACTTAGTCAAAGAAGAACAATTGTAGGGCATCAAGAGAGCTTTCCAACAAACTGAAGATCAGAAGATTTGGAAATTGCAGGCAAAAATTGCAATTTTCAGAAATGACAGGTACACCTTGAAAAAAGTGTCGGGGGTCAAACAGGGTTCTCGAGGCCTCAGATGAGTTTAAGCCGAACACAAAAGTTGTTGATTAGGTCAAGATCTAATTTTTAGGCTCAAGAACAATGCATTGTGAGGTTTCGAAGAAAAAGTCAACTGTTTGGTCAAAGCTTCCTAATTCATGAATGCATTGGTCAATGGAAGGGTTTCATGGCCTTAGATTGATTCGAGTTGAATACGAAAGTTTCCTGAAATAATGATCATGATCTAAAGAGATCGGAATGACAAATATATAGAATTTATGAATAACCCCCATTCTTTCTCGAAATTACAAATAGGCTCCAACAAGGGTCAAACTAGACTCGGAGGTTCTCAAAACTTCACTACACTATTCAAAAACTATTCTAACACACAAAACACCGCGACTGGTCTCTAATCCCACTTAGTAACCCTAACTACAGAATTAATTAGTGCTAATTATAGGGTTGGTCCTCCACACGTAACTATGCACAACTAAGTGAAAAGGAGGGGCACAACTCTAGCAAGTTTTTCGTAACTAACTCCAACTCATAATCTCCCAAATCTCTTTAACGTCGCAACTTCCAAGGTGCCTTATCGTGAAACTGAAACTCTTGGTCTCTGTCGTCAATTGTCATGTACAACATCCTCCATTTTGAAAATCTTCGGTCTCCACTAAACCTACTAACTCAGTCGCTTGTACTATTAACAATATCAATCTGGAGAACTCCCAACTCTGGCTTCCTTTTGTTGTCTGTCTAATCCTGAAACCAATCCACACTCTTAACTTCATCCACCACTGTTACCTGAAGGGTTGCACTCGGTCTTTAAGAAAGTATTGCCACTGACATCTGATCCTCTTTAAGCTTTTGAAATGAAACATCTGTTCTCACACTGCACTAAACATAGTCTCTGCAGATTTTTGCAATGCCTTCTGGTTGACTTCGGTTAGCCGGTCACATCCTAGTGTTTTCTGTCTCGAGTTTCCTGAAACAAAACCATCTTGAAAATCACTTTGACCACCTTGATACTCAATCCGCTGATCACCAACCTGCTTACGAAGAATTCTGATCCCACTTTCCTTATACATCGGGTTCTAAAATCTTTGCGATATGCCAACATTTACGACATTAGTCTCATACTTGTCATAGGGACGCAAGGTTGTAGACGAACTCTCACACAATTGACTCAATTCTTGCTCCCTCTAACCACTCAGATAGCATAAAATCCATATCAACTTCGTCAAATTAGCAGCAACATGTGAAAACCCCATATCAAAATCTTGAGAATAATCTGGAAACTTCGCAAAACTTAAGACTAAACTTGATAAGGTTCCTAAATTTTGGAACACTTCACTGCCTTTCCCTCTTATAAGAACTTCTGTCTTCACAAAATCCATCAATCATCTGGCTTTCAAGACAATCTGTCCCCTCAAAATGAGTTGTATTGATCGCAAAATCATCTCACTTGGAATAGCATCCTCTACGTTGGCCCTTATTATTGTAGAAAATTCTTCAATTGATGATCGAGCTCTTCACTTCTGCTCCTAAAAGTATACACTTGTAGACATGCAACGCTATTTGCAACGCCAAAAACTCAACAATCCACTGATGAATCTTTTGCAAAAGAAACAAAGCGTAGGGAAGTTCTAATCTTAAACGCAAATATGAGCACAAAACGACACACTATGGGTATCTAGACATTAAATTCTTCCCCATCTACGAAATTTAGACCCCAAATTCGCAACTAACAAAACAAAGTCTCCCTACGCAGAAAACAAAGGTTGACAGGAAGTCTAAAACTAGAGGGGCTATGCTTTCGCTCTGACTAGTGAGTGTTTCACTTATCTTCTATTGTTTGGTCAAGATCTGTTGTAGGAGAGATAGGATGCAATTGTCTTTATTCACACTGTGATACTTGGAACTGGAGGTGTTGACATCAGGTTGTTTGCTTGTCGTCGTCGTCTGCAAGGGTTTACAACACTAAATGATTGCCTAACTCAACCTCAGGAAAAACACGATGTGTGTCTAGAGTTCTATCGGGTTCTCACTACATGTCCTAAAGTTTCTAGAGTCTTTTCTATTCCTAGAAACTTGTCCCACTCTGATACAAGTCTATCACGACCCTAAATTTAGGGTATAATTAAGGGTCATGATTCCTAGAGAGATACACCTTCCCATAGACCATCTCGCTAGGCCTGTCAATGGGACAGGTTGAGCTTGGGCTGTCCAATCCCGTCCAGAATATTTGGCGAACTTGCCAAGGGGTTGTCCAATCCCAACCCTAAATTGAAAGGGCCAACGTCAAATCCTGTCCTGTGCTGGCCCGAGCTAGGCCAGGGCCGAGATAGGGCTTAGCACGATCTTCAATGCAATGAGTACTCAAGATGTACAAATCTATATTGTAAGCTTTTTAGTAGAAGGATTGATCCATCCATTAGGCCTGATGGGAAAGTACCGTTGTTGATTATATAAATGCAATTTTTGTCAAGATTTAGCACAACCGAACATTAAATTAGTCTGTTTATTCAGGGAGATCCAAAAATGAAATTTGAGTTTTTTATTTGCTTCGTAGTCCTTATGGCTTAATTTGTCACATTCAAATTCTTTGTTTAATAGAGAAGAAATGGGGGATTATTAAAAGCTTCAAAACAAATGCCCCACCTGTATTACTTGGTGGACCCCATATTGGAAGATCAAAAACATCAAAAGCTACAAAGCAAATGGCCGGGCCAATCTTACTTGAATCATCTATTTAGATGACTCTTTATTGAAAGGTTTAGACCATCCAAATAAGTCAGAGGAGCAACTTAGTTCATCCATGCTGGAGCCTACCTATTCAACAACCCGTGCATGTTAACATGATCTTTCAATGTAATTTTACAAGTAACCTCAATCATCTTCCATTTTTGGGACTCATTTATTTTGGAACCTATCTTGCATTAGGTTGCTAGTAGATTTGTAGTTCATGAAAAGCAACCATCAAAATCATTGTAACAAGGTTTGGGTGATTAATCTAGCACAGGTTTCTGTAAATTCATGAAAAATTAATGAGATGTCCTTGCGGGTCAGGCTTGTTTTGACCATTCACAGTCCCATCTTGGCCGGGCTTTAAAATCATTGTCCAAGCCCAGCCCACATGGTTGAAATTTTTTTAAAAGCCCTGTATTTTTGGGCTTGGGCCAGGCCAGGCCGGGTACCCATTATAATGGGCTCAATTGCCAGGCATGCATATAGCCTCTGCCTTGAGTTGAGAAAACTCTGGAACAAAACTACAACAAGGCTGTCCTTTTGCCTTTCCATCGAACAATCCGACTTGGATTTAATTTTGAATGTCAATTTGCAACCAATAGAAATCTTACTAGGAGGCATATGCACCACGTCCCAAGTGTGGGTTTTCTTAAGAGCTGTAAGTGCTTCCGCTATAGCTTGCTGGCAACAAGTTGATGAAGAGGCTTCTTTCTAGGATTGAGGTTCCGAGTAGGATTGTATAGCAGCAAGAAAGGCATGACAACTTAGAGAAAAATGAGTAGAGGAAGCAAATCCATAACATTGGACATGTTTTCGGTCACAAATAGGATGAGCTTATGGAGCACCAGCATCCTAAGCAGACCAATTAGGGGGTGCATTTGATTCCTGCATATAAGGAACATTCATCTTAGCCCGCTGATGGTAGACTTGGAAGGTTTTGGCCAGGGATGATGGAGTCTTTGTTGGAAAGAGCTCTGGAAAAGGATTCATAACAGTTACTGCCATTGCTCAGGAGAGACAAAAGAAGCAATTAACGAGTAGAATGGGATATGTTCAAGAAACATTACGTGTCTATAAATTCATTGATGATCAGCTTTGGGATCAGAGCAATGATATCCCTTGCATCCAATCCCAAAGCCCAAGAAAACGCATAGGCAAACCTGGGGGATAATTTAGTTCTTTCATGAGGAGGTAACTAGACAACGCATGCGGACCCAAAGAAACAAAGAAGATCATATCTTTGCTTTTTTCTAATAAAGTTTCTCAAAAGAGGTAAGACCAGAGATCACCGAGGAGGGAGTACGATTAATAAGGTAAACGACGGTAAGAATGGCTTTGCCTGAGGAGCTGAATGAAACTAGTGAGGAGTGAAGGAGTAGTTGAGCAGTATCTTATATATGTCGATGCTTTCTTTCAGCCACCCCATTTTGTTCAAGGTTTTATGGCCAAGAAAGTTGTGTTCGAACACCTCTCTTCTCTCCTTATGAATTAGACCGAAATATTTTTATTTTAGTAGATAATTGCATTTCAACCACATTCACAAATGAAATAGAAATGTTATAAAAATCAAATTTCTGTTTCATTGCACACTAACCGAAGAAACCACCTAAGGATCTAGGTACATCCGTGGTCAAAGGAGGGCGAATGCCATACGCTAATTCCCAAGGAGTCCCAGAGGTCACAATACTAGGGCCAGGTAAGTCTTGGTATGACAAGACGTATAAAAATATAATAATAAGAGGAATATGCACACTGAATACGAATAAGGAAATAAACTGATTAAAATAATCTATCCCGTCTACTGAACAGTGAAGGGTCCATTACGGATGTATCTTTTATTATTATTGGCCTTAGACATGCAAAGATGATGATAATCAAGACTATACGCACCAAGGGTTGGATATCATGATTAGTTCTACACTTAGTGAATTCTGAAGGTAGGGGTATCAAAACCCTAAGTGCAGATAGAGCAATAATCACCGTGCTCCACATGCCCTCTCAATTTATTCGGGTTAGTATAAATTATGTTTGGTCGGGGTTAATGTATGGGGTCCACCAATAAACTAAGTTATGGATTTCCTTTTTACGAAGGGAAATACATATCTAATCTTGCACAAGGGGGTTACTGGGGTCTTAGGGACCTAAACCTAGCTCCACCAGTGGTTCGGGTTAATGTCAAAGGGTATCCAAGCTTTCATAACAAAATCTATATTTTTGTAAGGGCTATACAATTCAGGTACCACCTAATTTCCCCATTTCTATGTTTAAATTTGAGTCCTAAAAACTTAGAGATGTTTTTGGGGTGAATCAGGCTAAAACAGTCCCAGACGGGTCATAAAGTTGGTTAGAATCCAATTTTGTGGGGCCCACAGACGGGCCGCCGGTCAATCTACACCAGTTGTCCTGGCCGGCCACGCACTGCTTGGCAGGCAAGAGGGGGGCGATCTGCTGTCCGCTAGAGCACCAGTTGCTGGCCACTAGTTGAGGCGCTAGAGGTTGCAGCTGCTGGCCGTTGGGATCGCAGGCCCTGGCAGTTGAGGGAAGCTGGGTGTATTGGCTGCACACTCGCGTGGCTAGTTAATGGCCGCGCGTGGGCATATTGTAATGGTTGCACGTGCGGGAGATAGCCGAGGCGCATAAGCGATGGCCGTTGGGTGTGTGCAGGCTAGGCCAACTAGCTGTTGGTTGATTGATTCAAAGGAGAAATGAACCCCAAAGTGAGCCTCACTAAGTTCCATTAACTTAATTAATCATAATTTTGACAAGGATTTAATGTTTTAAACATGATTAAAACCATGCATTTTCAACATCTGAACCATTAAACATATTTATATGAATCAAGATGATAACCATAACATGCTATGCAAATTAGTTTGGAAACTTACATTGGCCTAAGATCGCTCCAAAATAGTCTAACCACTTTAACGAATGCCCTAAATCTCAGCTGGAGCACCTCCTCAAACCTCTCACAGAAACCACCTCCAAAAGCCCCTAAAAACCAGAACCCAATCTAAAATCAAACTCATCTAAGGCTTGCCAAATAAAATACACAAAATGGCTCTAACTCAAAAAATCAATGAAAGGGGAGGGACCTCTTACCTCTAAGAAGCTCAAAGAAGGAGAAGAAGAGGGATCAAGGTACTGCCGGTCACATATCCTTGCAAAAATGATGTATGTTGTGAAGGAGATGACGTAGAATCACTTGATGTGGGGTCCACTACTAGATGATCTCCACCATGGAAAAGGAGAGGAAATGAGAAAGAGGGAAAGCTCTGTGTTGTTGGACAATGGAAATGAAGGAGAGAAGAGACTTCTCTTGTTCACCAATGGAAATGAGTGAACAATGAGAGATGGTGGTAGGTGGGAGCATTAATGAAAATGAGAGGTAGGTGAGATATTTTGTGGAAATGTTAGTTTGTGAGTTTGCCACAATTTGACTGAACTTGGAATGTGAAAACGGAGGCCTTTGGGAACGGACTTGGTTAAACAAGAAGAATTGTAGATCATGAGGAGAGCTTTCCTACAAAATCAAGGTCAGGATCTTTGAAGATCTCAAGTAGAAGTTACGATTTTTCGAACTGCAGGTAAACACCTCGAAAAACGTGTCGGGAGTTAAATTAGACTTTCTGGACCTCGGATGAGTTTGGATTGAACATGAAAGTTGTTGGGCAGATCGAGATCTAATTTTTGAGCTCAAGAGCCACGCATTTCAGGGTTTCAAGGAAAAAGTCATCTGTTCAGTCAAAGTCTATCAAATTATGACGAAATTGGTCAATTGAAGGGTTTCAGGGCCTCAGATTGATTCGAGTTGATTACAAAAGTTATCTGGAATGATAATCCCAATCTAATATGCTGATAATAATAGATTTAGAATATTAATTATTGCTAATCGTTGGGTTAAGAGGTTGGGTTCTTACATTCTTCCCCACTTAAAAACATTTGGTCCTCCAAATGCACTACGCATATCTAAGCAAAAAGGAGGGGTACCACACTAGCAAGTTGTTTGTAATTAATTCTTACTCATAATCTCTCAGATCTCTCTAATGCCGCAACTTCCAAGGAGCCTTATCAAGAAACCAAAACTCTTGGTTCTATCCTCTACCATCATGTACATCATCCTCCATTATGAAAATCTTCAGTCTCCACTAAATCTACTAATTCGGTCGCTTGTACCGTTAACAATGGGTCTATTCTTAGAAATCCAAGCTCCGCCTTCCTCTTGTTATCTGTCTAATCCGAATCTCAAACCTGTATCTGTCAAAATTTTAGGAAGAGCGGTACTCGATAAAAAAAGCATAGCTGTCGTCAATATCTTATCATCCATGAGTTTCTGAAATGAAGCATCTGTTCTCACATTGAACTGAACAGAGTTTCCGCAGATTCTTGCATTGCCTTTACTGGTTGACTTTGGTTAGCCGGTCACCTACTAGTCTTTTCCACCTCGAGTGTTTTAGAACAAAACTGTTCTAAGAACCACTTTAACCATTTTGATACTCTATCAGCTGATCACCAATATGCTCATGAGGACTTTTGATTCTGACTTTCCTTGTGCATCAGGCTTGAAATCTCTTCAGTCCTCCACTTCTAGCATTGTTAGTCTCATACTTATCATAGAAAGGCTTGGTTGTAGACGAACTCTTACAACATTGTCTCAATTCTTGCTCATTCTAATCACTCAGATAGCATAAAATCCACGTTAACTTCGTCAAATAAGCAGCAATATGTGGAGATCTCGTAACAAAATCTTGAGAATAACCCAAAAACTCTGCAAAACTTTGGACTTCACATCATAAAATTTCTAATTCCTGGCACCCTTCACGGCTTTTCTAGCTTATAAGATCTTATGTTAGCACAAGATCCATCAATCATCCAGCTCCAAAGACGATCTTTTCTTCCAAAGGAGTTGTGTCAACCACAAAATCTTCACTATCAAATGGCAAGGCAGGGATCAAATCTGTAGTTAACTACTCCTTCGGTTGCTAAAACTTGCTTCACGTTCATCTAACCCACACAAATAGCACTTCCTTCTGGATCAACCTTGCTAATAGAATTACAATAGTTAAAGATCCTCTAAAATATCCTGATGGTAGCTCGCAAATCTTGAGAAACGCAAGGCTTTGGGCACTTCTTCAAACTTTCTATATCAATCATTGCCTCAGTCTTTGCAAAATCAACCAAAATCTGACTTCGAAATTGTTCTGACTTAGACAAACAGTTTGAACCAACCAAAACAACGTGCTTGTTAGCCTTAGCATACCTCATGATGGTCCTTAAACAACTACAAAATGGTCTTCAAATGTTGTTCAACCTCTTCATGGAGCAACAAAACTGCGTATTTTTTGCCAATAACACCAAGAAATGTGTTGGGAAGTCAAAAATACACCGAAGTCCTTTGAAGATTGAGCGCCCGCTCCGAGAAAACCCCTATCTCTGACAAAAAAACCAGCACAAAATACTACAAAGTGGGTACGGAGACATTAAATTCTCTCCCACTTGGGGAATTTGGTCCTCCAAATTCTCTAACACAATGAAGAGGAGAGAGGACAAGAAGTGTCTCCTCCACTAAAGGAAAGGAGTACAATCAGTCCTAACTACCCGAACCCACGAGAGCGATGTCTATAAAAGACTCAGGACTTCTCACTACGCGTCTAAGTTTCTAGAGTGTTTTATATTCCTAGAAACTCGTCTCGATCGGATACCAGTTTATCATGACCCCAAAATGGGGGTAGGATTAAAGGGCCGTGATTACAGGGATTACTAGAGCATAATCTTACTTTACCCCAAGATCCGCACGGGTGAGAATTTCAAGATCCATCACCGTTATGGAACATTTAGCGGAAGTTTGCATTGCGGTGCAACCTGAAGTCTAGAACTCATCGAATTTCGTGTTGCATTACTAATGTCTTACTAGCTGAATCATATTGTCCAATACATCATTAGACTAGTATAACATAAACATAATATAAACAGAGCTAGACAAGTAAACAAGAGATTTCATTCCTATAATTCAAGTTATAATTACAAAAGATTTATTAATTATATTCCCAAAATAAAGGCCAATAGAGGCCAATAAAATAGAATATAAAACCCAAAATAATACTCCCAAGTGTTTCGCGTCTCATGTGCATGGAACGAAATTTACACAACAACCTCTGCACCTCAATCACACTTCACCTGCAGCCCAGCAATTACATCCTCAGAAACTGTATTAGGGTACAAGTCAGGAAATCATACATCCGGCAACAAGCATAGATCAAAAAAATTGCCGAGCAAGTATCCAAAATGAATAACATAGATTGCTGGTACAAAGCAGAATATATATGACAGGTTCATTAATCAGAGCTCAGATAACAATATGACTAGGCAAAGTCAGTGAATCATGAGTAAAATAGCAGAATTAATAATAACAAAAAGTATACTACATCCTAATTGGCAACTATGTTGCTTAATCCTCGGAAGGGGAGCATTTGCCTGCCTGCCCCAAACGATCTGGCTGATAGTACCTTAAACTCACCCGTGAGTCCCTATCACGGGAGTTCCCAGCCTGCCCCGGACATGAGGTACTTTGGTGACACCGGTCACACACAAGACTACAAACTGCAGCGAGTAATATATATATATAGTAATAATACTAAAAACATGGGTGGTGCCGACTCGGAAATCTATGTAAACTCGGGGTTTCAAGTGTAGGACAATCCAGTGTCCAAATCAGGTTGTGATAAGGGATATTGGAGAAATTCCAATTCCCATAGTCTGTACAACTGCACATACGGGGAAAAAAGATAATTCGGTATTCAGTCGAGGGTACATGAGTAATATTGATACTCTCATTGTATAAACACAATACACGAGAAAACCGATAGTTCTGCCAGGTGTAAAAAACTCAAAACTAAAAATTGTACAATTTTGGGCTAGAAAAGTAGTCCATCTAAGTATAGAAAATCCTACAGACAAAAGAGCGGCATTTCGGCTAGAAATGGAGACCTTGAACGGGTAGGAAAAGGACAAGGTGATTCGGATAACTCGGAGGGGCTGACCAATTGAATGCTCCCACACTAACCGAAGAAACCACCTAAGGATCTGGCTACATCCAGGGTCAAAACAGGGTGAATATTGAGTGCTAATTCCCAAGGAGTCCCATAGGTCACAATACTAGGGCTAGGTAAGTTTGTGCATGACAGGACATAAAAACATAATAATAAGAGGAATATGCACCCTGAATATGAATAAGAAAATAAACTGATTAAGATAATCTAGCCCGTCTACTGAACAATCAAGGGTCCATTATGAATGTATCTTTTATCATTATTGGCCTTGGACATGCAAGGACGATGATAATCAAGACTATACATACCAAGGGTTGGATATCATAATTAGTTCTACACTTGGTGCATTCTAAAGATGGGGGTATCAAAACCCTAAGTTCGGATAGAGCAATAATCACCGTGCTCCACATGCCTTCCCAATTTATTCGGGTCAGTAAAAATCATGTTTGGTCGGGGTTAAGGTATGTGGGTATCAAAACCCTAAGTGCGGATAGAGCGATAATCACCGTCCTCCACATGCCCTCTTAATTGATTCGGATTAGTATAAATCATGTTTGGTCGGGGTAAAGGTATGGGGTCCACCAATTATCTAATTTTCGGGATCCCTTTTTATGAAGGAAAACCCACATCTAAATCTTGCACAAGGGGGTTATTGGGGTCTTAAGGACCTAAACCTAGGTCCACCAGTGGTTCGGGTTAATGTCAAAGGATATTCGGGCTTTCATAACAAAATCCATATTTTTGTAGGGGCTATACAATTCGGGTACCACCTAATTTTCCTATTTCTATGTTCAAATTTGAGTCTAAAAAACTTAGAGATGTTATAGGGGTGAATCAGGCTAAAATAACCCCAGACGGGTCGTACAGTTGGTTAGAACCCAATTTTGCAGGGCCCACAGATGGACCCGCCGATCATTGTGCAACAGTTGTGCCAGCCGGCTACGCACTGCTTGGTAGGCAAAAGGGGGATGATTTGCTAACCGTTGGAGCACTAGCTATTGGTTGCTAGGCGCATAGGCCTTGGTAGTTGAGGCAGGCTGGGTGAAATGCCTGCGCATGCGCGTGGCAAGTCGATGGCCGCGTGTCGCATGTGATGGCAGCTGGTGCTCGAGCATTCTGTGATGGCCACACGTGCGGGAGATTGCCGAGGTGCGCAGGCGATGGCTGACGCACGATGGCACCAGCCGAGGCTCGCGAACGATGGCCATTGGGTGTGTGTAGGCCAGACCAACTAGCTGTTAGCTGATCAGTTCAAGGGGGAAATGAACCCCACAGCGAGCCACACTGAGCTCAGTTAACTTAATTAATCATAATTTTGACAAGGATTTAATGTTTTAAACATGATTAAATCCATGCATTTTCAACATCTTAACCATTAAACATATTTATATGAATCAAGATGATAACCATAACATGCTACGCAAATTAGTTTGGAAACTTACATTGGCCTAAGATCGCTCCAAAATAGTCTAACCACTTCAACGAATGCCCTAAATCTCAGCTAGAGCGCCTCCTCAAACCTCTCATAGAAACCACCTCCAAAAGCCCAAAAAGCCAGAACCCAATCTAAAATCAAACTCATCTAAGGCATGCCAAATAAAATATAGAAAAGGGCTCTAACTCAAGAAATCAATGAAAGGGGAGGGAGCTCATACCTCTAAGAAGCTTAAAGAAAGAGAAGAAGATGGGTCTAGGGATTGTCGGTCACGAATCCTTGCGAAAAAAGATGTATGTTGTGAAAAAGATGACGTAGAATCACTTGGTGGAGTCGGATCTTGCCCGTGGGGTCCACTAGTAGATGATCTCCACCATGGAAAAGGAGAAGAAATGAGAAAGAGGAGAAAAGAGAAAGCTCTCTATTCCTGGACGATGGAAATGAAGGAGAGAAGAGACTTCTCTTGTTGGCCGATGAAAATGAGTGAATAATGAGAGATGGTAGTAGGTGGGAGCATTAATGAAAAGGAGAGGTAGGTGAGATATTTTGTGGAAATGTTATTTTGTGAGTTTGCCACAATTTAGTTGAACTTGAAATGAAAAAATAAAGGCCTTTGGGACCCCAGACGGACTTGGTTAAATAAGAAGAATTGTAGATCACGAAGAGAGCTTTTCAACAAGCCCAAGTTCAGGATTTTTGGAGATCACAGACAGAAGCTACAATTTTTCGAATTGCCGGTAAACACCTCAAAAAATGTGCTTGGAGTTAAATTAGACTTTTTGGACCTCAAATGAGTTTGGACTGAACATGAAGGTTGTTGGGCAGGTCGAGATCTAGTTTTTGAAATCAAGAGCCACGCATTTCAGGGTTCTTAGGAAAAGATCAACTGTTCGGTTTAATTCTATCAATTTATGACGGAATTGGTCAATTGACGGGTTTTAGGGCCTCAGATTGATTCGAGTTGAGTACAAAAGTTTTCTGGAATGATAATCTTGATCTAATGAGCCCGGAATAAAAGATTTACAGAACTAATTAGTGGTAATCTTAGGGTTAAGAGGTTGGGTTCTTACAATGGTGGTGTAGGTAGGATTGGCAGACTTTGTGATGCTTAAAAGCACACTTTTTTGGTTTCCCTAACTTTTTCCGAGTTAAAGAAAACTGACTTTCTTAATCCAAATTAGCCACGGCAACATTGACAGTGGGTAGCAACCAGCATGATTTGATGAAGTAGTAGACCTCGAATATGGTCAAAGTTTGAACATAAGGCTATGAGGAATTACACTAGCCTTGTTTCACTTCTGTAAGTATTGAATGTTGTAGAGTCAGTCGTACAAACCGGGGCAGAGCCACATAGGGTGCCCCCTCTTAACTTGTTCCTTCCCCATAAAATAGAAGAAAGATATCCAAGGATAGGATTTTTTCCTATTCTTTTGCCCCTTCTCAACTTTCTTTTTTCTCTTGTTTGCCCCTCAACAATCTTTTTCCCCCTCTTTGTAAAGAATGGAGCTTTTAAAACACAGAAGGGGATTTTGGTCTTTTACTTTCATAAAAAAAACAACTCATCAAATTACCATTAAGATATGTATTATGCTGTGATTTTTCTTCTTATATTTTTTGGTTTTCATCCCCATTATTGAGCCTAGAATACTAATCCTCTCAAAGTTTGAAATTCATAATCAGCACAACTCGTTTCATTTATTATCAAAATTTAAATTTATAACATTTTAATTCAAAATTTGGATTAAATTAGATCTAATTTAGTTCATAAGTGAGAACTTTCATGTGGCTTACTATAAATAGAGGTGCTTAAAAAAAATTTATTCTAATTACAAGACAAAGATTCCATCAAGGTTAGTGAGTTTATTAAAGTTATTAGAAGTATTTCAGCTCGAAACAATGTATCAAATCAAGCTTTTTATATATATCAACCCGATATTATGATCTAGAAATTTTTTTAATTTGATTTTCTAATTATAATCATGTACTCATGAGTAAAAGTGCTAAAATTATAGCCAACGCACTTACGGCCGAGTGGTGTTGGCATTGGTTTTACACACATGGTTAGGGATCAATCTCTGGGTCTTCACATTGAAAATATCACTATTGACAAGTTGCCCAACATAGCAAGAAAGGGAGAGTATTTTAGCAAAAAATCACCTTAGATGCGGACTACACCAAAAAGGCCCTCTTAGTTTCTGTTGCACCCCTTTTTTTATTATTGTTATTTTTTATTTTTTGAAACCGTCCCTCCTTTAAAATGCAAAAAACTCTGGTTTTTCACTTATCTTCTTCATCCTCTCTTCCCCAAACCTAATGGGGCATGTAGAAAATTGAGATTAAAAGGAAATAGCCCGAACTTGAATGCTTTTTGTGTGTGTGTGTGTGTGTGTGTGTGGTAGAGCCATCTTTGTGAGATTACGTGCAGTGCAATTTATGGCGGTAGGTGTTGTTACAAGAACCATGGCGATACATGGCCCAATAAGTTTTATGCTTTAATCACACAAAGATTGTGGCCCAATCACGAATATTTGCGATAACTGAAATAAGTTGGTTCAACCGTTCAAACATGAGGCATTTCCCTACCACCCATCCTCCCTGATGTACAGTTCATTGAGAGTTCCAAAAGGGGAACCATGATTCAACCAAGGGTCAAACAAGCATGGACGATCAACATGTAAGGGTCTTTTGTGCCTATTGTGCACATGGTCTTGACCAAAAGATTTGCGATAAGTTGTTTTAGTCGAACACTCGTTTGATGCTTTATAGGAAAGCCAAGTTTGTTAGGAGTTGTAATAAGTCAAGGAGAGTCCTAGTTGTTTGTGGGTTCTATTTAGGAATCTTTAAAGCCTCTACAGGATACAAGTATGTTAGGATTCTTCGACTAGGACCATTGTCTTCTATTTTCATTGCTATTATGACAAGATTCCAATAATGAGCTTATTTTCATGAGTAGTAGTCAATCAGGATAAGAGTTTTATTTTATTTTTCTAGAAAAGAATTGGTCAAATATCTCTTTTAAACTGGAAACTTCTCCCATCACGCATGAGTTCCTGATTTCCTTTCCTGTCGTATAATGTAATTTTAAGGCTGTCAACCTAATAATTACTCATTTCTACATCGCCGATGACACGCTATATTGTTCTTTCCAATATTTCCTAATATAGCCCTTCATTCAATTCCTTTTACCAAATCATATGTATGTGCTCTTTTCTGATGTAGTTATCTTTACCTTTATTATGTTTTCTTTCATTCCATTCCTTTTTTGTTTTCTCATTCCGAAGTACATTCATGCTTCTATTTCTTAACTAATGCTTTTCTTTTATCTAAAGCTTTGGAGAAGAGAGGAGGGGGAAATAATGGGAAGACAAGGTTGCGAAGGGTCGATATTGACCATCGACCCTCACATGTTTTCACAAAAATAAAAAAAGGGGGGAATTGGTCATAGGGACCACTTCCATGTGAACTAAGAGAGCCTTTTTGGTATAGTTCGCAACAAAGGTAAATTTTTTTGCGTAAATCCTCAAAAAAGGCTAGCTTTTGGAAGTAAGAGAGCCTTTTTGGTATAGTCCGCTACTAAGCTATTTAAGAATTTTCTCTAGTCTGTTGTACCTTTTTTTTTTAACGTTGTTGGATATAAAATGCAATCTAAATTCATCTTTTTTAACACTTTTAGAGTATAATGTAATAACTAGTCTTTAACTTTTTGTACCCATTATAATGCAATAGCATTTTTTGAGCATAATGTGATAACTTTTTTTTAATTCTTTCTCAAATTTCTCGTTAAGAGAAACTTTTGTGCCCCACTCCCCCTCTCCCTCCCACCAAGAGAGAACCCTAGCTCCGCCGCTGACTGTACAAATAAATTGGGGCTTTTGGCTTCATACTAATTGAACCCACAATCCATTTATGTGGATGTAGAATTCATGTATGTAGAAGTCATGTATGGACTCATTTACTTGTTCAGCAGTTTTTGTGTCTCACAGAGTCACAGTTTTGACATTGGCGGGGGCTCAGTTGGTTTGAGTATATAGACAGGAGAGGTAGTCCCATACGTCCGTTGCGCGTTTGAATTGAAATTGGTCAATTGCCGCCCAAATGTCGGATCAATGGTGTTGGTGATGCATGAGTTATTTTTACCAATATCTGCCTCAGATTCTTCATATTTGGAATCTGATTCCTTGGGAGCTTCAGCTTTCCCCGATAAGTATTTGCAGAGTTTTAAGCACCTTAGTTGATTTTCCGTGAGATGGGGCCAATATGAATAATTGGTGCCATCCAATTTTACAATGAAATCTTGGGCTTTACCGACATTATAAAATTGAGGAAATTAAGCTATAAATCCGGAAACGACAGAAATGGAAACTGCTTACAGACACTCCAAATAATCTGTTAAGCATCTTCTAGCAAGGCCTTTTGCAGAAATCCATTGCAACAGATGCAGTCTCAGATGATAGCTCCTGATATAGTTTTTAATCAGATCTCTGAACACTTGAAAATTGATTAATCAGAGGTGGGCCCCACAGGTTGAGGACGAGGTTCTGCTTCACTATAGTATGATTGTAGAAGATCCAGAAGTAGGCCATATAGTAGTTCGGATCTTTGTCCTGAAGATCAGAGACCCTTGAGTCAGTTGAACGAACTGTATACCAGACCAGCCAAATAGTCCTATAGCTGCAGATCTGAATTTAATTGCCTAATCTAATGAAAAGAAAATGTATAAGCATCATTCTTTTAGGATCTGTCTTTAAATGACACTAACCAGGGAAAAATATTGGGTGTTTTTGAGCCTTTTAATTCAGGGTTAAGAGAATTGGTATTTGGCACAATAAGACATTACAGATTTTAGATAATCATCAATTGAAATGGGCTTAGGAAAACATCTACTGATGCATGTATTCAGGTGCAGACTTGTAGTTCAGTAGTTTCCTATATTAACCATAGTTAGAATTTAGTGGTGAAAACATGCATTCTGAGAATAACTGATTACATGGATTGATGTTTGTCAGAACCTGGGAGACTTTCCTGATACTTCTTGTCATTTACACTGCTTGGGTGTCTCCATTTGAATTCGGATTCCTTGGCGCCGAAGCTGGACTACTATCCTTATGTGATAACATTGTTAATGGTTTCTTCGCCATAGATATTGTATTAGCCTTCTTTGTTGCCTACCTCGACAAAACGAGTTATCTTCTTATTGATGAACCAAAGGAGATTGCGTGGAGGTATGCAAGTACTTGGTTGGCTCTTGATATTATCTCCACAATCCCTAGTGAAGCCACTCGGCAGTTGTTGCCAACAAATCTCCAGTCATATGGATTCTTCAACATGCTTCGCCTGTGGCGTCTCCGAAGAGTCAGTTCACTCTTTTCTCGGTATGATTCACCTTCAAGTTTTATTCATCAGTAAAAAATAATAATAAAGAAAGAAAAGGTGATTCTTTTATTAAGGTGCACTTAGATACACAAATAATAATAATAATTGATCTGAATCTAGAATGGATAATATCTATCTCACTGTGCATTTGGGCTGGCATGGAAAGTGGAAACCACATCTTGCTGGTTACTATTAGTTTTTCACCTCAGAATTATGGTGATTAGCTTTGATAACTATCTGGTGTGGAAAAGACAAATAATAATTGAGCTAATGCAGTTTCCTGTTCAAGTGCCACCACCCCAAGAACATAGCAAAACAAATTTGCTCTTCCTTAGAGAATAAATGAGCTGTGATAGGGTCAAACAAAAATGCTCTGCTAGATCAAATGAAGTATCTTTTGTGATTGTATCCTTAATGGGGCTCTCTATCTGCGAGTGCAAAATTCAGATCTTCGAGCTACAAAATAAAAATTTCCATTTGTTCTTTCCATTTTACAGTTTGGAGAAGGACAAGAATTTTAGTTACTTTTGGGTTCGCTGTGCAAAACTTATCTGTGTGAGTGTCTCAAAGTGCATTTTTCATGTTCTTTGTTCCTTTTAGCAAAGCAACTCTTCAGAAACTGTTCTCTTATTTCATAATGTGTTTATAGGTGACTCTGTTTGCAGTTCACTGTGCTGGGTGCTTCTTTTATCTCCTTGCCTCGAGACACACTGATCCATTAACTACATGGATTGGAGCTTCCTACAATGATTTTCTGGAGCAGAGCCTCTACGACCGTTATATAACTTCAATGTATTGGTCAATTACCACTCTCTCGACCACTGGTTATGGTGATTTACATTCTCAGAATACGGGAGAGATGATGTTCAACATCTTCTACATGCTCTTTGACCTCGGATTGACATCATATCTGATTGGAAACATGACAAATCTGGTTGTTCATGGGACCAGTCGAACAATGCAATTTGTGAGTTTTTCCTACTTTAATTTATCTATATCCAAGATTTTGAATTCCTAAATTTGGATGAGTATTGAGTAGTGAATGCAGCAACGTGTTATTTGTATCTACTGTTGTTTTGAGTCCATCAAGCAAAAATATACACAGCTATGTTATTATGACGAAAACTCATTCACAAAACTTGATAAGGGCTGAATAATCAAATTGAACTTGCCAAAAGCAATGAAAACCAACGTATACTCAACATTTAGAAATCCACAACAGCAGCAAACCACTTCAATTTTTAACACAAAACAGCCCACTGTTACTGTTCACCGGGTTTGACATCAACACATGGGGTCTGACATCATCACATATCCTCGAGAAGAATGCTGAAAATCTGAGAAAACTCCTCCTTCTGGTTGTTGATGATTCTTCTTCAGCTTCTAATGGCTCTAATGTCTAATACCAACTTGAATCTCTAATAATTAAAGTAATAAAGTACTTAAGAGATGATGTAGAAAACAAGTGAAAAAAGATGAAAAAAGATGGAATGAGAAGACACAGATGAACAGGATTAACTTGCTGGTCTTCCAACTCAGGGTTGGCGACCAGCTTATTATTGCTCAAGTCTCTTAAGATGTTTTCCATATTTACCAAAAAAAAAAAAAAACCCTAATATGGGCTGTAGTAAAAAATCAGTCCCTATAACAGTAAAAAATTAACGAAAGTGTACTTCAATGATTTCCAACAGAAAAAACCTCTAAATCCTAAGAACAAAAAAGAAACAAATGGAAAACCTGAAAATTTGTGTATTTTCTGATGTAATAGAATCGCTTTTCACTGGAACAGTAGAAACGGAGAACAGGTATTGTAGTCCTCAAGTATAGTAGTGTTATGCATCTGCTTGTTTTTACATTTACTGCAATGCATCTGTTTGTTGCTTAGATAGTCATACCTAGCTCTAGACATTGGCTTTATAAAGAGCAAGGTGCAAGGCATGGAAGTAATGTGATATCTCTAACAAAAAAAAGCAAGCTGTTCTGGGAGCCTATGTAAGTATGGATCACTGGGAGATATAAATCATGGATAAAATGACAATCCACCTATATATTTTTAAAGACGAAGTTCTGAGACAATCTAAGGTGGGTTGTTTTGATGTCACAAATATGGGACAAGCCATTACTAGGAAGTGTGGCACAGTAGAAAGACAGCAATGATGGACATGGTTTAAAATATAGGATGTTACGAAGCATAACAGCTGCTACGTAAGGGGTATAAGTGTATAGCGCACTCATATTTCATCAGGAAACCATTACGGGGAAGAATTTTCTATTATGAGGGAGCTCTGAGGCCTACTTGTACCCATGTTTGATCAGTGCAGTTTCTTTCACACTCTTATCCCCACCGATCTGGCACAATGCCCAATATCATGCCCATTGAATCTTTACTCATTGTTAGATTGAATATAAAAATAATCTATGGTTAAAAGACCCTTAATATTTTAAGGCTGATAATTTGAAGGGGCTGATTTTTTACGACCTTTAGATGGAAAGAAACATTTCCATCTACCGGACCCCCAATGATAGGTATGCAACCAAGTGGGCCCATGAGCTGGACCACATATGTATAATATGCGGTATACTCATAGGTGAAAATTGTTAGGAAGAAAAGAATAAAAGATGCAAGTAAACCATGCAAGGAAGACACAAATTTACGTGGTTCCCTCGATCTTAAGGTAAGTCCACGGATCACACTGATTCACTATGCCCAAAGAAAGAAGATGAGAATACAAGAGACTACTTTTCTGGCGGCTATGCTAGGTTACAAAATAGCGTAGGATAATATTACAAAAATACCCCTAGTTGGTCCGCCAGTGACCTGAGTTAATCGTCTAACCTGGGTGAAATCAGGCTTCACACGTAACAAAAGTTTCCTTCATAATTGGTGCTTATTATTTCTATAACCCCAATATAGTTCAGAAAAGTCTTTCATGATGGTGGTGGTGGTGGTGCATTTCACACCTTCACCAAAATATTGGCCATAACAGCCAAGAATTAGAGAATAGTTCTGAAAAGTCTTTCATGATGATGGTGGTGGTGGTGCATTTCACACCTTCACCAGAATATTGGCCATAACAGCCAAGAATGAGAGAGAGAGAGAGAGAGAGAGAGAGAGAGAGAGAGAGAGAGAGAGAGAGAGAGAGAGAGAGAGAGACAGAGAGATTTAGGGGAGCCTAGAAAAGAGAAAAATGGGGAGATAGATCATGCACCTAATCTGGTAAAAGAAATAAGAGGGAAGGAGGAAGAGAACCTGCCTCTCGCTACTGTTGGTGACAAATGCTGCTCGTTGTTGCTGGTGGACGATGCCACTAACGTCGTTGCTCTTTCTGCACAGCTTCTTCTTCTTCCTCCCACTCCTTATCTCCTCCTTATTTCTCTTCTTCTTCCCTTCCCTCTCCTTCCTCTTCTTTTCTTTTTCTTCCCGTTTCTTCCGTCTTCAGAGTGTCAGCTAGGGATGGGTTTTCATTTTCATATAAAAACGGAGTCCGGATCCTCTTAGGCTTGGAATTGCAGAAACTTTGACTTGAATACCCGATGGTTAGTCCCACCTGTTAAAAATCTAAATCACTACATGAACAAGACATATGAATGAAATATTACAAAAAAGTTCCCAGTGTTGTATACATGTTCACCCCATATCCTATCAAATTTAAAGTTCTTTAGATCCCATACTGTTGAGGGGTTGATTTTAGGTGGGCCCAATGATTAGCCTCGTGAATTTTATGATTCATGTGCTTTATAAGTGATTAACCTCACAATGGGTCCAACTCCTATTAGAGTAAATCTTGTGGAGGGGTTCACGGGGTCCATTCATTTTGAGTAATTTAGTTTTTTTTTATAAGTGGACCCTAGGATTCTTTAAGCTCGTACATTACTGGAGACTGACATCATAAATCCAAAACTGCTCAAAACTACTATCACCCCTGCCCAAGTTCACATCAATTGAAGTTGAGCACATAGCCAGATTGATCACACAAAACACATGATTAAAATTTAAAGAAAAAAAGAGGAAAGAAAAAACGAAGTGGACTAATTTTTTTGTTTTCAATAATAAGGATGGGCCTGAAGAATTTTCTGAGGCTAGCCTTCAAAGGATCCAATTTAGTAAAAGGGATCTTGACTTTTTATTTTGAGGCCTTAAAATTAGTTGGGCTTAGTCATTAGTGACTATTTAGAACAGAGTTGTTGTGCGCAAATCAGTATAGATGGGCCCAAATGCGCTGTTAAAATTTATGGAATTGTTAAGGTTTGAACTTTGAGGCCCTCAAATATAAGTTAAGAATTAAAGTAATCCATTGGGTTTGAATTTTGGATCAATTCTAGCTCAGGAGACATTTCCACGACTCATCTTCTATATTGGCATGCATCTAGTTGGCCGAACAAAAAAGGAACGCAGATCCTTTGTCAACACGAGTTGATGCTATCATGGATTTTCAAGTTGTACAAATAGGGCCCATGAACCATTGCCCAATGGCAAATTGTTGAAATGAGGGCCTCCTTTGTATGATGTAAACACTAACAGATTTAACAGTTTCTGACAAAACGATGACACGTGATATGAATGAATTAGGCACCATTGTTTTGATTTATAGTATGCACTAATGGAAAAGAGGAAAGAAAATCCAATTCAAGCGTTTGCCAATAATCTGAAAAATATTGCTTTTTTAGGTATAGAAACTCATGTGGCAATTGTTGAAATGTATTTCTACTGTCTCTAATAAACCGTCAAGGTTTTGGTAGGATTGGTTAGCGGAGGAAATTTAATATGGTATCAGAGCTAGCAGGTCGAGAGTTTGAATCCTAGGAGGACCGGCTCGACATTGAAATGTGCATGTCGCCGACCGAGTTCCACTTAGGAGGAGTGTTGAAAAGTATTTCCACTGCCACTATTAAAGCCTCTGAAGTTTTGTTTTGTACGAATAGTTAGCGGAATGAACTTAAATAGGCTGCGAGAGCTGTGACCTCGACATATTGCAAAGACCTATCGGTTTTTTTTGGGGTCGACCACAGTGCCCAATCTTGAACCATGACGATTGATAAATATTCAAATTTTCTGTAATGTGATGAAATGTAACCTCGAGAAGAACTAAATAGAAGAATTAGAGGAAGGATTAACCTGCATGCATGACTAATATTGTGAACCAAACTGCGGACTAAACACAAACTGAATCAAGTGATGAGCCTGACAGTATGGTGTTGTCGACAGTTGCAATTTATTCTTGTTCTGATGTGGTTTTTACTTTCTTTGTTCCTTTTTTTTTTCCGGCTTTTTATTAATGGGAGTTGCAGAGGGATACCATTCAAGCAGCTTCAAGTTTTGCTCGGAGAAACCAACTTCCAATCCGCCTCCAAGATCAGATGCTTGCACACTTGTGTTTGAAGTTCAGAACAGACTCTGAGGGGTTGCAACAGCAAGAGACTCTTGACGCCCTTCCTAAAGCCATCCGGTCCAGCATTTCGCATTACTTATTTTACTCCCTTATTGACAGTGTGTACTTGTTCCAAGGAGTTTCACATGATTTGCTTTTTCAGCTGGTAAGGCACTAAAGATGACTGCCTTGTCAATCTACTGGTTTCATCACTTGGAACATATCATTTACATGTGTTAAGTTCTTATAAATTTGAAGGTCTCAGAGATGAAACCTGAATACTTTCCCCCCAAGGAAGATGTGATCCTACAGAATGAAGCGCCAACAGACTTTTATATACTAGTCACTGGTGCTGTGGTAACTGCTATCTTTCTTCAATTCCTTTTTTCCCCTGCTTCAGGTGATATAAGGTTAACATCGAACATACCCCATAACACCGAGCATCATTGAATCAAATTTTTTTTAAAACTAAATTGACTTCATTCGTTATGAGTTCGTTTCAGCTGTTTTTATTGGCTTCAGTCTGTTTCAACTTGTTTTGGATGCCCAGTTTCGGATAGGACAGAGTCATGGTCTGAAGTTTTGATTTATTTCCTCGAATGAAACTGCTAGCTTGGAGCAAGGAATTAGCATTTGATTATTGTGAACTTGGGTCTGTAAAACAAGTATCACACTAAAAGGATACTATTTTCCTGTCTTCACTCATCAAACAAGTTCAGCCTCCTGAGCATTTCATGTATTACTGAGATGTTCAGCATATTGTTTTGAACAAAAGGATAGTTTTTTGATGGAAAAGAATAATGTCAGTACTATTTTCCACATATCCTAACAGGAACTAAATGTAGTAGGCCAGGAAACCTGCATTTTAGTACAGAACTTGAAGTATAGCTGATGCACTCCCCTCCTCAACCAAGAAATACAAAAGCAAATTCCTTTGGCTTGTCTATAATAATTCACTACTCTTTTCTTCACTCATAATTGCAACTGATGGTTTCTTTTTTCACATCCATTCCAGGATCTTATTGAATACAATAATGGAACAGAACAGGCAAGTTTTAGTCATATGCTATATTCTTCATGGAGTGCTGTTTCTTCCCTGAGTTAAAACTGCAAAACTTGTATTATTGTCAAGAACATTCTCTGATGCAAGTCATTGGGTTTCTGCAGGTTATCCGAGAGGCAAGGACAGGAGATGTTGTTGGAGAGATTGGAGTACTTTGTTACAAGCCACAATTGTTCACTGCCCGTACCAAACGGTTGTCTCAGCTCTTGCGGCTCAATCGGACCACTTTCTTGAATCTTATTCAATCCAATGTTGGTGATGGGACTGTAATCATGAACAATCTCCTTCAGGTTACAACCGAAATGACGTCATAAACAATTCACACAGTCACAATAGTGCACTGTCATCATGTTGGTTTAGTTAATCATTTAAAAGTAATGCTGCTGGATTCCTTACATGTGATCCCATGGTAGTAAAGCAGCAAATGCCGGATTGATGGACCCCACCATGGAGTAGGTGTGTAAAAGATCACTGAGAACCTTCTGTAGGTGGCCTCAGAATGGACGGTCTAGGATAGAACATGGAAATCATCAGAAAAGGATCCAGGAGTTAAAGGTTCCATGATTCCATCAGATTGAAGTGCTGAACCATGTCTCTCACTTGTTCGAATTGTATTTGCAGCAATTAGAATTTTTAGTACTTCGTTGATCTTTCCTTCTTCGGATGCAGTATTTGAAAGAGCTGAAGAACCCAGTAATGGAAGGAGTTTTAGCAGAGACAGAAAAAATGCTGGCTCGAGGTAGGATGGACCTGCCTCTCACTCTATGCTTTGCTGCAGTTAGAGGAGATAATTTGTTGTTGCATCAGCTACTTAAACGTGGCTTGGATCCAAACGAAACAGACAACAGTGGCCGCACAGCTCTGGTGGATAACTTCCTTTCTACTTTTATCTGCCGTATGCAGTTTGATCTGGTAGTAGTCACTGATTGAGATCTCCTTTTTCCCTTTCTTTTTCGCGTAATCAGCATATGGCAGCAGCAAAAGGAAGTGTGAACTGTGTTGTTCTCCTATTAGATTATGGAGCAGACCCCAATAACAGAGGTGTGTTATAATGAACATTCCGATATCCTATCATTCTTTCAGGAATTTAAATATTTGATTCCAATGCAATCCAGTTATATGCAAAGTATGTTTCTTGCTCTCTGGAATCTGGATTTGGATGCCGCCCACACCCACACCCACCCCCCCAAGGCACCCTAATTTTTTCTCGACTTCTCGTTACACCAAGGCTCTCCATCATCTTCTGCAGATTTTTTGACAAATTTACTTCTCGTTACATCAAGGCTCTCCATCATCTTCTGCAGATTTTTTGACAAATTTAAGCAACTCCTACTGTAAAGTCTTACTGAATAGCTATCTGCCCTTGCCAGTGAAAATTTAGTCAGAATGAACTACTCTACTCTTATCAAAGCTTTATATCAAATGTGGGAGTCTTTTTGTATTCGTTATATAAAATTAAGAATTATTAGTACTACTTTCTTTGACTATTCTTTATAGTGTCACCATTCAAAAACAACCATCTCCGTTCGGCGCAGGCTCGGATCCGCGATCGAATAGGTCAATGACTCAGATGGGTTTGATCGAATCCAAAGAAGGATTCAAACACTAGGGCACAATCATAACTATAACAAAAGCCAAAATGGAAGAGAAACTCAGGGAAAACCTTTAATTGATAATAAGAATGAACTACAATGGAGAAGAATCATCTATATTTAGAGGAGTAGGATCGATCCGCTCCCTTGCTTGGACACTTGAGACTTTCCCAAACAGGAAGTTTAATTAAAATAGAAATAAATATAATAGCAATCCTAATCAATCAAGGAAATTAGAGATAGGAATAAAAATAGAAGTCCACGGTAACTCTCGGTCCAATTGGGCTTGTGGGCTGAACCCAATGAACTGGGTTAGACAATGGGTCAATGGGTTGGCCCAGTTGACTTGGACCTAGTCCCTTCTGTATCACTGTTATGTACTGTGTATTGCAGCCCCATTTAAGAGTCTCAATATGCTAATCCACTAGAGAAAAGAAAAAATAAAAAGACGAAAAAAAAAAAAGACCTTTGAAATGCCTGTAGATCTTTCTTACAGCAAGCGTTTTCACCTTGAAACTTTTAGATGGAAAAAATAACTCGACAATAGAATGACAAACATTCGTGATTTTCATTATGCTATATGGTAGAAATAATGGATTTGTAAGTGTGATCTTTATGTGCAAATCGTTTGTCTACCTATTGAATTGGTACCATTTCAATGAACTCCAAATACATTTCATTTGTTTAATCAGATTCAGAAGGAAACACTCCCCTGTGGAATGCAATTCTTGAAAGGCATGAACCAGTTATCAAATTGCTGATAAACAGTGGCGCAAAAATCTCTTCTAGTGATGTTGGGCAGTTTGCATGTACAGCTGTTGAGAAGAACAACTTAGAAATGCTCAAGGACATCATTCGTTGTGGGGGCAATGTAACGGTACCCAGGAGTGATGGAACCACTGCACTCCATGCTGCAGTTTCGGAAGGTAATGCGCAAATAGTTGAGTTTCTGTTAGACCAGGGATCGGACGTGGACAAACCTGACATCAATGGTTGGACTGCAAGGAGTCTGGCTGATCAGCAAGGCCATGAAGAGATAAAATCTCTCTTTGAAGCCAAGAGATCACCAAAAAAACATGCCTTTCTCAGTGTTTCTGTGCCAAGCCCTACAGCCATCAACAATTACAAGGGTGATGCTAATTTCCTCCGGCTGTCACATGGAAATACACGCATGTTGAACGATACACCAAGGAGAAGGCGTGCTAACAACTTCAATAACTCGTTATTTGGGATTCTATCGGCTGCTAATAATGCAGGTGAGAGATCCCCTATGTCATACATGGGCCATGGGTTTACCGCGAGAGTGACAATTTGTCCAAGAAGTGGTGAAGAGGCTGGAAAGCTTGTATTTCTGCCCGGATCCCTTCAAGAGCTGCTTGGTATTGGTGCTATGAAATTTGGGTTCACACCTACTAAAGTACTTGCAAAAGATGGAGCTGAAATTGATGATATAGAGCTTATTAGGGATGGTGATCATCTCATTCTTGTTAGTGATGATGGGTTGACAGAAGTTAGCAAACAAGAGGTGGGACATTGAGGCTGTGCTTTTATAGACAATCTGTGCTTTTCTTCTATTCGCTTCCACAATTGATTGCATCCCCGGGCCTGTGCTGAACCAGATGGTGGTGGCCAGCAATGTGCATATTACGATATTGGATTTGGTAATATTGTGCAAGTCAATGAGAACTGAGCATACTGTAGGGGAAAAAAAAAAGAAACAGGGGAAAAAAAATAAATGAATCAATGAATGTTGTAAAAATGGACGAAAGCCTTGCATTAGGAGGAAAGAAACGACGATTCTTGGCAATGTCCAGAGTATCATGTAGTCATTATTTTTGAAGGAATACCGTGGATGTCTTCAAAGGGTTTGTACTTTCATATACAATTTTGCAATGAAGAGGAGACATTTCAAGTTTTAGCCATTTAAGTGCAGGAAACAAATGAACTTCTTGGAAAGTAGACATTTCTACACTTGTTGTATCTTGAAATTATGAGAGGCTTTATTGATTCTTGTTTTGATTGAAAATGCACCATTTCAAGTAAGTACTACTAAATGCCAGCAATTGCTTTCACTGCTTGTTTTCCTTTCTTTTATATTTACACGTCAACATGGCATCAGCTTCAATCTTCAATGAGGGGTTTTCTTTTTGCCTTGTGTATTTCTTGATTTAAAAGCACTGACCCTGAAACACCATATTGAGGTGTTGAGTGATGTGAACTCATGTTTTTTTTAACTTCTTCTGGTGTTAAATGCTCGTTTGAAAAGAAGTAAATTATTTTTGTTCATGCTGGTATTTCACTAAATAATTCAACCAACCGTAGATCAAGATTTTACAAACATGGTCATGCCAAAACAAAGAAGGTAATTCTTCGGGTGTGAATAGTTGGCATGCATAGTATGTGAAGTCGGTCCTGAGCTGTTGGATCATGTGGCTGATAACAATCAAACGGTCCAGCTAGCTCCTCTCTTATCTCTTTCGATGGAATGAAAGGAAGGTCTCTCCTGTCTCCCTTCCCCCTCTTTGATCTCCCGAATGCTATCTCCCACCCTTCTCCATTGATCTCACAAAAGAAATCACTAGTCAAGAAGTTCAGGTATCGCCTCCTACCCTGCGTGAGTGTTGCGACCCCGGATCAGGTTTAGGACAAAGACAATCCTCAATCCAGGGTCGCGGCGGTGCGTATGCAAAACGAGCAACAACTCTTGTCCACGTGCGCGAATTTCCACAGGTTTCCACGGTGAGGATTCTAAGACAATAAACACGATCAAGTTTGCGGAAGTATGTAGTAAATCACACTAAATATACCTAAAAGCATAAGACATAATCTCGGAGGGAGAGATGTAACCTGTAGCATTCCCATAGCAGTTTAAAGTTCAAGTTAACACAAAATTAAATTAAGTTTTATAATCTATAAGAGGCAAACAAAGGCCAACACTTCCACAAAATAAACAAAAAATACGAGCCCTCCCAAAAGATGATCCAGACTCATGACTCCACCTAATGTCTAGATGACATCGTTGGGTCGCCACTCTCTATTATGAAAGCCGCCTCCTCTGTATGCTCTTCCTCAAAGGCATCGATGCCTGCACTTAGGCACCAAGATGAAAGGGTCAGACACGACGGTTTGACAGGTGATCAATTTAGGAATTGAACATATAGGTCATACACATAATTGGATTTGTAAGAAAACATGATTTCATGAAAATATGAATTTAAAACAAGTACATAACTAAAATGATTAACAAGTTAGTAAAAGTCCATGAACAATATACAAGACAGAAATCTAGTATGAATACTTAATAATATTATGATTGGTAGACCTACATTGAGCCCATCTTTCTCCATCATACAAGATGACAAGAGCAAGCAAGACAAGACAAGATCCCATGCTACACAAGGTAGATGGGGTTCGGTCGTGGAATCGGAAAACACGTACAAGTAATATAACCAATCTGCATACAATATAAGTAATTTAAGGACCCTTAGACTAGTTAATCAGGCTGACAGGGTAGTCCAAGCTCAGTGGTGAATACTCAAATTCATGAATGCAAAAAGCGAAAATACATTTAGAAGGGAAGTCATGAAAAAGGGAAACTACTATCAAGGTAATACAAGACAAGATAGCATAAGTTATTAGCATGTAAAAGCACGAGAAGTAGTCCCTTCAAAGTTTCTTAATCAACATTTTTCATGAAAACAAGAATCTTTTGGCTCTTGCAATAATTCAAGGAAAATCTGATATTTATAAGTCAAAACTCTTATAAGCCGGTACAAATCCTCAATTGACCTTTGATTTACAAACAAACATCCCAAGCATATGCTAAGACCACATCGTTTGACGCGCTATGTATTTGAAGCCCGAATGTCAGAATTTAAACATAAGTTGAATCCCCCGAAGTTAGACGAGATTCCAAGTTTCAAGTGCACATCATCAGGTTGAAGGTCCTTACACTACGTCAAAAAGGCCGAAAAATGACTGTCGACGACAGTCATTTTTTTGAAAAAACGACTGCTAAGGGCAGTCGAACGGGCAGTCGTTAAAATCGCAGTCGTTTTTTAAAAACGACTGCTGCTAGCAGTCACAAATTAGGCAGAGTTTCGACTGCCCATGGCAGTCATATTTTTAACGACGGACTTCGGCAGTCGAAAATATTGTGTGTCATTTTTCAAAAATTATATTAAAAAAAGACTTATCATTCAATTAACGACTGCCCAGAGCAGTCGTTTTTTTAGAGGGTTTTTCAAAAAAATTATTTCATAATTAATTTTTAAAATTTATATTTTTCTAATAAAAATCCTGTAATTCTCAAAACTGTAAATTAGCATCAACCATACAAATATCCATTGTCCATCAAATAAATAACTCAAATAAGCTAAGAAATCATCCATCCACTTAAAATTCAAACCATCAAAGTAACTACATTAAATGGTAGAAATTTAACAAAAATCACGTTCACGTTCACGATCACACACATCAAAGTAAATACTACAAATAAAGTCATTTTACAGTAAATCATGTGGGCTTTGAAACTAACACACGGTTCTAAATGTGGGCCATGAAATGATATCACCCACGGTGAGATCTCCAAAAGTCTTTTCTCCACCCAACAATTCTACGTCAAACTTCAAGATCTCATCTACAACGATCCTATAGCATCCTTCCTTTTCAGTTGACAAACCGAGAACGCGTCCAAGGGCAACGGTAATCTCTTTTCGCACGTAATGCAACAGCCTACATGGACCCTGGCGTGTATTAGTGTTCGGTTGATTTGGACATGCTAGTTGACATGAGGAATCATCCTGAGCCTACAATAATATTACAAATGCATTGTGTTATTATTTCATCAATGAAGATAATTAATTAATTTATCGAATCAATCATGTAAGAAAAAATAAACAATATTGTACCTGAGATGAACTACCATGATAAGTTGAAGGTCGCACTTGTGTCCCACCTTGGGTTAGAGCTTGTTTCAGCTCATCCATTTCCCTTCGTATGCCCATCTGACCCTCCTTCAACCTTTTCACCTCAGTTTGAAGATGTGTATTGCATTCATGCTCATCCTCCAAGGCTCTTTTATAAGGAGCTGAATGTTTTAAGGCCGTTTTTGAAACAGTTCCTAAGCCACGTACGCGTCCTCGGCTATCACGACCAAAGACCTATGAAAAAAAAAACCGAGTATACCATAAAACCCACAAAATAAAAAATTACTAACATTAAAAGATATTATAATCAACAAGCAATAAAAAGATACCTTTGTAACTGCATCATGGTCTAAATCACATTGAGCCACCGAGCTGTCAGATTCACATGCAATAATAACATCATCCTACAGTAATAAAAAATGATAAATAAGAAGCATAAACACATTTTGGCAACCATTAACATATACTTCATAAAAATGTTCCTAAGAAAAACTTCTAATGTAAAAGATTTTTCAAAATTTCGGCATAGTCTCCCCTGTACGTGTGACATTTAATTTTTTTTTTACAACCTGCTAAGTACCTGTACATAACAAAAAATAAAAAATAAACTTCATATAAACAACCCAATGCCCCAACACACCACAAAGTCATTCACCTCTACATCATTAGTCATTCACCACTACAAGTTCCCTTCCACCATTCATCTCCCTTTCTCTGTTGTACATTAATGAGATTGTTATATGTGATTTAGCATGTAACATGAATGGCCCACTGCCAATAATCAAGTCCTTTTCTACTGTTGTGCCCTTGAAACAAGTCCCTTTCTAGGAAGGGTAGAAAATTGATATATTTAAAAAGAGCCCACCAACAGATTTTCCAAGTTTTGCTTGTCCATTGCCAGTACTTCACAGTTCACACCCAAAAACGGATTGATCAAGGAATATAACTCACACTAGCACAAACACAGGTCACACATACATTCTCAATACAATTGTAATCAAAGATAACAAGTAATAAAAGTCACACAACTACTAGCCACTCAGCTACAATAAAAGTCACACAACTACTAGCCACAACACCTACAATAATTTCCGGTCAGAATTATAAGTATCAATCCAAATTATAATAGAAGATGGTATGCTTTAATGCAGTATAATTGTACATGAATCGAAAATTAAAGTTCTTCATCTACAACTCAAATTGGCCTGCCATGGTGATTATTAACAAAGTGGGATCCAATTTGAATCAGATTAGCTATTTGAATAACAAAACTAAAACCAGGCAGCATGAATTTTGGACTTTGATTTGACAGCAGCAACAGAGGCTGCAGTGAGCAGGACCCAGAGGCCCGGACTTAAATATGCTTTTAGTATCTTCAAAATCAAAACCACAAGGCTCAACCTAGAGGTGGTAGAGACTGCAATCAGGGCTCGAGTTTAGAAGCATGGCGAGAAATCCCATAACTGCAGTGCAGTAAAAGCAGCACATGGAAAGTGCCTGGGAGAGGCTACAGATGGTGGTGTATTTGTATAGGGAAGAACAAACTGCACAGGGATAATCACAGACACACTCTTTCTGCTACTCTGTTGCACAACGTACCGCAGACCTTTTGCCCTCTACTCTAACTGCTGCAACACTGGGCAGTTGTTGTTGCCAGTTGCTTAAATTGTTTTGTCCTCCAAACCAGTCAAACTGTCAGTAACTTCAATGGCCAGTCATTTCAAGGTAGGGGAAAATCATCTCTCCTACTTCCTTCATTTACGAAATAGTGTCATATAAACGCACTACTGGAGGGGGGAAAACACCATCTGAATTCTAATTTTTGAGTTTTGGCCACTAAAATGTCGATCATATCATATAACATTTTACATTTGGGTATTATCACACCATGCATGCATCCATCATAACATCATCTTGCACTACCTGTTGAGAAAATAGAAAATTGACAAAGAGAAAATTCACAGAAAAAAAAATTCAATTTGAAAAAAAAAATGTTAGTAGAGTATCTTGATGAGGACATCTTGATTAACACAAAACATATGTGGTTCCTTGATGTGTTATTTTTCTTCTTTCACAAAAAGCAACCCATCACATTAACATAAGAATAGAAGGTAAAAAGAAGCTGAGAAAAGGAAAAATGATGCTCATGCTCATGATTAACAATATTATGTTACATGGCTCATCTAAGTAGAGAGAGTAAGAGATGTATGCTGACCTGTGTCATTATTAGGTAGCATCCCCTGATAACCATCATTATCATCATGATCAGGGAGGGCCGTCGAAACAGGACCATCATTATGACGAGGCTGGGACACATGAGCATCAGTGTTAAGTTTAGAGGGCGGGGGCTCATTATCAATATGATATTGAGGAGGGGGGATTTTCAACCGATCATAACCATCATTAGGAGGCAGGGGCTCATGAGCATCAATATGATCAAGATCAGGGGCGGCTATCAACTCATGAGTATCATGAAAACTAGGCATGGATGTATGCAGTAATTTATTTGATCGCGCCAGTACTGCGAGGAGGAGAAGAATTGAATAGCACAAGAGTATCTTATGGGTGAATGCCATATTGCTAGCCTTTTTTTTTTTCTTTTGGCTTTGTTAGAAGGAAGGGGGAGTATGAATTTGAGGCCTGATTTTGAGCCCTTTAATAACACTCTGTCCATGAGTCCTACAACCTTGAATGAAGTATTTTGGGTCCACACTTTAAATATCTGAACCGTTCATTGGTTAAAATTAGAGTATGATGTTACTGCTAACTGACTGAGATTCTCTCTGGGATGCAGCTTTTAGGCCATTCCAATGGAAAATTGGCTTACGGTTTCATTTGGGGTCCACAGCTTGTAAAATAAGTAGGCATGCAGTCTGCCTGGTTAGAGAATATTGTAACATATGCAAACTGATTTTTCAAAGGCGGGCCATGAATTGAGAATGGGATGAGGCATTTCATTTTTTTATTTTTTATTTTGGGATGAGGCATTTCATTGATAAAGGATTGTAGTGGTTGAGGAGGAGGAAATACCCATATAACTGCTTTTAGTTTTTTAGATGAAACAACATAGAGTAAGGAGGTGAGGAACGTAGGGTAGGGTGATGTGGACAAGGGAAAAGAGATTTGATCTATTTCCTTTCAACTTCTTTCCAGCTTTAAAGAAGAAGAATACCCCATCAATTCTTAAAATGAAAAAACTAGTGGAACCACACTTCTGAAACCTTGACATTTAGATAGCATACTCATCTAAGTAGAAGGAGGTTTGAAATAGAATTTGCAGACTCAATGAATCATGACAACTCAACATACAGTGTAATAATACCCGGCATACAGTGTAATATCCTTAGAATCATGATTGACATGCATCGTGGTATATTTTCGAGGGCGCAAGCGCAACCAAGGAGTTGGAAACCAATTTGAATTCTAATCTTATAATCTTCAACCAGAGATTAAATCACCGGATTATAATCTTATACCAGCTAATTGAAGGAAAAAGAAGGTTTTTTTTTTTAGTGGAGAAAGGAGGTCTTTTTTATTTAATTGAAGGAAAATTTAAAAATATATACTTTTGATGTGACCCATTTTTTAAAATTAGAAGCTTTACTTCAATCCACACTACTAGTGCCCTACAAGTGTAAGTCCCTGCTACCTTGCTTTTTGTGAGTTAATCCCTCTTCATAAAAAATACAAAAATAAAGGTATATATATGTATAAAGAAATCGGTTTTTTTTCTTTTCTAAAGCAATGAGCCTTTGCTTTTTCGTTTTTTCTCCTTTTATTTTATTTAGTTGCCATGAGTAAAGGTAGGAGAAAAAAAAAAAAAGAACTTGTGATTTTGCAAAAGCTGTGAAGAATCCAACTAGAGGTTTTTTTTTTTTTCCCAGAGAGAGTATAGAAGATTAAGCGATCTGAGCCGATTGGCCAGGTCAAAGAAAAGGATAGGGATAGAGGACCTGCTGACTGTACGGAAAAGCTACAAAAACTGTGGGCAGACTTGCCTGAGGGCTAAGGCTAGGGCTGTCAAAGGGCCGAGCCGGGCCGGGGTTGGGGTTGTCCTAGCCCTACCCTCAATATATGCATGGTTGGGCTTGAGCAGGACAAAGCCCTCGAAGGGCCTTCAGTATCTAGGCTCTTACCCTACCCTCGAGGGCCAAGGCCAGGTCAGGGCAGGCTCAGGGCTTCAAAACAAGACAACTATTTTTTTTTTAACATTGTTACCAAAATCTAAGTGTAGTCGAGCATTATGAGTATGATCAAGCATTACCACACCATGCATGCATATACCTTCATATAAAACACACAAAAATTTAGACATTAAATTCATGCTGCGCTAGGAGCGAGGAGTGGAGCTTCCGATATTTCAAATTTGGTTTGAAAGCTTGGATTACATAAATAATAGCTCATATATGAATATAAATTAGAAACTTAATATTTTTTCACTATGACAACGCACGTAGGGTCTGCTAAATCAACGACTCAGTTTGATCAAAACATGGTACAATTCATTTATTTTCCATTGATTTATCCCATGACTAATTTTGTTTGGTTGAAACATAATCAACTAGCAATTCAAGGGCTAATATATTCAACTAGCAATTTACGGCTCAAAAAGACTATTTAACTTTAATAAATTTGTTAAATCAAGGGCTAATATAATCAACTAGCAATTCAAATTAATAACCTATTCACCAATTACATTAAAATGATTCTCACCACGTGGGGGCTCGATGCTGATCCATCCTTCCTTTTATGAGTGGCCAAGAAGAGATCCGTGCGAGTTAATGGTTGATCCGGATTTTTTGCTTTCTGTAAAAAAAATTGGGATATTCATAAGAGTCATCCAATTTACTCCGTCCATGTTGAGTGCTGCAGGGGTCAACATAATACTACGATGAAAAATGTAAGCAGTATATATAAACTAATTGCATATGGAAAAATCATCCTAGGCTTGAAACATACATCCCCCGCAACATAGCAATCATCCTGGACCCGTTGTTCCTTCAAGGCATCAAAAAAGTTTAAACTAGTTTGTAGTTTGTAGCGGGGGATGTATGTTTCATTTTTTTTTTTTTGAATGGTGCAATGTAAAGATATACTGTAAGAGTGACTAAACCACTAGTTACAAGCAAAAGGCATCAAGAAAGGAAAAGGATATCGAGCAGAAGCCCCACCCCACCAAAAAAAACCTCTAAAACTTGAATAAATCTTACCAACTCTGCAGCCACTCTAGCCTGTCCCTTCCTGCCCGTTGTATGCGGGCTCTTCAACTTTGACCTAGCAATCTTACCAGCCTCCCTGGCAGCTAAGGCCGCCGATGTCGAGGATATGTCCACAAATTTTACCCAATCTTCTGGTTTCACATACTTGGGCACATTGCTCTTCCTCTCTACATCTGTGAGGTATTTGTCTATTGCCTGATGACGAAGCATATACTTCCAACCTTTCCACGATATGTTTGCTTTCTTCATAACGAAAATTTTATGGATCTCATTGATGTTGTAGGTGCTCTGCAAAGATTATGAATGAGGAGTTATGATTGTAATGAAATGCTTATATAAAACTTTAAATTATATAAATGCAAAAGTACTCACAATCACGCCTAACCAAATTTGCTCCTTAATCTCATTCGGCACATTTGTCCATGCCTCATATATGGGGGACACATATGTCCTCACCAGATTTCCTATCAACGAACTCAGTTGGGCAGCATCTGGTCCGATAGGTTGGTCATGCTCGCCAAAAGTGATTGACTTAGGCACGCCTGTTTTGAATTGACTATTGTAAGGATTAGTTTGTTAAGAAGAAATAAAATAAAAGTGAATACATATAATGATTGCTGGTAATATGTACTCTCGCGGGAACTACACCCTGACGGTGTAGATGCTGACGCAGCAGAACTATGTGCTGTTGATTGATCTTGTGACATACTGGCTGTAACAAAAAATGTGAACTTTGAATATTGTTGTCATATAAAAAAAACATTGAAATGTAAAACTAAAGAAGGAAACTAGATCGATGAAACATGAAATAAATACCATTTTAATGAAACATGATATGTACAAATTGGTCCATTTAATGAAATAAATATGCAATGAGAAGAATATTGACATGAACTTGTCACCTCAAATGATATCAACATCTATAATATCTTCATGTAATGCTCCGATATATGCGTTTTCATTCGTTCTTGCCTCAAAGACTAACGGATCTTCATAAGAGTCCATATCTTGATTAAGTCTTTTTGGAGCATCCAACACAACATGCCACTCATCCGTAGGACGACTTTGATCTTTGCAATAAAAGACTTGAGAAGCTTGAGAAGCAAGAATAAATGGCTCATCTGATTCTTTTGTGGTTCTCATTAACCTCTCTAAATTAACATATCTCAAGTTTGTTTCTGGATCAACTCTAATGCTATTTGTGTTCTCTATACGCACCCAATCACAGTTGAATACTACTACTTTGAAGTCATGGTAATCTAACTCAAGAATTTGTTTGACAATGCCATAGTAAGGGACCTCCTCAGATACAAAATTCGTGTCGTTGACACTAGATCTGAACTTAGTTACAGCTTTCATAGAGACCCCGCTGTTTTGTGTTGTTTTCGATATTTCCGAATCCGCTGTGCAAAAAACATATCCATTTATCGCATATGAGCTATATGAAATAGCCTCAAATTTAGGTCCATCGGCAAGCTTTTTCAAAACACTATTTTCCTCATTTTGTAATTGTTGTCTAAGCCAAGGAATGTAATCCATCTCCTTTTCTGCTCGTATGATGCCTCTCCGATTCTGAACATTAGATACGTGTTCCTGTACGTATCTATCATAATTCCTGAAAAGAAATTTATTTTAAAATTTAGATGCATTATATGTGTAAAAAAATAGCTAAGAACAAAGAAATTAACTAAATTTTTCCTACTCTTTCCATGCGATATTCTCCTCAGACGACTCCAATACCCATTTACGTGCTTGCTGGTACTGTACAATCTCAAGATATTCGACCTTCCCCCTTTTATCGATAGGATAGGCACATAAACCATCATCGTCCATCCACTTTCCCCGTGCTTGCTTATGGCTTCCTTTTGTACCATTTGGCATATAATTCATGGCATACATCATTGCTTCATCCATGAGGAAGCACTCTGAAATACATCCTTCTGGATAGGTATGATTCACTACATATCGTTTGAATGTTTTCATCATCCTGCCACACGTCAAATTAATAAAATCTCTATACTAAACATTATTAAGGGGAAAAACATATTTTTAGCTTTGAATTTGATTTACCTCTCAAAAGGATACATCCATCGATATCTAACAGGCCCACAAATTTGTGCCTCATCCGCCAAGTGCACAACAAGGTGTATCATAGATACGAAAAATGAGGGTGGAAAGTACTTTTCGAACACACATAATGTTTCTATAATGCTATCTTTCATCTTCATCAGCTCTTCACGGTTTATAACCTTCGAACACAAGACATTGAAAAATATAGACAATTGTCGAATAGCAGCACGTAATGGCTTCTGTGATTCAAATGCGTACATCAACATCACTGGTAGTAGTTGTTGCATGAGAATGTGATAATCATGAGACTTAAGGTTTTTGAGCTCTAAATCATCCAAGTTTACATTATGTCTCCAGTTCCCACTATACCCAATGGGAACCTTCAATTGGTATAAGGATTTACATATTAATTCTTTCTCCAACCGGGACAGTGTGTAAGGAGCATCCGGATAGGTCAACTTGCCATTCTTTTCTACGGGCCATAATTTTTTCTTAATCTTCATCTCCTTTAGATCTTGGCGGGCTTGAAGACCATCTTTCGTCTTATCCTTTGTATTCATAATTGTTCCAATTAGAATCTCTATCACATTCTTCTCAATATGCATCACATCCAAATTATGACGAATGGGAAGATCCTACAAAATTTATAGATTCATGTTAGTATGTAAGTATTTTTATATACTGCATTGATTTAATTTCAAGATACATCAATGTAAAACGAACCTTCCAATATGGCAAGTCAAAAAAGATCGATCTCTTTGTCCATGGAGTGGAATTAAGCTCATCCGCATGCCTCTTCCTTTTCTTACTCTTTCCAAAATTAGTTTGAATATTCTCCATTTTGCTTAACAGCTCGGAACCACTCAAACGCCTTGGAGGCTGTCTATGTTCCTCTTTTCCATTAAATTGTGATTTTTGACTCCGAAAAGGATGTCTTGAATTTGGTAGGAATCTTCTATGCTCCATGTAAATGCATTTCTTTCCATGTTTTAGCCATTGTGAATCTGTCTCTTCTCCACACACAGGACATGCATACCTTCCCGCGGTCCTACAACCCGACAAATGACCATATGCCGGGAAATCATGTATAACCCATAGCAGAATTGCTTTCATTGTGAACCTATTTTTATTGTAAGAGTCATATGTTATTGTTCCGATGGACCACAATTCATTCAACTCTGCGATCAATGGTTGCAAATAAATGTCAATATCATGCCCTGGACCTTTCTTTCCTGGAATCAATAATGTTAGCATCGTGAACTCCTTACGCATGCAAAGGGATGGAGGAAGATTATATGGAACAACCATAACAGGCCAGCAACTATATGCATTGTTCTTTATCCCGAAAGGATTGAATCCATCCGTTGCAAGTCCTAATCGAATATTACGTGCCTCAAAAGCGAAGTGAGGATTTTTACGATCAACTTGTTTCCAACAGGATGAATCCACGGGATGACGCATGATTGAGTCATTAGGTACTAAGCTTGCATTTGCATGCCATGTCATGCTCTCTGCAATCCATGGTACACTATACATTCTTTGTAACCTTGGTGTAATAGGAAAGTATCTTAGCTTCTTCCAGGGCAAACGTACAGCTCTTGGCTTTGCAGGGTTTATCGGTTTCCATCTACTAAGCCCGCATGTTGGACAATTGTCATTTTCTTCATGCTCTCTCCAGTAAAGTATGCAATCGTTGCGGCATGCATGTATAATTTTTTCCTCCATACGTAACGAATCGACAATCTTCTTGGCATTGTAAGTATTATCCGGCAAAGCATTGTGTTCTGGAAGGACCCTTTTGAAAAGTTGTAACAACTCATTGAAACTCTTATTAGACCACTTATGTCTAGCCTTCATGCTCAACAACTCAACTGTGACTGACAATTTCGTATCATCAATTCGACACGAGGGATATAAGGGTTGCATCGCATCCTCCATCAACTTCTTATATTGGATACCCTCCGGTGAATTATCCTGAGCATGAACTTCTTCTTCATGATTAGTTTCATCCATGCATGTAGGCGCACAACCCCCCATATGATATTCAACGCCATCCTCATTAGGGATACGCGCAAACACGTCATTCACCATATCAACCATTCTTGGGAATGCATCTTCATTGTTGTTAATGGTGCCAATGTTTACAGTGCTTGTTGATTGAATTTCTCCATGATGGATCCATCTAGTATAAGATGTATCTATACCATCACATATTAAATGTTCACGGATGTCTCTTAATGTCTTCTTCCCTCCTACTATATTACGACATTTGACACAAGGGCAACAATACCAATCATCACCTCCAAGCTTTTGTCGATTAGCTCTTAAGAACTCTAAAAAATTTTCAACCCCCTTTAAGTATTCATTAGACAACCTTGGTGCCATCATCCACTCTTTGTTCATGTCCATATTCTGAAAAATGACAATTAGCACTTAAATTATAAAATAACGCAACACAATTCCTTCTCTTTGGAAGCCTAAAACAGAACTTATAATTAGATTTCTTATAGTTAGAAATAAGGGTTAAAAGAGAGAGACAGGGAGAAAATCTTTCTAGAATTTTTCTATGAAGGTTCATCTTTTAGGAGGGTTTTGAAATGATACAGAATTCAGTTCATAGCAAAGCAAATGTTCATCTTTTAGGAGGGTTTTGAAATGATACAGAATTCAGTTCATAGCAAAGCAAAGGTTCATCTTTTAGGAGGGTTTTGAAATGATACAGAATTTTTCTATGAAGGTTCATCTTTTAGGAGGGTTTTAGAAATGATACAGATTTCTTATACTCTACTGATCTTTTGGATATGGAACTACGGATTCTCTCTATGTTTAGTTCTTTACACAGCTTAAAGCTGAAAACCTTTGATCTGTTTATAAATCAGAACTTAAAAAGTTAAGCTTTTTGTTCTCTTATTTATTGGACTAAGCTAATAAATGCATGGATGACGTTCACTAATCTTTTACTTTGTGGTTTTTATCCCACTGTTGTTTTTGCAGTGTTATTCCCAAGACCCTGATGCCCAGAGAGGTGAATATCAAAACTTG
The DNA here is from genome assembly GCA_029852735.1 of Persea americana. Taxonomy (NCBI): domain Eukaryota; kingdom Viridiplantae; phylum Streptophyta; class Magnoliopsida; order Laurales; family Lauraceae; genus Persea; species Persea americana. The sequence continues at coordinate 51,361,354 of CM056810.1, read as the reverse complement.
AAGCCATCATTAGTCATTCACTTAGTCTTTCCCTCACATTATCTGCTGCATCCTTCTCTCTGTAATGAAAGATGCCTATTAGTTCAATCACAACAAAGTTCATTAGACTTTTTCAACATGACAGCTTGTGGAGAGACGGGTTACTCAATCGTCTTAGCTAAGTTTTTCATGCATGAAAGAAACAGATTCCATCTCTTTCTTAAACCATTTTGGAGGTGTTTGGTTGGGTTGGGTCTTGGAGTTTTTTTTTTCCATCTTTGTTTTAGGGGCTTATGGATTTTGGAAAACAAGTGTATACTGTATGTAACACTTATATGCACATTAGCAAGCATTCTATTATTAATCATGTGACAAACATGTGCATAATTTGGACCAGTCATCTGTTGGCAATGGGCCCTGGTGTGGATGGTCTATATACCCTAACACTGATTAGAGTGGGTATTTTTTTTTTCTTGTTGGATGTCGACCGTCACTCGGGCTTTTTTCTCTATCTGATTTGTGTTCATCAATACCCATCTAATAAATAAATAAAAAAGAAGCAGAAGAAGAAGAACAAATAAAGGCATCGACAGGTTAAAAATGATTATTATGTACTAAATGTTCATAAATATATATAAACATCAAATCTTTTGTACATACAAGTAGTTCACTGAATATGTAGGAAATGAATTTTTAGGAATATATGATCAAATGATTTCCTCTTCAGTTTCCCGCAGCTTTTTGCTGCATGCATTTTTGCGTGAGTTGTATTAAGTATGATTTTCATTTATTTGGAGAAAGCTTACAATAGGGTGCTGAGGCAATTAATTTGTTGAGGCATTGAAGAACAGTGCATCCAAAATGATTTATATAGCTCATATTTAACATGTTTGAATTGTTCAGGCTTAGTCAATCTGCCAATGAGATTGGTGCTGTTGTGAGTCCATATGAAGCTATTCATGATATATTCAAATATAGAGCAAAATATTCAGGGAATGAAGATGTGGTAAGTTAGGCCTTCATATCTAGAAATCCTCTACCTGTATCTGTTTCTCAATCTCTATTCATTAACTGAAACCATGCCTAGATCATCTTTTTAGGGTCTTATCCGAGGCACCTGCTGGTTAAGAGCGGTGGGAGGATTTGCCGCCTCCATCGGTTTCTTTCTTTGTGGCTGGCGCCTGACTCAAGGTCTTGGGGGCAAGCTGACATATGTAAGCAATTGTAGAGGGTTCTGCTCTCAGTTTTGTTCGGTCGCAACGATGATCTTGGTGAATAGACTCAATCTTCCTGTGTCAAGCACACATTCTTTCATTGGATCCATATTGGGAGTTGGCATTGCTGATGATCCCAGTGTAAGTTCTTCTCTTTGTGCCTTCCTGATTACTTACAACTTGTACTTGAAATATAGCTCATTTCAGGTGACAAAGATGAAGGGCTAGTAGAATAGAATCTTGTTAGAGATACTTTATTAGAACTTGAGTAGGATGAAGATGAGTATGATGGGTGAAGTTGGTTGAAAATTTGAAGATACTTTAGTTGATCAGCTTCAAAACCGTGGAAGGATCTTCATGAGCTTCAATTACCACTCAGTTCATAAACTGTTGTAAGTGAAGCATTTCTATAGAAAAGGGGCTAAAAGTGAAGGATAAAAAGGTAAAAATTCCGCAAGGTGCTGTCTAAATAAATTATCATTTGATTAAACTCATTACCCACCCTCACTCTAGGCAATAAATTACCACTCATCTACATCTCTGCTTTAGAGCCTTCATTCATCACCCATTCAATACTCCTCTAAGAAACCTCTTTCGCTACAAATACCTAGAAATCCAATACAAAGTAGGGGAGAGGGCCCTAATTGTTTAAAAGCAGCCTATTCATAGGGTTTTATGACTGATTGGGAAGAGAAATTCTCCAATTGCAATGTTATTGTAGCCCACCAGTATTACAAAAAGATTCTAATCATTCTACTCAAGATCTGTTTGGCTCAGGGTTAAGACTTGAGATACAAAACCCAAAGTTGCCTTGAGACAAACAGCAGATAGTTTGATTTCAGTCTGCACTTTACCAGTCAGTGCCAATCCTGGTGCCGTCATCTTGGTGTGGCCATAGTGACATTGAGGGTGGGATGTTGGCCTGAATGTGCACTTGTACAGGAGAAAATCTTCCTCATTTCTTATCCGTTATTTTTATTTCAGAATTCAGAATTACCAGGGAAAAATTGCAACGCAGCACGTGTGTCGGGCTCACCTTTAAAAAAATTCCAAATTATGTACAAATCCTGCCACCTGTTGTATTAGCAGCCTCAGAAGTTTTATGCCAAACAACAAATCCTACATCTCAATTGGGTTCAGGTTTTCATCTAATAACAAAATATTCTAATGTATATTTGTCATATCTGCAAGGTCCATCATCAAGGTTTGACGTAAATCATGACCTGATTTGGCCGGTCACCCATCTTCTATATTTGTCAAGTGAATTATCCAAACAGGCTCAGCCAAAGGTCGAAAGATCAAATCATCCACAACTACTATATAGAACAAAACATAATTTAATAGAGACGAAGAAACAAATTGTCCAGAAAGCCTTTTAAAGCACAACAATAGGTACACTCCAAAAGCATTTAAGATATTCAATGGCTTTTACTTTCTCTTGTCTTTTTCGCTGTTTTGGTTGTTTTCATCCCCGGTACTCAAGAAACCTGATGCCAAAACCTCAATGCAAGGAAAGAACCAAAAACAGAGAGAAATCTGATGAGAAAACCTCAATACAGGGAAAGAAAAAGAACTACTCCTACACTAACAAAATAAATCTAACGCTCCTGGTTGCATTGCTTAATATATGGACCCTACTCTTAACCTTTTTCTTCATTTTTTTCCTGGTAGAACTACTCTTAACTTGGAACAAAGCAATGAATAAAAAATAAAAAAATAAATTAAGTGCCTCCTTCACAGGTCATTGGGCCTAACGAACTCAAACCCAATGGCTGCGCCAATCTAGTTCTCTGGGCTGGTAGTGAATGACCCATATCAAACCTAACCCAATCTACCACCTACACTTGGTGGGCCATGGGCAGCCCAATGTGATCATACCAAACCCAACCCCTTGCCATCCCTACCTGCAAAACTCCCTAGATTTTAAGACCCCATTCGCAATCTATGACCTCTGAATCTAGACTACTTTTCAACCTCCCATGTCCACTGAGACACGTCATATCAATCTTATTCACCAATAAAACATGGACTACCGAAGCCTACATGGATGGAAATTAGGTTAAGTCGTAAGGTCTCATGATTCCTAGCTTGAAAATAGACAGATATGGCAATTGTCCATTCGTTTACTATTGTGCGTCGTCATCTTTACCCACAATATTAACCTGGTTTAATCACTTTAAGGGAGACAAAAAGATTATATGCATCCCCTCTCCTCTAAAGAAAGAATCAACCTTGACGCAACTTGATTCATTTCCTCAAATGTGAGGCAGGAAATTAGGTGCCTTCCACCATCGAAATGACAGAAAGGATGCAACACCACTAACCATATATTCCTCGACTAAAACAGTAGTGAACTGGAATAAAATCAATTTCAGCCACACACATAAGAAAGATCTTTAGATGTTAAAGCATTATTATGGGTTTTGTACTGTAGCACAATCAATTTATGTAGTTATTGATGGAGAGACTGTTCAGCTATTCTGTCATTTATTCTTTGCATTTCATTCACAATCCACCCTCTCCAACCTTACACCCGTTGATTCCTGGAATCCATCATATACATCAAACAAGCCCTAAATCCGTGGGCCCTGTTTTTCACCAATGCAGTCGGCCAAGCTTCTGGAAATTCCCATTTTGCATTGCAGCCCGAGGGTCGATTGGATCGGACGTGTATGATTCTCGTGCAGTACCGAACCAACTAATCCATAAAAAATTATCAGATGCAGCACCTTCCTCCTCTTCCTCGCAGAGGGAGGGGGGTGCAGGTGGGTGCGGCAGTGCTGCAGGAGGAAGGAAAAGTGTACCTGGTGCAGTGGGGGGAGGGTGCTGCGAGGAAGAGGAGGAAGGTGCTGCTTGCAGGGGAGAACGACGGTCGGCGGTGCTGGGGTTCCGGGCTGTCGCGTTCGTTTGGCGGGAAGAGGCGTCTGTTTGGCGATGTGCAGACGATGGGGAAGGAGATGGAGGGGGCTGACGAGAGACTGGAATGGCAGCAGGTAGAAGGAAGAAATAGAGCTCGTCGATGTGCAGCAGCAGATGAGGTATTTGGGGGAAAGATATCGTCGAGGTGCTAGCTAGGGCTTGGGAGGAGTCGGTAATGAGAGGGGTTTTAGGTTTTATGTTTTGTTTTTTCATTTCAGAAAAATGACTGCCATGGGCAGTCACGAATGCTAAAAATCAGTCAATAAAATATGACTGCTCTGGGCAGTCAGGAAAACCAACGTGTTGGGGTCCTATTTTTGGCTTTTTGACGTAGTGTTAGCATCTTCTTGGTTTTTATCTCCACAAAATCCCACCAAAACTTCTCCTTTTCAAAACACTCGATCAGCTCAGCTAGCCGCTAGTTGACATCTGATTCCTGACACAAAATGTTTTCTCTCTGGAAATATAACCGCCAGGGGTCGGTTACCTAGGGCCGCCACCTGTGCAAAATTTGCATTCAGTTCTGTCTTAGGTCATTCTTTTTTCGATTTCAATTCTATTCATTCCTTAACAATTCCTTGTACTCCTAGAGCCTACATGCTCTCCAGAAAGTCCACCCTTCACCATTTCAACGCCAAAATTCCTCCATTTCTCCAAAACAACCATTCATTCATAAAACATTCATGCTCATCAAATACTCAATTCTAAAACAAGAACCATTGGAAAAACATAAACACAGTTTAGCGCATAGAAGAACGTCCAAAACAACACAAGTAAAACATGCATGCCGGTATAGAAATGGATATCAAACTGCCGAAGCTTACTAACAACAAGGTCAATTGCACATCTAGAAGATGAAATCAAGCATTTTGCAATTAAAATGTCTAAATACTTAGCATGCACAAGAACATCCAAAAAGATAACCCGCCTTGGCCCAAATGCACTCAAAATCCTTCCAAAGGATCCCTCTCAAGTGCTGAACAACAAATCTACAAAATCCCCAAAAGAAATCCTAAAAAATCCATAGAATTTTGGAACAACAAGGAACTGTTCCAATTGAAGCTTTGCATGTGTGAAATTGGGAATCTAGAGGACCTAATAAGAGCACCTATAACGGTTGAAACAAAGTCCTTACTTGGAAGTGTCCTATCAAGAAGAAACAATGAGAACAAGATAGACTTCCACTGGATTTCTACAAAAGTGATGTCTAGTTGGAGCTTAGATGAAGAGGAAGAAGATAATGGACTCAAATCTCTATTCCAAGTCCAGTTGGGGAGGCATGCAAAAAGAAACTTGAGGAAGAAGGTGAATTTCTCAGAGCTCAGGTATTTTTCTGAAGCGGGAAATGGAATTTGAACGAGAGAGAAGGAGCTGGTTTAAATATAAAGGGTTTGTGAGCCCCAACAAGTCTAAAACTTAAAGTGACTGACCCCTTCTGCAGGCCTCAGATGCGATTGATGAAGAAGGAAGAATTGTTCCTTGTGAAATCTAGTTTTTGAAAAACGTAAATTTCACATGGTTTGGAGACTTTGAAAATCATGCACAGATTTGAGTATGAAAGGGCTATTTTACCCTCCTTGGCTGAAAAGTGAGTTTTAGGCTTCGGAGAAGGACAAAATAAATACAAAAGTTGTTGACAATAATAAGATCCATAAGCAGAATAAAATCAGAATTGTTCAAAATCAAGAATCATTTCCCACATTTACATGTGTCACCTAAGGCACCCTTGAGCATGTCAGACTGAATCCAAATGCTTTCAAAATTCTCCAAAGCTATATCTAATACTAAAAAACATCACACTCTAATCGGACAACCTCTAATCCCACTTAAAAGAATAATCGCCCACTTAATCAATGCTAATCGTGAGAATTTGGACTGGGGTCTTACAGTGAGTATCTCTCTCTCTTATATGAGAAGTATTCAAGCGCATCTATTCCTCACCATATTACGGTAAGGGACAACATAGTTAGGCTAACTTTTTGATCTCGAAGGTCAATTTTTGTCGTTGAATTTGTTGGCCACGGATGAAGGGATTAGAGTCATGGAATCGATATATATATTCCAAATAAGTGATCCCCTAAAATCTTGGAACGCTCAAACCCTATACTAATGAAATCCCCAAATCCTATCATCTCTCACCCCGAAACCCACTTTAAATCCCTAAATCTCTATGTTCAAAATCCCAATTCCCCAATTCATTGCCATTGAAGGATTGATTTGTAATAAATTGTGAATACAATATCTTAAACCAATATCTAGTTTTGGATCTTATAGTTATTGACTCTAAAATCCATGCATGAGCAAAGATTTGAGAGAATTCACGAATTGAGTCAACCTTAATCAAAGATATGTTGTCTGATCGGTATAAGGAGGAGGGATGGTAATGGGAATCGATGGTCTGCATGTCACCCCAAAACGAATAAGAAAATATACAAATTGGAAGATTGTAAAAGTGGCAATACACTAAAAAGGTATTGGTTCAACAAGGGAAACACGAACCTCTTCAAGATTGTAAATCAACTTGGCGGCCATTGAGTTAGAATATTGAACTTGTCAAGTCTTGAATACGAAAATTTTCTAGTGGTATGTTTTGAGTTTAACTTGTTTTTAGTAATTACCAGAAATTCGAAAAGGTAGTATTTAAAAGGGGCATTTGGCCGGAGGTCCCTCAATATTGGTTTTTATTACAGACAGTCCACCAATTAATTTCATAGAGGCAAAGGTCCCTTGCACCGTTTCATATACTTGAAAGGACAATAATGCCCTCATAATCTCTTATCTCTTTATTCAAAAACGCAAAGCCTAAAATCGCGATAACTTGCTAAAGAAGGAACGAAAGTGAGAAATTAGGAATTTCGAACGTCTGGCACAAGGAGGAGGGAAAGTGAATCAAAGTAGGAGATTACCTTACAAAGCCGCAAGCATTCATAACATCTTCGAAGAAATGGTTTCATTGTCCATTTAGTGGTTGCAAAAGTGGTTTGTTTGATTTTGAACCTTAGAAGATACAGAATCTAGACCAGTCCATGCATCTCCTCGTACAAACTGTTAACATTTGCTCACTCCAAGACAAATAATGAGAATATTTTCTCATTTAAGAACCTTCATCGTGTTAGAACCCTATCTATCTGTCTATTGCAAACTCAGATAAATTTGTTCTAAAACTCAGATGAATTTTTCCAAAACTTAGATAAATTTGTTCCAATACTCAGAAAAATTTATCCGAGTTAGTGACACGAGTTTATCTAAGTTTGTCACATAAAGTCAAATAAATTATAGCGAATGACATGAATGGATTGTAAATTTATAGCGAATGACATGACTGGGTAGTGCATGTGCTACATTTAGCATTATGGTGGCACCATGTACAACATCACCCCATGTGCTAATACCTTTGATCATCTTATCTTCTGACTTCTCCATCGACGATTAACAAATCTGAACCGGTTTGCCCTACTTCCGCATTCTACAAAACTTCCTTGACAGGTTCTACAAAAGAGACTGTCCTATCTCTTTTCGTTGCAACAACGCTATTGACTTAAAAAAAAAGTCAGTTTGCCCCTTCATACACTCTCGACACCAAGAAGCTACATGAAGTCGCATCCTACTACAAACAGACAATGCTGCTTCAAATATTAAATCTTGTCAGAATCAAACAAAAATTGCAAGATCCTTCAAAACAGTCATAAGGAAAGTACACATGAAGTTTCGGGCCATTTCAACATTATTTGGCCTAACTTCATCCTTCTAGTGGCTGAACAGGAACTCCTAGCGGCGGTGAAGCCAAAGACCCTGATTTAGAAAACAGAGCACACAGTTAGCCTCAAAATGCCACTATAAGGCTTTACATTAAGTTTCAGGCCATTCTGACATCGTTTAACCCAAAAAGAAAACAGCCGTAGCAAAGTCAGCTCTCCCAGTGGCGACAGCACCAAAAACATCAGCTCTTCGATCAGAACATATGGATAGTTTCAAAATACTTTCACAAGGCGCTATGTCAAATTCCAGGTCGAACTGACTACGTTTGACCCCCATCAACCCTCAAACAACAAAATCAAGCCTCTCAGCGGTGGAAACCACCGAGGCCATCACTCATCAAACAGAGCACACGGGTGATTTCAAGATACTTCCAAAAGGCTTCTCGTCAAGTTTCAGGTCATTTTGACAACATTTGACCACACTTCGACTCTCGGAAACTAAACTAGGCCACCCGGCGGTGGAGCTCCCCAGGACCATGATTTCCAAATTGGAGCTAATGGATCATCGTAAAATGACTCCAATAGGCTCCCTGTCAAATTTTAGGTCAATCAGACATCGGTTGACCGTACATCAAAGTGTGACATCTTCTTCGTAGTAAAATCAAGTCTACTGGCGATGAGACCCCACACGTCTTCAAAACTCAAACAAAAGCCTATGGTTGGTCTTATTTACTGCTCAGGAGGCTTCACCTCAAATTTCAGGTGATTCCGACATCGTTTGACCTGGTTTTGGCTTCTTACGGCAAATCGGTAACTCCACGCGACAAAGTCTTCGTCTTTCTCGAAAAATCATAAACTTTTCTCTTCGATTTGTATGACTTCTCATCAAGTTTTATGTAGGAAAGTCAAACCAATACATGTGCAAAAATGCAATACATGTTCAAAAATGTCAAGAAAAATACTAGAGAAGAAAGAATCAGAAAAAACTAAAAACGATCGAAAATCGGCGTCCGAAAGGGACCAAAGTCTCCATGGTCGCCGGCGACCGTGCCCCATGGTCACCGGCAACCTTGGACATCCGGGTTGCCAGATTTTCGCCGAGAGACCATTTTTTGGGCCCCTTTTTGCATTCCGAACTATTTGGCCCTTGTGGTTCTCAAAAAATCTAATTTTCGAGGCACGAAATCTGTCGATCTTTGTTAACATCACGGATTAGCTGCCGAAATCATGGGATCGTCATCAGACGCTTCAAAATAGCCAACCGGCCAACTAAGAAAGCACACTTTCTGCCCAATTAATCGAGAAATAGATAGGACAGATGTTACCAGCCCATTGGTGGCAATTAATGTCTGAAGTTACGTGATTAGCCGACAACAATTGGCAAGAAGATCTATCAGCGATCAAGCCTCCCACATCGCATGAAGAATTCCAAAAGACGCGGCGCTACCTCGACTCTTCAAATGTCCAAGCGGCCACTTAATGCTGTTAATGGCCCGTTTCATGAAAAATTAATGCGGTCATTTAACTCATTATTTTGGATGGCCCAATTAGAAGCCAAGAGATGGGAGTTACAAAACAAAAGCAATCATGGCAGTAAACCATGTAACTCCTCCCATCATGGAGTATAAAGGCGATTAAAAGCCCATTATTCTCCATTGATCAATTAGAAGCTAAGAAAGAGGAGTTACAAAATACATAACTAAAAACTTGTAACTCCTCCCATCATGGAGCATTAGTGCAATCAATGCTCATAAGCCCACCTTATGGCCAACAAAAGCCTATAAAAGGAGGCCATTTCCACCATTTCAAGGATCCCGAAAAATCCAAAAAAATCTCCAAAAAGCTCAGAAAAATCCCAAAAAGAAAAGTTGCTGCAACGACTTCCTCTCCTTTCAAGAAATTCTGCAGCAACCACCACTAAAAGGTGACCGAAGTCCCTTGGGGGGGCTCAGGGAGCCCTCTCCTTCTATCTACATGGCTTAGGCGTGGCTTTTCTGCTCGACTACTTAGCTTTTTATTGGATATAAGACCTCATCTTGGTCCTTATCCTCTAAAAGTCTGAGGTTCAAGCCAAGCCAAGCAAATCAAAATCGTCCTTTGTTCTCATATGAAGGATGATGGCGAAGTCCACACATGATTTGCGACCGTCAATCTGAACGAGTCCCCGTAATCTCTTGAGAAGTCAAATATCCTTTTCTTACTTTTCAATGTAGTTTGTGTTTTTCAAAAGAGACAAAAAAAAATCACAACTTTTTTTTTTTACATTTTGATAAGAATTGTAAATTGCTTTTTATGATACAAAATCTCCTTTCACGGCAAACAAAAGCAAAACCGCCTTTCACGGCAAACCATGTCTCTTTTCTTAAATGATAGACCCGGCTTTTACCAACCTCTGCCCCGGGGCTGCCGTGGTCTGGCGAACAAAAAGTGAGCATCAACATTTTTGTACGGGTATGCCAGATTTTCTTTTCTACTTGGAATTTAGAAATGGTGATTCGGAGATCTACCTTCACAGGTAGAAAAGGAAATCAATGTTCTTTCTAACTTTTCATTGCACATATATTTTTAAGAAAAGAGACAAAGATTTTTAATGCAGTAAGAGACGATTTTCATTCGTTTGCCTTAAAAGGCGATTTCATTTTGTTTGCCATAAAAGGCGGTTTACAAATCTCATCAAAATGTAAAGACAAGAATTGTGATTTTTTTGTCTCTTTAGAAAAATACAAAATACAATAGAAAAGTAAGAAAAGGAATTCCAACTTCTTAGGAGATTGTGGGGACTTATTCAGATCGAAGGTTGTAAGTCATGTATAGACTTCGCCATCGTCCTTCAGATGAGAACATATGATGCTTCAATTCATTTGGCTTGGCTTTGGACCTCAGATTTTTAGAGGATAAAGACTAAGGGAAAGTCCTATATCTAATAAAAAGCCGAGTAGAAGGGCTGAAGAGCCACGTCTAACCATGTTAGATAGAAGGAGAGGGGACCTTGTGGGGTGCGCCGCCCCCCCCCCCCCAAGGGAGTTCAATCACCTTGTGGCGTTTGGTGCAGCAGAGTTTCTTCAACGGAGGAGAGGTTGTTCCAAAAGTTCTATATTTTTTTCTGAGATTTTCTGGACTTTTTCCGGGCTTTTTGATCGTTTGATTTCGGAAAATTTCGGACTCTTTGATCGCTTGATTTTGGACAATTTCAGACTCTTTGATCGCTTGATTTCAGACAATTTCGGACTCGTTCTTCTTGGAATGACCCTCCTTTTATAGGCTTTTCGTAGCCATTAGGTGGGTTTATGAGCATTGATTGCATTAATGCTCCATGATAAGAGGAGTTACAAGTTTTTAATTCTTAATTTTGTAACTCCTTTTTCTTGGTTCTGATTGACCGATGGAGAATGATGGGCATTTAATCGCATTTAAACTCCATGATGAGGGGAGTTACATGATTTATTGCCATGATTGCTTGGACTTATAACTCCTTTTTCCTTGCTTCTGATTGAGCTGTCCAAAATAATGAGTTAATGACCGCGTTAACTTGTCATAAAACGGATCATTTAACTGCATTAAGTGGTCGCTAGGGCATTCAAAGTGTCGCGGGCCGTACTGCATCTTTTGGAATTCTTCTTGCGATGATCGCTGATGGATTCATGTGTCGTTTGATGTCGGATGGCGATGCAACTTCAGACATTAATTGACACTAATGGGCCAGCAACATCTGTCCAGTTGATTTCTCGATCGGTTGGGCAGAAAGTGTGCTTTCTTGGTCGGCCAGTTGATGATTTCGAAGAGTCCGATAATGATCCAATGATCATGGCGGTGGATCCATGATATTGACGGAGATCAACAGATTTCGAGCTCCAAAAATAAGATTTTAGGAAAATCATAGGAGCCAAACAACTTGAAACGCGAAAAAAACCTGAAAAAGGGCTTTTGGGCGAAATCTGGCAACTTGGATCTCCATGGTCACCGGCGACCATGGAGTTTTTATCCCCTTTTGGTCGCTGTTTTCTGTTGTTTTTCGCGCTTTTTTGATTCTTTTATCTTTTGTATTTTCCTTGACATTTTTCCTCATATATTTGGCCCAATTTCCTTGAAGAAAACCCGACGAGAGGCTGTGCAAATCAGAGCGGAAAGTTTCTCATTTTCTGAAAAAGCCGAAGACTTTGTCGCTGATTTATCGTCAGAAGCCAAACTAGGTCAAACGATGTCAGATTGTCCTGAGATTTGAGGTGAAGCCTCCTGAGCAGTAGATAGCGTCAACCATGGCTTTTGTTTGAGTTTTGAAGTCATTTGGGGTCCCGTCGCCGGTAGGCTTGATTTTTGCCGCGATGAAGATGTCGCTTTTTGATGTACCATCAATCGATGCCTGATTGACCTGAAATTTGACAAGGAGCCTATTGTAATCATTTTGAGACAGTCCATTGGCTCCGATTTGAATGTTATGGTCTCGGGGAGCTCCGCCGTGGGGAGGCCTGATTTTGCTTCCGAGCGTCAAAGTTAGATCAAATGTTATCGAAATGACCTGAAATTTGACGTGTAGCCTTTGGGCAGCATCTTGAAGTCACCCATGTTCTTTGTTTGATGAGTGATGGCCTCAATGGTTCTTGCCGCCGAGAGGCTTGATTTTGTTGCTCGAGGGTTGACGGAGGGTCAAACGTCGTCGATTTGACTTGAAACTTGACACGGAGCCTTTTGGAGGTATTTTGAGACCATCCATAGGCTCTGATCAAAAATTTAATATCTTCGACACTGTCGTCGCTGGGAGAGTTGACTTTGTTGCGGTTGTTTCCTTTTTGGGCTAAACCATGTCGGAATGGCCCGTAATTTGATGTAGAGCCTCCTAGTGGCATTTTGAGGCGAACGGTGTGCTTTATGTGTCAGGGTTTCTGGCTTCACTGCCGTCGGGAGCTCCTGTTCAGCTGCTGGAAGGGCGAAGCTGGGCTAAAGGATGCTGAAATGGCTCGAAACTTCATGTGTACCCCTTTTTGACTATTTTGAATGATCGTACAGTTTCTGTTTGATTCTGACAAGATCTGATGCTTGAAGCAGCATTGGCTATTTGTGGTAGGATGCGGCTCCATGTAGCTTTTGATGTTGCAGGGACAAAGTGACTTTTTTGGTGTCAACATTAATTATATGTGCAATGAAAATTAAAAAAAATGTCGATTTCCTTTTTTACTTGTGAAGGTGGATCTATGGACCACCACTTCTCAATTCCAAGTAGAGTAGAAAATCTAGCATACCCGTACACAAAAAAAAATGTTGATGCTCGCTTCGCCTCCCGTCACGAAAGGGTTGGGCCTCACGGACTCTCACGTTCGTCGACCTTGGTAGTCCCAAGACCAAAAGTGAGTCCATCAAGCGCAGGCAATGGGATTTCTTTTTCTCAAGCAGTGGCGAGCTTCGAGTTGTTACATGAGGAAGTCTTGCTTTGGAACATTGAGTGTGCAGCAAAAGACGTAACAACATCGTTCCCTCCCATTTGAATTTCGAAACTTGATTTAAAAATAGGAAATAAAATCCATTAGACAACTTAATTCGTTTACAAGGGACAAATCAATCATTAAATATCCTGTTAATAAGCTTAAAACTACGGATTAAATTCGTGACATAAATTCAGACGATTAGAAGGTCATATCAGTCTTGCAAATGGATGATTTGGCATACTTAAGGACCTCCGCCTGAAATAAGTCTAGGCGCATGGACTAGAGGATTTAAACGAAAATCTTGTGGATTAGAGGCCTTAAAGGACAACAATAAGGGACCTTTGGCTAAGTTTCTCTTTATAAAAAGCACTAAAAAATGGGCTCAATGGAGGTGTTTGGGTTCATCAAAGGTAAAAAAAGGAAAAAAAAAGTTTTACTTAGTGGAATAGTTACTTTTTTTTTTTTATATACATCAATCTCATTTCAAACTAAGAGTGAAATTTAGGCCACCCTACAGTGGGAAGTTGTGTTAGGTGGATCGTTGAATCAAATGAAGGTGAGGGCCACCATTCAAAAATTAATTGAGTGAGATTTTTATATATCATGCAAAGTTCTACATAGAGGGTTGATTTTCTCCTGCGCTCTACAATCTATTCGCATTGCACAGGTCATTATGGGCCCCGGTGAAATTCAAGGGAGTCCCAACTTTCTGGGGATGGTCTGGATGAGTGTTCTCAAAGAGCGTTGTGCCTAGGTGGAGATTTCCTTTTACAGTTATTCTTTATACATATAAAGGCAATATAATGCATGTTTTGTTTTAATTTATTTATTCCATCAGTAAAAAGTAGAGAACTTTATTTTCGTACTTGGAATTTATGCCGATGAGTTTAACAAAGTTTATTAGCTATTCAATCAATTTTTCAAGATTACATTGACCTTAATGTGTAATAAACTGCATACACCCATCCTAAATCCAGCTATCTAATCAAATAAACCTATTCAGACTTTGGATTATCAATAGTCTCACCCAAGTAACAACAATGGAGTAAAAGCAGGTCATGATGTTTCATTTTTCACTTCATTCTCGTTTGGATATAAAAAGTGAAGTGTTTGTGGGGGGGGGGGGGGGGGGGGGGGGGGGGGGGGTGGTGGTGTGGGGTGTGGTGCAAACTTCGGATGTGATACTACTAGCCCTTTTACTTTAACCTCTTTATTCTTACTTGATTTATACTTTAACCTTCACTTTATTTTTACTCCTCCACACAAATAAAAAAGTAAGCTATAAACTTAATTTGAATTAAATAACTTATCCTGAGTTTGATATCTTTTTATATTTTAAGGAATTTGCTAAATCTCTAATTGGAGTGCTAATTTAATAAAAGTAGAGGCAAGGCCCCTTTAAAATGAAAAATGTAGTTTGCCTGTTAATTTTTTAAGAAAATATCATTCATGTGACTAATAGCCTAAGTCAACCTCCCTTTTAAGCCTTGACACAGGCTAAGGTCCCAACTAAGATTATTGTATGAAGCATTCAACTCTCACTCTCTCAAAGCATTCAACTCTCTCTAATAAGTTTTTGGGAGGCCAAAAATCAAGTCATCAAGAGACAAGATTAAGGGGCCTTAAAAATTTTTGAGGCATTTATTTCATTTAAATTTGAGATTCCATATATTTATATATAGTCTATACTATATTATATTAGCTCTCATCTTCTGTACTTTCTTATATTAATTATCACAAAAATCTCTTATATTATGTTCGCGGATTGTCTTGAGACTACTGGGGTCAGTGGTTGTGAGAATTAGTGGAGTCCGACCCTTCCACAACCGGAGACGAGTGAACCACATAAATTTCTTTTGTGAACAGGTATGCCAGATTTTCTATTTTACTTAGAAATAATAAGTGATGGTCCTTATATCCGCCTTTCCAAGTAGAAAAGAAGATAAACTTTTTTCTAAAAAGATAAACTTTTTTCTAACTTTCATTGCACATGTGTTAAGAAAAGAAGCATAATTTAGAATTTGAAGCAGTGAAAGGCAATTTCATTTATTTGTCGTGAAAGGCAATTTTGTGTTTTGCTGTGAAAGGCGATTTAAAATTCTCATCAAAAGAAAAGGCAAGACTTGTGTTTTTTGTGTCTCTTTTAAAAATACAAATACAATGAGAAGAAAGAAAAGGAAATCTGACTTCACATGAGATTGCGGGGACTCGTTCAGATTGATGGTCGCAAGTCATGTTGGGGTTTCGCCGTCATCCTTTAGATGACAACAGAGGATGCTTTTGATTCTCTTTGCTCTATTTGAACCTCATATTTTTAGAAAATAATGATCAAGAGGAGATCCTTTATCCAATAAAAATCTGAGTAGACGGGTTGAAAACCCGCATCTAAGCCATGGAGATAGAAGGAGAGGGCCTTGGGGGGTCGCCCCCTAACGGTCTTCAATCACCTTTAGTGGTGGTCGCTATAGAGCTTCTTCAATGGAGGAGAGAACGTCGTTGGAATGTCATAGCAACGATGCAAAGTTTTTTGTGAGATTTACACATCATGTCTTGGAATGGTGGAAATGACCTCCTTTTATAGGCTTTTGGTGGCCATGTGGGGAGTTTATGGGCTTTAAATGCAATAATTGCACTAATGCTCTATGATGGGAGGAGTTACCTGTTTTTAATTTATGTTTTTGTAACTACTTTTTCTTGAATTTTGATTGGCCGTTAGAAAATAATGGGCCTTTATTTGCATTTAACCTTCATGATGGGACGAGTTGCATGGTTTAATACCATAATTGGTTTGATTTATAACTCCTTCTTGGATTTTGATTGGGCTATCCATGATAATGGGTAATCAACCACATTCATTTGTCATGAAAATGGGTCATTAACCGTATTAAGTGGCCGTCGAGGTGTTTGAAGGGTCGCGGACAATGCCGCGTCTTTTGGAATTCTACCAGTGACGTAGGGAGCCTTGAGCACCGGTGGATTTATTATACCGATTGTCTTCGGATGATCATGCAATTTCATACATCAATTGCTACTAGTAGGCCGATACCATCTATCTTGTCGATTCCTTGATCGGGTGGGGCAGAAAGTATGCTTTCTTGGTTGGTCAGTTGATGATCTTGAGGTATCCGATGACGAACTGATGATTTCAACAGCGGATCCGTGATGCTATCAAATTTGATGGAGTTTGTGCCCCGAAAATTAGATTTCCAAAAAATCACATAGGCCAAATGACTTGAAACGCGAAAAAGACCCAAAAAATGGGTTTTCGACGGAATCCAATGATCCCAGATTTCCATGGTCGCCAGGGACCATGGGCCAAGGTCGCTAGCGACCTTGGGCCGTGGTTGCTCTGACCGTGGGGAGGTTTGTCCCTTTTGGTTACGTTTTTCAGCATTTTTTCTGGCGTTTTCTTATTTTTATTTTTCGTGGTATTTTTGTATAAAATTTGGAATGATTTCTCTAGAAAAAAACTTGAAGAGAAGCCATGCAAAATGGTGGGAAAAGTTTCTGATTTTCCGGGAAAGCTGAAGACTTTGTCTCACAGGGGTGCCGATTTGCCGCCAATAGCAGTAATTAGGTCAAACAATGTCGGAATGACCAGACATTTAAGGTGAAGCTTGATGGGCAAGAAATAAGACCATACATTGGATTTTCTTTTAGTTTTGAAGCTTTGTGGGGTCTTGTCGCCAGTAGACTTGATTTTGTTACGAGGGAGACGCCGCGCTTTGATGTATGGTCAAACGATGTCCGATTGACTTAAAATTGAATAGGGAGCCTCTTGGAATCATTTTAAGATGATCCGTTAGCTCTGATTTGTAAATCATGGTCCCAAGGGTTCTGTCGCTGGAGACCTGATTTAGCTTATGGGGGTCAGAATCTGGTAAAATGATGTTGAAATGACCTGAAATTTGACATGTAGCTCATTGGAAGTATTTTGAGACCATTCATGTGCTTTGTTTGATGAGTAATGACTTTGATGGTCTCTGTCGCCGAGAGGCATGGTTTTGTTGGTTTTGGGTTGATGTTGGGTCAAACGTTGTCGGTTTGACCTAAAATTTGATATAGAACTTGTTTGAAGTTTTTTGAGACCATCCATAGGCTCTGATTGAAGATTTGTTGTCTCCAACATTGTTTTTGCTGGAAATGCTAACTTTATCGCATGGAGAATGCAGTTTTTTGCATTTGGGGCCAAATGGTTTCCGAATGGCATGGAATTTGAGGTAAAGCCTTTTAGTGGTATTTTGAGGCCAATTGTGTGCTCTGTTTTGCGAAACATAGTGTCCAGCTTCACCACCGTCGGGAGATCCTGTTTAGATGTTGGAGGAGTGACGTTAGGCCATATGATGTTGAAATGGCCCAAAACTTCATGTGTACTCTTCTTATGACTATTTTAAAGGATCTTGAAGTCTCTGGATGGTTCTGACAAGATCTAATGCTTGAAGTAGCATTGCCCATTGTGGTCAGATGTACCTTCATGTAGCTTCTTTGATGTAGAAATCGTATGAAGAGGCAAAATGACATTTTTTGTATCAACAAATGCCCCCTCAAGGTATAGCGACGAGTTGCATAACTTTTGTATCCCCATGCCTCGAAGAGAACTTTTGGTCTTTAAAGGAGAACTTTAAACCAAGAGTCTTGAGTAATTTTGTTTTGATGGATGGAGTAGCCCTTTTTTTTAGTCTCTAAGGGAACTTTATGGCAGTGAGATGGATCATGTACCATCTCAAGGCAAAGTTTTGAGAATGACATGAGGGGTTTGGATTTGGGTTTTAGGATTTGGGATTTTTCTTTTGACCTTGTGAACCTAAAGGCTTTATGTGGCGCATTACGAGGTCAAGAGGAGGTTTTTTTCTTGAGGCTTTTATTTTTGACCTTGTGACGTAACAAGCTGTATGTGGCAAGCTAAGGGTCAGGATTTGGGTTTTGGTCGCTCTTTGGGATTATTTTGGGTCCATTAGAGTGGTTCAGATTTTTCATAGAATGTCAATTTTAAGGTTTTGGCTTAGTTTGATGCAAGAGGTTGGATGGTTTGAATTTTGGAAGCTCATAAGGCTTGAATTTATTTATTTATTTATTTTGTGGTCCAGTCAACTCAAAAGTGGCATGGGACCATTTTGCATGCTCTTTGCAAGAGGGCTTTTTGTTGGAAAAGGATTCCCAAAATTTTGGGTGGGGCTCAATTGGTAGGAAACCCCTTTTGGTGCCTAGGTGGTCAAACATGACTCATGTGGGCTAACCCATGGGACCTTAAACCTTTAATGATGGCTTAGATCTCATGTGGGGTCACTTTATAGAAAATATCTCAAAATATCTCTTGGGTAGAGAACATCTCAAAATATCCTTTCTTGGAGAGAATCTCTCAAAATATCTTATTTTTTTAGAGAATCTATCAAATTCTCTATCTTTTTGGAAGGTCGCTAATTTTTAGCACTTACCTCCTTGCGTTTCTCCTTGTTTCCTTCTTTTTTAGGTTGAATCTTTATGGGGTTGGATGTATTTTAATAGGAAGTGTCTTTTCGTGCTCAATTGGGATTGGTTTGAATGTCAATTAATTGAGCTCAATTGTTAATTGGGGGTTTGTTGAAAACGAATAGGCTAGGCGCCCAGGGGGTGGAGCCCAGGCTGACAATATTAGGTTGTTTAGGTTTTCGGGGTGCTTTTGGTTATTTTTAGTCTGGATTAATTAAGGTTCTTTCTTTTTAAGCTAAAAGTGTTTTATTGTATTGATTGGATTGGATTATGATCTTAATTAATTAGGTTTAGTTTTTAATCAAGGGTTTTCAGGGAGTGAGTTGGATGGGTGCCCATGGGGTGGCGCCCAGGTGAATTTGACAGGTTGGGCACCTAGGGGGTGGCGCCTAGGCTATCTGTCTTAGGGTTTCGGTAAGTTTGGTGATTCTTAGGTTAATTCAAGTCTGAATTGATTAGAGGACTTGATGTAATTTTGATGGGGAATGTTTCTTCGTGTTCAATTGGGGTTGAATAGGATGTTAATTAATTAAGCTCAATCGTTAATTGGGTTTTCTGAGAATGAGTAGGCTGGGTGTTCATGGGGTTGCGCATAAGTGAATTTGATTGGCTGGGCACCCAAGGTGTGGCACCCAGATGGATTTACTTTAGGAGTTTTAGATTTTTGTGTTTTAAGTCCGAATTGATTAAGGTTTTAGGTCTTTTATGTTTTGAGTGTTTTACTGTGTTAATTGGTGTGAGATTTGGTTCTTAATTAATCAGATTTAATTCTTAATTTAAGGGCTTTTAATGGATGATCAAGCTAGGGTCCAAGGGGGAGGAGTCTATCCTGACAGTTTGGTTCCCTAATTAATTTTAATGATTCCTTAATCCAATTTTTAGTCCAAATTAATTAAGACTATGTTTAGGGTTTTTGATGATTTAGTGGTTTTTACGTCAATTAATTCTAATGTTCTAATTAATCTAAGGGATTGAGTCGGATCTCAATTAATTAGGTTTGATTTTTAATTAAGGGTTTTTAGGGGATATAGAGGCTGAGTGCCAAGAGGGTGGCAACCAAGTGGCTATGGCAAGCTGTGCCCAGGTGGTTTTGGCAAGCCCTGGTCACCCAAGTTGATACGTTTTAGGGTTTTTGGTCGATTTTGTGATTTTAGGTTAATTCTAGTTCAAATTGATTGAGGTCTTAGGTCTTTTGAGTTAAAAGTGTCTTATTGTGATATTTAGGATTGGATTATGATCTTCATTAATTAAGTTTAGTCTTTAATTAATGATTTCCAATGGACAAGCAAGCTAGGCTCTAAGGGGGCGGAGCCAATCCCGACAGTTCGTATTCCTTAATTAATTTTAATGATTTCTTAATCCGGTTTCCGCTCAAATTAATTGAGACTTACTGTTTTAGGGATTTTAATGATTTAAAAATTTTTAGGTTAATTAATTATAATGTTTTAATTAATTCTTAAAATCTTAGGGCTTAACTTAGGCGTGAGATTTGGAAACCTAGGGTATCTACTTATAGTTTTTTTTTTTTTTTTATATCTTTTAATTTATTTTGGTTTCTTTTCTACTTTACTAAAGAGCAAGGAAAGAGAAGAAATGCTTTTCACGTTTTATGACATTTTTAGATTTTTATGATGATTTGTTTATTTGGATGATCCTACGATGTGGCATGTGTGATAGAGATGATAATTCAAAGCGCAGAACACATCAAACAATCAATTACATCACTATTATGCAATTCCTAACTGAATTAAATGTAGAAGATCGAAAATTGCACGCGAAAGTGGAGAAGTCCACCTAGGCCCACCTTGCTCAGTTAGGGTTTTCAGCATGTACGACGGATGCACGACGATTTTCTATTTTCCAGTGCGACTCTCAATATTCAACAACTAATGCGGGTGCCCTAATGCGAACCAGGAATGATGCAATCAGCAGATCTACAAGAAGATGATGTAGAAAAGAAGATCTGATGCCCGGATTCCTGTTTCAAATGGGTATGCGCCCAGAGGGTGGTGCACGGCCTGTCCTCTTTGCAATCTGCCCGATTTAAGTGATGATGATGATGATGCAAGATCTATTCTGGTTATGCAATCAAAACTGCGAAATTGTTGCAGATCTACAATACTAATACGAACCAAAGCATGCTCCTAACATGATGATACATTAATGTCTGGTCTATCAAAAACTAATGCAAATCTACAATACACACATGATACTAGGCATATTTCTAAGCATGAATGATGATGAAAAATAGTAAAATGGGAGAGACCTTGGAATACCGGCGCGTTTCTCAAGTTCCTAGATTGGAGCTTTTGCAAAGATCCATGGCTCTAGATGATTTATCCTTTCTAGATCTTGAAGATCAGAGAGCCTCTTCCTCTCCTTCCTCTTCTTCTCCTCTAGATCTAGGGTTCTCTCTTATAGTGGCTTCTCTTTTTTCTCTCCTTTTGGTAGCCCCCTTTGCAAATGAGGTTAGGAGGCATTATATAGAGGTTTTGGTCGTGCTAGGAGGGAAAGGGTGTTAGTTCCACAGACTTCTAGAAGGTTTCACGCATCCCAAGGCGGTTTAACTAGGTTCTGTGCGAATTAGGGTTTGTAGATAGGCTGGACGCCTAGGGGGTGGCGCCCAGGTGGGTTGCATAGGCTAGGTGCCTAGAGGATGGCGCCTAGGTGGGTTTCTCACCTGGTTTTGAAGCTAGGTCCCATTCGGAGTGGTCCCGGATTATTTTCGGGTCAAGTTGGTGGACTTGGAGGGGTAGGTGCCCAGCCTGGGTAACCTAGGTGGGTTTTGACAAGCTGAGCGCCATGGGGTGGTGCCTATGTGGAATTCAGTAGGCTGGGCACCTATGGGTAGGTGCGCATGGATTTTCAACATTTTTTTGGGGCAAACTTTGGAGGTTCTTAACTTTTGATTTGTTCATCAGATCTTGGAGTTCTACATATCGTCGGAAGGCTCTCGAAGCGTAGAATCCAGTGGTCTAAACATCCTGATGATCAGAGGTCAGGGAAAGAAGGGAATATTTGGATCAATGGATCTGGCTCCCTAACTTAGGCTGGCATTTAGGTAAGCTGAGTATAATCTTTGCGGGAATTGCCTAAGTGGTCCGAAATATGTATAGTTAGTGTCGTGGTCCACTCTTGGTGTAAGTACTAAGTGGTGGGTTGGACTTGAGGTCTCGACGCGATTCGTCTTTCTCTCGCAGATTTCAAAGAATAGTCAAACTAAGTCTAAAATCATCAACAAGCATCTTCATCGCCGTTAATTAATCTTAATTATACCATTAATCATCCAATTATGGGTGAAATATGTTAGGGATTTTATGTATTGTAATTTGATAGATGCATTATCATTTTAACATCATTTGGATTTTCACACATGCATTGATTTTGAAAAACTTGAAATCTTGTACTTTCACATGCATTATTTTAAAACTTTCAAAACTTTTGTTTTATACATGTTTTGATTTTAAACTTGGATACATTAATTTTTTAAAATAATATTTTTGAATCATGCAAGCCTATGGTTTTAAAAGTTTGAAATAATCTTAGGCATTTTAGGTTCATGTTTTTAAAACTACTTTAGATTGAGTTAAACATGTATCTAGCCATGATTCCATGGCCTAGGGTCCCCACAGGAGAAGAATTTTTCCTACAAGAAAAACATCTTTGAAAACTCATTTTTTGGGAAAAAATCCTTGTGACCCGGTCGACCTGCAGTGTGGCCTGTCCACCGGCCCAAGGGACCCAATCGACCGGAATTAGAGCCATTGGCTCTCTAATGGGCGGATTTTTGACCGTTTGTACCCGGTCGACCGGGCAAGGTACCAAGTCGACCGGAGACTAGCCGTTGGCCAATTTTTGGTATATAAAAGAAAAAAAAACCTCATTCCTAGGTCAAAATTGAGGAATTAAGAGGCCCTCCTTGAGGTGTTTTGAGGCCAAACAAAGGGGAATGAACTAAAGGGGGCTACTTGGTCAAAAAGGAAGCTAAAGCTTGGAATCAAGAATCAAGTCATCTAAGTAAGCTTGGTTTTCCTCATCATATGCTTTCATGCTTTGCTTTAATTATTGGTAAATCTTTTCCAGCATGTTAAACTATGATTTGTTGTGTCCTTAACATGTATATGTATTGAATTGATTTGTTCTTTCAGATGCATCACCTTGATTCAAACTAAGTAGGACTCAAATTGATATATCTAAGTGAATCATGTTTTGAAATTATCTTTGAAATTATATGTAACATGATTTCTATACTTGGTTGAATCATAGGTTGTTGTTTTCCATGACAAGAGAATCATTTTCAATCTATCTCATGTTTTGGATTCAACAACACTCTCAAATCACATGTACTTTTGTTTTAAAGTTTCACAACTTGCTTACCATTGATAGGTTTATTATTTCCAAGTTGATCTTTAAATTACATGTGATATGTCTCTTCACTTCAATCAAATATCATTTAGTGTTTTACACTTTCAAATGCTTTTAGCATATATGTATTGAGCTACATTGTTAAATTTGATTGAAGACCTCATGCATCACATGTTTTGTTCTTAAAATTTCACAACTTGTTTGGAATAGATAAGTATATCTTTTACAAGTTGTTTTTAACATGTCATTAGTATTCTTACCTCAATCATAAATGTTTTTAGGAGCTTTCATTTTCAAATTGATTAAGGACATCATGCATACACATTGAGCATTCATCTTTGTATTCATATAGTATTTGTGTGAGTTAAATTTTTACTTTTATATTCGCCTATTTAAAGGCATTGTATTGTGCCAAAATTGTATCACCATCAAGTGTACTTTAGACACTACTTAGAGAGAACCGGCCTTTTGGTTGCATAGGTTATTGCTTAGCCTTAGAAAAGCGTAAGTATATGGTTAGGGGTGAACCATAAAACCCAAGAGGTTATTGCTTAGCCTTGAAAAGTATAATGTAAAAGTTATTGCTTAGCCTATTGAAAAGCATACATAGTGAAAATCCAGTGGGGGTTTAGGAACACAAGCCGGTAGTGGATGTAGGCATTGAGGCCAAACCACTATAATTCATTGTGTTTTAGTGAATGAGTTGTGGTGATTATTGTTGTTAGCTTCTGCTCTTTAGCTCTATATCATCACTAGTGACTAATTAATTAAAAGAAGTTAAAATTCGTCATAATTGGTTACTAATTCTCAGCTCGCCCTATTCACACCCCCCCACCCCTCTGGGGCTTGGATCCTGGACTTTGGTATCTGAGCGGGTTACTCCATTAACGGGATTAAACACCCGGAGTTGATCCTTATTAGCTAAAGTCTAAATTTCCCAAGTTGAAATCCTATCGGAGTAGGACTTTCGATACCTAGAGCATCAAATCTTGATTAGGTGTATAAATCTAGATTAGTACCCTAGTGTTGTGTTTAATTGCATATCATTAGAATGGATTTCACTATGGTAGAAATTGAAACTTCCCTTCCTAGCTCACTATTTCCCCAAAGAATCAATCTCACAACTCCTAAGACTTTTTCGAGTTATATCTCTAAGAGTTGGTGGGACTTCAAAACTAAACCTCAAGGACAACCTTATCAAGACCTTAGGTGAATCTTCAAAGGTAGACAATTGGACTAACCTTAAGGCCTTGAACCTCACTAGACCAACCTATTCTTTTTAGTTATATCTAACTGTTGATCATGTTACATTTGCATTTTGTTCTTACATAGTTACATTTCTTAAAATGCAATGTTTCCTCGTGATCAATTGATTTTGTTCTTATGAACCTCTCTATGTTACAGCTTATGGCTTTCAAAATCACTTGATTACAATTTGTATAATTGATTTGCATTTTGTTCTCTTATTGGTATATTCATTGAAAATGCATTTCAATGTTTGTGCATCAATTGATTATGGTCTCAAAAGTCTATTAAGTAAAAATCTTATTCATGATCAATTGATGTTAGTTCTCATGTTTTTCAAATCCATTTGATTTGATGGATGTCATAGATAGACCATTTTGCAAAGTTAGGCGTTTTTTGTCACGACCCCAAATTCCCAATCTAGATTAAGATGCGATTACGGCTAATGGAGCTGCGATGGCGCACGAAAGATGAGGACTAGTGTAACCCCGATCTGTGCACCAATTAATTTCACCCACAAGATTCCGCTATGTGAGATTCTGCAAGGTCCTCAATCCACGAGAATCATCTTGGCGGAAGCTTGCAGGGGCCATTTTAGGAAACAGACATAGAAATCAGAGTACAATGGCATTGTCAGACTAGATAATAGAAAGGAATTCATTCTATCAATTAGTATTCAAGTTTAGTAAAAGATTAAGTTTAGGTACGATCTCAGAGGAAGGCCGTGCAAAAACACTGGCCAATAATTACAAATATCAAAAGATGAAATTCCCCAAAATAACAAAACCCAAAAGATGATGCTATGAGCTCTGCAGCTTTGGACGCTGCTCTATGTCGTCAGCTGCCCACTCTCAAATAACTGGCGGATTCTGTTTGACCGCCGCAAAGTCCGGTTCGGGTATTATACGAGCTCGTTACCTATGGCATCAAGCGTAGATCAGACGGGAGTCTGGCAAGTATTCAAGATAAAAAGCATATTTTGCAAGTACAAAACATAATATAAATACAGGTGATTATTCAAGATATTAGTGGGGTAGGTGGATGCAAAAAAATATGATTAACAAAATCATAAACATGAATTAAATTCAGACCAATGAGTACTTGGCAACCACTTTGCATAATCCTCGAAAGGGGGAACATTTGCTGGCCTTAACCAAATTGACTGAGAGTACCTTAGAACTCACCTGGGAGTTTACGGCCGTCTGAAATCTTTGGCCCAACCACGGGGTACCTGGTCTAGCCCTGGCAGGGTAGGTACTTTAGTTACATAGGTCATATACAAGACTCAAATAGCAGCGAGCAATATATATATATATATATAATACTAGAAAAACAGCTTGTTGGGGCCGACTCGCAAATCAACGCAGAATGAAGGGTTCAGTACTTAAATCAGAGATTAATGAGTAATTTAGTTACTCACTAGATAATTTGTAAGTATAGCAGTTAACAGATAACAGGAATACTTGAAATCATAAACAAGGTTGATTCGGCTTTTAAAACAGTAAACCGAATTAAAAACTGGTTTTTAAACAATAATTTCTAAGTCCGGAAAATTCTATAGAAAAATGGACATTATTTTGGGTAGGAATAAGGGACCCAAAATGGGTGACGGAAAAGCAAGGTGATCCAGGTAACTCGGAAGGGCAGGGCAGTAAATGTGCACACACAAACCGAGAAACCCTTATGAATTTGGGTACATCGAATGGTCAAGCAGAGCGAGAATAGCGCGCCAAGACCTTCGGAGTCCCGTGTAGCAAGACGCTAAAATCAGGTTTACAAGGTACATGATAAAAGTACAAAAGTTTGATTAAAATAATCCTAAACATGTAAGTACGGTGATTTCCAAAATTATATGCTTAAATGGATGGATATTAGTGTATTTTCGTAAACTTGATGTATTCGGAATATGGGAATATCTAATCCCTAAGTTCGGGTAAAATTACAAGTCACTGTGCTCCACATACGTTCACAATTGCTAGAGTTTGATTTTGAATATAAAATTGTCATCGGGCAAGGTTAAGGTACGGGTACACCAATAGTTCTTAAGGAAAGGAGGCCCATACTTAGGACTCCAAAAAATTGTATTTGGAAGGGGTTGAAGTGATAGAATTTTCATCTTGAAATCTTGAAATATATTTGAGGAGAAACGAGGAAAATTTCATGTTACATTTAGTCATGAAATAAGGCCTAAGGAAATGGGTTTTGCGGGTCCCGAGGTGGGACCTATTGGCCAAAACACTGCGCACAGCAGCTGGCCGTTGTACCTCTACAGTGGAGCAGCTAAGGGATAGGACCCAGCTTCAGTTGATCTAAGGTGGGACAGGTGAGGTGGCATGGCAGGGGAGAGGGGTGCTAGCTACTGAAATTAGGGGAGGGCTGTCACGCCCCCGGACGGAGACCGAGCCAACCAAGTCCCTAATCCAGAGCCACGACATGGTGGGCCAGAAAATTTTGCCCTCTCATGCTGGTTTCCCATAGGTTTCCGCGAGGAGGATTCATAAGATTCATAACCAAAAAATCACATACGAATGAATAAATATGCGGAAGCGTGTAGCAAACATAGATCGAAGTCCAAAAGCTACCAATCATATACAAAACTCATGTCAAAGTGAGAAATATTAATAAGCAAACCCCAAAGTTAGGTTTAAGTTTAACACAACATACAAAATAAGCTAAAGTTGTACAATTTCCCAAAATCAAGCCAACAAAGGCTAAAGTATCAAGTTCCCAAAAGATAGTGATCGTCAACCCCAAAATGTTATGCGAGTCTCATAACCCAACTCGATGTCTAGATGACATCGTCGGGCTGCCGCTCTCGTCCAACCAGTGGCTCTACCGCCTCCTCCCCTCTCTCCGCCTCCTGGGCAACATGGTCAATATCTGGCATCAAATAATAAAACATCAAACACGACGGTCTGGCAAGTGAATAAAGTGGATAAGGTACACAAGTCTTTACCAAGTCATATTTAAAATCATAAAAGAGCATTTGAAAATTAAACGGAAATAATAATGCGAGAAAGGAAGTCAAATACGGAAAATCAAATTATTATTATCAATATTTTAAAAGACGCTGACATTCCAATAAAACAATGGCAATCCACGTGGAGCTATGTTCTCTTATTACCGAAGTAACAGAAGCATTCAAATAACCGTCACCATATAAAATGGCCGGAACAAACAGATAATACATAAATGACCCAATATGGATGGGTGTCTAACAAAGTCAGTTGCGGAACGGATAACAAACAAACAAAGTATTGAAGCTGCAGTTGGCAAAATATTTGAGGATCTTAAGCCGAGTGATCAGCCCGACAAAGCGACCCAAGCTTAGTGGTGCCGATGAAACGAAAATCCAAACAAAACATAATTCGAACCAACTAAGCATAATTCAAATCGATAAGGAACTACTTTGAGCAAAACATAAACGAATATATGAAATTGAAATGGACGTGAAGCCTTACCGAAGGTTTATAACAAACGAACCACACAAAGTTATACCAAAAATATATATATACCATTTTCAAATATGGAATGTGGTAATCATTTGTGTTGGAATGGTTTACCTAGGGCCATCTCAATGCGCACTCAAAATCCAAATGTTGTGTAATAGTAATGAGTTTGATGCCTCTAAAGTTACTCGGCAGTTGGGAACTCCGAGTGCACAGCGAGGCTTCGATAAAATTCAAGACATTTCCAGGGTAATTCAAAAATATAAGTTTCTCCTTGTTCTCTCTTAATTTCCATCATGAATATGTATTCAAGTACCAAATCTTTCTTCCGAGCAAGCTTGGGCCTCAAACATGCATCCCATAATCAAATAAATATATAAAAAGGCACATAAAACAAAAAGGGAGAGCACCCAAGCCGCTCGAGCAAGCCACTCTAGAGGACTGGCTCGCTAGAGTGAGCCCAGCCCAGTCTTGCTCTAGCGAGGACGTCTTCTGGAATGGGGCTCCTGCTTCTGAGTTTTGTGCTAGTTTTCTTCCATATTTTGAACCTCCAGTCCCTTCATTCTCAAACAACGTTTCCAGCACTATACTGAGTTTCCATTAACCTCAAACCAAACTCCATCCAACACTCAACAAAGTACCTCATTTCATAAACAAATTGAACCAGAAAAGAATCAGATTTTTACATGGGTAAGTACCGAATTACCTAGACTGGTAAAACAAATTAATGGCCAGAATTTTCCATGTTATCATGGACAACATAACCCTATAGAAATCTAAACACAGCTGAACACTAAAACATTGCAGAAATCTGAACACAACTGAACATTAAAACATTGTAGAAATCTGAACACAGCTGAATATTAAAACCTCGTAGAAATCTGAACACAGCTGAATATTAAAACATTGCAGAAATCTGAACACAGCTGGACATTAGAACCCTTATGAAATCGGCCTTACATAGCCCAAGAAAATGAATAAAATGAAATAGCAATTTCACATCAAACTTTGAAAAAGAAACACAAATTTAATTGCATGCATTCCAATATCAGTTTATTCACTTCCCTAGGTCAAAATGGTTCCTAAAACACTCCAAGAACTCTTCTAACACAGCAGGACCTTCAATCTACAAGAACCCCCATGAAAACACATCTCAAGCTCCGCATTTTGAAAGAAAAGAGAAGGCTTCTACATAGAAGACCTTGCATGCATGATAAAGAGGTTCTAAACAATTCAACAAAGCTAAGATTGGAAGAGGACGGCCATTGCCTACCTCAAGGAGTTCTGAACAAGAAGAGAGGCTTGAAGAAGAAGATGGTTCGATGAAAACCTCCAAAAGTAGTATCCTTGGAAAGCTTGAAGATTGGGGAAGAAAATGGTGTATTTAGATCTCCACTTTGAGCACACTAAGTAGGGCATGCAAAGGCAAGAAGGAGAGAAGAAAGAGAGGAAGAGCTCTCCTTGGTTCAGTTAGGGAGTTTCTGAAACAGAGAAATGGAGGGGAAAGAAAACATGGGTGAGTTTTGAAGTTTAAGTGGGTTGTGGGCCCCATTGGCCCCAAAGGTTCAAATGGCTTAAAACCTCATTTGTGGGTCCCAGACAAGATCGACGAAGAAGAGTAAATTGATCATAAAAAAATCTAGTTTTCAAAAAGTATATTTTCCTCATGCTTTACAAATTTCAAATTTCATGCACATATTTGGTGTGAAAAGTCAATTTTGCCATTTTTTTCTCGAAAAACATAATTTCTGAGTTTTGAATTCAGACGGAAGAAACATAAAAATTGTTGAGATCAATATAACCACGAATAAAAATAAAAAATTTTCAAAATAAAAGATAAATTCCCACCGGACACTTATCACACGGGCCACCCCGGGTCGGG
Source organism: Persea americana (assembly GCA_029852735.1). Taxonomy (NCBI): domain Eukaryota; kingdom Viridiplantae; phylum Streptophyta; class Magnoliopsida; order Laurales; family Lauraceae; genus Persea; species Persea americana. The sequence goes on along the minus strand of CM056810.1, from coordinate 51,331,714 downwards.
TCAAACCAAGATCAATGACTCTAAATTCTCTAAAGCTAAGAAAATTTAGTGGAGCTCACAATCTAAGCTAAACACCATCTATTCTCACTTAAGAGCTAAACTCGGCTTAAACGATGCTAAACACACCAAACTTAGGTTGTGGTGTGACAAGGGAGAAGTGGCCGCTAGGAGTGGAGGGAAAGTGTTAGCCGCTGGGGACTTGTTTCTTAGCTGGGTAGCTGTCTGCAGCTGATGCTAGCTTGACCCAAGGGAAAAGAGAGGGAAGGACTGGTGGGAAAAATACTGGCAACGGGGCCAGGTAGTAGGGGGTGCACCAGCCAGTGGGCAGAAGAGGGGCTGACCGCTGGATGGGAGTGCATGTGGCTGGGACAGCTGGGGCAGCAACTATTGTTGTTTTGATCCAAGGGAAAAAGGGAAAAAGGGGATGGTCGCTGGCCTGCTGGCAGGGGAGCAGGTGTGGGTTTGAGAGCTGGTTGCTGGCCATCCATTCCAATCAGCAAGGGGGCCAGTGTGGGGCCCACGGCTGAGGCTTTTAGTGCAGATTTCTAATGGGGGTTCAAGCTGATTTTTAATGGATTCAAAGCCCAAAAATCAAAGGCAAACATTAACATTAGCAACATAATTAGTGAGAGTCCTTTCTCAACTAAACATGGTTGATCTTGATCATGAAAGTAAAAAAATCAAGTTAATCAAGCAAAATATGCTAAACAAAATGAAAACTTGCCTTAATCAAGGATAACCTAAACAAAGTATGCAATTAATTTTAACACACTTGCCTCAATATCAAGAACAGTCACAACCTTAATCCCAAGGCCAATCCAAGCTCCTTCTTCCAAACAACTAACCAAAAACTCCCTACAAACAAGACCCCTACACTATCAAAGACCCAACCCAAAAACAGTAACACCAAAGGTGAAAAGGATGGGTCCTAACTCCTAAACTAAGAGAGAAGAAGGCCTACCTCTTTGAAGGCCAACGAAAGGAAAGGTGACTGATGAAGGGGATGCCACAGTTGGATCCGCACCAAAATAGATTATGTTGCAAAGAGAGTGATGAGGAGTTGCTTGGCTGGGTCAGATTTGCAAAAGGAGCCTCCAATGTGAAGTTTTTCAAGATGTCATGGAAGGAGAGGAGAGGAAAGGAAGAAGAGAGAAAGAAAGAGTCTCCTCTTTTTTCATAGCCGGTGGAAATGAGAGAGTTAAATGAGTTGTAGTGGTAGTAGGTGTTAGGGTTTTCATTAGTTTACAATTTGATTGGATGCATTCATTTTAATTAGATTGAACTCTCATGCTCTCATACTTCTTAGAATATTGGAATCTTCATGCATCATTGGCTTTTAATCACAGCATCAAAAGTTTTTTAAAGGCAGTCTCAAACATGTTTTAAAATTGTATTTTTGTAAGACCCCAACCTGAGAGATTCCGATTAATACTAATTAAGTCGTGTATTAGTTTAAGTGGAATTAGTGGATTTTTTTTAGGTTTGGATTAGAATAGCTTTTATATAGCTTTGGAATATTTTGGGAACCTTTTTGATTTATGGGACCTTTAAGGGTTCCTCTTTAGTGACTTGCGTGAGCTTGGGGAATTATTCAACTTTGAAAATTTTGTTTTTTAGCTCCATTTGATTGATCTCATCATACTCTACAACTTTCGTGTTTGCTCCGTCCCCATTCGAAACTTTGAAACTCCACTTTTCCAATGTTAGGGGCAAAACAGTCTTTATACACAAAATCTGGACACTATTTTCAACGTCTCTGAAACCCGCGAAATGTATACTTTTTGGAAACTAGAAATTTCGACAAACATTTCTTCCTTCTTCGTCGAACTCATCCAAGGCCCGGAAGATGATGTTTTCGGCCCAACAAGCTCCATTAGTTGTAGGATCCACCCTTGTTTTCTATAAAAGGAGAACCCATCTTCCTTTTCACTCTTTTTGCTACTTTTCATTGAGGAAGAGAAGAGTTCCCGCAACCTAGGGTTTCTTCCCTTTCTTCTTGCTTCTTCATCTCTAAATACATGCCAATCTCTTGATAAAAGAAAAATGGAGGTCATCTTTTTCTTCCTCATCTTAAAGGATTCCCATTGATACCATCATTGGTTTGTGTAGATTGGTGATTGGAGCTTGGAAGCGTGTTTAGGAGCTTGATTTGCTAATTTGGAGCCAAGGCAAGTGATGAATGGGTGGTTTAAATGATTCTTGTTGTTTATGAGAAATGTGGATTTTATTGAGAGTTTTCATCTATGTTTCTTTTATAGTTTATAATGATTTTGGAAATGTGCATATTGATAAGTTTTCTCCTCTGAATTGATCTCAAGAGATTGTATGAAATATCACTTTACTAAAGCTTGTTTTTTTGTCATTTGTGGACTTTCATTAATGGTGGTTGTTCATGTATTGAATGAGGCAGATGTAAGACCCCGCCCCAAGAGTTTCCGATTAGTGTTAATTAAAACGTGCCTTAGTTATAAGGGTGATTAGTGAGTTTTAGTTAAGTTTAGATTAGAATAGCTCTTTTATATCTTTGGATTATTTTGGGGAAACTCTTTTGATTTAGTGGGGCCCTTTGGGGGCTCCCTTAATTGTGTTTTGATTAGCTTTGAGATATATTTTGTAATTCTGAAAATCTGTATTTAGCCTCGTTTAATGTATTTTAGTATTCCCATCAACTTTCGTGTTTGCCCCGTTCCCGTTCGAGACCTCTAGACCTTACTTTGCTAATAATAGGGGTAAAACAGTTTTTTTGCTCAAAATCTGTACACTATTTTCAAGGTCTCCGAAACTCATGAAATATATACTTTTTGAAAACTAGAAATTTCGACGAACAATTCTTCCTTCTTCGACAAATCCATCCGAAGCCCGTGAGACGATGTTTTAAGCCCAAGTAGTTAGTTAAGTTGTGGGACCCATTCATGTTTTCTATATAAGGAGGAGTTCACTTCTTTCTTTCCCTTTTCTTGCAACTTTTCCTTGAGAGCTAGAGAAATTCCAGCCTAGGGTTTTTCCTTGCTCTTCTTCTTGCTTCTCCATCTCTCAATCACTCCCAATCTATTGCTAAAGGAAAAATGGATGCTCCAATCTTCTTCCTCTCCTTCTAGGCTCTCTATTGATAGTCTTTTTAGAAGAAGCCCTCCACTCCAAGCTATACTTTGAGCAAGTTCTTGCCATTAGAGGACCTTCCATGTAAGCTTTCCTTTCCATCTCTTAGATGTGTGTTTTTATAGCCATAGAGAAGCTCCATCATCATTATTGGAAGCCCTCTCTTCCTAATTCTTGATTTGCCATTCTAGGGTTTGTGATGAATGTTAATTTGGGGGTTTTTGTGTTGTTGTGGACTTTGAGCTTGGAAAGGGTGCTTAGAGATTGATTAGCTTATTTGGAGCCAAGGCAAGTGGATGAATAGCTTTCTTGAATGAATTCATGTTTTAATAAGATTTTATGGATTTTTCACTATTCATCTTCTCTTATGTACCATGGTTGATAATGAGTTTTGATTTGTGCATCTTGTTAAGTTATTTCCTATTATTGGAACTTTTGAAGAATGTATATGCATTATGTTTGTAAAAGTTGGTTTTTGGATCATATGTGGTTTGTCATTAAGTTGGGAGCTTTTGCATTGAATGAGATTTATAAGGAGATGGATGTGATTTTTGGGTTTTAATGGATGGTTGTTGGAGGATTTAATGTGGATGAAGTGGGTGGTAGGACAGCCATAAATATGGTATTAATGGTAGGCTTGAATGGGGTTTTAAGTTGACGAGAAGTTGAGGTTCGGACTGCTGAAATGGAGAGTTTCTGAAGCAGTTCGCTCGAGTGAACCTCTATTCGCTCAAGCGAACCCTTCACAGAACCTCTATCGCTTGAGCCAATCTCTCCCGTCGCTCGAGCCTTCCTGTTCCGGAGCAGTTCGCTCGAGCGAACTTATACTCGCTCGAACAAACCCCTCACAGAAACTTGGTCGCTCGAGCCTCCCTCCTTCTTCGCTAGACCTCTCCTGACCCAGAGTAGTTCGCTCGAGGGAACCCCTCACAGAATTATGTTCGCTCGAGCCTCCCCATCCCTCGCTTGAGCCCTCCTGACTGGAACCAGTCCGCTCGAGCGAACCTCCTGTCCGCTCGAGCGAACTGTACAGAATTCCTGGGTCTTTTCCATTGTTTTCGGATATGATGTTCTAAGACTTTGATGGGTTGTTTTGATGCCCTACCACCTTGGAAAGACGTAGGGGATGATATAAGGAGATTGACTTGGAGAGAAACCCCACTTTGGAAATATATTGAGTATTGTGGATTTACCAAGCTGTATAAGGAAACTTAGGATGTCTATCATCATTCGAGTACCATACCAAGAGCATTAATAGACATACAAGGTCCTTATACATATTATGTAAATACGGAGGTCCCAATACATAGTCCGTAATTGTATAAGGATTCATTGCACTGTTTTACTCAGATTATACTTGTCCTAACCCGATTTTTCCTGATATCACTGGTTTCATCTCAAACTATGATTTATACACCTGACATGTCCTGCCAGCCTCGTTTATACATGAAAAGATAATGACATGAAATGTGTACCTATGAGCACCATGCCCCGCCTGCTTGAGAGTTTTTACACGGATATAGTTTTGTGCATGTTTTGATTTCTCGTATAACCTATGAGTCGGCACCACTAAGCTTGGACGTCCTTGTCAGTCTGATCAACTGACTTGGGCCTCCCCCTCGTGCTCCCGCCAGTTGCAACTTGGATACTGTCCTGTCCCGTTACCCGGTTCCGCGGCCGTGGTCTTGTCTAGCTATATGTATATGTATATATTATTGGTTCTCGTCACTTCGCGTGTTCGAGCCCAACGCACTGAATGTGCTCTCATCACATTAGTGATGGAGAGGATTTAGCTTTAGTGTGGTTGCCATCTTGCTAGTTCCCTGTTCTTTGATATCATGCATGTTATATTTTATATATGCATTTTGACAAATGATATACCTTGTTTTATGGAAATACATGTTTGGACAGATTTCAATGTCTCTTAAGTTTTATCTTTCGATTTCTCTTATTGTATTATCTATTCACTCACCTACCAGACTGTTGTATCTGACCCATTTTTGTGGTGCTCAGGTCCAGTCCCCGTTATTGCCTTCGAGGAGGAGCCAGAGGAGGCGGTCGGTGAACTGCAGCGATTAGTGGAATGGCAAGCTGACATTGTCATTTAGACATTTGGTTTAGCTTCAAGTTACGAACACATTTTGGGGGATTATTGGTTTACTTCTGATTTATGTTTTGGTTGTATTGGCCTTTGTTGGCTATTATTTTTGGGGATGTTAAATTAACTGATCTTTTGTTTAAACTTATAACTTTATATTTTAGGAATGCCAATGAGATCATTGCTCACTCTGACATCATGTCAGTTACATACATTTATCAGTCTTGTATCGTGGAATGAATTACGAATTTGATTTGCTACACGCTTCCGCACCAATGTAAATGTTTTGTGAGTGTCTGTGAAATCCGGGAAATTAAGTAAAAGTACGATCAATGTTAAAGGTAGTTTATCCCCACTCGCGGGCCCGGATCTCGGTCCAGGGTCGCGACAGTAGAAATTAATGTGATTTGAGGGTTTTTGGTGGAAGGTTGTTGGGAGGATTTAATGGTGGTTTGAGTAAGTGGAAGTGACATAAATATTATGTCAAGTAGCTTCAAAGGGGTTTAGCAGAGAAGAGAAGAAGAGGCCAAAAGTGCTGAATCGGGAAGTTTCTAAAGCAGTTCGCTCGAGCGAACCCCTTACAGAAACTGGGTAGCTCGAGCCAACCTTCCAGTTAGCTCAAGCTAACCCTCACAGAAGCCAGATCGCTCGAGCGACCTATTGTACGCTTGAGCGGACCCCTTCCAGAGGATGGATCGCTCGAGCCACCTTCCCATTTGCTCGAGCCCACCTGACTCGAACCAGTTCGCTTGAGCAAGCTTGTGTCCGCTCGAGCGAGCCCTCCTAGAAAGCCCTTCGCTCGAGCGAGCTTCTAGTCCATTCAAGCAAACTGTGCAGAATTCTTGGACCTTCCCTAATGTTTTCAGAAAGGGTGTTTTAAGGTTCGATTGGGTTGGTTAGAAACCCTAACGCCTTGGGAAGTCCTAGGGGATGACATATGGAGATTGATAGAGAAATAACCCCATTCCGGAAATGTATTGAGGATTTTGGACTTATCAATTGTATAAGGATCTTGGAATGTCTTTTATCTTCTGGAGTACGATGCCAAGAGCAAAACTCGACATACAAGGCCCTTATACACATTGGCTAAATCCTGAAGCCTCAATATATGGTCCGTAATTATACAAAGATTCATTGTGTTGTTTTACTCAGATTATACTTGTTCTATCCCGATTTCACTCAAGATTGCCAGTTTTGCCTCAAACTATTGATTTAGGCATTTGACATGTTCTGCCAGCCCCGAACACGCATGATAAACTACTGATTGAAACAAGTGGCTATGAGCACCATGTCCCGCCTGCCTGGGTGTTGTACACCAATATAGATATGTGCCTGCCTGGGTGTTGTACACCAATATAGATATGTATATGCTTTGACTTTCATGTGACCTATGTGTTGACACCACTAAGCTTGGATATCCTTGTCAGTTTGATCCACTGACTTGGGCCTCCCCTTTTTTGCTTTTGCCAGCTGCAGTCTGGATCTTATCCTGCCCCGTTACCCGGTTCCGCGGCCGTGGTCTTGTCTAGCTATATGTGTATATATATAATGTTGGTTCTCATCACTTCGTGTGTCCGAGACCAACGCACTGAATGTGCTCTCATCACACTAGTGATGGAGGATTTAGCTTTAATATGGTTGCATCTTGCTAGTTCCTGTCCCTTGTTACCCTACATGTTTTATATTGCATATGTGCTTTAAACAAATAATGCATAATGTTTTATGGAAACTATTGCTTTGACAGGTTTTCAATGTGTTTCTAAAATATGCTTTGAATTTCCTTATTGTTATATCTATTCACCCACCTGCCAGACCGTCGTGTCTGACCCATTCTTGTGGTACTCAGGTCTAGACCCCGTTGCCTTTGAGAAGGAGCCGAAGGAGGCGGCTGGTGAGCCGCAACGTGTAGGCGAATGGAAAGCTGACAATGTCATTTAGACATTGGGGCAAACTCTGAGTTATGAAAAATTTTGGGGGTTTATTGATTAACACATTTTGGAAGATTCCTTTGGGTTGTACTGGCCTTTGTTAGGCATTATTTTTGGGGAATGTTAATTTAACCAACTTTTGTATAAACATTTAACTTTATATTGGGAATGCCATACTGAATATTGCTCACTCTGATATCATATTATTTATATGGATGTTATCGTCTTATCTTGGAATGAGTTACCGGTTTGATTTGCTACACACTTCCACAATCCTTTGAAAGTAAATGACTTATGTGCACGTGAGATATCATCACCGCGGAACCCTGTGGGAAATTAAATGAATGTATGTGTCTTTGTGATCATCATAATTACCATACACTCACCACCTAGCTCGCCGATCCCAGATTAGGTGTGCTAAACCGGTTCGGGGTTGCAACAATTTTAAAATCTCATTTCTTCAAACATGTTAGCATCGAGTCAACCCTAGTTCTCCATGACGAAGTTTCCCTCTCAAAATCATGTTTTCAAGCTTTTTTTATCAGGGAAAGTCCGGTCAGCTATCGGTCATATGCTGGTTAGCTGTCGGTCGACTGAACTTCTGTTTGGTGAACTGACAAGCATATTTTGGTCCGCAAATTTAAAAATATATGACCGTTGAGTCCGGTTAACCTAACTCCATATGTCGGTTAACCGACAATAGAGCCGTTGGAGACATTTTTTCCTTATAAAAAGAACCATTCCTTGGGATTTGTGCAAACACTTTTGAGACTTTTGAGGGTCAAGGAAGGTGGGACATCCATGCTAGGCTAGAGGGAAGGTAGGAGGGCAAATCAATCATTTCAAACCTTTGATTCTTCAATGGGTTTGCTTCTCTTAACTTATTTTATTCATGCTTGTCTTTAAATCTTTGACTTCTTCAAATGGCATGATTAAAGTGTTCAAAGTGTTCAAATGCTGATTGTTTAAACATGCTTTGACTTTAAAATATGTTTATCATTTTAAACGTCATCATTTGAATAATATTTCACATGTTAGTCATTTAATGTTTCTTTAAAACAAACTTGCTAGTTTCATGTTAGACTTTTCAAGTTTGTCATCATCTCAAAAACATGTGTGAATTACTTAGTTACTCTATCTCACATTTGCATCATTTATGAGCATTGAATTTCAAAAGAGATAGAGGAAGTCTTTATGGCATATGTATCTCATATAAATCTTTGCATTCTTCATGCATATGTTTTAGATAGGATTTCACTTTCATTATCAGCCTATGTTAAGAGGCATCAATGTGTATTCACTTGCATCTCATCTTATGCTTGTTTAGGCATAGTTTATTGAGATAAAAACTTATGTTGTAAAGGTTAATACACAGCCTATTGAAAGGCATATGAGATTGTAAAAGGTTATTGCTTAGTCTTGTGTAAAAGCATATGTGGTTGTAAGGTTGGAGGTTAACCTAAACCTTAAGTTGATAGTGGAAATACCGGTAGGGAAATCGGGAGTGGATGTAGGCTTGTTTGGCCGAACCACTATAAATTTGCTTGTTATGGTGATTAATGTTTATTTGTGTGGATGATGTGCTTATAATCAATGTTTCTTTTTAAAATGTCTATCTTGAATGATTAGTTGGTTTCTTTACTCGTTATTAGAAACATCACTTATAAACAAGATGTAAATCTTCAAAGCATAATTGACATAGGTTTTAAGAAGAATTGGTCTAGGTTTTTGAGCTCACCCTATTCACCCCCCTCTAGGGTTATTTTGGACTTTCAACAGGTGGAAACATTAACAAGGTAGGTGGGCATTTAATGTGGTTGGTGGGGTAGTTGTGATATTTTGCAAAGCTTGGGTGTGAGTTTGTTACTATTCTAGCTGAACTTGGGACTTACTAACAAAGATCTCTGGGACCTCGGACGCATCAGGTCAAAGAAGAAGAATTGTAGGTCTCGGGAAGAGCTTTCCAACAAGCTAAGAATCAGAATTTTCAAAGATCGGTGGTAGAATCTGTTATTTTCCAAACTTCGATAAATACCTCGAAAAGTGTGTCGAGGGTCAAATTGGACTTTCTAGACCTCGGATGAGTTTGGACTGAACATGAAAGTTGTTAGACATGTCAAGACCTAACTTTTGAGCTCAAGAAACAATTTTTATAAAATTTCCATAATACCCTGAAAAACCTCAGAATTCTAACTTAACCCGGAAAAAAGTCGAATTCTCACAAAACTCTCCGGAACTAATCCCAAGAGCCTATCGATTAACCTCTAATCAAGAATCGTAGCCACTAAACATAATTAATTAGCGTTAATCAAAGTAATTAATAATCGGGTTCTTACATTTTTGAAAAATAAATTCTCCATAGATCTTTAAGTTATACCTTTTCAAATGGAAAACTATTTTGATCAACTTGTATGTCTTTCCAAATAAGTTAATTCATTTAAAATGTAAGTTGAAAAATGATTTAGGCGTCATTGTTACATTCTTTGATAAAAAAGAGGATCGAAATTGATTTTCATTCTTTGCTTACTAAGTTAGAATTTTGAAATGAAAATTCAATTCTTTGATATTGAGATTCAATTGGTTAGGACCTTATAGCTATATTTTTTTTAATTATATGTGTTTTGGATAAATTCATTTTCCAATTGACATCAAGTTTGACTAGGTTTTAAATCAATTTCTATGAACACTTATAGTTATATTCTTTAAATTACAAATTGAAAATTGATAATGTGTTATCTTCAAAATCATTCTCTTTGTGCCCATTTTTGGATCTTGTTTATTGACATGATTTGAAGATTGTATGAATGGAGATGCTCTAAAGCTTCAATAGTTATATCTATCAAAGCATGTTCCACGAACTCATTTCCTTATGTGTATGGTTATATCATCCTAGATGGAAATGAATACTATTATAAAGCATTTGCATTTTTTCTCAACTAAGTTACATTCTTTCAAATGCAAAATGGCTTTGATTTGTGTCTTACATTGTTTGGATGGGAATGGTGTTATTGATTTGCATGTTTTTGCCTAACTTTGTATTTGTCTTTTTATTAATGCAAATTGATGTTGTTTATGCTCTTTACAGTAAAATATTTTATTTTATTATCATTTGAACTTAATAAGTACATATGTGATTTTGTGTACTAAGTGTCACGACCCTGAACAGGGTTAAGGCACCCAATCCGGGCCCGCGATGGTTAAGAGATGATTGTATGATGATTACAATGATATACACATTTAATTTCCCACAGGTTTCCGCAATGAGGATTTCACACACACTCTCTGATCATACACGTTAGTGCGGAAGCGTGTAGCAAACCAAATTTGTAATCCATTCCACATTTCAAAACAGATAAAATATATATAGGCAACATGGCGTCAAAGTGAGCAATGACTCCTTTGGCATTCCCAAAATATAATGTTAGAAGTTTATACAAAATGTAAGTTCATTGAACGTTCCCAAAAATAATGACCAACAAAGGTCAGTACAACCAAAAGAACATTCCCCAAAATATGTCAATCTAAAACTCCCAAAATGTACGCATCTCAAAGCTCGACCCAATGTCTAGATGACATTTTCAGCTTATCATTCGATTACATTGGGCTCACCGGACACCTCCTTCAGCTCCTCCTCAAAGGCAACGGGGTCAGGATCTGAGTACCACAAAAATTGGTCAAACACGACGGTTTGGTAGGTGGGTGAATAGATATACAAATAAACAAAAGTACAAAGCATATTTAGGAACATGTTGATAATTTGTCAAAGTAATAATTTTCCATGAAACAGGATGCATTCTTTATTTAAAGCACATATGCAATATAAAATATGTGGGGTAATCTGAAGGTTTGAATCAACCTACTAATTTAATCGTTAACTCAGGCTAAGGTCCTTTCTCAGATTATTATATGCAATTTAAAATAAGAAAAAATTCAATCACACACAAAGAGAAGAGGCACATGAACTTTTACGTGGAAAACCCTTCTCGGGAAAAAACCACAGGTGGCACATGCCACAGAAAGCAATGCACTATGTAAACAAAGATTACAAATAACTCACCAGACCTTTGACCAAGTTGAAACTCAACCTAAAGGACTGTGAAGTACTCGTCGACGACCCGCCGTTTATCTTCCACGTGCTTTGCTTGAAAACCACCTTGAATGCCCCTTCAAGGTGCTTGAAAGAAGGATGAGAAGAAATAAAGCTTCAAAGCAGTCTCCTTTGCAAGATTTACCCACAAAACTCTCTTTGAATGAATACTCAAAGTTTGAGAAATTTAGATTGCTCAATCTCTACACAACTGTGGTTGCAAGGGGTCTTTTAAATAGCCCAAGGTTCGTGCACAATGCCTTTGAGGTGAACAAGACTCTCAGTTGAAGTAGAAATGCAACAGCATAACAGAGTCCTGAATCGGACATAATTTCTCAGCTCGCTATAGCGAGCTCAGTTTCTGTATCAACATTGATTTCATGCTGACGCTCGCTAGAGCGAGATCCAGTCTCGCTACAGCGAGACTAGGTACTGTATAGGCATGACAGGGTGCGAAATACAACTCCATGAGGGCTCTTCTAGTGTCTTCAAACTGTACTAGAAGTCTTCAAAGCTATTTTGAGGTGTCGATAAAGGTCTTTTGCTGTCACATGAAATACCTCAAAGTCCTTTTCTAAAATAAAGAAAATACAACTCAATAAGGACATGAGTTTTGTTCAAACTAGGAGAATTAGCCAATCTAAAAACTAATAATCTCCCCCTTTGGCAATTCGTGAACAAAACTCCTAACAACAAACTAGATCTTCTGAAACACAAAAAGATAACCCAGGATGACTAAAAGAACACTTCAGCTTGGAAGAAAAACCTGCACAGGACAAACCTTGGCAAAGATCTATAAAATCACAGAAATGATAATTAAGAAAAAGTCAATAAAGAAAGTCATTGGTCATAGATCTAGCTCTAGACAATTGCTACAAAAATACTACTAATACTACTCCCCCTTTTTGTCACAGAATTGACAAAGGACGAAAGAGAGAGAGAGTAAAACTACAAAGAAGAGAGCAAAAGCATTGAACCTATAACAAAATGCAGCCAAAACAGGTAGGAAAAATAAAAAGATCAGCTACATGCAGCAGCATCAGGGATGACGAGATTGAGTAAACATGTCATTGAGGAGATTCCGAAGATCAACAAAGCCAATAGTAACCTTGTCCTCCAACTGTTCAATCTGGAGAGATTGATCATAAACGGCATGTTCGACGGCAAGTAGTCGATTTTCAATCGAGTCGTCATCATTCTCTTCGACTGAGACGCGGGCTGGCTCCCCCTAAAGTCGATTGAGGACATGAGATTCAGACGTGGCTTTAGTCCGACAATCAATCTTCTGCCTTTTAGCAATTGGTAGTTCATGTGGATGTACGGGACAACCGGCTTCAATCAGAAGTTTACAAATCAGAGCCCCAAACAGGAGGGTGAGTTTTCGAGTCTCATCAAAAATGCGCAACATAGAGTTGAAAATGGTTAGTGCAACATCAACAGAAGTACTGGTGCTCAAGTAAAAGAGAAAAGCAGCTTGAGAAAACAAGAGATCAGAGGAATGTCCACTAGGCTCAATGTTATTGCAGACAAGAGTATTGGGCATCCGAAAATCAGTGGTGAGACCTGAAATCTTCAAAACAGGAGAATGCCATTCAGTTGGTTCACCACATAACACAGTGGCCACTTCATCAGCTTGTAACTCAACATTATCCGAATTGGGAAAAGGATAGGATGGATTAGCCGGTCTACGCAATTTAAGCAACTTAGAAATTCTGTTTGCATCCACAGATAGCAGCATTCCCCTGAAGTAAGTTTGGAACCCAGTAACTGTCACTTCAAATATGCTGCAGTAAAACTCACGGACCCAATCCTCAAAACATTCATTATCCAGATTGATCAAGACCATGAGGCGGTTAAGATGAATCCATTGCAAGAATTGTGTAAGAAAGAAATCAAAGGCCACAACAATTCTCTCAAAGATGACGGTCTTTGGAGCCATTCTATGCTTGAGAAAGACACAGAGTGAAAACCAATTACAATGTAGTAGGAGAACTCTTTGAGACAATTTGTCAAACAGTTTGAGTGCAGAAAATGGCGCATGCAATGTCAACCAGATAGAGATCCTACTAAAACATCCCAAAGATCATACACCGTAGAGAGAATGACCACAGTACACATTTCCCATGAATAAAAAATCAACAACAATTACCAAAGAGCATGCTTACAACAACATCACCAAAATGCACCATAGTAAAAAGAAACAACCAACTAACAAGAAATAGGTGCAACCAACTGACAAGATTACCTCTTCCAAACCAACATTGTAAAAAGAAATGCCAGGGACACATCATAGAGAAGAATCCAAGCATCCCACATCCAACTCATAGTAATATAGGCAAAAAAATAAAATAAAAATACAAACCCATGAGAAAGGAGAGAGAAGGCCATACCCGTTGATTGGGTGACGAGAAAGAAGAAGAATGAGTCAGGGGTAGTGCGTGAATGGAAGGAGAGGAGAAGTGGAGAGATAAAAAGTAGAAGAAAGAAATGCCCTAAGATGGAGAAAAAACCACCCAAACGAAAGAAGGAGTTTGAAAGAAAAGAGAAAGTGACACAAAATGAGGATTTAAAACAAGTCAGTTCTTCCTAGAGTGAGAACATACCTCGCTCGAGCGAGAGTGTGTTCTGGAAAATGGGCACAAACAAACTGAACAGTCTCGCTAGAGTGAGGACTAACCTCGCTCGAGCGAGACAAGGTTCTGGAAACGGGCTGAAAAACTATTGGCCAGCCTCGTTAGAGCGAGAACAAACCTCGCTCGAGCGAGACTAGTTTCTGGAAACAGGCGCAGATACTAAGGGGAAGTCCTCCTCTTTCTTTTTCTTTTTTTTTCTTTTTTTTTTAAGATAAGAGCTAACATAAAAAAAAAAAAACGTGTATTCCATCTACGAAAATATGTACAGATAAGCGCAAAGGTACACAATTCAACCGAAATCAAGTGTTTGTGTGTGAAATATGAAATGCTCCCCCTTAATCAAGACAAGATTTGAAAACTGAATGATGAAAAACTAGGGAGCAAACTCAGTAAGTAATCGAAACAGTTCAAAATCCAACTTCTCACTGCTACATCATTATTCTTTCACCCTTTTTTTTTAAAAATAAGCTCTGGATTTTGTAATGAACTTTTCGGCATAAAATTATGCGCAAGTTCAAGTGCTCATAATTTGCAGAGATTTCTGAACCCTATAGGATACAATTCCATTGTGTCGGTCTACAGAAATCTCTACGCACTGTTGCACGAGTGACAAAGCCAAACTAGAAGCCTGAGAATCCTTAGTCAAGATCAATAGAGAACCTTCATAGTGCAAAAATGATAACAGTGAACTATGCACACACCACTAGCTAAATCACATGCAGAAAATAATCATAGATGGAAGTGAAAATGTGCATGTGCTAGTGATAAATAAAAATTAAGGAAAGGAGGAAATCCCCAAAGACTTGCGAAGGGATTCAAAACGATTGGGTTCCAGAGGTTTGGTAAAGATATTGGCCAATTGATGTTCAGTTGAAACTTTATCAAGAACAATGATCTCTCTTCAACCAACTCACGGATAAAGTGATGCCTAATATCAATGTGTTTGTTCCGGGAATGCTGGACTGGATTTTTGGATATGTCAATGGCACTTCGATTGTCGCAATAAACAGTCATTGTATCTTGATCAATCCCATAATCTGCCAACATTTGTTTCGTCCAAAGAAGTTGAGTGCAATAACTTCGAGCAACGATATATTCGGCTTCGGCAGTGGACAAAGAAGTCGAAGTTTGCTTTTTGCTGTGCCAAGCGACCAAATTGTTTCCAATGAAGAAGCACCCTCCAGTAGTACTTTTCCTATCATCAGCACAGCCTGCCCAATCTACATCTGAGTACCCAACCAAAGTGGTATTGGTATCTTTGCTTAGCCAAATACCAAAGTCAACAGTTTCACTCACATATTTCATGATACGTTTCACCGAATGAATGTGAGATTCTTTCGGTTTAGACTGATAACGAGCACAAACACCAACGCTGTAAACAATATCGGGTCTACTAGTAGTGAGATAAAGTAGACTCTCAATCATGCTTCGATACAAAATTTCATTCACATCTTTCCCATTTAAATCAATGCTCAATTTAACAGATTGACTCATTGGAGTTATCGAATGTTTAGCAGTTTTCAGTCCAAATTTTCCCAAAAGTTTTCGAGCATATTTTGATTGAGAAACAAATATACCATTGTCATACTGTTTGATCTGTAAACCAAGGAAAAAAGTGAGTTCTCCAACCATACTCATTTCAAATTCAGTAGACATGCTTTTGGAAAACTGGTCAACTAACTTGGATGAGGTAAAACCGAAGACAATATCATCCACATAGATTTGAGAAATTAATATGTTATGAGAGTCTTCTTTAATAAACAATGTCTTGTCTACACTCCCTTGTTTGAAACCATTATCCAACAAGAAAACCGTAAGTCTCTCATACCAAGCACGAGGACCCGTATAGAGCTTTTTTCAGTTTAAACACATGATCCGGGTAGTGAGGATCTTGAAATCCTTTGGGCTGTTCAACGTAGACTTCCTCGTTCAGATACCCATTCAAAAATGCACTTTTAACATCCATCTGATATAACTTGATATCAAGAAAGCAAGCAATGGCTAGTAACAACCGGATGGATTCCAGTCAAGCAACCGGGGCAAATGTTTCATCAAAATCGATGCCTTCGATTTGTGTATACCCTTGAGCTACTAGTCGAGCCTTGTTTCTTATGTCCTGCCCCAGTTCGTCGGTCTTATTCTTATATATCCACTTAGTGCCGATGACATTTATGTGACTAGGGCGAGGAACTAAGTCCCACACAGTTTCTCTCAAACTGTTCTAGTTCCTCATGCATTGCATTAATCCAACAATCATCAAGAAGAGCTTCTTTTATGTTTTTTGGTTCAATAGAGGACATATAGCAGAAATTATGTAATTCCCAAATTCCGAATACCGAAGATAACGCTAAGGTACCCGAAGTTGGCGCGCTACTTCCCGGAAAAATCGAGAACTTCCAAGATTGTAGTCCGCAGTGAGGTCAAATTTTAAAACTTTTTAAACAACATCATAATCAACAGTTGAGATGCGGAAACGGAATAAAAGATAGCGGAAGCAATAGTATCATGTATATATATCAGATGTAAAAGTATGGAAGCCTGTTAGTGATCTCAAAGTGTAAATATTAAAGTGTTTATACATATCAACTATCTACCCATGTCTCACTACAAAAATGCTCTCAAACCCAAAATAATCTGCACTCAACCCTCCTGTGCATGTTCTCTATCCTCCGGCTCGACCCCTTGGTCAGCCAGTCCCCATCTGTAGTCACCAACTACGGGCGCCTCGTGGATCGCGTC
Source organism: Persea americana (assembly GCA_029852735.1). Classification (NCBI taxonomy): domain Eukaryota; kingdom Viridiplantae; phylum Streptophyta; class Magnoliopsida; order Laurales; family Lauraceae; genus Persea; species Persea americana. Next base: position 51,315,130 of record CM056810.1, on the reverse strand, counting down.
ACCCGCGAGATCATAGTCTGGACCTAAGCACCAAAGATGGGTCAGATTTAAAGATCTGGCAAGGCACCATATGCAGATAACACCAGATGTACACAACAAAAGAGAGTAATGACAGGTACATAATCATATGAGTAAACAAGGTACATAATCTACGCAGTTGAGCAGCAATAGCAGTTTAGAGACAGAAAGATAAAGTATCTAATCTAAACAGACAACAAGAGACACATTCACACAAGCTAGATACACAGCGGGATATTATGCCGCGGCCCTCCCGTACTGTAAACATCCCATATCATAAACAGTTTGCGGTGGGGAAAAGGTAATAACCATGTAAGGGATGACGGCCCTGATAATATTCATAACATACAATATACATAACACCGATCACACCCTTTATCGCACCAATCACACCCCTTTATCTCACCGATCACACCCTTTATCAGATTAACCTGGACGCGGTATCACACCGTCCGTCTAATCACAGATCATCATGATAGCTCTAAGTAACCAGAACACAGCTCCTACCAGAGATGATCAGTCAACTGGCTGAGCTTAGAACAATTGAGTGAATGTTCAGTGCCGACTCGGGAACTAAGTACGGGTCTGTATCTGTCTAGGCTTAACTTGCGTGAGCAAAGTCCTACGCAGGTCTCTAAGAGGTTAAGGTACAACATGGAACACAGTCTAACAACAAGTCCAAGTCCAACAATATTGGATCTACTCCAAGGCTCACAATCGTGGCCTGAGGTAACACAAGTACCATTCCGTGTCCATTCCACAAGTCATCACCCTATGCTCATACACAATGAGCTAACTAACCATTTATCCTAAACCTCTTCGTACTATGGTTCCACATTCCCAATCTTAGGCCGTATGAGGACCCACTTAGACACAGACACGGGTCAATTATCTTCAAACACAGCTTAGGGTCACCTCTAAGAAATCCTAGGTTCAGGTCCTCCAATTTCCATTAATTAATATGTTTAAGACAACAACAAGGATAAGAGAGAATAACAACTCATGAAAACCTTAGAAACAGGGAATCAAGTGGAAATAGGCAAAGGACCAGTCCTAGGTAGTGGTCCACACTTGGTTCAGGCCTCATCACATGATTGGATCCCCAACTGTAGCCTCGGGTGTCCAAAATGATAAATCTGGTGCTCCTGAGGTTGTGGACACCATGGACTACAGTTAAGGTTCGAGTCAATGATGATTCGAATCCTAAAACCTTAATTGGTGGACCTCACGAATCAACGCTGAGCCATGCCATTGATTTGTGTGTGGCACACTTGATGGAAAGTCATTTGAATGGTCAATAGGCCCCACATATGATCAAACATCAAACTCCACAGAATTCTAAAATTCACTGATCTCAGTTTGCCCGATCGACATCACACCCTGGGATGTTGACCGGGTGAACTGGATGTTGACCTCCTGATGAGTTCACGAAAGATACACTTTTATAGCATTATTTTATGAGTTTTCAAAGATAAAAGAACTGAAAACACTATTTTTAGCATAAAAATCATAAAGTTCATCCCCATCATCTTTGCTCATATCTTTCCATTATAGATGGTCATTTGTATGCATTTATATGAGTTCCAATGGCTTCCATACTCTCAATTATATTAATTTCTCTTTGTAGGTGTTAATTGAAGATTAATTTGAAGATTAAAGTTGAGATTAAAGAATTAAAAAGAGTTAGGAAAAGTTTGGAAGGCAATTGGATGAAGAAATGACAAAGTTAGGCCAATAATAAGAAGGAACATGATAGACCTGGGTTGGTATTTTGACCATATCTTTTTACTCGGGTGTCCAATTGAGGTGATCTCAGAAGCATTGGAAAGCTTGTTTAAAGATCTACAAATCATATTTCACAATATTTTTCTCAATTTAGACGTTTTGGGGGTCAAAATCGTACATCAATCCAGAGACTATTTTCTAATACGGGAATCACATACATATGTTCATATTTCCATTCTTGTGAAGTCCCACATTGGAAAGAAACCAAAAGAGAGCAAGACAAATGTTTCTATATAAAGAAGGGAGCTCTAGGCATTAGGGACACAAGCAAGGAGAGCCTCCTCCTCTTTACTTAAGCTATTCATGTAATTGAGAGCAAATTGTAGAGAGAAAGTGAGGAAAGCCTTGTAAAATTAAAGATTTGGAATGAAATTGAAAGCTTCTTCTCCAATGGGTGGCTAATTCCTTTAATTGGATCTTCTAAGTGAAGCTAAGTTGATCATATTCCTTTTGCTTATGCTCTTTCTTTTAAATTCCCTTGTTTATGTGCTTAATATGTTAGAGTAGATTTTTCTTCATTGCATTGTGCAACCTTCCATGCTTAGTTTCTTTATTAGCATTCTTTTTACTATCTATGCTTAGGTTTGATAAATCATGCTTAGGAGTTAATATCTTTTGATGGTTTATGCTTACTTTTGATAGATAGTCATTAGGAATCTTTTCTTTTATGAAGGGAAGAAAATCTTAGCTATTAGATTGTTAATTTCTATCTTAGAGCTTTAAAGTTATATTTTCCAAATCTAAGCATTGATTTGTAATTAGATTTGAGTATTGTTTTTTGGGAAATGAGAAAAGCATAAGTATTGGATTAGTGTCACTTAGTGGATTCTAGATGATTCAATCTATCCATTAGTATTGTTTGTTGTTTATTTTACTTACTTTAGTTTGATTCTATTCACACTCCCACACACTTATTCACTAGTTCTAATTTTCACACTCCATTTCTCTATTATTCACACCATCAATTCCATATTTGATTTTACACCACTTTAGCATATTTCTTTATCTCCATCCACTCATTTTCTATATTTCGCTTGTTATTTTCACACACTTATTCATTTGATCTATCTAACATTTCTCCATTGTTTTTGTATTAACCTTGTTATTTTTCTTTTGTCATTAACTTTGTTACTAACATTGCTCTTGGTTTGTTCTCATTTTCTTTACTAACTTCTCTTTGTTATCTAGTTATAGATTTCTTTTAGTTTGCATTTTTTATTTTCCTTGTTATTATCTAGTTTCTTGTTTCCATTGTTATTTTCATTTGAATTTGTTAGCTATATTTGAGTTGATACTCCTTTTCGTAGATCATTGTTATTTTCTTTGTAACGATCCTCGTGGGAACGATATTCGGACTTCCATAGTCTGTATTACTTGAGACAACCGTATACTTGCGGGAAAATACGCATCACCTCCCAGGTCGACATCCTGCAGTGTCCCTGGTCGACATCATGGCCGTGATGTCGACCGGGTCCGCTGAGACCTGGTGTCAAGCACCTGGGGGGTTCTGCAGGAAATCTAGTGTATCCGGTCGACATCATGGTCGTGATGTCGACCGGGTACATAGCATTTCTGCTCTATTTTGAAAATCCAGGTTTCAGCTATTTCTGTATTTTCCTGTGTGCCCGGTCGACCGAGACAGGGTTCGGTCGACTGGGTACACTGTCTGTGCACAGTTCCAGGAAATAACTGAGACTTGCATTTTTAGCCATTTTAATGTTCCCAGTCGACCGAGAAAGGGTCCGGTCGACCGGGTACACGCAGATTACAGAATTCTGGATTTCTGGGATTTTTCCCATTTCAATCCAATTTCCATTCAAAACATTCCAAATCTCCTCCATACATCATATAAACAAGAACAATCACGAAAACACTCCAATAATCTCCATCTACCGTCCACTTGGGCCATTGATCTTCCAAATGGAGAAACCCATCCATCAATGGCCATTTTCACCAAGAAAACAAACTCAAGAGAGAATCTAAACATGGATTATCATCTACTAGAACTACAATTACAGAGACAAGAAAGAAAAGCATGCATCTAATGAAATTGCACAAGGTACTTGCCTTAGAGTAGAAGAAATGGAAATTGAGGTGAGAGAGAAGAGAATCCAAGCCTCTATGTGTGTTGTGGCTAAAATTGGGATAGTCTCTAGCCTCCTTGTGCTGGGATTTGGGGAAATTAGGGTAGCTTGGGGAAGAAGAGAGAGATGAGAGGCACTTAGGGTTTTGAGAAATGTTGCAATAGTTTAGGTTTTATAACTTAGGGTTTTAGGCTAATTACCTAAAGGGCATTTTGGTTCTAAATGGACATAACATGGGGCCATGGGCATTTGGGTAAATTGGTGGGTTCTAGAAGGTTCCAACACTCAAGCCCTTCCCATTAGTGCTAATGCTAATTAGAACCTAACCTAATCCAATCTATTAAAATTAAACAAAAGCTATAATCTAAAACTTAGGAATATTATAAACTATACTACTAATTTCCTATTAAATAGCATATTAAAGTATAAAATACCCTATTAATTATTATTAAATTCAAACTGAGGGCCCACCAGGGGTGGGGCCTCACAAATTACTTACCTCATCGCATACCTGTTGTCTTGTTTTGAGAGGCTCCACTGCATCGCCAAGAACTTGAGAAATTTGATGACTTTTCATGACTTTTGGAACGAGTCGCGAGCTTTTTGATCCACTTTGTTCTTCAAATTGTTTGATGATGTTAGGCACCATAAGATCGGAGGATGGTATTTCAGGCTCATCACTTTTGTCTTTGGATTCAACATTAATTGAGTCATGCGATCCAAAGGTTGTGTCTATTTGTTTGCTTGTACTTGGATCAGCAACCTGATGAGAAACAAGAGAAATAATTAAATCTTCTTCATCATCAGAAAAATATTCTGAAATTCTTGCATCATCAACAACAACATTTACTGACTCCATAACAGAAGAGTTTCTAAAATTAAAAACTCTGTATGCTTTACTTGCCATAGAGTAACCAAGAAAGATGCCTTCGTTACTCTTGGAGTCAAATTTGCTTAAATGTTCCCTATCCTTCAGAATGTAACACTTACTACCAAATGTTCTGAAGTAGGCTTGCGAGCACTCCATATCTCATATGGGGTCATTTTCGTTCCAGACCGTAGGTAAACTCTATTGATGGTATGGACTGCTGTGTTTACCACTTCGGCCCAAAAACGATGAGGGATTTTTTTACTGTGAAGCATAACTCTTGCCATTTCTTACACAACCCTGTTTTTTCTCTCAACAACCCCATTCTGCTGCGGTGTTTTAGGAGCAAAAAATTCATGTTTGATACCGTACTTGGAACAAAAAGAATTGAAAGAGGAATTCTGAAATTCGGATCCATGATTTGAACGAATACGCACAACACTACCAAATACTTGTCCTTTTTCATTTATTAGTAAAGACCATAGATCAAGGAAAAGTTCAAAGGTCTCATATTTTTCTTTAAGAAATCTAACCCACATAAGCCGAGAAAATCATCAACGATTAGAAATATGTATTTCTTTCCGCCTATACTTTCAAATTTTGTAGGACCCATGAGATCTATATGCAGTAATTCAAGTGGCCTAGTGGTTGTTAAAGCATCAACTTTCTTATGTGAAGACCTTATTTGTTTGCCAATTTGACATGGACCACAAACAGTATTTGGAGCTTTTAAACGTTTAGGTAGTCCAAGTATGATTTCATTTTTCGCCAAGTTATCCTGGTCCTTGTGATTAACATGGCCTAAATGTTGATGCCACAAATCAATGTCACTACTTATGGTTGTGTGACATGTCTTGTTGCTTTTGGTGGCAACAACGTAATAATCGTCAGTGGTACACACTCCATGAAGAACAGTATAACCCTTTTTATCAACAATAACACAATTATGCAGAGAAAAGTGGACTTCATGGTGTGAATCACATAGTTGGCTGATGCTTAATAGATTTGCTTTCAGACCATTGACTATGAAAACATTTGAAAGAGTAAACATACCTGGTATTAAAATTGTACCTTTTCAAACTATGTTTGATTTGCTTCTATCACCAAATTTGACACTACCTTCATCATAGCTCTCTAGGGAGGTAAACAGAGACTTATCACTACTCATATGTCTTGAGCATCCACTATCCAAGTACCAAAAATGTGAATCTTTTGCAGTAAGTGTAGTTAGGACCACATTACATCGAAGATCAGATTTTCTAACCCAGACGGATTTAGTTTTGGGCTTTAAAGGAGATACAATGTTCTTCCTTTGCTGATATTGCCTTTGATTCCACATTTTATGACAATGTGGTTGAATGTGCCCTTTTATACCGCAAAAATGACAAACTAGGGTAGATCTTGAATTAGGCACACTCTTTATTCGTAATTGAGTTCCCATGTTTGGCATTTGGAGTAGCGAGAATACCAAAATATAAGGCTGGTCCTAAACAAAAACAGATTTACCTGTTTGCTTAGAGGTTGAAGATTCTGGATTGAATCCAAGTCCAGTTTTTTGTTTCTCACTTCTTTGTTGCATCAAAATTTCATCAAGAGTGATGGAGCCTTTATTCATCCTATCAAGTGAAGATTTGGCTGAAACTAATTCTGATAGTTCCATTCGAAGTTTCCTAGCCACATTGTTCTTTTCAGCGCGCAACAAATTGTACTCAGTTTGCAAAGAAAACAGTTCTTTTCTACCCTCCTCGAGCTGTGTAATAATCAGTTCTTTCTCTTTCCCTGCAGCAATAATAGAGTCAGATAAAATTGCACGTTGGGATTCTAACTGACTTACCTTGGCACAAGCATCGTCAAGTTCAGAAGAGAAGGTTAAACTTTGAGATTCTGAAACTTTTAGCCTGTGAGACAACTTGTCATTGATACGAGACAGACGCAATTAATATTTCAGAAGTTTTTTATAAGCAACTTCTATATCTTGATCTTCATCAGAAAGATCCTCACACTTTGACTCGTCATCTGACTTGGAATCCTTGTCAGATGACTCCTGCTTAAAAGATAGGTTAGTAGAGGACATAAAAGCAACAAATTTAGCAGATTCAAATTTTGACTCAGAGTCACTATTTTTAGTCTTAGAATCTTCTTCCCAAGAAACATTCAACGCCTTTCCTTTGTTTCTTTCCTGTCGATTTGCACATTTAGAAGCAGGGTGACCAAACCCTTGACATTCAAAGCATTGAGTGGGCTTATTTGTATTCTTAGAAGAAGTTTTATCATTCTTTGGGACAGACTTTGACTTGTTAAAACTCTTGTTCTTAGAAAACTCCTTGTTGAGGTTCTTTTTGTTGATATTCAGATATTTCTTGAATTTTTTGACAAATAGAGCCTCAAGTTCAACATCATCAAAATCATTTTCTGATTCATCATCATTAGTTTCCTTGGATGACATTAGTGCAATTCCCTTGGATTTCTTATCAGAATAGTGATTCGCTTCAAAGGTTTGTAAATTTCCAACCAGCTGTTCAACAGGGAGTTCATTGACGTTTGTATATTCCTCAATAGTAATCACTTTTCACTGAAATCTCTCGGGCAAAGACCGAAGAATTTTCTTTACCACTTTTTGGCCAGGAATGGGTTCTCCTAAGTTGAAACTTGAATTGACAATATGTCCCAGTTTGGCATAGTACTCATCAAAAGTTTCGTCGTCTTTCATACGCATAATCTCAAAGGTATTTGTCAAATTTTGAAGTTTAGTTTGCCTAACGATATTAGTGCCTTCATGCACAGTTCTTAAAAGATCCCAAGCCTCTTTCGCAGTGGCACAAGTAGAAATTCTGCGAAATTCAGAGTGGTTGATGCCATTATATATAGCATTCATGGCTCTATCATTCCAATGGGTTTGGGAATAGTTTTTCCATCAACTACAACAGTTGGAAATTTATAACCATTTAGGACTGTTTGCCAAACATCATGATCAAGAGATCTCAGAAATGCAGTCATTCTTACCTTTCAGTAAGCATAATTGCTACTACCCTCAAGCAAAGGAGGCTTGGTGGTAGAAGTGCCTTCCCAAGTGAATTCCATATAGTAAAACTGAGAAGATCACACTTTTTAAGTAGTGAACCCGCTCTGATACCACGTGAAGGTTTGAATCAACCTACTAATTTAAGCCTTAACTCAGGCTAAGGTCCTTTCTCAGATTATTATATGCAATTTAAAATAAGAAAAAATTCAATCACACACAAAGAGAAGAGGCACGGGAATTTTTACGTGGAAAACCCTTCTCAGGAAAAAACCACGGGTGGCACACGCCACAGAAAGTAATGCACTATGTAAACGAAGATTACAAATAACTCACAAGACCTTTAACCCAGTTGAAACTCAACCTAAAGCACTGTGAAGTACTCGTCGACGACCCGCCGTTTATCTTCCACGTGCTTTGCTTGAAACCCACCTTAAATGCCCCTTCAAGGTGCTTGAAAGAAGTAGGAGAAGAAATAAAGCTTCAGCGTAGTCTCCCTTGCAAGATTAACCCACAAAACTCTCTTTGAATGAATAATCAAAGTTTAAGAAATTTAGATTGCTCAATCTCTACACAACTGTGGTTGCAGGGGGTCTTTTAAATAGCCCAAGGTTCGTGCACAATGCCTTCAAGGTGAACAAGACTCTCAGTTGAAGTAGAAACGCAACAGTATAACAGAGTCCTGAACCGGACAGAATTTCTCGGCTCGCTATAGCGAGCTCAGATTCTGTATCAACATTGATTTCATGCTGAAGCTCGCTAGAGCGAGATTCAGTCTCGCTATAGCGAGACTAGGTACTGTATAGGCATAACAGGGTGCGAAATACAACTCCATGAGGGCTCTTCTAGTGTCTTCAAACTGTACTAGAAGTCTTCAAAGCTATTCTGAGGTGTCCATATAGGTCTTCTGCTGTCACATGAAATACCTCACAGTCCTTTTCTAAAATAAAGAAAATACAACTCAATAAGGACACGAGTTTTGTTTCAAACTAGGAGAATTAGCCAATCTAAAAACTAACATAATCAGGAATAGAAACTAATAAGATGGCAACCATACGTAAGCTAAATCGTCTATCACTAATGTGATGACAACACACTAAGGGCGTTGGTCTTAGACACACGAAGTGATGAGAAACAACTATATGCATATATACATATACTAAGCAAAACCACGGCCGCGGAACCGGGTGACAGAACAGAATTCAGGCTACAGCAGACAGAAGCTAAAAAGGGGGGGGGGGGGGGGGGAGAGACCCTAAGTCGGTGGATCAAACTGACAAGGTCGTCCAAGCTTAGTGGTGCCGACTCATAGGTCAAAACGCTTTCAAAACATATACATATCTAAAGAGGTGTAAAACACCCAAAACAGACTGAACAACAAATGCTCATGAGCACATTCATTGTAATAATATCTTATCGAAATACACAAGGCTGATCAAAAGTTCAAAATACGGATTTCAGTAGTCAAAAGTGGCATTTGCATTAACACAAGACAACTGTCTGAAACAAATGAAATTCAAATAAAAACTAACTCGATGGATCTCTGCGTAAATCCGGACCATGTATCGAGGTTTCAAGATTTGAACAATATTTATAAGGGTCTCGTATGTTGGTTTAGTCATTCACTTAGTACTCCTTAAGATTTGGAGACATTCCGAGATCCCTATACAATTTATAAGTCCCAAAATACTCAATGCATTTTTAGGATGGGATACTTTCTAAATCAAACTCCTTATGTCATCCCCTAGGTCTTCCCAAGGCGTTAAGACATCACAACAATCCAACCAGAGCTTAAAACATCCTTCTTGAAAACACTAGGAAAGACCTAGGAATTCTGCATAGTTCTCTCGAATGGACTAAAAGTTAGCTCGAGCGAAGGGCTTTCTAGGAGGGTTCGCTCAAGCGGACATGGGTTCGCTCGAGGGTACTAGTCCAAGTCAGGAAGGCTCGAGCGAAGGGAAAGGTTGGCTCGAGCGGTCTAGGTTCTGTGAGGGGTTTGCTCGAGCAAACTGGTTCGAGTCAGGAGGGTTCGAGCGAAATGAAAGGTAGATCGAGCGAATTAGCTTCTGTGAGGGGTTCGCTCGAGCGAATTAGGGTTTGCTCGAGCGAACTGCTTCAAAAAGCTGTCCATGAAGCATTCCGAGCCTCATCTTCTTTTCTCTTTTAGCTTCCTTTGAAGAAACCAATTGACAACATTTATGGCACTACCTTGCCCCCTCCTTACTACCTTTACTCCTCCAACAACCATCCACCAAAACATCATCCACATTGATTCCAACCTCATTTAATGCAAGACACAACCATCATTAAAGAAGAACCATAAATGACAAAATATAAACTCTATTACACAAAATCTGAAGAGAGCAAATGCTCATTCATATGCTCATTTCTAAAACATTATAAACCATAGAAAACATAAGAGAGAAGTAAATCATAAAACCCATATTTTTTCATAAAACAAGAAACCATTCAAATAATCTATTCATCCACTTGCCTTGGCTCCAAAATTAGCTAATCAAGCTCTAGTCACACTCTCCAAGCTCAAAGCACCAATCTACACAAAAACCCCCAAAAACAAATCCATTACAAACCTTAACATGGCCAAATCAAGAAATAGAATGAGGGAGCTTCCAAAAATAGAGGTGAAGCTCCTCTAAGACTAGAAGAATCATGATCTAGAAGATGAAGAAGTTTGCTTATATGGAAGACCTTCAAATATCAAAAGCTTTCTCAAGGAAGACCCTATAATGGGTGGATTTCTTTATAAATGATACTAATGGAGAGCCTTGGAGATGAGGGAGAAGATGATGACCACCATTTTCCTTTTAGCAAGTGATGGTGTGAGTTTTAAGATGAAGAAGCAAGAAGAAGAAGATGAACCCTAGAATGCCCTAGCCAAATCTCTCCAAAAAAAAGTTGCAAGAAAAGAGAAAAGTGCATATGGGCTTCCCTTATATAGAGAATGAAGGTGGGTCCCACAACTAATGGGGTTTGTTGGGCTGAAAACATCATCTTCCGGGCCTCAGATGGATTCGACGAAGAAAGAAGAATTGTTCATCGAAGTTTCTAGTTTCCAAAAGTATATATTTCGCGGGTTTTGGAGATATTGAAAATAGTGTCTAGATTTTGTGCAAAAAGACTGTTTTGCCCCTAACATGATGAAAGTGGGGTCTCAAGGTCGCGAACGGAAATGGAGTGAATACAAAAGTTGTAGGGAATAATAAAATAAATCAAACGGAGTAAAAATATAGATTTCCAGAATTATCAGATAAACCCCAAAGTCACGCAAAACACAATAAAGGAACCCCCAAAGGGTCCCACTCAATCAAAAGGTTCCAAAAACAATCCAAAGCTATATAAATCTATTCTAATCCAAACTTAACCGAAATCCACTAATCTCACTTATAACTAGAGCACGTCTTAATTAGTACTAATTGGAAACTCTCGGGGCGGGGTCTTACACTAAGCTCATTTGGTATGACCTTCATATCCATTTTCCATCGCATTGTGAGCTTAGTACATTTGCTAGAGTGGAGATTTTATATGATAGGTTGATGAATCATTTTAGATGAATTGGAATTGAACTATTGTGCTTCATAGGTATACCCATAGATGAGATCAATTTTCAACTATAGGCGATTCATGATATCCTTCTAACTTCATACCTTCTTGTGTATATATAGTTGTATTGTTTATTGATGATATGATATTAGTTAGATCTTGAGTGGTGATAGATCATTTCTTTGCAAATGCCAAATCGTTCCATGTATGGTTACATTATTAGTTACATTTGTAGATACCATAGTAGGACTCTTAAATCCATCCTTTATGCGTTATAGTCATTATTTGATATGGATGGTTATGATATTGATTCATGTATATTTTCTTATTGATATCATACTTGTACATGTTCCAATGTCATAATAGTAATCTTGATCATATGAACCTCTTTAAAATCCATTCCTTGCATTTTATAGTTATAACTGTTGTTCGACGGATTTTATGGATATAGTTCATGTGATTTACACTTTGAGGGTTGCATGCACTTTCGAGTCATATCTATGTCTATCACATGGTTGTTAAAAGTAAAATGTATAAATGTAATAGATGACTATGATGTTGATTTATGCATGTTCACTTTAGTAATATCATTGTTGTGCATTTTTCAATGTCATATATATATATATATATATATATTCTTACGAGACTCATCAAAATCCATTCTTTGTATCTTATAGGCATATCTACTATTGATGGATTTCCTTCATTTTAGTTCATATGGTTTTTCAAATTGCATGCATCACCAACAGACATCTCATTTCATGCAATTTATAATGTTCATCACTATGCTCATTAGTTATATTATTAAAAGTGATGAATACCATTTATGATGCTTGATGTAATTTTGTATTTGTCACATCCATGCCCTTAATCTTGTTGTCATATTCAATTGGTAGCAATTGGTTTCATTTTCGATTGTTGTCATATCCAATTGGTGTCATATCTTGAGAATGTGATGGACCTTGTGTACATTGGATTGAACTTGATAGTAATATGTTTTTATTCCATGTCACATTTCATTAGCATCATAATCTTCATGTTTGCCACCTCTCATACACTTATAGGTAAATCTCTTAACCACCATGTTTATATGATCTTGGTTGGTTAATGGTTGAGGTTGGCTTTATGTTTGAAGTTCAATTCATTCACCTTGCACACATAGTCATGTTTAATGAATGGATGAAATGATTTCGAAATATTCAAAGCATGTGGTTTTCATAGTTATATTAATTGATGCTATGTTTAGTAAACCCACATCACATCATGGATATCTCTACTTTGGACTGTTCTTTGTAGTTACATGTTTGTTGACTCGAGTGGTTGAGATAATAGTCATAACTTTGATCTCAATTGGTATCTTTGATTCCAATTGGTATCCATGATTGCTTATCCCCATGACCTTGTTTTAATTTTGGTAATTTGATCATATTGAGCTCCTTAGTTAAAACGTGTCTAATCCTTCCCTTGAAGTTTACCCTCAATTGGTAAAACCATCTTCTCCTTGCACCAAATAGTTAAATCTTTCTCAACAGTTTGACAAAAGGAGAGAATGGATTGAGGGGGAGTGTAAACCTTCATAAGGAGCATTAGATTTGATCAAATTCACCATTGTATTGGCTTTGCACCTTTAGAGATTATTAACCATACAAGATACCCTGTTATGCATTTCATTTTCGATTTCTCTTGTTAACAGTTGCTACTAAAAGGCATTTTTCATATTTCATGTATGTAGGTACCTTTGCAATTTAATGTCAAAGGGGGAGAGAATGTCCAAGTTGTCTAAGGGGAGATATTGTATAATCTTCTACAGGGGAAGAGAATGCATATCTTGCCAAAAGGGAGAGAGTGCATGGTCAAAGGAGGAGAGATAAGAAAAAAGAAAGCTTGAGAGTTAAAGAAGATGCTTGGCCAAAGAGAGAAAGATGAAAAGGAAGCTTGAAGAATGATGAAGCTCCAAGCATTAAGAAGAATGAAGAAAAAGACCTAGAGGCCAAGTCAAGTCAAAGGAGTATCCAAGAGATTTCCACACTTGTCCAGCTTAGGGGGAGTTAAAGACTTGGTGTGTAAATTCAGTGTTCAGTGAGTTCCATCAAATTGCAAAGGGGGAGATTGTTAGTGACTTTCTGTATTGCAATTTAATGGATGCATTATCATTTTAGTATCATTTGAATTTTCACACATGTATGGATTTTGAAAAACTTAAAATTTTGTACTTTCACACGCATTGTTACAAAAGTTTCAGAACTTATGTTTCATGCATGTTTTGATTTTAAACTTGGATGCATTAATTTTTGAAAAGAAGATTTTTAAATCATGCAAGCATATGGTTTTAAAACTTTCAAATCATCTTAGGCATTTTAGGTTCATGTTTTTAAAACTTCTTTAGATTGAATTAAATATGTATCTAGGCATGATTCCATGGCCTAGGGTCCCCACGAGAGAAGAATTTTTCCCACAAGAAAAACATCTTCGAAAACTCATTTTTTGGGAAAAAATCTCTGTGACCCGGTCGACCAACATTGTGGCAGATCGAGTGACCCAGTCGACCAGCCACACAAGGGGTTGACCGAGAATAGAGCCGTTGGCTCTCTAACGGGCAGATTTTTTGCCGTTTGCACCCGGTTGACTGGGCAAGGTACCAGGTCGACCGGAGACTCGCCGTTGGTCATTTTTTGGTATAAAAAAGCTCATTCCTAGGCCAAAATTGAGGAACTAAGAGGGCCTCATTGAAGTGTTTTGAGGCCAAACAAAGGGAAATGAACTAAGGGAGGCTAGTTGGTCAAAAGGAAAGCTAAAGCTTGGAATCAAGAATTAAATCATCTAAGTAAGCTTGGTTTTCCTCATCATATGTTTTCATGCTTTGCATTAATTATTGGTAAATCTTTTCTAGCATGTTAACCTATGATTTGTTGTGTCCTTAACATGTATATGTGTTGAATTGATTTGTTCTTTCGGATGCATCACCTTATTTCAAACCAAGTAGGACACAAATTGGTATATCTAAGTGAATCATGTTTTGGAATTATCTTTGAAATCATATGTAACATGTTTCCTATACTTGGTTGAATCATAGGTTGTTGTTTTCCATGACAAGAGAATCATTTTCAATCTATCTCATGTTTTCAATTCAACAACACTCTCAAATCACATATACTTTTGTTTTAAAGTTTCACAACTTGCTTACCATTGATAGGTATATCATTTTCAAGTGTGATATGTCTCTTCACTTCAATCAAATATCTTTTAGTGTTTTACACTTTCAAATGCTTTTAGCATACATGTATTGAGCTACATTGTTAAATTTGATTGAATACCTCATGCATCACATGTTTTGTTTGTAAAATTTCACAACATGTTTGGAATAGATAGGTATATCTTTTACAAGTTGTTTTTAACATGTCATTAGCATTCGTACCTCAATCATAAATGTTTTTATGAGCTTTCATTTTCAAATTGATTGAGGACATTATGCATACACATTGAGCATTCATCTTTGTATTCATATAGTGTTTGTGTGAGTTAAATTTTCACTTTTATATCCACCTATTTAGAGGCATTGTATTGAGCCAAAATTGTATCTCCATCAAATGTACTCTAGATACTACTTAGAAAGAGAACCAACCTTTTGGTTGCATAGGTTATTGCTTAGCCTTAGAAAAGCGTAAGTATATGGTTTGGGGTGAACCATAAAACCCAAGAGGTTATTGCTTAGCCTTTGAAAGCATAATGTAAAACTTATTGCTTAGCCTATTGAAAAGCATACATAGTAAAAATCCGGTGGAGTGTAGGAACACAAGCCGGTAGTGGATGTAGAGATTGAGGCTGAACCACTATAATTCATTGTGTTATGGTCAATGAGTTGTGGTGATTATTATTGTTAGCTTCCGCACTTTAGTTCTATATCATCACTAGTGACCAATTAATTTAAAGAAGTTAAAATTTATTGTAATTGTTCATTAATTCTTAGCTCACCCTATTCAACCCCCCCACCCCCCCCCCCCCCCCCCTCTCTTTCTAGGGTTCGCATCCCGGACTTTCAAAATAGGGCACTGTAATATATGATAGGCATTTTATGCTAGCATAGGGGGCCATATGAGGTGTCTACAGCAGGTTTCTGAGGAGGCCTTGTGATGCACGATCTAACCTTAGGCTCGTAGAAGCAGGCTGGCTCATGCTGAGTTGATTTTGGTGTTGGGTGGAAGGCGGGTCTCTCCTCTTTCATGTGAGCAAGAGGATATGACTGGTTTTCCTTTAGGGGGGCGACGAATGCTGGCCTTGTTGATTTTTAAAACCTCCTTTGTTTTGGTGAAGGCTTCAGGGACCAAGCCTTGTGGTAGACCTAGTTTCTAGCAGAGTGAAGCTTTGTGGTGATGCCAAGAGCTTCAACTTTCTTGATGTTCGCCTTTGGTGTCATGTCGGTGACATGTCTAGAGGCAATTCTTTGCTTTTTGGTGGGTGTAGTTTCTTTTCTAGGAAGTGGGAATGGACCCAACGTTCTGAAGACAATGGTCCGAGGAGTAGTAGTCGACCCAGTGTTCGAAGAGTTGCCGAAGGAGATGACACTACGGCAGCTGGCATGGCGCTTATTGGCTCTTGCATTTTGCTTCTCTTGAAGCACGAACTAGTACTTATTCTCGTCAAAAGTAATGGTCAATGAAGCTGCCGTGTTAATCTTAAAAAATTCTAAAATAAGACCATATCCATTAGTAATCATAAGAATATGATGATTAAAAATGGGAAACTATGGTTTTGTCTTCTCAAATCACTTGAGAAGACAGGGTCCAACTCAAGTGTGATGAAGAAGGCAGAAAACCATAGATGGTACAATTGTTCTGGTAGCAGGTATGGTAGGCTCAGGGTGAGTGTACCAATAACTACTAGAAACACTTGTATACCTTAATCCAAATTACCGAGGAGCAAGGCTCACTCGAGGTATAATGAATATAAGGTTGAAGGTACAAATGTGTCGATCGCGAATAAAGTAGACTTGAAAGGGCATACAGGCACCACTAAGCACAAGTGTTGGAGGAAACAAGTGTGTCGGTCGCGAATATAGTAGACCCAAAGGGCGTACTAATACCGCTATGCACTAATGTTGAAGATTGTATCCATGAAATTGACACAAGAAGGGATTTTTTTTTAAAGGTCCGAATGAATTCATCAAAGAGAAACAATTACCCTCTAATCTGAATGCAAACTCAAATATTTCTACAAACTTTTATCCGATAGGAAAGAACCAGAATTTCTAAAAGGCGAATCCAAAAGTGACGAAAGAGAATTTTTTTTTTTAAGGTCACAATTGGATCCATCAAAGAGAGCAAGCGCACCCCCCCCCCCCCCCCCCACTAATTTGAAAGCAAGCTCAAACATTTCTGCGAGCTTTTATCCAAAGAGGAAAGAAACCAAAATCTCTCGAATTTGAATCCAAAAGTGAGAAATCGGGTTTTTTTTTATTTAAAATTTTTTTTTTTCAAAAGTTTTGGATTTTTTTTGAAAGATTATAAATGGATCCATCAAAAAGAGAGCAAATGTGCCCCCCACACCCCCCCCCCCCCCCCCCCCCCCCCCCCCCCCAATCCAAACGCAAGCTTAAACATTTCTGCGAGCTTTTATCTGAAGAAAAAAAAATCAAAATTTTCCAAATTTGAATTCGAAAGTGAGAATTTGGATTTTTTTTTTTTTTTTGAAAGATTTAAACAATAGCATAAATGTGCAATTTGAACACAACAAGTGACGTAAGAATTTGAAAAGTCACTTGATTAATTTTTTTTTAAACAAGGAAAATGGTGAAATCAAACTCAAAAGTAGAATTAGAAAGCCCCATGAATCCCTTCTTATTTTTTTTCTTTGGATGCCAAGTTCAACAAAGGCTACCAATTAAGAAAAGGGGTCAAGGAATCTAGAAAAGATGCATAAACATAAATGAATATGACATGCATATGTTTATCTTCTAAGCATCATGTTATCAAATGAATGAGTCCCACCGGATATGCCAAAATGATGGTGCTTGTTCGCGGATCATCTTGGGACTACTAGGGCCACCGGATGTGAGAATCTGTGGGGTCCAACCCTTTCGTGACCGGAGATGAGCGAACCACGTCAATTTCTTTGGTGTACGAGTATGCCAAATTTTTTGTTCTACTTAGAAATAACAAGCAGTGGTCCATAGATCCACCTTTCCTAGTATAAAAGAAAATAAACTTTTTTTCCTATATTTCATTGCACATGTGTTAAGAAAAAAGACATAATTTAGAATTTGGATGCCGTGAAAGGCAAAATTCATTTGTTTGCCATGAAAGGCAATGTTTTTGCCGTTAAAAGAAATATTGTGTTTTGCCGTGAAAGGCAATTTCCAATTCTCAACAAAAGAAAAGACAAGACTTGTCTCTTTTTTTTCTTTTTTAAAAATACAAATACAATGAGAAGAAAGAAAAGGAAATCTGACTTCATAGGAGATTACGAGAACTCGTTCAAATTGAAGATCGAAGGTATTGTTTGAACTTCTCTATCATCCTTCTAAGGATGCTTTTGATTCCCTTGTCTCGACTTAGATCTCAGATTTTTAGAGAATAAGGATCAAGAGGAGATCCTATATCTAATAAAAATCTAAGTAGACGGGCTGAAAACCCACGTCAATGCCATGGAGATCAAAGGAAAGGGCCTTGAGGAGTGGCCCCCCAAGGGTCTTCAATCACCTTGTAATGGTGGTCATTGTAGAGCTTCTTCAATGGAGGAGAGAACACTGTTGGAGCGTCGTAGCAATGATGTAGAGTTTTTTTGTGAGATTTGCACATCATGCCTTAGAATGGTGGAAATGGCCTCCTTTTGTAGGCTTTTGTGGCCATGTGGGGAGTTTATGGGCTTTAAATACATTAATTGTATTAATGTTCCATGATAGGAGGAGTTAAATGTTTTTAATTTATGTTTTTGTAACTCCTTTTTCTTAAGTTTTG
This sequence comes from Persea americana, assembly GCA_029852735.1. Lineage (NCBI taxonomy): Eukaryota > Viridiplantae > Streptophyta > Magnoliopsida > Laurales > Lauraceae > Persea > Persea americana. The sequence continues at coordinate 51,296,842 of CM056810.1, read as the reverse complement.
ACTAGTCGTTAGAGAATAATGGGCCTTTATTTGCATGTAACCTTTGAGAAGAGTTACATGGTTTAATACCATAATTGTTTTAATTTTTAACTACTCCTTGGATTCTGATTGGGCCATCCATGATCATGGGTAACCAACCACATTCATTTGTCATAAAAATGGGTCATTAACCGAATTAAGTGGCCGCCGAGGTGCTTGAAAGGTCACAGGCAACGCTGCGTCTTTTGGGATTCTACCCGTGACGTAGGGAGCCTTGATCACTGGTGGATTTATCACACTGATTATCTTCAGATGATAATGCAATTTCATACATCGATTGCTACCAGTAGGCCGATACCATCTATCTTGTCGATTTCTCGATTGGGTGGGGTAAAAAGTATGCTTTCTTGGTTGGTCGGTTGATGATCTCGATGTGTCCAATGACAAACTGATGATTTTGACCGCGGAGCTGTGATGCTGTCAAAGATTGACGAACTTCGTGTCACGCCCCCAAACCCGGACCCTACAGCGGCCCGACCTCGGGGGGCGTGAAATTGTGATTTAAGTAATAATTATATTTCTCCCAGGATCCGCGTGAGTGAGGATGACAGTTCCACTCATTCTGAATATTTTGCGGAAGCTTACGTGGCGTTGCGACTCGGATTCCGTGGCCATCGGATTCCGCTTCGCACACAACCGTTAGCATATAGCTATTGTATCAAGAATCATATCAGACTGGAACAAACCATCACATTGAAATTACAGAGCTGACAGTAACAGGATATTTCATTCCCACATATGTTCAAGTTACAAATATCAATGTGCATTAATTAAAAATCCCGGAGAACAGGCTAATAAAAGCCATACAAATAACAAGCTAAATAAACACTACCCCACATGTGACGTAACTCAGATGTCGAGCTAAATGTCTACATGACATAGTCGACGCTACAAATCTGCAACTCATGGCTCCACAGCCAACACGTGCACTCAGCTCGGAGCAAAGAAATATGGACCTGAGTACCAAAAGAGTGGGTCAGACACGACGGTCTGGCAGGTGGATGAAAAGATATAAACAATAATCTGAATAATAAACATATGGTAAATCATGGTATTCGATCAAGAGTTGCATAGATTTAAAACCAGTGTAAACATGTATATCTGACAAAACAGGTATTCATTTTAAAGCATGTGTAAAAGCACATATATCGGGTAAAACATGCATTCCTTTAAAACAACTCTAAAACATGTATTCCTTTAAAACGACTGTAAAACATGTATTCCTTTAAAACGACTGTAAAACATGTATTCCTCACATTGCAAACCCAGTCCATAGGCGGACCCTGCAAATTGCCCTTCTTCAGGGGAGCCACAATCGTGGGGAACAGATTGGCAACCACACTAAAGCTAAATCCTCTCTATCACTAATGTGATGAGAGCAAGATCGAGCGTTGGTCTCGAACACGCGAAGTGCCGAGAACTAACATTATACATATATATACATATAGCTAGACAAGACCACGGCCGCGGAACCGGGTAATCGGGACAGGATCCAAGCTGCAGCTGGCGGGAGCACGAGGGGGAGGCCCAAGTCAGTTGATCAGACTGACAAGGACATCCAAGCTTAGTGGTGCCGACTCACGGTGACATGAGAAATCAAAACATGTACAAAACTATATCGGTATAAAACACTCGGGCAGGCGGGATACGGTGCTCGTAGGCACGTATTTCATATCACTATCTTTTCATGCATAAACGGGGCTGGCAGAACATATCAGGTGTATAAATCAAAATTTGAGTAAAACAATGCAATGAATCCTTATATCATTAGGGATTATATATTGGGGCATCCATATTCAAACGACATGTATAAGGATCTTGTATGTCTATATTACCCTTAGTATGGTACTCAAATGATAGAGGACATACTAAGTTTCCTTATGCACGTTGATGAATCCAAAAGTCTCAATACATTTCCTAAATGGTGTTTCTTTCTAAGTCAATCTCCTTATGTCATCCCCTGGGTCTTTCCAAGGTGGTAGGGCATCAGAACAACCCATCCAAACCTTTAAATACCATATTTGAAAAACTATAGAAAAGACTCAGGAATTCTGGGTGAAATTCGGTCACCTGTCGGTCAGCTGGCGGTTAGCCGCCGAGGTGATCGGCGGTTAGCCGCTGGATGACCGCGGTGCTGACCGCAGTTCACCCTGCTAAAATATAGCATTTTGTGTTTCTAACCGCGCATTTCGGCTACCTGGCGGTCGCAGGGTTTTGGGGTGGCGGTTAGCCGCTAGCTGACCGCGGGGCTACCGCGGTTCACCTGTCAAGACACAGCATTCTGTGTTTCTAACCAAATCTGGGTCGGCTAGCCGCCGGTCACCTGTCGGCTAGCCACCGAGGTGACCGCCCGCTGACCGCCCAGCTGCGGGAACTCTGCATCAGGTGCAGATTTCAGCTCTTTCCTTCCCATCCCTTTCCACCTCAACTTCACCCATTTCCTAACATGAAATGGGTCTATTCTCTTCCATTCCACATCTCAGTCTTTCCTCCAACCACCATTCCATCAATGCAATGATTCTCCTTCCAATACAAACCTCATTCAATGCAAGTACAAATCTCATTCATGAAATCCATAATGGCAAAACAAGCTTTAGTAGATGAATGCATACATTCTCATGAAAATGGACTAAGAGAAAATCTTATCAATAAGCATATTTTCCAAAGCATTATGAAACATGGGAAACTAGAGGAAGATGAATAGTAAAATCCACATTTTCAATAAAACAAAAACTCATTCAAATCAAATCCATTCATTCACTTGCCTTGGTTTCCAAAGTAGCTAATCAAGCTCTAATCACCTTCTCAAGCCACAAATCTCCAATCTATACAAAAACCCCAAAATAAACCCATCTTAGAACCCTAAAATGGCAAACCAAAGAACAAGAAGAAGAGAGCTCCCAAAAGAGAAGGTGGAGACTCTCTAGGGCTAGGAAAACACAAATCTAGGAGATTGAAAGGATTGCTTACTTGGAAGTGCTTCAAATGAAGAAGACTAGCTCAAGGAGAACCTCAATGTGGCTGGATTTCTCTTCTAATGGCATCCATAGAGAGCTTGAGATGAGGGGAAGAAGGAGATGGGCACAAATCTCTCATTTTGGCAAGCTTGGAGGTGGGTCTTGTGAGAAAACAAGAAGAAGAAGAGGAAAGGGGAAAACCCTAGGCAGAGGCTCCTCTCATACCGCTGGAAACGAATGGGGAAGAAGAAGATGGGCTGGCCTTTTGTAAAAAGGGTGGGTGTGGGTCCCACCATCACTCAAACTTGTCGGGACTAAAACATTGGTTTCTGGGCTCCGGATGCGATCGACGAAGAAGAGAAAAATGTTCCTCATAAAATCTGTTTTTCAAAAAGTATAGTTTTGGCATGGTTTTGAGATCTCGGAATTTGGGTCCAGATTTTTGTGTAAAAAGACTGTTTTACCCCTATCATTAGCAAAGTAGGGTTTAGAGGTCTCGAACGGAAACGGAGCAAATACAAAAGTTGTCGGGAATAATAAAATACATTAAACGAAACAAATTACCGATATCCAGAATTATTGCACAAATCCCAAAACTAATCAAAACACAATAAACGAACCCCCAAAATCACACAAAACTCACAAGGGAAACCCCCAAAGGTTCCACTCAATCAAAAGAGTTCTCAAAATCATTCAAAGCTATAAAAAGCTATTCTAATCCAGATTTAACTAAATTCCACTAATCCCATTTTAGAAAACTAGTCCAAAATTAAGAAGACACTAATCCCAGAAATTAGGAGTCGGGTTCTCACACTTCGTGCCCTGAAAATCAGATTTTCAAAAAATCACAGAGGCCAAATGACTCGAAACACGAAAAGACCCAAAATCAGATTTGGCATACTTTTCTTGGCATTTTTGTACAATTTTTTGCATGATTTCCCCCAAAGAAGACTTGACAAGAAGCCGTGAAAAGCGGAGGGCAAAGTTTTTTATTTTCCAGGAAAGTCAAAGTCTTTGTCGCGCAAGGGTGCCGATTTGCCACCAGAAGCCGAAATCGTGGCAAACGATGTCAGAATGATGTACAATTGAACGCTGTCCGAATAACCTGAAATTTGACAAGGAGCCTCTACGAATCATTTTAAGATGATCTGTTAGCTCTTATTAGCAAATCATGGTCCCGAGAGGCTCCGTCGCGGGGAGACCTGATTTAGTTTCCAGGGGGTAAAAGTCGGGTCAAATGACATTGAAAAGACCTAAAACTTGACATGTAACCCCTTGTAAGAATTTTGAGACCATCCATATGCTTTGTTTGATGAGTGATGGCCTTGGCAGTCTCCACCACCGAGAGGCTTGACTTTGCTGCTTGAGAATTGATGTTGGGTCAAACGTTGTCGGTTTGACTTGAGATTCTACATAGAGCCTCTTGGAAGTACTTTAAGATCATCCATAGGTTTTGATTGAAGATTTGATGTCTTCGATGTTGTTGTCACCGGAAGGGCTTACTTTGTCGCATGGAGAAGCGTTTTTTTTTTTTTTTTTTGCATTTTGAGCCAAACGGTGTCGGAATTGCTTGGAACTTGATGTAAAGCCTTCTTGTGCCATTTGAGGCCAATTGTGTGCTCTGTTTTGTGACAAAGGTTGCCGACTTTATCGTCGCCAGGAGCTCCTGTTTCGCAGCTGGAAAAATAAAGTTAGGCCAAATGATGTCGAATTGGCTCAAAACTTCATGTGTACTCTTCTTATGACTGTTTTGAAGGCTCTTGAAGTTTCTGCATGGTTCCGACAATATCTAATACTTGAAGTAGCATTGCCCATTGTGGTTGGATGCAGCTTCATGTAGCTTCTTTGATTTTGAAAGTGTATGAAGAGGCAAAGTAACATTCTTGGTGTCAACAGTGATAATCATGGGACCCTAAATCCAATATGATTGATGATTGACCATATTCTTGGAAAACACAAACTAGGGTTTTATGTATAAATAGAGTTTTTGATTGGATATGATGAATTCCTAACCGCCTAAGATTGATTTAGGGTTTTGTCTTGTGTTCAATGCATGTGTGATGATTGTTTCCTCATTCTTAGAATATGGGTTCTCCTTTTTAATCACTATCTACATATGGTTATTGATGAGTTCAATTGACTAATTAGTACTAATTAAGTAATTAACGGGTCAAGGTCTTGCATTAGTTGTATGGCTAACCGTTAGTGCTTCACAGCTAACCATGAGAGGCTCATGGCTAACCATAAGAGCCCTATGTTCCTTTTAAAAAAGGGGACTTTGACCTAGACTTTGACCTTATTTGTAGGACCCTTGACCCCTATCCAATGAGGACCTTTTGGGCGAAATATGAGTTAGGGATCTTGAGCGTGGGATGCGCTCATGGGTTGTCTGGGAAGTTGTGCAAGGTACGCTATTAAGTTGAATGTGCATGGAATCCCAAGTCATTGTCGTCCACTAACTTCAGATACACCAAAGAAATGATCCAAGGACATTAAGACCTCTCCGATCGTGCAGAATCAACTGGTGCCCTGTTCCGCTCACAAATGACAATCATTGACCTAGGAATGACTTGTAATTACTCCTTGACTTATCAATCGAATATTCGTTGTTGTTTACGTTCATTGAACACTTTTTACATGTTTCCAAAATGTTCCACTTTGAATTTTAATTTTTTCTGGTTGTGAGTCAGAACTAAGGACCTAGAGTGTACTTAGGATCCCCATGGAAGAGGACTGCAATCATTATCATCTGCAAATTGTGGTTGTGGGCATCTGGCTTGGCACCATTCATGAGTGAACAAATGGCTTGGATATGTTGTTCACTAGGCGTAAGATTGTGGCAAGCGGCTTGGACGCCGTTGCTATCCAAGGTAGGTGGCTTGGACACCATCAAAGCCAAACTTTAGGTATTTGCAGGCAGCTTGGACTTCGTTGGTACCCCAAGGAGGCAACTTGGGCGTCTTTGGAGTCTTATTGTATTGCAGTTTACCATGAGTCATCACAGTGACGTGGCCTATGCGGATGCCTTATTTCTAAGATTATGCTTGTACATTTCTACTCACATGATTTACCACTCTTGTCTATCATTTCTAATTGATACATCTTGTCTTTTATATATTGCTTATTCGGCTACCTAACTTATTGTCTGACAACGCTACCCTTGGTGTGCAAATGATACCACCTTCTCCGAGAGCCAGAGATTGAGTTGGTCTAGGAGAATCTGCAACCGGGAGAATTCCACGAGTGATATGTACCTCAATCTAGGAGAATCTGCAACCGGGAGAATTCCACGAGTGATATGTCAATGACGTAAAGTAGCATCATCATTGCCCGACTCCCTAGGGCCACACACTAAGGATTATTTTGGAAGTTTTATCTTCGGTTTCTTTTGTATATTTTTCTTTATATGGCCTAGGTTTTCTGGATGACCATTGTTTAAAAACTTTATTTATCCTTTGAACAAACTAAAAATATAGAATTGCAACTTAATTGTATATCCTTATGTGCTCTCTTATTTATTAATGCTAGCTTAATTTATCATTATTGAAACTTCTACAGGTTGTTACAGGAATGGAAATACACTACCATCACCATGGACTTTGATCCCATGGGACCTTGATTGGAGGCCATATTTAATTATGTTGGAAAGATCTTTAATTGGCCCCTAAACTCACACCCTCAGACCCGGTTTACTCCTTAAACGATCTGGGGGTATGACACAACATTTAGATGAGATGATTATATTGGGTGTTCAGATATATTTGAGCATCATTTTTGCTCAAAATAAAAGGTTTAAATTATCAAAATTGTATGGCCTTACTCCTTTTGGCGTTTGGTCCAGGAGGAAAGCGGCACCAACTACAAACTTGAGTGAGTTTCTCCCAATAATATAGTACTTAGATTCATATTGGTAGGTTGAATGTAACTCCCTTTTCTACAATGATTGCCTACATATGAGATTAGCAGGGCTCAATATCCATTTGACAAAGAGCATTCCACTCATGCAATTTATGACACAGATCTAAAATTTATTTACTGTAATACCAATATTATTGTATTATAACTCATAAGAAGCAGTTTTAGTTTTGCCTTCTTGTATATACACATGAGTTGTCGCTAAAACCAATTTAAGAACGCTCGATGATCCAAAACTGAATTACTTTATATTGTTAAACTAATTAATCTTTGCATGGTCATAAGCTCGTGCACAAGTGATGTGTCAAGAAAAAGATTCAAGAATTATTTAGCCCAACAACCATACATGGCAAAACGTAATTAAGGACCCCTTAATATGTCCTTCTGTACATTCAAGTTAATTGCTCTAAAAAAATTAGATTAACCTTTAAAAAAAACGCTTTTCACTCTCTTTCATACATGTATGATTTCAAATATGTATATTATTGGTTTCAAAGCACCATTGCCTTCTGTTCCAATTGCACACAAAACTCACCTTCTCTAACCACTTTTGGGGTTCCCTTCTTCTGGGTGAACCTGAAAAATACAAAATAAACACTTCAATAAACCCCCCAAGGATTTCATTGGTACATACATATACCAACGTGAAAACACACAAGTGGAGTACCACATACTTTGATCCACACACCAACACACCATGTAAAGAAGTCCTAGAATGGAAAACAATAGGAATGCAAGATAAAAGAGAAGCAGTTTTCTTGCCTGAGGGCGTCTTTCTTCATTGAAGCTCAAATTTCTAATCTTAATCTCCCCTCTACTAGTGGTGAGTTCATCTAATATCTCCGCATCACAGACTTGCACATTGCTACCCTCACCATCTGAAATGTTCGCCATCCGCTCCTGCAAGAGCAATGAAAATTACAATAATAATTTTATTATTGCTCTGTGTCTTATAGATAGATCTCATTTATTAAACAGTGGATTGCTTATCTTAACAGATGGATATATCTATTCATGGTCAAAGTAATAGCCAGAGTGTTAAGAGAACTTGGTCAAGGTCAGACCATGTTATCTTCAAGTTTTGGGCAAAGATTTAATCTTGTTTTCAGGGTAGTCAATCCATGTTTCAGTACATTTGTATTTTTTTAGGTCACTATTTTTACAGTTGTACTTCCAGTGCATTTTTAACAGCCACCAATAACAAGATGTTGCATGTACATTAATCACACTACATTTACATTACGAAGTACATTGAATAAATGGTAAAGAAGTCAGCATTATATCTCTGTAAAATACAAATATAATATCTTCTTGTGTGCATTGGGTTTCTGTTATTCTCCACCAGTAAAAGCAAAACTATAAGTAGTGCATTTTAGTCAATGAAGTTGCATGTTAGTTGGAACAAAGACATACACAATTGACTTGTTGGCCATTAAGTCAAATAGTAAACTTGTGAAGTCACGAGTAGAACTTTTTCTAATGGTAAGTTTTTGAGTAATACTTTGTATTTAGTAAACGCCTAAATTTTGAAACAGTAATATTTAGAAGGAAATTATTTTGTTGTCATGTTATGAATTCTAAGGGATGCATGCCTAAAACAAAAGTATCCTTAAAGATCTATTAAAAGCACAAGACACATAATCTTTTTCAGAAATAAATGAAGCATCTTGATATAGAAATGGCCAATGTGAGTTTTCAGTTGAGTCAACTCAGATTTGACTCGACTTTTTGTTAGTTATTTGAACGAAGGCCTCATGTCTGAGGGATATAACTGGTGCAGCAAAAGCAAATAACAGGGCCTTAATTATACTTATATTGCTTGTATCATCTTAAATAAAGCTCTATATAGATGAAATATATAAAACATGAGATCCATACCTTGAATGACAAGCTAAGATTACGTTGGGGAGCACCGGCAATTTCTTCATACTCAGCTGCGTCAAGCTCAAACAGATGGTAAGGGTTGAACAACTTGGGAAAGATATGTTGTCTTATGGGTATGAGGAGGAAGAATGGTAATGGGAACAATACCCCCGCAATGGGTATCCATGTCACCCCAAAACAAAGAAGCAGATATATGAATTGGAAGATTGTAAAGGCGGCTATACACTTAAAAGGCACTGATTCAACAAAAGAAGCATGAACTCTTTCAAGAACCCTGCATAGACAAAGTTCAACTGTAAGAACTCACAAATACATCTAAATCAAAAGATGCCAAAAGCAAGTTAACCCTAATAAATTTATGATTTTTGCTAACGTGGTAATGGATCTTGAACATATAGCACATGGGGCAAGACCAAACAAAATTTGCAGGTTTCGAACTTTATCCATGGCCCTCACATGCAAGTGAAGATCCTAGTTCCAGACCCAAACAATTGATCTGAAGGGACTGATTGCTGATTGATGATCATTCACCAAAAAGTCATTAATTCTTCGATTAACAGATTGAAATAGATGCTTAAGAAAGAGTCGAACTAGATACTTAACAAAGAGTCACTAGATCTTACTTGTATCGCCGGCCAGGAGTGATAAATAGCAGCAGCATTCTTTCCCAGAACTGGTTTCCAGGAAGGCTATCAATGGCCATGTAAGCAAAGTAACCCCATAGGACTGATGTTGGTATCATCTTGATAACAGGCATGGCAGCAATGCTAGCACCCACCAGAAGCGACTGTAATAGGTTGCTCAGTCTCTGTTCATTAACCCGAACAGGCAAGTACTCATCTATGTTCTTCTCAAGATCAAACGTATCCTTTGCCTCTCCCTCATTGTTTCTCAAAACTGCATTCTTTAACTCCTCAAGCTCTTTAACAACTGAGAAATTCTACATGACAGAATCCTTATCTCAGTATGCAATATTGAATAAGGGTAGCATGTATTTTATGTATGCGTGCATAAAAGGGACACCTATATTCTGTGATATTCCTATAACTCCACGGCAAGAATATGAGGTGCAATTTAGATGCCCAACTTAATCAAAAGTAGCCCAATTTCAGGTCCTCATACCTGAACCATCACCAGTCTTTATTTCAGGTAGAAAAAGATAGGAACACATTCACCCATGTAATGTGTTTTTAATTGCTCCCCACATCCAAAACTCAAAACAAGATAAATACAATTCGTTCCACCAAAATATCAAGTTCACTTGTTATTTGGAGTACACCCATAAATAACCATGTCTTCCTACCGAAGTGCAAATGATGCTGAATCACTTACCCTCTAGAGTTGGTGTTAGACACAGGTATTGGGATAAATATGAGAATATTTTTATTTATTTATTTTTTTTTTGCTCAAAAAAGCAAAGGTGACTTGTTTTTAAAACTTGGTATCTCGAGTTTAGTTGTTTTATTTAATTATTTAGAAAGTGAGGAAATTATGGTTTATTTCATGTAAACGGAAAAAATATTGTAGAAGTTCCTCTGAGCAAGATACTTACAGCAGGGCATTTGTCCATTTCTATGAACACTGCTTGCATTTTTCCATAAATTTCTGAGTTGCTGTCTTGCTGCTTTATGCTTTCCTTAGCAGTCTGAACCATCTTCTTACGAATCAACTGCATGTAAATAACAAAGGTGAGATTGTTTGCGTCAGACACAAAACATGGATGCCCACCAGTTCCCCATTTTAGCAAAAGCCACAAACAGGCCATTGCTCCAGAATGTGAAGATAGTAATTTGGGTGTCAGTGAAAATGAAAATTAGAGGCACATCCAAGGAGGCCCTGAAATTGGAAAGGAATCACATAATGTTAGCAAATCAGTTTTGAAGTTCTACAAACCTGCCTCTTGAGAACGGCGAGGCTCTTGGTATGCATAGGTGATTGTGGTAGGACACCATTTGAAGGAGGAATCCCAAGCAATCCACAAAGTAAAACCTGGAATTATTCAGTTGCACCTCAATTAGAAAATGAGAAAATGAGCACGGTAAAAAAAATTTATATACATTGATGAGAAAACTGGTAATAAAAAATACCATGACTCCAAGTAACAAAATGTCATAATGGTATGCAGATGGGTTTTTGAGATTGAACTCTTTCTGTTGTGCCAACTGTGAAGCCACGCTGTGGTCAAAGAAATAAAGACCCGCAACCATCACAGCAGGTATAAATGCAGCAAAGATATACAATGGTGGAACATGCAGCATGTCCTGCAGAATCAGTACATTAAGAAGAAAATTTAGAATAAAAAAAATAAAAGCTTTAGACTAGAAAATTTTTAAACGTTTCTGCAAAATTTTAGCAAATTGAGAAATAAGTGCTAAGACTAAAAGATAAGCACTATTTGTAAGGATTTGACAAGTTTGCTAATTTCTAAGAACCCAAATATGTGTCAATAAGCATCATAGTCAAGAGAACAAATCCCATGCCTCCTAATTTACCAACAAAAGGAAAAACTTTTCTTGACAAAGAATTCCTTAAAAAAAATCATATATGGTTACGATTCTACATTGTACTAAGGAACATAGCAAACACATATCATCCTATACGATTATCTGAAACATTTGTGTGCAGAAACAAAGTGATATTTATATCACCCAGTTAAATAGCTTCTTTGTAAAATAAGAAAAAATAATAAAAAACGAAGGTTGTTCAAGGGACATTAATTCTATCATCATTATTTACAAATTAAAAATATACCATATTACATGAAATAAGGTTAGAAAAAAAACAAAGAAGTATCACCACAACATATCATCCAATCATTTCCTATAAAATTTATTATCTTGAACTAATTTGATCAAAGTCGGTCCACAATTATAACCAATTAAATGAAACTTCACTTAAAAAAGAAGGAATAATTAGCAATAAAATAGTAGTTTCAACACCAACATCCAACCTAAAGTTACGCAATTTCCCAACTGCAATAAGTGCATGAACCTGAGGAAAATCTACAAATGACACAGACAAAAACCGATTGTATAATGGAACCTCATTTATTACCTTGACAACTGTCCAGTGATGCAAAGATGCAGATTCCCAAGGAAGAGGACTAAAGAGCCTCCTCGGAACTCCATGAGGGACCTTGCTTGGTGTACCGTATGATAATGCTGTCCACACCAACACCATCAAAGGAACCCCATAGTCTGCAATAAAACTTCTGAGCCAACCTGCATTACCAATAGACCCTTAACTTCACATGGCCAAATAAATTCCCATACAAAGGTATGGTTTCTGATACAAAGGTCAAGGGTAACTCCCACAGGCATTTAGAATGGATCTGAAATAAGTTGGAGGTCAAGCACATCCTATAAGGTTCCCTTCAACAAATTACAAGTATAATTGCCATTCGAAATTCTGACCAATCAGCTACCCTGGTTCTTTACCAAAAAAAACAAGAAAAAAAGTTACACTCTGGTTATTTCACGAACCTGTCCCATACTTCCACGACCTTGCCCTTCTGCTCCTTAGGGAAGTATAGAGTAGGCCAAAGGAAAAAATGATACCCAGTAGTCCATTCGTATAAATCCAATGGAATTGGTACTTTTCCAAACTTGAGTCTTGACCTTTTGGTATATTAAATTCACCCACCACTCCCTGTGAACAAAACAGTTCCAAGATTAATGTAAAAGTCCAAGATTAACAGTAAAATCTCTCATTCTTTCTGCTTAAATTCAGAGCTCCCTCAAGATACCTTGATGGCTTCTTGGATGAAGAGAACTGCAATCAACATGCCAAAAAGCTCCCCTGCAATCCTTGTAAATCTACTGATAACATTGCAAGCATTGAATATTGCTAGAAGAATAAGTAGGAGTGCAGTCCAAACACAAACCCTGTAATAGAAGATACCAATAAGATCAACTATTTCGATAAAAAAAAAATTATGGACTTAAAAAAACTATATAAAGAGACATGGTTAGACTTTCCATACCATCCTGCCCAAGCCAAAAATAGGTGTGCACCCAGATCCGACTGATGCTTTGCAAACTTGTACAGATAAGTATACATTATAATGGTGGGCTCTGCAACTCCCAAGATCAACATTGGCTGCCCACCAAATATTGAGTGTATGATACCACAGATTGCAGTCGAAGCCAGCGTTTCTACTGTGCTCAAGGCTCCATCTACAGACAGATCCATTTATATCAGCATATAACCCCTTATCAACTTCATCCAACTAACAACATGCACTTAAAACAACAGAGGATAGAGCTAAACGAGATTCATTTCATATCCCTTTTGCAACTGTCCTGGGTCTCCTAATTGGATGCTGAAAGTTATCTTTTGCAATAAATTGTCACTTTTATAATAAGAGGAGAGAAACAAACACCAACCTGTTTCATTACTTATCTGCTCTCCAAACGCGATAACAGGGAGTGCAGAAGCAAAGAAGATATACATAGTGGGAGCCAACAACCTAAAATCACCAACCCAGTGAACAAAATCAAAAGCCCCCCACAATAGATATGAAAAGGTTAAGAAGAATTTTAAAGAAAAAATCACAGATGTTTAGTGCAAATACCTCATTCCTGAACGAAGTCCATCGATCCAATCCTGCTTATAATATGGAATTCTTCCTTCAACATCCTTGATGACCCCTTCGAATGGAGATCTGAAGCAATCCATAACTGCAAACATGCTACAACAAAAACCAACCAAAGAGAAAAAGATTGCCCAAATCATTATGGTGACAAAAGCCCCTTTCAATGGAGATATCTAACTCGCTGAAAACCATAAAAACAGAGTAGCTAACTAGAGGCCTTGTTGGGATGATGAGAAAAAGGAGGAGAATACTTTTCATAGTTCAAATTTGAACTGTACAAATACATTTAGTAATTCAAATCTGAGCTATGAACAGCTTTTTCTCTACCCTTTTTCTTAAGAAAAATTAAGAAATATACATTCCTGAGTATGAAAGAAACAAAGGGAGAAGATTCATCAAACCCAGATATCAAAAGAGAAAAAAAAAGTAACTGAGTCTAAATGTTCAATAAATCAGCATTCAAAGAATAAAAAACAGAAGATGTATGAAATCCAAACAGCCAAAATTTGTTTTTCCGAGAAAATTTACAATATTCATGAAATCGAAGAAGCAAAAATATTACAATCTGAAAACACGGTTTAGGACATCGTATCGGCCAAAGCCAAAGCCAAAGCCATTACGTATCAGCCGATATATCGGTATGGCACATAATCTCACATACTTGTTTGTTCCGTCCTCCTCCTACTAAAATCAACAAAGAGGAAAATCTAAAAAACTATCAAAAAATTTTTTTAAAAATATCGAAAAATGTTTGCGCTGTGAATAAAATAAAATAAAATAAATCAAACATAAAAGAGTTTAGAATGGAATTTTCCATCCCAATTGAGTTTCCGATTAAACACAAACGAAATCGGAATCTGTATCGGTACTTGCCGAAACCTTTACGAATCGGGAGACGCGACTCGGTTTCGGCCGACTTTAACTATTCACCAAATCCAACGTCTAAAATAGAGTAAGAATAGAAATCTCCTCTTCCTAAGAGAAGAAGAAAACAAACAGAGACACGGATTCATAGACGAAACCAAAACAGATACGGACATAGAAAGATCGAAGAACGCATTAAACACCACAAATCTGCTTTGAGATCTTGAACCCGGCATTTTGAAAAAGATCATCAGATCTCCTTAAAAGAAGATGCACCAAGTCCGACAAAACACCCGAAAATGGAGGAATTCTCAGTCGATTTTGAAGCAGAAAGCGCCGGAGTAGAAGATATACCTGGAAGAGATCTCGCCGGCTCCGACGTAGGTGGCGCCGGCTTGCCTCCCTACGTCCGGCAGGTTTTGGCCTGAAACCAAGAAGATCCGCAGAGGGAGCTTCGGAGGAGAAGAGAGGAGGCTCTGCCGAGTGCTTCGTGCTTCTGCCGCTGTTTATGCTTTTCAAAAACCCCGCGAGCGAGAGGAAGTGGGGCCCAATTCTGATCAGAGTCGCGCGATTATGACACGTGGAAGGATCTGATTTGTCGAAGTCTTCTCGTCCGGGATGGAAAAGGGTCAAGTGACGCGGCTTTCCACGAAGGGGTGAGAGGGGGCTGCTGGGGTTTTTTTTTTTTTTTTTTTTTTCTTTCACCTTTCACCCCCTTGGGTAAATTAGGGTTTCATCATTCAAGCGTTTCATCATTTGATCAGGATACTCTCATCTCTTCACCACAGGGGACGCTCTCTTTGTATCTGTTGTGGGACCCACCAATACTTTTAAGAATAGTAGGAGACTTTCCAAAATAGACTTTCACCAGTGGCATCCTCAAATCTGACATGAATTGGTATCTGCACCACTATTCAAGTGAATGAATATGCATTAATAGAAGATGTCAACAGGTTTTAATAGAGGATCCGGATTCCATTCTAACATAACTTTCCAAAATCACCTGCGTCGGTTTACGCGGAATATCCGAGTTCATTCCCCTTTCCTCGTTACAGCTGTCTTTGCTTCTTGAAAGGAGATCTAGATTTTTGGGAAACAGAAAGTTCCCATTACAAACGAATATGTATATGGCCAGGAAAAATTGGAAAAACAACCCTATGATTTATTCCATTGTAGATTGTTTTTTTCTTTTCCATTTTCGGCTTGGTTGACCCACTGGATAAGAGTGATACAATCAATTTAGAGACCCACGGAGTCATTTTGAGTATGTATGATACCGAGTTGCCAACGCGCTCAACAGTTGGGATTAGTGTTATCTATTAATAACATGGGACATCAATTCTAACATTTTTGGCCACTGTTACAAGATCTCATATTTGCTTATTAAATTATAAGCATTATGTGATAATTAAAGATGATCGAGATTTCAACCTCTCGATTAAATGGATTATGACCAAACTGGTGTGGCTTACAGGGCCGGCTCAATATTTTTGGGGGCCTTAGGCAAATCATAAAAATGAGGCCTTTTAGTTAAAAAAAATTAAAAATAAAAATTAAATCATAAATTTGCTTCTTGCCTTTCTAGATGCAAAATTACTAATTAAACTTTTTTATTCAAGTTTAGACAATAAATCATTTTCGATAGATAAAATTGCTAAACCGTTTAATCTATTGAGACATAGTTGTTCTTAAATAATTTTTTATAATCTTTAATTTTGAAAAACTTCTTTCTGCAGATGCAACTGTAAATGGTATGATAAGTAATTCTATATGTAATAAAATAATTTAGAAAACAATTTAGTTCTTTTATTAGATTAAGTATTTAAATTGGAGTATTAATTTCTATTTTTGCAATTTCCTTTAAAATTTTTAATTCCGAAAATAAATCCAAGCCATCAATATCAAAATGCATGTCATGCTTAAGAAAATTTTCAAGATCAAGACATTTTTTTTTCTAAAGAACAATTATCAAATGACCCTAATCATACAAGACTAAACAAAAAACCAAAAATGTCATCATATTTGGAAAACAATTCAAATCTATCTTGCAGTGAAGATATTGCTTGATCTACAATATAATAGAAATAATCAATTTTGAAAGATTCCTCTGTAGATTTCATCTCTTCAGCGTTTTCATCAATTTCATCAAATTGTTTTTTCTGATGAATGACACGTTTTTTACGGAATGTTGGCTCTATTTCCATTTCAACTGCAACTTGTTTAGATGAATCCAGTGCAGAGTTAAAACCATTTCTATAGTTTTTAAAATAAGAAATAAGTCCCTTTAATTTATCCATAGCAAGATCTATATGCTTCTATTTAATTAGCAATGAAATTTCTGATATTTTGTTTTAAAATTTGATTTTGATTTAGTGCTTATCATGCACCTAATTTGTAGGCCTTTTCCTAAACTATACTTCCAAAAATTTTAGGCCTTTTTTATTTAATTTTTATTTAATTTTATTAAAATCATTATTCCTAATTTCTAGGCTATAATTCTAAAATATTACTAATTTCTAGGTTATAATTCTAAAAATGGGGCCTTATCAATTGGGGAGCCTTAGGCGGTTGCCTTAGTGGCCTACCCCTTTCAGCTGCCACTAACTCACCCGATATTGTAGCCTTATATATAAATAATCATCCTACAATCTAACTGAGCAATGTTCTCCCACGAGCTGCTCACATGCAGTCTAGCCTATGGGGACCACTTAGATGATTCTTATTAATAGGATAGGATACACATAAAGGTCTACGTATGGATAAGAGTCAACAAAAAAATTAGCTTGATCGGATCATTCTAGCTATTAATTTAATAGCCTTAAAATTTAGTGGTCATTTAATAATAGATTTGCCTGAGATTTAATCCAATGGTGGATAAAAGGTTTGATGAGAGTGAAATTGGGCCTGGTGCTAGATCATGAGAGGATAAAAGTTTAGAATGGATTGCACTGATTAAAGGTGGGTCAAAATGGATCCAAGTGGCCTCAAGGAGTTGGACTAAATGTATTGTAACATTGGTCACAATAATCGTTCTCCAAAAAACTATCATTTGATAAAAAAAAATGGTGAGATGTTTTTATATTTAAGATCATATTGAGAGATTATTCAAAAACTATTTTAAAAGTAAATGAGTTTTATCTGAGAGTAACTCTCACGCTACTATGATAGTAAGGGTGAAGGCCCTCACATCTATACCAATGCCAATAGCCTAAATGTGAAGGCCCCCACTCTTACTCTCAGACTACCGTTACTATCAAAAGAGCATCTTCATATATATATAAATATATATATATACACACACACGTACACGTGCACGTATGTACATGTACATGTACACATGTATGCATATATGTATATGTATACATATGGGAGATGCTCATGTGAGAGATATCTCTCACCTTAAATAAGAAATTAGGTGGGGGCCCTTACATCCATATCCAATGCCAACAACTTAAATGTGAGGGCCCCCACCTCTATCTCTCATATAAGGTGAGAAATATCTCTCATAGAAGTATCTCCCTATACATATACATATACATATATACACACACACACATATATATATATATAGGGAACTGGTCCTAGAAGGATGGTCCTTACGGTCTGCACAATTCGAAAGCCTACTGGGGCTCACCTTATGACCCATCCAAATTGACCACACATTCACAACACCCTTATAGGCATCGAATCCCATGAATTTACAAGGATCCAGATGAACTAGACCGTTGGATTGATGATCAATTTTTCTTATTTGATATAAAGCAGTTAAACTTATGGACCATAGATGAAGGGGTTCAAGGTGTTAGAATGACTTCAAATTTGATATGTAGGTTGGCCCCACTTAGATCTTTTGACCCCCCTTTGTCTGATGATCAGTGGGGTCTCACGCTAGGTCCCACTATGCGGTCCGCACTGTAAGCTTGTAATTACCGTACTTACAGGACCGGTTCTCATATATATAGAAATATATGATACTCATGTCGTTACACAACCCAAAACTAGTTAATTTAAAATCTTTGGACTCCACCTTTACTTGATCCATGAATTCCTCTTGCTGCTCTAAATATGCAAGGCCACGTATATCTCTTATCAAGTCAAATTGTGTAGTATGTATCAATAATGTCGTTTTGGGCCCACCTGGGGGTCGCGTCGTAGCACCAATTGGTTCACGTTTTAGGTGAGGGAGATCATTTTAAGATAAAAAACAAATCTATCATGATTCATGATGGAGACATGGGTGGAATTTAAATCGATCAAAGGTCTGCATTTATATGTTCATATAAAAAAATATAATACATGATTTTTTAAACTCCAAAAGTAAATAAATATAATACATGTAAGATATCAATAGTGTCACTCAGCGTAATACTAACTATATAATTATAGAAACTTAGGGACTATTTGAATCAATAGAACCAGCCCTAATTAGAAATAAACCAGATAAAACAAAAACTTAATCTAATTTCAATCTAATTCAAACTTATTTTTATTTACATTTCAAATCAAATTCTAATTCAAACCCACCTTATTATGTCAACACCCTCCAACATGATAACTTTAAGAACAGATGGTTTGTTTGGTCATATAATAGTTGTGATTCATGTTCAAAACTACCATATTTGTTAAAGATCTATCAATCATCATTTCCTTCCATTATGGCCAATAACTTGTTTTACACCTATGATCAAAATACTGATAATAACTCTACTTAACTCTTACCAAAACAAATAACCTTTCCTTAACAAGAGTTACTTTTATTATTTTCCCCTCCACACCAAAGGCGTGGTTTGTTATTACCATGTGCAATGATAGTGACAACCAATAAGCTTGTTAGTCAAACATCAATGTTCATGTCAGGCAAGAATTCCAAGTAAGAAACATTCTGAAAATAGGAATTTAGAATATTTGTTAAATGAATTGCATGCGCCTAGAATGGGCTGATGTGGTAGCATCAGAATGAATTAATGGAATGTGTAATAATTGCATGGATGTCTGATGGGAGAACTGCAATTGGATGGCCAGATGTTTTGTTTGCTTCATAATGGGTTTAAAAAAAAAAGATAAAAAAAGACAGAAGATTATAACCCATCACTACCATTCTCCAATCAAACCATTTTCACTGATTAATGTAAACAGGAAAAAAAAATAGTTTTGAGCTCTCAACCACTCTTTTGTGCATTTCTGCAGAACCATGTGCTATGCTGGTTTATATATGGATATGGACGGTGGCAGATAATTAAATGCATTTGTTTAGATTCAGGTTAGATTTATGTTGTAAGGGCTTGTAGGATGAATTTGATGGTGATTGCTTGGTGATTTGTTTGCAAGGGTGCATATAATCAAGCCAACCATCAGGCCTCTCATTATAAATTGAAAAAAGAGAGTAAGAAAACCTCTTAGAAATGAAATTTGAAATCGAATCAAAAGTTGAATTTCAATCTGATTCGATAGTGTGATTTAGTCCTTCAACAATGTACTAATTGAAAACTAATAAGAGGTTAAAAGCATCATAGATATCAGTTAAAATAATTAAGATTGTGGGTTATACAAACAGTTTGATTTAGACACAAGCCCTTGAAGATACCCAAAACTCAATTTTTTTATTATGGGGATTTAGCAAAAAATATTTTGTAATTGACGTTTGAATTAATGGGTGTGGCCTACCTTTGTTTTGTCCAACTCCCTTTATCAGATGTCTCTGTATTCTTTCCATAAGTAGTAGTAAACCAAAATCTAACGTCCTAACATATAACTCATGATCGAGACATATGCCATGTAAAATGTTCACAAATCCAAAGATGGGGCTAATTAGTATAGAGCTTAAAATGGGTGTCATATCCATACCAAATCAGTCAAACAGGGACAGATGCATTGCGAAGAGGGTCAGAAGTGGGTCGCTCTGAGGTGTTGTTCCAAGAGTGAAATCCCCCGCTGTGATAGTGTGTGTTTATATTTGTTTGGATTAATTAATTAAAGTGTAAAGATGTTGGACTTAATGCAATAGTTAATCTTGTTTTCACATATTGATAATCTAACGGTGAATAATTCTAATTAGAGAGAAATTTGGACTACAACTTAGTCATTTGGACTTGGAACGTAGGATTTGAACCCAAACTCAGACTTACCCCCATTCTATCCTCATGCTTATTGATTTTGATAATAAAAACTGATCGGTGGAATTGCTACCGATACAAAACCGCGTCCCAGGTGGATTTATTAGGTATAAAAAGACGGAAGAAGACCGCGTCTTGCACTCAATGCCTCTCTCTCTCTTCCAGTCCAGTCTCAAGTCTCAGGTCTCCAGTGGAAAGAAAGTTATATAAAATGAAGTTGAAAGGAGGTCTTCATTGGTAATGGCGCATGTTTTGGGCAAAAGGACAAGGACATATCACAAGGAAGAGAACTTAGAAAATTCTGCCACCTGCAGCTGCCGAGCGTATGAGCGCAGGTAGCGTACTAAGCGGTTGTCATTCCCATGTACATGCACCAACTGGCAGTCTGCGCCGCCTGCCAGCCAAGAATTTTGTCCTCCTTTGAATAGCGCCTCTCTGGCACAAGGCTTCAATGATAGAGAGAGTTTAGTGTGTGTGTGAGAGTGGAATGGTTGTCGCCTCGTGGGCATGTCTGGGAATATACTTGCCATGTGTTTCGCTCCCGCATCGCAGATTGATCATAATTGTGGTTTGTTCATGGGTGGACCGCATATTAGAGTGCGGCGGATCTTCAAATCTCTTGACTTGGAAAAATCTTCGAATTTTATTAAAAAAAAAAAACCTTTTTAAATCTCAAAATATAGTGTATTTCTCACAGTAAGAACATTGATCATTTGATTAGAATGGTATGGGCATGGATGGGGTGGAGCCATTTTCAACAGATTTATGTAGGTTTAAATGGGTCACGATTTAGATATGAACCATGCAAAATCAATGGTTAGAGAATAGCTTCATCTAAAATCTAATAGTAGGGCTACTTGTATCTCCATCAAAAGAGTCTCTCCATGCACATGAATATCTTTGGATAAAGAGGTCATCTAAAATCTAACAGTGGGGCTACTTGTATCTCCATCAAAAGAGTCTCTCCATGCACATGAATATCTTTGGATAGAGAGGAGGGGTGTGAGGACCCGTCCTTAAAAATACCGACTGGGATCCAATTTGACCAAGTCAAATCCTTAATTGTCCTATTTAATAGGTGATTAGCATGAGTGGTTGGTAATTCCCATTAATTTAGCTTAAACTATAAGATTAAGACCATTGTAAAATTAATAGTGATTTCCTAGAATTAATTTTCTCATTAGAAGCCTAAGTTGTAATCTTAACCATATATGGTATTTTCTATTTTACTATGCTAATTAATAGGAATTAGTGGAATAGGTGGCTAATGTTCCTAAGTTCTAGAACTAGCTTGTATATGTAATTCTTAATAAATATTAGGTGTTTATTGTTAATTTAATAGGTCTTGATTAGATTAAGACTTGGTTAATATTAGAATTAATATGAAGGGCATTGATAGTTAAGAACCTTCTAAAAATCCACCTAATGACTCATTTACCCATGACCCATCTCTTTCCCATTTTAAACTAAGTTATCCTTTTGGTAATTATCCTAAACCCTAAGCTATAAAAGCAAACTATTACAAATATTAGCCTAAAACCCTAATTTACTCTCATCTCTCATTTACCCTATCTTCCTCCCCAAGCAAATCCTAATTCCCTAAAATCCCAACCCAAGGAGAAGCTAGGAGACCACCCCAATTGCTCAATCAACACCTTAGGAGTTTGGAATCTGCATATCTCTCTCTCGACTCCATCACCAATTTCCAATAGAGGCAAGTGGACATGTTTAGATGCTTTAGTTTAATTGATTAATATGCTTAGATTGATAACTACTGTGTTTGATGGATGTTTAGCATGATTTTGTTTATGGATGGTTGGTTGAATGATGTAATGTGTGGAATTGTTGTTCTAAGCTTGTTTATGTGATTTTTGGCCATTGATGGATGAGAGTCCCCCATTTGGAAGATCAATGGCCCATTTGTGATGAGATCATGATGTAGGAGGTGTGTATGAAGTTTAGAGATGATCAGTGTAGATATGGGTTAGATTTGATTAAGTTTTATGAAAAAAAGAAAAATGGCAGAATTCTGAAAATGTGGAACTCATGTGTACCCGGTCGACATCATTCCCCAGGATGTCGACCGGGCACACAGGAGAGGCTTCAGTAACTGGGAGCAGAAACTCCCACAGGGTACAGTCCCCGTGTACCCGTTCGACTGGCCAGGAAGCCCGGTCTACCGGCCAGTGTACCCGGTCTACCGGCCAAGAGGCTCGGTCGACCGGCCACACTACATTTTCACCCCACCTGCCAGATGTTTAGGAAAATGTCCGCAATGTACCCGGTCGACTGGGTGGACCATGATGTCGACCGGGGACACTGCAGAATGTGATTTACGACTCTCAGTTAGCTGTCCATTTCTACAGAGTGCCAGGTCGACCCGGGGACCCATGATGTCGACCTAGTACACTGTAAACAGTGATTTTTCAGATCTAGTTCTCCTTTTTTATCTGATCATGTGTGGGCCTCGTTGATCTTTCACTTGGACGTTTTGGGATACGCTGAACATGAGTCAAAGGCCAGGCTTAACATTGACCCGTGTAGCCACCTGAGTAGGGTCTAGGGTTATAAACGGAACATGATTCAATGGTTATGGATGTCCTATGATGCTAAATACCTACAGGAGCACCAAGGATATATAATAAGCATCTGGGACTCCGTGATCACTGTCTTAGGTGAAGTGGGGCCCTAGATCTGAATGGAGGGGCAGCGATCATCTATGGATTTGTGACATATGGTACTTATATTGATGAAACAGACACTAAGGCTGGCTGGTAGGTCCGAACCTTTAATATTGGCCTTGGGAAGTACTATAATCAGGGCATTGCACTTAGGCTCTGATCCATCATCACGGTCTATATTGGATGGGATGTCAGGACATAGTACTTGGAGTCCTGACCTGTAATATTGGGAATTTAACGGTAAATACTCATGGACGGACTATATAATGAGATAATGTTAATTAAGCGTATCGAGAAGCAGAGTTTACAAGGGTATGCATTATTAACTGTTAAGAATCGTAAGAATGGATTACTTATACCTAAACTCCGTGCCTCATGCCCTTAACTAATATCGTCTCATATTAATTATGATAAGGCTATCCAGCTCGGAGTACCCCCACCTAGTGGTCTGTAGGACTTGTGGATGTACGATTGGTCTGCCGAGGGTTATGATGCTGGCATGAATATTGACATTTAGATATTGTTGGTTGACACAGTAGGTACCGGTGGGGGAGGGGTACTGAGACCGCCGGCGCTCGGACTGGGTGTGGATGGACGGTGATGTTGATCTAGCACATAAGACCAATGGCCGAGACTTAGCTGTGGCGATGGATATTATTGATTGATCTAGCAAGTAAAACCAATGGCCGGGACTTGGCTGTGCTATGGATATTACTGGTTGATCTAGCATGTAAGACCAATGGCTGGGACTTGGCTGTGGCTATGGATATTGATGGATTCTTGTACGCTCCTATTCGATGAAACAATAGTGATGGGTGGCTATGACCCCCATGGTTGATGTCCATCGACAGTTGTCGGGACAACGACGATGGGTTGGCTCTGACCTCCCATGTCCCTTATACTTCAACTGTGGACGTACCTTGTGTGATCTTATGGTTGTATATTGGATGTATTACTATTACGTATTCAGGATGTAGTTGCTTAGTGTCTTTGACTGTCGACATTGACATGGTTGGATCTAGATACAATGATTGTGAATAGGGTAGGGTTACTTTCTCTGGTTACTCTTGTTACTGGTGATGCAGATGTATTTACATGGTTTATACGATATATTGATGATTATGGCTTCTTTTGTCTATCTGATATATTGCTTCTAGCATCTGTTATATTATTATCTCGATTACTGTTCATGCACTACACTCCACACTGTTTATGTTGCACTTTGATATTCTATATCATTATTGAGGTATTAATTACGCAGGTTCAGCTGGGATCAGGTATGGCCTTCTTCCCTATCTGTTTATATAATATATTTTCCATCTAAGCATGCTTATTTGCTTGGCTCATCGAGCCTGACCCAATCATTGGTGTTTTCAGGTATATTATCTTCCGCTTCCTTTGATTGGTAGAACTGCTTGGCGGCTGATCCATTGCCACAGGGTTCAGAGAATGGTGCAGTTGGTGCACCGAGAGACATCTATAAGATAGATTACTATTCTCTCCTTTTATTGTAGTTGGCCGTGTTTGTATATGATTGAATAGCTAGCTTAATTATAGAAAGTACCGTGCAATCTCTTAAAGTGAAATAAAATTTTAGGACTCTGTCCATCTACATGCTCATATGAGAGTTAAATTTGACTATATTATTGAATTTTCCGCATCTCTTAGGTACTTTCTCGTAGCACTCCGAAATTCGTGGCGCCCAGGTTTTGGGGCGTTACAAGGGGGATACGGATCATAAGGATCCCAAAGTAGGCCCATAGTGGTTATTGGGTCACAGACATGGGATCAAAATTACATGAATATATAGGAATATTATCACATTATTGTAAATGATATTTTATCATAGAGATTTTTATGAAAAAACTATTTATAAACCCTAATTACATGAATTGATTAAGAAATACTTTAAAACACCGAATTAGGGTGCGGTACATAGCCAAAAAAATTGATTTGCCCCGTAACGATATTGTTAGGGCTCGTTAGTAAAATACTTTTCCAATTTTCTCCTTTTTCTTTCCCAGAACATTATCATTAGGGCTTTTTAAAAAAAAAAAAAAAAAAAAACATTTGCAATTTTTCCCTTTTCTACCTTGGCTTTTGTTTCATCCATTTCTTCACAATTCCTAATTTTATGTCTGATCTACTACAAGAGAGCAATTCCCAATTTAATGTTTGATCTATTATGAGAGAGAGAGATAGAGAGAGAGCGCCTGAGCCTCTGGACTCAGTCTGAGCTGTGGATGAGAGACAGAAGAATAGATGAACCTCTCCTATCACACATGCCAAAATACATATTAACAAATTATTCTATGGGTCTTGTAGGTTGTACATGCAACTCCAGCAATAAGCTCTCTATCGTTGTGAGAGCGCTCTGAATCTGGATCTTTCTTTGTAATTGATGGTGGAAATTATACTTGTCTAACTACTATTTGAATGACTTTGAGGGCGATAATGTATTGCCCATGCACAGAGAGATTATAGATTTTGGAAAAAAAAAGAAAAAGAAAGAAAAAGAGACTTTTTGAGTGGCAGAGATCAAAAGAGGAGAGACGAAAGAAGATGATGATTTTTTTTTAAAGGTAGGGGAAGGAAATAGGGCAAATGATATCGTTTGGAGAAGAAGAGGGAAAAGCATTAGCAATGAGCCATTATAATATCATTTGGGGAAGAAGACTTGAATAGATATATATATTTTTTTAAAGATGAGCTTTGACAATATCGTTCTAAGGCAAATTAGTCTTTTGGCTGCATACAACACCTTAATTTGATGTCTTGGGGTCTTTCTTATTCAATTTGTGTAATTATGGCTTATGACTATTTTTTTGTAAAAATTTCTTTATTATATAAAGTGCGTTTTGGGTAAATAATTTGCACCATATCTAATTCGATTCAGGAGGATGATCATATCTTTGACCCAAATGATAATTGATCTCGATCCTAGTACCTCATAATTCAATCCACACAGCTTGTTTAAAGCGTGCCTCCATTTGGTGTATGCGCACACACCTCTATATTTATCCAAAGCATGACTTTGGTGCTATTATTACTTGCAAACTTAGTTATATTTAGATTTTGAAAAGTAAAAAACTTGCAAAGATTGTGAATTATTTTCTATTGCTATTCAAAAACTCACTACAAACAAAGTGATTTTTAGCAACGGAAAAAAGGCTATTAGTTACAGTTTTTTCCAAGCGGTGAAAATTATTTTCAGCCGATAAACGTGCTGTTTTCGGGCCTCCTCCTTTTGGAAGTTGGTGGGCCTCGTGGATATGTATTCAAAACTTTTAACCTACTTGATGCAGGGATCAATTATCCATAAGGCCAAGAACTCAAGCCCAAGATCTAAAATTCTAATTTCATACATTAAGATCAAACATCCATCAAGAAGATACATAAATAAACACCAAGCATAACCATATCTACTAATTTAAATAAATAATAGATCTATATACCTTTGGAGCTTGGTTGTGCTCTAATCGAGAACTTGATCTCTACAAAAACTTTTTTCACAAGCCTTTGATCTCCTTTACCTTTGTGTTCTTCCAACCTATGACCTTCTTAGAGAATTTTTAAAGGAGAATTGTGGGATCTACAAGTAGAAGAAAACCCTAGATATCTAGTAAGAAACCAAAGGGGATAGAGGAGGAAGAGAGAGGAACCTGAGAGATAATTGTTGTGTAGAGATCTCTAACTCTCACATCTTATTTATAGTTTATGGTACACCTTCTCTTAAACCAAGATTAGAAGTCTCACTTCTATTTTTAGTAAGTAACCTATTCGTCCTTTCCTTAAGAGTTTTAATGAGATTAGTAACCTTCTCTTATTAGGGCTGGCATGAGGACTACTAGGGATTCCTTAGAATCTAGTTCCAACTAGAAATCTGGACCCCACATCTCAAGTGAACTTCGGACCCACACTAATTATAAATACATCCACTAATTAAATGTAATTGCACTCCAATCTTAGGAATAATTACAAGAATACTCTAAACTTTCCAATTACTATAAGTAGGCCCCTCCATCAATTATATCTATGGTTCTATTGGAATAAATCTGTCCAACCAAATTGGATCCATCTCTTATAATTCTTGTGACCTAATTAATCACAATAATCATCAATACCATGCAATTAACTCTTAATTGAGATGGGTGCGCACTCACTAATGATAAAATCCATTAATTGGCACAAGGGGATATTTATGAGGATAGATTCCATCTTGAGAATTATATATTCCCACAGCTCCACTACCACGTACCAAAGACATTGAAGTGTTGACCTACAATTGGCTTCACTCATTGAAGATATAAAGTAAATATATAATAGGAACTTGCGTCCATTAATCTCTTAAGATTAAGAGCCTATTGCTTGGGAATTATGAGAGCAGTCCTTTAATCAAAGGCAGATTTGTACAAGATGCTACTCATGGTCCTTCAATACATCCAATGTACGAACACAATGATCAAGAGTCTTACACTCTAATGATCAAGACATAGTATACAATCTTATAGTGATCATAATGCGGCAACCTTATCAGATGAGATGCCCAATCTCATCACTGGCTGTAATAAATTTAAATATAATATTTGTGATCTATGTCCTGTATATGGATATCATCCAAACACATGAATCACATCTAATATACTTGTGGGCTCCAGTTCATATTATGAACCACCATGTCATTTTGTATTGACCATATGCAAACAAAAAATAAAATATCATTCATCTCATAAATAAAGCATGAAAATATAAATTAATTATTGAAACAAATCAATTTATTCATATCATCCACTGTATTGAGGTCATACAATCTAACACCTCTTTCTATCCAAAGATCTCATGCCTATTTTAGCAGTAGAAAAAGTCTTCCGCCACTAAAAACTCAACATATCTATTTTTTTAGTGGCGGAAAAAAACCGCCGTTAAAGGCATTTTTGTTTTCCCCACTACAAATCACTTTTTTGTAGTGGTCCTACCCATGATTACTCAACTCTCGCCTCAGATCTCATAGCAACCTCATTCAAATCTTTGTAAAAAATAATTACAAAAGTATATTATATAAAGTCTTACTTCGGTTAAATATTATCACAATTCACAAAAACATGATTACTTTTACACTAATCATATATTTAAAACTAATTAATGGAAGTTCCACTAAGGTATTTAAATGGATCATCTGAGTACAAACCCAGCCTAACCTCGTCTCAACATAATCAGGCAACTCCTTCTGGACTGGCATAGAGGTGTGCATTCCAATTCCACCTTTGGATCCCAACAAAAAAATAAAATAAAAAAATCCCACCTTTGGAAGATACCATAACTCCAAAAGGATAAAATAAAAACAATAGTAATAAAAAAATTTAAAAAACTCTACACCTTGTAGCTAGCAGGCCAAAAACATCTATGTTACAGCTCAAATAACATTGTGAGCTACATAGATCTATTTTGTCGGGTTTCTTTTGACAGAATATATATGGTGATGGACCACTTGATTGGACAGTCTGGTCCAAAACAAATCCAAAGTTATGGGCCAAAACTCCATATATCCTTCCATACATAGGGTCAATATATAAATAGCCATCTATGGAACAGGCCAGAAAGAATTCTATAATAGCCAATAATCACCAAAGCTTATATATGTACTTATATGTGTTTTGTCTAATTTCTTGTAACGGAATTTGAGTTGAACCACTTGACAGTTTGGTTTAAACCACAGTTTGGCCGCTGATCCACTGGGGTCCAACTAAACTGTTGCAATAGTGAGAAATAAATAAAATTTAGCCTACAAAACAAACATGGTTAAACTAATTAGTTTGGCCCAACCAATGGTTTGTACGTGTTTAAACAGCTCTGGTAATTGGATGGTTAGTTTTCTTATTGAGGCACTTCAGTGCCAAGTGATACGTCATACTATGTAAGAAGCAATGTACCAACCCAAAAGCTTAAGCTGATAGGTGGAAAGCCCTATACAAGTATATTAAGACATGTCAAGCCTATTACTTAGGCAATGTGAGATGTAACACTTCCCAACACTCCCCCTTACAAGCAGGCCCAACAATTTTCATGGATGGGCCTGTCACATGGGCTACACAAGAACGGCGGCCACGTGGGCTGTATAAGAATAACAGAATCAGAACCTGCTTTTATACCATGATAAGCTTGAGAATTGATTAATTCTTATTCAAAATCTGATGAGTTACAAATGGTATTTATATACAATTTTATAATGGCGGTCTTATAGAGGAACCAATAAGATAAGGCATATCAGTTCCCAAAGATTATGGAGTTGCAGTGAGAAATAAATAAAATATATATAGCCTACAAAACAAACATATTGAAACTAATTAGTTTGGCCCAACCAATGGTTTGTACATGTTTAAACAGCTCTATTCAATGGATGGTTAGTTTTCTTATTGAGGCACTTCAGTGCAAGATCCAGTCAAAATGGCTAGTGTCTCAGATTTAGATTCTAGAAAGTTTGGCTATAGGTCATTTAACCTTTTGGGTTGAGAGAGCTGACCTTTTGAAAATTTAATTATGAAAAATCTTGTTAGGATGTTTTAGATACAAACAAAAGTAGACGATATATAGAATGATAAAAGGACGCTCTCCTCCATAGAAATAGTGTGGTGTGCATACACACACATGCATAAACTTATGGGTCATTCGGATGAGAAGAAATAAGGAAAACACCAAAATGAAAAACAATTCTCTATAATTCGCATTTTCTCCACCTCTACCTTTCCCTTGTTTCTTTTGATCCAAACAACTTATTAGGCTATAAAATGACAAGAGAAAATTGTATTTCAATAAAGCTCATGTAATATCCGTGTATAGATAATGATGTACTCCTCACCAATGTTGTCCATAAATAAGATCGTAGGTCTTGTAAGGTCCACCTTGGAACTGAGATCACTGCTCGCTAATTAATATAAGTTCAGGGGTCATTTGTTTGCATTTATTTACATATGTAAATTATTTACATGCATAAGGATTATATATCATCATGTTTGTTTGCAATTACTTACGCATGTGCTTTGTGAATGTAGTGTGAAAATTAAGTGCAAATAAGGCCATTTACATATAATAATTTTCACACCAAAATATGTGTGAAAGTCATTCACACCCCTCTTGGGAAAAAAGCCATGGGTACGCTTCTTACACATCATGCACATTCTTATGGAGTGATAAGTCCTTAAAAATGCATAATTTTCTTATCATTTTAGAGTAATTAAGGACTTAATCATTAAATCATAGACTATTTTAGTAAAAAATTATGATTTTATGTTTTTGAGCATCAAAGTCTGAATTTAATTTGAATCAAAATTCATCCAAAAATTGCATTTTCACATAAGATCATGAATGTCTCTATTTTTGGCATTGAAAGTTACAAATTTCTTATAACTTTTTATTCACACATGAAATGATGAATTTTCTTTGTACCATTGATGTAATTGAAGAAAATTTGATAAAATGGTGACATTTTATGCATCTATTTAGTGTGAATTGGGCCCGCATCTTACACAATTCCTTACCTATATGATTAGATTATTCTTTGATCTTTGCTTTTATTTTTGTAGGGAATTTCAGAAATTGGGGCCTGCAGAAGAGAATTGATGAAGCAAATGCACCATGGGACCCCTCTTCCTTGGGCATGGATTATAAAGTAGGGGCGGCTATGGTAGGGTCCGCTCTTATATGCAAGAAAAAAAATCAGATTTAATCTCTTGAGGATAAGTTCTAGATTTGTGGGCCGTGTGATGAGGTGTCCAAAGCCTTCCATTCAAGAATCACACATCAAAGTGGGGCCCATCATCTCTTACAAGTTGCAAACAAAAATCTGAAATTCAGATTTGGGTCAAGATTTTCTTGAAAATTCAAAAGTTTGAATTTGAAGTTTTGAGATGGTTTTTTAAGAGTGAAAGTGGGTCCACATGAGTTTCCATGATTTGAAAACTCTCAAATCAAGGAGATTGGACGTCCAACACTACCCAAATCGTAACAGACACACATGGACCCACCAAGCTATCAAATTCTCCATACAAATCTGAATATTCAGATTTCTTTTCAATCAAGAAGAACCAGCCATGATGACATCCAATGCATCCAAGTCACACGTCCAAAAGAGGTGGGTCTATAATTGTTTCAAGATTACGACACATTCATAAATTATTTTTGGCATATATTTTTCTTCAAAGTGGGCCCAAGTAAAGGAGTTGCAAGGGATAAGGAGAGTGCAATGATTTGTGCACCAAGGAATTCAAAAGAGAATTCAAATCTGAAATTCCCACAAAAGTCTCCTAAACCTACCAAAATCCCATCTAGAAATGGAGATTAAGCAAAGAGCCTTATGAAACTATGCTACCTCGGACTACAAGTGATGAAAAGGAATATAAAAAAAGGCCATAAGGGGCTGCACGTGAGGAGGACACCCCCAATCTCTCTTGGACGACCAGCAACATCCATCTCCTTTTTTTTCCATTAATTTTTCTTCATCTCTCCCCTACCATCCTCACTCAAGGCTTTCTCTAAAGCTACCACCACTTGGGTTCTTATGCCGCCGCCGTCGCATCGCCGTTGCTATCGTCACTCCACCATCGGATCATCCTTGAAATAATCTTCGCTTGCTTGGATTTCAGATCGTGAAACGAGAGCCGGTTGGATCGCCGTTCAAGACCGTGATTCCCTTTCCTCCTTTTAGTGTTTCTTGTGTCTATGGCAAGGTTGGATGCACTTTATTTTTATTAAAAGAACTTTGTAATGGTTAGTTGCTTGTAATGGGTTTTTCATTAATAAATCAAGTTTATGGGGTCTTGGTCTTCACCAATGGGTCAGCATCGAATTTTTGTGCGTAGTGACAGTGCGCATTTGGTGCCATGGTTTTGATTTTTCTTGATGGCATCAAGCAAAGTAATTATTGCAAAGTTTTAGAATCAAAATCCATTTTTTTTCTCTCATTTTATTTTATTTTATTTTCATTTTTATGCACCTTAACAATTATTGCAACTGGTTGGACCAATAATTCTTATGGTGATGCAGCGGTTAGATTAGGTTTCTAGATTAGGATTTTAATTTTCTTTGATTGTAATTAAATTTTCAAACTTGTAATTAATTTTTTTTTTAACGTAGGACATTTGGTTTGTATAGGTTTTTTTAGGCTAGAACTAGTTTTTTTTTTTTTTTCATTAGGATAGATTTTGCAATAAATAACTCTCCGTGGATCGACCTGGTTTCACCGGTTATTACTATAATCGCGGCCTTACACTTAGGGCTACAATCATGGAGCTCATCAAACATCTTTAATTTTCTCATTCCTATGGGTGTCCTATTTGTAACCCAAACTGTTCACTTTGTTTATTAAACTAATAAACCCCAAGATCTTGAAGTTAATTATCTTAAATCTTTATGCATTTTGAGTAATTTTTCAAAAAGTCCAAACCTACAATTCTTTTTTTTTTCTTTTTTTTTTCTTTTTTTTTTTTCTTTTTTTTTTTGCACTTCTATGAGTCTCCAATTCATAGTTTGAATTATTCAGTACTCTTGTATTAATGATAATATCATGAATTTTAGTTTCATTTATTAATTCTTCAAGGATTGTGGGAAATTTATAAAAATAAGTCTAAGAAATCTAAATAAATCTAAAGCCAGTGGATATATGCATTTTCTCATGTGAAGACGGTGATTTTGACAAACATGATAATATATTTCACATGTACAGTATCTACTACATATGCGAATCTCTTTTCTCCTATCACATGTGAAAAGCAAACAAGATATCTGCACTTTTAAATCTAATGAATCAATCCTTGTGGAACTACCAGGACAAAGCAATACATATAGCCATTCATTACCAGAATATCATCTATATATCCCTATTATTATGTAGTATTTTGAACTATAATAAGATCTAGATTGCCGAACATGAAAGCCCAAGGCTTAATTTTGAGGGTTGAGACTCTGTGGACTGTGGTCGAATCCTTTTCGTTACCTGTAACTGTGTCTGCTCCTTATTAATGTTTTCTTTAGAAAACAAACTTGCTCATGACATGACATGTGACTGAGATGGCTTGGGCATCTTTCGGATGCCGTAACGAGCGGATGACTTTGACAGTCACAGAAGTGTTTGACGCAGGGGTGCAACCGACCCTAAGTAGTCTCCCACGTGCTTCCACGTGGAATGCGTGGAACTTTATGGTTGGCTCCGCCTATAGATATTATGGTTGGCTCCGCCTATAGATAATATGGACAGTTAATAGCTCTTTATTTTGGGTGGTAAGGAGAGTTGGTTTACATTTTCTAGATAGAAGTTCAAACTTTAGATACATCACATTTTTTTGCTTGTGCACAGGTTCTTTTCCAGTTACGTGGGCTTTTTTCCTTCCGTGCAAGCTTTCTTTTCGATTGTGTGGGTTGCTTTTCCGTTGGGCTTTCTTAGATCCCAACCCCCTTGGTTGGGGTTAAAAAAAAAAAATACATGAATGCCATCCTCTCTAATTACATCTCCTCTGAATTTTACTTCAGTAGGACTTGATCTCACCCTAGGAATTAGCACATGATAGATAATGTGAACCACACAATCTTACAATAATAATATGCATTAAACAATTTATCAATCATGTGCTTAATTCTACCATGGGACCAGGTCCTATTGAAGTAAAACTTAAGATATGTCATTGGAGGGGATTACACTCATGTTAAATGATCTAGATGATCAATAGGTAGGCCCCACAATAGAGTCACACACATCCAACTTACAGAATCGAGTGGGGGACCACTAAGGAGTCTTGGATTAAGCAAGTGAGCAACTAGAGGGTTGGAGTGGGGTATTAGCTCACCTCTAATCTTGGTCAATTAATATATAGGCAAACTCAAAAATCAAAACTTGGTCTGAATGGAGCCCGAGCATTCTCAACCCTAATTAAACCTGAATGAAAATTTGTATATAAGAATCCAATTCGGGTTTAGCAGGGTAGTTTGGATCAGGTGGGCCACCCAGTTGGTTTTTATTTTACATTTTTTTCTTCTACTCAAATGCACACCCATTCACACACCCATGTCTCTTCAAAACGGATGTGAAATTTTATATTATCTTGTATATATACAACTATATTTTCTTGTACATTTCTTTTTTATAAATATAAGGTAAATACAATTTCAATTAACGTCAAATTCTAGCCATTGGCATCTCACAAGGGGCTGTAAGTGTGACTGGGTTAAATTGATAAACACGGCTCCACATGAGGGACACACAAAATGCCTGTGAGAAACATCTCATGGCTGATAATTTAGTTTCCACACGAGAGGTATCTTTCGTGGGAGATAACTGTGATTTAGATTTCGGGGAAAAAAGCAAAGCACAGCAAATCATCATAACTATTAATTTAAATAGCAATGGTCCCATAAGGACTGTCCTTTTAATGAGGATCTTTTAATAAGGACTCTCTCAAAATCCAAACTTGAAATGACCATAAAGCCCCTTCCCCCACTTGAAATGACCATCAAGCCCTATGCAATTCATTGATCCAATGGTTCTGAGGAGTCCTTACCATAAGCTGTAAGGCCTATCCTTACAAGACCATTATTCTATATAAGTCTCAAAGTTTACCATCATCACAAACATTAATTTAAGGGACTCAAAGCTTACTAGTTTCTTAATTACATTTTCTCACCTCATTTACTTTAATTGCATATTGTGTGTCCGGCCGTTACATATAGGGGTGCACACGGATCGGATTGGGCCAAATCTGTCACCAATCTGTTGCCTATGGATTGACGAATTTGTAATCCGTCACCAATCAGTTACTGTTGAAATCCGATCCGTGGAGGAGCGGATCGGATTAGATTAATCCATTCAATCCGTTACTATACAGATCGGATCGGATTGGATTAATCCGTTTAATCCGTTGCTTTACATTACATAGAAAAGAAAGAAGAAAAAATCCATAAATTTCGAAGCCACTGAATTAAAGGGGCATGAGTTGAGAGCCGTACTTCTATTCTATTCATAAGGTTAGTGACTCCTTACATTTTTTTCTTATTTTATATATTTATTTATTTATTTTTAATTTAGATTTAATGACAACGGATTGGATCGGATTGAATCCTCGAATTAAGGGTGAAATCCACCACCGATCTGTTGCTAACGGATTACACAATTCCCAATCCGTCACCAATATGTTGGCCTTTGAATCGGATCAAAATCCACTGATCAAATCGGATCGGCGGATTGATGGATTTTTTGTAGACTCCTAGTTACATATGTACATACAAATGTTTCTCGATAAATTGGGTACTTGGGTTGAACTTGGCTGGTTAAAGCCCTAATACCAAGCCCACTTGAGTTCCGTGCTGGATTAAACATCTAAGCCAAAGCCCAATCCTACCTGAGTAAGCCAAACCAGATTTCACTTTTGGTTAGGTCGGCATGTAGGTTTGAGTTCTGCTGAACCCAAAGTGCATCCAAAGCTTGACTTGGCTACATCCCTCACTTGACTATGCGTAGACAGATGACATGTTGGTGGAGCCTGTTCGCCTCACCAAGGCAAGAGAAAGCTTGAATTACGAGTCTAGATCATTTTTGCTAAAATCTGTCAATGGTCTCACCTTACCCTAAGGGTAGTTTGTGCTGGAAGAGGATTCTGCTTTTCACGGGTTTCTACTTAGAAGAATCCTTCATTCCTACCTCCAAACCCCTCCATCCCCCACACATAGAGGAAAACAAAACCCTCCCTATGGAAGAAAAATAGTTCGTTCTTTTCTCCACGAAGAAAATGTGTCACATGATATAATAAAAAAGGGGCTGCCGAAAAATATGAATAATTTTCCCCTCCACCGCAGATTCGTCTTATTGCACAGACTCGCCCTTATAGTCAAGGGCTCAAAATCACATGCCACCTGTTTTATCATTAAGGAATCTCACTTAACCCAAAACACGTGATCAAGAAAAGGATTCCCACTTAACCCAAAACACGTCATCAAGAAAAAGTAAATAAAAGGAGTTAATCACGCTACACGTACATCATCCATTTCTTTGAGCTTGGCATTAATAAGCATGACTAGAAGTCAGCTGTTTTATCCCAGGCAACATGGTAAGTAAAATTAGAAAGTGAACCCTATGGACTGTACATTGCTGTCCTCAAGGGTATCGCATGAAGCCTGTATATGAGGTGCCTTTGGGTTTTTTTTTTTTATATTCAGTTATGTCATTGTTTCTAATCTTATCTAGAGTGTATATTTTTTTTTTCCTTAGAGATGTTTTCGTATGGTACATTAAGTATTTAGAAATTTCTTCCTATTGCAACACTCTTCAAAACCTACAAATACAAGTCTTCGGGAAGGGGCTTACAATTTGAATTTCTTACGTGAACACCTATTCCTTTTCTTTTTCTTTAGGGTTCATTTTCTCAGGCACTACTCTTATTGAACTGATTTTTTTTTTCTTAATGGTAAAACAAGAGGAATGGTAATTATGAGCTGTTTGAATTTTAAAAGTGGGCTTCACTGATGAGTTTATAGCATTAGATATAATTTGGCGCACAAGTTAGGAACTAGTCAAGGTAGACTGATCCATAAGTTGGAACACCAGCGAAAGCATGCATGTGGAATTTTCTCCTTTCCTCTTCACAATCATTTTCTCTTGACACTTACATTGTCTAATATTTCTAGGCATGCATGCACTTGTTGTGAGTCTCTTCTATACTTCACTTTCAAAGCCAAAAAAAGTTGAAATCAGTGGAAGGCTGAAGCACGACTTCACCCATAAGCAGTTGCTTGTAAACATCATCTTAGACTGCGAAATAGGCTTTAAGCGCGTCACTGGTGACACACTGTTAGTATTTTTTCACCAACTACCACAAAGAACTCACGTAGGGCTTTAAACGGGTCGGGTTTGGTTGTGTCCGGGATTTAAATCCTTTCTTTAAGATCCATATCTACACTTAGATTGGATTATATGAAGCCGGGTCTTTTTAATGTCCAAGGGAGCGGTGGTCTCTGTTTTTTTTTTTTTTTCTTTTCTTTTTTTTTGGTTTTGGTATGCCAGCAAGGGGGGTGGGACAAAAAGAGAGTTCGCATACACACTGGAAGGTTGCCCACTTAAGGGGGCAAGAAGCCTGCAAGAGCAGAAAGAAAGCCCATACAAGTGAGAAGAGGTGGTACCTGAGGTTCGAACCCCGGACAGTGAGGTAAGAACTGACACTCTTTACTACTCGGGTAAGGAGCCGTTCTTAAGTGAGCGGTGGTCTCTTCATGGAGACTGAGCCAAACGGGTTTTGAAAAATACTAGTGGAAAATATGTTTGATTGAGGTGGGATTTGGGTTACAGATGGGAATATTGGTTTATTAGAGTATCCAAAGTCTCCGCTTTTAAATTAAAAGTGGGTGTGGTAGCAATTTTTGAATTTGGGAGAAATTTAGATTTGGATTCAAATCCAAGCATATAGCAATTGGAACTTTTGGATCTGGATCTACATCCCAGCATATTCCAACTTGGGATTTGGATACAAGATGATTTCATCCATGAAAACCAACCTTAACACAAGCTTTGGTCCCAATAACAAGATCTCTATTAGATTTTAAGAACAAGTGATCAATCTAGTAATTAAACCTAATCCAGATTAAAAGCAAGCAACCACATAGTGAGAATGACGCACGATGTATATATGGAAAACTTTACTCAGAAAAAAACCACGGGCCTTATCGTCTAGGCCAACAGACAACCAAATACTAAATAACTTGAAAGCAAGAGAACTCACAACCTTTTTGTAAGGTTTTTAGCATTGGCAAATTCTTTTGAATGGACAAAACTTGAGTCAATTGTAATTTTTCACTTATTTTAGATGGACCGTATCAAGCATCCTGTATCAAGCATGCACTATATCGAAGATCGTTCGAAGATTCGTCAAGACCATTTTCTAGATTGGATCATCTCTGTCCGACCGATCATCCCTGGAAGCCTCCTAGTTAAGAGACTGTCCGACCGATCGGACCATTTGTCCGATCGATCGGACCTAATGAGCTTACTGTTATTTGTCTGTCTCCAATCGATCAGACAACGACAAAACCGGCAATTTTTTTGGGATTGATCACTTTCAAACTGTAACGCCCCAATTCCGAATACCGAAGATAACGCTAAGGTATCCGAAGTTGGCGCGCTACTTCCCGGAAAAACCGAGAACTTCCAAGATCATAGTCCGCAGTGAGGTCAAATTTTAAAACTTTTTAAACAACATCATAATCAACAGTTATATGGGGAAGCGAAATAAAAGATAGCGGAAGCAAAGGTATCAAGTATATATATCAGATGTAAAAGTGCGGAAGCCTGATAATAATCTCAAAGTGTGAATATCAAGTGTATATACATATCAGTCTAACCTACCCAATCTCACTACAAAAATGGACTCTCAAATCCCAAAACACATCTGCACTTAACCCTCCAGTGCAGGCTCTCCATCCTCCAGCTCGACCACCTGGTCAGCCGGCCTCCATCCGTAGTCCCCGACTACAGGCGTCTCGTGGATCGCGTCACCCGCGGGATCAAGGTCTGGACCTAAGCACCAAAGATGGGTCAGATCTAAAGATCTGGCAAGGCACCATATGCAGATAACACCAGATGTACACAACAAAAGAGAGTAATGACAGGTACATAATCGTATGAGTGAACAGAATACATAATCTAGGCAGTTGAGCAGTAATAGCAGTTTAGAATCAGAAAGATAAAGTATCTAATCTACACAGACAACAAGGTGGCACATTCACACAAGCTAGATACACCGCGGGATATTATGCCGCGGCCCTCCCGTACTGTAAACGTCCCATACCATAAACAGTTTGCGGTGGGGATAGGGTAATAACCATACAAGGGATGACAACCCTGATAAATATAACGTACAATATACATAACACCAATCACACCCCTTTATCACACCGATCACACCC
The DNA here is from genome assembly GCA_029852735.1 of Persea americana. Taxonomy (NCBI): domain Eukaryota; kingdom Viridiplantae; phylum Streptophyta; class Magnoliopsida; order Laurales; family Lauraceae; genus Persea; species Persea americana. Next base: position 51,257,859 of record CM056810.1, on the reverse strand, counting down.
CTTTATCAGATTGGCCCGGACTTGGTATCACACCGTCCGTCCAACCACAGCTCATCATGATAGCTCTAAGTAACCAGAACATAGCTCCTACCAGGGATGATCAGTTAACTGGCTGAGCTTAAAACAACTGAGTGAATGTTTAGTACCGACTCGGGAACTAAGTACGGGTCTGTGTCTGTCTAGGCTCATCTTGCGTGAGCAAGGTCCTACCCAGGTCTCTAAGAGGTTAAGGTACAACCTGGAACACAGTCTAACAACAAGTCCAAGTCCAACAACATTAGATCTACTCCAAGGCTCACAACCGTGGCCTGAGGTAACACAAGTACTATACTGTATCCATTCCACAACCATTTATCCTATGCTCATACACAATGAGCTAACCAACCATTAAAGACTAACCTCTCCAATCTAGGTTACCACATTCCCAATCTTAGGCCGTATGAGGGCCCGCCTAGACACAGACACGGGTCAATTATCTCCAAACACCCCATAGGGTCACCTCTAAGAAATCCTAGGTTCAGGTCCTCCAATTCTCATTAATTAAAAGGTTTATGACAATAATAAGGATAAGAGAGAAGAACATCATATGAAATCCTCAAAATCATGGAATCAAGTGGAAATAGACAAAGGTCCAATCCTAGGTAATGGTCCACTCTCGGTTCAGGCCTCATCATGTGATTGGATCCCTAATTATAGCCTCTGATGTCAAAGATAATAAATCTGGTGCTCCTGAAGTTATAGACACCATGGGCTACAATTAAGGTTCGAGTCAATGATGATTCGAATCCTAAAACCTCAATTGGTGGACCCCCACGAGTCAAGGCTGAGCCACACCATTGACTCGTGCTTGGCACATTGATGGAAGTTCATTTAGATGGTCAATTAGCCCCACAATCGATCAATCACAAAACATAGGCTAAACTCACAACTTATTGTTCCCAGTGTTGTCGGGTCGACCTGCTCTACAGGAATCAGGGTTGGGACTTAGTTTGGATTCTGGAATTTCCAGTGTACCCGATCGACCAGGTGGCCAGCCGGTCGACCTGATACACAGGTTTACCTGAATCAACAGATTCCAGGCCAAATCTCAACTTCTACAGTTTTCAGTGTGTCCGGTCGACCCCGCACACTAAACTTTGGGTTTGAGGGAAAATCCAGGTTATACACTAGAATTCCAATTTGGTTCATAAAATATCTAGGGCTTATTCTAATTCTAAAATCTAATGTGATTTCTAAAAATATAAATCTTAGGGTTTATTCTAATTCTAAAATCTAATGTGATTTCTAAAAATATAAATCTTAGGGTTTATTCTAATTCTAAAATCTAATGTGATTTCTAAAAATATAAATCTTAGGGTCCCAACTCCAATTATGTTCATTAAAGACTAAGGGGTTCATTAAGGCTTAGAGGTCTAATTTGTGTTCATTAGAAACTATAAAGTTTTATTCTAATTTCAAAAGCTAATGTGCTAAGCATCAAAAGTTATAAGTTAATAGGTTAAGAGGTCATTAGGTTAGTGGGCCCCATTGGTCCCAATCATCACCAAAATTAAATTTGGGTTCCTTAAAGGTTAAGGTCCTTTTTCTAATTTATAAAACTAATGGGGGTAAATAATCAAAAGTTTAAAAGGTTGTGTCATGTTTAAAATAAGTCCAAAACAAATGGACCCTTCCAAAACATACCCCAGCCATCACCCCCCTCTCTTCCTTTATTTTATTCTTATGAATATACTAAGGTCACATGTCAAAAAGGTCCACTCTACCTCTCTCTTATTTTATTTTCCAAAGGTAGTAGTCAACCCCTCTCTTTCTTTTCCTTTTCTCTCTTACTTATCCCTACACGTGGCACTCCACACCATTTCCTACTTTTCCCTACTTTTTCCCATGCTTCCCCAGACTACCTTACCCTCACTTATCTCCTATCCCCACACGTCACCATCTTTCTCTCTTCTTTCCTCTCTTTTCTCTTCCACTCGTCCTGAGAAGAAACTCACACAGAACGTGTTGCTGCCTCACGCCTGCAGCGTTTGAGAGGCTTGGATGGTGGGTCCCACTGGGCCCCACTCAAGATCAACCACTACCCTTAAGGTCGCCCAAGGTTCCTCGACATGATGGGTGGTCCGGATTACTAAAGGTGGCCCACCTGGGCCCCACAGTTTCCAAAAACGGAATAACTCCATGCTCGGTTTTGGGTTTTAACAGTTGGGTGTTCACTACATGGATTGTGGCCCCTCCCTGATCAAGTTCAGATCAGTCCTAATGGTCCAAGTCGCCCCACCATATCCGGCCTGATGGACGGACCAGATCTGCGATCCAATCAACCATTGGGTCCCACTAAGGCCTGTGCCCAACTGAGTTTCTCCCCTTCACAATCGCTTCCTGGTTTTGGAGTGCATGGATGGTGGGCCAAACGGGGCCCACCTTGCACGGGTCTACTACCTATAGGATCGCCCGTGGGTCCTCTTTTAGATCTACGGGTCGGATCGATTATCGGGTGGCCCACCTGGGTCCTGGCCTCAACTGAATAAACAACCCATTCACCCCTTCACTGTTTCATCTACGGTTACAGTAGCTAAATCCTGGATTTCCCTTCAACCCATTCACCATCCATCACATTTCATCACATACATATACAAGACAATAAAATCACTTCAATGCCCAACCATCCATCAATCCATCCGGACCATTGATCTTCCAAATGGGTACACCCATCCATCAATGGCCATTTTACCATGAAAACAAGCTCAAAAGAAGATCTAGACTAGCATTATCAAAACATTGAAATGTAATTACACAAACAAGGAATAAGAGTATGCATCTAATGAAATTGCATAGGGTACTTGCCTTAGTGAAGAAGGAAAAGGAAATTGAGGTGAGAGAGAGATCCAATGGAGTGATAGTTGCCAATAGGGAGAGTCTCTAGCCTCCTTGTGCTAAGATTTGGGGGAAATTGGGGTTGCTTGGGGAGGAAGGTAGGTTAATTGGGGAAGATGAGAGGCAATTAGGGTTTTAGGCTCTTTTGCAATAGCTTAGGTTTATATAGATTAGGGTTTTAGGCTAATTACCTAAAGGGTATTTTGGTTCTAAATGGAATTGAAATGGGGCCATGGGTAGTTGGGTAATTAGGTGGGTTCTAGAAAGTCTCACTCTCAAACCCATTCCATTAGTACTAATTATAATTAATCTCTAATCTAATCAAACCTAACATAAATTAAATTAAAACTATATCTAGAACTTAGGGATATTATAAACTATTCTACTAATTCCCTATTAAATAGCATATTAAAGATAGAACATACCTTATTAATTATTATAAAATTTAAATTGAGGGCCCACCAGGGGTGGGGTCTCACACAAACTCTCATTCCTATCTTATTCAATCCCAATCTCTTCTACTCGTTTCAAGCCTTATTTAAAGCCATAAGCCTCATCACAATGGAGATATCTCTCACAGTTCTAAACCCAAGATTATCATTAGAGATTCCTTTCCTCCAGAGAGCCTTTGTGAGATTGATGTGCTGAAGCTTCTCTATCTGGAGACTCACCCTCTATATTCTCAGTTGATTCGCCTTGTTCAAGGTGTAGACATTGAAGTGTTTGAGAAGGTGAACAGCGTGCTCGTCGGCAAAGATCTACTACGGGCCTTAGGTTGAGTTCTGTTCGGACCCCAAGTGTAGGGTGTGACTATAGTAATGATCTGGTGAGTCCAGGTCGATCCATAGGGAGCAATGTTTTTTAAGAAACTTTCCAACTTTGACCTGTCCTAAATAAACACTAAATCTAGCCTAAATGGAAACTAATTAAATTACAAGAAAATTCCTAAAAAATGAAAATTAACAATTACAACTCTCCTAAGAAAAAAATAAACCTAAACTACGTAAAGAAACCTAGTTTATTCAAGCCTATTCTAAATATAACCTGCAAAACTAACAAACTCATCAAAACAACCAATTTAATATAAGATAAATCAGAACAAAACTTCCTAAAACAAATTACAATGTAAATATGAATGATTTATAATGCCCTAAATGCTAACAATGCAAATCTAGAAAAGTTTCTAAAAATATGATGAATACTGAAAATTCCTAAGTATGGAAAAACTGTGCACGGGCCCAATTTTGCTGGACTGTATGACTGGCCTAAGTTGATTTGAACCAAATTCTAATTGCTGGTATCAATACTCTGATGATGCATGAACACAACAAAGAAAGAAGAATTGAAAAAGGATTTAAAACGAAAAAGGTATGATCACCTAAAGATGCCTACTTGAACTGGTTTTGTGCTGGAAATCTGATCGCAGGCTATCCAACTACCTCTGTTTGGGCCTCTGGTTGACACGGTTCTCGAGCTTATTTTTGGCTGAAATTCTAGGGTTTCAAATTCCTATTATCATACTTTAAATCTGCTATTTTTCGGACCAAAATATTCATGTTTACCTGGTTTTTAAATTACGCACTTTTGTAACACAGTTGGGTCGATTCTGTTGAAACTGTGCAGAATCTTTCACTATTCACATACTGGGTCCGAATTTAGTCTTTCTTATTAGTTGATAATACTGTGATTTCAGCAACAAAATATTTTCTAATGCAATTTCTAGATATGATGCATGCAAAAAGACACTTTCCAACCATATGTTAAGCAAGTAACAAGAATAGAAAGTTTCAACTAAACATAGAAAGATGCAAGTTGTAATCTCTAAATCTAGATTTTGTAAATAAAAATAATCAGAATATTAACTTAAATAAAAAAAAAGGGGTGGAAAATAAAAAGCGGAAAATTAGTACCAAAGATCTAGAAACTAGACAAACCTACAAGTATTGACAATGCAATGATGATGTCCTCTCTTCTCAAAGTAGGAAAAAATTATGCAAGTGCTTTTTTGATGTCTCTTGACTTTTAATCAGTTTAATTTATTTTCAAAATCCTAGATCTAATCATGTGAAATATTGTCTCCAATCAAAACACATAAAAGAACCAGAAAAGGAAAATTAAACCACTTACATAAACACGCAGAATCAATCCAAGTGGTGTCTTTATTCCTTGATCTTGAAATACAAAAATTTATATTCTCCTCTCTTCATCATTCTCTCAACATGATCTCTCAACCTATGTCTAAAGAGTTAGAAGGGAGAAGAAGAAGAAAGGGATCTAAAGGGTGGATGGGAATGGAATGGAAAGAAAAAGAGAGCCTCCAAGCTATTACACAAGGTGATTCCCCTCCAGCACCTCTTCATGGGCTGATTTTATTGTGTGTGATGCCTTCTCTTTTGCTAAGAATCTCCTCTCTTTTAGGGACTTGTTTCCTAAGGTGTAGAGATTTATTGCTTAAGCCTCAAGTTATGCTTCACACTTGGAAAGAATTGGACTTTGTGAGGATTTGTTGTTAATTGCAATTTCTTGGAGAACAATCACTTCCTTGTAGAGTCCTAAAATATCTCTCAAAAATTGCAAGTGGTGTGGATGAAAGAAGCTTTCCAAATATTAAGATTTCTTGTAATTCCCGCCTAAAACCGTAGCAAACAACTTCCTGAGGTCATATCTCCCTCAATATAGCTCTGATTTATGTAATCTTGGGCTCCACGGACATCTATTCAAAAAGAGCTTTCCAATGGTACCTAGATTGCACCGATCTGACACTCAATTTGAGAATTATGGCCATTTTAAGTTGCTGCCATTGAAAAATCCGGGAATAATTGTGCACAAATGGAAGCTTCCATATTGGCATGCAATGGGGTGTGTGGGACCCATGTTGGACGTCCAACGCATGCTTATTTGACCCTCCTTTGACCTCTCTTCTCAAATCTCATCAATGTGGGTTCCACGTTGATTTCTCCTACAAATTGGAAGAAATAAATTCAACATTAATTATGTGTAAGAAAATAAACATGAATTATGCATGAGACCCTATATGCCTAATGATGCACCCAAATGACAAACTTTCCAAAAATAGTACATAGTGCCAAAAATAGGAGGTATGCATTGATGAAACCAAAAACTTAATGAGAAAAACTTAATTTCACAAAAATCATGCAATTCAATGAATTTTGATCAATTTTGACCATTTTCCCAAACATATCCCCAAATACATGTAATCATGAAATTAAGTGCAGTTTGATGCAATTAAACACAATTAAGTCCACAAATGCTAATGAAATGATGACCTAATGACCTAATTTTGTGGACTTATCAAGTTCAATTGTAAAGAGTAGTGAGTTTCTCTATATCCTTCGTTTGATTAGTGCTTGATTTTTATGACCGGTGTGAGGCCCCGTGGTTTTTTTCCCTATTCAGGGTTTTTCCACGTATAAAATATTGTGTTCATCTGTGTGTTTGATTGTTTGAATAACTTCGGTTATTGCTTTATCTTCTTCCATATTCAGATATGTGTTGGGACTGTTTTTATCCTTTAGGGCTCGTGATTGGTCGACTCTCTTGGAATTTCACTTGGTATCAGAGCGATTCACACTATTTCACTGTGTGAGATCATTACAGATTTTCTGATATGGAATTTAGCAGAGATGGAACTTTTACTACTAAACCTCCATTGTTGAATGGTTCTAACTATCCATATTGGAAAGTTAGAATGGCTGCTTTCCTTCAATCCACTGATGTAGATGTCTGGAATTGTGTGCAATTTGGCTACACTAAGCCAACTGTCGCTACTGATGGTGGCAAAACCATAGAAAAACCCATGAGTCAATGGACTAAGGAAGAAAAACAAGCCTTTAACTGGAATAATAAAGCTTTGAATGCTATTTTTAATGGTGTTACTCCTTCTGAGTTCCATCGGATCTCTATCTGTAAATCTGCTAAGGAAGCATGGGATATTTTGGAAACTTTTCATGAAGGCATTGTTAATGGGTGATAATAAAGTCTTTGATGATTTTAATGCCAAATTATCTACTATTGTGAATTCTAGTTTTTACTTGGGTGAAATTATTCCTGAATACAAAAGATCTTAAGATCTCTACCTGAAAGATTTGATCCAAAAGTATAGCTATTGAGGAGACCAGCAATCTGGACTCTCTAAAGGCTGATCAGTTGGTTGGAAATTTTCAAACATCTGAAGCCAATCTGAGGTCAACAAGAAAGCCAAAGGAATGGCACTAGTTTCCTCAAAGTCTCGCTTAGAACATGATGATGTCTTAGAATCAAATACTGAGGACCCAGAACTTGATGCCTTCTTTGTTAAAAAGTTCAAAAAGTTTCTGAAAGACGATAAAACGGGTTTTAAAAAGTCTTTTAAACAAATTTAAGGGTTAGAATAAGCCTACTTCCTCTTTTAAATCCAATCCTGGTCCAAAACTTGGAAAAAATGTGTCATAGTTCCCCCAAAGAATACTCATTGTTATGAATGCAAATGATTCGATCATTATGCATCTCAATGCATTAATAGATCCTTCAGAACTTCAAGCAAAGTTCTAAATGTCACATGGGATGATGATTTAGATCAAGATGGTTATGATTCCGAGCTTGAATCCTCCTCCCCTGATCATGGAAAGTTTATGGCGTTTATGGCAAAGTCTAATGGATCTTTTGTGCAGGATATTTCGGACAAATCTGATGAGAATGTAGAAGAGGATCTTATTCCTTTAGACAATGAATAAGATTTAGCTGATCATATGAAAGTCTACTTGAGGACTCGAGGAGGATGGCTCAATTTAATGATATTTTGAAGGGAAAATGGAAAACAGTTAATAAGGAAAATTCAGTTCTTAGAAAGGAGCTTGAAGAAGCCCAAGGTAAAGTATCTCAACTTGAATCATAACGTACAATTCTAACTAACAAGTTGATTGATGCAGGTAATAAATACCACATGATACATGAGCAATCTGTCAAAGCTAAAAAGGAGCTACAAATCCTAAAGAAAGATGTGGAGTCCTACAAATCAGAGAAAGCTGATATGAGCAGAAAGTTACAGATGATTACCTCTGAATTAGCATCTACTAAAGCCAATCTGAATCGCATGAACAAAGGGTCAAAGAAACTTGATGAAATTCTGAGTGCGCAAATCATATTAAGTAATAAGCATGGAAAGTAATAAGCATGGACTTGGATTTGACTATGGTGCATCCACCTTGAAGAACACAGATACATTCGTAAAAGGAAATACATTGTTTGCCATTGAACCTGCTGTTTAGCGTACTACACATGTTAACACAACACCCAAAAAGCATATGCCTCATCATAGATATGTTCCTACTTGCTACTACTGTGAAATCATTGGTCATATTAGACTACACTGCAACAAACTGCGTAACAAACTTCGCACTCAGCAGAGGAAAAATAACTTAATTCCTCATCAGGCCAAATCAAAATCCATATGGGTTCGCAAGATTGATTTGTGTTGTAATGCGTTTCTAACTGCTCTTAGAGCACAAAGTTCATAAGTGTGAAATTTAGACAGCGGGTGCTCTAGACATATGTCGGGGGGTAAGTCTCTTTCACATCCTTTGAAAAGAAAAATGGTGGAAATGTTCAATTTGGTGATGGAAGCAAATCAAAAGTTATTGGTAAGGGATTTATCAACATACCAGGTATGTCAACAGTCCAAAATGTTTTTCTGGTTGATGGTCTCAAGGCTAATCTGCTGAGTATAAGTCAATTCTGTGAATCTGGCCATGAAGTTCATTTCTCATTTAATGAATGCACTATTGTAAATGACCATGGGCAAACTGTACTTTCTGGTAAAAGAAATTCCGATAATTGTTATGTGGTTGTTAATGATAGTAACATAAAATGTAATTCTGCTACCGTTAACGATATTGACCTATGACATCAATGGTTGGGACACATTAACCAGACTGATTTAGAAAAACTGTCTAAGCAGGAACTGATTAAAGGTTTCCCCAAACTTAATAAGCCCTCTAACCATGGCTGTGGTCCTTACCAAATGGGGAAACAAATCAGAACACCGCATAAGAAATTGGACATTCTTACTACCAAAAGACCGCTAGAGTTGCTTCATATGGATCTCATGGGTCCTTCTCAATTTGAAAGCATTGGTGGTAAAAAAGTATATTTTTCTCACGGTCGATGACTTTTCGAGATTCACATGGGTTCGATTTCTTATAGATAAATCTGAAACTTTTGATGTCTTTCACTACTTATGGCTACAACTTATTGCAGATAAAGGCGATCAATTTGGTGGGATTTCAAGAATATGATCTGATCATGGAACTGAGTTTGAGAACTCATCCTTTAATCCCTTTTGCAATGAAGATGACATAAAACATGAGTTCTCTGCTCCTAAAACTCTTCAGCAAAATGGTGTTGTTGAAAAAAAGAATCAGGTTGTGCAGGAAATGGCCCGTGTTATGCTTCACAGTAAGAATGTGCCACAAAGGTTTTGGGCCGAGGCAGTAAACACTGCTGTATATGTGATCAACTGAGTTTATGTCAGGCCCGGCATAAAGAATACGTCATATGAACTATGGAATGGAAGGAAACCTACTGTTAAATATTTCAAAACCTTCAGGAGTAAGTGCTATATCTTGAAAGACCGAGAGCATCTCGGAAAATTTGACTCCCAAAGCGATGAAGGAATTTTTCTTGGGTATTCTTTAAATAGCAAAGCATACTGGGTCTTTCATTTAAAACACTATACTGTCATGGAATCTATCAATGTAGTGGTAGATGATTCTGGACCTTCTTATTTTTCTGATGATGAAGATGAATTCTCACTAGCTCCTATTGTTTCTCAACAGGTTGAGCAAGAGGAAAATAAAGCGGAAAAACAAAGTAAGGAACCAAAAGAACCAAACACTCCAGTCCAAGAAGCTGTTGTTCCTCATTCAAAATTCAATACTGAAGCAGACATGTTTGGATCAAATTTGATGCCTGCTGCTATGGATACACCAAATCATCCACTGTCTCAAAGCATCCAAGTGCACCCAAGGTCACAAAAAGGATAGGTAATTAAAAATTACCCTCTTAACAAAGTCATTGGTGATGTTCATGCTCCAATGAAGACTCAAAAGCAGGTACACGATGAGGTAAATTTATTGTGTTATGTTTCCTCTCTTGAACCAAAAAATGTTAATGAAGCTCTTATTGATGACTCCTAGATTAATGCCATGCATGAGGAGTTAGGCCAATTTGAGAGTAACAATGTTTGGGAACTTGTCCCAAGACCTTCTAACATCCATGTCATTGGGACAAAATGGATTTTCAAAAACAAAACCGATGAACTTGGACAAGTCATTAGAAACAAGGTCAGACTAGTTGCCCAGGGCTACACTCAGGTGGAGGGAGTTGATTTTGATGAAACATTTGCCCCTGTTGCTCGTCTTGAGTCCATCCGTATTCTTTTGGCAGTAGCGTGTTACTTGAAAATCACGTTGTATTAAATGGATGTTAAGAGTGCTTTCTTGAATGGCTTTCTAAATGAGGAGGTATATGTTGAACAAACAAAGGGTTTTCAGGATCCTCATTTTCTTGACCACGTCTTTAAATTGAACAAAGCCTTGTATGGTTTGAAGTGGTCTCCTAGAGCGTGTTATGAACGATTGACCAGCTTCTTGTTAGAAAATTCTTTCCGAAGAGGTAATGTGGATAAAACCTTATTCATCAAGAGAGAAAGAGCTAATATCCTCATTGCCAGGTCTATGTGGATGACATTGTTTTCGGATCCACATCTGAACATTTGTCTCAATCATTTGCCACATGTATGTCAAAAGAATTTGAAATGAGAATGGTAGGAGAACTATCATTTTTTTTAGGCCTTCAAATCAAATAGTGTGAGGACGGGATCTTTCTTTCTCAAACTAAATATGCTTGTAATATCTTCAAAAAATTTGGGATAAACTCATCAAAGCATTTAAGCACACCTATGAGCACTTCTCTCAAGCTGAGTTTAGATTCTTCTAGGAAAGACTTCGATGGAAGACAGTATCGCAGCATGACTGACAATCTATTGTATCTCACTGCTAACCAACCAGACATTTCCTTCAGTGTATGTGTCTGTGCTAGATATCAGTCAAGACTTAAGGAGTCGCATGTCCAACCTGTCAAAAGGATTCTGAAATATGTGAGTGGCACTGCTGATTTTGGAATCTGGCTATCCAGAGATTCTAACATTAATGTTGTGGGTTTCTCAGATGTTGATTGGGCAGGTTGTGTTGATGATAGAAAAAGTACATCTGGTGGCTGTTTTTTAATTGGCAACAATCTAGTTGCGTGGCACAACAAGAAACAAACGTCCACTTCTCTATCTACTATTGAGGCAAAATACATAGTTGCTGGAAGTTGTTGTACACAACTACTGTGGATAAAGCAAATGTTGTCTGACTATGGTATTGATCAGAAGACAATGGTTGTCTATTGTGACAACAAAAGTGCTATTGACATATCTAAGAACTCGGTACGACATTCCAGGACCAAACATATCGACATCCGCCGTCACTTCATTCAAGATTTGATTGAAGAGAAAACCCTTTGCCTGGAGCATATCGCTGCGGAGAATCAGCTGGTTGATATCCTCACCAAACCCTTGGACCCGACTAGATTTGCTTCCCTCTGAAAGTCCCTAGGTATCTGCTCTTGCCCCTGATTTTTTTTTTCACAATCACTCATTGTTCATTAGTGATTTCCTAGCATGTGATTCACTTAAGTTTGCCAAGTTATAGATTTGTTTTTCTCTACACATTACAAAAACTTCACTGTCTAATGGTTATGGTGTTGTTGCATAATTTCAGATCTCCTCTCTTGATACACACACAAAATAAATAAATAAATAAAAACAACAACAACAACTAAGGGGGTCTGTCTCTGGTAACCGGAGGATCAGGGCTACCTAAGAGTAAGTGTGATAGCCGCCATATGATTGAAAAGTTTTAGTGGAAAAGGCTACCGTATTTATTAGTGTGAAAGTCACCATTGATGGTTCACATTTGAGCAGTTATAAAAATAAAATAAAAATAAAAAAAGGGGGGAGCTTTGCAATTCAGGGGGAGATTTGCAATGTTTGTCTTGCTGGAGTAGTTGCTTATGTTTTTGTGTGACTACATTATTTATCCTAGCACAAATTTTCTTTCATCACCTTTCACTATTACTGCTAATGTTATGCTTGGTGAAAATTTTGTGTATGATCATTAAGGGATTTCTGTGATGTTACATTGAATTGATTTTGTATCCTGTCTCTCTAATTAGGATCTATTTTTGCCTTTTGGACCCAAATTGCCATTTTCTTTGCCATTTATTTTTTCCCACGTCCGATCGATCGGACCTTACTATTCGATCGATCAAATAGTCCTAACTAGGACGTTTTTAAGTGGCCCGTGTATGCACTCTTCGTCATTTCTTTCGTTTCCTTGCCCTAGCTCCCCATTTCTCCTTTGTCACCTAGGCTTCTCCATCGTGATTTCTCACTCCCTCCAAGGTATTCTCTTCTCTCAAACCTCTTCATCTCATTTATTTTCAAATTGTCTGGTTTGGATGTTGTGGTGGATTCTTGGATTTTGGTTGTTGGTACTTGGATTGGGGATTTTGTAGTGGTGCTTGTGGAGATTATCCTTGTGGTGCTTTTGGTGTGCATAAACAAGGTTCTTGTGTTCTTTTCAAGGGTGTGAAGCCATTTTGGCTAGTACATTGCAAGGTTGGCTTTTGGGCTCTTCATTCTCTTGAGTGCACGCCAAGTGTTTGTCAATTTGTCACAACAAGCTAAAATGGCTCCCAAACCTTCCCAACCTCGCAAACGTCCTGCTTATCGTGGTAGTTCATCTTCTTCAGGGAATTTTGATGCTCAGAGGTTTCAAAGTCTTTCTAAAGAAACATCATTTGAAAATACTTTCTCAAAGAAGCAAGTGCTTGTTGAACGTCCAGTGATCTTGGACCGGATCAATATCGACTTTCGCGCACGGCTTCTTCAAAGAGAATGGTCATCCTTATACATTTTCGACTGTGGTGCTTATGGTTCATTGGTTCGGGAGTTTTACAATAACATCTATGATATTGGCCAGAAGTCCTTCAAGTCATATGTTCGTGGCACTATCATTGAGATCGATTCAAACTCTCTTACTCAATTTCTCCAAATTGATCGGAGTCTTGATGCTATTTATCCTACTCCTAAGCCAGACTCCGATGACATAAATGATAGGATAACCGGGATTGGGAAGCGATTGCTACCGCACTCACCGGTGGTCGTCGACAGGAATGGTTAAGAGGAATCATCAAACAGAGGTATTTTACACCCTACTACCGCATGCTCAATCTGTTTGTTTGCTCAAATCTTGATCCTAAAGGACGCTCGTCTGAGGTGATTATGGAAATTGGCTTCTTGCTATATGTGATTGGGACAGGACAACCCATTGATTTACCCCTTCTGATTTTCAATCATATCCGAGTGCACTTGATGGTGCCAAAACTATCTCTCTTCCATATGGCATTCTTATCTTGAGGGTTCTTTTTTCCAAGGGGGTTGCTATAGGACCTTAAGATAGTATTGTTCGCGGTCGAGGACCTATTACTTATCGCACTGTCAGTATGTCTGCCTCTCATGTCCACTCTGATGACAGCGATGCAGGAAATGAAGACCAAGGTGCAGCTGCAGCAGAGGCTCCTCCTTAGTTTGATCCATAGATGCCAGTATATTTCCAGGATTTCGAGAACCGTCTCTATGATTAATCTACACAGATTGAACTGTTGGGAAATAGAGTGGACTCTCAGTTTACAGAGGTCTTTGCTAAGATGGAGCAGCTGAACATTCGAGGTGCACAAATTAAGGACAAGCTTGATACTCTTATTCGTCGATTTTCTCCTCCTCGGTAGTCCCTGGCTTCTAACTTTCTGATATTGGAACTGTTGTTTTCTTTCTAGATAGTCATCCTTCATTTCGCTTTCGCATTAACGTATCGTTTCGCATTAACGTTTTGTTAAGATTGCTTGTGACGGGAATTGCAGGTATCAACAAGGCTAGTGAGTCAAGGCTTTGTTTTGGGTAAATTTTCGAAGACTATAGTGTGTGGATGTTTATTGGGTAGATTGCTTGTATTACATGTTTTGTCCATGAATTGCCAAAGGGGGAGATTGTAAGGTTTTTAGTGTTAGTAAATTCTTTTGGATGGACAAAACTTGGGTCAATTGTAATTTTTCACTTATTTTAGATGGACCGTATCAAGCATGCACTAGAACAAAGATCATCCGAAGATCCGTCAAGACCATTTTCGGGATCGAATCATCTTTGTCCGATCGATTGGACCATTTATCCGATCTATCGTCCTTAGAAGCCTCCCAGTTAAGAGACTATCCGATCAATCCGACCTGATGTGTGAGGCCCCACCCCTTATGGGCCCTCAATTTGATTTGAATACTTATAGTTATAATATTAGCTATCTTAATTATACTATTTAATAGGGTCCAATAGGATAGTTTAATTTTGTTGCTAAGTTTTAGGATCAGGTCTTGTGTATTTCTTGTAGATTTAGAAGGGTTTTGTAATTTAATTAGAGTTTTTAGATAGATTAGGACTTAGCTAGTAATTAAATTTTATTAAAGGAGGGTGTCTTAGTTAAGAAGCTTCTAGAATCCCTAAAATTGACCAATTTGCCCTTACCCTCATTCCCTATTCTATTTAAACCCCAAGGGCCTTTTAATAATCATTTACTAACCCTAACCTACATATACACAACTATTGCAAATGAAGCCTAAACCCTAATTCACTTTCACTCATCTCTCACATTCTCTAGCTCACTCTCTAGAACCCTAATTCCCAATTCCAGCAACAAGGAGCAAGAGATCATCCTCAATTACACTATCAACCTTCTAGGAGCTTGGATCTATTATCTCTTTCTCTATTCTCTTCACAATTTTGAAATGAGGCAAGTACCCTATGCTAATATCACAGAATGCATGATTTCTTTCTCTTGATTCTACAGTTTCAATTCAATTAATGTATTTATATGTTAGATCTACCTTAGAGCTTGTTTTTATGGAAATTTGGCCATTGATGGATGAGATTTCTCATTTGGAAGATCAATGGCCCGGTTTAGTGATGGATGGATGGACTTAGAAGTATTTTAAGGTTTTTATATGTTCCTGTGATGAATGGAAAAGATTGGTGGTGAATTGGATAAAAAATGGGTTGAAGAAGGAGAATTTCAGAAATCTGGAATTTTACTGCAGAGCATGTACCTGGTTAACCGACCTACAGCCCGATCGACCGACCTACAACCCGGTCGACCGGATAAACTAGAAACTGAGAAAATGAGGTCTCAGTTATTTTCTCTGTGAACTTTCAGTCCCGTGTACCCGGTCAATCGGACCCTGTGCTCGGTCGACCAGATACACAGGTTTTTATAGAAAAACCCGAGACTTGAATTTCTAAGTCTGTCCAGGAATCCATGTGGACCCGGTCGACATCATGGCCACGATGTCGACCGGGAACACTGTGAATTCTAAAACCACATAAAATTACCCCCAGCTATTTGGCTTAAGGTCTATGTGTACCTGGTCAACATCATGGCCACGACATCGACTAGGGATGCCGCTAGGATGTCGACCTAGTGGTCAACATCCAATGTACCCAGTCGACATCCCTAGGGATGATGTCAACTGGATACACTGAGAAAAGTGAAATTCCATTCTTCTGTATATTCTGATATTTGATCAATTGTGGGGCCATTGACCAGCCAAATAGACCTCCATCAATGTGCCAAGCACGAGTCAATGGTGTAACTCAACCTTAATTCGTGGGGACCACCAAGTAGGATTTAGGGATTTGAATTATCTGTAATTTGAACCTTAAATGTAGTTAAGGATGCCCGAACTTTTGGAGCACCAAATACAATACATTTTGGCATCTGAGACTGTAGTTAGGGATCCGATTATCTGATGTGGCCCTGAACCAAGAGTGGACTATTACCTAGGTTGGACCCTTGCCTTATTCCATTTGTTTCTTTCGTTTGGAGGTTATTAAACATTGTACTTCTCTCATATCTTTGTTATTGTTATAACCTATTAGTTAAGTGGGAATTGGAGGATCTGAACCTAGGATTACATAGTGGTGACCCGGTGATGTAAGTGGTGGTTAACGACTTGTGTCTGTGGCTAGGCGGGCCCTTATACGGCCTAAGTTGGGTGTGTGGTACCCTAAAATGAAGAGGTTGATCATGATGTATGGTTGTAAATGGGTATGGATTGGTTACTTACATTGTTATAGACTAAGGTCATGCTTGTGGGCCTAGTGTGGATCCAATGATGATTGGACTTGGACTTGGATATTGGACTGTGTTCCATTATACTGTACTTAAACCTCTTAGAGACTTGGTTAGGACCTTGCTCACGCAAGACAAGCCTAGACAGACACAGATCTGTATTTGTTTTTATGAGTTGACAATAGACGTTCACTCAGTTGATCTAAGCTCAGCCTATTGACTGATTATCACTGGTAAGAGCTATATTGGTTGTGACTAGAGCTATCATAATGAGCTGCGATTAGATGGACGGTGTGATACCATGTCCGATCTAATCTAATAAAGGGGTGTGATCGGTGTTATTTATATATATTGTCATTGGTAGAGCTGTTATCCCTTGCATGTTATCACGCAAGACAAACCTAGACAGACACAGACCTGTATTTGTTTTTATGAGTTGACAATAGACATTCACTCAGTTGATCTAAGCTCAGCCTATTGACTGATTATCACTGGTAGGAGCTATATTGGTTGTGACTAGAGCTATCATAATGAGCTGCGATTAGATGGACGGTGTGATACCATGTCCGATCTAATCTAATAAAGGGGTGTGATCGGTGTTATTTATATATATTGTCACTGGTAGAGCTGTTATCCCTTGCATGTTTATTATACTTTTCCCGCCGCAACTGTTTACAGTATGGGAGGGCCGCGGCATAATATCCCGCAGTTTATCTAACTTGTGTAAATGTGTCACGTTGTTATATGATTAGATTAGATTATTTATATTTCTGATTCTAAACTACTATTTATTGCTCAATTGCCTTGTTTATGTTTCCTTTTACTCTTATGATTATATATTCGTCTCTATTCTCTTTTATTGCACACATCATATGTTATTTGTATATGGTATTTTGTCAGATCCTTGGATCTGACTCATCTTTGGTGCTTAGGTCTTGACCTTGACCTCGCGGGTGACGCGTACCCTCAGGTGCCTGTAGTCGACGAGTATGGTTGGGGACCAGTTGACCAGGTGGTCCAGCCGGATGACGAAGTGCATGCACAGGGTGTTTGAGTGTAGTCTATTTTGGGCTTTTGAGAGTTATTGTAGTGAGCAAGGCATTATCCAAACATGTAATTAAACTGGTTAACTATACTTTGAGATTTTGTTAGACTTCAACCCTGTTCCATTTGATTAATTTTATATGATACTTATTGCTTCCGTTATCTTTTCTTATGCTTCCGCAATATAACTGTTGATTATATCATTGTTCAAAAAGTTTTAAAAATTTGACCTCACTACGGACTATGATCTTGGAAGTTCTCGAATTTTCCGGGAAGTAGCGTGTCAAATTCGGGTACCTTAGAGGTAACTTCGGTATTCGGAATTAGGGCGTACATGATGAGCTTACTGTTATTTGTCTGTCCGATCAATTGGACCCTTTGTTCGATCGATCAAACAACGGCAGAACTGGCAATTTTTTAGGGATTGATCACTTTCAAATTCTCATTCCTATTTTATTCAATCCTAATCCCTTTTACTCGTTTCAAGCCTTATTTAAAGCCATAAGCCTCATCACAATGGAGATATCTCTCACAGTTCTAAACCCAAGATTATCATTAGAGATTCATTTCCTCTATAGAGCCTTTGTGAGATTGATGTGCTAAAGCTTCTCTGTTTGGAGACTCACCCTCTACGTTTTCAGTTGATTCGCCTTGTTTAAGGTTTGGAGATTGAAGTGCTTGAGAAGGTGAATGGCGTGCTTGTCGGCAAAGATCTACCACGGTCCTTAGGTTGAGTTCAACTGTAAAGGGTAGTGAGTTTCTCTGTAACCTTCGTTTGATTAGTGCTTGACCTTTCTAACCGGTGTGAAGTCCTGTGGTTTTTTTCCCTATTCAGGGTTTTTCCATGTATAAAATCTTGTGTCCATCTGTGTGTTTGATTGTTTGAATAACTTAGGTTACTACCTTATCTTCTTCTATATTCAGATCTGTGTTGGGACTGTTTTTATCCTTTAGGGCCCATGATTGATCGACCCTCTTGGGATTTCACTTTTCCCAGTTGTAACTCAACCAAAGAACTGCCCTATCTTGCTAACTGCCCTCCGTGCACCTTTATTGTGCTTAAACAAAGCACCTTAAATGCCTCTTCAAGATGAATCTACTTCGGATGAGTAGAGGAAGAAACTCCAAAACTTAAAACTTTAGGACAACAAACTAGGAACTTTGGAGAAGAAAGAAATCTCTTTGAATGATTCTAGGGCTTGGACCAAGAGAGAATCAGAGTTATGTCTTCTAGGGGTGTATATGTGCTCAATGTATAGCTTTAGGACATTTAGCACACGAAATAGCATAAAGGGGAGAGAATATGAAACAAACATTCTAAGATCCAAAATTTTCTCAACCCAAGCACTCGAGCACGCACTTGCGAGATGAAGCCTGCTGTAGCATGTGAACATACTGCCTGGGCACACTCGAGCGGATACTGGTGCGCTCGAGCGCCCAAAGGTGCTATAACAAATCCATCAAAATACTCTCCAGGAGGAGTCCATCTAAAAATTGCAGTGTAAAACATAGTCCATAACCAAATGAATTAGCCCACACACTCATGATACCTTACTGGCCGGGAGTGATACTACAAATGTGTAGACCCACGAATCAATCCCTATGTACATGTGTCATGCCTAGATGCCAACACAAGTGTGTTTGTAAGCCCTAGTCTCCATGAAAGATAAAATACTATAGCAATATTTGAGCCTAAGTCAGACCCAGTCTGTTGGTTAAGCCATTACTATTATAGTACTCGAGCACAAGTCACACCATTGTCACAGAATTATGTGGTCCACTGGACCATGTGATATTTGTTTGGAATGTAATGCATCGTGTCAACTCTTGGAACTGATACTTTTCATATTAGGTCTAGTTAGAGTATCAAGTCTTGCACATTTACATCTCTAATAGAAACACAAAATTCAGTCCACGGAATACGTGCAAAATAAATGTCTTCTGTTGGCCTGGAAATGGAAGGTCGAGCGCAACTAGAAAATGTGCCCACATGATCAATATAGTCTAGGTAAATGCAGGTGTTCTGGATGTGTCATTTGTTCCCATTTCATGTCTATTGTGGTGTCTGTTTCAAGGCTTATCTCTCATTGAATGGATGGGAGCATGTGTGGACCGACCTCAGAGGATGGATCGAACATAATCACCCACCTTAATTATGCCATTTAAATGGTTTGGATTGGACCAATAAGTAATGACCCACGTCGAGAATATGACTTATATTACAAAAATATCGGGATATTATTGATATTAGACCAAATGGAATCTTCATGAAAATATCGCTACAGTTTTCAAAGAAGTTAGCAAAAATCAGATCCTTAGCATAATCTTTTTATGTACTCACTTCTTGTATTTTAATCATCTATCTAAAAAGCAATTTATTTTTCTCAAAACAAGTCTCAAGCATTTTCCAAGACAACAATTTTCGGAGAATGATATTTGTGATGCTGGTCAGTACAAGGGAATATTATAGAGAAGCTTGGATATGGAAAGAATGAGTTTTACCTTAAATTATAATTAGGCTAGGTTTAGATATTGTTTCATCCAATCCACATTCGCCACCTATATAAAATCTCTTCCTTGATTTTTTTCATTCCAAAGAAGTAATTGAGTGGGTGCATTAGCTGTATAAGATTTTGCATTCGATTAGAGTGTTCATAGGCTTGGGCTGGGCTGAGTCTGCTGATGCATATCAAGACCTAATTGACCTTAGAAACACGCCCATATCCAACCCAAAGCTCGACACATGCATTAAGTGTCTGACCCAAGCTCAGCTTGTTTGAAACATGTTAAGCCTGGGCCCTCCCATTCAGTCAATATGACTGGGCTGGGCCAGCTTTTATCACATTTTGGGGCGTTCTATCACTTGTTCAGCCAAATTAGACACTGGTTTTAATAACTTAATCCAAGATTAGCCTGAATGCTAAAAGGGCTAAAATTTCATATCCAAACCCAGCTCGAATACTAAAACCTAAGACGCAAACCAAGGCCAGTGTGGGGTGGGCCTGGGGTGGCCCAATCCATGAACCTCCCTAATTAAGATATGGTTTCTTATTTTGATATTAGGTGTATTAATCTTCTCTACAATATTTCTATTACTAAAAACTAAAAGCCCATAAAGGATATAGGCCCTTAAATAGTTGGGCCCTCTCCTATTTACCCATTGAATGTGTGCAACTACTTTCCATAAACCCACAACCAAATTTTTTTTCCATTAGACTCCTCAATAGACCATCCTTTAATGGATGTATCTGCCTCTTGAGATTAATTTTCTCTGCCATGTGTTGCCAGGTCATCATAAGATAAGGCTGAAGGAAGGGGATTGCATCATGTATACAGTAAGTTGCAAAAATTTGTTACACTCTCTTGAGCAGAACTCATTAAGCTGAGATGATGATAATGATGATTTTTTTTTTTTTATTCTATTTCCTTTTTGGGGTCTCCAGAACCTTTTTCTACAGATATCAAGAGTCTGAAACCATACTTCTGGCTCTATGTAGACCTCAGTTATCAGGTCTGGAGCTGGTGAGAATGAATGGCGCACGCCATTACATTTTGTCAGAACTTCAATGATGCCAGTTCGATCCAATGATGGAGGATTATTTGGAAAATGTGCATTCCTTTCTAACTAAGAGACAAGGATTGCAATTTGATGGTTGTTTTTGTTGGAAGGGAAATTTGTCTTTGCCAAGGTGGTTCGTATATGAGTGAACAGCACAAGCTACTAATCTGAACTGTCCATTCAGTCAGCTTGTTATTCAGGGACCAACCTTAAGATTTAACTAGATACAACAATCAGACATGTCTGGTGTAGGCCTATCTTTTTCATAAATGTCAGTTTTCTAAACAACAAATGGACAGCTGCGATTATTTGACCTAAGTGATTCTTGGAAGGACGACCAAATAAAATTAAAATGCCTAGCTGATAATTTGACGTTTTATTTATATTTTTTTTTAATAGTTCATAACCACTCATCCCATCATCAAAAAATAGCTACAGAAGTTTCTAGCTAGCAAGTGGTATTTGTGCGTGGGCCCACTTCTTGAACGACCACGATCAGCTATGTCTTAGTTGGCTTTTGAAGTTTTACTTATGTTCATTCTTGTTTAGATTAATTCTTCGATCACTCGAGAAGCTGTCATGTTGCTTGTTTCTCCACTTATTTGGGTTAGAATTGAAGAAACAATGTTGATTTTAAAAAATGACTATCAAATTACCTCCTCTTTAATGAAAAATGAATAAGGAGACGATGAAAATGAATACCTACCTAGCCACTATCCTAGTATTTCAAATCCTACAAAAGTGAGGGCTGTTAGAAGCCCAGGGATGGGGCCAGATTCGACGACAAACTCATATAAGGCTTTCCTATATAAAGTTATGAACTTGCGTTCTCTCCCCGGGGCCACTTGTCAAGGCAAAAAGCCTGACTTACGCAGTGCGTAGGGGAGGCTGGGACTTCACGTGTCTAGAGGAATAGTCAATTATCAAAGAGGCCGGACACCCTCATTAGCAAAAAATAAAAAAAGGGTTTTCCTATATTATTAGATATATCGCTTGAAGATATCTTTGACTCAAAGGGAAGTTCTAATCTTAGAAGAACTGTTATTAACTAACAAATTAGGGTTTCCTAAACCTATTAAAAAAAGCATTCCATGGTTGGAAGGGAATTGTTAAAGTACTCTTATAATTAGGTATTGGAGGTTACAGCTCCTCTTTATGCCAATACTCTTGATTGCCTCCATTGATATCATATAGAATGGAAGAAGTAGAGGAGTGTTAAAAGTTTCCAATGAAACGGGGCCGTATGATCTATGGATTTTGTTACGCCCCACCCCCACACGCGTGTATGATATTGTTCGCTTTGGCCCACAAGCCTCACCGTTTTGTTTTTGGTAGATCTCAACCCACCAAAAGACCTCATGCAAGATAAGGGTGCAAACTCTACATATAATCCCAATCACTTTCATCTGTCTAGAGAGTCAGCTTTGATACCATTTGTAACACCCTATGATATTGTCCGCTTTGGCCCACGGGCCTTACGATTTATTTTTGGCCGGCCTTAACCCACCAAATGGCTTCTTGCAAGATAAGGGTGCAAGCTCTACATATAATCCTAGTCACTTTCCTCTCTATAGGCGATGTGGGACTCCAGGGCGTCCTTATCTTCTTTTTGATGAAGTATGTTTAAGCATTTGGAGGACCAAATATTCCTGTTAGAGGGGAGAGATATAAGGTTCCCAACTTTACTAGGTCAGTTGAGTCCATTGACAGGCCCGTTAACACATTTATTTTGTTATTATTATAATTAATTGTATTGTTAGATATTTAGGTGGGTTTAGATCATGAGCAAGTTTCTTTTATCATTAGAATATTGTTTGTGGAGTTTCATGCGATTTCGAGTGTGTTTGATCCTAGCAGGGGGTGTAATTTGCAATTTAGGGAAAATTTGGGTGTTTTTATGAGAGATTCCAATCTTTGTGATTTTTGGCTCATTGAAAAGGTCTTGTCGTGTAGATCATTTTTGTCTTTTGGCTCGTCACGATCTGACGATCAGAATCCCATCAAATAATCCACTCTTTCCCAGACCCAATTACTAAGGGCAAAGGTGTCATTTCTCTCTCTCATCTTCTTTAACAACGACAACCCTAGTTTTCTCTTCTTTATTCTCTGCAACAAAACACAGCATCCTACTTCCTCCGCTCGTCTTTTTTTTCTCGTTATCTTCATCCTCTAGACACCGTTTCAGTAAGCATTTCCTCACCCAATCTCTTCTGAATTTCGTCTTCCTCGTTGTTAATATTTGGGCTAGGGATGCAATCTGTTTCTCTCTTCTTCTTAGAGCTTTAGGAGCGAAGGAAAGCTCATGGATAGGAAGGGATTTGAGCTAGGATTGCTTTTGGAGCGTTTCCCCAATTTTCTTCCCTTCCTCTTGGTTGAGGCAAGTGATTAGCAATGTATAATGGATGCGTACTTGTACATTTTTTATTTATTTTGATGATGCATTTGTTAGATTACCTTGATACCAAGCTTACTGTTGATTTTGGGTTTGATTAGTGTGCAATTGGGGGTTTTAGTATGAATGAATCAATTGGAGTGTATGGGTTCGAATTAATGTGTTTAAGTGCTGAAAAGGTATTTTGTGTAGGTTACAACCTTTGGAAAGGCTTAGAAAGGAGGGTGAATGATTGGAAAAGAATGGGAGTAAAAAACCATCAGAACAGAACTTTCCTGTGTCTGTTCGTCATAAGTTCGGTCATGGCTCGGGTACCCAAGTTCGGTTTCAATTATAGCAAGCGAAGAATTTTCCCAGACACAGTTCGGTCCACCAAAAAATGGAGTTTGGTTAACCAAACTCAACATCAATTAACCAAACCCTGACTGAGGGGTGACCGAGTTTAGACGGAAGGCAGAATTTATTTTCGAATGCTCTCTAGTCGGGGTGACCGAGTGTAGACGGAAGGCAGGATTTATTTTCGAATGCTCTCTAAATGAAGTGGGTTAACTGAGAGTTGACCGACGTTGCCAAAATACGCTATTTGTAAAGAAATCCATACCCTAGCTTTGGACCTTAGCTTTGGAACCCACAGGCTTTCTACCAAGTGGCTTTTCGTGGGGATTAAAATCGAAGCATGTGGTTTGGTATGTTTTGGTTGTTGTCTAGGTGTCCTTGTGTTGTGCAAGGGTTAACCGAATGCGTAAGGAACTGAGTCAATTAATGCTCAATATGATTGCACACCAATGATTCTTCCTAAAAGGTATTATTGACTTAACTTCCATGTGCACGTCGTTAGTTCATGCACAGTACATGGATGACAACACCAACTTAACAAATCAAGAAGGAAGTTACTATCAAACCTAGGTCAGTTTTGTCATTAATGTAATGTGCATATCCTTCAATCATCACTTCATATCCTTCATCCCTTACCTTACTAATAATCCTCAGGTGGAGCTCATTTGAGTATGAATTCGGATGTATTCAACTCATATGCTTTGATTCAACCTATCCAGAGAAGATTTGACTGGCCGAAACATTTAATACCATTTAATAGCTTGTACGTTTTGTTTACTGGTATTTCTTATAATCTTGCTCATTTAAATCAATGATCTTCAATGATTCGCATCACCAGATCTTCAATGATTCGCATCACCAAAACATAGAGGTGTTCATGGCCTGGGTCAGGCCAGCTGAAGCTTGTCGATGCTAGCCCCTTTATTTACCAGGCTTAACTGGGGCCCGGATCCAATTTACTGCCTGAAAGTCAAACCCATCACTTGCAAAACATATACACTTGTTTGTGCTAAATAATACATTGGGCCATTAAATGCCTGGCCTAAAAAATTGCCTAAATCCAGTCCAATGCATGCTCAGGACTGGGCCTGCATGAAACCCAATTGTAGTTTTTGTCATTTAAGACAAGAATAGAATGGTTTTCTCTCCATTCTAAGAAGATTTAAATTTCATTCCACTAAATAAAATCCACCTCCAGTGACTGTTCTGTGGTATAGCTTGTTATATTGCCGTGAAGGCTTTGTGTAGTTAAAAAACACAACTACACGCCCATCAGAAGAATCCGGAAGAATTGACTCTACCTGACCTCTCCTGGTGATGATAGTTCTCAAACAAAAACAGTTAAAAGAAATGTCAGAGGTTCATCCCTCTTTTGCCGCTTTTTTTTTTAATGCAACACGAGGACTTACCAAAAGGTCACCCATCCTAGTACTACTGAAGCACACTTAACTGTGAAGTTTTGATGGGATCCGGTGCATTAACGCTGGTATGATTGCACCCTCTTTAGCTAGATGGTGAGGTAAATAAGCAAACAACTCTTAATTCATTGTCTCTGGTGATAAATTATGGTTTGCAAATGATTATGAAACGAATTTTTTTTAGCCTTTGAAATGAATTTATTTATTATCTGCAGTTGACGCTTTTGAGATTTCCTAGGATTTAACTTATTAGGGTGGGGCTGCATATTCATTTCCTGCCTCCCCTTGAATCATTTTCCATTGAGTAGAGATAATTTGAAGGTCATTTTTGGATGTTCACCTTTGATAATTCATTTTTAACCACTTAAAGAAGTATAAGGTCTTAGAATTCATAAGAATTCAATTACATGAAATGAAGCGCAATTTGACAAATCAAAGTTAAACCAGGGCCCAAATACTGTCCTCAGCTGTTACTCAACTGATTACTTACATGAGTCCTTGAATGTGTGTGTGAGAGTCTCCAATGTATCAGCATCAGAAAGACCCAAACTGATGCAATCCGGTGGGGATCTACTATTTGGACCCTTTGTACTGCGGTGTCTGGGTTTGAGTCCGCTCAGATCCCAAATAAAAACCCAGGGTCCCAGTTGTGGTCCATGGATCCTATACTTGAGGACCCGTATGGCCCAATGCAAAAGCCAAATATGTGTATTTATGTACGCGTAGTTTTCTCCAACAAGTATTCTGCATGTGCAGTCAGCCTATGTGACCCACTTGAGCTCACCTTTGATTAGTCCCTTTCAAACTTACTACACACTTGAGCACCGGGGCTTTGGATTGTTTCCACCTATCTGATTTAAGATCATTAACTGAATTGTCAGAGTGCACAGTTGCTTGTCATCTATTTCATGGCTTTAGATGAGCGGGCAATATAAATGAAATTGATTAGATTTTCTTATATTGCTTGGTCCTAGACCTTGGTCGAATTTGGTAGGCCAATGAGCCCCGTCAACTTTGCCTTCGTGTAATATTTTAATCTGTCTACTTTTAAAAGCATTACTGTAATTTCATAAGGGCTATTTGGATAGGAAGAGAAAATGGAAGAGAATAAAAATTTGGATAGGAAGAGATAGGAAGAGAAAATGGAAGAGAATAAAATTTTGGATAGGAAGAGAAAATGGAAGAGAATAAAATGGCCTACGGTACAAACTCTTGACATCTAAACAACTTTCTAAGCACAACTGTTAAAACCATGGATGTTGTGTACTCCAATTAGTGGCGCTCATGGAACCAGGCCAGCCCGAGCCTGGACGGGCCCAGCCCACTTTGGGCCAGGCTTGGTCCTTTGTTTATAGTATTAGGGCTTGGCTCGGTTTTTAATTAGGTCCGTTTAATATATGGGCTGGGCTTGGACTCAACTGTAGAGAGCCCAAAGCCCAGCCTGACCCAAATATAATAATGGTGTTAGCAAAAGAAAGTGATGTAGGAACAATAGAAATTTGACACACAAATGCATGACCAAACCAATTAAGTGACCCTCGACACTGTAAACTACCCAGTTTTAAATTTATAAACCTACTATGGGCTGGGCTCGACTTCACGTTGTTCGCTCAGGCTAGGCTTGGGCCAGCTAGTTAAGGACTGATTCAGGCTAGGCTGATTGACTGGCCCAGATTTCAAAAGAGACCCAAAAAAAAAAAAAAAAAAAAAATGGGGCCCAAACTCTCTCTGGTAAGAAGCAGACAACAATAATACTTGGCATAGGCCCAGTAACTGGATGCAGCCTCTGGTTCAGGACTATGAAATAATGTGTCGTGTGGGATGGGCCAGGCTCATAAAAATGGTTGAACAATCTATACACGCAGACCCATATACAAGTTTTACTGGGACTTCAGGCCTATATGCAGGTTTGGGCTGTACAATATGACCCAATATGTTATATTCATAGTTAATGGGCCGGTAAATGCAAAAAAGATCATTCATTGTATCTAATCCATAAAATGAAATCAATCGATTCAATATACAAAACAATATTGGTTTTATCAGAAACCCAGGATTTACATTAAGTTTGCTGACCCAAAATGAAAATCTAATCCATTTTGAGTGAGGCCCACAATGTATGTATATATATATATGACCTATTAATGAATTATAGATGGTTTTTCAAGCCAAAAATAATAATAGTTAGAGACGGTTTTAATGGGCCCAATCCAGATCCGTATTCTAACTGGCCCTTTCAGTAGATTGGACGAAAGTCATAACCCAAATGTACAATTCTGCACAGAGATCCTAAAATTAAATAGGACTAAACAATTTTAAGCCACAAAAGACTTAAAAAGTCATTAATTAGAATTTAGAGTAGCTAGGGACAGGAATAGTTTAGGTTTGGTACTAGGTAGCCTAAACCCTAACCCACAGGTGCTGGCCGTTACCCAACCCAACCTTTAACACATTTTTATTTGTGATACGGAACCTACCACATTACAGTTACGTGTCCGTGAAGTATGAGACTGATTGTTTTTTTAGGGATTTTTACGAAAAGACTAAGCTTAAACCACAATTAAATGGTTTTGTGAAGAAAAATAATAAAATGATGAGATAATTGTTCGTATAATTTTTCGAATGAAATCACCCCAGCTGATAATATCAACTTGATTGATGAAATATCAACTTGATTGATGATATCATGAACCTCATGCAACTTTTCGCTTTCTTCTTTGATGGTTTCAAACCTGATTATCTTAGGCTTGGAGAGGATGATGCTGAAATTTGGTGAGAGATAAATATCATTTCAAATAAATGAAGAAAAATTGAAAGGAGGTGATTAATGCATCAAAGAATAAGGGTTTGATAAGTCTCTCACAAATCACATAGGGACTGTTCGTTTGCAGCAATTCCCGATAGTATTTTTGGCCGTCGAGGATTTTTGAAAACCCTCTTAGGAATTCTGCATTTGAGAGAGGAGATTGTGATGTTTTGATTATCTTAATTATATAAATTATTTATTTTACTATTATTATGTTATTGTATGTATTTTAGTTAAAAACGCGATTAGTCTAAGTGGGGACCACGTTAGGCTTAGGTTTGGTGAGTTAGGCTTGTTGGGTAGGTGGCTTGACCCATAGTTAACCCAGGCCCAGTTTAGTAGGTTTAGTTATTCTTAAACCAAAACTCTTGTTCTTTTCAAACCCGAACTCTTATCTAATTCAAAACTCTATTCTTTTTATAAATTTAAGTTAGATTACAACTCCTATTCTCATTCTCTATTTATATAATACCACAC
The DNA here is from genome assembly GCA_029852735.1 of Persea americana. Lineage (NCBI taxonomy): Eukaryota > Viridiplantae > Streptophyta > Magnoliopsida > Laurales > Lauraceae > Persea > Persea americana. The sequence goes on along the minus strand of CM056810.1, from coordinate 51,229,676 downwards.
TCTTTTATTTTCACACACAACTCTCTCTTCCAACTTTTCTCTGGGATATCACTTGGGCTTTAGCTATAGGAAGTCTACACCGTCTCCCTTAACTGCGAATATCAGGCAAGTACCTAACCATAATTTGTAGATCTAATACTTGTGTTCCTCCTTGATTTTCGTGTTGGTGCATATAGAGACCCCTTTTTATTCTCTTTTATATGATGATGATGTTATGTAAATCTGTTTTTGTGGTGAGATCAGAAACTGGGGATGATTCAATTAATTTCTTCCAATTATGTTTTACTGTTGCGGCAATTCCGATTTGTTTTGGTGACCACCGCCCACCCCTATTTGGATTCCAGAACCCACTTCATCTTTTAGTAGATTTGATGATAGAATGCCCATTGGAAACTGAAAAAGGACTAGACCTTGCAACAGGTTCCCAAGCTTGGAATTGTGAAAAAACTGTATCGTGTATTGGACTATGGGGCCCAGGTGGGCCATGTGATGATGAATCTGATCCGTGGATTCGGAGGGGGACCCACCGGCGACCTTAGAGCGGCTAGTCACATAGGCAGTGGACATCCTTTCGCCCACCATCTAGCAAATTGATGTAGGGGAAGCATGATTGAGGAGAAAAACCAGTCTGGGTGACAGGCTGTTGTGGACCCACTGGGTGTATCTATCACGGATCAGGTCCGATCACGTGGTCGTACAGGCATGAGCGACCTTGAAGATGAGATTGATCTGGGTCATGATCCGTGTGGCCTGCTATTTCAAGTGATCTAGGAGTGATGTCCATCGGTGACGCCGAACCCATGACAGAAATCTGTTCCGTGTGGGAGAAGGTGGTGATGACGTGTGTGAGAAAGATAGTGGATGATGACTGGACACCTTTTGGATGGGAGCAATTGACATGAGCATGTTTTTAAATAAGAGAATCAACATGCTACTTTGATCCATTAAGAATTAGACTAAGGCCCTTGTGACATCACATACTGTTTTGTAAGGATAGTAAGACCATGATTTTCTAAAAGATTGGAAAAAGGTCCTTGGTTGTTTTATAAATACAAAATAAATCCTTTGGCTTGTTTTGAATGTGGAAATTGTTTTGGATGGGGACTTCAGGTTTTCTAAAATCATAAACTCAGATTTTTATTTATCATTATTATTTTCAAATTAATTTGGCATGGTATCTTTGATTTTAATGGGTTAAAATTATATGTTTATACCTTATTATTTGGATCATTGGACTTGAGTAAAATACCGTCTGGGCACACGGTATCTTACTAACAGGGGGTTTAGTGCTTCATATGACCTTGGGGAAATCTTAGTGGATTCGAGCTCAACCCATTTCTATTGGAAAACCCTTAATTGGGTCTATGCACTATTAATTGAGAAGGGGTGCGTTGATCTTTTATCTATTTAGAGATTTCTGTGGTTGTTGGGTATGAGACCGTATGTTTGACCATAGGATTGGCTTGTGATTATTCATTGACCTTCGGGTTTGCATACATGATTGAGATTGGTGTTGGTCTATTAGCTGCATACCTTATGTTGATTGGATATGGACAGTGATCTGGCTTAGCAATCGATTGAAATATTGTAGAGATTTATTCGAATGATTTATTGTGATTAACTGTGGATTATTGTGTAGCCAGCCCTTCACTTCGACTTCGGTTTCTGTGTTAGAGCATTACAAGTCACTAGGTTTATTCTACTATGATATGTATATATATATATATATGTATATTGATTGGGTCATATTCGAACCACTGCAGTTGTAATTTGACGGCTGATCACCGATGTGTGCGGACACTGTAACCTCCGAATTGAATTCGAACCGGTTTATGGTCGCCGGCCTTTCGAACGGGTTTTCCTGCTATATTAGGGTTGACCACCCAAAGCAGTGGCATTGTTGCTGTGTGATTATTGTATTGTTCTATTGTGTAGATTGGAAATAGGTGATACGTTATTTTTGTCACTGTCACAATGTTATTCTCTTATGATCTTTACCCGTCATTACTCTCATTGATCTTGTGTTTTATTTATGAATTATGCTTTCGTGCTTGCTGTTTACCTTTGTTTATTGGTGTATAGGTATCAACCCTTAACCTGTCGGGGAGACGGAGGAGGGTCAAACGTTTCAAACGTTTGAGCTAGTTGACGAACCTGAGTGGAGAGCCGAAGATGGCTATAGAGCCATTTGAATATGCGCATGAGATTTCGGCATCTTAGACTTTTTTAGTTTATTTAGTTCCATAATATATATAGTTGTTGTTTAGTTTATTTGGAAACTTTAACCTTGAATATTCAGTGAGTTATGTGTTGGTTTGATTTTGAATAATGATACCAATTGATTTAATGCTTCCGCAAATATTTTATTATGACTCACCATGTTTCGAAATTTTGTAGGTCCATATTTGGGAGCTTGTGTTGCATTAAACACATGAAATTGAATGTTTATTTTTATTTTTCACGTTATCCCTTGGTTGTATTTTGGGGACGTGACAGAGATTTTCATAAATCCCGGCATATCCAAATTCCAACAAAGTTGGATTTCAGAATGCTAGGAGGCACCCTTGTATTTGCAATCTCAGATTTTTGAGATGTTGTTTTATGCCGTTCCACTGAGTGTCCGTTCATCTCCGACGGTCACACATAAACTCAAATTTCAACCCCATGGCAACATGTAATAACAATATTTTTCCATCCTCCTTTATCTCCTCAACTTGTTTCACTTTTTTCTTCCTGCCTTAGGGGTTTCTTCAATATGAATATGAGAGATGGGTCCAATGGATTTTATGTTGCCCATTCTATTAAGGATTTCGACTGTGTTAAAAATCATATGGAGGGCAGGGGAGGGGAAGGGAAGGGGAGGGGAAGGGAGGGGGACCACATATTTCTTAGTTGTAGTCAACAAGAAAAAGAAAGAAAATTGTAAAGAAAGAGAAGAGTGGGCTGCCCTTGAAATGTATTCGCCGCCGTTGTCGTGTCATCCGTCTCTCTGTGGCAACCGCTGCCGCCTCCTATATTCCTTTTCTTCTCCTTCCGTGTGAACATGCTTTGGCTGCTCGGGCCTCGAGCTTTCTCGAAGCTCCTGGCGAGGGTTTGAATGTCGTGTAGAAGGGAAACTTATCAACTGCACAAGGTAATTGAAATTGCATAATCAGAAAAGTTTATGGCCAAAGCGCATCAGGTTTGAATGTGAGGCCCTGCCCCCTTTACTATCCTAATCATATGCTAATTATATTTAATTATATCTATTTTTGCTAATTTATAGGGGTTAGTAAGGGTAGTTTAGTCCTTTCCTATGAATTAGGCTTATTTTATAGGATTAGAGTCTTCTGAGATTTTCGGAATTGTTAGGGTGTTAAATGGACTTCCTACTATTATTTAGTTAGTTAGAAGCCCCAAAATGTAAATTCTAAGTTTTAGGAGGGTTTCTCTTGGTTATTTGTGGAAATACATCTAAAATATCCTAAATGCCTTTTTGTCCATTCAATAACCTAGCCACTTATGGAGGGCATTTTAGTCATTTCCCAAGCCAAAGCTTATATAACTAAACACGGTCCCTTATCTCAAACGATCATCTATCTCTTCTCTCATTTCCCTTTTCTTTCCTCTCTTCTATTTCAATTCCCCTCCATCGCTCCTTCCTCCATCAAAGATCATGCCTAGATCTAGTGTTTCCCCCGTCAAAAGAAGCTAGGATCCTTGAGGCTATAGCCCTTCCAAAGGAAAGAGACTATCTTCATCAACTAGATCTCCTTCTCTTCTTCCAAACAAGGTGAGTATCTCTCCCCAGCTCTATTTCCTTGTAGATCTACCTCTTTCTCCTAGAATTCTCTTCTGCATTTTCTCCATGGGAACTGGGTGTAGGAGTCTTGAGTCTGTAGAGATCTAAGAAATGGTAGGCTGTTGTGAGAGTTAGAGACCTTAGAGCTTGGATTTGAAGAATTGGAGCTTGGATCTTCAAGATCAAGCAAATGAACCCTCATTTGGATCAAAGGCATGTACAATATACCTTTTAGCATAGAATGCATAGTTTTTTTTTTCCTTTGAACTTCGTCTATTTCTATTCTATGGACATCTTGATGTGTAGATCTACCCCTTTAAGCTCTTGTTTATGGTTTGATTAATCATTGATGGATGAGAACTCCCATTTGGAAGATCAATGGCCCATGGATACTGGATTGGTGGTAGATGATGAGATTCTATGACTTGGAGATGGTTTTGTGATGTTTTGGAACGAGAGTGATGGGTTTTGAAAGGGAATCAGGTCTGGGAGACGAGGAATAGAACCGGGAACTCTAGCTTAAGAGAGCATCCAGTTTGCTCGAGCAAGGAGGCTCATTGGAACCCCAGGTTGGCTATTCGCTCGAGCGAGACCTTAGATCACTCTAGTGAACAGGCTCGTTGGGACGAGGGGGCTTCTAGAGCAAAGTTTCCAAGACTATTTTCTTTTTGTACTTTTAACTATCCTTGGGCCCCATTGACCTCCCATGTGAACCCCTATTGATGTGCCCAACATGATTCAAGGGCTGGGCTTAACCTTGACCCATGTACCCAAAGTAGGGTCTAGGGCTATGAAATGGAATTCGGTTTAGTCCTTAAAAGTGGTCTTACATTTCCTATAACTTCAAAGAACCAAATACACTCTTTTAGCATTTGAAATTGCCTTTAATGATAAAAAATGGGTGAAGTGGGCCTTGGACCTAAAAGGGGGCATTGACCTAGGTTGGACTATTTGATACTACTTTCCTTGGTTAGTTATTGGTGTCCTATGATTATCTGCTCCTTCATTTACTATTTACTGTTATTCATACTGCTGTTAAACCTAATTAATAAATGAGAAATGGAGGACCTTGACCTAGGTTTGATCTAGAGGTGACCTTGACTATGGACGGAGAACAATTGACCCATGTCTGTGGTTAGGCAGGCTATTCTATGGCCTAATAAATGGATGGATGTGATGACCATGGAGTAGATGGATTGTATACATGACTAGGCACTTGGCATGATTGTATATGGATATGGACATGGATATGTATATAGATACGATGATGGACTATATGAGATATATGATGAGAATGTGGATTGGACTTGAATACTGGATCTTGTATGGACATGTGAAACCTTGCTCATGCAAGGGTAGCTTAGCCAGACACCGACCTGATTATGTAGTTCCTTAGAGCTGGCATGAAACACCCACTCGGTTGATATGAGCTTAGTCTTGGTACTGATCATCTTTGGTAGGAGCTAATGTATATGTAAGGCCATCATGATGAGCTGGTTAAGGTGAACGTACGCCACTGGGGTATCACACGACACCGTATGATACCATTATACGGTCAGCAGACTCCGGTAGTACAATATGTCTGGGCTATGACCCCGTGCATTTCCCTGCCACAACTCAAATGTAGTACGAGAGGGCAACATCATAATATCCCACAATACCAGCTTGTATGGATGTGCCATATTGATTCAATTGATGATTTAGCATATTCCTTTATATTGATTGATGTTGTTTGTGATTTGCACGATTTGCCTAGCATTGTTACTTTTGTTACTCTATTGATTTTATTACTATCTTTATTCCATTTTGATGTATCCATACTATGTTAGTACTATACTGTGTTGCCAGGTCCTTGTGGATCTAACCCATTTTTTGGTGTTTAGGTATTGACACCGACCACATTGCCCGTGAGGGTGAGGCATTCCTTGGGGCGCCATTAGCTGATGAGTACGGATGGGGTTCGGGCGACCTTGTGGTAGTGCCCAATGATGGAGAATTGGAGGAGTGGGTTGTGTGAATTTTATTTTGCGTTTAGAGTGTGATTTGTGTGAGGATTGAGTTTTTATCTTTGGACTATATAAACTCACTTCATTACATACTTTGAGAGTGGCTTGGACTATGCTTTGCTGTTATTTGACACATGGATGATGGTACCATGAGACTTATGGTTTGCATCCACTATTCTACATTTGCTTCCGCACTTAACTGTTCTAATTGATATTGATGGAAAACTTTGAAATTGGATCTCACTACGCACCTATGATTATGAAAGTTCTCGGTTAATTCAGGAAGTAGCGCGCAAATTCGGGTACCTTAGTGGTAAATTCGGGATCCGAAATTGGGGCGTTACATTGAATGGCATTTTTTTATTTTGCTAAAGAAAATGACACGTTTCCCTTTTGCCTATTACAGGAGTCCGGATCACATGGTCTACTTGCCATGTGCTATGGGCCCATCTAATCATGATCCTAACCATTAAAATTGAATGCCATGCGGAAGGAAATAAGGCCATCTTATGATAAAAGTTAATCATGTCATGGATCATGTGGAAGGAAATATAAGGCCCTATTAATATAGATTTTAACTTTAATTTATTATTATTGTTATTATATTTCACAAAAAAAGGAGAGATTAAAATAAAGAATATTCGCATAATTAGAGGCCTTTCTTTAACGAAATGAAATTCATACATTAAGTATATGTTATCTATTTTATAGGGTTTTCTTTTTTTGGCTTCAAGAGTATAGTTCTTATTCAAGATTCTCTTAAGTCATCAAACTCAAAATTCATGGAATAACACAAAATTCCTGGAATTCAGGTTGAATTGAGTTCTCATGCATGAAATTCTAGAATGTACTAAACATGGAATTAGAATTCAGAACCACATTAACAACATCTTGGATTCTAGAATTTCTAATTCTCCAAATTCCATTAGACATGAATTCTCCAAATTCTTGTAACCAAACGGGTCCATAATGAAGTGTGTTCAATCTATCCGCTATCAAATCCATTCTTAAAGCCGGTTCAAAGATTCTAGATTAACAAAATAAAAACACTCTTGGAATAAAAAACTTTACTCAAAAAATATAAAACCTAGGAGAAAACCGCACATTCATTACTCAAAATTTGCCCAATATGGCTCCCTACATGTTGCTCACAAACATCAAGACCTACGAAATTTGCCAAACAAATGGCTTCAATCTCTAAAAATGTTCACAAAAACATACCTAAATTCATCCCCTCCAACCTCACTTGAAGCCACCACCAAATCGAGAGAAAATCCTCATTTAGGCATTTCACCGAACACAATGCACTCTAAGCTCGAACTCTTAGGCATTGCACTTAGGCATTTCATGCAAAGGGGTCAATAAATGTATACAAACTAAGCATGAGACCCACACACCTAAGGAAGATTGTACTTAAGGAAGACCACTTAGATATAAAAGGTAATTATTTTCATAACCTTTTCATCACTAGATAGAAGAAGATGGAGCGGAATATCATGTTTTGCAATGAAGGTCAACGATATCGTCAACTGGAGTGATTTCATCCAAAAAAGAAATACAAACAATTATCTCATCATTATAGTTTTTCTTCATAAAATCATTTAATTAAGGTGGTTTAAGATTAGTTTTCTCATAAAAATACCTATTTTTTATTTCTTAGAAATAAAAAAAATGAATCATTCAAATTTCTTGCACAAAGAATTATTCAAACTTGCAAACCTATTAGTTTCAGTTTTACAAATGCCATGTGCCCATTATGTTGCAGTTGCCGGTGCAGGTGGGGATAGCTCAGTTGGGAGAGCGTCAAAATCTTATTATGCAATACAAACCCCGAACCCAACAAACCCACTCCTAACCCAATTAACCCCTCCTTATATATAAGCCCAAAGTCCGGCCTGGCCCGGCCCAACTACTGAGTGCTTTTAATTTAGTGTATTTTATCCAGACAATTGGTAGAAAGCCCGGTTTGGCCCGGCCCAATTGACAAATTGGTGGGCTTGTGCCTGACTTTTACAACCATGTTGGGTTTGATTCAGGCCCAGGCTTATGTTTCAGAAGTCAGGCCGGCCTGGCTATGCCTCATCCCGGCCCATGAACACTCCTAGAACTTTCTATTATTGATAGAAAGATTTCCTACTATAATGGGAAGGATCTTCGGAACATAGTAGACCTGTAGATGTCCAAATATTTACAAGGGAAAGCAGCGGAAAAGCAATTGAGAGGGCAGATTGCGGCCCTCGAGCGTGCCTAGGGTTCTCATGAGCACCCACCAACAATGGAGCATTGGGCTCATTGTTTTCCATGTTAATTTATGAGTGGGGAGTTGAAATATCTACCTCTTAGTGATTTGTTTATTTAGATAACGATAGAACTAGAGGGGATTAAGAAAGAAACTCATTCTGAATTAGATGACATTAGTATATATCACTAATGTCCCATCAACAAATGACATTGTCATTAAGAAAGGGAATTAAGAAACAAAATAAAAGAGAACTAAGAAAAAGAGTTATTTTAAATAACATGACACTTCCATTACCAAAGTCCATTCAATGACACGGGCAATGAGAAAGGAAATTATGAAACAAAACGAAAGAGAATTAAGAAAAAATAAGTTATTTTAAGTTGAATGACACTATAACTGTTACTATTTCCCTTTAATGACAATGCCATTAAGAAAGAAAGTTAAAGAGGAAAGGAAATTAAATAAAAGAATTAAAAAGAGAACTATGAAAGTACATTAAATGAAGAAATTGAGAAACGAATTAAAAGAGAACCAAGAAATAAAACTAAAATAATAATTTAAAGCAGGCCAAAATTGAATTTGGTGGTCAAAATTGGATTTTCGACCCAATTGCTATAATATAATATAACTAGAAAAACATGCCCGTGCTTAGCACGGGCAATATAACCATAGTATCAAAATTTATAAAAATTATCAGTTTCTTTAAAATTAAATACATAAGATTATAGTTCGAGAGAGGGGGAAAAAAGTTCGTAAGAATTCAATACCTAATATCATATAATTTAAAAAAAAAAAACACACAAGCCCATGAAAATTGAAGATTAATGACCAAGAAAGCTAAAATATAAAGTCAAAACAAATAGATAATATAAACTATTAATAAAATCTAATAAATTTTGAAAGCTACATAGAAATGAAAATCCATAATCAACTTAATAATATAAGCAATTCAAAAGAATCAAACACCTATGAGAAGAAAAAACTCGAAAATGAAATACCAAACGGCAAAGACAAAAGAACCCACAAATTCATGAAAAACCAAATAATAAAAAAAAAAACTAAAAACCCATAAAAATGAGAAATAATAATAAAATAAATAAAAAATAAAATGATTTTTTTATTAAAAAGGCTATAAAAAATATATAAATAAAGAACCATAGACAGTACAATGATAAAAGAAATTTAGAAGAACCAAACTAACTTATAATAATCTAATATTCAGAAATGAAAATCTGAAGCCACAAAAGAAATATGAAAAATTCATAAAAATACTTCACAAAGAAAACTAAAAGAACCCAATGGAAGTAAAATAGATAATTAACTCATAATGATAAGCAATAAAAAGGGGAAAAAATACAACATAAAAATGAGAATTCACAGAAAATTGCATGATCAAAAGTTATTTAAAAGAAAAGGAAAACGATAGAGAACCCAATACCCAAAAGTTGAAAAAAAAATGGGGAAAAAAAGAAACTCACAATCTATGAAAACCATACAAATAAAAACCATTAAAATATTGCAAATCTATAAAAAATTTAAAATGATGATTCTTTTGTAAAAATTATATTAAAATGACATAATTAAAATTGCCCAAATAAAATATGATAAACTCAAAAGTAAATGAATTAAAAAAGGTTTACCTCTCAAATTGAAACGTTTAATAATTATACTAATTGTCTCAAGATGCTCACATTTTATAATGGGCTGAACACTGATTTAAACTAAGCATACAAATGAGACATGAGAGAGTACTAAAAAGAAATACAAAGAAATAAAAGAAATATCGAAGTTGCTCAAAAGCAAATGAATGGGAAAAATGAAAGTTCTCTTGTTGATATAAAGAAATGAAATTATATTAGAGAAAGTAGAAAATGATGATAATAAGAATGAGCATAACTCTTTATATACATGGACCAATATTATTGGACATTCTTTTTCCCATTAGTTCCTCATTCTTAAAAAAACGTGTACAATCAAAATCAATGGATAAAAAAGAAACCAGGCAATCTAGAATTGAGTGTGGATTAAATAAAAAAAACTAAAGATTAAATAAACCAGACAACCCACAACTCAGCATTTTACATTCTAAAAAAAATAAAATCATATACTCAAAACAAACAAAAATTCTTGAAATTCCTTAGATTAGTGGCACTTAAACACTGGGACCCATTAACACTCAAATGCTATTACGTTGATAGAAATGAGATGATTTTGGGAGTTTCTTAATAGACAAAAGACATGATAAAGAGTCCAAATCACAAAAAAAAAACTTTATTGAGAAAATTTCAGTATTTTATAGTTTTTTTTTATTAGAGAATCAATTTGACTGTGGAAATAACCTAAATTGAGGTGAGAATTAGGGATATCCCATGAATAGCAATGATGTTTGTCTTAATTATTGCAATTTTTAATAGATATGGTCTATCTTAGTGTTCCACTCCTTTTGCATCACGATTTATAAAAGTTAAAGCAAAAAAAAAAAAAAAAAAAAAAAAAAAAGAAAAGAAAAAAATCAAACTGCACCCTTCCTCCCTCTATAAGCATGCATGATAGCACATTACTTACATGGAAAATTTTCCGCCTCCTTTTTAGCTCCAAGCTGTCGTGAGTTTGTCTTTTTCAATAATGTTATAGTGGTCAATATTCTAAAAAAATAGTTACTTTTTTAAACACCTCATAGATAAATTCCAACTCCTGCTCAATATTCCAAAGTAAGGTTGGGTCCCTTCCTCATTAATTAATCTTAAGTTTTTGTTGATAACCATTAGCAAAATGATTCTCTATCGTGTAGCGGTAGGGTCGCCCCTTTGAAATCCAAATTGTCCTTGAGTTCGAGTGTCGGCACATATCATGATTAATTTTTACCACATCATTAAAAATACACGAGTCGAGTCGGGTCTAATGCGGACTAGACGGGTTAGCCCGACCCGAGACTTAATGGGTGCGGGTTGCAAGTTTGCAAATCAGTTTCAGATGCACGTCGGTCACGAATTAGTGGTCCAAAAAGTGTGCTCTACCTCTAACCCGACCCGATTTACCCCAATTCGACCCATTTGCAAGGGTGAAACTAAATTAAATTGGATGAGTCAAAATCAATTGGAGTGAATTGGAATTGATTTCAATTTGAAACTAGTTCGCTTCATTATATATAATAGCCACCTATCTACACGAGAGCTCCAATGTTGGAGGTTCAAAAACACCTCCAAGATTCAAAATTCGTAGTTAAACAGGGGTTAATGAATCAAAGAAAAAAAAAACATAGAAAAAAGCAGAAGAGAATAAATGATTATCATATCACAAATTAGTAAAACATGAGCATAGACCCATCTCTACCAAGTTTGGAATTAACTTTTTGAGCTTACTCAAACAAATTTGGTGTAATTAAGATACAATGATGCCTTGGTGCACCTCTATGATCCCCGATCCATCTTAGATATAGCCCCATACAGTGAAGACCAAGGTTCGGTCCAACCTAGTTCTAAAGCTAGCCTATTCCCTTTTGCCGTGACATGATAATAATGTAGTAAATAATTAAATAATAAAAAATTGTTGAAAAGACATAAAAGGTAAAGATGTAGAGAAAAGGGAAAAACTTGTGAAATCAATGAGATTTTAATTTTTGACATATCTACCATATAAATTATTTAAAGTCAACACATTTTAAAAGATTGATATTGAAAACTGTGTTCAATTCATACGTCATAATGATGACAATTACATTTTTGAAATTTTATAAAAGTAGCTAATTACAATTTTAATGCTCTCATTTTTTTTCTTTTTTCAATTTTACTCATTTCTCCATTTCAAATGACAATCATTTTTAACAACTTCGTTCAAAAAACACACGGGTTCAGGAGTTCGACCGATATCACTTGTTTTAACTAGGGTTCAACCAGGTTCAACCGACTGATTAGGTCTGATTTACAAAACATTGCCAGAGCACATTTGTGTAATACCAGTTTTTCATGAAAAACTGCAAAGAAGGAATTGTTTTTCTATAGTTTACTGTGGCATCATTTTTCTGATATCATGAAATCATATTTTCAGAGAAGATTGAAATATTCAGTTTTCCGTGGAAAAGAAAATGACAGAAGTCTAAAAAAGCACTTTTTGTTGAACTTTACATAAATGTGGCCTAAGAGAAGAAGGTTGACCAAGTCAAATTAATTTCACCATATTTTTAGGGCTTTTGGATCTTCTCACAATCTATCTCTCCTTTAATTCGTTGATATTGTAGCGTGTGTATCTCTCCATCAATCAATTGATAGCTTTAACGTCTATTTTTGGAAATTCTTTCGTAACGTATTGGTAAATCGAGCTGTCTTTGCCTAAACATCTTATCTGGTGTTGCTATCTAAGCATTCCAATCCTTGGACAGGCTTCTACTCTTCGTTTATTTTAGAAAAAGGTTTTGGAGTTGTATAATCCTTCAGTTTCAAAGGGTCTTGTTTGAGTTCTTTGTTTTCTCAAGCTTCATTACAAGGTATGGTTCTTCTCCTTCATTCTGTTACCTTCTACTTGTCATGTCATGACCCCGCAAAAGATCCCTGATGGCCCACCTCTCTCTCTCTCTCTCTCTCTCTCTCTCTCTGCTTCTCCCTCCTTATCATGCATTGTATATGTAAGAATAAGCAATGTATGATTCATATTCACCCTTGGATTGAATTGAAACGTACGGTCTTACAAATTCTCTGATTATCTTATTAATTTGAATTTTGGTCCACTCTAATCCACACGCAAATGTGGATTATGCATTTAGGTGCCTCGCCAATCTTATTTTAGATAAAAGCAGGGCATCTTTTGGTTGATTTAGGTGTTTGTAGGGCATCTTTTGGTTGTTTTAGGTATTTGTTGTTTTGGCTGAGGCCGTGAGAGCCTCACTGTCATACTTTTGGAAAAAAAAAAAACAAGAAGATTGTAATCTAAGGGGCCATTTAGTAATAAGATTGTAATCTAAGAGGGCATTTAGTAACTCTAAAAGCACGCTCTTATTTTGTGATTTAAAGATTATTTACATATTAGAGTGTTTGCTTAATTCTCTAATTTTATTATCTTATTTACAAATTAGAGCTTTTGTCTCTTTAAAATAAATTTAAAAAAAGCTAAGACAGGGTTTTATATATATATATATATATAGAAAATTTCTAGCTAAAGTGGATGGAGAGCGACAATGCAAAATTTACATGTTTTAGATGAAATAACAACATGAAATTCTCAAAATAACGCTAATGGCGGGTTTTACATTATAAATTTTATAGGGTGGGCCCCAATTATATCAATTCCTAAAGGTAGACTTGAGTTACCTCATAAAATAAGAGCTTTTTTTTTTTTAACTTTATCAAACACATTAATTTTAAATTAAGACTTAAGAATTAAAGCTTTTAGAACTTAATCTAATTACCTCTTATTAATTAGACAATAATTTCCAAATGAGCTTTCAAGTTTTTAACAAATAAATAAATAAATAAAAGAAAACAAAAAAGGCTGGAGTCTAAGTTGGGGGCTTTTTTTTTTTTTTTTTATAACTCTACGAAGGATTCAAACTAAATAGGGTGCTGCATAGAATCAGTTGACCAATATATCGGGACAAGTTGAGTGTGTTTTATTGTGTACAAGAGGGTTTTTAGGGCAAAACTACAATGTAGCGGCACGGCATTCTCTTCAGCACCCTACTTAAAGGCCAAGTGCAGCCTATCTTTTGAAAGTCCAAACTGCTAAGATACATCTTACATCCATAGTAATGAAAATATATAAAATATTACGCCAATCAATAAGACGACCAACATTGGATTGACTTAAATCTTGAACACATAATCAACTTTCTCAACTATACAGTTTTCGCCTTTTTTTGAAGAGAGAAAAAGAGTTTTTTTTTGTATGTACCCCCTTATGGTTTTTAGGATTTATGTATAGGCCTCCAGAGGTTTTAGTATTTGTAAATAGGCCACTATCTTTTCATTTTAATACCTTTTATGTTTCCAAAATCAATATTCCTAATGAGAATAGGCAACTACTGTGATGTTTGCATTGGATTTTTATATAAATAATAGCATTTCCCTTAGATTTATTAAACAAAAATGAGTATATTATTACTTACAAAAATACTAATTTTTATTTCAAGTCCCAATGGTTTTCTCAGTTACTCTCTCATGCACATGAAGTCTAATAATTTATTTTGAACCTTTCATCAATCCAATCGTAGGTCATGTATGGATTGGATAAATCATAAACAATTATATGTGCATGTGTTGATTGTCATTATAATTGATTTGGATTTAATGAAGTGAGCCATGCATTGATAAAAATGAGTTTATGTAAGGTTGTTATCTCCTACTAAGTGCAATTGTTAATATTGAATGATTTATAAATATCAAAAGATAAGTCTAAGCTTTTGAAATTTTACATACAAGGATAAAAGAGATGAGCAAAAGTGTCATCTCACTCTAAAATTCTATGGTGGTTGGAAGGCTATTGATTTTGGGGACACTGAAGATATTAAAAATGAAAATACAGGAGCCTATTTGCAAATACTCAAACCTTATGGGTTTATTTACAAATCTTAAAAACCTTAAAGGGTATATAAAAAAAAAAAGAGTTCGCATTAAGGAAATCTAGTGATCAATGGGTAATGAAAAAATTTAGGACACGTTTGAATCCGGTGGAAAGTTACAGAAAACCCTATATTGTAGCAGATGTTCTATCATTTTAATATTTGACTCGTTTTAATATGTGATGTGGAAATCTGAGAAATTTCAAATTTATCAATATAATGTTCAACATGTATCCAAACACCCCATTTGATCAATCTACGGTTGACCAGATTTTTTTTTCAGTCACACGTGAGAGTCTTTGTCCATGCACGAGATCTTTTTCAACAGACAACTGGGACGAGACAAAATTTAAAAGAAACAAGACATGATAGAAAGAATTGTTTGACTAGCTCCATTTTTTGACCAGGTTGCGTTCACATGAGACTTTTCGCGTGAGCCAATTCGGATTTTGTGCTCAGGCGTTCGCAAGATGGGATAACCCCAAAGAAGAAGATTTTTTTAAATCTTTCCAAATATGCGCAGAATGATTGTAAAGATGATGATTTAATGGTGACCTAAGAGAGAATTTATTCATTTTACCTATCTTACTGTGTTTATGTTCCTTAAATTGGACCAAGTATATAAGAAATGCTACTTACCGCTTGAGAATTGGAGATTGGTGGGTACTATGAGACCGAGGTGCCTTGCCACTTAACTTTTAGTAGTTCGTTACTTGGTTTTTAAATAATTTTAAATAAAATAATCAAGTTAACTTCTACTTCTTTCTTTAAGAAAAGAAAAAAGAAAAGCAAGCTTGTTAACTACACCCACTAAAAGACCTACTAATTATTTGCTACATTGATCACTAATGAAAACAATAAAATGTTAATATATGGAAATCGCTGAAAGACACATAATTATAGACATTAACCAAACAAGTAGTGATATCTGAAGAATTGATTAGCTTGTATATGAAAATCTTATTCTTAGGGCACGTTTGGAAATTTATTTATTTTTTAAATTAGGTGTTCTTTCTATTCTCATTAAAAAAAAATGAAATAAAACACAGAAAAAGAAATAACCAAAACGTAGTTATTTTTCTCAACTTGGAAACATCTTGAAACCCCTCAACTTGCAGCATCCACAGCATATATAAATATATATATATATATATATTTTCCTTTCACGCATTTTCATTATGTATTATACACATGAATAGTGGATCCTATTCAAGAAGAGTCAAATTAGGTGAACGCTACAAGAAGGGAAGAGGTTTACCAATTGTCATATTCAATGCACTTGCATGTCAAAGGAAAATTAGATTTTTCTTCTTTTGTTCAATGCACCGACTATTTCGTCCTTGTTACTTAAGTTGCATGTGTAAAGCCAGGCCTGATTTTTATGTCATTGTGGGCCACACTTAAACTTCATTTTCAGTGGACAATTGTGACCCTTAATCATAAGTGTCTGTTCTAAAGAAATTTGATTGCATTTTTATTATTAGCAGTCAAATAATTGTTGTTAGGAACATTTTTTTTTTTTTTTTCAAATCGTGATTGTGATTATTTGTGTCATGATACAAATTGAGGTGATTTCAAGTGTAACAATTGTTGATGTTTTGGGTTTATTGCATTGAAGAATCTGAAGATATATTTTTGAGAGAGTAGTTTTATTTGTGTTTTCTGAATTATGAATTATTTCCTCCTTATTATCCCTAAAAATTACAAATTTAAAATTATCTTAACATTGGCTTCAATCAACATCATCCTCATATGGTGATTGTTGTTGTTATTGGGGTTATGATGCAGTTGAGGATATATTTTCATAAAGACCCTTCCTCTTTTCTAATTATAAAATTGTCCCCTTTGAATGTTGCTTGACTCTAAAAATATCTATAAATTAGGTTCCTTGGCTTTCAAGTGCTTAAATGGATTATCTCATCTTGCCTACGCTTTCTGATGCCTCAATCAACTAATAGCACTCTACAAAACCCTCTAGAAAGTGGGGCCCAACATGGCATAATTTCTTCAGTTGAATAGATGGAGGCTGACATGATTCCATTAAGTAGGTGAGGCCCATAGATAGGAAAAAAAAATGTATGAGGAAGTGAGATCATTTGTACCAAAAACAAATGGCGATTTTACATATGAAGATTCATTCAATCATTACAAGAAAACAAACTTATGCAGCCAAATATTGATTTATTCCCTTAAAAAAAACGAATTTTGACACGAGTCTTTGACTCAGACATCTTTGACTTTGAAAATCTTCAAAATCTTGTAACAGAAATGATAATTTCAGGGATTGCCTTGGGCAAACACATAACCATGCTCAAGACTCGGCATGTACTTTCATGGCTCTGCATAATGGTGCTCTTCCATTTATCGAAAGCTGACGTCGGTACGGCCACATCCTACAACCCACCATACATACGTAAGTGCCAAAAAAATGTTACAGATAGTGCATTTCATGGATTGGCGACATTCTATCACTGCAATTGAAAGTTAGAAATAAGAAGATGTGCATATGGTCAGTCACACATAACTTGTTTATTTGATTGCTACAGCTTCAGCTTGCTATGGCAATGATAGGAGCAAGTTCCCTTCCAACAATCTGTTCGCATCAGCAGGCGAAGGGATTTGGGACAATGGGGCTTCATGTGGGAGACAGTACCTGGTGAGGTGCCTCAGTGCGGCGACCCCTAATACTTGTATTGCAGGGAAGACAGTTCAAGTGGAGATTGTGGATCGTGCAGCTTCTTCTGTTTCACGCCCAGTGAAGCCTGGGACTGTTATGGTACTCAACGTCAATGCGTATGGTGTGATAGCCAACCCATCAGTTTCAGAGATTAACATCGAGTATATACAGTAAGTTTCTTCTTACTTCTTCTGCTTCTTCCTCCTATTCTTCTTCTTCTTCTAAAGCTACTCTAATAAAAGATACTGAGGAATCACTGCATAGAAAATTCCTGAACTTATTTTTATGATTGATCTTCAATAATTTTCAGCGCTCTGGGAAAGGAGTTTTCCTTTCTTTCCTTAAAATCTCAGTTTAAAACAGGATTTTTCATTTATTTCAATTCTGATTTTTTCAAGGGTCTAGACCCTTGAGGAGTGGGGCTCCACTCAAGGGGGAGTACTGAAAAGTAATTATGGTTCCTCTAACGCTCGAGGTTTTGGTAGGAATGGGTAGCTGTAAAAACTTAATATGTTATCAGAGGCAACCGTTGTGAGTTTAAATCCCAATAGAAACAACTTGCTGCAAAAAAAAAAAAAAATACGTGACGCCAAGAGTGCGCCAATCGGGTTCCACTTGAGGGAAAGTGTTGAGAAGTATGCTCCATCTAATGGGATATTGAAAACTATTTATGCCACCTTTACTAATGCTTCAGTGGTTTGGTAGGAATGGATATATATTGCCAGCCATATTGATTGTGATATTAATTAGGGCCCATGTGCCTACTTTGGCATCCTGGAGTACTAAAATTGCGAGACATGAAGGATGTGAAGATAAACATGGGCCAATTAATTCTCTAGGATTTATTGAGGTGCCAAGAGAAGTTAGGGAGAGGAGTTGCTTAATTAGTTGGAATTCTTATCTTCTTAGGGAAGAAAGCTAAACAACCACCTAATTTTTCTCTTTAAAAAGACAATACACCCTCCAGCTAGCTAGCAGACCAATGGTAGTATTGGTGTCGAATTAAAAATGATAACAATTCACCAAGTACGTGAGTGTCAGGCTTGGGTTTATCCAAGTCAAAGCTCATTCCATCGTGAATTGGGCCTGCCATCATATTGATGACTAGAAAATACTTGACATTTTCGTAATTTGGTGCATGGTTAGGCCGATTCCTATTGAGATCTTATTTGGTGAGGGCCCATATGAGATAAAGCCATCTATTTGGATTGGTTTGGATTTTCAAAGTGGGCCATATAAATTAAGGAGCCTTTCAAATTTATCAATGGTTTCAAAAGAAATGCAAGTCCGCCTTTCTTACACCTTGTGGGAGGATTTCAAGACATGTTGGCGATCTAACCATTGAATGCCCTTTTATTAAGGGGTAGCTTATAGAATTCCTTGAGATTTATTCTAGGGTACCGGCTCCATGACCATTTTTTTCAATCAAACGGGAGATCATTTGATAGACTTTCATGGGTTTTTCTCCTTCATCTAATTAGATAAATATGTACGCACCATTTCTCATTGAAATCAATATTATTTTGGATCATTGACATTGATATTAAACAGGATTTTTAAGGAAAAAAGTTGTATTTCACCAAATATGACTTTCAGTTTATGCATTCACTTGGAAATAAATAGCCATTCCCTTTTTCCCAGAAGTATTCGAATCAATTAGGGTTTTGGGTACATCAGCATGTACTCCTTAGTGCGAGATCTTATTTTATGTCTACAAATGATGTTATTATAAATTTTATAGGAATTTTTATGAAAGAATTAAGCTTAGACTTGTAATCCCCATGGCAGTAAATAAATTTTAGAAATAACTGTCATAGCAGATTTGTCCACAGTTTGTAGGTGGAAGACTGAAGTCTGCTTGATGAAATATTTCATCAGTGGGGGTTCTTCTATGGAGAAGGCTCCAAGAGAAAAAAAGAAAGCCTTGGATTCATTCAGGGGTTCCATACCAGATTTGTCCACAGTTTGTGGGTGGATCTCGAATGGATGACCTTCCAAACTCCCTTGAAAATTAGATTTGGAGATCATAGCAGCACATCCTGAGAAGAGTTATAGTTGAATTGAATCCTCTTTGGATATCAAAGAAGCGATTTCAGGATGCAAACCGTCCGGGATGGTGCATCTGTTATCAACAAAAATGTCCGCTAGTATTGCATAACCAGAGAACTGAAACAGGGGAAATTCCTTGGCTATAACATAATCTCCCATCAAACTATAGACTGATCGAGTTGCCAATACCAATCTGCTAGTGGCTGTTATGTTTCTGATTGGCTTCCAGATAGAAGATCCAATCGGAGTAGTCCGAGGGTGCCAAGAGGAGAGGTTTTTGAAGTACCTATTCCCTAACCAGTATGTCCATAAGGTGGTTGCATTAGAAGCCAAGTAGCCTAGCTTGAGCATCGCAGCTTCTTTTCAATCAGTAGGACGTCTCAGGCCCAACACTCCCTCTTTGAAGTACCTATTCCCGAACCAATATGTCCATAAAGTGGTTGAATTAGAAGCCAAGCAGCTTAGCTTGAGCATTCCAGCTTCTTTTCAATCATCAGGACGTCTCGGGCCCAACACTCCCTCCGAATTTGGAAGGCAGACCACTTCCCATCTGACATGATTCTTCTTGGAAGAGACAGGTTCCGCATTAGAGAAGCTTTCGAATAAGTTTTTCCATCTTTGGCTAGAACTAACAGGGGTTGGGATGGGCAACAGAGCATGAATAGGGACAGCACTCTGGACATGCTTCACAAGGATCAGTCTCACGATTTTTCCATCTGGAAGGTTCTTGTGGAGAGATTTTGTCATTGCATTGAAGTAGGATTTTTTCGGGGAGCCCAAGAAGAGAGGGACTCCTAGGTAGACATAGAGGAATGGGTCGCTCAAAACCATGCTTGGGTTTCTGCTAAATGGAAAATGGGGAAATTTAGAGAGAGAGAGAGAGAGAGAGAGAAGAAGGGAGTCGGAAGAAGTCACAAGAGTTGCAGGGGCTGGTAGAATTTGAAAAGTCTGAAGGGAGAAATAGATCAGGTTTGCTTCGAGGGAAACCCGTCCTCTAATAATTAAATTAATAAATAAACTTCTCAATACATTCTTGATTCACTACATCAGACTTATAGGACTCAACGGTAAAAAGAAAAGCAGAAAAAGAGCATAAAGAAGATGCTTGCGACAAAGTGGCAACTGCATAAAGAATCTTCTCCTACAAACTAGTTTCTATACCTGAAAAAATCAAACCACTAGACACAATACTCCCACATACGCCCATTCTCCTACCAACTCTCCAACAAGCAGCAACCATGACCACAACACTCCCCCCCTCTGAAGGCTACCCTTGTCCTCCATGCATCAGAGAGAGAGAGAGAGAGAGAGAGAGTGACGTCCATCTGCAATGCCCATTCATGCTCTTTATTTTCTATTTTACTTCTTGTGTGACGAGTTGAAGGTAGGGATCTAAACAGGTTGGTTTCAGGTTCTAAATGACGGATTCGATTCCAACTCGAAGGCTATTTTGTTGGTTTGAAACCTGGTTTCCAATAGAGGCCTTGGATCATGTTCCAACTAGAGGACTAGGATCCGATTCCAAAATCTATTATGGCTTTTCTATTTTTATTTTATTTTATTTTATTTTGTGCTTTTTGCTTAAAATAAAGATATTCTTCACCAAGAGTGCATCAAGTCTACTAATGCTAAAGATTAAATATAAAAATGACTAATTAAAGTTGATTTTGAATTATAAGTTACAACATTAAAGACTTTTATATGGGTCCCGGGCCACAATTCAGAACCTATATGGACTTGGAACCTGACTCATTTATCAATTGAAACCTAAATTGGATTAAATCCAAATATAATTTTTAACAGGTTAGAACCTTTGGATATTCTTAGACTCAAATACCCATTTACATCCCCAGGGTTGGAAGATCAACCCTATCTATCCAAGCATTGAGATCGATACAGAAGGTATGTGCTTGAGCGTTGGGGTTTCTATTTGGATTGATGGATTTATGGCTTTGAAGTTGCTGCCTTAACGTGAAATGGAGGATTGCCATACTGGGATATCGTGACTAAAAGCATTTTTGTCAGAGGATATAACACCCATACGAATCATTAATGTGCTAATGATTTCTAAAATTTCTTTATTCCCTCATGGATCACAAGTTTGCCATTTTAATTTTGGTTTTTGCGTTTTATTTTCCACTTCTTGTTTTTCATCTCATTCATAAAGATGTTATTTTTCCATTGCAGGGCTTGACTTTTCTAATGTGGGAACGGGGAGAATACCCATGAAGAAAATAAAATGATGTAATTCATTTGCATAATAAAATCTCTTACCTCTTTTTTCTCATTTCCATGGCCCCTGATGTTTAGCTATTTATGAAAAAGTCTTTTGTTCTCAATATTATTCCTACTTATATTCATTGACTGAATGACCAATTCTTCACAATGGCGTTCATATCCAAATAAGCATCATGTATAATTCATAATGTAAAAGAATATATAAATATAGGTTATTTAGAATATAATATTATTTTAGTAAGAAAGTCTACTGTTATTAGTATAAATGACTTCTAGATGTTTAAAAATAAAAGTGAAATGGACACATAGTAGTGCTTATTGGAATCCAAAAACATAAGAAAAAAATGAAATATATTGAATAAATTTAGTGATAAAAATTAAAATTAGAAAATAGAAAATAATTACATATGCAAGAGGACAATGATTAAAATTTTAAATTAACAAATGCAAGACTTATTAGCACTAAATGGTGCATAAAACTTATAAAATCGAAGTAAAATACTAAAAATCAATACAGTAAAAAACTAAAAATCAATATAGTTAACTAATATATTATATGAATTCCTGAAGGAAGCAACAAATAATTAAATAAAACATCATAAATCATCAAATTTATAGTAATTATAATTTTATAGCACTTTTCCTAAAGTTAAAGGATAGGCATAAAAATAAAATGGATAAGAAAGAACACAATTATAATATTAATGAGTTCTTAAAAATAACATTGGCACACGCACCGGTCCTCATTGGGAGAACAAATCATTATTACATAATAACGTTCTCAAGTATCATTATCAATAACATAATAATATTGTCATGTATATTACAAAGTTTTCTATTTCGAAATAGTAGTAAATTAAGATATAGTCTACTAATATATCATATGGATCACTAGCAGAAGCAGCAAACAAGAAAATAAATCATCATAAATCAGGAAAATAAATAAATAAAAGAGATCATGATAGACTATACAATTTCACATGATTAGTTGCCTAATGAAATAAAAGGTCAAAATGCCAACATATGAGATACAAAATGAGCGCTAACTTTTTAAGATCAAAGGCTATGATCATGTGGAAAACTGATTAGAAGAATACAATTCTCTAATCAGTGTTGAGGTGCATAGTGATTAATATAGAGTGATCTAGATTACAAATGGATTAGATGGTGAAGGGGTAAAATTAATTAGTGATAGAAAGCATAAATCTACTTTACTACCCCAGCCGGGGCTCCTCCCCATCAACTTAAATAAATGAACTCTCAATATTAATAAATCCATCAACTTAAATAAATAAACTCTCAATATTAATATATCATAAAAAATAACAGCAACAAGACATTAGATCATATAACTCACTAAGAAAAATGAAGAATTTTGAATCTTTTGTTTTCAAAAGAGAAATGATTTTTTTTTTCTTAAAAGGGCCATTAAATACCACTTGGCGAAGAAACTAAAGCAAGATGTTAATCGCAACTCTCAAATCAGCCCATACAATCCAACAAAAGCCTTAAAGTGAATGTTTAGATGTCACATAAAAATCGAATCAGATATTATGCATTTGCACCTAAAAATCGACATCTATTGTGCATCAGATTCGATATCAGATGTTTGATTTCGGGATAAAAAAATCCCCCATATCAGACCATAGCAGCACCCTGTCAACCAATAACTCCCTCATTATACAAATGCAATCCAAACAATCTTAAATATGTAAATCCTAGCTATTAGCTCCAATCAATCAAAATAAGAACTCCGATTTCTAACAAAAAGAAAAGCTCCAATGTCAGAACAAAATGACATCCATCCCCACAAGGAACTCTCATTTTCTTTTTTTGCTTTTTTTTTTTTTTTTGGTTAAAGGAACTCATGAAAGTTCGGGATCCGAACCCTAGAGAGGGGGTGAATAGGGTGAGTTTCTAATTAGTGACCAATTATGCCAAATTTTAAAGTTCTTTAAATCAATTAGTTACAAGTGATGATATATAACTAAAGTGCGGAAGCCAACGAAAACAATCATTACAAAGCATTAACCATAATACAATGATTTATAGTTGTTCGGCCTCAATGCCTACATCCACTACCGGCTTGTGATCCTATATCCCACCGGATTTCCACTGTTTATAATTTTCAATAGGCTAAGCAATAACCTTTACAAAATGCTTTTCTAAGGCTAAGCAATAACCTTATAACATGCTTTCCAAGGCTAAGCAATAACCTCTTGGATTTTATGGTTTACCCATAACCATACACTTATACTTTTCTAAGGTTAAGCAATAACCTATACAAAATGATTTCTCAAATAAGTGTCTACACAAAATCTTTAAGAGATACAATTAAAGCTCAATACATTTGCCTCTAACTTAGGCTGATATAAAATTGAAAATCAAACTCACACAACACTCTATGAAATGCAAAGATGAATGCTCTGGTGTTTGTGTGAGCACTTCAATCAAGTTTAAACATTAAGCTCAATGAATATATGCTCAAAGCATTTAAAAGTTTAA
Source organism: Persea americana (assembly GCA_029852735.1). NCBI lineage: Eukaryota > Viridiplantae > Streptophyta > Magnoliopsida > Laurales > Lauraceae > Persea > Persea americana. The sequence continues at coordinate 51,205,628 of CM056810.1, read as the reverse complement.
GGCACACAAATAGATTTGATTGAAGTGAAATGCGATTCACATGTATAAATACTAACTTGTTGATGATATGAAAATTAAAGGCTAATAAGTTGTATGAAACTATTTAAGACTAAAAATGTGATGCGTATATAATGTTGTTTTAAAAAATCAACCAGGTTAACCATTGTTCTTATGTGATTGAAAACAACATATGTAGATTCAACCAAGTAAATGATTCATGTTATAAAAGAAATCAAAAATTTTAGCAAAGCATGATTTATGAAATTTAAAACAAACTTGGTTTGAATCAAGGTGAATAATCCAATACAACTAAGATCAAAGATTAGATGTGAGTAATGGATTCAACACATCATAGTTATTATGCTAAAATAGATTTTTTAAATATTTAAACAAAGCATGAAAACATATGACAATGCAAACTTAATCTTACTTAGATGATTAGCTCATGATTCCAAGCTTTAGCATCTTTTTATGACCAACTTGCATCCCTTAGCTCATTTCCTTTTATTTGGCCTCAAAACACCTCTAGGAGGGCCTCTTGGTTCCTCAAATTTGGCCTAGGAATGAGTTTTTTATATAGAAAAAATGGTCCAACAGCTAGCTTGTCGGTTAACCAACTTTAGGTTCGGTTAACTGAACTCCCAACGGTAAAAAAAAGGCTAGTTTTGATCATTCTGGAACGTGAACCGAAGTGGGTTCAGTCAGAGTTCGGTTAATTGACATCTTAAGTTTGGTTGATCGACATCCAGTTCGGTTGACCAAAATCACTGCAGCAAAATTACTATAGCAAAACACTGTAGCAAAAGTACTTTAGCACAAACATTGTAGCAAAAGTACTGTAGTACTAAAAAAGTTTTGCTTCTAAAAAGATTAAGTAAAAAGCTATTCCAAAGTAATTTGCTAGTGGGAGTTCTGGGCCAAGGAAATCATGCTTAGACTCATGTTTTAATCATTCTAAATGTGTTTTCCAAAACATGAACCTATCAAAGCCTAAGATGATTTAAAACTCTAGGTCCAAAGGCTTGCATGATTCGAAAATCTTCTTTTCAAAACTTAATGTATCCAAGTTTAAAATCCAAAACATGCATGTAACATAGGTTCAAAAAGCTTTAAAACAATACATGTGAAAATCAAGATTTCAAGTTTTTCAAATTCAATGCTCATGTAAAAATTTGAATGATGCTAAAATGATAATGCATCCATCAAATTGCAAAACACAAAATCCCTAACAATCTCCCCCTTTGCAATTTCATGGCAACACACACACTTACTGGATTTTTAGTCCAAGTCTTCGGCTCCCCCTGAACTGGACAAGTCTTGAAATCTCTCTTGGATGCTTCTTTAACTTGGCTTGGGCTCTTTGACTCTTTCTTCATTCCTCTTAATGCTTGGAGCTTGATCATTCTTTAATCTTCATTTTCAGCTTTCTCTCCTTTACCAAGCATCTTCTTGATATCACAAGCTTTTTATCTTCTCATCTCTCCCCCTTTGACCATGCAACCTCGCCCCCTTTGGCAAGCTATACACTCTCTCCCTCAGTGGGAAGTTATGTATTCTCTCCTCCTTAAACAAAATGTCCATTTTCTCCCCCTTTGCCATTGAATTGCAAAGGATCCTACACATGAAACAAAGAAAATACCTTTTAGTAGCACATGTTAGTAAAAGAAATCGAAAATGAAATTCATAACAGGCCATCATGTATGATTAATATCATCTCCAAGGAGTCAAAGCCAACTGAGGGTAAATTTGATAAAATCTAATGCTACCTTTAAATGTTTATACTCCCCCTCAATCCATTCTCTCCTTTTATCAACACTTTGACAATGATGGGTACAAAGAGAAGATGATTTTACCAATTGAGGATAAACTTCAAGGGAATGATTAGTCAAGCTTTATATGATCAAATTATCAAAATTAAGAACAAGGTCAAGGGGATGTGATGGGGGTTATATAGCATAACATCAACTAATATACCTATGAAAATCATATATTAGGTATTGAAATAATTTCATCCATCATTAAATATAACAATAATGTGCAATGAAAATGAAATGAAATTCAATTATGAAGCCAACCTCAACCATTAATCAACCAAGATTGATCACATAAAAATGGTGGTTATGAGATTTACCCATATGTTCATGATAGGTGGCAAACATGAAAGTTATGATGCTAATGGAATGTGACATGGAATAAAAACATATTGCTATCAAGTACAATCCTATGTGCACAAGGTCTATCACATTCTCAAGATGTACCAATTAAATATGATACCAATTGATAATGAAACCAATTGATACTAATTGAATATCAAAACATGATTAAGAGCAAGGATGTGACAAACACAAAATTCCACTAAGCATCAATAATGGCGCAATCATCACTTTAATGATATAATAACTAGTGAGAATAGTGATAAATATGAGAAGTTGCATTTTGAAAATATATGTCTTGGAAGAGCCTACAATTTGTAAAATCATATAAATTCAACATGAATGACATCCATCGACAATAGATATGTCTCTAAGATACAAAGAATGGATTTTGATGAGTTTCATATGAACATAATTATGACATTGAAAAATGCACAACAATGATATTACTAAAGTGAACATGCATGAGTCAACATCATGGTCATCTATAACATTAACACATTTTACTTTTAAAAACCATGTGATTGACATTGTGAGATTGCATTTCAAGATTTTACTATAAGTTAAAAAGCAATCTCATTTATCTCAATATATATTACAATACGCACATGAGATGATTGGGTTCCAAAATGGTTTCTAAATATGTAACTATGAGCAAAAACCATATATATATATATATATATATGGAACAATTCGATATTTGCATAGAGATGATTAATCAACACTCAAGATCTAACTCATACCATATCATCAATAAAGAATATAACCATGCATGCACAAGAAGGTATGAAGTTAGAAGGATATCATGGATCGCATATAGATGAAAATGGATCTCATATATGTATATACTTATGAAGAATAAGAGTTTAACACCAATTTGTCTAAAATGATCCATCAATCTATCATGCAAAATCTCCACTCTAGCAAATGTATTAAGCTTACAATGCAATGGACAATGGTTGTAAAGATTATACCACATGAGTTTAGCACACAAAATCCCATATGTACTTTTGAGGCTCAAATGAACTTGAAATAAAAGATTTTGCGATAACGAGCATAAACAACATCAATTTGCATTAATGAAAAGATATACAAAGTTAGGCACAATATGCAAATCAATGACACCATTCCCATCCAAACAATGTAAGACACAACATCATAACAAATTTGCATTTGAAAGAATGTAGCTTTGTTGAGCAAAAATACAAATTTCCAACTAAGATGTTTTAACCACAATAAGCACATGGAAATATGTTTAAGGAAAATGCTTTTTATAATGGTAACTTATGAAGTTTGGAACATTTTCCAAAAAATCTTCAAATCACTTCAACATTCAAAATTCAACAATGAATCTTTTATAAAATTATGAACAAGTGATTTTGAAAACCATGAAGTGAACTAATATAAAATTTCAATTTTCATTAAAAAGATGACTATTGGCACACATACAAATTGAACACATATTTTTCATACCAAAAGATATAACATGTGAGTTCGTGGAAAATGCATTAAGAATTGGGGAACATATGGGCAAACTAGAGAACAACAACAATCCAAGATCTTACTCAAATTAATTGAGTTCTCACAAACATATAGTCATCTAGCACAATACCCCAATAACCATCAAAAGATATAGCACTAAGCACAAAAGAATTTTTGGCTTGCATTTCAAAAGATGTAACTACATACAAGTTGATTTTACAAAAGCAATAATTCCCCATTTGAAAGTATGACTTAGAAATCCATGGAAAATTAAAATTAATTCAAGTAATTTATTTTTCCAAAATGATCTATGATATCCAAACAAATGATTTTGCAACATCAATTGATCATGAATAATCTAGCTTTTGAAACCACAATCAATTGATCATCAACAGACATGCATTACAAGAAATATAACAATATGTGAACAAAATGCAAATCTATCATGAGGATATTGTAATCAAATGATTTTGAGAACCATGAGATATATATAACCAAGTAATTTTTGAAAAAAAAATCAATTGATTACAAAGAACATTGCATTTTAAAAATTGTAACTATGTAACAACAAAATGCAAATGTATCATGACCAACAATATGATGTGAAAAAAAATAAGTTGGTCCAACGAGGTCCAAGGACTTAAGGTTTGTCTAATTGTCAACTTTTGAGAAACCACCTAAGGTCTTGATAGGGTTGTCCTTGAGGGTTTACTTTTGTCATCCCATCAGTTTCTAAAAATTTTCACTTGAGAAGGTATAGTTTGGTGAGATTGTTTCTTAGGAGAAAAAGGAGCTAGAAGAGAATCTCCATTTTCAACTATAGTGGAACCCATTTTTAATTATTCTCAATAAAGCACAATACTAGGGTTCTAACTCTAGGTTTTTACACATAATCAAGATTTTTAATGTACTTGATCCTAAAATAGAGCACACAAGCTCTGTTACCAATTGAAAGTCTGGGATCCGAACCCTAGAATGGGGGGGGGGGGGGGGGGGGGGCGCGGTTTGTTGTTGAATATGGTGAGTTTCTAATTAGTGACCAATTATGCCAAATTTTAAAGTTCTTTAAATCAGTTAGTCAAAAGTGATTATATATAACTAAAGTACGGAAGCTAATGAAAACAATAATCACAAAGCATTAACCATAACACAATGATTTATAGTGGTTCAGCCTCAATACCTACATCCGCTACCGGCCTATGATCTTACACCCCACCGGATTTCCATTGTCTATACTTTTCAATATGCTAAGCAATAACCTTTACAAAATGCTTTTCTAAAGCTAAGCAATAACTTTATAATATGCTTTCCAAGGCTAAGCAATAACCTCTTGGGTTTTATGGTTCACCCCTAACCATATACTTATGTTTTTCTAAGGCTAAGCAATAACCTATACAAAATGATTTCTCAAATAAGTGTCTACACAAAATCTTTAAGAGATACAATTAAAGCTCAATACATTTGCCTCTAACATAGGCTGATATGAAATTGAAAATCAAACTCACACAACACTCTATGAAATGCAAAGATGAATGCTCATGGTGTTTGTGTGAGAACTTCAGTCAAGTTTAAACATTAAGCCCAATGAATATATGCTCAAAGCAGTTAAAAGTTTAACGCACACAAATAGATTTGATTGAAGTGAAATGCGACTCACATGTATAAATACTAACTTGTTGATGACAAAAAAATTAAAGGCTAATAAGTTGTATGAAACTATTTAAGACTAAACATGTGATGCATGTATAATGTTGTTTTCAAAAATCAACTAGGTTAACCATTGTTCTTATGTGATTGAAAACAACATATGTAGATTCAACCAAGTAAATGATTCATGTTATAAATGAAATCAAAGATTTTAGCAAAGCATGATTTATGAAACTTAAAACAAACTTGGTTTGAATCAAGGTGAATAATCCAATACAACTAAGATTAAAGATTAAATGTAAGTACGTAATGGATTCAACACATCATAGTTATTATGCTAAAATAGATTTTTCAAATATTTAAACAAAGCATGAAAACATATGATAATACAAACTTAAGCTTACTTAGATGATTAACTCATGATTCCAAGCTTTAGCTTCCTTTTATGACCAACTAGCATCCCTTAGCTCATTTCCCTTTGTTTGGCCTCAAAACACCTCTAGGAGGGCCTCTTGGTTTCTCAAATTTGGCTTAGGAATGAGTTGTTTATATAGAAAAAATGGTCCAACGGCTAGTTTGTCGGTTAACTGACTTCAAGTTCGGTTGACTAAACTCCCAACGGTAAAAAAATGGCTAGTTTTGATCATTCTGGAACGTGAACCGAAGTGGGTTCGGTCAACCGATATCTTAAGTTCGGTTGACCGAAATCACTGTAGCAAAATTACTGTAACAAAAGTACTGTAGCACCAAAAAAGTTTTGCTTCTAAAAAGATTAAGTAAAAAGCTACTTCAAAGTAATTTGCTAGTGGGAGTTCTGGGCCAAGGAAATCATGCTTAAACTCATGTTTTAATCATTCTGAAAGTGTTTTCCAAAACATGAACCTATCAAAGTCTAAGATGATCTAAAACTCTAGGTCCAAAGGCTTGCATGATTCAAAAATCTTATTTCTAAAACTTAATGCATCCAAGTTTAAAATCCAAAATATGCATGTAGCAAAAATTCAAAAAGATTTAAAACAATGCATGTGAAAATCAAGATTTCGAGTTTTTCAAATTCAATGCTTATGTGGAAATTCGAATGATGCTAAAATGATAATGCATCCATCAAATTACAAAACACAAAATCCCTAACAACTCATTTTCTTGATATTTCACAAAGCAATCCAAAAATGCCACAAGAGAGTTTGCCTCTTTTTGTTGCGTGTTTTTGCTTTCATTATAAGAAAATGAGGGATCGGCAGATTTATGAAGTTACCTTAACTGAATGGCCACTTTTGCACAATGGGAATTGAATGGCCACGTCATGTTTGTGCACAATGGGACAGTAAAAAACAATTGGCTGCAGGGTCGAAGGTTACAAACTATAAAAGGTAACATTATTAATACAGTAATTGTTTTTCATAACATCATTAAAAGGTAACAAATTAACTTGAAATAAGAAAGAAATCAAGAAGATTTCCATCCAACGTAAGGAAGTCAAAGAGAGGCTCCCACGTCATGTTGCATGTCCCATGTTATTTCTCATGATTTCCACATGGCACACATTCCTTGTGATATAATAAAGACATGTGGGGCTATGGATATGGAATGGGGATTAAAAGTTTAGGAGAGCATCACATGAGAATAATTAAAGGAAGTCAAGTGAAAACCACGAAGAAACGTGTGTGCTTCTCATCACCTTTATGGTCCACGTAAGTATTTGGAAAGTGTGAGGAAATTGCAAGACCAAGGGTACTGTACACGTCTAATGCATGATTCTCTAAGAGTGCACACACCCTAAGTGGGGCCTACCCCACTCCAATTGTTGTGAAGAAAATAAAAAATTCAGATTGGAGGATTTTCTTAAATCATGTGGGCCCCATTCAAATCCAAGTGAAGATTTGCCTCTAATTTATCTCTCAAGGAAGTCCAATTTAAGGAGGAGGTTAAGTGAAGAAAGGAAAAAGATTTGCTCGGATTGCAAGTGTGTTTGCAAGATATTTTTTTAGATTGGCAAGCCACATCCTCAAGTGGTTGGAAGATCTTTGGAGAATCTATGTTAGGAACACCTTGCACATTAAGAAACTACACTTGGCAAGAGTTCCTTTTGAAATCCAAATTATTGCCTAAGGAGCTTGATTGAAAGCTAAGCATCACATAAAAGAGGAAAGAAAATCACAACGAAGTGGCACATGAAGCAAGGAAAAAGAAACGAAAAGAAGAAACAAAAGGAGCTCAAACTCTATTTAAAGATCCTTATGGGATGTCTTAAGGCATGATTTGAACTAGCCACCTCTCCCTCTAGCTTACTTACATTCCATCTTTTCCTCTCTTGCCTCTCCATCTCAAGCCATCAAGGGGGTTCTTCTCAAAGGCCACACTACCATCCTTGTTTCTCAACTAGAATGAGGAGTTCTAAATCATCCTAGCATGTATTTTAGTTGTTTTTAATTTTCAATCTTGTGTACTCAATTGTATACTAGTATTAATAAAGTTGTTCCTTTTTTAATTCTTGTCTTGATTTCTTGTGTTTATTGATATTAGTTTTGTGATCCATGCAATAGGGTTAGTTTTTTTACTTTTGGTTAAATAATTAGATTGATTTGGAATCATCACTAACAACCTACCTTAGTGTCCTTACAATATACCTTACTTTCAATGGATACAAGGTATTTTTGGAGGCAATGCAAGGTAAAGTTAAGGAGGATTGAACGAAAAAGAATAGTGTCTGTCACGACCCGGGCCCGAGATTAGGGTTACCACGGCCAAACCCCGAGTCGTGATGCCATACTTACTCCCGTAAACCTCGCATCACCGAAGTCCATACGAGATTCACAAGGGATCTTACATATACCTGTCAAATGTACATTATTTTTGCGGAATATATAAATACATTGACATGTAACTTTAATATGTACAAATTCTTTACAGAAGGTAAAGTTCACTTATACATTTCATTTTCTACTTCAATCAGCCATGCATATTCGAATACAATGCATGTGATCACTATTGACAACAAAATGAATCTATTCAAAATGTTTCCAAAATTTCTAAACCGGTCGCCTCCGATTTATATCCATTCGTTCAACCCTCCTGGGGGAACCGAACTGGTCTCCTCCACTGGCGGCGCGGTCTCTGTACCACTGGAATGGCCAACTGGGCCTGTAATGTCATCAATAACACTGTGAACACGACGGTTCAACAATGTATACACAATTCTATGACATTCATATATTAGCAATTCGATTCCAATAGATAACAATAATATTCAAATAAATTCAATTCAATTCAATTTACTTCAATTTAATTCAAGTCAATTCAGATAATTCTTCCCCGAAGGAAGCATGCAATTCATGTGAGTCTCCCCTGAAGGGAGCATTCAATTGATGTAGTTCTCCCCTAAAGAGAGCAGTCAAGTCATGTATACACTTATCAAGTGTCTTTTCTTGTCCTCTAGCATAGGCGGAAGGCGCACCATTCACAACCCAGCCTTTCAAGGACTCATTTCATTTCGTTTCATTATTACTCACTTTATTAGGTGGCTTATCAAATGTGTGGGATTTACCAGTGTCTTGATCAGAGATCACCGGCATCACCACGGAGCTCCGGAACGCTCCATCTACTGCAGCAGACTTAATCTTTCATACATTACAGTGTTGGTTCATTTCAGTTCTTTTCGTTTCATTTCATTGCATTTCAGTATATTAATTCAATACATTATTCAATGATAGCTCAACAAGGAGCATAACAGTAATGGACGAGAGAGGACAAGCCAACTCAAGTCATACACAAGTAAATTTCCTAAAACAACATTCGGGTGAAACGTGCATTATGCAATGTATGTGTTATTTTAGATGACATCACTTTTTAGTGAAATTTACATTCACATAAGTTTAGCTAACACCCATGAAGGTTTAGGAAATTACCAGAAATCAATTCTGATATTCCCTCAATTTCGGTCACCTCGGCGGTTACCTAGCGGTTAGCCGCATTAGGGGTTTCGGCTGACCGAACCACATTCGGTCAGCTTCCAAACTTTCAATTTCTACTGGACACTTTGTCCAAATTCGGTCACCCTTGCGGTCACCCTCGCGGCTGGCCGAAATTCAAATTTCGGTTAGCCGACTTTATTCGGTTAGCTTACGGTTCGATTTCCAGAAGCTCGATTTCTGATGGAAAATCCTGACAAGATTTTCGGTCACCTTACGGTTAACCCGAGGCTAGCCGAACTCACAAATTCGGCTAGCCGACCTACGTCGGTCAGCTCTCGGTTATGTGTCGGTCAGCCTGGCGGCTGACCGAAATGCGCCCAGAAGTTCAGAAAATTCTGAACCGAATTTTCTGTAACTGAACTTCTTGAGTTCTAACAATTCACTTAACAATTGAAATCAATGTAATTGAGTATACTTGCCTTATTTGGAGATTAATTAACAAGAATCTCCCTTGCTAGCTTGAATCCAAGTGGAATTCCTCAAGCCAAACCTTCTTGTGAACCTAAAATCCAAAATCAATCCACAACACAGAATTCTTGTGAATTCTTTGAGCCATAACTCAATAATGAAACCAGAGAAGTGCTGAAGTCCACTCAACACTTACTTGTAGCTTCTTGATGGAAAGCTTGAGCTCTTCTCAAGTGTGAACTCCAAACAAAATAAGAAAGAAGATGGAGAATAGGATGGTGAAGATGGAACTCTCTTCACAAGTGCTTGTCAATTCTCCAAATCCCACACACACTTGACAGAAACCAAGAGAAACGGAAGAAAAAAGGAAGAAGAGAAAGAGAAAGAGGTGCTGGGAGGAAGGATGAACTCAAATGAGTTCATCCTCATCTTATAATCTCCACTTTTACATTTTACCCCCTCCTACTTCCTCTAATTACAATTCAAGTCACATGAATGGTCATTTGACCCAATTCACGTCGAATGGAATCGTCACATTTATAAAAGTTAACGTACTCCTCGAGATATACGTGTGAGTATCAAGAGTTTCCGTATTCGACAAAATACGTATCATTTCGTATTTACGAAAAAGTCCTTACATTACTTGATTTAGCCTAAACCCATTCAATTCCATTCAGACCTTTCACTATTCGTTCCATTAAGTTCAATTTGACCACTTGAGTCAAATTCTTATCAAGTTAGCCATTGATCAACATTAATTCTATAACACATGTTACATGAGCATTAATCCCGATTAATTAGAGTTAAGCTTAATTAACTCGGGACAGGGTGTTACAGTGTCCAAATAGAAAAGTTATTTATTAAAAAGTAAAGCTTGTCTTTCTCAACTTGGATTGACAACCCAAGTTGAAGAATGGGACCCTAGGTTTGCACCTCTAATTTTCTTGGATCCTCAATTGAGCGAAGAATTAAAAGAATCAACTCACCACTTTTATATTTCAGTTTTTTTCTTACCTTTGATTTATGCACACCACCTTTATTTTCAGTACTTCACTTTTAATTCCTGCACTTTTGATAATTATATGTCACACAATTCTATTTATTAACTGCTGAAACTTGCATATTCATCATTCATGCACCATAAAATAGGTTAGGGAACTTAGGTTCAGATTAGTATTCATAGTTTTAGGAAGTCTATCATGCACGTAAACTTAGATTTGATGCATTCATGCTTTAGTAAGTTGCATTGCTCAACTCATATGCACTGTTGAGTTCTAGAAAATGGTTAACTGAGGGTAATTTTCAAAAAAATAAAAATTTAGACCTAACTTTCTAGAGATAAATAAATTTGAAAATAATTTTTTTAGAAAGTGAATCATTTAGGCTGTTAACTTAATCTGGTGTTTAACTTAGGAAAGTTAATTGTCTAACTTAGTTTCTAATGTGGTGAAGTGTCTTGGTTTAGGAAAGTCTCTAAATTTAGAATCTTTGATTTAGTTTCTAATTTAGATTGATTTGATTTATTTAACATAAATATTTTTAGTTTTCAAATATAGTATTTACTTTTAGTAAGATTTATTTTAAGTAAGTATCCAATTGGAAGTTCTAACTTGTGTTTTCTTTTGCAGCAACTTGAGAATCTTTTTAGATTTGGGTTTCTAGATTTAGGATTGTAATTAAATCTTTTAACTCAAGTTGGAATGATTGTAATTAGTTTTTAATTAGGCTAGTTTTATATTTTATTTAGGGTAGGTACACGTTGGAAAGCCTTAGCTCAATTGCTCTCTATGAATCGACCTGGTCTCACCAGTCTTATTACTGCAATCGAAGCTCTACACTTGGAGTTCACGACCAAGTTATTCGTGCCGTTGACGGGGAACACCATGCAAGGTAACTTTTCTGACTTTCCTCATTTACTCTGCTTTGTGGGTGTGATATTTTTGGCATCTTTCTAGACGTAGGAGGTGCATGGATGAAATTAAAAATTGCCCTAAATTGGATTAGAAACGTGCATTAATTAGAAAGGATAAATCACAATTTCTAGATAAATTCAAAAGTTACCGGATTTCCAATTTGAAATTAATTTTTTTTAATTTTTGGTGTAGGTTTTTTTTTTTTTTTTTTACAAAGACCATCACAGTGGCACCAATTGCGCTTCTTGATCACCCTGATGCCTAAGGAAAGTTTTAGCTAGGGACTTGGTTTTTAAGCAAGACCACTATGATCCTACCATTTATCTGGGGGTTTGCCTGGTCAGGTTGGTTTCATAGAACCGGGTTGGAGGCCAGGGTGCACCCTTCGTGCTTTGGTTTGAAAATCTGTTAGGAAAGTCCTTAGGGAAGGAAAATAAACTAAGGCCTAAAGCTGCATTATTTGGTTAAACTCAATGCCTAAAAAAAGCCTTGTCCCAACAGGTGAGATAGTCAAGTTATTTGAGGCAAGTGGTTTTTAAGGGGACTGTTGTGACCACACAACTTGCTTGGGGCTGGCCCGATCGAGCTAACTTCATTAGTTCAAGTTAAGGGCTGACGTGCACTTTTTGACCTTTAGTGCGGATAGTTGTTGGTCTTAGATTAGTCAACACAAGTTTTTTCAAAAAAAAAAAAAAAAATCTCAACAGAAAGTACAAGCCCTCTCCAACTTGCTACATCATCCGTGCATGAGCAAGAAGTCCAGTTGGCAAAGAAACTCAATGCATTGGTTACAAAGGAGATAACCCCCAATCAAAGAACTCATAAAAATCTACAACTCTCCTCAATCTCTGAGTCCATCTAGACTATCTAACATGGTGAGTGGGTCCGATAGCAACCCCCACAATGGCAGACCAGTCATAAATCTAAATAGGAACCACAACGATAGGGAGGTGAACCAGCCACCTAGGGCATTACATGATTATTTGAGTCTTGCACAACAAACGACACCATCGTGGATTTGGTTACCCGCCGTTGCGGGTCAATTTGAAATAAGACCTGGTGTGACCCAACTCTTGCCCAAATTCCATGGGCTATACCCCGAAAGTGCATACGCACATTTGAGGAGATTCGATGAAGGATGTGCTACACTTTAACTTTAAAACGTGGTACCAGATGTAATAAAACTCAAATTATTTCTTTTTTCTTTAACGGATAAAGCTAAGGATTGGCTCCACACACTTAGACCTAATTCAATCAACATTTGGAATGCCCATGTCATCGAATTCCTTAAAAAGTTCTTGCCACCGTACAAAGCCAACGATTTAAAGAGGGACATCATGATGTTCCGGCAAAATAAAAAAGAGCCCTACTTTAAGTGTTGGTTTGGAACGCTTCAATGGATTGATCCTCGCATGTCCACATCATGGGTATGAAATGTACTATATCATTTAAATCTTCATTGAAAACCTCATTCTTGAGATGCGTCATTTTATTGAGATGATGTGCAATAGTCAATTCGACCAAAAAACACCAAATGAAGCGTGAGGGTTTTTGGAATTGATGGTAGAGAATGCACAGAGCAGGCCCCCTCTAGGGGCTAGATCATTCTAGGGGATTGAATCGGCCTAGGGGGGGTGGGGTGTGGGGGTGTTAATGTGAAGTGAACTATCAGATAGACATCAAAGCCAAGCTTGCGGTACTCAGAAGAGAAGTCAAAGCCCTGCGACTTAGGAGGAATAAAGGAGACTGCCCTGTTTTGTGGCATGCATGCTTCTGATACACATGAACCTGCGGATTGTCCAACAATCCCAGCTTTACATGAAGCATTGCAACAACAGTCTAATGCAATGAATACCTATCAAGAGTTACTCAATGCAAACATTGTGGGAAACACATATCATCCTTCGTGGTGAAACCACCCTCATTTTAGTTTGAGGAATGGACCAAGTGCAAACTAAGAGTATAATCCCCAAAGACAATCTAATGTGGGTACGTACGTGCCTCAACAGCCGAATAAATCATATGAACAACAACCTTAGAATAAGTCTTTGCAAGTGACACTCAACTTATTCATGTAGTCTCAACAACAGTTTACACTGGATTTGCAAAGTAACTGGCAGGCTATACAAAACAATCACCAGGCCATTGAAAAATCAAATATAGGATAGCACTTGGATAGTGTTACGACCCAGGACCAAGGCCCGGGCCCCGCGACGCGACGATGATGTGATGTGATATGATGTGACATCCCACAGGTTCCCGTGGTGAGGATCCCGACGAAACACGCGGGACGGAACTCACACGATTAATGGTTGCAGAAGTTTGTAGCAAATCACGTTAAGAAATCTCATATGATATAATACCAAACTTGCATAAATAAAATCATCATGACATGAATTCCAGAGAGAAAAATATAAACAGGTCATTTCCCCATACATTTAAGTTCAAGGTGTTAGTTTTATGGTTTCAATCCATTAAAATTGATGAAATAAATTGATTAATTTCTTTATTTATCAATATATTCATGCTTTCCTTTCATGAGATGAATGGTGTTTTATTATTTACTTGCACATAACCAATACGAATGACATGATGGTTAATTAAATGAACCGAAGTCCATAAGTATACTAGATGCAATGCATGTGTATGGATGAGATCCACATATGGGAGACATTTATAGAAAATCTAATATTTGAATATCTTCACAACTAGTGATGAGATTGGACATCTCATCTAACAAGGTTGCAGTGCTTTGATTACTATGGGATAGTGCGATTTGTCTCGATCATCAGAATGTAAAATTTTGAATCATAGTGTTGGTACATTGGATGTATTGAAAGACCATAAGAAGCACCTTATGAACACTATTTTTACTTTAAGGTCTGCTCTCATAATTCCTTAGCAATAGGCTCTCAATCCTGAGATATTAATGAACTCAAGTATTTATCTATTCATTTGCTTTGAGTTACCAATGAGTGAGGCCAATTGTAGGTCAACACCTCAGTGATTTTGGTATGTGGTAGTAGAGTTGTGGGAACATTCGATGGTCAAGATGAAATCTATCTTTATTATCCCCTTGTGCCAATTAATGGACTTATCATTGGTAAGTGCGCACCCATTTCGATTAAGAGTTAATTGGAAGGGTACCTATGATCATTATAATTAATTGGGGCTCAAGGATAATAAGATATAGATATAGTTTGGAAGATAGGTCCAATTGATCCATGGATATTGATAAAAGGGCCTACTTGTGGACATAGGGAAGTTTAGGGTCTTCTATGTAATTTATTCCTAAGACTAGAGCTCAATTACATTTATATAGTGGAGTTATTTGCAATTAACTATGGGCCCGGATTGCACATGAGATGTGGAGTCATGAGTCCTAGTTGGAGCCAGCTATCTAAGGAAGCCCTAGTGGTCCCCACACTAGCCCAAGATTGGATCATTACTAATTATGTTTGAACTCAAAAGGATAGGAATTAGAAACTTATTATTTCTATTTGAAGTGAGACTTCTAATAGTGGTAATAGTAGGAAAAGAAAGTTACTAATTATTATGGAAGTTAGACTTCTAATAATAAACAAAGAGGAGATGTTATAGGCTATAAATAGGAGAGGAAAGAGGGCTGAACGTCCATGCATGGATCCCTTATTGGAATTCACGCCCAGCAAAGAGGAGATGTTATAGGCTATAAATAGGAGAGGAAAGAGGGCTGGACGTCCATGCATGGATCCCTTATTGGAATTCACGCCCAGCCATCCCTTTTGTGCAAGAGTTGCACATCTCTCTCTCTCCTTCTTTTCCTAGTTTCTCTTCCGGTTACCCTTGAATTTCTAGTTGGTTTTTCTCTTGGAGATCCCACCCATCTTCTTGAGTAAAGGGAATCTGATACGGGTCATAGCGTAGAAAACAATTGGGTCGTGGAGATTCTGATTTGGTTTATGAAAGAATTTCATCATCAAAGAAAGACGCAACTTCTTTATTATAGCACAACCGAGCTCCTAAGGTATAATCTACTTCCATGCATGTTGTAGATTTTTATAGATGCTTGTTGGGTGCTGTTCTATCTTCTTGATAGGTTTATTTACCGATCATGTTGGCTAAGAATGAGGACATTGATCCTGGATTGGGTTTTGTAGCCTTCTAGATAGTTGATCCCTGAGTCAAGTGGGTCAAAAGTTTTGAAAACATATCTTAGAGGCCCACCTATTTCCAACACAAGGTTAACAAAAGTATGTTGTTAAGTTTACATCCCAATAAGAGGCCAACAAAGGCTAATACATTCCCAAGAGAATCAAAATGAATAACCCTAGCCAAAAGGTCATGCGCCTCAAGATCCCGCTTGACGTCTAGATGAAGTCATTGGGTTTCCACTCGCAAGCTAGGGGTGGTTCAACAGCCTCCTCTTGACATTCTTCCTCAAAGGCAATGTCAACTACACTTGAGCACTAAAACAACAAGGATCAAACACGACGGTTTGGCAAGAAATCAATTTGGACACGAGCATAAAACAGTAAAGTCTGGAAGAACGCTGTTAAAACAATTTACTGAACTTAAAACCAAATACAAAACTAAGATGCATTTCAGATAAGTAAAACTAACATGAATACTTATAATATCAAGAATAGATAACCCACATTGAGCCCATCCTTTCTATATCATATATGATGACAAGAGTAAGCATAACAGAATAGAACAAAACAAAACAAGATCCCACGCTACACAAGGTAGACGGGGACCGGCCGCGTTACCAGAATAGAATAGGATGTATATATACAATATACGACTAATTTGCAAATAGTCCAAGTGTTTAAAGACCCCTAAACAGTGGATCAGACTAAAGAGACAGTCTAAGCTCAGTAGTGTTCACCTAAAATCATGAATGCACAAAACAAGGCGAAACATATACAAGACAGATTAAAAATAGGGGAAGTCACATATCAAAATAGGGCAAGCAAGATTGATCAGGAATTGTTAAGTTCATGAATTTGCAAATTTTTGCATCATTTTAGGATGAATTAGGGGTTTTATTTGGTGAATTACATCATTATTCATTTAATTCCATCATCTCATGCATTTTCACCTAGAAACCTGAACTTTTATATTTTTCATATATTTTCTGCATTAACTTATAACATTATGCAATTTTTCTTCGAAGAGTCCCAGTTGGAGTAAAACTCTATCCGGATGGGTCCCACTTCAATATGGGCTCTTTTGTGTTTGATGTGTTGAATTAGAATGTGCAGAAAATGAGAATTGCAGGCCTCTGTCACGGAACCACTTTCAAGCATACATAGTCATCCTGGGCCCTACATTGCTAAATTGAAGCTTAAAAAGAAGTAAATGGAATAATTCACCACGTGGACCCCACATACAAGCCATGTGCAAATCAATGAAAGGAGGGGTCCACTCATCATGTCAATTGAAGAGTCCTACCTACAGTAGAAGACTTCTCATAGGGCCCACTGTTCAAGCAGATGAAATGTCCCACATGGCAGGGTCCGCAGTTGTTGCAGACTTGAAACTATTAATGGATAATTCAAAGAGTAAAAGTTTGATTGGAATAAAAGAAGAAGAGTTTTAATCATCCACATCTGATATCCTTTCAAGAATGAAAGTTGTGCAGAGATAGAGTTCATTGCAAATCAGATTTTAAAAGTTAATCCCGTTTTTCTCAAGATAACTCATCTTCAAATTACCATAACTTTCAATCCGACCGTCGGATCGATGTAATTTACCTACTGTTGGAAAGCTTATTCAGAGTAGATGTCCGTGGAGCTCAAGATTGTGCAAATCAGAGCTAAATCGACAAAGTTATGAGCCCGGAGATTTTCATATTCATTTTTAGACGGGATTGCACTAAAATCCACACCGTTGATAATCCATTGCTGCATATCCCTTGTGGGACCCCATCTGAAGATTAGCCAAGCCATCCAGAGGTTTCCAGAAGCTTCCATCTCATTCAAATTCAAAAAGGATAAAGAGATATGCCTTATCAATGAAGATAAACCAAATCTGCAAAGAAGGTGTCCAGATTCAATGTATCTGTAAGATAACCGGGAATTATAAAAGGAACCAAAAGAAACATACGAGATACTTACCCCCCCCCCTTGGACGTCCACTACATTATCTCTCTCTCCTCTCTCTCTTCTTTTCCTAATTAATAGAATTAGAGATATTTTTGGGTATTCTGGAGCCCTGTTCCAGAAATAGGTTAGAAGAGTGTGAGAGAAGATTGTAATTGCCATGAAGTTCTCAATGAAAATCACATCTTTTGCAATGGAGGAGTAGATCCCTGGATCAGAGTATCAGATGAAGTTAAGTTTTTCTTATCATTAATCTATGTGATATTTTTGTCTCTTGCGTATTAATTATAATAATAAATCTGCCTTCTGTCATTGACAACCTATGCTATTTAATTTTTTTATTTGAACTATGCTTTAATCATGTATGTTTTCTTAATAGATTATTCTTAGATTGAATTTCTTTGATAATCTATCTTTGATTAATATGTGATATTTAGTTAAGTTCATAATTTCATTAGGTGAAGGGGATTTTTGCCTTAAGTAAATTGTGGAAAATTGTGCTCTTTGATAGACAAATTATCCAAATCAGAAACATTGATTTGTTTCTGATTTAAAGGATTTTTTAGACAAATTTATTTTATCAATTGCATAGAATGATGGTGGGATTACTTAATGGATTCATGATATTCTGATCTGCTTTTTATTATATCTTATTTCTGCACTTTAGATCTAGAATTTTCTTAATTTTATTATTGTTTCTTATTATCTCTCTTGTCATTATCATTGATAAAAAAAAAATCAGATTTTAAATTTTAACTTAGTAGTGCTCCCTGTGGGATCGACCTGTAATTGACACTGTCTCAACAAGACAACTGTGCACTTGCAGTATTAAAGGATTGAATTTAAAATCATATCAAGTTTTTGGCGCCGTTGCCGGGGAGCCAAATCTGAGTTTTTGTTAGAAATCTGAATTTTTTTTATTAGATTAATATGCATGCTCATATTTAGGTTGCATTAGTTGTTTAGTCATCTAATTTGCATCAATAGTGTTATTTGCAATTAGTATTAGTTATTATTTCACTTTACTGGTTTTTCTGAACTTTCTGATTTTTGGGATATTTCTGATATTTTTTATATAATTAACTGAATTTTCGGATTAATTAATTAATTAAGAATTTAAAAAAAAAAATTTTTTTGAAGGATTTCTTTAATTCCGAATTTCAGTAAATTAAAACAAAAAGAAAATTTATTTTAGATTGGTTTTACTAATATGTTGCTTGGATTAGATTAGGATTGGTAAGGTAGAGTTTAAAATCTTTAGGATTAGGTTGTTTTGATTAATAACTAACTTTTAAATTCTGAAATTAGGTAGTTAGAAATTTTAAAATTCTATCCCTTAAGTTGTTTAGATTACTTGGAGTTTTAAAATCTGAAATTTGAATTGGATAAGATTGGATTTCTGATAATTTGAAACTTTTTGAAAACTCTAGCCATATCTAGACACTTGTTTGGATAATTTAGAATTTTTGAATTTTTTTTAGATAAAGTTTTTTTTTATTTGTTTCAATAACTTAGAGTCCACTTTGGATAAAGTATTGATTAACTTGGATGTCTTTTGTTTGAAATTAGGATAAGATAGAATTTTTCGGATAGGATAAGAATTTGAGTTGGTTTGTTAACTTAGGATTTACTAACAAGAGTTTCTTCTGGATAGGTGACCTTGCTAGGAGGAGAGTTGTACAAAAACAAGAAACTGCGTGGATTTGCTCTTAAGCAAACAAGTAGCTCTCAGAATTGAAAAAATTGCTATAAAAAAAATATACAGGTTAAGCTTGCACAGTTTAAATATTAGCGTGGACCATTGTAAGAATTTCTAAACTTTACCCCACGAATCTTTTACTTGCAAGTGGGGCTTGGGTGATTTAATTTTTACAAAGTGTGACTGCTTGTTTGACACACTAATTAATTGGACCCACACACTTAGTTAAGGGCAATTGACCCTAATAAGATAAGGACTGGATTTCATCACCAGATCCTTGCCCAATTAGGTTTAACCACCTCTCACATAGTATCCTAACCATTAATTAAAATCAAGTAGAAACGAGACCATAAGGCTTGAGCTCATTAGGACGAAGACCACAAAAGGTTGCACCAATTGCGCTCTTTGGTCAAGTCGATGTCTAGGTAAGTCCTGTCCCTCCAAAGGGTGGCAGTCTCTGTTCTAGAAGTTTGGTTCTTAAGCGGGACCCTTGCCAAGTGCATTGTGACCCCACCACTCATCCTGGGGACTTACCTGATTGATTTGGCTTCATAAGACCGGATTGGAGGCCTTAGTGCACTCTTCAAACCAGTTAGGAGCTATCTAGTGAGTTATGTTAGCCCTAGGATAATTTCTTGTGCTCAATCCTTGTGCGTGACTGCTTGATTTGTTTGTGCATCATATTAGAACTAGTAGGGCCCTGCATATAGATTAGGCTTGCATTTCTTTAAGGTTGAACCCGATGCATGCACTCTAGACCTGAGAGAGAAAAATTGTGGGTACGCAAGAGTAAAAGGTAAGTAAGGATAGAGCCCGAATTAGCCTTAACCATTGTAGGAAAGTCTTCCATCTTTGAAGAAATTGTTAGAATGGCTGATCAAGAAGACCCACCCATGACTTTGAAGGATTACATGTATCCCACCAGGACAACTCAACCATCCTGCATCACCCTGCCTCAGACCAATGCCACATTTGAGCTGAAATCTGGCATGATCCAGATGCTCCCAGTATTCCGTGGGCTAGACCAAGAAAATCCATATCAACATGTTAGAGAATTTGAGGACATTTGTGGGACCATGAGAATCAATCACATGACTGAGGAGGCACTTAAACTTAGATTATTTCCTTTCTCCCTAAAAGAAAAGGCTAAAGCTTGGCTTTATGCCTTACAGGCCGGGTCCATCACTACATGGGCCAAGCTAGTCGAAGAATTTTACAAAAAGTTCTACTCTAAGCAGAAAACCGCTTCGATTAGGCAGGCCATCAATGGATTCCATCAAATGGAAGGGGAGACACTTTACATTTATTTGGAACGTTTCAAAGACCTCTTAATTCAGTGTCCCCACCATGGATTTGAAAAAATTCGATTAGTCCAAATTGTGTATGAAGGCATGGATTACCCAACCAAACAAATGGTGGAATCTTTCTGTAGTGGAAAATTTACACAGAAAACAGCGGAAGAAGCGTGGACATTTTTGGAAGATACCGCTGAGAATACATTGCAGTGGGCCCCTATCAAGAGGGAGCCCATCAAAACCACCATTCCTGAAAAAGGGGGGATGTTCAAGGTTGAACCCAAAATTGAGGCAGAAACCAAAATGGCCACACTGATGAGAAGAATAGAGGCCTTAGAACTAAACCAAAAGCCCACTCCAAACACCTTGGAGTCATTGAAATATAACCAGGCCATAAATGGAGGGATCGACCCAACAACTTTGGGTCAGGCCGAATCTGTTGAGGAGGTTAATGCACTATATCAAAACACTCGTTTTGATAATCGTCAAAGGTATGACCCATACTCCAACACATACAATCCAGGTTGGAGGGATAATCCAAACTTTTCTTGGACCAAAGGCCCAACTCAAGGTGGCCCATCTCAGTCCACTCAGTTTCAACCCAATCAATCTCAAGTCAATGCCCCACCCGGTTTTCAAAAACCCAACTTCAATCCTAGTCCATTGACCTAAAGGGTAGATTCTTTAGAAGAGGCCATGAAACTCATGTCTCAAACCACGGCCCAATTGTCTCAGAGTACTGCTCAATTCCAGCAGACCACTACTCAACTTTTAAATGGCCACACTCAAACCCTTGCAAAATTGGAATGCCAAATGGGCCAATTGGCCAATTCATTGAGTGCTAGAGACAAGGGAACATTTCCTAGTCAACCTGAACCCAATCCCAAGGGCCAAGTCGTTCATGATATAAAAGGAAAAGGCCCAGAACAAGTTAAGTCCATCATTACTCTTAGGTCGGGTACACAAATTGATAACAATGTTGAACTCCCCAAAGAATCTAAGAAAACACCAAGTGTGGATGTGGAAAGTGATGAACAAATTGTAAATGCCGAACCTATGGTAGAACCTGAGCCAGTCAACGAAAGCCCAGTCAAAACTGACCCATCACCTAGTGAGCCATCTCCTAAGACTTATGTTCCCAAGGCACCATACCCACAAAGGCTAGGCCCAGTAAAATCAAACGTTCAACTGGATAAAATGTTAGAAGTATTCAAACAAGTGAGGATCAATATCCCACTACTTGATGCTATCCAACAGATTCCGGCCTATGCAAAATTTCTAAAAGACCTTTGCACTTTCAAAAGGACTACCAATGTGCCCAAGAAGGCATTTCTAGCACAACAAGCTAGCTCGATCATTTCCTGTCCAACCCCGATCAAATACAAGGACCCGGGGTGTCCTACAATTTCTTGTCAAATAGGGGACCATCACATAGAGAAAGCTTTGCTAGATTTGGGTGCAAGTGTGAACCTTATTCCGTACTCTGTTTATGAAGAATTAGGTTTGGGAGAGTTGAAAAGGACACATGTGACCTTGCAATTGGCAGATGCATCAATTCGATACCCCAAAGGGGTAGTCGAAGACGTTCTGATCAAAGTTGGAGACTTTGTATTTCCTGTTGATTTTGTTGTCTTGGATACCAAGCACACATCTGGGGTTGAACCCAAAATTCCAGTAATCTTGGGGAGACCATTTCTAGCAACCTCAAATGCCTTGATCAATTGTAGGAATGGAGTGATGCAAATTTCTTTTGGGACCATGACAGTTCAAGTGAATATTTTTAATGTCAGTAAGCAACCTCCTGATGATGATGATGGAGTTTTAGAAATTAGTTACATTCATGAATTGGTGGAAAATCACTTACCCCAATTGAAACTTGAAGATCCACTAGAGGCTTGTCTGGCCCATTTTGGAAGTGATTTTGATGTAAATGGACATATTGAGGAAGTCAATGCACTGTTAGACTCCACCCCATCCATGGACTGCTCCAAATGGCAACCGAAGCAGGAGATTCTGACTCCATCTGCTTCCCCACCTGTTCCATCGATTGTAAAGCCCCCAAAGTTAGAACTCAAGGCATTGCCAGATACCTTGAAATATGTGTTTTTAGGCCCACTAGAAACCCTTCCAGTGATTATAGCTTCAGACTTGGACCCTGTCCAAGAGGAAAAACTCATAAAAATTTTGGATGAACACAAGGAAGCTATTGGATGGTCCATCGCAGATATTAAAGGAATAAGCCCATCTGTGGTCCAACATAGAATCCATTTAGAAGAAAATGCAAAAACTTCTCGTGAACCACAGAGGCGACTGAACCCAGCAATGAAGGAAGTGATTCGGTCAGAAGTCTTGAAATTACTTGATGCAGGGGTGCTTTACCCCATATCTGATAGTGCATGGGTGAGCCCAGTTCAAGTGGTACCAAAGAAATCTGGAATAACAGTAGTTCAAAATGAGGGCAATGAATTGGTACCCACTCGGATACAGACTAGATGGAGGGTATGCATTGATTATAGGAAGTTGAACTCGATCACTCGGAAAGATCATTTTCCCCTCCCATTCATGGATCAAATGCTCGAAAGGCTAGCCGGTCATGCATATTATTGTTTTCTTGATGGTTATTCCGGCTACAATCAAATTCCAATTGCACCTGAAGATCAGGAAAAGACCACCTTCACTTGTCCTTTTGGTACATTTGCTTACAGACGCATGCCCTTTGGGCTATGCAATGCACCGACCACCTTTCAAAGGTGCATGTTGAGCATATTTTCTGACATGGTAGAAAGATTCATTGAGGTTTTCATGGATGATTTTTCGGTCTTTGGCAATTCTTTTGAGGAGTGCTTATATCATTTGTCCCTTGTGCTTGAAAGATGCAAAGAAAAGAATCTAGTCTTAAATTGGGAGAAATGTCATTTCATGGTGAAGAGAGGGATAGTCCTAGGACACATTATCTCTCAACAAGGAATTGAGGTGGACAAAGCAAAAATTGATTTGATCTCCAAATTACCACCACCAAAATCAGTTAAGCAGATTCGATCATTCCTGGGCCATGCTGGTTTTTATCGTAGATTCATCAAGGATTTTAGTAAAATTGCTAAACCTTTGTGCCAATTGCTGACAAAAGAGGCCCCGTTTGAATTTGATGAGAAGTGTCTAAAGGCTTTTGAGAGACTGAAAAAGGAACTAACTTCAGCCCCTATAATCCAGCCACCTGACTGGACCATTCCATTTGAGCTAATGTGTGATGCATCAGATACTGCTATTGGAGCTGTTTTGGGTCAACGGGTTGGGAAGTTACCTCATGTGATTTACTATGCAAGTAGGACCCTCAATGATGCCCAACTAAATTACACAACCACTGAAAAAGAATTGCTAGCTGTGATTTTTGCCTTGGAGAAATTTCAGTCCTACTTGATAGGGTCTAAAGTCATCGTCTACACGGATCATGCAGCTCTGAGATACCTTCTATCTAAAAAGGATGCAAAAGCTCGTTTGATCCGGTGGATCCTTCTGCTACAAGAGTTTGATTTGGAAATAAAAGATAAAAAAGGATGTGAGAATGTTGTAGCAGACCATCTTTCGAGGTTACCCTTAGAGCCATTAGATGAGGTCCCACTGAATAAAAATTTTCCTGATGAACAATTGCTCGGTATTTCTCAAATCCCCTGGTTTGCAGATATAATTAATTACCTTGTTACAGGGGAGATGCCCAACCATTGGTCCAAACAAGATCGATCAAAATTTCTAGCTGAGGTCAAGTATTTTTTCTGGGATGACCCATATCTTTTTAAGTACTGTCCAGACCAAATAATCAGGAGGTGCATTCCTGATGAGGACCATCAAAGTGTCATTTCATTCTGTCATGATTATGCATGTGGGGGCCATTTTAGCTCCAAAAAGACTGCTGCAAAAGTTTTGCAGTGCGGTTTCTATTGGCCCACAATCTTTAAGGATTGTCATGTATTTTGTTTGAGTTGCGATAGGTGTCAAAAGCTTGGAAAAATCAATCGTAAGAATATGATGCCCTTGAACCCAATCTTGATAGTGGAAATCTTTGATGTGTGGGGGATCGATTTTATGGGACCATTTCCAAGTTCCTTTGGAAATTTGTATATTTTACTTGCAGTGGACTATGTTTCAAAATGGGTGGAAGCAATACCGACCAGAAAGAATGATCGCCATGTGGTGATCAAATTTGTGAAGGAATACATATTTTCTAGGTTTGGTACACCCAGGGCAATTATCAGTGATGGTGGAACCCATTTCTGTAATAGCACCTTTGACCATCTGATGAAAAAGTACTCTGTTACTCATAAGGTTGCTACGCCCTACCACCCACAAACCAGTGGCCAAGTAGAAGTTTCGAATAGGCAGATCAGACAAATTTTGGAGAAGACGGTCAATCCAAATCGGA
This sequence comes from Persea americana, assembly GCA_029852735.1. Classification (NCBI taxonomy): domain Eukaryota; kingdom Viridiplantae; phylum Streptophyta; class Magnoliopsida; order Laurales; family Lauraceae; genus Persea; species Persea americana. The sequence goes on along the minus strand of CM056810.1, from coordinate 51,180,557 downwards.
AAGACTGGTCTTTGCGACTATTGGATGCATTATGGGCCTATCGAACCGCATACAAGACTCCTATTGGGATGTCCCCTTATAGGTTGGTCTATGGTAAGGCTTGTCATCTGCCTGTTGAGTTAGAACATAGAGCTTACTGGGCCATCAAAACTTTCAATTTTTATTTGCCCTTGGCAGGTAACCATCGTAAATTGCAAATCAATGAGCTTGATGAATTGCGAAATGATGCTTATGAAAATGCCAAAATTTACAAGGAACGGATGAAATTGAACCATGACAAATCAATCCTTAGGAAGTCATTCGAACCTGGCATGAAAGTTCTCCTCTACAATTCCCGGTTACACCTATTTCCAGGGAAATTGAGATCTCGATGGTCTGGCCCATTTATTGTGCATACTGTTTATCCTCATGGGGCAGTGGAAATTGAGAACCCCAAAAAGGGGGAAATTTTCAAGGTTAATGGTCAACGGCTGAAACCTTTTCTGGAACTGAAGGATAAAAATATTGAGGAAATCCTTCTGGAAGACCCAATTTACCAGGACTAATCATTTTTGTCAAGTCGGGCTAACGACATTAAACTTAGCGCTGTTTGGGAGGCAACCCAATTTTGGAAGGTAATTGAGCTGGTTGATCACACTCTTTTGCAATCACCCCACCTGGTAAGACGTTCCAATTTTCCTTATTGTTCATTTTCACATTACATATGCATTCATAACATTGAGGACAATGTTAGATTTAGGTTTGGGGGTATGAGTTAGAACTTGACATGTGATCAGTTGTTCAATTTTCATTCTACATTTTTCTTTTTTACTTTATTTTTTTAGGTTTCTAGGAGATTTAAAAAATAATAAAAAATAATAAAAAAAAAAGAACTTTGCTATTGTTAGGGTAGAGGGAAACTTTTGAGAGAAAAAAAAAATTTTTTTGACTGAAGATATTTATTTTGGACAAAAGAAAACAATGGTTCACTATGTTATTTATGGAAAGGATTTTTGGAAAAGTGCTGAATTTTGATCCCTCACTTTTACACAGGATGTATACGTTTTTAAGGTTTTGAATGTGAAGCTATGATTACCGTTTTTCTTTGATAATTGAGGAAAAAGAAAAAAAGAAAAAAAAAAGAAGAAGGAAAATCGACCCCAACCCTTAGTGCTACAGTTCAACGGGTGGATACATGGAAAAGGCTGCCTATTGTTGGGGTTTGCATAAAAAAAAAAAAAGAAGAGAAAAGAAAAAAAAAAAGTTAGAAGTCTTGAAAAGAATAAAAAGTTTGTGACTAGCTTGGGTTCATAGCCTTTTTAACCCGAGCCAATAAGTCCGTAGGGGTATTTGCATACCTAGTGCCCTAAAGCCATCTGGTTTGGGAGTCACTGGCCTAATGCTCATTACATGGGTTAATTAGAAAGCTTAAGGGACTTAGGCATTGCACAGTCACATGTGTGTGTTTGAAAAAAAAATTGCGGCCTTTGAAAAAACAGTAGTGCGAAAGCCGTCATTATCGCCTTGAGAGGAAGACTGTTTTTCTTTGCTAAAGTTAGGTGGCCCAAAATAATAAATAAATAATTTTTTTCACGGAAATTCTTGGTGGATCATTTGATGCTTATTATGTATACATACTTATCACCGTGCACGATCAATTTAGCATAATTTCGAGAATTTCTGACCAAAAGATGGGATTGGTGAACCGAATTTAAGATTTGTCTTTGAAAATTCCGAGAACTGAGAATAGTCGGTGTTTATAAATTTTCTCTTAGAAGAAGTTTCCTTGGATAATGTTAGGTTTTAATCATTTTAAAAAAAAATTAAAATAAAAATTAAAAATAAAAAAAAATAATAAAAAAAAGGAATTTTGTGGGTAAATTCACTGCAAACCCTCACGAGGCACAACTCGTCCACTAGGGGGAACCTAGGGGTTTAAGGGCTTGCTGCATACGCTAAATGCAACCGAGAGTCCCAGCGAAAGTGGTTTTATTTCCATATTTATTTGTTTTTCTTACATTCGGTCAAAGAACTTCAAATCTTTTTGCTCGCAACTTTTGCTAAGGGACTAGCAAAATGCTACTTGGGGGGTGTGTTAAGTTCATGAATTTGCATATTTATGCATCATTTTAGGATGAATTAGGGGTTTTATTTGGTGAATTACATCATTATTCATTTAATTCCATCATCTCATGCATTTTCACCTAGAAACCTGAACTTTTATATTTTTCATATATTTTCTGCATTAACTTATAACATTATGCAATTTTTCTTCGAAGAGTCCCAGTTGGAGTAAAACTCTATCCGGATGGGTCCCACTTCAATATGGGCTCTTTTGTGTTTGATGTGTTGAATTAGAATGTGCAGAAAATGAGAATTGCAGGCCTCTGTCACGGAACCACTTTCAAGCATACATAGTCATCCTGGGCCCTACATTGCTAAATTGAAGCTTAAAAAGAAGTAAATGGAATAATTCACCACGTGGACCCCACATACAAGCCATGTGCAAATCAATGAAAGGAGGGGTCCACTCATCATGTCAATTGAAGAGTCCTACCTACAGTAGAAGACTTCTCATAGGGCCCACTGTTCAAGCAGATGAAATGTCCCACATGGCAGGGTCCGCAGTTGTTGCAGACTTAAAACTATTAATGGATAATTCAAAGAGTAAAAGTTTGATTGGAATAAAAGAAGAAGAGTTTTAATCATCCACATCTGATATCCTTTCAAAAATGAAAGTTGTGCAGAGATAGAGTTCATTGCAAATCAGATTTTAAAAGTTAATCCCGTTTTTCTCAAGATAACTCATCTTCAAATGACCATAACTTTCAATCCGACCGTCGGATCGATGTAATTTACCTACTGTTGGAAAGCTTATTCAGAGTAGATGTCCGTGGAGCTCAAGATTGTGCAAATCAGAGCTAAATCGACAAAGTTATGGGCCCGGAGATTTTCATATTCATTTTTAGACGGGATTGCACTAAAATCCACACCGTTGATAATCCATTGCTGCATATCCCTTGTGGGACCCCATCTGAAGATTAGCCAAGCCATCCAGAGGTTTCCAGAAGCTTCCATCTCATTCAAATTCAAAAAGGATAAAGAGATATACCTTATCAATGAAGATAAACCAAATCTGCAAAGAAGGTGTCCAGATTCAATGTATCTGTAAGATAACCGAGAATTATAAAAGGAACCAAAAGAAACATACGAGATACTCACCCCCCCCCCTTGGACGTCCACTACATTATCTCTCTCTCCTCTCTCTCTTCTTTTCCTAATTAATAGAATTAGAGATATTTTTGGGTATTCTGGAGCCCTGTTCCAGAAATAGGTTAGAAGAGTGTGAGAGAAGATTGTAATTGCCATGAAGTTCTCAATGAAAATCACATCTTTTGCAATGGAGGAGTAGATCCCTGGATCAGAGTATCAGATGAAGTTAAGTTTTTCTTATCATTAATCTATGTGATATTTTTGTCTCTTGCGTATTAATTATAATAATAAATCTGCCTTCTGTCATTGACAACCTATGCTATTTAATTTTTTTTATTTGAACTATGCTTTAATCATGTATGTTTTCTTAATAGATTATTCTTAGATTGAATTTCTTTGATAATCTATCTTTGATTAATATGTGATATTTAGTTAAGTTCATAATTTCATTAGGTGAAGGGGATTTTTGCCTTAAGTAAATTGTGGAAAATTGTGCTCTTTGATAGACAAATTATCCAAATCAGAAACATTGATTTGTTTCTGATTTAAAGGATTTTTTAGACAAATTTATTTTATCAATTGCATAGAATGATGGTGGGATTACTTAATGGATTCATGATATTCTGATCTGCTTTTTATTATATCTTATTTCTGCACTTTAGATCTAGAATTTTCTTAATTTTATTATTGTTTCTTATTATCTCTCTTGTCATTATCATTGATAAAAAGAAAATCAGATTTAAAATTTTAACTTAGTAGTGCTCCCTGTGGGATCGACCTGTAATTGACACTGTCTCAACAAGACAACTGTGCACTTGCAGTATTAAAGGATTGAATTTAAAATCACATCACGAATAGTATAAGCTATAGCAAAACAAAACTTAAACAATGATCCCCTCATTGGTTATTGAAACAGTTCAAAACATGACTAAAACTTATAAATCGAAACATGTGCAAAACAATATATATCGTGCCTGTTGACACCAAAAATGTCACTTTGCCTCCTCAACATCAAAAGTTACATGGAGTCGCATCTTACTACAAACAGGCAAAGCTACTTCAAGTATCAGATCTTGTCATAATCAAACAAAAACTGCAAGATCCTTCAAAATAGCCCAAAGAATGGTGCACATGAAGTTTCCGGCCGTGTCAACACCATTTAGCCTAACTTCAATCCTCCAACGGCTGAGCAGGAGCTCCCAGCGGTGACAGTGTTAAAGATAGCAAATCTTCGATCAGAGCCTATGGATGGTCTCAAAATACCTCCAAAAGGCCCCATGTTGAATTTCAAGTCAAACCGACACCGTTTGACCATCCATCAACTCTCGAACAACGAAATTAAGCCTCTTGGTGGAGAGAACCCCCGATGTCATTACTTATCAAACAAAGCACATGGGTAGCTTCTACACACTTCCAAAGGGCTGCACGTCAAATTTCAGGTCATTCCGACAACATTTGACCCGGGTTTGAAGCTCGGAAGCAAAATCAAGCCTATTGGCGATGGAGCTCCCCGGGACTATGTCATCCATATCAGAGCTAATGGATCATCTTAAAATGACTCCAATAGTCTCCCTGTCAAATTTCTGGTCAATCGAACATCGATTAACCGTACATCAAAGTTCGGCATCTTCCACGCGGTGAAATCAAGTTTAGCATCAACGGGACCCCAAACGACTTCAAAATTGAAATAAAAGCCCATGGTTGGCCCTATCTATTGTTCAAGAAGCTTCACCTCAAATTTTAGGTCATTCCGACATCGTTTGACCTAGTTTCAACTCTTGGCGGAAAATCGACTACAAAGTCTTCGACTTTTCCAAAAATAGGAAACTTTGTGCTCTAAATTATACAGTTTCCTGACAAGTTTTCTTCAGAGGAATCAAGCCCATAAATGAGGAGAAATGTCAAGAAAAATATAGGAGAAAAAAGAAGCAAAAAAGTCTGAAAAACGGCCAAAAAATTACGATCGAATGGTGACCAAAATGGGACCAAAGGCCCATGGTCGCCGATGACCTTGGCCCATGGTCGCCGGTGACCATAGGGATCCGGGTTGCCGGATTTTGCCCGGAAACCCCCTTTTTCGGGTTCTTTTCGCGTTTCGCGATGTTTGGGGCATGTGATTTTCTTAAATTTTGATTTTTGAGGCATGATATCCGTCGATCTTCGTCAACATCACGGATCCGCCGTTGAAATCATTTGATCATCAACGGACGCTCCAAAATCGCCAACCGGCCGACCAAGAAAGCACACTTTCTGCCCAACCGATCGAGATATCAACTGGACAGATGTTGCCGGCCCATTGGTGTCAACCAATATCTGAAATTGCATCGCTATCCGACATCAAATAACATGTGGATCCATTGATAATCATCGCCATAAGAATTCCAAAAGACGCGGCGCGGCCCGCGACTCTTCAAGCAACTTGACAACCAATTAATGTTGTTAATTGACCCGTTTATGACAAGTTAATGCGGTCATTAACTCATTGTTTTGGACAGCCCAATCAGAAGCAAGAAAATGGGAGTTACAAGTCCAATTAATCATGGCAATTAACCATATAACTCCTATCATTATGGAGTTTAATCATGGTAGTTAATCATGAAACCCCCAATCATCATGGAGATTAAATGCCCATTATTTTCGATCGGCCAATCAAATTCAAGAAAAAAAGGAGTTACAAAATTATGAAATTAATCTTGTAACTCCTCCCATCATGGAGCATCAATGACATTAATGCCCATAAACCTTCCTAAATGGCTACAAAAAGCCTATAAATAGGCGGTCATTCCAAAGGGAAAGGGTCCGAAAAAATCATCCAAAGAGTTCTGGAAAATTGCCTTGAAAATCTCTTTGCAAAGAAGCTCTCTTTTTCTGAAGAAACTCTGCTAAAAACACTACAAGGTGATTGAAGTCCCTTGGGGGGCCACCTCCCTAAGGTTTCCTCTCTTCTTCCATCCAACGTGGCCTAGGTGTGGCTTTTCAGCCCGCTACCCAGATTTTTATTAGATATAGGACCTTCCCTTGGTCTTTGTCCTTTAAAAATCCGAAGTCCAAGCCAAGTCAAGTGAATTAAAGCATCAAGTGTTCTCATCTGAAGGACGATGGCGCAGTCCATACATGATTCACGACCGTCGATCTGAATGAGTCCCTACAATCTCCTGAGAAGTCAGATCCCTCCTTCTTCCTTTTCTATTGTATTATGTATGTTTTTTAAGAGACAAAAAAATCACAATTCTTGTCTTTTATTATTGATAAGATTTGTAAATCGCCTTTCATGGCAAAATCGTCTTCTACGGCACAAAACCGCCTTTCACGGCAAACTAAAGAAAATCATCTCTCACGGCATTCTAAATCTGTCTCTTTTCTTAAAATATATGTGCAATGGAAAGTTAGAAAAAAAGTTTGATTTGCTTTCTACTTGTGAAGGTGAATCTCTGGATCACCACTTCAAATTCTAAGTAGAATAGAAAATTTGGCATACCCGTACAAAAAAATGTTGATGCTCGTTTTTCTTTTTTCACCCCGCCGCACCCCGGCGGACCTGGGGCGAAGGTAGGTGAGAGAGAAAGCCGGGTCCATCAAGTTAGCACACCCGGTGAGATTCGTTCATTTGAGAACATGATGCTCAGACTCCTTGGCTCCTTTCTAGTTGGTGGCCTATGTTGCATCTTGCATCTTTAAAAAAAAAAACATGAGATGGGATTTTCTGGAAATTTCTATCTTTGAGTTTATTTCCATTCTTTCTCTTCTGAAACAAAAAAAAAATTATCATTGGGTTCAGATTTGAGAAATTCTGGTTTCTTCCCTTTCGGATTTAGCGCTCGCGGAAATCGCTGAGCCTTTGTTCGGATTGGAATATCATTTCTTCTCTTTTGTGAATCCAATCTTAATTTAAAAAAAAAAAAAAGAAAATTCAGATTTCTCTCTTTCAGATCCAAATTGGAGAAACTTTGGTTTTTTCCTTTCCGTACAATGGCTAGTGGAAATCACTGAGTCAGCGTTCGGATTGGGAGAGGCCATTTCCCTCTCTTTGATGGGTCCATTGGTGATCTTTCAAAAAAAGAATTAAATTTTTTTTTCTTTTGGATTCAAATTGGAGAAATTCTGGTTCTTTTCTTTTCGTATAATGGCTCGCGGAAATCGCTGAGCCAGCGTTCGGATTGGGAATGACCATTTCCTCTCTTTGATGGGTCCATTAGTGATCATTCAAAAAAAAATATAAAAGAAAGAAAACACGTTAAGGTTGCACCGATTGCGTTCTTTGACCAAAGTGGATTTAAGAAAAGCATTGTCTAGAGTATGGAGACAGATAGACTGTTCGAGGCAAGGGTCCTTCGAACTGGTTCATTAAGTATTCCTACCCTTACCTGGGGGCCGATCTATCCACTAAGGTTTCATAAGACCGAATTGGAAGACCTATGTGCACTCTTCAAAGGAAAAAAAATCTCTTCAAAAAAAAATCTTTAAAAAAAATCTCTCTTAAAAAAAAAAAAACTTCTATCACTATTGTGTTCAGATTCGAGAAATTTTGGATCCTTCCTTTTCGGATTTAGTGCTTGCAGAAATGTTTAAGCTTGTATTCAGATTGGAATACTATTTGCTCTCTTTTATGAATTCAATCTTGACTTTTCAAATAAAAAAAAACTTCCGTCATTATTGGATTCAAATCTGAGAAATCTTGGCTCCTTCTTTTTCAGATTTAGCGCTCGTGGAAATCTCTGAACCTATATTCGGATTGGAATTCCATTTGCTCACTTCTGTGAATTTGATCTTGACCTTTCAAAAAATCCCATCATGTGTCCTTTTCAAGGATGCGATTTACAACATTTGTGCCTAGCGGTGCTAGTATGCCCTTTCGGGTTTACTATATTCGCGACCGACGCATTTGTATCTCCAACCTTATATCATTTTACCTCGAGTGAGCTTCGCTTCTCAGTAACTTGAATTAAGGTTTACAATTGCTTTTAGCAGTCACTGGAACTCTCATTTCGAGCCAACCATACTTGTGTTTAGAACAATTATACCCTCTATGGCTTTTTGCCTTCTTCATTACACTCAGAATGGGCCATGCCCTCTGAGCGATTTGAAAAGACAAAACCATAGTATTTTCCATTTATGATCACCATATTCTTGTGATTACTAATGGATGTGGTCTTGTTTTAGAAGTTTTCCAAACTAACAATGGCAGTTTCATTGACCATCACCTTTGACGAGAACAAGTACCAGCGCACTTACAAGCGCCCTGCTAGCTACCGAAGCGTCACCTCCCTCTACAACTCTCAAAACACCGGGTCGACCTCCACTCTCCGGACTATCGTCTTCGGGTCACTTGGACCATTCCCACTACCCGTAGAAGAGACGACGCCTGCTAAGAACCAGAAGACTGCCCTTGAACGTGTCGCTGCCCGACACCAAAGGCGGTCACCAAGAAACCTAAGGCTCGTGGCAATCCCGCGAAGCCTCAACCTGCAAAAAACCAAGTCTGCCCCAAGACTTGATTTCCGAGATCTTCATCAAAACAAAGAAGGTCCTAGACATCTGCAAAGCCAGCATACCTGGCCCCTCTCAAGAAAAACCGGTTCTATCCTCTCGCTTACTTGAAATGGGAGAAACCTACCCTCCACCGAACTACAAAAACTATTCAGCACGAGCCGACTTGCTCATACAAGCCCAAGATCAAGTCGTGCATCACAAGGCCTCGATAAGAACCTGCCATGGCCTGCTCTCCTGCAACTCGACCCTTCATCTCAACAGGGGCCGAGCTTGCAGAATTTAAAGCTTCGCTGCGATAGGCTAAGGACTACTTCCAGATCCTATCCATGCCAGTCTTCAAGGAAGACAAGCTCGGTTGCCGGGCACGAGGGACCACATCCTTTATTGCCAGGGCACAACCCAAGCTAACTGAAGCTCAAATTGCTCATCGTATACATCGCCATGCGGCATATCGACAAAAGATACTAGAGAAGCAAAGAGCCCAGCATTCTGAGCTTCAAGTCTCTAAAAAATGGGTTGAAAATAAAAAACCAGACCAAGTTGTTCCTGTCCACATGGTTGGCAAAACCAAAAGACGCCAGAAGTCAGAAACCAAAATTCATGTCAGATGGCCGGTGACTCGCAGCGTCTCCCGGGCACGAAGACATCAAGAGGACTCTCCCACTCCTTCAAGCCAAGGACACCGGAGTGATCATTCCTCGGGCTCTTCATCCAGAAGAATGAGCTCCAGCTCAGTCACTAAGACAATATCCTTTTTCGACTCATGAAGAGTGAATGTCTTAGTCACAAACTCTGAGCAACCTCCACCGGATGATAACATGACTACACGCAGCCAGCAGCTGGAACAAGGACATCAAAGGATAGAAGCCCTGATGGAAAACCCTCTTCTCACTCTCCAACGTCCACTAAATGATGAAGTTCCTCCACACGATGAGGCAAACGGTAGAGAAGATAAGTCACGCGCCCTTACTAAAAAGGACGTTTACAATATCCTCGCCAAAGCAAAAGAAGAGGATACATTGAAGGAGCATGGAATCAAGCCACCATATCCCTTATGGATGGACTCGGTTCCGTTCCCTGCAAAGTTCAAACAACCTATTCTCCAAACATATAAGGGGAAAGAGGTTCAGCTAAATAGCATGTCATCCACTTCAAAATCCTGACTGGAGCTATTGCAGATCAAGATGCTCTCAAGATCCGTCTCTTTGCAAGTACCCTAAAAGGTACGGCTTTTGATTGGTACTCCACTTTGCCAGAGGATTCTATTCAAAACTGGACCATGCTAAAGACATGCTTCCTGACCTACCTCAAAGGTGAGGATCATCCCGTTACTATGGCTCAGCTCTGCAGCCTAAAATAGGGAGAGAATTAGTCCACATACAACTTTATTCACGAGTGGAAGGCAATGGCATACAAATGCTCAGATGTGCTGCCACAAGCGTCATTGGTTGACATTTGCTGTAAGGTCCCCGACCTTAATAGGGTGTTTAATTTCTTAATATTGGCAATTAGCCTAATTAATTGTGATTTTAGCTAATTAGGCGGGTTTAGTGGCTAAGCGAGTTTCTTTTATCATTAGAAATATGTTCCTGAAGTTTCATTCGATTCCGAGTGCTATTAGTCTTAATAGGGGGTTAGGTTGTAATTAATAGGAAAATTGGGTATTTTTCCAAAAAGTTTCATTTTTTCCAAATTTGGGCTCGTTGGAAAGATCTCGTCGCGCTCGTCATCTTTCGTTCTTAGCTTGTCACGATTTGGCGCCCTGAAGTCCCTCAAATAATTGATTTTCTCTCATTTCACTCAAAGGGGCATTTTGGACTTTTCCCCTCCAACCCTCATTTTAAACCCTAAACCTAGCCCTACTATTCGTTCCTTTCTTCATTGCAGCTGCTGAAGTTTCTTCTTCTTCCTCCTTTTTCCATTTCTCTTCTTGCAAGTGTGGATTGAAAGCATTCCAAGAGAGACCAAGCACATCATCTTCTTCCTCTACCTTTTGATCTAAATTTGGTGAGTTTTTCCATTCTCCTTCCCTCCCCATTTAATTTTTCATGGCTGTAAATGGGTAGCATGTTCATGGCTTCCCTCTTTTCTTCTTCCTTGGTGGTCATTGGGTGTAGGAGAAGAGCTTGGGAAGGTGGGTTTGGCTAGAGTGTGTAGGGAGCTCTCCTCCTCAAGTTTCTCTCTCTAATCTCCATCTCTTCCATCCCCTTTGGTGAAGGCAAGTTGATTAGCTCTATGTATTGTTCATGCATGTATGCTTACTTCATTCTTGGCAATGCAATTGATAGAAGTCCTCCAAATTCCAAGCTTGTTATATGTCTCGAAATATGATTGAAAGGCTTTAGAAACTCCATGTTCTGCACGGGCGGTCACCACGCGGTCAGCCAGCGGCTGACCGCCTACCCAAAAACTAGAGGCAATTGTTCACGCCGCTACCCCTGCGGTCAGCTCTCGGCTGACCGCCTAATCAGAACAGAACCTCTCCAGGTTCTGTCTTGCATGTGGTGACCCAGCGATCCCCGCTCGGCTAACCGACCTGACGAAATCCCAACCGAATAGTATCTGCACTACACGCGGTGACATGTCGGTCACCACTCAGTGACCTAGCGGTCAGCCGCCCACCCCAGGCGGTTAGCCGCCTGCTCAGAAAACTGTCCTTGAAAATGGGACTTCTGCCCTAGGTTTTGACTTTATATGTGGGACCCCTTGACCCTACCCTTACATGACTAATTGGGAAACATGGGAACGGAGCACGATTGGCTTGGTGTGCTTCGCTGGTTGTCTGGAATTCCGTATATTGACGTTTCTTGGCCGAATGGGTGTGGTATTTAGTTAATTGGTGCCCAATAACTTCCATACACCATGGGCCCTCCAAATTAGGACACCAATGACTCATTCTCCATACGTCCTCCGTTGGGGATATGTTTAGTACACGGTTGACAGCCCTTGACCTAGGTTTGGCTTGTTTTTCATTCTTGACTCTTGAATCTCATATCCGTAGCATGTTGTACCTTGTACACTCTATCTTGAATACTTGTATAATTGTAATTTAACTTGTAGAATTAGGGTTGGACCGGACTTAGAGTGTATCCGTAGGTACCTTGCCTTGTATTGACGTACACGTGTGGATAGACTTGAAAGAGGACTACTTATGGAACTTGGAACTCGACTTGTATCTTGGCTTGACTTGGAGTAGCCCTCGGCTTATTATTTTGTACTTGGAAACCTATCCACGTGTATTTGTCTTAGAACTTGTGTCGTATACAAACCATCACCATCATCTTGCATTCATACCAGCTGCAGTCTGATGATTCTTGAGTGGGCCGGATACCGGGTACTAGGGTGGGCAGTCTGCTTTGGACGGCGTCCATGGCGTGAATAGCTGGGAGCGGGCTAGGACCGTGCTGCTATTCCTAGGACCGGGAGCTAGGATCCCCCTAAAGCCGGACTTTGGGTATTTGTAGTCAGCTCGAACGTCACTTATGCCCCCGGGAGATGGCATTGGACATCCTCGGAGTCTCCTCTTGCTTGCATTGCATTTCATTGATGGTTATTCTTATTTATCTTGCTAGGCTTTATCTTATTACTTGATTCTTGTATTATTCATGCTTATTGCCTAGCTTATACCTTGTTATCTTATGATCATGTATTTGTCTTTACTCTCCTTTTAAGCATGTTATGAATAATGTATATTGCTTATCTTCTTGCCAACATGTTGTTGACCTTTATCCCATGGTGTGCAAAAGACACCTATTACTACCCTTACGCCAACCCAGATGCCGAGGCAATCCCAGAGGATCCTCAACCAGGGGAGGAGGACGAGGTACGAGAGTGGGGTGCCGATGACGTAGCTTAGCGTCATCACTTTCGGCACTAACATGCGTAACACGGGGATATTTCTCACCGTGCCACTTCGTTTCATCTTTTGGTTTAAAAATTTTGTAACCACCATACTTTTGTATATCTTTTGTACCAGGGCCTAAGTTTTTGGGATGGTCCTGATGTTTATAAACTTTATATGTTTTTATTTTGAAACTTGAAAATATAATGGAATGAAATCCATACTTGCTTCGATATCTCTACGGGTCTGATGAATGCGTTTACCGGACAAGCCCTGTTGATTAAACTGATAATGAGGCAACTATACAATCCTCACAGCGGACTTCGATCCTTGGGCATTAAGGGCAAAAATTTTAATTAACCCTAAATTTCACACCTCGGATCCGGTTTAATTACTAATCTGGTTCGGGGGCTTGACATCTGCCAAAATAACATGAGAGCAAGGATCCGCTCCATGATATCGGCAACAAATCAAAGAATCTGGGAGAACTCCTAGAAGTGTCTATAGAGGCTGAAACGGTGATCAAAGACCTCAGCAGTCAGAAATCATCAAAGAATGAGCCAACCGCCATTCCAACCTCCAAGCCAAAGAAAAAAGAGGTTCTCAATGTGCAAACCAAGTCAGCTCCTCAGCCACCAAAGAAAGCTGAAAACAAAATTGCAGGTAAGAGGCCTGAACTCTCTGATGCCTTCAAAAAAAGAGTAGAGAAGAAATACCCGTTCGATGAAGATGTTGAAGAAATCTTTGGGCTCTCTTAGCAAATGGCAAACTTACTTTGCCAAACCCCAAAAGACCGAGAGATGTTGGTAAAACCAATGATCCCCGATATTGTCCATACCACCAAATGGTCTCGCATCCTCTCAATCAATGTTTCATTGTGAAAGAGAATATCAATGAGATGTGGAAAAACGGAGTCATCACCTTTGACAAAAACTACGGATCTACCTCCGTTAATATGGTGTTATATAGATAAATATCAAAGTCACCAAAGGAAAAAATCACCACTTCCTTCAAGGTGATAAAAATGACCCAAACGTCCCAAGAGCTGGTGCCTTACCCAACACCAGATGGATAGTCTATATGAGTGCATCCCGGTCTCCTGGAAGATGAAAATTGGGAGATCGTCAGAATAAAACCGACCGTTCAACAGCGAAGGCATGCCAAGAGACAACTTTGTAAGCTCAAAAGTAGGAGAAGGCTTAACCCAAGCAAGAGGCCCCTGAAAAGGTAGAAACCTCCTCTACCGCATCACTGGGGTCAACAGAGGAGTCTCTTCCCAAGACTTCAAGTGTGGTAAGAAAATTCACCCTCGGTGATTTCATGCCACCACGGCTCAAAAATGAGACTACGCAGGGGGCATCATACTCTTGTAACTCGGTAGTTAGATTCTTCATGGATGGATACGAGTCCAGTGACACTGCCAGTGACACCGATGAGTGGGAAGAATCCCTTGAAACCGGGGAATATCTCTCTGATGAATAATGGATCCCAGAATCTCACCTTATGCCAATAATCTGGTATAGCCCGTTGCAGCCACAAGGATCCTGGTCTGATGATGAAGAAGACCAAGAGGCTGTTCAAGAAAACGCTGTCAATCCAGCACTTGCCAATGCTCTAGTGGATCCCAACGAGGTTGAACCACAAGGTGCAGATGAAGAAGAAGATTTGGCTCCTATGCTTGATCTCGAAGAATACGCAAGGATCTTGCAGTGCCTTACCATAGAGCAAGAGTAGGATCGCATCAATCAGCTTCATCAAAATCTAGAACCGGAAGTCCCAGAGAATCTACAAGCATCTCCTCTAATGACTCCGGAAAATGAAGAAAATTGTTGCTTTGATGATCCTCTTACATCAGAGGATGAGTCTGATTCCCAACAGTCAATTATGGAGGCATCTTCTACGAAGTTACCTATAATGCAATAGTTCAGGATGATAGTGCCTCTGAAGCTTCATCTGCTGAGGCCATAGACTCTCAAAACGCATCTGGTAGCATATCTTTTGGAGCTACATCTTCTCGGGTGACTTCCACTGAGATAGCATCTTCTCAGCCTTCATCTCCTGAAACTGTGACATCAAAATTCAAGCCTCTTCCAACTTATCACCATGAAGAGGCTCTGGCTGATGAAGTCTTCAAAGAAAACCCAATCAATTGGTCTCAGATATCCAGCCTCATAGGAGATGTTTGGACCGATGAAATCCTCCACAAAGAAGAAAAGTTGCTGGAAGTTGTTCAGGACTTGCTCCCAGAAAATGCTCCATGCAACACAATTACTGAAGACAGCAATACTGCTGCAGAAGTGTTTTCAGCAAATCAGGAGGATCAACCCCTTGATTCCGAAGAAGGTCTTCCAAAAGAAAAACCTTCTCTAGAAGATTTTGAAGTTGGGAAAGGTACCCGCTCTGGTCGGGATTACCACAAAAACTACAACCAACCTTCATCTTCTTCTTATGTAAATCCTTCGGGAAAGCAAACTATAAATGCCCCAAGTGGCGATGATAATGAAAATGAAGGCCCCAAGGAGGCTTTCGAGTACGACTTATCGAGCACTTCAAACATATACTTGCACGATTGCACGTACTAAACTTATTACGAATGTCACCACAAAAAAAAAGGAAAGAAAACAGAGAGAAAACCGTGAAAAAGAAAGGAAAAAAAAAAGAAAGAGAGAAAGAAAAAAAAACGTGTGAAAAAAAAAAAAAAAAAACACGTGAAACAAAAAAAAGAAAAGAACAACATAGTAAAAAAAAAAACAGAGAGAAAACCGTGAAAGAAAAAGAAAAAAAAAAGAAAGAGAGAAAGAAAAAAAAAACATGTGAAAAAAAAAAAAGAAAACACGTGAAAAAAAAAAGAAAGAAAGAAAAAAAAAAGGAAAGAAAAAAATTGTGAAAAAAAAAAAAAGAATGCACGTGAAAAGAAAAAAAAAGAGAGAGAAAAGAAAAAGAAAAGAAAAGGAAAGGAAGAAAAAAAATTTTCTATTTTCTACATGGGGTTTCTTAAGGAAAAAGAAGAAACTTACTTGAAGCCATGGAGAAAGAGGAAGAACTAGAAGATCCTTGAAGAAAAGAAGAATTCTTGATCTTGGAGCACTCTTGAAGATTTTTGCAAAAAGAGAGCAATAGCAACAAGAGATCCAACCTCCTTGCTTTTATAGAAAAAAAGCAAACCAAAAGAGGAAAGAAGGAGAAAAGACAGGAGGTAAGTGCTAAAAATTAGCAAACTTCCTAAAAGAGGAGAAATTTGAGATATTCTCTCCCAAGGAGAAGATCTTTTGAGAAATTCTCTCTAAAAAGAGAGGGAATGTGAGAAACTTTCTCCCAAAGAAAGATATTTTGAGGAAATCTCTCCCAACATTAAGGAAACTTGAGAGATTCTCTCCAAGTAAGAATATTTTTAGATATTCTCTGCCAAAAAGAGATATTTTTAAATATTCTTCACAAAATGACACCACATGAGATCTAAGCCATCTTTAAAGCTTAAGGCCCCATGGGCTAGCCCACATGAGCCAGGTTTTACCACCTAGGCAGTAAAAGTGGCTTTTAATCAAAATCCCTCTTACCAAGAGCATACAAAAATGGTTCCATGCCTCCTTTGAGTTGATTGGACCAATACAAAAAAAAAAAAAAAATTCAAGCCTCATGAGTTTCCAAAAATCTAAATCATCCCACCTCATGAACCAAATTAAGCCAAAACCTGGAAATTGACATTCCACAAAAAACCAAACCACTCCAATGGACCCAAAATTTTCCCAAAGAGTGACAAAAAAACAAACCATTGTCCCCTAACTCGCCTCATACAGTTTGTTGGGTCACAAGGCCAAAACCAAAAGCAAATCCCAGTCCCCTAACTTGCCACATACAACTTGTTAGGTTACAAGACCAAAATCAAAAATCAAAACCCGACCCCTTAACCTGCCACATACAGCTTGTTAAGTCACAAGGTCAAAAACCAAATACCTTCTTGACCACCTGATACGCCACACAAAGCCTTAAGGTTCACAAGGTCAAAAAGAAAAATTCAAAACCCAAAAACCCAATCCAAATGTCATTTTCAAAATTTTGCCTTGAGATGGTACGTGATCTCTCTCACAGCCATAAAATCCCCTTAGAAACTTAAAAGGCTACTCTATCAAGAGAAAAATGCTCAGCGACTCTTGGTCAAGTCAGAAGTTCTCCTTCAAAGTTTTCTTCGAGGCACATCGACTGCAAAAGTTGTGCAATTCGTCGCTGTACCTCGAGGGGCATTTGTTGACACCAAAAATGTCACTTTGCCTCCTCAACATCAAAAGCTACATGGAGCCGCATCCTATTACAAACAGGCAAAGCTTCTCCAAGCATTAGATCTTGTCAGAATCAAACAAAAACTGCAAGATCCTTCAAAACAGCCAAAAGAAGGGTACACATGAAGTTTCAGGTCATTTCGACACCATTTGGCCTAACTTCAATCCCCCAATAACTGAGCAGGAGCTCCCGGCAGCGACAGTGTCGAAGACATCAAATCTTTTATCAGAGCCTATGGATAGTCTCAAAATACCTCCAAAAAGCTCCACGTCGAATTTCAAGTCAAACCGACACCGTTGGACCCTCCATCAACTCTCGAACGGCTAAATCAAGCCTCTCGGCTGCGAGAAGCTCCGATGCCACCACTCATCAAACAAAGCACATGAGTAGCTTCTACATGCTTCCAAAGGGCTGTACGTCAAATTCCAGGTCATTCCGACAACATTTGACCCGGTTTTGACGTTCCGAAGTAAAATCAAGCCTACCGGCGGCGAAGATCCCTAGGACCATGGCATCCAAATCAGAGCTCATGGATCATCTCAAAATGACTCCAATAGGCTCCCTGTCAAATTTCAAGTCAATCGGACATCGGATGACCGTACATCAAAGCTCGATATCTTCCGCACAGTGAAATCAAGTCTAGCATCGACGGGACCCCAAACGGCTTCAAAACTCAAAAAGAAGCCCATGGTTGGTCCTATCTAATACTCAAGAAGCTTCACCTCAAATTTCAGGTCATTCCGACATCGTTTGACCTAGTTTCAACTTTTGGCGGAAAATCGGCTACAAAGTCTTCGGCTTTACCAAAAATAGGAAACTTTGTGCTCTGATTTGCACGGCTTCTCGACGGGTTTTCTTCAGTGGAATCAAGCCAATAAATGAGGAAAAATGTCAAAGAAAAATATAGGAGAAAACAGAAGCGAAAAAGCCCGAGAAACGACCGGACGGTGACCGAAAATGGGGCAAAAGCCCCATGGTCGCCGGCGACCATGGGTGCATGGTCGCCGGCGACCATAGGGATCCGAGCCACCAAAGCTCACCCGAAAACCCACTTTTTTGGGTATTTTTCGCGTTTCGCGATGTTTGGCCCCTGTGATTTTCTCAAATTCTGATTTTTGAGGCATAATGTCCGTCGATCTTCGTCAACATCACGGATCCACCATCGCAATCATTTAATCATCATCGGACACTCCAAAATCACCAATCGGCCGACCAAAAAAGCACACTTTCTGCTCGACCGATCGTGAAATTGACTAGACAGATGTTGCCAGCCCATTGGTGTCAACCAATGTCTGAATTTGCATCATCATCCGACATTAAATAACATGCGGATCCATCGATGATCATCGCAAGAAGAATTCCAAAAGACGCAGCGCAGCCCGCGACTCTTTAAACGACTTGGCGACCAATTAATGATGTTAATTGACCTTTTTATGACAACTTATTAGGGTCATTGACTCATTATTTTGGATGGCCCAATCAGAAGCAAGCAAATGGGAGTTACAAGTCGAATTAATCATGGCAATTAACCATATAACTCCTATCATTATGGAGATTAATCATGGTAATTAATCATGAAACTCCCATTATCATGGAGATTAAATGTCCATTATTCTCCATCGGCCAATCAAAATCCAAGAAAAAGGAGTTACAAAATTATAAAATTAAATCTTATAACTCCTCCCATCATGGAGCATTAATGCCATTAATGCCCATAAAACCTTCCTAATGGCCACCAAAAGCCTATAAGTAAGCGGTCATTCCAAAGGGAAAAGGTCCTGGAAAATGGCCTTGAAAATTTTCCTAAAGAATTCTCTGCACAAAGAAGCTCTCCTGCCCTGAAGAAACTCTGTTGCAAACACTACAGGGTGATCGAAGTCCCTTGGGGGGCCACCCCCCAAAGGTTTCCCCTCTTCTTCTATCCAACATGGCCTAAATGCGGCTTTTCAGCTCGTCTACTTGGTTTTTTTATTGGATATAGGACCTTCACTTGGTCTTTGTCCTCTAAAAATCCGAGGTCCAAGCCAAGCCAAGTGAACTAAAGCATCAAGTGTTCTCATCTAAAGGACGATGGCGGAGTCCATACATGACTCGCAACCGTCGATCTGAACGAGTCCCCACAATCTCCTGAGAAGTCAGATCCATCTTTCTTTCTTTTCTATTATATTTTGTATTTTTAAAGAGACAAAAAAATCACAATTCTTGTTTTTCATTATTGATAAGATTTATAAATCTCCTTTCATGGCAAAATCGCCTTCTACGGCACAAAACTGCCTTTCACGACAAACTAAACAAAATCGCCTCTCACGGCATACTAAAATCTTGTCTCTTTCTTTAAATATATGTGCAATTGAAAGTTAGAAAAAAGTTTGATTTCAAAAAAGTTTGATTTCCTTTCTACTTGTGAAGGTGAATCTCCGGATCACCATTTCAAATTCCAAGTAGAATAGAAAATCTGGCATACCCGTACAAAAATATTGATGCTTGCTTTTTTTTTCTCTTCGCCCTGCCGCACCCCGGCGGACCCGGGACGGAGGAAGGCCAGAAAAAAAGACAGGTCCATCAGGCATACCTAAAAGATTTGTCCATGATAACGGACCACAATTCCAGGATCACATATTCTATAGGTTCTGCGACAAATACAATATCAAAAGCTGTCCTTGACTCTGTATAACTCGGCAACGAATGGACTAGCAGAAGCTTTCAACAAGACACTCTGCAAAATTCTCAAGAAAATGGTCTCTAGTCACAAAAGAGACTGGAGCGACAAACTGCCTGAAGCTTTATGGGCCTACTGAACTACCGTTCGAGGACCAACCCATAGCACACCATTCTCCTTTGTCTATGGATGTGAAGCAGTTGTCCATCTAGAGGTGCAAATTCCTTCCTTGAGGGTATCTCTGCAAAACGACATGACGCAAGAAAGCAACGTCAAATTGAGACTCCAAGAACTGGATAATCTAGATGAAAGATGGCTCGAAGCTCTACAAAGCGTTGAGCTTTACCAAGCACGCATGGCAGGATCTTTCGACAAGAAGGTCAGGCAACGCGCTCACAAAAAGGGTGACTTAGTTCTCGCGGTAGAAAGGCCAATGGTTTTTGCCAACATATCCAAAGGAAAATTCGAACCAAAATGGGAGGGGCTCTTCATCATCGACAAAGTCTTCTCTAGCGATGCATATGCTCTTCTAAACATGGAGGGTGACAGATGTATGCTACCCATCAATGGCAAGTTCTTGAAGCGGTACTACCCTTGAAGACTTCCTACATCAGGTCAGAGCGATGCCTGCATGGCCAAAGCCGATTCCTAAGTACTTGCTCGTCAAACCCACTCCTTTTAGAATTTTCCTCTTTACGTTGAAGTTCCTAAAAGAAACCTCAAAACAATGCTTGCTCTCAATATTTCATTGTTAAAAAAAAAAAAACAACCCAAAATTCAAGTTTAGGAGCCCCTTCCCTAACTTGACCAAAACTTTCGATCATTGAACCCAAAATTCAAGGTTTGAAACAAAAAACAGGACTCAGGGATTTCCACCTTAGTCCACCCCAACTTTTACCACCAAAAATGGTTTTGAGTCAAAATCTACGATCCTCGTGTCTTTAAACAAAGAATGGTTTTTCAAAAAGCCGTGAGGAAGCGACGTTTAGTCGATACTCACACAAAACCCAAAAATTGGAAGGATGCGAATCCCAGTTAATACTTCCAAAACTTCAAATCTCAAGGAAGCGACACCTTGTCAATACTTACAGAATTTTCAAAAAATCATGGAGACGCAACGTTCCAGTTGATATCTACAACTCAAATTTTCAAAAAATCGTGGAGACACAACGTTCCAGTTGATATCCACAACCCAAATTTCAAAACAAAAAAACAAACGTTCGAAAAAACCTCAAATTTCAAAAATTGTGCGGAGGTGACATTCCATCGATACCCACAAAACAGAGTTTTTGAAAAAAAAAGTAGGGAAGCGACATTCAGCCGATACTTACACCCAAACCCACGAGGAGGCGACGTTCCATCAATACTCATAACCGAATGAGCAAGGAAGCGACATTCCATCGATATTTGCAATGCCATTCAGCAGGGAGGCGACTCTTAGTCGATACTTGCACTTTTAAAAAACCAAAAACCTGGCTTTCACGCCAAAAACCAAAAATTTGACTTCCACGCCAACAAAACAAAAATCTGACTTTCACTCCAAATAAACAAAAAAATCGGCTTTTATGCCGCAAAATTTGGCTCCCATGCCACAAACAAAATTTTGGCTCCCATGCCACAAAATCTGGCTTTCATGCCAAAAAAAAAAAATTTGTCTCTCATGCCACAAAACCAAAACTTGGCTTTCACGCCACAAAAATCGGCTCTTATGCCAAAAACTGGCTTCCATGCCACAAACAAAATTTCGGCGCTCATGCAACAAAATTTTGGCTACTATGCCACCAAAATTTTACTTTCATGCCATTCAAAATTCGGCTTTCAAGCCATCAAATAACCGGGCTTTTTGCCACAAAATCTGGCTTTCATGCCCAAAACAACCATTTGATAAAAGATTTTCACAAAATGATAACCTTTTGATCAAATTTTCAAACAAACATTCTCATTCAACTTTTACTTATTTTCATTAAAAAAGAATTTAAGTGAAACAGGGGAATACAAAAAAGAAGGTGCCAAAAAATGTTTATACATGGAGGTACCAGAAGAAAATAAGAAAAGTTTGTTATAAAATCAGGAGACTAGTCCGATATGGTCTTCAGCCAAAGACTTAACTCCTCAAGCAAACTATTGGCCTTAGCCTCCAAAGCTTCCAAGCCGCGTTTTTTCAGGATTTTCCCATAAAATGCGGTAGGATGTCGTGACCCATCTTCAGCATGAGGAAGCTCTTCCTAGAGAATTTGCCATTGTTTATATTCCTGAGTCTTCCTCCGGAGATTGCTTTCAGCCTCCTCAACTTGGCGAATGAGAGTCCTCTCTCTATCGCGAGCTTTCAAAATGGCAGTCCACTTGGCAGCGGCTTGTTCTTCCAATAGCTCAAGGCGCTATCTGGCCTCAATGACCTCCCTATCGAGATGGTGTTGGTCCCGTGTCAACTCAATAATAGCCAACTCGGTGACATTCCTCTCCCGAACAAGCTGCTTCCGAGTTCGCGAGATCTCATCCAGTTCAGATTTAACCTCGCCAGAAGGCTTCAAAAACATCTCCTTGAAGAAGTCACTATTTGGAAAGCTCTTGGTCTCAATCCACTTGTTGCCTAGAACGATGACTTCATCAACAAAAGCCTTAGCATTTGTAATGTCCAAACCGACCTCTTCGCTATCAGCAAGAATGTCTTGCACATGCTTAATCATGCTGAAGCCAGCTTCTAAATGGCCAAATGAGAGAGTCTCGACCAATGAGCTCAAGACTCTCTTCAACACCTTTCTCGCAAACTGACGGGATGACTCAGATGAAGATTCGCCATGCTCCGTTGGTCGACTACCCATGTCATGCACCGTCGAAAGAGTAATCAAAAAGCTCTTTCCAATCGGAGCCGCTGGAGAAGGTATATCAGCCTGCGGACTCTCCTCTGCCTCATCAAAACTGGTGGAAGAAGTCCCTACTCCTGGATCAACCGCGGGCACCCCCTGCTCTGACTCTGAGAAAGATAGAAGAACTCCTTCTGTTGTTTCACAACCTGCCAATGAAAGATGAAAAAGGTATGAGTATGATCATGTCAACAATCAAATATCAAGACTATTACTATATACCTTCTTCGACGACCGGCGGAATGCTTTCTGCCTCCATGAGCTCATCCAAAGCATCATCAAAAGTTGAATCCATGGATAGCTCAAAGTCATTGGAATCTTCTGGTAGGTCAGCTGGCAAGAAACAAAAAAATATGTCCACAAGTGGCGGTAAAGAAAAACAAAAAGAAAAAAGAAATCATACCAGGTGGAGATTCTGGGTCTACTTCAGAGTCTCTGGGTTCTTCCTCAGATGCCACGATCGGATCCGTCACTGCCTCATCGGCCGAAACCTCAAGCATCATCAAATCATCATCTTCTGCTAAAAAAAAAAAGGGTCGTGGATTAAAACGAAAATTCTCATAAAAAAGAAAAGAAAAGAAAGAAGCGAAAAAAGAGAGAAGAAGGGTCATACCATCACTACTGATCTTTTTTCCTCGGTTCCTCTTCTCTAGAGGCTCATCGTCATCCCCCGATGCCTCCTAAGCGATGGTAGAAGGGACTTCCATATCAGGAGAGTTTTCGTGCCGTCTCTCACTTCGGCATTGTCATCTTCTCCTCTTGCTCCTATGGGATGAATTGCTGGAAGTACCCGCCCCACTATCAAAATCTGGCCTCTCGCTAGAGTCCTCACTGGATGGTGTGCTCTTGCTAGTAGTCTCCATGAAAGCCTTTGCTCACTCTGCTTGTATCCAAGCAGTAACCTCAGCCTCCTCCTCTGCGAGCTGTTCCAAGACCTCCCCAGGTATCTCTTGTGCAGCCCCCGATCTGATGACGTCCTGATCCTCGAGAAAGCATATTTTGTGCTTTTCACCCGAAAAGAAAGCCAAAACTTCCTCTCGGCGGACACCATCTGACTTCCCAAGACCCTTCCCAGAAGTCTGTTTTACATCGAGCTCCTTCTTGGAAAGCCCCCGATACACTGAAAAGCTCTCCACGAACCACTTCGTGAAGCCAGCAGTCCGGAAGGTGGGCAACTCAGGATAAGAAATCATGGCAGTAGTGTCTTCCGCACTATAAAAGGCCCATGCATTATTCCCATCCTGCAGACCTTCAAAACACTTCACCTTAATCGAAGGCGCTCCAACAACGCCTTGGGAGAAGCCCAACTGCAAGGCAAAACGCAAAGGAACATATGGCTGGATGTCGATGAAAAGATGTCTATAATACACCATCGTGCCGACAAGTATGTTGAGAAGCGAAGCTTTCTCTGCGTTTGTCAAAGAATATTGTCTCCCCGACCCTGCCCTGGTGAAATCTCGGGAGACACCAAAATCAAAAGCCTTCTTCCGTAAGCTCGAAGAAAGCTTCACTGAAGACTGCCCCATCTCGACGTCCCAGAATCGTCGGATCCTCAAACGGGCAGATAAAAGAGATTCGGAAACAGGCTTCCCTTTAGCCAACCAAATCATAAAAGGGTTATCGTCCTGTGCAGCGCCTAATCAGTGGAAACCAGGACAGTGGTATACATACCACAAATAAAGGATATGGGCTGAAAATACCCTGTTCATGGGAAGCCCAAGCCGAACCAAGAAGGCAGCAGCCTGCAGTTCGGTGCACATATAAGAGTAGAGAGCAGGCACTAAAGCAAGCCACTCTCCAAACGCCATCTAACAAGCCGGAAAAATGCAGTGCGGCCTGATGTGCGTTCCATCTCCTCTAGCAAAAACAGTCTCACCTAGCCAATAAGTGAGGTAAACAACGAGATCTTTTTGCAGCGCAATGTCAGAATGAACGGCATATGTGTTTGCGAAGAATTCCTTCAAATTTTCTCGCATGGCAGAGATCTTCTTCGAATCCGGGTTCTTAGCCCTGGCTTCCTGGGTCGTACTCTCAGAAGACTCCCCGCTGTCAAAGAAGTTGGAAGACAAAGAGCTACCATTCTTCCAACTGCTACACCGGACTTTCGAGCCCTCCTTCTCCTTTAAAAGTTGTAGAAGGCGACGAGCTGAAAGTACAAAAGCCTGAACTCCTCAGACTCCTCCTCAAGGACGCAGTCGATAGGCGTAAACTCCACATAGAGTTTGCCAAGGATAGGCAGCCCGGTGATGACACTCAGTTCCTTCAAAGAAAAACCAATCTCACCATTCGTAACAATGAAGGTGTTGGTTTGTGGAAGGAACGACTCTAGCATGGCCATGAAGGCTTCATCGGAGAAAACCATGGTTTGTCGAAAAGCGCGAACCGCATCAAAGATCTCGGCCTCCTTCAGAATGGCACCGCCGACCTGCAGGATGTGATCAATCCACGACTCCCAGCTCGAGTCAGCACTGAAACGACCGCGAAGTCGAAAAGGCTTCACCCAATTGCTGCCATCGCCCTTGAAAATGCCAAGGCCCACCGGTCTCAAATCGACCGAAGGATGGTTTGAACCTTGGTAGCCGCTGGCCGGCATTAAAATGTCCATACGGGCAGGCGACTTCTCTGCATAACTAGAAGGGCCGCCAACGAAAATCCCGATCTTGATCACATTAGTCCTCTTCACCCAGCTTGGAGGATCTTCCCTCTTTGAGCATGTGGAGGAAAGGCTCATGATCGAGATAGTCCGATCGAAGGTCGACCGGGTAGAAACAGCTCTCCTCACCATTAGCTGTGTAAAAGAACTGAAAACATCTCCTTTGGTATGTTGAACCGTCGGGGATTGCATCAACAAAGAAAAAGGTAGGCTTTGGCATAATGCTCTGATCGTCCGTGACCCAAGGACGGTTGCTTACCATAATTCTATAAAACTCCTCATCCTTGAGGGTGATCAAACGTTGCCTCATCTCATCTCGATTGAGCGAGTCACACTCTTCCAAGTTCCTTTCAACTTACTGGACCTTCTCCCAGGCTTGCTGTACGGCCACATTAGAAGATCTGGTAGAACGGCGAGGCGCATCAGAGACAGGCTCCTTACCCTTGTTTGTTTTGGAGGAACTACCTGCAAAGAATGGAAGAAAAGAAAATCAATTATCAAAATGACAGAATTTTGCTACAAAATCCTAGCAAAATTTTAGCAAGGTTTTGGGGCAATTCCGAAGAAAAGAGGAACACTCCGAAAGAAATAGGAGCTTGAAGATGAGCTTAACATCGCTACAAGCTCATAATCAATGGAGAATTCTCGAAGAAGGCTCGAACTCTAACATTGCTACGAGATCAAGCCAAATCTTTTCAAATATTCGCAAGATCGGAAAAGGGCTCAACATTGCTGTGAGCTCCAGAATCCAAAACTTGCGAAGCACCTCAAAAAATCCCCTCAAGACCAAAAAAGGGCTCAACATTGCTGCAAGCTCCAAATCCCAAGACTTGTAAAAGATTTCCAGGTGTGTATTATCATACTTCCAATTCCATTTACAAAAAAATAAGTAGAAGGAAAGTTGTCATGCATGGGCTCTCGAAATCTGAAAAAAAAAAGAAAGAAAAGAACCTCTTTCAAAATAAAAAGGAGGAAAAAAAAAAGAAAAGAAAAAAGGGGCTTGCACACAGGCCACTTGGCCATACGGTCTTAAAAAAAAAACAGGGAGAAAACAAAAGAAGAAGAAAAAAGAGAAGAAAATACACACGGTAAAAAAAGAAGAAGAGAGAAACCGTGAAAGAAAAAAAGAGAAAAAAAACCCTCTGATGTCGTTACTCATCAAACAAAGCACATGGGTAGCTTCTACACACTTCCAAAGGGTTGCACGTCAAATTTCAGGTCATTCCAACGACGTTTGACCCGGTTTTGACGCTCAGAAGCAAAATCAAGCCTATCGGCAATGAAGCTCCCTGGGACTATGTCATCCAAATTAGAGCTAATGAATCGTCTTAAAATGACTCCAATAGGCTCCCAGTCAAATTTCAGGTCAATCAGACACCAGTTGAAATGGTCCAAGTATAGAGACAGCTTTTAGAAGTTCTGCAGAACAAACCTCAACCTCAACCACAACCTATGCAGCCTATTGGGCCGAACATTGTAATCAACAATAGGGACCATGACCCCAATGTACTGTTCGAGAGGTTTAGAAAAAGGGGACCTAAGGAGTTTTCAAGCCAAGAAGACCCATTAGCTGTGGATGATTGGTTAGTAAACAAAGAGAAGATCTTCGACGTTTTTACATATCCAGGTAGACAGAAAGTACACCTCACGGCCTCCCTATTCTATGGCCTTGCAGACACATGGTGGCAAACGGTCAAGGAACCATATCAAATGATGGCTAATGAGACCGCATGGGAAACCTTCAAGACCCAGTTCACGGATAAGTACATCCCTTTGCATATCAAGTGACAAAAGGCTATTGAGTTCCAACAGCTCAAGCAGGGTAATATGATAGTCCTTGAATATGTTACCAAGTTCGAGAGACTAGCCCCATACGCTAGAGAATTGATTGACACCGAGCAAAAGATGATCACCAACTTCGTGGAAGGCCTAAACCCAATCATCATGAGGGACGCTACAGGAGTAGTTCCACAAGCCACCTTTGATAAAGCGGTCAAGAGGGCATATAAATTTGAAGATATCAACAACCAGATTATTCGGGACAAGAAGCAGCAGAACTAAAGGCAACAACAGAACAAGCGGCCAAGATAAGATCAGAATCCTCCGAGGCAGGGTGCACGTGCCCATTGCGGTAAAAATCATGAAACTGTCCAATGTCGCAAGGCCACGGCCGCTTGTTTCAGGTGTGGGGCAATGGAACACGCGATCAAAGATTGACCACATATGTAGAATCAAGGTAATCGCAACCTGCAACAGCGACAACCCGCTCCTCAAAACCAACCACCAGTTAGACAGCCTCAGCAACAACATTAGCAAGGCAGACAACAAGCTCAGAATCAAAATACTCGTCCTCCACAGCAAAATAGAAATGCACAAGGGAGACAAAATCAGGCACAGATCAGGCCACAGCAACAAGGACGTGCATATCATCTCAATCGTGTGGATGTAAAAGCTGCAGGAGACGTGGTTGAAGGTAAACTTCTTATTTGTGAAGTAGAAGCTCAAATTTTATTTGATCCTGGATCCACCCATTCATTCTTATCTCCTATGTTTGCCAATATGATTGCTATACCATCTAGAGAACTTGATTATATCTTAACTGTATCTACTCCAGTAGGTAAACAAGTTGTGTGTAGCACCTATTACACTAACTGTCAGTTATATTAGGAGAAGTCAACCTACCAGCAGACCTTATCATTTTGGACATGCATAATTTTGATGTTATCTTAGGTATGGATTGGTTAGAAAAATATCATGTAACCATGGATTGTTTTAGCAAACCCATCACCTTTAAGTTGAAAGGAGAATAGGCAGACTTAATGATTTAGGGAAACAAGAAGAAAGCACAAGCAAGATTTATCACGATACTAAAAGCAGGCAAAATGGCACAGAATGGCTGTGAAGCCTTTATTGCATTTATCACGGAGGATAAACAGTCCCAAGAGGTGAAGGAAATCCCCATCGTTTGCGAATTTCCGAATATTTTTCTAGAAGAAATCTCGGGATTGCCACTGATTAGAGAAGTTGAGTTCACAATTGAACTCCTTCCAGGGACAGCTCTGATCTCTATTGCACCATACAGGATGGCTCCAACAGAATTAGGTGAATTAAAGCTCCAATTGTAAGAATTATTGAATAAGGGTTTCGTTAGGCCAAGTGTACCACCTTAGCGAGCACCAGTTTTGTTCGTGAAAAAAAAAGATGGGAGCTTGAGAATGTGCATTGACTACAGAAGATTGAATCATGCAACCGTCAAGAACAAGTACCTGTTGCCGAGAATCGACGAATTGTTTGACTAATTGCAAGGAGTAGCCTACTTTTCCAAGATCGACTTGAGATCTAGATACTATCAGTTCCGGGTTAGAGAGTCAGATGTGCCTAAAACAGCTTTCCGAACAAGATATGGGCATTATGAATTCTTGGGTGATGCCATTCGGGTTAACAAATGCACACACAGTATTTATGGCTCTCATGAACAAGGTTTTCGCATAGTAGTTTGATCAATTTACAGTGGTTTTTATTGATGATGTCCTCGTGTATTCTAAGAGTAAGGAGGAGCATGAGGAACACTTAAGGACGTCATTACAACTTTTGAGGGACAACTAGCTTTATGCGAAGCTCGGCAAGGGTGAATTCTGGTTAGAGTATGTCACTTTTCTAGGCCATGTTATATCAAAAGAGGGTTTAGCAGTTGATCCATCCAAGATTGAAGTGGCTGTGAATTGGAAAAGGCCTAGCAGTGTGGTAGAAATCAAAAGCTTCTTAGGATTAGCTGGCTATTATCAAAGATTCGTCCAAGGTTTTTCGTCCATCGAAGCTCCATTGACAAAATTGACCCATAAAAGTGTGCCCTTTGTGTGGACAGACCAATGTGAAACTAGTTTTTAAGCGCTAAAAAGAAGATTGACCACAGCTCCAATTCTCACTTTACCGTCGGGCAGTGGCGGATTCATTGTGTATACAGATGCTTCAAATGTGGGACTGGGTTGTGTGTTGATGCAGAATGGCAAAGTAATTGCTTTTGGCTTAAGGCAGTTTAAAGATCATGAGAGAAACTATGCAACTCATGACTTGGAGTTAGCAACAGTCGTTTTTGCTTCGAAAATGTGGAGACACTATCTCTTAGGGAAAGATTTGAAGTCCATTCAGACCACCGGAGTCTACAGTACCTGTTCTCACAGAAAGAATTGAATATGAGACAGAGACAGTGTGTCGCGACCCGGACAGAGACCCAGGCCCACGACGGTGATGATTGATTATCCCACAGGCTCCCGCGGTGAGGATCCCGACAAAACATGCGGGACTGAACTCACATGATCAATGGTTGCAGAAGCGCATAGCAAACCACATAAAGACAAAACATATGATATAAGAATCAAATTTGCATAAGTAAAATCATTACGGCATGTATTTTAGATAGAGAAATAGAACCAAGACATTTCCCCATTACTTTTCAAATTCAAGTTCAGAGTTAACAAAAGTATGTTAGGTAGTTACAACCCAAAAAGAGGCCAACAAAGGCCAATACATTCCCAAAAAGAAACAAAATGAATAACCCTGCCCAAAGGTTACGCGTCTCAAAATCCTGCCTAACGTCTAGATGACGTCATCGGGTTGCCACTTGCGAGCTGGGAGTGGCTCAACAACCTCCTCCAGACGCTCATCTTCAAGGGCAACGTCGACTGCACCTGAGCACCAAATAACAAGGATCAAACACGACGATTTGGCAAGAAATCATTTTAGATAAGAACATAAAACAAATAAGAGTTGAAAAAAAACACTGAAAGTAATTAACTAAACTTAAACCAAAACAATACTGACATGCATTCCGGATAAGCCAAACTAGCATGAATACTTATAATATCATGAATAGATAACCCAAATTGAGCCCATCCTTTCTCTAGCATACAAGATGACAAGAGTAAGCACGACATGCAAAACACAATTCCAAGCCACACAAGGTAGACGGGGAGACTGGCCACAGAACCGGAACAAGCACGATGTGTAATAAAATAAACGACTAATCTGCAAATAGTCCAAGTGTTTAAGGACTCCCGGACAGTGGATCAAACTAAAGGGGCAGTCCAAGCTCAGTGGTGTTCATCAAATATTATGAATGCACAAAACAAGACGAAACATAAACAAGACATGTTCAAATAAGGGAAATCACTTATCAAAACAAGGCAAAACAAGGCAAAACAGGAATAACATGAGCTATAGCAAAACGAAGCTTAAGAAGTGATCCCCTCACTAGTACTTGAAACAGATCAAAACATGACTGATGCTTGTAAATCGAAACATATGTAAAACGATATACATCGTGTTGAGACTGAGAATTCGAAGCAAGCTTATCAAGTATATGTTAAGGCCCTTCATTTGACCCTCATGCATTTGAAAATCCAAATGTCAGAATAAAATAGATTGGTGCTCCTAAAGCTAGAAGACATTTCAAGTTTCAAATGCACGATATCAAGTTAAAAGCCCTTAAACATATTCTAGTTTTCATTCCCTAAGAAATTCCACAAAAACAGGCCAATCTTGAAATTCGGTTGGCTCGCAGTCACCTACCGGCTAGCCGCAAGGTGCAAGTCGGCTAGCCGCTAGCTAACCGCGGTTCTAGTCAGAAATAGTAGTATTCTGGAAAGGTAACCGAAAATGGTCGGTCAACTATCGGCTAGCCGCGAAGGTGCACTTTGGCTAGCCGCCAACTGACCGCTAGTCCCAAGCAACTTGCAGCATTCTGTAATTCAAACCGTGAATCTCGATGACCTTGCGGTCACTTGGCGGTTAGCCGTAGTCAGATTTCGGCTAGCCGCCAATGCTGCCCAGAAGAATGGGCATTCTGTGTTTCTAACCGAAACTGGGTCGGGTAGCCGCCATTCACTATTCGGCAAGCCGCCTAGGTGACCACCAGCTGACCGCCAGTTGCAGAAAAATCACAACGGGAACAAATTCAAGCCCTTCTTCTCCAAAACAGTTTTTTAACACTTAAAGGGGTTTAATCAAAACAGAGCTTGAGTTAAAGTAAGAGACATTCAAATCATGCTAAATTAGGTGTGTGCAAGCGTAAAAGGGGATTTCCAACACAAACCAATCATATTGCTACAAACACAAAGAGAACAACATTAGATATCACATTTGGGGTTAAAATGACCTCCATTCTAAATCATACATTAAGAAAGCTAAAAAGATCACTTGCCTTGACTAAGAAAATTCAAATCCAAACCTTCCTCAAAGGTCCTACCAAGAATGGAGCCAAGATCTACAAAAACCCCAAAAAGAACCTCAAAACCCTTACATTGTGAAAACAAAGAACCCATTTCGAAAATAGGTTTGCAAGGATGAAAAACAAGATCATTAGGAGCTAAAGTGACTCCATTGAAGAGATGGGTTAAAGCTCACCTAGAGATGTCCAAACAAGAAGGAAGGAAGAAAATGGAGAAGTTTTCCAACTCTAAACACCCAACGGATGGGTCCAACGGAAAGCTTGGGAGGAAAGGAAGAAGATGGTGAAAACAAATCTCCAATCTAAGTTCAAGAGGTTGACATGCAAGGAGGAGAAGATGGAGAGAAATAGAAAAACCCCCAAAGTCTTGGACGTGAAACCCACGGACATATGCAAGAATGAATGGGAGTAAGGGAGATAAGGGTATATTTATTGTTGAGTGAGAGTGGGCCCCATCAGGTCTGGAACTTCAAAGGGTTAAAACATATTCTTGCGGGCCCCGGAAGAGATCGACGAAGAACGATAAAATGATCATTGAAAAATCTAGTTTCCAAAAAGTATATTTTTGACATGATTCTGAGATATCGAAAATCGTGTCCATATTTGGTTGTGAAAAGACAATTTCTACCTTTTTTCGCCAAAACACAGGTTTATGGGTTCCA
This sequence comes from Persea americana, assembly GCA_029852735.1. Classification (NCBI taxonomy): domain Eukaryota; kingdom Viridiplantae; phylum Streptophyta; class Magnoliopsida; order Laurales; family Lauraceae; genus Persea; species Persea americana. The sequence goes on along the minus strand of CM056810.1, from coordinate 51,148,692 downwards.
AACACTGACAGGCTAAATACGAAAGTTGTAGAGAAAAAATAAAATCATTCAAACGAAATCAAAATCACAATTAAATCAGAAATCCAAAATCATCCTCTCATGCTAACACGTGCACTCAGGGCTTCCTGGAGCGTGTCTAACTCAGCCAACGCTCTCAAAATTCCCAAAACTAATTCCAAAACTAAATCAAACCATTCTAACCCAATGATCACTAAGCTCTCTCAAAACTAAACACTCACTTAATTAACACTAATCGAGCTAATCTGGGTCGGGGTCTGACACGGTGGATGGAGTACATCAAGGACTATGACTTCCCGATCAAGTATCATCCGGGCAAAGTGAACATAGTAGTTGATGCGTTGAGCAGAAAATCAATTACTATGACCAGTTTGAGGGGAGTTAATGTTCTCCAGCAGTTCGAAGAGTTGGGTGTGGAAGTGCAACCATTACAGATGGTGTGATTTTGGCAAATATGACCGTGTTAGAACCTACCTTTATCTAGAATATCAAGGACAGTCGGTTACAAGATCCAGACTTGGCAAAGATTGTTGAACATATTGAGGAACATCCAGACTTCAGGATAGCGACTGGAGTGTTGTATTTTCGTGACCGGTTGTGTGTGCCTAATGTGGATGACTTAAAGAATGAGATAATGACTGAAGCCCATAGCACGAGATACTTTATGCACCCTGGCAGCACAAAAATGTACTATAACTTGAAGACCAGATTCTTGTGGAACAATATGAAAAGGGAAATTGCAACCTTTGTATCCCGTTGCTTGACTTGTCAGTTGATTAAAGCAGAGCATCAGAAACCTCCAGGATTGCTTCAACCATTAGAATTTCAGGAGTGGAAATAGGAGCACATCACTATGGATTTTGTCTCCGATTTGCCAATTACCAAGAAGGGGAATAACGTAATATGGGTTGTTGTAGATCGTCTCACGAAGTCTGCTCATTTCTTTCCAATGAAGACAGGAAGTAGGATGCACATGGCACCATTTGCAGAATTATTCGTCAATGAAATCGTCAGTAGATATGGTCAGCCCGTCTCCATCACTTTGGACTGAGATAGTAGATTTGTTTCGAGGTTTTGGAAGACTCTGCTAGAATCTATGGGTACCAAACTACAATTCAGTACAGTGTATCACCCACAGACTGATGGTCAATTAGAACGGACCATACAGACTCTTGGAGACATGCTACATGCTTGTGTGCTAGATTTTAAATTTCAGTGGGATGAATATTTGTCACTTTGTGAGTTCGCGTACAACAATAGCTACCACTCTAGCATCGGTATGGCACATTTCAAGGCATTCTATGGCAGAAGATACAGAACCCCAGTTTGCTGCGAAAAAGTCGGTGTTCGTAGCTTTCACAGACCGACAATAGTTGGGGAAACTAGTGATAAGATCAAGTTAATTCAAGAGCGTTTGAAGGTCACCCGAAGTAGGCAGAAGATTTATGCTGACACTCACCGAAGGGACTTGCAATTTAAAGAGGGTGACAAAGTGTTTTTGAAGGTATCACCGGTTAGAGGCACTCTGAGGGTCGGGCAGAAGGGCAAGCTAGCAAGAAGGTATATTGGACCATATGAAATCCAAAGCAAGGTTAGAGACGTTGGCTATAGACTTGCGTTACCGCCGAAGCTTTCCGGGGTACAGAATGTTTTTCACATCTCTATGTTGAAGAAATATGTTCTAAATCCTTCTCATGTGTTAAAGCACGAGCCGTTGGAAATCCAAGAAGATGCTTCATTTGTGGAAAAGCCGATCAGAATCATTGATGCCAAGGAATAGGAATTGAGAAATTGGACTATCCATTGGGTCAAGGTACTTTGGGAAAATCACGAGCTGGAGGAAGCAACATGGGAATTGAGGGATCAAGTTCAGAGAAAGTATCCACATTTGTTGCTTGAGGTAAATTTGTTTTTATTTGGAGGATCAAATAACCTAAGGGGTGGAGGATGTCAAATCCCGACTCAGGATTAGCGCAATTAGTGATAATTAAATAAGCGTTTAGTCATAAGAGGGTTTAGTGTTCGTTAGGTTAGAATATGGCTTGATTTAGTTTTGAAATTAGCTTTGGGAATTTTTGAGAGTGTTGGTTTTAGTCAGACACGCTTAGGGTTACGCTAAGTGCACGCGTGAGCATCAGAGGATGATTTTGGATTTTTTATTTAAATTATGATTTTTATTTATTTTGAATGGTTTTATGATTTCCTACAACTTTTGTATTTAGTCGGTCCTCGTTCGAAGCATAGAAATCAGTGTTTCTGCCAAAAAGGGGTAAAATTGTCTTTGTACACCCAAATTCTGGACCCAATTTTCGAAACCTCAAAATTATGTCAAATCTATACTTTTTGGAAACTAGATTTTTCGAGGATCATTTTGTCCATCTTCATCGATCTCATCTGGGGCCCACAAGAGCATGTTTTAGCCATTTCAAGTATTAGAGTAATTGGGCCCCACCTTTTCACTTAACTCATATTAGCTTATTCCCCACCCACGTTTCATACCTGAAACTTCATTTTCAGCTCCAGAACTTAGAACCAAAGGAGAGCCTCTCTTCCTCCCTATCTTATTCCTTTGCATGCCCCATCTCTTGGTTTCAAAGAGAAGATATGACCTCACCATTCTCTTCCTCATTCTTCAAGCTTCAGATGGACCCTCTTTGTACAAAAACCTTGCAACTCCGCCTTCTCCATTCAACTAGTTCTCCTTTGTTTGAATAGCTCTAGGTAAGAACTTCCCTTCTTGCTTTGAATGGAGTCTTTTGGGTTCCAAAGGAACCCATTCTTCTAGAATGCAACACCCAATTCGAAATGGGTCTTTGTTTTCAAAGATTTGGTGAAATTTTGAGATCTTTCCATGGGGATTTTGTAGATTTCGTGGCTCAGCTAGGATAGGATCTTGAGGAGGTTTGATTTGCATTTTGTTGGATCAAGGCAAGTGATCCTTTTAGAGGTGTTGTGCATGCAAATTAATTGGCATTTTAGTTTGCAAATATATGAGATTATTTTTGAATTGTGCTCTTGAAAATGTTTCAATAAGTTTAGTCCATGACATTTATTATTAAATTTACTTGTTTGACTGATTGTTTTGCTTCGGAAAGACTCTCTCTCTTTTGTTAAAGTCTGAGAACCGCTTTGGCAAATGTTTGGTTTGAATGGGTTGTTGGATGGGTTAATGACAAGAAATTTTGAAGGGGCTGATTTCTATTTTTTTATTAATTGGTTGGAATGTATGAATATGGCCCTTGGAGAGCATGGAGGCTCAGGGAATTGCAGGGGTAATTCAGCCTTGAGAAGAAGTAAGAAGGAGCTCCAAAAATGTGCAAAAAGGGAGTGCAATTCTGCACTCAGCAAGTCCAGGCAGCAACCTGCCCGCTTGAGCGAACATGAGTCCGCTCGAGCAGACCAAGCTACTGCCTGGAGCAGTTCGGGCCTTTGTTTGAAAGGGGAGCTACAGGCAGGTTGTCCGCTCGAGCGGATCTTGGTCTTGCTTGAGCGAGCGAGCTTCTAGATGTGTCCGCTCAAGCGGACTGTCCACCGCTTGAGCGGACCTGATGCTGCACCTGTAGTATTGATTGAAGGAGAAGAAGGGGGTTTTTTAGAGGGTTTTTAAGAGGATGAAAATCAGACTATGCTAAGTGAACTTTAGCTTGATATTGTGCATTTGAAAGTTAAAAATATCTAATAACTCCAAGCACCAGATTATCTCTAAATACCTATATTTTGGGTTTCAAGTACACGGTGATCAAACGAAGGTTCTTAGCATGGGCTTGACTACTTTGTTTGAAATTCTCGATTTTTTACACAAGGAATATTATTTCACACTTGTTTTGTCTTGCAAGTTTAGTTTCATTTTGAATTGTTTTAAGAATGTATAAAATGGATCACTTCTTCAACTTCATGTTATTATAACTTATGCTATTTTTGCAAGTCTTGCTTTGTTTTGTCTTCATAAGTGTATTCCTCTACTTTCGATAAGTTTTGTATAAGTATTATTATGTTTTGTGCATTCATGATCTTCGTTGAATACCACTGAGCTTGAACTGCCTTTCCAGTCTGATCCACTAGTTAGGGGATCCTTAAACATATAACTATCTGCAGATTAGTCATGTATTTATACACACCTTTGCTTTGTTCAGATTCCGCGGCCGGTCTCTTCCCGCCTACATTGATTGGCTCGGGCCTTTGCTTTATTTCACTTTGCTTTGCTTTGTCTTTACTTGCTCTTGTCATCATGTATGACGGAGAAAGGATGAGCTCAATGTGGATTTACAAATCATGATGTTTTCTTGTAATCATGCTAGTTCTGTCTTGCATATTATTCATGTTTTGTTTCTAATTCATTAAATGGTTTTAAGTACTGTTCATTTCAAAATTTTAAAATAAATTATTTTATGTCTAAATTTATCATATGCCAGACCGTTGTGTCTAATCCATTTGTTTTGATACTCAGATGCAGGCACGGGCGCCTTTGAGGAGGAGCGCCAGGATGAGGCTGTTGAGCCGCTCCCAGTCCGTGAGTGGCAACCCGACGACGTCATCTAGACGTCAAACGGGATCTTGAGTTGCGATGTGTCGCGTCCCCGAACTCGATTAGAAAATAAACCGGATCCGGGGAGTGAAATTAGGGCTAATTAAAAAAATTTCCCTTTAGGCCCAAGGATCGTAAGTCCGCTGTGAGGATATTGCATTTTAAACCTTAAGAATATATAAACTGCGGAATCCATCCCATTCAAAGCACGTTTGGATATCAACCAATAACCAAGACCATTTAAAAGAACAATGATGTCAAATGAAAGGTTCAACGAGAGAATAATAAATGAATAAGTGAAATCTAAAAAAAATAATGTTCCCATGTGAATCCCTCTCGTGCCAAAAGTGATGACGCTACTCTACGTCATCGGCACACCACTCTCACTCCTCCTCAGCTTGTTGGAGATCCTCTGGGATCTCCTCACCTACCTGCTCCTCAAGTAGTCACTTGGGGTGTCTACACACCAAGGAACAGAGTCAACGACATGTTGAGCAATAGATAAGCAAAATACAATAACAACATAACATGCATCAAGTGTAAGATTAGAGACATGTACAAGATCATAAGGATACAAGGAAATAGTACTAGGCATACCGCATAGATAGTAGTCATCAGAGTCAACAATAATAAATCTAACATCATCTAACAATCACCACTATCCCAAACCATGCAAATGCAAGAATCAAGAGGGAGACTCCGAGGATGCCCAAGCCACCTCTCGGGGTACCAGTAACAATCCCAGTCCGGACTACTAATACCACAGTCTGGCTCCAGGGGGATCCAAGCTCCCGGTCCTGGGAATAGTATCACGGTCCAAGCCCGCTCCCACTATTCAACGCCATGGACGCCGTCTAAAGCCGACTGCCCACCCCGATATCCGAGTAACCGGCCCATCAATTAAACCCCAAACTGCAGTTGGCCATGACATGCAAATAATAATAAAGTGGTGCTGACACAAGGGAAAACCAAGACAAGCAAGTCTGACTAGTTTAACAAGTATGACATGATCATAGGGACTATCACTTCCAAAACAATACAAGACAAGTCCAAGCACACCTGATAATCCCTTATAACTAGCCAGTCATGTTTATCAATTCTTGACATAAGATCCTAGGGTACACTCTAAGTCAGGTCTAAGTCCTAATCTACAAGGGTTTAAGTTTCATAATTCATTAGGTGTATTATGCCAAGAGAGTGTACAAGGAATAATTACAACGGATACTATTTACAAGTTAAGGAAGATATTACAACCCAATCCTAGGCAAGTGGTGTCATCCCTGTATTCTACATCTTCTAACGGAGTACGTGTGGAATTGGATCAACAATGCTTCTAAAGAATCCCTTGGTGTACAATCATGTCAGGCATCTGTTGATTCATTTCCATACCCATTCAGTCACCCCATGTTTAATACACGAATACCTAGACACCTATCAAAACATACCAAGCCACATGCTTTGATTAAATTCCCATTAATGGTCACATGAAGTAGGTTAAGGGTTTCCAACATCTAAGACCCAAACCTAAGTCATCAGTTTCCTCTCTAATTAAACAGACAAATTGCTCAGTTCGGTTAGCCTTTGGTCGACCTTCGGTTGAACGAACCCCACTATTCGGTAGATCGAACTTTGGGTTCGGTTGACCGAACGCCACTTAGGCAAAACCTGCTCTCTGGAATCGGAACCGAGGCTGAGTTCGGTCAACCGACACCTTGACAGAACCTCAGACAACTCATCCAACGCATAATCAGAATTTCCGGATCATTCCGCTTCAACTCGGTCAATTGTCGGTTAACCGAACTCACCGAACCTTAACCGGACCTTATCAAAGGCTAAAACAGCTCTTCGGATTCGGAACCGAACCAAAGTTCGGTCGACCGATACCTTGACCAAATTGAGGCGTTCTGTTCAGGAACAGCTCTGTTTCAGATCGTTTCAGAAACTCTCTCATGCCATTTGATTTTTCTCCATTCCTAAGCTTTTCTAAAGCTAACACCTGCACAAAATGAGCCTCTGCGCTCTCCCAACAATTCATAACCCATCATTATCATATTCATTCAAATTTATACAATTCAAATTAACCAACCATTTCAAACCTAATCTAGCATGTTCTTTTTCTATAACCAAGATACAAAAGCTTGGCATTTGGGTATTCTATCATATGATAATCATCAATCAATAAAACAGACATTCATGTTATATTGTAATTTGTAAATCTACTTGCCTCAATGAAGAAGAAGATGTAATTGGGGAAAACTTGAGGAAAAGCTCTACTACCACGGAAACCACGATCTAACCCAATCAAACGCAACCTAAAATGCGAAGGAGGAGAAAGGAGAGGAAAAGATCTAGATCAAACCTAAATCTAACCAAAAGATAAAATGATTGAAAGACGTGGGTGAGGGAAATCTTACTAAACTAGAACCAATAGAAAGAGGAGATCGCGAGGGAGAAGATATGCGGTTTGGATCTTCGAGATGGTGTCTTCTAGAGGGAGTTTTGGGCTTTAGAAGATGAAGAGGAAGAAGAAGAGGCCTGCTGTAGCTCTTTGTTGCAAAAAAATGAGATTAGATTAGGGTTGAGATTAGGGTTAAGGAAGAAGAGAAAAAGAAAATGACAAGTTTGCCCTTAAGTGGGTTCGGTGAAGAAGTGGGCCACTTGAAGGGTTTCTGATTGTCGGATCGCGACGAACTAAGAGACAAAAATGATCAGCACGACGAGACCTTTCCAATGAACCAAAAATCACGGTGATTGGAATCTTCCGGAAAAACACTCAATTTTCCCTAAATTGCAAACTACCCCCCTGCTATAATCAAGCGAACTCGGAATCGCACGAAACTTCGCAAACGCTCTTCTAATGCTAAAAGAAACTCGTTTATGATCTAAACCCACCTAATTATCTAACAATACATTTATTATAATAAGTACAAAATAAACAGGTCAGCAGGCCTACTATTGGGCCCAACTAACCCAGTAAGGTCGTGGACCTTACACGATGTACTTGGCTTGGGATTTATGTTTTGGTTTTTTTTAGATGTATTGGCCTTTGTCGACCTCTTATATTTTGGGATGTAAACTTTATGTCTAACGTACTTTTGTTAACTTGAAACTTAAACTATATAGGGAATGCAATGTTATATTTCCCCCTCTGATTAGCTTGTCATGATGATGATTTATTTGATAGACAAACTTGAAAATACATTATGTGTTTTGTTTAGATGAGATTTTCTATACGCTTCCGCAAACCATTGATCGTGTGAGTCCCGTATTTGTCTTGGGAATCCTCACCGAGGAAACCTGTGAGAACATCAGTCGTGGGCCTGGGTTGGGAATCTCGGTCCGAGGTCGTGACAGAATGTGATCAATAATAATGCATCTTCCTCTACATATATAGTTGCTTCTGTGTATAACTGGCATGGAAGACTAGGTCATATTGGTTTTAGAAAAATGAAAAAGATGAGAAATGATGGATTGATTGATAAATATAAAAATGAATATAAGAAATGTGAAATATGTTCCCAATCCAAAATTACTCGAAAGCCATCTCAACAAGTGGAAAGAGAAACTGAGTTACTTCAGTTAGTGTATTATGATATATGTGATTTAAGTAACATCATGACAAGAAGTGGAATATATTACTTTATTACTTTTATTGATGATTGCTCTAGATATACCTATGTATATTTACTTAGAATTAAAGATGAAGCTTTATCTAAATTTAAAATTTAGTTGTCTAAAGTTGAAAACGAATTAAATAGAAAATTGATTAAGTTTAGAAGTGATAGAGATGGTGAATAAACCTCAAAAGATTTCTTAGACTTCTATGAATCTAAAGGAATTAAAAGAACAAGTACTGCTCCATATACACCTCAACCAAATGGGATAGCAGAAAGGAAAAATCGGACTTTGATTGAAATAGTGAATAGCATGTTTATTTCAGTCGGCAGTCCAAAAAATCTGTGGGGTGAAGCTTCGTTGACTACTTGTTATATCTTAAATTGGATTTTACATTATAAGACTAACTGTTCACCCTTTAAAATTTGGAAGGGGAGAAAGCCTAACCTTAGATATTTTGAAGTTAGGGGTTGTCTAGCCTGTGTTAGGATAGTTGGTCCCAAAAAGACCGAAGTTAAGACCCCACTAATGGGAATGTGTGTTCATAGGATACACACAAGATAGTGTTGCCTATTGATTCCTAAAAATTAAAGACCTCACTCTAGTTGAGTCTAGAGATGCAAACTTCTTTGAAGATGTTTTTCCTTTTAAAACTTAGAATACATCTGAACCTTCCTTATCTAAAAGAGTTCTAGAAATTCCTGAAGAAGCAGAACCCTAACTTAGGAGGAGTAAGAGAGTGAGGACATCCACTAGTTTTGGCCCTGACTTTGAGACCTATCTAATAGAAAAGGACCCATCTACTTATAATGAGGCAAAATCTGCCCATGATGCTGCCTTTTGGAAAGAAGCATTAGATGATGAAATAAAATCCCTTTTAGCAAACCATACTTGGGAACTAGATGACTTACCTTCAGGTACCAAGCCTTTGGGATGCAAATGGGTTCTTAAGAAAAAAATAAGGCCTGATAGGACAATAGAGAAATACAAAGGCAGGCTAGTAGCCAAAGGCTTTAGGCAAAAGGAGGGGGTAGACTTCTTTGATATCTTTTCACCTGTATCAAGAATAAGTTCCATTAGGATTTTGATTTCTATAGCCGCTGTGTATAATTTGTATATTTATCAGATGGATGTCAAAACTGCTTTTCTAAATGGTGATTTAGAGGAGGAGATTTATATGAATCAACCAGAACGTTATGTTATAAAAGGACAAGAGCATAAGGTGTGTAAGTTGTTAGAGTCCTTATATGAGTAAAAAAGGGCACCAAAACAGTGGCATATGAAGTTTAATGAGGTTATTCTTTCAAATGGCTTCAAAATAAATGAGGCTGAAAAATGTATTTACTATAAATCTAATGGTGATTCTACAACAATTTTATACTTATATGTTGATGATTTATTGATCTTTGGAACTAACTTGGACTATGTCAAAGGAACAAAGTTATTTCTCTCCAATAATTTTTATATGAAAGACTTGGGAGAAGCAAGTGTAATATTGGGAATCGAAATTATTAGAGATGGCATTGGAATTAAATTGTCCCTATCACATTACATTGAAAAAGTGTTGAAAAAATTTGATCACTTTAACTGTAAACCAGTGTCCACTCCTTTTGATCCAAGTATTAAATTAGTAAAGAATAATGGTGATAGTATAGCGCAACTTAATTATGCAAGTGTGATTGGTTGTTTAATGTATTCTATGAACTATACTCGTCCTGATATAGCTTATGCTGTGAGGAAATTAAGTAGATACACTAATAATCCTGGTGTTGAACATTGGAACGTTGTATCTAGAGTACTTAAATATTTAAAGCACACTATAGACTATGCGTTGTGTTATTCTAGTTTTACAGTTGTAGTTGAATGTTACAGCGATGCTCATTGGAACACAGACTTAGACGATTCTAAGTCTACCAGTGACTATATTTTCATGTTGGGAGGTGGTGCAATATCTTGGAAACCAAAAAATCAAACTACCCTTACACAATCCACTAAGGATTCGGAATTCTTGGCTCTAGGAGCCGCTGCTGCAGAAGCCGAATGGATTAGAAATTTATTATTTGATATTCCTTTGTGGACTAAACCAATACCTCCTATTATTATTCATTGTAATAATACTGCAGTAATCATAAATGCACATAATGCTACATACAATGGGAAGTTTAGACAAGTAAGATCGCAATATAGCTATGTAAGAAAATTACTCCGTGGAGGAGTGATTGCTATTGATTATGTGAAATCAAAGGACAACTTAGCAGATCCTTTGCAAAAGGCGTTGCAAGAGAAAAAATTAAAGGAAACAACAAAAGGGATGGGTCTTAAGCCCATAAAACATCGATAGCAGAAACTCAACCTAATGACCGGAGATCCCGAGAACTAGGTTCAATGGGTAAAACAAGCTCTCTTGATGATGTAAAATACTGACATTTAGAGCTATCCCTGTTCTGTGAAATTAATTGTTGGTACATAACTTGTAGCGAATGAAGTTGGATTTAAACCTTAATGAGATCTATAGCCTATATGGTGGGGTACAAAGTTGCAGGAGCACTCTTGATAGACTCACCTATATGAGTGTGGAAGTGGGGCCGCTTCCTATGAGAATTTGGACAGATTCTCTAGAGCACTTATGAAATCCAAGATTAAGCATATGGGCGTAAAGTGCTAACCTACGAACTCTAGGTATATTAATCTTGATGTATTTTTGAATTGATATAAAGAGTTGAAGTTCAAGACTCTGGTCACTTAAACTCTTAAAAGTTTGCAAATATGTCATGATGGTAAGGTTCAAGCTATGTCACCTTACCAGTATAATGCTCATTAAATATTTTGAAACAGAGGGGAGATTGTTGGGTTTTGGTTGTTTCAGAAATTCAAAACCACTTTACCTGAAAAGGTTTGTCTTTTCCTCTCTTTGTGGGTAGTGGAATACATGGGATCCCACATTGCTTAAGTCCAACTTTTTAGAAGAGTTTATAAATATTTTCATTCCTATAAACTTTAACCTGCTTTGGACTCTTTTACCACAAGCCCTATGCGCGCACACTAGTCGGGCCTGGCTTAGGGGGTTGGATTCGGAAAACATTTAACCAGGCATGTGTCTGGCGCGCAAGGAGGGGTGCAAATCCGCCCAACCTACCTTGAAGGGGCCTATATTCTGTTATAGAAATGGCTCACTTTTGCAGAAATTCCCAATATCTTTTTTCTTCTAAAAACCGTGTTTTATTAATGGCTGTTTTATTATTGTCTTATTATCAACATTCAAACAATTTTAACGTTGCAGAAATTTCAAACTTAAAACAGTTTCAAAATTGAAATTCAAAGCATCGTTTTAATTGTTATTAATGCTGCCTTAATGTTGTGATTAATCGTTGGATTAAAAGCCCAACGATAATATTTTGGGATAGAAAATAGGTTGTCTGGGTTTACAAAAAAAAAGAAAAAAAGAAAAAAACTACTTTGTTTTTCTTTTCGTTTTCCCTTTCTCGTGAGCATTATGTGGTTCCTGGAGCCTGATTTGCCCTTGGTGTGCGGCCAAGCCTGATTATCTGTGAAGGCCGTTGTATCGTAGAGGCAATTCCTGCAGACATTCTTTTTCGCATCTGGGTTTGTCCTGGAGGGGCGGAACTCATCCTAAAGAAAGCGTCGCCGACGTGCCTTGGCCTCAATCTCATTCGATTTCCGCCCATACAGCTCTCTCCACAAACTACAGATCGATATCATTGTTTCAATTTCAGTTTTCCATTTCAGTATTGTAGCCTTATTTTTCAACACGTAAAACCACAACTGTTTCTAAATGGCAGTTTTGGTTTCAGATCTTTTCCCATCTATAATCTATTTTGTTGGTTCCAAACCTAGTTTTGACTAGAGGATTGTGATCCAATTCTAAAATTGGTTCTAACTTCTTTTTTACTTTTCTTTTATTTTTTTATTAATTTTTCTTAAACTAAGACTCATATCATATGTCAGATGCATGATCTAGAATCAACCCATTAATCAATTGAAATCTAAAACTCAGACCTGAATCTTATGAATCAAAGCATAAAACAGGTTTTAAATGTTGTTTTTCATGGGTTGAATGTGAGAATTGGACACCCATTTGCATCCCTATAATCTAGCATGCAATCACTGGTCAAATTTTCGTGACCTGCATAAACATGGGTCGTGGGCGACGGTTAACCCGCTCAAACCGACCGACCCGTTCGTATTTTCCCGAAACGACTGTACGCCATTATATATATTACACATTTTTACCGTCCTCTTGTGGGAAAACAAGAGGGGAATTTCTGGAGCTGGACGAGAGAGGAAGAGAAAAGGCGAATAAGCAGCAGTAAGCAGTGAGGAAGAGGAAGAGGAAGAGTACGGAAAGAGCACGCAACACAAAAAACCAGGTACCTCCGTCTCTCTCTCTCTCTCTCTTTCTCCACTGCATCCAATTCTAACCGCCCCCCCTCGCTCTTCCATCTGCAACAAACCCTAATCAATTAACCCCGTCCTCTTTCTCTCTCCGTCTCTCCTGCAACGAATCCAATGATATCCCTGAAACCCACGCCAACCAACCCGGCTATTGGTTGTTCTACAAGAATGGCACCGAATCTATCTGTAGATGATGAAAGTAGTCTTGCTAGCTACTTGTAATGGCTGTCTCGGTCATTTTGGCCACAAAGTATAGGGCACATTGGCTGATAAATTTCAAAGTATTGGTTAATAATATTGATAATGTCAATGAAATGATCTGATATGACCCGATACTAGTACAAATCGAAAGGGCACCTATAGATTGTAGATGCTTTTCAAAAGCACATAAATTTAATGGTGTAGTCCATGAGTTCAGAAGTACAGAAGTTTAGAATATTGAAAGTTGGTGCAATGCAATAGTGATAATTTTTGAATTGTGAATTGATGGTTATCATCATCAAATGTAGGTGTTTTTTGGATAATAACAATCTGTGTTGTAGTTTATCGTGCGTTCTTAAATTTCCTTTTTTGACGTGCCAGTATGAAGCTGTGTCAGTGACATTGGTTGGATTTTATTTGAGATAAAAAAGAGGAGTAATGTTGATTCCTTTTTGCAGTGCTATCTTATTCAATGGAACACGGGTCGCTCACAGATCTAAGATCGTCAACATTTTCCTTAACTGATGAGGATCACACTCTTGCAAATTCAGTCAGATTTTCCTTGAATAAAGAGTGAGTTCAACTAAGTTTTTATTTTTTCATGATTGAGAGAGGAGGGGCAATTATATTGATATGCATTAAGTTTTTGAACTTCCCTACTAAATACTTAATTGTCATTCTGTGACATGGTTAACTTACTAATTTTGTGCATGTTTGGTTAGATTTGTTCTGTCTGCACATGAAGCTTGATCATTCTGCCTTTGATTTTTGTGTGTGTGTGTGTGTGTGTATCTTATGGTATGGAACTGGTGTTTAGAAGAAGTTTCACTTGGTAGATTGGGCTTCCATCTCTAAACCCAAGTAGGAAGGAGGCCTGGGAATAAGGCCTATCAAGTAGATGAACCAAGCCCGTTTGGGAAAGTGGTTGTGGTGGATAGGAGATGGTTCAGAAGGGCTTTGGAGACAGGTTCTGGAAAGGAAATATAATCTTCCAAGACATGGTTGGGATGTCCAGGAAGCCCCAAGGAACTCGCCTGCAATATGGAAAGGAATATCCTCGGTTAGGAGGATTTTCATGGAGAACGTAAGATATCAAATTGGATCAGGGGAGAGGATTCTATTTTGGAAAGACAAGTGGATTGGAGAAAGGACTCTGAGAGCTTAATTCCCATATCTATTTAGGTGTATGCAGATAAGGAAGCCACGGTCAGCTCTTATATAAATACAAGTGGAGGTCAGGTGGTTTGTGTCCTATTTTCAGAAGAAACCTGAAGGAAAATGAGGAATCTCAATTCATTTCACTCCTAAACTTCCCGAACGGTGTAAATATTCAAGATAGAGGGGAAGATGTTAGGGTGTGGGAAGCCTCAAAGAATGGATCATTTTCAGTGTCCTCTTTCTTCAAGGTAATCCTTGATAATTTGGGGGAGAGGAGCGCTGTGAAAAGCATTTGGGAGTTGAAGGCTCCCCCAAGGGAACTAGTCTTTGGGTGGTTGGCTCTCAGTAATAGGATTCCTACTATGAATCTCTTAGGGAGGAGAGGGATGACTATTGTTAACGGCTACCCTATGCACTTGAGACATGAGGAATCCGTGAACCATCTTATGCTGAATTGCAAAACAGCTCAGTTTATTTGGATGTTAGTGGTAGGATGGTTTGACTGCTGTTGGGCCCTCTCTAACTCTCTTATCAAGCTCTTTCAGGCTTGGTAAACCCCTATTGGGGATTCTAGAGGAAAGGTGATGTGGAGGTTATATTTTCTGGCGGTGATTTGGACAATCTGGAACGAAAGGAATTCAAGATGTTTTGAAGGGATTGCTTCTAATGAAAGCAATTTGGTGGAGAAATCAAAGTTTCTTGTGGCTCTATGGGTGTTAGTTAACGTATCTTTTAGAGGATCTTCTGCATGACAAATAGTGTATCATTGGAAAGAGTTGGCCTTCTCTACTGTAGGGCCTTAGTTTGTTGCTTTTTGGGTGTTGGCTTTCTTGTGTTTTCGTGCTTCCAATCTTTTGTTGTCAGTACTTATCTCTTGTACTGCTCGGTCTTTTTCAATGAAACTAACCATTCAAAAAGAAAAAAAAAAAATCTATGATGATCATGATGATGATGGTGTGTAATGTAATATTTGAATGGTCTTTGCTTTTATATTAAAACTGAATTTGAATTGAATCCTTTACATTTGAGCAACCATGTGAGAACTAGTATTTAGTGCTGAAAGTCAGTTATGTTTCCAAGTATGACATGGCTAGATTGGCATGGAATTGGTGATTTAATCAGAGAAAAACAAGAGACCGGATCATTTACTGGTCATTTGGATGTTTTGTTTAAAACTTTTTCTCATCATCAATTTAGTCCAACCAACCGTCTATACAACTGGAGATTAGACAAGGTCTTAGGAGCCTGAAATTACTCAACCTCGATCTTTTAGTAGTTACATTTGCTGTTATACTTTATTTACTATAGTGCTGCTGATCGAGAATGTACAAACAGTGAATAACTTTATAATCATTCAAGCGGTTCTTGTAAAATACATGCAGTGTATCTAAAGAAAATTGTGGTAACTTATTTGAGTTATTGTGATGTGTGATGATTGTAAATGTCATTATTTTTCTATTGACAACAAATATTATATTATTATTGCGATGTAGAAGAAAAAATACAAAATATGCATTATGTCTAAAAACAGAAAGGAACTCTCCTAAATGTTTTACCCTTCATAAATCATAAGTCAACAAGTAGTCTCTAGCCTCCAGAAAATTCTTCTGAAAATATCAAATACATCCAAATCTGCTCCTTTGTGTTGCTAGAATATCTGCAACTTGATCTGTTCCCATTTTACATATGAATACACCACTATCACTGATGAAGCTAACTCCCTAAATCTCCTTTAATATGAAAACCAACCTCCATGGCTCTTCCTCTTCTCTTGGCCCACTTGATTGCGTTCTTTGAACCTGTTGGAAATAGGTGGGCCTCTAGGATAGGTTTCAAAAACTTTTGACCAACTTGATGCAGTGATCATCTATCCAGAAGGCTACAAAACCCAATCCAGGATCCATGTCCTCTTTCTCATGATCATGTATAGTAGAAAACTCTATCTAGAAGATAGAAATAGCAGCATACAAGCAACCACAAAATCCACAACATACAAGGAAGTAGATCATACCTATGGAGCTTGGTTGTGCTCTACGGGAGGAATAAATTTCTTTCTTTGATGATGAAACACTTTCACAAACAAATCAGAATCTCCAAGACCCAATCGTCTTCCACGCTATGACCCGTATCAGATTATCTTTTCTCAAGAAGATGGGTGGGATCTCCAAGAGAAAGCTCTTAAGGAAAATAGAAGAGAACTAGAAGAGGAAGAGGAGAAGATGCATGTGCCACTCTTGCACAACAAGGGCCTTGGGCGTGAATCCCTAGGGGGATATTCATTAGGGACGTCCAGCCCTAGCTCCTCTTATATATATAGCTTTTAGCCACCTCCTCTTGGTTTATTATTAGAAGTCCTACTTCCATAATAATTAGCAACCTTTTCTCTTTACTAATTTAAATAGAAGTCTCACTTCCATTATAATTAGTAACTTACTATTACCACTATTAGAAGTCTCACTTCAAATAGAAATAGTAACTTTCTATTTCCTTTTAGAGTTCTACTATAATTAGTATCTTTCCAATAACTTGGGCTAGCGTGGGGACCACTAGGGATTCCTTAGAAGGCTGGCTCCAACTAGGACACCGCGACCCGACATCTCATGTGTAATCTGGGCCCGCAGTTAATTGCAAATAACTCCACTAAATAAATGCAATTGAACTCTAGTATTGGGAATAAATTACATGAAGACCCTAAACTTCCCAATGTCCACAAGTAGGCCCCTCCATCAATATCCATGGATCAATTGGACCTGTCTTCCAAACTTAGATCCATATCTTATTATCCTTGTGCCCCAATTAATTATAATGATCATTTGGTACCGATCCAATTAACTCTTAATTGGAATGGGTGCGCACTTACCAATGATAAATCTATTAATTGGCACAAGGGGATATTAAAGATAGATTCCATCTTGACCATCGAATGTAACCACAGCTCTACTACCACGTACTCAAATCACCGAGGTGTTGACCTACAATAGACCTCACTCATTGGTGACTTAAAGCAAATAAATAGATAGAAACTTGAGTTCATTAATGTCTCAGGATTAAGAGCCTATTGCTAGGGAATTATGAGAACAGACCTTAAAGTAAAGATAGTGTTCATAAGGTGCTTCTCATGGTCCTTCAATACATCCAATGTACCAGCACTATGATCCAGAGTCTTACATTCTGATGATCGAGACAAATCACACTATCTCATAGTAATCAAAGTACTGCAACCTTGTTAGATGAGATGTCCAATCTCATCACTGGTTGTGAAGATATTCAAGTATAAGATTTGCTATACATGTCTCTCGTATGTGGATCTCATCCATACACATGTATTGCATCTAGTATACTTATGGACTCCGGTTTATCTCATGAACAACCATGTCATTCGTATTGATTATGTGCATTTAAGTAATAAACACCATTCATCTCATGAAATGATAACATGAATATATTGATAAATAAAGAAATTAATCAATTTATTACATCAATCTTAATGGATTGAGACCATAAAACTAACAGAACCAACCACCAACTAATCCCTCCCCTAATCTGCCAAACCCACCCCACACATCCCCATCCCCTCTCTCTCTCTCTCTCTCTCTCTCTCTCTCTCTCTCTCTCAAATTATGAAATTTCCAAAGAATTATTTTTTTCTCAAGGGCTGGGCGGATACCTAGTACTTCTTCATATTCTTTGCAGCCCATCGACCAAATAAATAGAGGAGAATACCGTCACCCTTCTTCAACATCCACTCGCTGTTTTATCCACATTAAACCTTAACCAATTTGGCCATCGAGGGTTTCGAAAACTTTGTACTGTTTTCTTCATTTTCCCTCCAAAAGATTTTTAATTCATAAAAGATATTCAATTACTTTTATCCTAGGATTCTTTTCTGATTGCTACACTGTGCAACTGTAGCTTTTATAAGCTCAAAGACCTCTATTTGCTTTTCTTTCTTGTCAAAACCTCTCTCAGTCGTATCTTTCCAAATAGATTATACTGTTGTAAATGACATTACTAAAGAGAAAACTTTATCCTATGGTCCTTGATCTTCCAATTTTAGTATTTTTCGTCACTATGTTCGAATTCATGTTTGAAATGAAGACAAGAAAGGCCACGGGTCTAGATGTCATCCTGATTGGGGCTTAAAAATGCTTAGGAGAAGTTGGGGAGATTTGGTTAACTAGACTCTTTAATAAAATATTAATGACAGAAAATGCTGAATGAATGGAGAAGAAGTGTTATAGTACCTATATATAGAGACGAGGGAGAGAGACAGAACTGTACCAACTATCGTGGGATTAAACTTACGAGTCATATTATGAAGGTATGGCAAAGAGTATTGGAGTAAATACTTAGACAGAAGACCGAGATATCTGAAAATCAATTTTGTTTTATGTCTGGGAGGTTGATGCAGTAGCACTATACATCTATTGGAGCAAGAGACATGGTCCACATGTAGGACCCAAAGAAGTTTAGGAATTCTTTATATATTGTTATTAGTTTATGATAAGTTGTATTTATGATTACTTTCTAATTTGGATAGGATTATTATTTGGCTTCCTAGTTTGATTATGATTGATTTCTTAGCCCCTAAGTTTCTTTTATTATATATATGGCATTGTAGAGATTAATAATCTCAGATTTGGAGATTAATAGAATTATCATTGGAGAGTTTCTTCTTTGCGTGATTGTTCCCATGGGAACCCTAATTGTGCTCTGGCACTTGTGATCATAACCCTACGATTGCATCAGAGGTCAATAATGGAAGCTTTCTTCTAACTTAGGCAATTAATGGAAAACTATCTAGCAAAGAGGAAAAATCTGCATATGGTCTTAATTGATATAGAAAAAGCCTACGACAATGTACCTAGAGACTTAATTTGGTGGGTTTTAAATAAAAGGTACGTTCCAAGATGTTATGTTGAAATTATTAAAGACATGTATGAAGGAGCAATGATGAGTGTGGCAATTACTTGTGGGGAGACATGAGAATTCCCAATGACCGTAGGTTTGCATCGGGGGTCATCCCTAAGCTCTTATCTCTTTGCACTGATTTTGGATAAGTTAACTGATCATATTCAAGAAGAGGTACCTTGGTGGATGTTTTTTGCTGATGATATTGTCTTGGTAGATGAATCATGAGATTGTGTGAATGCAAAACTCGAGAGATGGTGGGAGGCTTTAGAATCCGAAGGCTTTAAAATAAGCCGTACAAAGACGGAATATATGGATTGTAACTTCAGTGGGCATATAGAAAGAGCTGAAAGTACTATGAAAATTGAAGACCACGAGATACCACAAAGTGATTCTTTCCGCTACCTTGGCTCTATAATTAGTAAGGATTGGGAGATTGATGAACATGTTGAACATAGGATAAAAGCGGGATATTTGAAATGGAAACTTGCTTCTAGAGTGCTTTGTGACCAACGAATGCTAACAAGATTGTAGGGAAAATTTTACATGACACCGATTAGACCGGCCATGACCTATGGAGCAGAATGTTGGCCAATCAAGAAGCAACATATGCGTAAAATAGATGTAGCAGAGATAAGAATGTTAAGTTGAATGTGTGGTAAAACTAGGAAAGATAAAATCAATAATTAAAAAGCGGAATCCGGACTCAACTCGGCTGATTTGCACGGGACTCGGCTGAGTCCGGTGAAGCTCCATCTTGTGCTTAGGAAAAAAAAAAAAAAAGAAAAACAGAAAAAGGGACCCAGCCAAGTGATAAAGAAAAGAAGGGGAAAGATAAATGAAGAAGAAGAAGAAGAGAGGTGAGTTTGGAGTAGATGGAAAAGAGGGGGGACGTGGTTTGGCTGGACAAAGGAAAGAAAAAGAAAAAAAAATGAAGGAGGAGGAGAGCATACCAGGCACCTTAGCTAGCAACAGCAAAAGCAGTTGGCAGTATGCAATAAACAGTAATCAACAGCAAGGCAAGACAGTCAACAGCAAGCAACAAAAGAAGTTTGGAGCCTGCAGTAGACAGTATGAACAACAACAACTGTAGGCAATTGGCAGTAGTTGTAGCAAGCTAGGAGCAACGCCAGTCAGCGGTCACAACACTACAGTGAGCCCAGGTTGGTATACCTTTACCTCCTTTTGTTTTTTAAATGTTGCTCTCTCTTTCGCTCTGTCATCTAGCTGTTCAACTTTTCCTTTTCTTCTTTTCTTTTGTCCTTTTCCTCCTATACTCCTCATTTCTTTCCTTCTTTCTTTTTTCCCTCTAATGATGCAGGCCTCCCCCTTCCTTTCCCTTTATTTTTTTACCCTTCCAATGCTGCAGGAGACTTGAGTCCCATTAGCATGAGACTCGACTCGGCTGATTTTTTAAACAGTGGATAAAATTAGAAATGAGCGTTTTCGAGAGCATTTAGGGGAAGCAACAATAGAGAATGAAATTTGAGAAACTCATTTGAGATGGTTTGAGCATGTCCAACGTAGGCCGGTAACAACGTCAGTAAGGAAAAGTTTAGCCATGAAGGTTGATGGCCCACCAAGGGAACAGGGTAGGTCAACGAGGACTTGGATAAAGGTAGTAAAAATAGATATGAAGAAGTTTAATTTATTTGAGGATTTGGCTCAAGATAGATCGGAATGGAAAAATAAAATTCGTGTAACCGACCCAAACATAGTGTTGTTGGGGAATATCTACAAACATTTGGTAGGCAATGTGAATCTCCAACGCCAATCACTAACCAAGTGCTATGGCAGTGCAACTAAGGCAAACATACATTAAACAACCATCATGTAGAGAAATTAAGTAAGACAAGAAACACACAAGACACAAGATTTATGTGGTTTGGTCACAATCATGTTTTAGAAAATCGGCCGAGTTTGAGTCAACTTGAACTTGGCAGATAACGAGTTGAGTCCTTTGGACTTGGACTCAAATGGGTGAGACTCGGGCGAGTCCCATGCGACTTGCCCTTAGGCGAGTCCCACAAGTCGACTCGGATAGAAAAAAAAAAAAGGGCGGGGACAAGAGGATGGGAGGACCAGAAGAAAAGTGCTAGATAGCTGGCCAGCACTAGATAGAGAGAGAAGCCCTTGAAAATTGAAAATAAAAAGGCATACTTGGGTCGGTCCCATAGTTGTCAAGTTCGTTTCGGACGCCGTTTCGGTTTGGTTCCAAAATGAAACATCTCGGGTTATTCGGACATTTCGCTTTCCAATTCGGAAATTTATTTTGGAAAATATAAGAAAATTACATAAATATATATATATATATAGATATATATTAAGAATATATAGAAAATTTCATTCTACCAAGCATCACAAATATAATTTGCAAAAGATAAGGTTCAAATACATCCTTTCATTCTACCAAGCATCACAAATATAATTTGCAAAAGATAAGGTTCAAATACATCGCTTCAAATATCACAAAATAAAGAAAAAAGTCAACTAACTATGCATCACTGTAATAATGATCATCATCTTCATTTGCTCCCAAATCCTCTCCTATAGGGCCACCTATTTCATCATCCCCATCAAAATCAGGGATACCCTCTTGCGCTTGTGTTGGTTGCTCCATAGCCGTCCAACCGTCGACATCCTCTATGGTAAAGAGAGGTGCTTTTTCAGCAACCCAATCCGCCAAAATATTAATATTCTCCAAACTGATTGGGTCAGAAGCAGCATTCCTAGTCCTTTTGAGCATATCCCTACAACTTACGTAAGTTAATATTTTGCTATGACAATTAATAATTTGCAAAAGAATCACGTACGATTAACATTCAGCCTCTGACGTTAATATACCTTTCACAGAGCTTCAAATTATAATGCACAAAAACTAGATTATTCAACCTCTGATGTTCTAGCTTCTTTCATAACCACTAGCACTGATGCATTGACTCAAAATTCGAATTGCCAATTTTTTCAACTAAGGGGTACCATTTCCAAACCGATCCTACCATTTATCTGTAAAATTTTATATGAAATATTAAATTATATTTTATGAACTAGAGTCATATAATAAGTTAATGAAAACTAAAAAAACTTTCATTTACCTGGAGACTTTTGCTCTCAATTTCGTATTGCTGCTGCAGAACAGAAGTCAAAACGGGAATCTTTATAGGCATCACATTGTTTGAAAATCATGTCCTGAGTATCAAAATCAAGAACTAATTTCTCTCTGACATTATTCAGACCCCTTATGACTTCATTATGCTTAGAAAAAGTAGGACTAAAGAAAAATGCTGGATTCAAATAGTATGCTGTAGCGTGTAGCGCACTATGAAGTTGATTTTCCCACCTGCAATCGATAATCTTCCAGTATAGCTGGTAGTCCTCCTTGTTTTTTAACCTCTTTTGAATCACCTCTTTTGCTCGGTCCATTGCTTCGTACACATAACCCATTGCAGGCTTCTCTTCACTGTCGGCTAGACGTGGAACTACCACCAAAGCTTCACTAACCTTCAATATATGCTCAACATCCTTCCAAAATTTGTTATTGAGTACGATTTCAGTGATCTCAATGCCAATAGGGGTACTTGAAGCATTAGATTCAACCCAAGCGGTACTTGTAAACATTTGCCTAAGTTCTTTTTTGTATTTAAAAAGGCACTGCAAGCTAATAAAATTGGTAGCAAATCTTGTGATGGCTGGTCGGATTAATTCTCTCCCATTTGTATATTCTCTTCTCATTAAATTCAACACTGATAAATGATTGTAAATGAACTTTGTGATTTTCCTTGCTGTCTCAATTGTGGATGCATTAACTGGAAACAATTGGGGCTTTGCCATGTCCTCTAACATCAGATCTATGCAATAGGCGGCACAAGCTGTCCAATAAAAAGTCCCATATTTTTTAGCCACTCTTTTTCCCGCTGCTTTGTAAGTGGCATCATTGTCAGTAATAAATTGGACAATATTGTTAGGCCCAACAAGTAAGACAATTTCATCAAAAATTTTAAATAGTGCATCTGAATTTTTTATAATTGGACTTGTATCAACCGACTTCAAGAACAGTACTCCTTTTGGGCAATACACAAGAAAGTTAATCAATGTTCTTTGCCTTTCTTCTGTCCACCCATCAGCCATGACAGAGCACCCAGTTTCACTCCAACATGATTTATAATGCTCCGTGAAAGGATTAACTTCTAGTACAATTTTTCCCAAAATCTTTCCACGAAGGTCATGATATGATGGCATCTTGTAACCTGGCCCCACTACAGCGATTCCATCAGCCATTGCTTGATAGAATTTTGATCTTGCTGCATTAAATGGGAGATTTGCATCAAACCAAAAACGGCCAACAGCCAAATCAGTTGCATCCTTCAGTTCCTTTGATGCCAATGCTGATTTGATGCCTGGCTGACATCCAGGACTTGTTCATGGTGCAAAGAAATTCGACATTGGAGGTTGAGAAGTATTTGACACACCCCTTCTTTTGTTTTGAGTAGATATTTGAGAGACCTGCTCTTTACCCTTTCTACTTGTTGAGGTGGGGGTAATTGGATTAGTAAATGGTCCTACTTCTTCTACCTCAACATCATTGTCATCTGCATCACCCCTTGGAGTTCCATAAGGGTTTCCAATCTCCTCATTTAATTACCTTTTCTTTGCCCTATCCTTTTTGCCTTCTAAAACAACTCTTTCCATTTGCCATTTGACATCACCTGGCACATTTTTACAAGGTGCAATATCTCCTTTCACCCCCCCAAGGTGTTCTTTAAGTCTAGTAATTCTACCACCTTTTATGACTTTGTTACAAAATCGACAAATTACATGTTTGTTGTTGGTTGGATCTACAGAACCATTAGCCCATGCAGGATCATCAGATCTAATATTGGTAGCAGCAAATGATATGGGTGTACTATCACTCATTTTCAAATCAAAGACTGAATCTCCCAAATCTGATACAATAGCAACACACAAATGATAGACAAGTACAATAGTAAGTTTAATGTTTCAATTATTAATAGGTGTCATCAAGCAATTACAAAATTTTAGTAGATAGTAGTGTTTGCCAATACATGGATGGAGAATCACAAGTGGACCTCAGGTGCAATAGTAATAGTCAATTGACAGACAATTCAATGTTTATTGCAATAAATTAGGCCACATCGTCAGGTTAAAGATAAATAGTCAATTGGGCCTCACGTTCTGTACCTCATCAAAAAATAATTAGTTTATGGAATATTTAATCCGTGGGCCTCACGTTCTATAACTCATCAAAAAAAATAAAATAAAATTGTTTAATGGAATATTTAATAAGTAATAGTCAATTGAGAGACATTTCAATATTTATTGCAATAAATTAGGCCACATCGTTAGGTTAAAGATAAATAATCAATTGGGCCTCACGTTCTGTACCTCATCAAAAAATAATTAGTTTATGGAATATTTAATCAGTGGGCCTCACGTTCTGTAACTCATCAAAAAAAAATTTGTTTAATGGAATATTTAATAAGTAATAGTCAATTGAGAGACATTTCAATGTTTATTACAATAAATTAGGCCACATCGTCAGGTTAAAGATAAATAGTCAATTGGGCCTCACGTTCTGTACCTCATAAAAAATAAATTATGAGATGGAATATTTAATCAGTGGGCCTCACGTTCTGTAACTCATCAATAAAAAAATATTGTTTAATGGAATATTTAATAACATCAAATAGAGTGTAAAAAAATATTCAGAGTGAGGAGATGCACCAGCAACCAGGTATTTCACTAATAAATAGTCAATTGAGAGTTTGAGACTCAATCTTTATTGTAAAAAAAAATTAGATTCCATATCATCAGTCAATTGAGACTAAATGGAAATTGCAAAAAAAGTGGGCCAAGAAGGGATGGATAGCACGTTAGAACAGCCCTCTCTTTCTCTGATGAAGCCTCACATTATTTGACCCCAAAACAGAAAAGAAATGGTCAAGCAAGTGGGCCTCACATCGTTGCACCATCACAGCCATCGCAAGGCAACATCTCAACGCCTTTATAAAAACCTCTTCTCGAAACCATTTTCTCAAAACCAGACGACAGCAATGAAGAAAACAAAAATGAAGAAGAAAGGGAAGGAGAGGGAGAGATCGGAGTCATCGGACAGACCTGGTTCTTCGGCGAAACCCTTTACAGCAAAGAAGTTTGACGATGGCAACGGCGGAAACCCTTTGCAGCAACGGCAATGGCATCCAACAATATCCAGAGGAACGATGTCGAGAAATTGCAATGTAAAGAGGGCAATGGAGGATCTCGTGCTTGATATTTGCATATTAAGGTCCAATTTATAGATCGATTGGGAGTTTCGAAGTTGCACGCCGTTGAAGAAGATGAAACGAGGCGTCGCTGGGCACTGAGCAGTCTTAGCTCCCTGTTCGATAATAGATGAGAAGAGGTATGTCGAATAGTTTCATTTATTTCTCTATAGATTTGTTCGAATTCCCAAATTAGCGCTGGAAACTTCAACAGTCATTTTTGGTTTCGTCCGAATCAAGGGTTTTGGACACTGTTCGTCCGAAATTAGGGGTTTCGAAACGAAACAATGATATACGGGCGAATTTTACCGAATCTTGAACCGAATATTTTCAAATGAGAGGTTCAGTTCGTTTTTTGGTACGAAATGAGATAACTCGAACAATTCGTCTGAACCGAACTGAACTTGACAACAATGGTCTGTCCTCTACAGTGCAATGCAGTGCTGCTTGCAACTACAGTATTACAGTGCTGCCCACTGCTGTTGCTGTGCTGCCTACTGCCTTTTACTGCTGGCCTATTGCCCACTGCTGTTGCTGTGCTGCTTACTGTCTATTACTGCTGGCCTACTGTTTGCTGTTGCAGCAATGCCACTGTTGCTGCCTAATACTAACTGTTATTGCTGATGGGCTGCTGTTAGGGGACCTGGTGCGCTCTCCTCCCCTTTTTTTTTCTTTTGCCCAGCCAGCCCACCTCTCTCTCCCCCCCCCCCCCCCCCCCCCCCCTTCTCTCTTCCACTTACATGGAACACCTCTCTTCTTCACCTATTAGTTGATTGGGTTCCTTTTTCTCTATTTTTGTTTTTTCTTTTTAAATATTTTTCTGGGCTTAACATGGAGCTGAACCCGGCTTGCATGGCCGAGTCGGGTCCCGAGTCCGATTTTTTTAAACATGGTCACAATGTGTAACCTACATCCATGAGAGAACAATGCAAAGCTTCTTCATCTTTAATGGAGATTACAAGCCAATTACCAAGTGAATCTCTAAGAACCCACTTACAAGTTAAAAAGTTGTCAAAGCTTTCTTTCCTCTCATTTCTCTTGGTCTTCCTGGATGGACTCTTCTCTTCCTTCTTCTCCCAATCTTTACACTCTCTGTACCAAGGAATGCAATAAAATGCCATTCTCTTTTCCCTTAGGGTTTTCTTAAAAGAAAGAAGATCTACAATCATTGTATTGACTCAATCCAATGGCTCACGTCGAGATAGCTAAAAGAGAGATTAAAAATAGAATACAGAAAAGTGTGTGTGTGTGTGTTGTGGGGGGTGGGTTGGTTGCGGATTTGGCTTCACACGTGTTGCACACATACAACAATCTCCCACTTGAAGGCAAATCACCAACCCTCAAGCCAATGTCCAAGCATGCATTGTCCTCCCAACTCCAAGCTTATGTCTTGTCCATGCTCGGATCCTTTCGGCACATTTGATTCTTTTCAGCTGAAACAAGCTTTGTTAACATGTTAGCTAGGTTCTTGTTGGTGTGGGTTTTTTCTACTTGCAAATCACCACGTTCCAATGCCAATCGAATGAAATGATACCAAAGTTCTATATGTTTTGTCTTAAAGTGATAGATTGCATTCTTTGAAAGATCAATTGCACTTTGACTGTCGCAATTCACAATATAGTTCTCTATTTTCACACCAAGCAATCTCTTAAACCAAGTCATTTCTTTCGCTGCTTCTGTCAAAGCAACAAACGCAGCTTCAGTTGTAGAGAAGGTAACAATGTCCTGCAACCTGCAACCTTGACATCCAACTAACAATACCATCACCCACTTCGAAGACATAGCCATTAGTGGACCTTCACATTTCTCGGCAACTTGCATAATCAACATCTACAAACGCAACAACTTTCAATGGCAACCCTCTAAAGCATAAGCATACATCCTGTGTCCTCTTCAAATATTGAAGAATCCACCTTACTGCTTGCCAATGTTCTCATCATGGATTGGACATATATTGCGAAACAACTACCACTGCATGATCAATATCAGGCCTTGTATAGACCATAGCATACATTAAACTACCCACTGCAGAAGTATATGGAACATTGTGCATCTTGATTCTGAGTTCCTTATTCTTTGGAGAGTCTTGTTTAGATAGCTTTAGATGATTAGCCAATGGTGTGGAAACTGGTTTACAATCATTCGTATTAAAATGCTCAAGCACTTTAGAAATGTATAGAGATTGACTTAACCAAAGCTTACTATACTTTCTATCCCTTTCAATGTTCATGCATAGGATCTTCTTGGCCGGTCCAAGATCTTTTGTAGCAAAGAATTTAGACACGTGTAGTTTCAACCTCTTGACTTCATTCACTTCATTGCTTGCAATCAACATACCATCAACATAAAGCAACACAACAGCAAAAGTTTGTTGATCTCTTAAAATATACGCAATGATCAGATTCACACGTAACATAACCTTCATCTTGCATAAAGTTGTCAAACTTCTTGTACCACTTTCTGGATGCTCGCCTTAATCCATATAACCCCCCTTTCAACTTGCAAACCAAGTTAGGATTAGTTTTGTCCACATAACCTTCAGGTTGAGACATAAATTTCTTCATCCAAGTTACCTTGCCAGAATGAAGTTTTGATATCAAGTTGCACAAGTTCTAGATTCAAACTTGCAACCAAAGACAAAACAACTCTAATAGAGGTATGCTTAACAACAAGAGAGAAAATCTCATTGAAGTCAATACCTTCTTTTTGTCCATAACCTTTCACCACGAGTCTAGCTTTACGCCACTTAGAGCCGTCAACCTCCCACTTAATGACATACACCCACTTATTTTTCAATGCTTTCTTTCCTTGTGGAAGTTCAACTAACTCCCATGTGCCATTCTGATGCAAATAGTCAATTTCATCTCCCATTGCTCTTAAACATTTATCGGCGTCACTACAATCTGTAGCCTCCTGAAAAGATTCAGGTTCACCAGCATCAGTAAACACAGCATAATATAATGAAGGAGAATACCTTTGTGTAGGCTTGCGTGGCCTTGTTGATCTCCTTAATTCTTGCACAGGTGTAGTTGATGAGCTTTCTCCATCTTCAATGGAACTATCATGGTCATGTTCAACTGATTCTATTTCTTCGTCATGATCATCATCATGAACATACGGCTGAATTTCTTGCACTTGTTGTGGACGAATGGAGGAATTCTCAACTTGCATATCAACAAATTTCTCTTTCTTTTCCTCTTTGTGCTCTTTCGTCGCAAACATCACATCCTCATTTAACACAACATCACGGCTCCTTACTGTCTTCTTAGCAATAGGATCCCAAGGCCTATAGCCTTTGTCATCACTACCATAGCCAAGAAAAGCTCATCTTCTTGACTTAGCATCTAGCTTAGTTCGACTCTCTTTTGGTACATGAACATAAGCCTCACACCCAAATGTTCTCAAGTGGTTGTATGAAACATTCCCACCACACCTAAAAAGCTTCTGGTACTTCACCATTCATGGGTGTACTTGGTGATCTATTAATCAAGTATACAACTGTATTTGCAGCTTCAGCACAAAATGGCTTTCTACGGCCTGATTGTGACAACATGCTTCTCACACATTCAAAAATGATTCTATTCATTCTTTCATGTGGTGTTCTAGGAACTGTCTTTATCCTACAAATTCCATTTTCTTTGCAAAATGTATCAAAATTCACAAAACAATATTCACCACCATTTCACTTTGCAAGCATTTAATATATATTTCAGTCTCTTTCTCCACTCTACTTTTAAAGATTTTGAAAGCATCAAAGACTTAGTCCCTGGTGTCAGAGGAAACAACCAACACTTTCTAGAATAATCGTCAAAAAAGGTGACAAAATATTCAGCTTCTCCGAGAGATTTAACATCTATAGGGCACAAAACATCAGAATAAATCAATTCTAATGCTTTACTTTTTCTATAGGATTCATTTCTTTTGAAATTTACTCTTCGTTGCATACCTATAACACAATGATCCCAAAACTCAAGAAAAGAATGCTGAAAAGTAGGAATGAGGTTTTTGTTTTGCAATACCTGCATGCCACGCTCACTAAGGTGACATAGCCGATTGTGCCAAACTTGAAAATCCTCGCGTTTGCTAGTCATTGCGACCATGTCCTTAGTGCCACCATTCTTTTGAGTTATGCCATGAAGAACATGCAGCCTTCCATCTTTTTCCCCCTTCAAGATTGTCATGCAACCTCTTGAAATCTTCCATGACCCTTTGCCAATGGCCACTACGAATCCGGAGTCATCCAATTGCCCTACTGACATGAGGTTCTTGTTTATTTCAGGAACATGCCTTGCATCTTTCCATGTGTGCTTCTTCCCATCTACTTGCTTTATCACGACATCACCAATGCCATGAATTTTACAAGAATGATCATTTGCCAAGATAAACAAAGCCATTTTCCACATCCCTATATGATGAGAAACGCAACTTACTCAGACAAATATGAAATGATGCACCCGAGTCTAAAATCCAAATGTCTTTAGTAGAAGAGACCGAACACTTAAAGTCATTCCTTCACCATCGGAAATAGAGTTTGCATCTCCATTGTCAATGTTGTCTTTGTTCTTTTCCTTGTTTTTCATTGCCCAACAATCTTTTCTTGTATGACCATCTTTCTTGCAATACCAACAAATCGCTTTTCTTCCTTGTGACTTTGACCTTTCTCTACTTTGAGATCTACCCCTATTAAATCTAGAAGATTGGTCTTTATGTTGTGACCTTCCTGTATCCCCAATTGTCAAAGCCTGACTAGACTCATCAGACAATTGTGATGATGCCTTTCTTATTTCTTCATTTACCAATGAAGCAATCACATTTTGCAATTTAAACTTGGTATTTGACACATAGTAACAAGGGTATCCGAACTAGGAGGTAAAGAACTTAACAAAAGCAAGCACAATACTTCCTCATCAAGATTGATCTTTAAGGGGCAGTTTGGTAACTGTAAAGTTGATTTTGAAGAAACAATAAAATATAAGTGGGTTATGATGGTATTTTGTTTTTAGTTGTTTGTTATGGAATCTTTTTGACTTTTTGTAAGGACAAATGGAGGGTTTTTTTTTTTTTTTTTTGGATAAATGCAGTTGCTTTTTGACTTTTTTTTTGAAAAAGATGGGGGGAGTTTTGAATAAAGTGCATTTGATCTGACATCTTGTCTAAAAAATGGAGGCTTTAACTTTTATTGTATTAGTAAAGTGCCAAACTAGCCCTAAAGATCTCCATTGTCCTGAAAGAGAATTGAACTCATTCACATGCCTTCAAATTGTAAAGCTTTTTTTCATCTTTAAGAGAAATAATCTCTTCATAGCATGCATTTTGTTAGCATCGGAAGGTTGTTCATATGATTGTTGCAAAGTTTGCCACAATTCAAAAGAGTTCTTGCATTGGCAAACATCAAGTAAAATTGAAGGAGAAATGCAAGGCCTAATGGCCACCAAGGATTTTCTATCCCTTTCCTTATCTTCCATTCCTTTGGGTTGGGTTTCCTTCCCCATAAGTGGTTAATCCAACTCTTTCCCAATAAGAAAATCCTTCATCATAACCTTCCATATGGGCCAATTACTATTATTTAGTTTTTCAAACTCCATTGGCCTCTCCATTACTTTCTCCATTGCCTAAAATGATGTAAATCAACAAACTCCCCTTCCCACTCAAATGTAAAATGGAGATTGTTGTTGGGGAGTTTCTACACACAGATGGTAGGCAATATGATTTTCCAACACCAATCACCAACTAAATGCCATGGCAATGCAACTAAGGTAAATATACATCAAACCACCTTCATGTAGAGAAATAAAACAAGAAAAGAAACAAAAAAGACACAAGTTTTACGTCGTTCGGTCACAATGTGTGACCTACATCCATGGGAGAATAATGCAAATCTTCTTCTTTACCTTTAATGGAGATTACAAGCCAACTACCAAGTGAATCTCTGAGAACCCACTTACAAGTTACAAACCTTCAAAGCTTTCTTTCCTCCCCTTTCTCTTGGTCGTCTTGGATAGATTATTCTCTTGCCTCTACTCCCAAATCTCTACACACTCTCTACCAAGGAATACCAAGGAATGCAATAGAATGTCATTCTCTTCTCCCTTAAGGCTTTCTTAAAAGAAAGAAGCTCTACAACCATTGGATTGACTCAATCCAGTGGCTCATATCAAGAGAGCTAAAAGAGATATTGAAAATAGAATAAAGAAAAGTACAAGGGGAAAAAGCAAATAAAGGGGATTTGGGTTCACACATTGCACGCACATACAACACATATACAACAATCTCCTCCCCCTCACATAACACAATGATCACAAAACTTAAGAAAAGCAAATCCTTATTATTTGCTTTTCCCCCCTTGTTCTTTTCTTTATTCTATTGTCAATCTCTCTTTTAGCTCTTTTATTGTGAGCCACTGGATTGAGTCAATCCAATGGTTGTAGAGCTTCTTTCTTTTAAGAAAGCCCTAAGGGAGAAGAGAATGACATTCTATTGCATTCCTTGGTATTCCTTGGTAGAGAGTAGAGGCAAGAGAATAATCTATCCAAGAAGACCAAGAGAAAGGGGAGGAAAGAAAGCTTTGAAGGCTTGTAACTTGTAAGTGGGTTCTCAGAGATTCACTTGGTAGTTGGCTTGTAATCTCCATTACAGGTGAAGCAGAAGATTTGCATTGTTCTCCCATGGATGTAGGTTACACATTGTGACCGAACCACGTAAATCTTGTGTCTTATGTGTTTCTTGTCTTGTTTTATTTTTCTACATGATGGTGGTTTGATGTTTGTTTGCCTTAGTTGCATTGCCATGGCATTTAGTTGGTGATTGGTGTTGGAAAATCATATTGCCTACCAATTGCTTGTAGAAATTCCCCAACAACACATAGTTGGGACAAGGCTTTGATGATGATGACGCGACTAGGCTCAATATCATAGTTTTCCGTGATCATGCTAGGGTGTTCTTTGCTTTAATTGACGCACTGTAGCAGTGCCCAGTTGCAAAGGAAAGTATGCAAGGGTTAACCATTCTATATGAGTGCGGGTAAAGAAGTTAGTCTAGAAGACAAGCAAGATTCAACTTGCTACTTGGTATGTAAGAACTTTGACAGGCAACAGTATGGAGTTGGTCGAGGTAATAAAAAGAATTAAAGTTAATGTAGCTTGTCTACAAGAGACAAAGCGGAAAGGGGATAGCGCCAAGGAGCTTACCGATGGTTATAAACACTACTATGCAGGAAAGAACAATGCAAGAAATGGAGTGGGTATAGTTGTCACGCCCCCAAACCTGGATTCCCAAAACAACATAGAAGTCCGAATCTCAAGGTAGTGACACCAAGATAGAAGTCCGTTGTGAGGACAATTTAAAACTTTTTCCACAATACATGAACAACATTTAAGCGGAAGCAATAATATCAATCAATGGAAGCTAAGTATATAAAAGTCCACCAATGGTATCAACTCACATACATCAAATGAATAGAATAAGTCTCAACTACATGGTTTTTTTTTGATAATGAGTCTCAACTACATGTTTAAGTTTCAAAATAAAAGGGACAATCTGTTTCATTACAAAGAGCCACAAAATCATAAAACTATGAAATCTGATGTATTCTCCTGTGAGCCCACATGACGCTCTCCCAAAGCCTCGGTGACTCAAGCTACGTCACCGGCACCCCACGCATACTCTGCAGCACATGGCGCCTCATAGAACGCCTCACCCTCTGGGGTTAGGGAAGGGGACTCAATACCTACAACACCAAGGTGAAAGAATGTCAGATCCAAAATGGACCTTGCAAGAACAATATATATATATATATATATATGTAACGCAGTATATATGCATCAAATAGAATGAAGACAACAAGCATGATCAGTAGATCAACAAAAGTATAGGAACTAGGCAATCGTGCAAGAATAGAAATGCCATCATGAATCAATATAAATGAGTAACTTACAATCTATTTATCCATCTAACAAAAGGCGCATCCACATAGGTTAGTACCGTAGGAAATTGTGTCTTTGTCCTCCGGTACTCAATAGAGTTGCGGCGGGGATACACAGTATCATAGGCTGGCCAAAATAAAGTTCATGGGAAAAGCCATCCAAAGTTGGTATTTGATGCATCAAAGTAGTACCCAATGGCATATGCCCACCTCAAAATCCAACCTTTAGATGGCAAAGAATTAGTTCCTACCACAAAGGATCAGCTTGCGGCTAAACTCCTCAGCCAAGTGGTGTCTTGCCTGACTCAAGAAATCGCAATGGGGCAGTGCCTGGATAGGCTTCCCTTTTGTGAGCAAGATTTATAATCCAAACAAAGGTCCATCCATCCCATACCATCACCATCATCTATGCCATACTACCAAAGTAGCTAATCGGTCACAAACAAACCATCAAAGTGTATAAATCCATCCAATACATCTATCAAAGTCCCAAAGGTCAATATCAAAGGTATCCCATCCCATTAGGCCATTGAATAGCCCACCTAGCCTCTAACATGGGTAAATCCTTCAACAACACATACAAGGGCACCTCTAAGTAAACATAATGGCGCAGCCCGTAGGCCGCAATGAAGATCTACACCTCCGACGGTGAGATCGAGCCCTAAGACTCAAAACCCTAAGATCACTTGGGGGAAAACACCCCAAAGGTGAACTCACAAGAATAATTCTGAAATCTTATTAAAAATATAGTATACCTTACAATCAAGCATCCCTCTCTATTTATAATAGAGGAATGGTCTAAATAAAGAATCTACCATTATCAGTGTTTCCTAAAATCTCTCACTAAAATATCTAAGTAAATCAAATCACTAAAATTTGATAAGAGATTACATCAAATTACTAAAATTACTAAACTATTTAAAGAAAGCAAATCATCCTTGGTGGGGACCATTAGTGGGCCCTATTCTTCTTGGATCTCGATGCATCAAATCTCCCCCTCTTGGAAAAAATTAGACTCCGGCGAGTTGAAATGTTGATAATACAGGAGAGAATCTGACCACAAGTTCAGAAAATGTTCGCCTGGATCGAAAATCAAACGCACAAATGTTTGCCTTTTCTTCTAATCTGCATGGCATGGCTTGGGAGTTTGACGCAATGTTTTCTTCCATCTAAAAGTGGATCGGAAGCGTTGCTTCTTCTGTTGTCTGCATTTAGCACAAACGTGCGCTTTTTCCATGAGAGATTGCAACTGTAAAATCTGCCATATCTGAGTGCAATCTTCAAGCTTCCATTGTTGATCCTTGAATATGAAGTCAATGTGAGGAACTTTAATAACTTGATCTTCTTGGGAAACCACTGGGACAAGTGATTTGATTTCCGATGATGCAATTGGATTTTTTGGAAATGGCATGACAATGAGATCTATCGAATGTTCAATCTTTTTTCTAACCTGGTTAGAGTCTTCAATATTTGCTTGACCTTGTACTTCCTCAACCCTTTGAGGCTCTTGAGTGGCACTACCTTCATCAATGTTGTTTGTACCCACAAAATCATCTTTGCCATGAACTTGCTCTTCAATGTCATCTTTGTTGTTCGAAGTCAGCTCTTTTGGTGCAATCATGACCACTTTTTCAAGTTTTTGCTCCGTTTATGGCGCTTCTGTTGAAGGAGCAGATGACAACAGAGATGTTGATGTCATTGACATGTGTCTACTCCATCTTCCATTCCTGAAAAGGGTATATGTGTTTGCCTTTGTATCATGATGCACTTTCCGATCAAAAAGCCATGGACGACCAGAAGGATATGAGCAATATTCATATGAATCACTTCACACCAACTCTGATCTTCATAGTCGCCAAGCTTGAAAAATACCAAACTTCTGTGAGTCACGGGAATGACATGATCGGTAGACCATGTGACTTGGTAGGGCTTAAGAAGTTCCTCAATAGGCAAATTAAGCTTGTCAATGACCTCTTGTGCGACAAAATTAATCGCACTACCATTGTCAATAACCACATTAACAGCTTTGTCAACGACTATCACCCACGTGTGAAATTTCTTAGCATTTGGTGGGGACCATTAATGGGCTCTATTCTTCTTGGATCTCACTGCATCAAAACCCTTGGTCATGGTCCTCATCATCATCATTATCCATCAATAGAAATGATGGTGCTCCGTCATTGGCATGTGTGCAAAAATATTTTCCACACACACTAACCAATACATAAATTTATCTGGTTTCAATTTGCCATCATATTCGAGAATCACGAGTTTAATTCCTAAATCTACAATGGTTCCAGGTAATTCTACAACGGTTATAGTCAATTCCTCCATAAATGTGGATGAGGACTTCACTTTTGTTCTCCCTTCTTCTTTTCAACCATTTTATTTTTATTTTTTATGCAATTTAAAATTCTGACCTGGTGGGTAGATCTGCTTTCTACGAACATGCAGGCGAAAATGGATTTGAAATTTGACTCTGTATGAGCCCTATACCGCGAAAACAATATAGATCATCCGTTCTTCGTGAAAAAAGTTTTTTTTGGCCTGGTCAATCCCCCTGTTTGACCAATGCTGCTGATGGCACAGGATGTAGCTGGTTGCTGGATATTGGGATTAGTTCTCCTACTAATGGATCGCTTAATTAGGATCGAATTAGGCCCAATAGGAAGAAATTGGGTTCAGCAGTATTACTAGGGTGAGACGTGTGAGGGCTTTCTTCTTTTCGTTCTGCCTTGGATTGGTGCAAAAGGAAAAATGAAAGAAGTTCTTTGCTACTGTTCACTGAGTCTTCTAAGATTAAGGAGCTACTACAACGGGGAGGTGATGAGGGTGATGACGCCAGCGACAATGATGGTTGAATAAGTCGACAACGATGACAGTGAATGATCATCGGGCGATGATGACCACGATTACGATGAAGATTATGATGACAATAACGATGGGGATGACAACCAACCAGTTATCCTTTCTTGATTCTCTTTCTCTGATCCACATTTTTTTTTTTTACTTTCTGGCTTGAGATGGGACACGATGGGGTTGGTTGGGATTAGGGCGATTGCTCGGGTGTTTGGGGGTTTGAAGGGTTTACGGAATCAAAGGGTTTCGTCCGATTGGGTTTGGATGGGGGTTGCGGAAATAGGGTTTGAAGGTTTCAGGTCGGCGATGGTGGGATTACGAGGATTGAGGTTCGGTTGTGGGGTTTAAAGGGATTTTTGGGGCTCTGGTTGAGCTGATGCTATTTTGCGATTTGGGTTGTGCAGTTGGGGTTCGGGATGTTGCAGTGGGCTGAGGGTTGGCTTCATTCGATGAGCATAGATGGAGGGTGGGTTCCTGTGATTGGGTAGGGGAATGGAATGGGATAAAATCTGAACGATCCCTTAATGGATCTTTGGCTTTGATACCAATTGATGCAGGTCCTAGAGTTGGGGCTTGATTGGACGTGCCGAAGCACAATAATGGCGCCGAAGCACGATGATGGGTTTCCGCAGAAACAATCTCACTATGAAGAAACTCTCCAATGATAAAATCCCAAAAAGGGGAACATTCCATTAACTCAACTCTGAGATTATGATCTCTACAATGCCATATAAATAGTAAAAGTAACTAAGGGACTAAGACTCTTGATCCTAATCAAACTAGGAAACAATAAGAATCTTATAAATAGTAGAAAGCTATTCCTAATTACAACTCTTCAATTAAAATTATAAACCAATAACGATTAATAAGAAAACCTCTAGACTCCCTTGGGTCCCATATGTGGCCCACGAGTCTATCTCCAACGATATATTGGTGCTGTTGCATCACCTTATCTTGAATGTAGATCTGTAGGTGCGCCAGTCTGTAGCTCAAGGTAGGTTGCAGGCACTGTGGCATTCGGGTTGGGTAACTAACAGAATTAAATGCACTATCTCCATTGTACGAAGAGAAGAATAAGATTGGGGAATTGAAACAATGAGGTGTAGGTAATTGTTTGGGATTTATTTTGCTGTTTTTTGGGGCCTTATTTGTTTGATGAGAACTGCTACTTGTATATTAATCCTGCTTTCACAATACTACTGATGTATGAGAGAGAGAGAGAGAGAGAGAGAGAGAGAGAGAGAGAGAGAGAGCAATGATCAAGTGAGCCCGCCACACACTTCTGTTGCATACTTCACTGTGGTGCCCACCAGGGGATGCGACTGGGGGGATTGTTAGGGGTGGCAAATGGGTTGGGTCGGGTCAAAACGGGTTTGGTCAACATGTGGGGTCCATGCTATAATCCCCAACCCTTGACCGACCCGTTTTCAAAATGGGTCAGCTTTCCCTAACCGGCACCCGAGGCAGGTCAAACTGACCTGACCCGCCTTACCCATATTGACTTGGGAAACTTTCCACCCAAGAAGCTGTCCTTTCACGTCCATCGAGGGGAAAAGCACGTGTATGTACTGTGTTCCACAATAGAGAGAGAGAGAGAGAGAGAGAGAGAGAGAGAGAGAGAGAGGTTGGGATCGCGAAGAGGAGTTGCAGAGGGTTTGATCTGGAAGCTTCGATTCTAGGCTGTCGTCATGTGTCTCTGCAAGAGGAGGGTGAAATAAGTGGGAGCAGAGAGAAGTGCGTTATGCTTGGGTTTTTTTTCCTCTCTCATGTCTGCTAGTGTAACCGTCATTGGAGGAATCCAGATTGCCTGAGGCTTTAACCAGTTATAAGGGGTGGGAACTTCTATGTAATTATAGTTCTCTTACAGAAGAAACCTCATTTCTTTCATCTCCTTTTTATAGATTACAATTTTGTTTCTATCAATCAGGCATCGATTGTATCAAATGTGAGAAAACTTGCCACCTGTTAGAAATAGTGATAAGCTGTTAGCTTCTTGTTGTGTGTATATATGAAGTTTGGCGGAAAGAGATGACCAAGTCCTAACTCCTAACCAAGGAATTTGTTTCACTTTAGATTAAAATGAAGGACTTGGGCCTGCTACCTTTGGAAAAAAACTCAGCTGTATTTTTTGACTGCCAACGAATCCCAAGATGAGCTATGTGGGCTGGTTGAGGTGGATTTTTGCTCTGGGAGTAGGACACGTGTGTAAGAACCTTCAGATGATAAGATTTTTCTCAGTGAAGAGAATCTATATACAGAATACTTATTTAATTAACCAAGTGTATGAGAAGGTTTTTTTGTTTTTTTTTTTTTTACACACCTAGATCCAATACTACTACTACTACTACTACTACGAATAATAATAAACTGAGGGGTGTATGCACAGGTTAGGCGGGTAAACCCTAACCTGACCCTTTTTTTTGCAAGAAAGAAAAACCTGACCTGTATTTTATGTGTGTCAGGGTAGGCGGTCAAAAGCGGGTTGGGTTAGCAGGTCGGGTGAAGTTTTGCCACCTCTAGGGATTGGGAGATCTAGGTAGGCCATAGGCCCTACCTATGTATAAAACCTGGAGCCCACTTGATCATCCTAACCCCTTGATCAACTGGCCTCAAGTTTCAGCAATTTTATATTAAGAAAATGCCCAATCGATTGGATGGGTGAAAACGCCAGTGTCTGGTGACTATCAGGGGAGGTCCTAGTCTTGTTATCCACCCAAATGCCTTATCAGGTGGGTCCCATTGGGTCGTGTGCATTGTAAGATCCATGCACGTCGTGTGCACTGGGTTATTCATGGTAGCTGTTGGGGACCACTTGGGACCCTACAAATCATGGGATAGGGCCGGGATCGAAAGATCCAAGTGGGGCCACCCTAGATATCCAATTTGAAGTCAATTTAATGCCCCTAACCCCTTCATCCGTGGCCCTCAAGTTAACTAATTTATATCAGAATAAAAGAACTTATATCCAACAGTCTAGTCCATTCAAACCCACTATTTGATGATAACGGTATATACCAGATGTATAGGAT
Source organism: Persea americana (assembly GCA_029852735.1). Taxonomy (NCBI): domain Eukaryota; kingdom Viridiplantae; phylum Streptophyta; class Magnoliopsida; order Laurales; family Lauraceae; genus Persea; species Persea americana. The sequence continues at coordinate 51,109,761 of CM056810.1, read as the reverse complement.
CATTTGCAATATATATATATATATATATAGAGAGAGAGAGAGAGAGAGAGAGTTCATTTGATGCATTTTAACAGATGCTGATCTTGGGTTTTGCATTTTCTTTTTATTCTGAATCTATTTAATATTTTCTTTATTAATTTGCTCTTGCAGTCCAAGGGTTGAATTTTGTGGCTACAGCATTCCTCATCCATCTGATAACCGGGTTAATATAAGAGTACAGACCACCGGTACTGCTCTCAACCCCCATCCCTTGTCTTTGATAAACACTATATGAATTGCTTGTGTTTTAACATGGTTTAGATCTGTGTTTCTGTCCATGTAGCCTGCTGCTACCTTTTCTTGGATCAGAAGAAATAATTTCCTATAATTTATATTAAGTTAGCATAAGGACCATTGAAATTAACAGGCCTTCCATTTTCTGTGTTTTTTATTTCCTATTAAATAATTCTTTGTTGATAATGACATAGCATCTCTCACAGTTTTTGCATAGATAGGCATATTCTTGAATCTAGATTTTTATTGTCCATCTCTAGTTATATTGATCTAGTATGAACTAGAAAATTAGCAATTATATATATACACGTTTTTTCGTCTATGGAACTTCTGCACATCAGTAGTGTGGGATTTTTTATCCATGCTGCCCACAAAAACGAGTCTCTCTATCCTAGGCAAATGGTTGCCTTTAATCCTGGCGCAGGACCCTAAGGTTAGGGTTTGCATGAAAAGTGTCAAAGCATATAAGAGATCTCTACAGAAACTTTTTCACGAGGACACAACTCAACGGGAAGAAAACCTACAAATATTATTAAAATTCTGAAGTTTGAGATCTAAATCTCAAAATGCATATAAATATAAGCAAAGAGACCTTAGGGGCTAAGATTCTTACTCAAACTAGGAAACTAAACAAATTGGAAACTACCCTAATCTATTATACCAAGGTACAGTAGGAATATGACTGGGACACGCTGTAGATATGGCAGAGACATGGATTTCACACATGAAAGTATCGGACACTATACGATGCGATATGTTGCCCATTGTGAAGTGACGCAATCCTAGGGTTAGGATCGTAGGTGCCGCAACACAATCAGGTTTCAGCAAATACAATCACACGATGAAGATACTCTCCAATGATAAAACCCACGAGGGAAAATTCTATAAACTCAAATATGAGATTATGATCTCTACAATGCCATATATATAATAAAAGACGTTATAAAAAAAATTTTAATAAAAGAAACTTATGGGCTAAGAAACAATCCTAATCAAACTAGGAAACAAGATAAGAATCCTAGTGAAATTTTAATTTCATTTAAATCACACCGAGCTTGCATTGCCATGAATTCTTTAGAATACTCAACAACTAACCAAGAGACAAATCTGGAGAGATGATCTGGAGGAACTTTTTTTTCAAAAGATTCCTCATCTCAACCCATGTTACAAAAGGATCCTTATTCTATCTTATCCTTTTCTTTTGCATTCTGCCAATGAATTGCAACATAATTTTGAAATCGAGTTGCTAGTAGGGTGACTTCGTGACCCTCGGTCATTGGCCTTTATGCGAAAATATTTTCGGCGCACATCAATTTTCCATCATATTCAAGAATCATGAGTTTAATTCCCAAATCTTGATCAACATTATCTGCCATTTGATTTCGTTGATTCCAAATATTTTCCCCATCATCTCGATGATTATTTGCATGGTGATCTTTTTCTAAATTGTCAATTCTAGTCTCCGTCTTTGTAAGACTTGCTTGGATCTGAGTTATCGTTGTGGTCCTGTGGATAATTGATCAACGTGTTCGTTGAGATTAATGGCAGCTCCAACCACTTACATGGTCATGAATGAAATCTATATTCTTCTTAGGAGGCATTTCTTATGCAATTTAAAACACATTGACCTGCTATTTAGATCTCATCACCATGAGTGCGTAGGCAAAAACGGATTTGAAATCTGACTTCAAATGACCCCCTAATCGCAAAGTCAAGTTTCTACCCTTGATTTGGTCCAACCCTGCCTCTAACCTGTCTGGTTTGACTACTCCTTACTGTTGTCGGCCTACTGTAATGGCTGTTGTGGGTTGTTGGGTTGTTTCTGGATGCTGGTCCTTCTGAATGCAGGTCAGGTCGATCCTAACCCTGTGTTGTGCATTAAGGCATGTGTCTAACTCAAACGACATGTTCTAAGTGATTTGAGTAAACAGGGTCTTGACTTCTGTCTCTTGTTTCGCTCCTGGAAGACAACTAAGTCCCAAAGGAAGGACTGCAACCCAACCTTGCTGTGGAAGATGTGAGACGCAGTAGGGAGAGATGGAAAGGTCTTGGTTGACACCAATGCTTGTGACGGAGCTTGATGCTAAGATGACGAGCAGTTGGTGGCCAGCTATAGTGTGATGATGGTTGTGCTAATTGCTCGGGTGCACGGTATGCCTCTATACCCTTTCTCCTCTGTGCTTCTCTTCTGTGAGTAGGGATTGGGGTTTTGATTTTCGTTGGATTTGATTTTGGGATGGGGTTTGGGGATTTCAAGATTGGGGGTTTGCGGGGCTTGGGCTTAAGGGTTTGGGGTTGCTGATGGGTAGGGTATCTTAGGGCTTTGGGATTCGGTTGGAATTTAGGGTTTTAATTGGGGGGTGAATTTGAATCAGAGACGTGTTTATGGTCGAGATATCTGGGATTTTGTCATGTTTGAAAGGAACATGGTTTAAGGCTTGGTTCGGTTGGTTCTGAAGGTGATAACAGATATGGGATTCTAGGTTGCAAGTGGGTTGGAATTTGGTGATGATTTTGCAGGGGATGGGTGGGGATATCAATGATGAAGTATGGAATGGAATCAATGGGAAAGGAATTGAGTAAGATGATTACCTGATCAAATGGATCGGCGATGATCATTTGTGCTCGGATACCAAACAGACACAGAACCCATGTGAAAAGTGCCAAACCACGATAAGAGGTCTCTACAAAGACTTTCACATGAGGATGCACCTCAACGAGAAGAAAGCCCGCAAATATTTTTAAAATTCTATAGTCTGTGATTGAAATCTCTAAAATGCATATAAATAAGCAAAAAAACCCATGGCTAAGATTCCTACTCAAACTAGGAAACTAAACAAATTGGAAACTACTCTAATTACAACCCATAAACTTGGAAATAATGACAACTAACTTACGAAATAAAAATAAGAAAAAAAAGTCCTAAACTTTATTGGGTCCCACATGTGGACCACGATCCTCCTTGCAACGGCCCATTGGCACTGCATCAAATCCCCTATATTAAATTCATTTTCACTCATTTTAAGTAATGGAACCCGTATTAAATTCACATTGGAAATATAAAACAAGGCAAACCTAAGGGTTCTCATGGGCTAGGCCAGGCCAGGCTGAAGAATGTCCAGCCTAGACCGACCTTCTAATCATACATCCAGGCCTGGCACTAGCCCCAAGTGCCACCTTGAGCGCGACCCACCTAAAAAGTGTTAAGCCCGAGCTGAAGCCTAAGCCGGCCCATGTAGTTTATTGGGGCCTAGCCTGATTAAAGCCCGATTACGTGCACTTCCTTGCCAGTTTCAGAGACCTTTCTACACCTTCAGCACCAGTAGTCATTGGTAGCAGCATCAAATGCTCTGTAGGGATTGGGAATTTGTTGTTGTATAAAGCCCTAGATATGAGAGTGAGTCTTTCTGCTTGTTTATAGTAAAGGCTTTCATAGTTTTTGGGTGGCCATGTTCATGATTTACTGCATAGGAAGCTTGACAGAAAATCTTACTTATTGACTTCAGGACTCCAAAAACATGAATGGTTGGCTTGAGCAAATATCATGGAAATTGGATGGTAATTGTGAGAACTGCAATCATATTACAGTGTAATGAGCATTTTAGGAGAGGAAATGAGCATTTGAGGAGATAAGAAGATCCCTTTAGAATTAGCACAACAGGGTCTTGTGCCCATCCTCTCCGTCAGATCTGAAGAGGTCTTGTACTGCCATTGGTTTTCTTCAAATGGTACTAAGAAAATTAATGCTGGAGACCTTTAGAAGAGAGAGGAAGATTCATCTGAGTAGATGATGAAAGAGTCATCTTATCAAGCATTGCCTAGTTATTCCTATTCTTCGAGACGGGACGGGCTTTGGGCTCTCTACCATAGTTACCTAATTCACAAGTCGACCAATTCGCATTCGAGTTTGCAGTTCGTAATTGACACTTATTTCAATTCGAAAATTCGATGGGGTAGGCTTATATATTTCGTTTTTCGATTCGATTGATTCATAGTTCGGATTCACTGAGTTCGATATTATGATTCGAATATTTAATTCATGAGTTTGAGACATAATATTGATGGGGTAAGCTTATATAGTTCGTTTTCCGATTCAATTGATTCATAGTTAGGATTCGCTGAGGTCGATATTATGATTGGAATATTTAATTCATGAAGTCTGAGACAACTTGCATATCAATAGGTTTAATTAACATCCTTTTCAGTGGCATAGTTCTCTAAAAGCTGGTTGGGGCATACTTCAATGCATAACCATCAAGGGAGGTGCAAAGTAAAATACATCTTGACTTTGATTAATAGTGTGTTTAATATCAATATAATCGAATAGTTATAAAAAGAATCAATATAATAAAATAATTTAGCTTATAATTTTATATCTTTAAAGTTTATGATAGATATAATCCAACATGACCAACAACTTTAAGAGCACTATCAACTTATGACTATTGACAAGTCAAATAGGGTAGGTGCGTGAAGGGTAGGATTGATCAGTGGTGGGCCTTCTATTAAAAATGAAAAGGTCAAACGTAAGATAATTTATAGAGTTTGCATTTTTTTTCAAGGCAATTACAGAGGGCAGTTTCCTTTTTCGATGCACTCTGAGGTCTGACATTCATCATTCCCAAAAAGAGTGGTTGCTCAAGTAAACGTAAGACTAATCCTCTTGTGTTTGATACTTTACATAGCAGATCTCCATACCACAAACCAATAAGTCCGTTTAGAGGGCCTATCTTTAAGATCAAAGCCGTTAAAAGTTAAAATCACCATTCTATTGGTTCTCAGAAAAGTTCTTACTCTAATAGAATAGCATCTACCCATCAAATTTGTCACATTTGAAAAAAAAGAAGCAATCTGACGGTGGGCATATTTTAGAATGGAGTGAAATTTTCCCCATGCTAATTATATATTTAGATGTAAATTTTGAACAGCGTACGTTTTTAACATTATGCTCAAATCATGCATTTAATAAGAGCTTAGAACAGTTTTTTTTTTTTATTCTCTCACCCGAGCATCCAAGACTTTTTCTTTTTTTTCATTTTGCCATCATCCATCTTGTCAATGTACACACAACAGAGAGGAGAGAGTAGCATCGTCTCTTTTTTCCTTTCCTCTGGTTCTTCGCTTCCCAGCTCAACAGCGAGCCTTATTTGTCCTCCTTCCACAGCGAACTGCTTCGAACTGTGCATTATTTTACCACCGAACTTTAGGGAACTGAACTCCGAGTTATTCGAATCATACTATCCGGAGTTCGATGCCCAAATCAAAGAGCTAGGTAACTATGCTCTCTGCCTCTTAATCCAGGCCCATCCCATGTATTAAATGGGCCCAAATCTTACATCCAAGCCCTGCCTGCATGCGAGAAGCTATGGCCCAAGGCCAGCCCAAGTCGGGCTGGGCCCGGGCCGACCATGAGCACACCTAGCCTGACCTGACCGATTAAGGTAGTGGATAGCAGGAAGAGTGAAAAACTACAATTATCCTCTATCAAATCTTGTCATTTTCAATAAGACTTAACCTTGATGCCTTGAACTTTTAAGTAACTCTGTTTAGAATCTTTTGTTCCCTTGGATGTGATGGAATGATTAGTGGTTTCCTTAGAGAAGAAACTTAAATTTTGTTGACATTTGACAATATGGTAGTAACGCCATGGTGCTTTAGTATCTCTTGTAGTGCAACAGAACACGCTCTTCATCACAACTATAGCCATTTGAGTACTCAGTAATTTCCATCCCTTGACAGCTAAAACCTCGACTTCCTTAAAACCACCTCTCAAGTATTATTTTTTGTGACGCCTCTAATGGACCGGTGTTGCTTCTTGAGCATCTATCCATTTTAAGCTTATGAACATTTCCGGTGGTTGGGGTATCCACCTTTCGGATGAAGGTGCACCATGCTTGGCCCATCAATTGAAAGCTGACTATTCTCTATGATTGTTTGAGCTCAAGTCTCAATTCGATCTAATGAAAATACGTCAACATTTCAAAATGACCTCTCTTTACCATTAAAGAAAAAAGAAAAATGAGAGATCCCTTGGTATTCTTTGTCTTTTCCTTGCTTAAAAACTGCCAAATATTTTAGTAACACCAGAGGGGCTATCTTTTGCAATTAGGGTAGTGCAAAATATCCTTTGGTACCACTGTGATAGTAACTGGTACAAAAATCCCCAATTGGGTAGTGTGATCATAAACATCATCACCACAATTGAACCACATTCCGAATTTCTAGTGTAATAGTAACTGGTATTATTGTGTCCCAGTTCCCACCTGGGTTAGTATGAACTCAAGGTGGTGGGGAAAAGAGAGATTCCTTAACTTGATCTTTACTTGTATTCTTACATGTGCAATCGTGTTGAGCAGGAGATCCAGCAAAAGAAGTATTTAAGGATGCACTCCAGGACTTAATGGTAATGTGCCAGCATGTAAGAGGCACTTTTGACAAGGCTGTTGTTCATTTCAGAGAAAGCAAGCATGACAAGGAAATGAAGATGGACTCCTGAAAGCACAATTGGATAATACTATTTCATGATGATGCTGAGATACGAAACGATTATAGGATAGGTGAACATGCCTACGGCAGAGATTTGAATTTTATAAAAAAAATATGATTTTGATGTGTTGCTTAATTTAAGTATCCTGACGTTGCAGTTGTGAGTATGGCTTCTGTGTGTTTGAACTAGTATCAGCGGTGCAGATTTAAATAGGGGGGGTAAGGGGTTTTCATATCCTCCGATGAATCTATCATCTTAAAAATCAACGATCAGAGACTGCTTGCAGAGTGGGAACATAGGTTCCAAACCTGTTGTTGTCCACTGTGCTCTCTTCAGAACCTATTCCCTCTGCCCATTAGGGGCAGGATTCAAGAAGATACCAGTGTCCACAAGGGGCTTTTCCAAATACTGACATTATTTTCACTTGTTTCATCCAATCCATGTTTCAGCTGGCTCATCATCAGGCCTGTCGAATAGCAAGCATCCACAAAATGATGAAAGCTCATGGAAGTGTATCTGTATGTATGTGGCAAATGAACGTAACCGTAAAGAAAATAATGTTTAAGAGCTTCTGTTGGCACCGGATTTTTTGCTTTCCCCACCACACTAAAAGACAAAAATGAAAGTTTTTTACTTGACTCCCCCTCCTCCCCCTCCCTCTCCCTCTCCCTCTCCCTCCACCCTCTTCCCTCATCCTCTCCCCACACCCCACCCCACCCCACCCTCCCAGTCTCCAGGGGAGGGATCCCCGTCCACCCGTGCCGTCCTCTATTTTCTCTCCCTCTCCCTTCTATTTTCTCCCCCTCCCCCTCCCTTTTCTTCTCTCTCCTCCCCCTCCCCAGTGGCAGGGCTGCCACCATGGGCGGAACCCTGCTGCTCGTCTGCGCGGGCAGGGATCCCTCATTGTCGGAGACTGGGAGTGCGGGTGGGGTGAGGGAGAGGATGAAGATGAGGATGGAGGGAGGGGTTGTTTAGAAAAAAAAATATTATTATTATTTTACGGTGGGAAAAGACATTTTCGCGGTGCGAATAGAAGCTCTCATAATCTTTACATGAAAAATGAAAGAATTTGAAGTGAATCAAGTAAAATATCCAGTGGCCATATGCTCTCTGATTTGCTTGAGAGCTCACTTGCCTACTCACAGTAAAGAGGATTTTGCGGGATTACTGAAGAGTTGAGGAGTGTGGCCCGAGGGTGGTGATCAGAATGGATATTATTACTTTCCTGGGATTTAATGTATTAGAATGATGTGAGGGTGTAAATAAGCAAAGCTTGACCTGAATCATGCACTGCGACTGTGAAAGTGCATCCAAATGTTTAACTAGCTAACCAAACATACAGTAGTAGTCATTAGTACGATGTCTATATGGACCTGAAGGGCCGTGGGCCTATTTGTATACAAACCACGGTAAAGGCATAGGAAAAATTGCATCCAACGGCCCATTATTCTACTTGACTATGTTTGCATGGTCCAGAAGAGAGGAAAAGTAAAATCCCACCAGCCTAAGCTTTTCCTTTTCATTTCACAACCGGAGAGGATATCAGGCCCGTTATTATGGTGGGGTACATGACCGGCTGCTCATCCGCTTCTCACCTTTCCCTCCCTTCTTCCCTAACCTCACTATTTTTCGCTTTTTTTTTGCGAGCTTCTGTATAATATTCTGCAATTTTACTTTTTCATTTTGTTCTTCTAATATTTTGATTGGATATCTGTTTTCATGTATTACCCTTTTTTTTTTATCAGTAACAGTAAAATATATTAAAGACTTAAGAAAAGTATAATAAAGAAGATGGAAAGAAAAAAACTTGTGCAGATATTAGAGCTAAATACCAATACAAAACAATAAATTACAAAGGAGCAAGCAAAGCTACATCTCTTTCTACCTCCAACTTAGCCAAAGCATCGGCCATGCCATTCCCTAACTGAAGCACACGATGAAACTCAATAGTCAAAGATGATGACCAAGTCTTGATTTCATTGAAAAGAAATTGGAATTTCCATGGACCCTTCTCTAAACAAGACATCAAAAAATTCACATTTAAGGAATCACTTTCCACCATTATGCTATGAAAATTTGTTGAGACACAGATTCTTAGAACTTCCAATATAGCTAACACTTCCGCTTCATTAGAATCTTTCATGCCTATATACTTTGAGAACATAAATAATACATCTTCCTTGTAGTTCCTTAAGATGCCACCTATACCTACAGGTCCTGCTTTTCCTCTTGCCACACCATCTACATTAAATTTAAGAACATTAAGACAAGGGAGAGACCAAGTGACTAAATGTCTCTTCTTAACACATATGCTTCCCAAACAAACTTTCCAATTACTTAAGATAATATCCAAGGTCAAGTGCGCTAACTCTTTTTTTATATACATTTATTGTTACTGTTTCTGCTATAGCAAGACACTTTGCTGAATTTTAAGGTGATTATCTTTCACAATGCTTGAATATATATAGCAAGGAGCAGGTGGAGAATCCAATGTTATGTAGGGCCAAGAATGAGGTGCGTGAGTTCTTTTTGCTTATGAGAAGAGGCTTCTTTTGGTTTTCTTGAGTTGATTCACTTGTAGGGTTATCTATTTATTTATGTTTTTGTGGTTTCTCTATTTTGGTTGATGGAGATCAAAACCGATATTCCTTTTGTTGATGACCCTTACAACATTACTGAAAGTTGAGTCCCGGAAATGGCTTTTCGAACTGTTCCTGCAGTTTTCGAAGGAACGATTAACTGCTACCGTCTACATTGACGTGGTTGATCGAGCTGTTAAGGCTCTTTGGCCATCATACGTGGGCCGCATGCGGTGTGAGTTTGAAGTTTCGAACTCAGTGGAAAAAAAAAGTTTGAAAACCATAGAGGTAGTTTCTAAAGGCATGTTCATGGTTTCTGCAAAAGCGTACTCCTATTTTTGCTTTGTGTGTTGCTTAGTTGTTTAGGACAATGTGAAAATCAAATTTTTGTTCTTGAGCAGGTCTTAGGTCTCTGGATTGACATTGATTATGAAAAACAAAGAGAGTAAATTTGACAAAAAGACATGGGGATAAAATTACTGTTAACAGTTAATTGAGAATATGAAAACAAGAGATAACATGATTGACCATGCATATATATAGCTCATTTCCAAGGTCTCTTCGTTAACCAATAATGTCATTAAACATCATGGCCATTCATAAAGCTCTACTGTTATAAAACCTTCTTTTCTCTAGTGCATGACTAGCGACTGCAACTGATTCATTCCCCCCAACCCCAAAAAAAGAAAGTTTGCCTGCAACCTAAAATGCAGGTGCCATGCCTGGGAAAGAAGTAGGTTTTTTTTTTTTTTTTTTTTTATGATAGGAGAATTTCAAAAAAGTCCTAAAGCTTCAGCCTTATTTCGAAAAAGGACACCAGTTTCAAAACTCGTCAAATTAGTCCCTTAGCTTTTTAGGAATGTTTCAATTAAAGATATCTGTCTATTTAAAGTTATTTTTCGGCAACTTTTTTCCTCTTTTTTCTTAAATACCCAAATTACCCTTTAGTAATAAAACTCTCATTCACTTCCTCTATATTCTCCTCATTTCCCTCGCCGGTGTCCTCACGGTGATCAAGAATAGCCAGTATTCCCACAGCGATTGTCTGTATATAGTGGTTGCCGAAATCAAGTCATGGCTTTAAATGAAGGGTAATTTGGGTATTTTCAAAATATTGAGGGAAAAAGTCACCAGAAAATACCTTTAAATGGCTGGATGCCCTTAATTAAAAATTTACTGGAAAGCTTAGGGACTAATTTGAAAAGTTTTAAAACTTGTGTCCTTTTTTGAAATAAGGCAAAAACTTAAGGCCGTATTTGAAAATTTCTCTTTTATTTTTTATTTTAATCTTCTTCCACAACTAGGATTGCAACTAGCATAAAACAGGATCATACCTTCCTCTGCTCTTGAAGATTCCTGCATACTATCCATACCATACACATCGGAATCTCTCACAAGTTGTACTATTTACATACAGCTCACTCAAAACAAATTAAAAAGGACATTGACATCAATCAATGTTAGTATATAAGGAATGCCACTATCATACTACATTACGAGTGGAACTGTTATTGTTCCTAGAATCATATCCTAATTAATAATTTTGGTCTACTTCTGTTTTCCCATAATAGATTAGGAATTTGCTCTTTCTCATAATCCTTCAAGTCTTTGCATCTTAATCCAAGTAAAAGAAGTGAAATGCATACTGAGATTACTCCTAATTTAGCCACGTGCCATCGTTTACTCTATAGTCTTCATCCAAATGACCTTTATCTTTGTAGAACAAACTACCATATCAAACTTCCACATTCCTCTACAAGCATGTCTATCCTTCAAAATAATCAGTTTAGCAACTTTCATTTTCCTCAAATACCAAATTCTCAATTCACTCATTTGTAGAGTAAAGTAATGTGGGTCTTGGGCTTTTGGATGTCCGGTGGGTTTGTCATAACTCATAATGGCATTTGTATTATTTCCATGTAGGACCCCATGGTATGGAAACATCAAGACAGGTGGAAATCCTATTGTTAGAGTTCTACAAGTGATGGTGGAGAAATGGAGAGTCAAGATGTCACGACCCGGGCCCGAGATCTAATTATTTCGGACGACTCTGAGTCACGAGCACATACTTACTCCCGTAAATTCTGAATTAACCGAAGTTAAAATGAAATTCACAAGGGATAAACAAACATTCATACTTGTCAAATGTACACTTTTGCGGAATATATACATTGACTATACCAATTAAAGTTGTATGAGTCCTTTACATAAAAGTAAAGTTCAATACACAAATCTCATTTCACTATCTAAGTCAACCATTGTATATTCAAAATACAATACAGGTGACAACTATTTACATCTGAAAATGAATATACAAAAGTATTTATCAAAATATTCTAATTCCTAAGTATTCCATCTCAGTTCTCGCACTTAGATATCAATAAGAAATGATATCCCGTCAAGTCCATTCAATCAATCATCCTGGAGGAATCTGATTGGCCTCTTTCGTAAGCGGCGAGGCTTCTATGGGACCAGCATGGGCAACTGGGCCTGTAATGTCATCAATAATACTATAAACACGACGGTTCAACAATGTATATCCAAATCTATGATAGTACATGCTAATAATACAACAAACCTGTTTATCAATCCTACAATCAATAATCAGCTCTAGATAATTCAAATCAATAATAATTACCCGTGTATTCAAAGTCAAGTAATAACAATTACTAGACGACAACTACAATAGTACTCATTTAATTTCTTCCAAAAGGAAGCAGTCATTGTATTTGTTAATACAAATACTAGTCATTCATTCATTCATATATATTCAGTCAGCACGTTACATTCAGTAACTTTTCATTAAGTGACTTATCATTTCAATAATTGTGGAATCTACCAGTGTCTGGATCAGAGATCACTAGCATTACCTTTGGCGCTCCGGAATACCCCCAGTCCATCTACTGCAGTAGGATTTGTTCATTAATTAATTAATTAATTTCTTATTTCATTAATTCATATCAGCTCTATTACGAGCTTAATAAAATTACTATGTAGTGTTAGACTCAGGAATCAAGTCAATAAATTCCATTCAAACTATTGAACAGAATAAGACTTGAGGTTAACAATATGAACTCAATTCCATTTCATAGAGTTAGATTACTAAACAAGCATTAGTCTCTATGATTTTCATACTTCCAAACCTAACATTTAGGTGAAACGTTTGTTATCTAATGTACGTTTTATTCTCGATGAACATCACTTTGGTTTTAGTTTGTACATTATGATAGACTTAGCTAACACCTATGCAGGTTAGGCACAACTCTCAGTGAATTCACCATCCGTTTCAGTCAATTCAGGACTTAGATTTATCACGAATCAACACCAGTTACGATTGTTAAGTTCACACAATAAGTCATAAACCTATCCCATGAATAATCCTATCCAAGAGTCAAAGCACAACCCTACAAAGCTCCCCATTCAATTTTTCTCAAAAAATCAATTAATGTGAACTTTTTGTGAAAATTCGGTCAACCGAACTATGGAATTCAGTCAACCGAATCGACACATAAGCTAAAAGGGAATTCTGACAGTAACTCGGTTGACTGACCTGAAATTAAGTCGAACAACTTGACGAATTCGGTTGACCGAATGGTCGACTGAATTGATGTAGAGACTAAGAAGAAGGAGAAAAATCTCCTGACAGCAGTTTAGTCAACCGAACTTGAATTCGGTCGACCGAACTGAACCCAGTTCATCCTGAAAATTACGATTCGGATTTTCCGACTTTTGAACTCTAAGAGTTCATACATTAACTTTAGAATTCTAAATCATAGCAAATGGATAGACTTGCCTCTTTTGAAGATTAATTGACAAGAAGCCCTTTGTCTAGCTTGATTCTTAAGATCAAAATCCTTCCAATCCAAGCCCTAATTCCAATAAACCATTCACAAACAACTTCTATAAGCTACTTGTGCTAAAACTACTCCAAACCATCCCTAAACACCCATTAGAACTTGAAAACTCTAAAAAGAGTTCAAGATGCTCATTGTAGTCTCTTGAAGAGAAAATTTGAGCTTTCTCAAAAGCTCCAACTTCAAGCAAATGGAAAGAGAAGATGAAGAAGATGAAGCCTTTTCAAAACCACATGCAAAGCTCCAAATCTTGACGCTTGATGGAGAGAATGGAAGAAGAACAAGAAAAGGGAGCCTAGGGTTTGCCTTGTGCTGGAAATGAGTTGAATGAACTCACTTGAGCTCATCTCCTCCTCATATAAGCCCCATTTGCACCTAAGCTCACCATTACTTCTCTATTTCCGTTTTGAGTCAAATGAAAGATCATTTTATCCAATTCAAGTCAAATGCAATCGCGCCTATTACAAAAGTTAATGAACTCTTTGAGATACACGTGTTGGTATCAAGAATGACCATATTCGATAAAATACGCAAAAATTCGTATTTACGAAAAAATCATTGTTTTCCCTTGTTTGAGTCTAAACTCGACCCAATTAGTTCAATCTCATTCATTATCCCTCCATTAAGCCCAAATCAATCATTTGAGACTAATTTCATTGAACTTGGTCATTAACCATCATTAGCTTAATTAAACATGATTAATTAGCATTAATTTTAATCAATTATAGTTAATCTTGATTAACTCGAGACGAGGTGTAACATTCCCCTAAACTTTTAGAACCTTTCGATCATCCGAATGCAAAAAAATCAATTAAACAATTCAAAATCAAAGTTACCTGAACGAGCAACTCTAGATACTTTTGAGCCATTTGCTCTGTAAGTTCCCACGTAGCTTCATTTGGTTCATGATAAGCCCAAAGGACCATGACCCATTTGATTATCCTGGTATGCAGAACCGCCTCCTTGGTATCAATTATTCTGATTGGCTTCTCAACATATGTGGTATTTGGTAACACTTGGATCTCTTCATAACGAATGATATGTGAAGGATCTGCCATATACTTCTGAAGCATTAAAACATGAAATACATTGTGGATACCGAAGAGTTTTGGTGGAAGGTCTAGGCAATAAGCCACATCTCCAATTTTGCTTTTGCCCTTGAAAGGTCTAAAGAATCATGGGGAAAGCTTGCCTTTCTACGCGAATTGGACGATGCCTTTCATTAGAGAAGTCTTCAAAACGACTAAATCATTAATGGCGAATTCCAGATCACGCCCACGATTATCAGCATAGCTTTTCTGCCTTGATCTAGCAATTTTTAGCCTATCTTGCAGTCTTTGAACCTTCTCTGTTGTTTCAGCAATTAGAGTAGGACCGTGGAAACTTTGAGTTTCAACTTCTTCCCATCTAACTGGAGTCCTACACCTTTGACCATATAGTGCTTTAAATGGTGCCATTTCAATGCTGGAGTGATAGCTGTTGTTGTACGCAAATTCACACAACGCTAGGTTTTCATCCCAATCACTCCTGAAATCCATAACACTGGCACAAAGTAAATCTTCAAAGGTTTGAATAGTCCGTTTTGATTATCCATTTGTCTGTGGATGATATGTACTAGTAAATCGAAGTCTAGTACCCATAGAATTATGAGATGACTGCCAAAATGTGGAAACGAATTGACTATCCCGACCGAAAAAAATCGAGACCGGTGTTCCATGCAATCAAGTCGTTTCCTTGGCAAACAATCTAGACATATCACTGAATCCCGTATCTTTTCGAAATAGAAAGAAATGTGCGGACTTCGTAAGACGATCAACAATCACCCATTCAGTGTCATGCTACTTTTTCGTTTTCGGCAAACCAGACGCAAAGTCCATCGTAAGATGTTCTTATTTCCATCTTGGTATATTCAGTGGATGAAGCAATCCAGGCGGTTTCCAGTGCCCAAACTTCACACGTTGACAAGTCAAGCAGGAAGATACATAACCTGCTATCTCCTGCTTCTTGTTATTCCACCAAAACATGTCCTTGAGATTTTTATACATTTTTGTACTTCTTGGATGCATAGAATATCTAGTGTGATGAGCTTCAAACATCACTGCTTGTTTCAAATCTTCTTGTGTTGGTATACACAATCTATCTCTAAAGTAGAGAAATCCCTCTACCAATACGAAGTCTGGTCTCGTTGCAATGTTGTCCTTGATTCTCTCCAATTTAGGATCTTCGAACTGTCTATCCTTAATCTGCTAGATAAGAATAGATTTGAATACGAACATTGCTACCACCATCACTCTATCGTCTACCATTTTGATGGACACATCCAAATCCTTGAATTCTTCAATTAGGCTCCATTCACCCACCAATGATGCCAAGTTAGCAAATTTCCGACTCAAGGCATCAGCTACGACATTACCTTTTCGAGGTATATATGTGAATGGAAAGTCGTAGTCGTTGATGAGCTCTTGTTAGTTTTATGGTCTCAATCCTTTAAGATTGATGTAATAAATTGATTATTTTCTTTATTTATCAAATATTCATGCTTTCCTTTCATGAGATGAATAGTGTTTTATTACTTGTTTGCACATAACTAATACGAATGACATGATAGTTTATGAGATGAACCGAAGTCCATAAGTATACTAGATGCAATACATGTATATAAATGAGATCCACATACGGGAGACATGTATAACAAATCTTATACTTAAATATCTTCACAACCAGTGATGAGACTGGACATCTCATCTGACAAGGTTGCAGTACTTGGATTACTATGAGATAGTGTGATTTGTTTCGATCATCAGAATGTAAGATTCTAGATCATAGTGCTGGTATATTGGATGTATTAAAGGACCATGAGAAGCACCTTATGAACATTGTCTTTACGTTAAGGTCTGCTCTCATAATTCCCTAGCAGTAGGCTCTCAATCCTGAGACATTGATGAACTCAAGCTTTTATCTATTCATTTGCTTTGAGTCACCAATGACTGAGGCCAACCGTATGTCAACACCTCGGTGATTTGGGTACGTGGTAGTAGGACTATGGGAATATTGAATGGTCAAGATGGAATCTATCTTTCTTATCTCCTTATGCCAATTAATGGATTTATCATTGGTAAGTGTACACCTATCTCAATTAAGAGTTAATTGGATGGTACTAATGATCATTGTGATTAATTGGGTCTCAAGGATAATAAGATATGGATCTAAATTGGTGGGACAGTATCCAATTGATCCATGGATATCGATGGAGTGGCCTACTTGTGGTGATAGGAAAGTTTAGGGTCTATATGTAATTTATTCCTAAGACTGGAGTTTAATTGTATTTTTATAGTGGAGTTATTTGCAATTTACTGTGGGCCCAGATTGCACATGAGATGTGGGATCGCAATGTCCCAATTTGAGCCAACTTTCTATGAATCCCTAGTGGTCTCCACGCTAGCCCAAGATTGGAGCATTATTAATTCTATTTGAACTCAAAAGGAAAGTTACTATTTCTATTTGAAGTGAGACTTCTAATAGTGGTAGTAGTAGGAATAGTGAGTTACTAATTATTATGGAAGTTGGACTTCTAATAGTAAACAGAGAGGAGATGCTTTGGGCTATAAATAAGAGATGAAAGAGGGCTGGATGTCCATGCATGATTCCTCCTTGGAATCCACGCCCAAGCCTCCCCATTGTGCAAGAGTTGCACATCTCTCTCTCTCCTCCTTCTAGTTTCTCTTCCTGTTTCCATTGAGTTTCTAGTTGGTTTTTCTCTTAGAGATCCCATCATCGTCCTTGAGAAAAGAGATCTGAGACGGGTCATCGCATGGAAGATCAAAAGATCTTGGAGAGTCCTATTTGATACTTGAAAGAGTTTCATCATCAAAGAAAGACGCAACTTCTCTATTAGAGCATAACCGAGCTCCAAAGGTATAATCTACTTCCTTGCATGTTGTAGATTTTTATGGATGCTTGTTGGCTGTTGTTCTATCTTCTTGATAGATTTATTTACTGATCATGATGGCTGAGATTGAGGTCATGGATCCTGAATTGGGTTTTATAGCCTTTTGGATAGTTGATCACTAGATCAAGTTGGATCAAAAGTTTTGAAAGCATATCCACGAGGCCCACCTACTTCCAACAGCTCTAACCAACGGCGTTGTCTCAGATTGATATCCTTCTGAGTAAGTAAGTACTGAAGGCTTTGTGATCACAATGGACTTCAAAAATCTCTCCGTACACATAATGCCTCCATTACTTCAAGGGGAATACAACTGTCACGAGCTCCAAATTGTGTGTAGCATAGTTCTTCTCATGTTCTTTCAATTGACGCGATCCGTAGGCAATTACCCTACCATTCTGCATCAATACACATCCCAATCCAATACTTGAGGTATCTAAGTAAATCTCAAACCCTCATCTTCCTTCAGGTAAAGTCAAGATTGGGGATGACATCAATTTTTGTTTTAGATTTTGGAAACTAGACTCACATGCATCATTCCATTGGAATGGAATATCCTTCCGAGTTAGTTTCGTCAACGGGGTTGTTATCTTAGAGAAGTCTTTCACTAACCTCCTATAATAGCCTGCCAACCCTAAGAAGCTCCGAACTTCTGGTACATTCTTTGGACTCTGCCAATTGTAACCGCTTCAATCTTAGTTGAATCAACAGCTAATTCATCTCTGGTGATTATATGAACAAGAAATGCAACCTGTTGCAACCAAAAGTCACACTTCTCTAGTTTTGCATACAATTGATTATCTCTCAGTATCTACAAGGCTGTTCTCAGATGATGTGAATGCTCCCATTCTAACTTTGAATATACCAAGAAGTCATCAATGAAGATCACAATAAACTGGTCTAAGTACAAAGCAAACACTATGTTCATTAAAGCCATAAAAACTGCATGTGCATTTGTTAAACCAAAAGGCATTACTAAGAATTCATAGTGACTGTAACGATTCCTAAATGCAGTCTTCTGCACATCTTGATCTTTAACTCGAATATGATGATATCTAGACCGAAGATCAATCTTGGAAAAGTACGCTGCACCCTGGATTTGATCAAACAACTAATCGATTCTAGGCAGTGGATACTTGTTCTTGATTGTCATTTGATTTATCTACCTATAGTCGATACACATTCTAAGGGTGTCATCTTTCTTCTTCACGAATAATACAGGTGCTCCCCATGGTGGGACACTAGGTTTAATAAAACCTTTGTCTAGCAAATTCTGTATTTGTTTCTTCAGTTTATATAACTCTGATGGTGCCATTTTGTGCTTTGCCTTGGATATCAGTGCAGTACTGGGCACAAGTTCAATAGTAAAGTCTACTTCCCTTGCTGGAGGTAGACCTGTCACTTCATCTGGAAATACGTCTGGGAATTCACAGACTATAGGAATATCCCTCAACTCCTGTACTGGCTTCTTTTCAGAAATGAATGCGATGTAGCCCTCACAACCACTACGCATCATTCGTTTAGCCTTGAGTGCTGAAATTAGCTTGGTATCATATTTCTTTTGGACTCCTTCAAAGAGTACACTAGCACAGGCTTCATCAACTTTGAAAGAGATGATTTTGCGGAAACAGTCTAAATAAGCCCTATACTTCGCAAGCCAATCCATGAAAAAGATTACATCAAAATCATTCATTGCTAATACAACCAGATCAGTTGGCACTGACACTTCCGCAGTTTTAATAGTACACTGGGGATATACAATTCACATACTATTATTTTCCCTAACGGAGTAGCTATAATAAAATCATATGATAATTGCATTATCCGGTTTTACATATCACAAGCAAATGAAGGTGCTACAAATGAATGCGTAGAGCTGGGATCAAATAATGCAATTACAGGTCTATTATCTACAAGTTTTGTACCTTTAACCAGGTTGGCGGCAACGCCAGCTTATTCTATATTGATAGCATAAGCCCTTCCAGTCATCTGTGGCCTATGTGGCTGCCGCTGCTGTCTTGGTTGCTGCCTTCGCTGCCACTGACGCTGTTGACCTTGAGGTTGAGGCTGCTATTGCTGTTGCCTAGGAGGAGTTAGCAAAGCCAATCGCTATGGTGGGCTAGAGATCTAATTACTCCGGACAACCCTGAGTCGCGAGCACATACTTACTCCCGTAAATTCCGAATTAACTGAATTTAAAATGAAATCCATAAGGGATAAACAAACATTCACACTTGTCAAATGTACACTTTTGCGGAATATATACATTGACTATACCAATTAAAACTGTACGAGTCCTTTACATAAAGTAAAGTTCAATATACACATTTCATTTCACTATCTAAGTCAACCATTACATATTCAAAATATAATGCAAGTGACAACTATTTACATCTTAAAATGAATATACAAAAATATTTCTCAAAATATTCTAATTCCTAAGTATTCCATCTCAGTTCTTGCACTCAGATATCAATGGGATATGATATCTCGTCAAATCCATTCAATCAATCATCCTGGAGGAATCTGATTGGCCTCCTCCGTGGCGACGCGGTCTCTGCAGGACAGGCACGGGCAACTGGGCCTGAATGTCATCAATAACACTATAAACAGAACGATTCAACAATGTATATCCAAATCTATTATAGTACATGCTAATAACACAACAAACCTGATTATTGGAAAGCGAAGATGAAGAAGATGAAGCCCTCTTCAAAACCACATGTAAAGCTCCAAATCTTGACACTTGATGGAGAGAATGGAAGAAGAAGAAGAAAAGGGAGCCTAGGGTTTGCCTTGTGTTGGAAATGAGTTGAATGAATTCACTTGAGCTCATCTCCTCCTTATATAAGCCCCATTTGCACCGAAGCCCACCATCACTTCTCTATTTACGTTTTGAGTCAAATGAAAGATCATTTGATCCAATTCAAGTCAAATGTAATCGCGTCTATTGCAAAAGTTTATGTACTCTTTGAGATACACGTATTGGTGTCAAGAGTGACCATATTCGACAAAATACGCAAAAAATCCTTATTTACGAAAAAGTCCTTGTTTTCCCTTGTTTGAATCTAAATGCAATCCAATTAGTTGAGTCTTATTCATTATCATTCCATTAAGCCCAAATCAATCATTTGAGACTAATTCCATTGAACTTGGTCATTAACCATCATTAGCTTAATTAAACATGATTAATTAGCATTCATTTCAATCAATTAGAGTTAATCTTGATTAACTCGGGACGGGGTGTAACACAAGATTCCAATTCAAGACGGTGATCTAGACATGGGAGAAGTAAAGGAATGCAGTGGAGGTAGAAGGATACTCCATACCCAAGAATTAAATTAATTTTCATGCTTAATTCTAGTTTCAATCACTCCTTTCAAACTTGGCAACACTTGCTGGACTCAGTCTGAGTCTCATAACTCTAACCAAAGAACAAGATCGGCCCGGTTACGGGAGAACAGAGTCAAATCAAAGTTTCCTGATTTAAGTTTGCTATGCAGTTTTTGAAGTTTAATCATTAGCAAAAAGGTGTTAAATGAGATTTCTTGTGTTTAGGCCTAAAATCAAGTGCATTTTTTTCTCTCATTCAACACTTCGTGGGCTCACAAAGTAGGCATTTAAGATTTGTTTTGTGGACCTTTCTTATCTTGACAAAGTTAATCATCAATTTTTAGGCATACAAAAAATTCATTCATCAATGTATCATAATTCCTAAGGCAAAATGCTCATTTCCATGGAAAGATGTATTTTTTGACCGCTGGACCTGACCAGCCATAGTAACAGTATCCCTGTTGCCATTATTAATAAGGTTCACCGACAGTTTCAACCTTCAATATACTGGGCACTCAGCGCAACAACACAGCTACTGATCTTCGCTCGGATGATGACCACTAGGCAATACATGGCTTCAATCATTGGCCGCCGAGTTTCTTCTTTCCTGGCTACCCACAATCACCCACGATCTCTGGCCAGTTACTTTTTCTGATGGCCGCGGGACCTGTAAAAGAGGAACGGTTACAATTTCCATTAATTGCAGTTCTTAAAACCACCTCCACTCCTTCATGATTTCCAATGGTTATGGCTCATCAAATGCTATAAAATGAAGACTTAGAAGGGTAGAAAATCTAGGGATATCAATTGTGTCGTGTTAATGAATTCGGGTTACGGGTTAACGAATTCGTGTTAAAATCATTTCAACCCGTATACGACTCATTAACTTAACAAGGAAATGGCCAATTGAACCTCGATTCGGAGCAAGGATGTAAATCTTGGCCATAGCGGTGGCCACCACCATGCTACGGCCGATGTATCGGCCATCACACCCATAGCGGCCTGTAAAACCAACCCCACCCACCCCCCCCCCCCCCCCCCCCCCCCCCCCACACACACACACACACACACACACACACACACACACACACACAAAAAACCCATTTATACTTTTTAGGGTTGTTTACCCCTTCTTTCTTCACCTCTTCCTCTTTCACAGTAGTAAAAGTGCTCCCAAGTGTCCCATCATATTTCTTTAACTTTATGCAACCAAATCTTAAAAAAGGAGGAGTTAACTAAAAGATTCAACTATTGTAAGGAATCTTCATCTAGGTATGTGATGTTTTTTCTCAAGTTTTGAGATTAGCACTCTCTATTCTCTAACTTCTATTAATCACAGGTATCTACTAAGAATTACAACATAATCACATCATTTTCTTGTTTTATTGTAGATCCATGCTTCCTTTTAATCTTGCATGTATATCTTTTGTTTTTTTTAATATATTATTTTTTTTATTTTTGGATTTATGTTATTTAAGAAAAAAACATTAATACTTATGGAAAACTCATGAAACAACTTGAAAATAGCTTTATATTGTTAGATCTAGGTTTCTCATAGATCATTCCAGCATATATTGCTTGTTTTTCAATTTTTTTCCATTTAATATTTTTAGATTTTTTCATTTTTATAAAAAAATATTTTTAATTATTGAATACCAATCAAATGTCTTGAAAAGGGCTCCTAGATTTTAGATCTATGTTTCCCATAGATCATTCCAAAATATATTTCTTTTTTTTTTTTACTTTTATTTATTTTTTATTTTTGGATTTTTGTTATGTTTTGGAAAAAAAATATTTTTAATAATGGAATGCCAATCAAATGTATTGAGAAATGCTCCTAGATGTTTTGAATTTGTTTGGCATAGATCAATCCAACATTTCTTTGCCTTTCCCTTTTTTTTTCCTTTTTTTTTCGGAATTATTTATTTTTTGAAGGAAAAAATGCCTTAACTTATTCATTACCTATTATATTGTTTTTAATAAGGCCCCTAAATGTTATATCTATGTTTGGCATAGATAAATCCAACATATATTTTTCTTTTCCTAATTTTTATTTTATTTTTTTATTTTCAAGTTTTTTAAATTTTTGAAAAAAATTGTACTTTAAGTAATGAAATACAAATTAAATGTCAAGAGAATGATTCCTAAGTGTTAGATATATGTTTCTTCTAACATGTTCTTTTATTTTTTTAATTTTTAACATACTACTTGTTCATATTTATAGGTATTCAGTCTTCTATTTTGTATTTATGTTTGCCAATTGATAACTTAAAATGACTCGTGATATTGATCCCGCATGGAGTTTTAGTGAGGTAGTTGGGAATAACAGGTTGAAAATCAAATGCAAATTTTGTGGAAAAGTGACCAATAAAGGCATTACAAGATTCAAGCACCACTTGAGCCACATTGCTGGCAATGTTGCTGGCTGTACTGAAGTACCAAGGGAAGTCAAGGAACAAATAAAAGCTTTGGTTGGCCAAAACAAAGCTAGAAAAGTAGAGAGAAAAGAAAAGAGGCAGTAAGATGTTGATGCTGCCTATCAGACCCCGACCCAGGTTTAGTATGTTTAATGATTATTTTAGCCGATGATTAGTCTCTAAGTGGGATTAGAGGACAATTAGCTTGTGTTTTAGCTAAATTAGAATTTTTGATAACTTTGGGGAATTTTGAGAGCTGTTGAGCTTGGTTTGACCGGGCCTGGGGTGGCCCGCGTGTCCGTGTGGGAATTTATCTTTTACTTCGAACAATTCCGATTTCGATTTGTTTTGATTCGTTATGTTTGACTGATAATTTTTATGTTTGCTTTGTTTGAGTTTGAACCCCAAAAATCGCGTTTTTCGAGGAAAATGGCAAAACTGACTTTTCACACCAAATAAGTGCATGAATTTCGATATTTGCAAATCATAAGGAAAATATACTTTTTGAAAACTAAATATTTCGATGATCAGTTTCTCTTCTTCGTCGATCTCATCCGGGACCCTCAAATGTTAGTTCCAGCCACTTGAAGCTTTGGGGCTAGTGGGGCCCACAACCCACTTAAACCCTTTCAAATACTCACGTTCACTTCTCTTCTTCTTCATTTTTCCTGCAACAACTAAACCAAGAACCTTCTTCTTCTTCTCCCTCCTCTTGGCCTTTTGCATGTCCCCCTCTTTGGCGCTCAAATGGAAATCTGATGTAACCATCTTCTTTTCCTCATCTCTAGCTTGCCATTGATAGTGTTGGTGAAGGATTCCTGCAGAAATCACTTCTCCTTTCAAGCTTTTCTTCTTGGTTGTTGCATTTCCAGGTAAGACCTTGACTCCTCTTAGATATGAGTTCTTTACACCCTTAGGAACTTCCACTCATGCATGCAAGGTTTTCTCTTGGAGAACTCCTTTGTTTATAAAATTTGTGGAGTTTTGAGTTGTATTTTCATGGGGCTTTTGTGTAGATTGGAGAGTGTGTTGAGGAAGAGAACTCTTGAAGTGATTTAGGACCCAATTTTCAGCCAAGGCAAGTGAATAAAATTGATTTGGAATGCATGCAAATGAAATGGGTATTTTTCTCCAAAGTTGCTATTTGAGTTGATTTGTTCCCTTGGATTATGTAGAGCTATTTTCTCAAGCATTTTTTGATACGGTTTTATGTAATTTTGTACAGGGATTTGTGACTATTATAGCATTGAAAAATCATGGTTATGTATTGTTTTACAATGCTGAAAACTGATTCTCTAAATTCCTACATTCACATTATTTTCAGCTTTTAAATTCTATTTTGTAATGGGTATTGGAATGAGGCTTGGTTTGTTGTGGTTGAATGGAATTGGGTAGAGCTAAGGGAAGCTCAGTTAAGTAGAAATGAGGAAGAAAGGGAATGAAGGAAAAAGGGAGAATGAATGGAGGAAGAGAGCAGAGGATTATGCGTTGAACGAGACAGTTGGTGGGATGTCTGCTCGAGCGAACAGGCCACTGCCTGGAGAAGGATGATACAGAAGCTCGTTTGCTCGAGCGATTTTCTTGCCTGCTTGAGCGAAGGAGCTTCTGGAACTGTTTACTCAAGCGGACTTGGGCTCTATCCCAGGGCATTTTCCTTGCAACCTGTTGGTGTCTGTTCGGGGTGTGTAGGTCCCCTAGGGATTCATGAGAGTCTGGGGATAGAATTTGAACTTGAAACATTTCGTTTATGTAATTTGAAGGGGAAACAGGAGGAAGAATGGATATTGAAATTACCAGGGAATCCTCTTAAGCCTCGATATATACTTGGCTCACTCAAATGCCGGAGATCTTCCGAGACACCAAACTCTTCATTCACAAACCGACATTTTGAGATACTAAGTGTGTAATGAGACAACGCTAGGTAAGCCAATCAACCACTGTAGATTACCTCATTCCAATCTAGTAGAATTATACATTTTCTTATACATGATTTGGAATGGATTTGAGTGGTTCGCCATGTTTGAAAATATCGGCAAGGCTACTCGTTTGATTTTTTCCATATCATCCGTTGGTATTGTGTTAAGGGTAGTTCTTTTATCGATTGAAATGTAATTCAACAATTTGATTGTATCGTCTCGGATTTCAGTTGGCACCACTAGGCTTGGGTCACCTTGTTGGGCCGATCACTCGACTTGGGATCCTCAAATATTTTGCCAGCTGCAACTTGGACACTTTGATTGATTGTTATCCGTTCCATGGTGGACTTTGATTGTTACTACATCTATATTAGGCTATTATTGTATATTCAATAATACCGGCCATTTTATATTGTTACGGTGATTGATTGCTGTTGTTACTCCGGTAATAGGAGAATATAGCTCAATGTGGGTTGCCAATATTTTAATCGTTTCTTAGTTAGATTTGAAATGTTTCAATTTAAACTTCCTCTTTACAGAGAAATTGCTTACTTTGATTTTTCTTTACATATGTTTCATTTCTAAATGCATCTTATGATTTTATATATGACTCGATAAACAATTGTACACCTTATATGCTTTATTCACCTGCCAGATCGTCGTGTCTGATACTCTTTTGTTTAGTGCAGATATCAAACCCGCTACCTTTGAGGCGGAGTACGCGGAGGAGGCGGTAGCACCTGCGATGGAACAAGAGTGGCAGCCCAACGATGTCATTTAGACATTGGGTTGGGACTTGAGTCTTGGATAACATAGTGGGAGTGACACTTTATTTTGGGAACTTTGTTATTAGCCTTTGTTGGCTCTTTTATGATGTATAACTTTAATGTACTTTTGTGATCCGCACAACTTTAACTTAACCTTGGATATTGCTTATGTTTATATTTCTCATTTTGATGCAAGACTTGTATGTCTATCATGTGTTCTATTTGATTTTGTTTTTCTACATGCTTTCGCACATTGTCATTCGTTGTGAAATCTGATTGGTAGGTTGAGATGGATCGTTTGGGAATCCTCACCGCGGGAACCTGTGGGAAAATAACTAGCGCCTGCGGCGAAATTTTCTGGATCGCCGCGCTGCGGCCCCGCATTAAGGACTTGGTTGTTAAGGCCTTGGTCCGGGGGCCTAACACTGTCCGTTACGATGTATTTGGTGGGGATAAAGGTTCTGATGAGGAAGATGCACAGCAAGAGGCTGCACGCCGAGAGTCCATCATGAGTCACCAAGAAGAACATGAACGTCGTGCATTTGTTGGAAGCAAATATTATGATGCAGGGGGCTCATCTAATGTGCTAAGCAGGGGCAAGGCATTGAGGGGGCCATGCGTAGGGCATTTAGCACCCGAGAACGGGATGTTGATGTGGAGATTATTTCTACTAGAAAAGTAGTTCCTCCCTCTGTTGATCCTCTAACACATAGAAAAGAGGGAGCTAAACAACCAAATATATCAAGTGTTATGAAAGGGGAGATGAAGGCTACAAGAGATAGGTTAGCCAAAGCTACAACAAAATGACTAATTCACAAGAACATACTACCTACAGCAATAGATTCCCCCTATTTCCAAACAATTCTTGATGTTGCCCCCGAAGCTGGGCGGGGAATACAGTCGCCCTCTGTTTATGATGTAGGTACTAAATATCTCAAAGAAGAATATAAAAAAATAAAGACATGGGTGGAGACCTTTAGGCCCATGTGGCAAAAGAATGGAGTCATCATTATGTGTGATGGGTGGACTAGCGGTACACAAACACAATTAATAAACTTTTTGGTGTATTCAGTCGTTGGGCGTGTCTTTGTGAAGTTCGTGGATGCATCTGAGCATAGACGGATAGCTAAATATATATACACTCTTATGGATAGGTTTGTAGAGAGTGTGGGAGAGTAGCATATTGCACAGATTGTTATAGATAATGGCGCCAATTTCAAGGCAACTGGTAAGATGTTGGAGAAAAAGAGGCCTCATCTGTTTTGGACTCCATATGCAGCACACTGTATAGATCTCATTATGGAAGAGATTGGAAGAAAGAAGGAAATTGCTGAAGTTACCAAGGCATGTAGAAGTACTACCAGATTTATTTATGATCATTCATGGCTTTTGAGCTTGATGAAAAGATTCACAAATAACGATGCCTTGATACGTCTGGGATCAACTAGGTTTGCTACCCATTACATTGCAACGGAGAGCCTTGTAAGGTTTATAACATAGTTGATTCAGATGTTTGCATCAGAAGAATGACTTCGTTCAAAATAGGGCAATGCAACAAGTGGTCTGGAATTTGAGATCCCTAACTTGATGAGGGACAATAAATCTTGGAAGAAAGTGGCTAATTTATTAAATGTTTATGAGCCTTTAGTTAGAGTGTTGCGGCTTGTAGATGGTGATGACAAGCCAACAATGTGATATATATATATATATATATATGAAGCAATGGATCGGGCTAAGCAAGCTATCATGGAAAATGTTAGATATCATGATGAATATATAAAGATTATTGATACCCGGTGGAACGATCAGCTGCACCATCCATTGCATGCTGCAGGTACTCAATAATAATATCACTATTTAATGCTTTTAAAGCAATTTATCTCACTTTGATTGATGTTTAATCATTTTGCATTTCAACTTTTTTTGAATGTAGGTTATTTCCTTAATCCCGAGTTCTACTACCCCAATGCCCAACAACACAATGAAGCAATAGATACGGAGCTGATGGTAGGATTGAGGCAAGTGTTGAAGAAATTGTTAGGAGATAATGATCAAATCAAAGCCATCCAAAAGGTGAGTTAGTGATTGAGATTTGAGATCATCACATATGTATATGTTGAGATAGGTTTGTTAAACATGTGTGGTTTATTGATTTATTCCTAATTTTCACATTGTAGATATTTACATGCACACAAATGAGAGGAGGCTTTGCTGACCCTCTTGTAATAAGGGCGATTGAAAAGATGCCACTTGGTATGAACAAAAGACCGAATCATCCAACCTAATAGTCTTTTGTTATTTATCTCTCAATTGACTGGAAGAACTTAAGGAATATCTAATTTTCTTTGTTTATTTTGAATTTTAGCTGATTGGTAGATGAATTTTGGAGATGATACTCCAAATCTAAGGAGAGCGGTTGTTTGCATCATTAGTTAAATTACAACTTCATCAAATTGTGAAAGGAATTGGAGTACTTTCTTCTTTATCCACACAAAGTCCAAGAATCGGCTTACCATGCAAAAACTCAACAAGCTTGTATATTGCCATTACAATTTGAAGTTTAGAAACAGAATGAGAGAAAGGAGGGCAATGGATGATCCGAGATATTGTCCTATTAGTTTGGACCACATATTCAGAGAGGAATATCCCTTGTTCGCATGGATTGCCGAGATAAAGAATCCATTGCTGTATTCAGATCCAGGCCTTCGGGAGGAGGTTAGAGATTTTCTTGATGAAGAAATGGATGAGGCAGAGGGAGACCCACTTGGAGAAGAAGGCACAAGTGCACAGCCACACCCACAATCTAAAGAGAAAAGAACCTGCTCATGTTGTGTCATCTTCTGAGAGGACGAGTACCACCGTCACTTTGAGTAGCCATGGTGGAGGAATGGTGGAGATGGAGCAGGAGATAGTGGAACAAGTGCTACTAGTGAATACTACCAACATGATCAGGAAGATGCCATTCATGTAGAGGATGTACAAGACTTTACAGAAAGAATGGAAGGAAACCGTGGTTATCAACGACGTTGAGAGTCTCACCACCTACTTGACTTGCTCCTGAAGGTAGTAATGATGAATAAGGGAATATGGGTGGATATGTTGGAGGACAAGCAGCGGCATCATGGACTAATTCGTGGAACCCTAGTTACAGTGGACAATGACCCTCACAGTATTTTCCATATGGTCAACTGCAACAAGGAGAAGAACAGTCTTAAGTTTTAGGGTCCTACTTATATGGTGACTATAATGAAACGCAATATAATAGATATCCACCTCCACTTCCTTCAAATTCCTATGATCCGATTGCCTTCTGTGGATTTGTGGATCCTAATGCTCATCAATATCAAATTCAATGTGATGTCAATAGAAATGATAACACTGATGGGGATGAGGATGATGATAACCATGCCTTGAATCTTGGTAGACATTCATTTTGGTGGTGACCAAGGTATTCCTATTTCCTTCACCAACTCTCTACTCTTTGTCATTTCTAAATTGGTGTTGATCACTTCATTCACTTGATTGAATATTTGAATCTGAAGTTTGAACCTTGAACCTTGAACCTTGAACCTTGAGGCTTGAAGTATTGATTGTTCAGTGTTCACTAATGACCTAACTATTAAGTCTTATGCCTTTATTTCATGTTTTAAATTATTTTTTAATGAGCTTTTCATTACTTTCTAAGTTAGCATGACTAAGAAACATGAGTACATATGAAAAAACCAATCATTACTATTATTTTCTATTTATACAGCGATACAAGATCTCATATTTTGAGGGCACTGCTACACCCCCTTTTCTTACTTACTTTTGCAAAAGAACTACATTTTCTTTTATTTTACAATTTTCTGGATGTTCTGGAATTTCTTTAGATTTTTTTGGCGAGTTTTTCAAATCACACCGCTACGCCGCTACGTAGCGCCCGCCGCCATCGCTATTTTCATCCTTGATTTGGAGACAACAAAGACATCGTCTCCTGGATTGCAACCTAGATTACGGCCAGGGAGAGCATATTTAATGTCGTGGATTCTAGGATCCCTGGGTCATTCAAAGACGATGCTATTAAGGTGTCAAGGGTTGCAGTGCTTTGCACTGCAAGGCTTCCATCGCTGAGACCTTCTATGAGAACCATGGTACATATGATGGAAGATGTTGAACCTTGCAAGTTCATTGCCGTTACTATCAAGGATGAGAAAATGAGAGACAGTTTGGAGGCGAAGAACGAGAAACTCAAGTTAAGCCCTTGATCTAATTATTGTAAGCAACTTAAGTTGTTGGCTTAGATTCGGCACTGCAAGATAGCCTGTACATAAATAGTCAATAATGTAGTGTGTACCAGGAGTAATGCCACTTTGTTAGTTAATATATAAATGTAATCCAGTGATCTAGGCCACCCAATTATATGGATGACAACTAGTGACATAAGTTGGGTTCCAATCATCAGTTTTATACTTCCATCTTATTTGTGTGAGGACAAATCAATCTTCCAAGTATTTTCCATGATTAGGCTTGCCATTATTGTTCTATATTCATAACTTAATTGAACAAGCTGAACAGAGCTAAGCTTCCTCTAATTATCCTCACCATGCTGAAAGTTGTTAAGGCTTGAAAGCTTAATGTAATGAGTTTGACTGTTCGAGCTCACGAGCGTCGAGGCATTTAATCTATCTTGTGCTCGCTCAAATTCAGCTTGAATGGAAGATTGATGCTCAAAATTTCTTTCTTTATTTATTTTCTCAAAATCAAACACATAAGTGAAACCAACAAAAACAGGCTACCCAAAGTCTTTGGAAAGAGATACAATCAGAGATGACCAACACACATGCTACCGAAATAACCTATACAGGACCTTGCGTTGTTTTTATAGAGAGGGAGATGTCTTTGAGATGTTCATGGGTTTTGGCGATTTGTCAGTGGCCATCAGATGGGCAGAGCAGAGATGAATGAGAGAGAACTGGAGTAGAAAAGTTCAAAGAGAGATGGGGTTTTGGGATTAAAATAGTATTTTTTACCTCAAGGGTAAAACTGGTAATTCTAAAAAGGAGAGAGAGGGGGTGAAACTCCGTTCCATCTCATTAGCCTTGACTGTCAGTCAAGACATGAATGTGTAAAATTTAAAAAGATAGAGGTTTCTTTTAGGTTTCCTAAATGCATAGGCGTCTTTCTTTAAAATCCTCATTTTTAAAAGACCATCAAGGCAATGTGGCTCATGAGAAGTGATGTATCCGATTGAACGGGGCTACTCAAATCTTTTTGTAGCCAATCCTGTTCACATCTTGTAATGTTTTTTTTTTTTGGTTGTGTGCACCTAAAATCTCAAAAAGTGGTACATTCTTCGGAAGGAATGATAAAAGCATCTCCAATAGAGATGCCAAATTCATTTTGGTGGCTGATGTGGCAAATTGACCATTTGCAATTTGACATATCTATTGGAGCCAACACCACCCCATATGCCAAATCTAATATTTTATTTTATTTTTATTTTACTTCTTTTATATATTAAACCCACCTCATCCACAATAGTCCATTTGAAATAAAATAATATAAAATATGATTTGGCATCTCACTTTTTCACATACCAAATTTGGCATCTCAGTCCCATATGCAAATGCCACCTCATTTTTGGCATAGCTATTGGAGTGAAAATCCATGCCAAAAATCCCATGTGGCATGTCCACCTTGGATTTAGCATCTCTACTGGAGATGCTAATGATTCAATTATTAGTTCCACCATGAGGGAGGGTGGCATGAAAATCAAAACCACATTAAATAGGTTGTCCAGTTTGGATCCTCTAAACTCACTTGCCCTGGAATCAGTTTACCTGGAACTTTGTTTACCTATGATCAGTTGCAGCAAAGAACAAAGCAAGTATCAGCCACACCTTATTGAGATTATCCTACTGCATGAACTATTTTTTTATGGTTAAACCAACTTGGGTTTGCAAATATCAAATAGGTCCATAGATATTGCTTTGCCTTCTTCCCACTGAATTGGAACGAGAGTGAAGAGATTGTAAAGTATACTTGTCTTCTTTTTAACAGCTAAGGATTTTGGGATGTATTCGCTAGTCGGATTTAACATTGCACACATGTTTCTAACCAATTGTGATTTGAGTAAATTAACATGCACATAAATGACAATCATAGATAATATTTTATTATTATTTTATAAGATTTATTTTCTTGACAGATTTGTAGTTAAAACTAAACTTTGGTTTTCTTCACGGTCCATGAAGATCCTTGGAGTCTTTGCACAATCAATCAAGTTAAAGCATGATTACCCAAATTCATGAAGTAGTCCCCAAATGACCTCTCTCTTTGTAGAAGAAGTCGTGACTATGAAAACTACAATATTAAATGTTTACATTTCTTCCGACATTATCAATGTGGGCCTCTGAAGTAAGAATGCCAAAGAGTTCAAAAAAAGTTCAAAAAATGAGCGTTTGCTTCATATTATGTGGATTATTAGAAATTCACATTTGATCTTCATCTTTAACTAGTTTATGCATTCAATTTCCATGTATTTTAATGCAAAGAAACATGACCGGTAGTTGAAAATGACATTACATGGATGATTTGTATACTTCATAATGTTTGTTTTATTGAGTTTGTGCCTCTCGTGGATGACAATTTGGATGTTTTTTCTCTCCTTCTTTTGTGGTTATTGGAATTGGCTTTATGTGGATGGTTTCTCAAGTCAACTTAACTAAATAATTTGAGTGATTCTGGTTGAGTTATATTGGTGATCTAGCCAAGGAGGCCCATTTTAAGCACGAGTACAAAAAATATCTATATTCAAGAACTCTTCCCCATCACATGAGGATTGGCCTCATGGTATATAACACAAGCCCAACCTCTTTATTAAAGAATTTGTGGTCATTTATCTTTTTCCCGCAAAACTGTTGTTAAACTTGCAAGGACTAGGAATCTGATATATTAAGGCTTCCTGAACATCAGTTCCATATCAACATTTGTAGATGTTTCTTTTAGATGTGTGATTAAAGAAAGTTAAATCTGGATAGCAAAACCCCAATGGAGAGTACATGGGATGGGTCCAGATAGATAATGGTGCAGCTTCAGGTCCACAACAAGTAATGAGAACGGCCAAACAGACCCATTGTGCTTTATTCTGCCAGGGAAGGAAAGAAATTAAAAGAACCTCATGCAAACGAAACCAGTGTATGAAAGTTGTGAATGGAAAAGGTAAGGGCTCTGAAACATGGTTGATGACATATAATCTAGAATTGATAGATAGAATAAACCACTATAAAAAACATCAGGGAATTAAGATTTGACTGGATGACTAAAAAGATGATAAGATAGGGTACTGTGTTAAGGCCAAAATTAAACAAACCAGAAGGGGGTTTTGTTATGAAAAGTGCACCTTTTTTTGAAAATGCAGCATGGGCTAACTATAATTAAACAAAGTCCTCACACGAGCCTACCCAACGTGAAGCAAGGCTGAATGTAATTAACTGATGGTTTTTAATGCAAAAAGGAAAAATATTATCATAGACGTATGTAGTTTTAAGTCATTTGAATCAAGGGTCACTGCCATTCAATCGGAATGTAAATCTTATGGCCAATACTCATCCATATAAATCTAGATGCGCCCTAATAGAAATTAAAATGGACAATGACATGTTAGCTCAGCTACTCTAAGTACGCAGATTCTAAAATAAATATTTCAAAACTTTAATTAGAGATTGGAGCAAAGTACTCATTGCATAATCGTATCCTAATTCTCTAATGACAGAAAGGTTGGAAAACTAGTGATTCGTATTTGATTCGTCCAAGTCAAAAAAAAGAGACTAAGATAGAGTCAACATAGATACTCTGAAGAGTCATGTTTTTTTTATAATAATTTTAAAATTATTAGAGAATGAATCAAATTTACATGCATTCACGCTAATCAATTCAGATTAATAAACCTATATATGCAAGAAAAAAGCTGTAGTAAGAAAATGAAAGAAAGATTGATGTATTTTAGATAATTGTTAGTCCAAATATTGAATGTAAAAGATCAAATATAAGATTCAAATCACATTCCGGTCATTATTTTGAAATAGTTGACTCTAAACCTTATACATGATTGCTTAAAAATAAGTATTAATGATTTTAAAATCAGATCTACCTATCGAATGCCTAAGAAGACAAAAAAACTTATGAAAATGAGGTGAGAAGGCCTAGTCTCCCTGTATTTGATTCGGGTTTTGTTTAGCTACTATACTTCTTGCCTCTATTGCACTTCAAACGAATTCTAACCGCTTTTATCCTGTTTGGTAACATCTCTTGGCATGTCTATGGCCTTGTGTGGTACCTCTACTATTTTTTGGATACACCTACCAAATAGAGCCATTAAAACAAAGGCTAGAATCAAAAGATGTGTTTGGTAATGAAAGAATCTATGTTAAATAGTCTTTTTTAGATCAATGCTTGGAAGTTTTTTACAAGTTTCTCACTATCCATAAGGTATCAAGCTTTGAAACTTGATGTTATGGCTGTGTTCAGCATTCCAAAGAGATCTAACGGTTTGGATCTTGTGTTTATGGCCCACATCATCCAGAAAAATGCATCCAATGGCTCACATTTTTTTTCACATATCTTGAGATTGGTGATGATCCAACAGATAAAATTTGGTTTTATGCTCATGTTTGATCTTTTGAACATTTTCAACGATTTGGATCTTCAATGCCCCGCCCCCCCCCCCCCCCCCCCCCCCCCCCAAACAACAACATTGGAAAGGTTTTTTTTTCTTCCAAATATGCAAACAAATAAATCCCAGAAAGTTGCTTTTCTTGTTGTCTAATCACCAGCACCAAAGCACAAAAAATAAAGTCCAATGAAAATCGAAAACACTTTTCCATTCCTTTCTCCTAAAAATACGATACGTTACACAAATTTGCCCTTCCCTTTAGGGCACATTTGTTTTGCTAGTTTGCTAAGGAAAAAAAATGAGGATTGTGGAAATGGTTTTTAGCACCATGTACACAAACATGCCCATGGTATTCTCCGCTGGCTAATTACTGTTAGGGACTTTGTATGATTGCAATTTGATGTATACATATGCAATTGCAATATTTGACCATCACTTGAGTTTTCACATGTGCATCAGTTTTGAAACCCTTGAAATCTTGATGAAATCATGCACGGCTTTATAACTTTTAGATATTAAACTCTCATGCATGTCTTGTTTCTTAACTTGGATACCATTTGTTGCCTATGAGCTTAGATTTTCAAAATCATCTTAGGCATTGATAGGTTCATGTCTTAAAAACATCTTTGATTTGATTTAAACATGAATCTAAGCCTCGTTTCCATGGACCTTTGTATGATTGCAATTTGATGAAAACATATGTACCTGCATTTGAGCATCACTTGAGTTTTCACATTTGCATCAGTTTTGAAACTCTTGAAATCTTGATGAAATCATGCATGGCTTTATAGCTTTTAGATATTAAACTCTCATGCATGTCTCGTTTCTTAACCTGGATACCATTTATTGCCTGTGAGCTTAGATTTTCAAAATCATCTTGGGCATTGATAGGTTCATACCTTAAAAAATATATTTGAGTTGATTTAAACATGAATCTAAGCTTAGTGTCCATGGTCCTTTGAATCCTCATTTATATTGGGACATTTTACATGAATTCTTTGTTGGTCACCCTGAGTTCAGTGAACCTGTCAGTCCATGCTCGGCTAACCGAGCTTCACCAAACCTAATTCGGTTCAAACAATTGGCTGAAAACTTTCTTGTCTTTATGTATGATCGGTGAAGTTGTCCGCTCATGTTCTGTTAACCAACAGTGAACCAAAACCCAAGATTTATGGCCATTGAGATATGACCTTTGAAATTTTGGTTAACCAAACTTAGAAGAGGGTTAACCAACAACTAGCCGTCGGATAACTTTTTCTATTTATATTTGCTCATCCCAAGTCCAAAGACAAGAGACTTTTAAGAAATTTTTGAAGAGTATTGAGGCTAAAGATTGGGAAATGAACTATGGAGGCTAGAAGTCATTTTGGGAATCTAAAGCTTCGATGATTAAGTTAAATCTCTCTTAGTAAGCTTTATTTTTCTTATCATATGTTTTTCATGCTTTGTTTAATTTGTTGGTAAATCAATTTTAGCATGAACATTATGATTTGTTGAATCCATCACATGAAGATCTTTTTGAATTGATTTGTTGTTTGGATTCCTCATCTTGATTCATACCAAGCTAGTTTCAATTTTCATATGTTGAAATCATGCTTTGCAAACATCTAAGAAATCACTTGTAACATGAGGCTCATACTTGGTTAAATCTCTAACTTGTTGTTTTTTAAACCTTGACATCCATAGTTAAATTTATTTTTGGAAACAACAAGTTCATGCATCACATGTATTAGCTTTAAAACTTCATATAACTTGTGAGCTTTTAATTGGTAACATCTTTATCAAGTTATCTTCATACTACATGTGATTAGCATCCTTACTTCAATCAAAATTATTCATGTGATTTAAACTTGCAAAAGCTTTAAGATTACATTTTGGAATGACATTTTTAAAACTTGATTGAAGTCATCATACATACACATTGTGTATTCATCTTTGCAGTCTCTTAAGTGTATGTTTGAGTTGCTCTTTTATTTTCATATCAGCCTATTCTAGAGGAAATGTAATGAGCTAAATTTGTATCTCTTCTGTGTACCTTGGATACACTTGTTAGAGAAAAACTTGTTGATTGTAAAGGTTATTGCTTAGCCTAAAAACTTGTTGATTGTAAAGGTTATTGCTTAGCCTATTAAAAAGCATAGTAGAGGTTATTGCTTAGCCTTGAAAAGCATAGTGTAAAGGTTATTGCTTAGCCTATTGAAAAGTATAAGTTAGTGGAGTTCCGGTGCGGTGTAGGATCACAAGCTAGGAGTGGATGTAGGCATTAAGGCCGAACCACTATAAATCTTTGTGTTATGATGGATGCTTTGTGGTGATTTACATTGATAGTTTCCTCATGTTATTTTCCTAGAATCATCACTTGTGCCTAAGTATTTTAAAGAATTAAAATTTGGCTGATATTGACTGTAAAACAAAGCTCACTCTATTCACCACCCCCCCAGTTCGGATCCAGGACTTTCAATTACAAATAAGTTATGGAACCTACATATAACTAATGTTAGATATATGGTGTGATCCATACTACCACATGCTTGTACTAGGCCCACTCACTTGGAAGACTAAGTACTTCTTTTTTAAGTCCCGAGTCTCAGTTTCGGCTCCAAACAAAAAAAAAAGGCTTCCAACAAAGTCTTGAATTGACTAAAATAGAGGAAGAAATCATGCTATAAGAAGAACTCCACAATGACAAGTAACTATTATAGAGAATTATAATACAGGTTTGGGGTAACTATGTTGGCTTTATGTCTTGTATTCTGAACTTTGTTGGTTTTATGTCTTGTTTTCCGGATTGAACAAATTGATTCATTGGGTTGGCTAATGGCCATGTTCAGAGTCAAGGGTATTTTGGTCTTTGTACTGGGGCTTTCTTAAGGGCTAAAAAAAAGCAGAGATTATATATATCATGTAATCTGTAACCTTAGATTCTTTAAGAGAGTTAGAGATGTGAGAGCTCTCTCTCCCGTGGGTGTCAGAGTCTTCCGAACCATGTGGGGCTAGAGGAAACTAGAGTTTCTTTCCCGTGGACGTAGGCGAGTTTTCCTTAAATTCTCCATGTGTGATTTTCTCTTTCTTATGTGGTTGATTGCTTGTTCGATCGCGGTGATTCACGCTCCCGCACATACGTGCACAACAAACTCAACTCACTTCATCAATTAGTCATGCAGCAAGACAAGTAGAAGAGTGTAGTAAATCCCACTAGAAGAATAACTTCGTGTTGGGCAGATCAAGGAATCAAAGCAATGAAATTAATTGGATATGTGTTTACATTATTGAGTTTGTGTTATTCAAGTCTAATTCTATCATAATTGATCCTCTTATGATTACATTTCATTAGTGCTAGCAACTAAAATCTCAATATTGTAGTAGCATTTGATGGCATGGAACCAAAGATGTAGAGGTTGAGATCACTTTTTTATTTTCTTATTACAACCTACTCTACCCTTCACTAGTATAAAGATTCCTAAAAATGAAAAATAGTCCTCTTTGTTTTAAGACATCTTCCTTGATTCTTCTTATATTAGAAAAGCTAATACTTAAATCCTAAATGAGTTTTACCATGTAGTTGTCCTTAAATCCAACCTTTCGCCTGACAATTGTTTACCTATAAAGAATCTCTTCAAAGTGGTTCATATAATCAACAGGATGGAAAGATTATCTTTTGCCCTTTGTGCGATATTTACATCACACGATGTCATGTCCCTCGAACCCGATTAGAGGATAAACCGGATCCAGGGAGTGAAATTTATGGCTAATTAAAATTTTTGCCCTTTAGGCATAAGGATCGTAAGTCTACTGTGAGGATATTATATTTCCAACCTCAAAATAACCGCGGAATCCATACATTCCAGGCATAATTGGATATCAAACAATGAATAATAACTCTCATTAAAATTTAATGTTGCATAAAGAAATAAACAAAATCTAATCAAGGAGTTAATTTATAAACAATAGTCACCCCAATATCCAAGGCCATTAAATAACAATAACATAAGGTCAATGAAATGAAAGGTCCAACGAGGAATAACATAGAATAAATGAAATCCTAAGAATGTCACATGTGAGTCTCTCTCTCGTGCTGGGAATGATGACGCTACTCTATGTTATGGACACGCCACTCTCGCTCCTCCTCTGCTTGTTGGAGATCCTCTGGGATCTCCTCACTTGTCTGTTCCTCGTAATAGTCACCTGAGGTGTCTACACATCAAGGAACAGAGTCATCAGCGTGATGAGCAATAGATAAGCAAAATATAATAAACATAGCATGCATCGAATATCAGAATAATGACAAGTATAGTAATCATGTGAATACAAGGAAAATGAAACTAGGCATAAAGCATGAGCAATAAACATCAGAAACAATAACAGAATTCCTAGCATCATCTAACAATAACCACTATCCATGTAATGCAATGGAAGAATCAAGAGGGAGACTCCGAGGGTGTCCTAGCCACCTCATGGGGTATCAGTAACAATCTAAACCAAACTACTGATACCAAAGTCATATTCCAGGGGGATCCTAGCTCTCGGTCCCTGGAATAGTAGCACAGTCCTAACCCGCTCCCAACTATTCAACGCCATGAACGTCGTCCAAAACCAACTGCCCACCCCGATGTCTGAGTAACTGGCACATCAATAAAAACTCCAAATTGCAGTTGGCCATGTCATGCAAATAATAATGAAGTGGTGCTGATACGAGGAAAACCAAGACAATCAAGTCTGGCTAGCTCAACGCACAAGACATGTTCATAGAGATTATCTCATTCAAGACAATACAAGACAAGTCAACCACATGATAATCCCTTACATGCTAGCCAGTCATGTTTATCATTACATGATACACGGTGTCAAACCCCAACCCAGATTAGCTTGATTAGTGTTAATTAAGGGAGTGTTTAGTCTTAAGAGGGTTTAATAATTATTGGGTTTTTTAATTGCTACAACTTTTGTATTTAGTCCGTCCATGTTCGAAGCCCAGAAACCTATGTTTTGGCAAAAAGAGGTAAAACTGTCTTTTCAACCCACAGCTGGACATGAATTTCAATATCTCAGAACTATGTCAAAAATATACTTTTTGGAAATTAAATTACTCGAGGATCATTTTATCCTTCTTCGTCAATCTCATCCGGGGCCCGTAAGACCATGTTTTAAGCTTTTGAAGTTTTAGACCTATTGGGACCCACTCCCACTCAAGTCCAAATAAACCCTTTTCTCTCCCTTAATTTCACTCATTTTTGCAACGTCCGTGAGTCTTCAACGTCCAGGGCTTGAGAGCTTTCTTCTTCTCTTCATTTTCCTTCCTTGCATGTCGGCCGTTTGAGCTCAGATCGGAGTTCGGATTCCGTCATCTTCTTCCTCTCTTCTCAACCTTCCCATTAGACTCATTTGTTGGGCTTTCTCAGCGAGTCAAGCTATTCATTTCCTTATTTTCTTCTTATTCAGACTTTTGTAGGTAAGAGCTTCAACCCACCTCTTTAAAGGAGTCTTTTTAACTCCTAAATATCTTGTTTTTCATGGTTGTAAACCTATTTTCCAAATGGGTTCTTTGTTTTTGAGATTGTGTTTGGGGTTTTTGTAGATCTCGGCTCCATTCTTGGTAGGACATTTGAGGAACGTTTGGATTTGCATTTTCTTAGTCAAGGCAAGTAATCGTTTTAGCTTTTCTAATGTAGGATTTGGAGTGTATTTCATTTTAGCCTCAAATGCATTTTCTAGGTTTGTTCTTGGATTCATGACAAATATGGCTATTTGTGTTAGAAATCTACTTTCAAGCTTGCATGCATATGATTTAGTATGGTTTGAATACCTTTCCTTCAGTTCAAGTTTTGTTTTGTTTAGAATCTGTGTTGTTTTGGAGAAGAAGTGGCTTGAAATCCGATATAATGTGTTGTTCCCACAGCTGGTGGTTACCTCGGCGGCTAACCGAATGGTGACTGGCAGCTAACCGACCTAGTTTCGGTCACAAATCCAGAATGCTCAATTTGAATTGAATAGCGGGGCGGCTAGCCGAAATTTGACTACGGCTAACCGCCAAGTGACTGCGAGGTCACCAAAGTTCACGGTTAGAAACACAGAATGCTATAGCTGCCTGGGACCTGACGGTCAGCTAGCGATCACCTTGCAGCTAGCCGACCTGCACCTCCGCAGCTAACCGAACGGTGACCAAACCCAAACGGTTACATATCCAGAATGTTACAATTTTCTGAGCAGGATCCGTGGTCAGCTGGTGGCTAGCAGAACTTCACCTTTGCGACTAGCCGACATGTGACCACAGGTCAACCGAATTTTAGTTTAGTCTGTCTTTATGGGATTTTTCTTGGGGAATGAAAACCAGAATATGTTTAAGGGCTTTTAGCTTGACATTGTGCATATGAAATTCGAAACATCTTTTAGCTTTAGGAGCACCAATCCGTTTTATTCCGACATTTGAGTTTTCAAATACACGAGGGCCAAATGAAGGGCCTTAACTTGTACTTGATAAGCTTGCTTTACAAATCTCAATGTTTGACACGATGGATATTGTTTGTACATGTTTTGATTTACAAGCTTCAGCCATGTTTTAATATGTTTCAAGTACTAGTGTGAGGATCACTTTCTAAGCTTTGTTTTACTATAGCTTATGTTATTCTTGATTAGTTTTGCTTTGCCTTTTTTGATAAGTGATTTCCCCTATTTTCGACCTGTCTTGTATATGTTTCGTCTTGTTTTGTGCATTCATGATATTTGATGAAAACCACTGAACTTGGACTGCCCCTTCAGTTTGATCCACTGTCCGAGGGTCCTTAAACACTTGGACTATCTGCAGATTAGTCGTACATTATATATATGCATCCTGTTTTGACCAGTAACGCAGCCGGTACCCATCTACCTTTTATGGTTCGGGATCCTGTTTTGTTTTGTCCTGTTCTGTTATGTTCTGCTTACTCTTTTCATCATGTATGATAGAGAAAGGATGAGCTCAATGTAGGTTATTTATTCATGATATTATAAGTATTCATGCTAATTTTGTTATTTGAAATGCATCTCAACACTGTAATTGGTTTAAATTCAGCAAATGATTTTAGTAATGTTTCTTTCAGCTTCTAAATGTTTTATACTCTTGCCTAAATGGATTTCTTGCCAAACCGTCGCGTTTGAACCTTGTATTTTGGTGCTCAAGTGCAGGCGGCGCTGCCTTTGAGGATGAGTGCCCGGAGGAGGCTGTTGAGCCACTCCTAGCTCGTGAGTGGCAACTCGATGACGTCATTTAGACGTTAGGCGGGATCTTGAGACGCATAACCTTTGGGCTAGGGTTATTCATTTCGATTCTTTTGGGATTTTATTGGCCTTTGTTGGCCTCTTTTTGGGTGTAACTAACTAATGCACTTTTGTTAGCTTGAACTTGAAATGAATTTGGGAAATGTCCGATTTATGTTCCACTTTTTGAAATACAAGTCTTGATAATTTTACTTATGCAAGTTTGATCTTTATATTATGTGATTTACTTGACGTGATTTGCTATACGCTTCCGCAACCATTGATCGTGTGAGTTCATCCCCGTGTGTTATTTTTGGATCCTCATCCCGGAAACCTGTGGGATGTCATAGATGATTGAGTGCCATTTTCTCTTGGGCACTAAGAGTCGTGGGGCCCGGGTCTCGGTCCGAGGTCGCGACACACGGTTCCTACGATACACTCTAAGCTAGGTCCAGATCCTAAATCTACAAGGATTTATGTTTCATAATTAATTATGTACGATACCAACAGATACAATTAACAAATCAAGGAGGAATTACAATCCAAACCTAGGCAAGTGTTGTCATCCCTGTACTACACATGTCCTAACGGAGTACGTGTGGAAATTGGATCAATGATGCTTTTAAAGAAATTCCTCTTCATATAATAATATTGAGCATCGATCGATTCAGTTCCATACGCATTTGGTTACTCCATGTGTAATACATGAATGCCTAGACAACCCATCAAAGAACACCAAGCCACGTGCTTCGATTTCAATCCCCTTTAATGGTCATGTGAGAGTCGGTTCATGGATTCCAACATTTAAGGCTCAAACCTATGTCTGCAGTCTTGTTTTAATCCCAATCATTACCTTATTTCCCAATCTCTGATCATAACGAAACCTATACCATTGGATTCTACATCCCAAGAGCTTTGCAACAATATATGGCCCGCGAAATTTCGACGAACGGATCAAAAGTTATAACCGTGGGAAATCTGCCTAACATTAGTCAAGTACCAAGAGTTCGAACTCTCAGATGGAGAGTTCGAACTCTCGTCCCAGGCAAATTACCCGAGGGGTCGAACGTTCGAATGTTCGGAAGGAGAGTTTGAACGTTCATGCCAAGCCATTCACCCGAGAGGTTAGGTGTTCGAACGTTCGAGAGGAGGGTTCCAACGTCCGTGTGT
The DNA here is from genome assembly GCA_029852735.1 of Persea americana. Taxonomy (NCBI): domain Eukaryota; kingdom Viridiplantae; phylum Streptophyta; class Magnoliopsida; order Laurales; family Lauraceae; genus Persea; species Persea americana. The sequence goes on along the minus strand of CM056810.1, from coordinate 51,067,130 downwards.
AGAAAGTTCAGTTTGCTGAATTTTTTAGTTCTATTCGATCCAAACCATCTCCACTCCGTTCTAAACCCTTCCAATGGCTACAACCTGCATAAAATTGAGCCACCATGCTCTCCTCCAACCCACGATCCATTCCATCCATAGCATACATCATTATACATCCATTCTAACAAATTAGAACATCCTAAGATTTACCAATTATGAATTAACCAATCCAAATCCCCAACCTGACCTTGCATATTATCTCCCAAATCAAAATCAGAAACAAACTTGGCATTTGGGTATTCTATCATTTGATGAATATCAATCACAAGACAATACATTCATGTTAGATCATAAATTGTGTATGTACTTGCCTCAACTAAGAAGAAAATGAAAAATTGGGAAAAACTTGAGGAGAAGCCTTCTACCATGAAATCCACAAATCTAACCCGCTCAAAAGCAACCTAGAAAGCAAAGGTGAAGAAAGGAAAGAAAAGATCAAGAACAACCTAAATCTAACCAAAAGAGAAGATGATTGAACGATGAGGGTAAGAGAAAGGCTTGCCAAACTAGTATCAATGGAAAGAGGAGATTGAGAGGATAAAGATTTGAGGTTCAGATCACGGAGATGATCTTCCTAGGGTAGAGTTCTGGAGCTTGAGAAGGTGAAGTGGAAGAAGAAGGGCTGCTGTAGCTTTCGTTCGTTGTAGAAAATGAAAAGAGATTAGGGTTAATCTCTGCTTAAGGAGAAGGGAAGGGGAAAAGACTCAATTGCCCTTAAGTGGGTCCGGTGAAAGAATGGGCCACTTGGAGGGTTTCTGATTGTCGGATGGCGACGAGCCAAGCAACAAAAATGATAAACACAATGAAACCTTTCGAACAAACCCAAAATCATGGCGACAAGAATTTTCCGGAAAAACACTCAATTTTCCCTAAATTGCAAACTATCCCCCTTGAAATTCGACGCATTTATGGCCAGATCACCATCGATCGTTGGACTAGACACTGAGTGGTGTCTTCCTAAGAAGAAAAAGAAATGTGGTACTGTTGCCATCCTCTAGCTCTGCGTTGGTACCCGCTGTCTCATCTTTCAGTTGATCCTAGCAGAGACTATCCCTGAATCACTCAAAGAATTTCTTGCAAATCGCACATAAAAATTTGTTGGAGTGGCAGTCGCAGGCGATGCACAGAAACTTTGGGATGAATATGGACTGATTGTTGGGCATAACAGAGGATTTGGCTGCTGTTGCGGCAATGAAGCTAGAGGAAGAAAAACTGAAAGAAGTAGGGCTCAAGAGGTTGGCTAGTATTGTCCTCAGAGTAGAAATGGAAAAACCAAAGAAGGTGATTCTTAGTTCCTGGGATGCTAAGGTGCTGAATCATAAACAGATCCATTATGCCTGCGTGGATGCTTTTCTCTCATTTGAAATTGGCAAGTGTTTAATGATCTGAAGTTGTTTGTTGTCCTTAGAAACCTTCCTTTTTGCAATGAGTTAGATTATGGATACTCATAGGGGAGAAACTCTTGGGGCTACTCAATTGGGCCTATAGCAAGGTTTCAATCCAATAGGAGTTTTGTCTACCTTCGTGTTGACCGCTATAAAACAGGTTAAATTTTCCCAGTAGCTCATTCAAATGTTATATATAAGTGATCAACTCCTTTTGGGATGAAATATAGCCAACAACTGGTAGAAGTGGAGGGATTTATTTTGAGATCAATTATGAGATCGTGTAATGAACGGCATTGGAATTCGGTAGTATATTTATGGACTTTAACCTATGGATTTCTTCTAGTAATAAATGTGATGGCGTGATTCAAATGTACTGTTATTATTCTTTTCTTCTGTTCCTTTCTATTCATTGTGCTTATATAATGGGCTAATTGGAAAAGCGCTAAATTTGGTCCAATAAAATTGACTACGGGCCTATATTTCAGGCCCATTTCTAATTGGGATCCACATACTCAGCCTCAATATGGTTCAGACCTCGAAGGCAATACTAAATCAGCTATTTAAATTTCATTGCAGTAGAGTTTTAGAAAAAAAAATATTTATTCTTGTTACATGATAACATTTAACCTAAGGTTGATTGAAAATTTGAAGTTCAATTCAGTGATAGACATCTCTCTCTCTCTCTCATTTATTTATTTATTGGTAAACAGCATCTCTCTGTTATGGATACAAAATGGGCCAATTCTGATCGCCAATACACCATTAGCCTACCTGGCTCGACTTGACCCAAGTTGCATCTGTGGTTATATTTTGAGGTTCAACCCAACTTGAACTAGACATGAAAGCAAATCAGGTAATCAATTTAAGTCTGGACCTAAATACGATCTTGGAAATGCACAATTCAAAATCAAGTTTTGGTCTAATCGAGTCAATTCAAGTTGGGCCAGACCAATTGCATCCCCAAAATTAGGTATGGCTGTGGGTTACCTTGGGTCAGATTAACTATCAGTTATAATTGTATGGCCAACATGACCAGCTGGGTTATGTATTTTGTTTACTATTTCCTTTGAATTGGACAGAAGGAAGAAGATTTTTTTTTGGCAGACAAGATTCTACCCTTCCATTTTGTTTTCTTATCAATTGACCCCCTAAAACCTTTCTGCAAATTTTAAGTTCCAAAAGGAAAACAAAAAAAAAGAGGACGCAAGATTGCTCATGGGCTACTATTTTTCTGGATCTGCCTCTGCAAAAAGGTGCCCTTGAAGCAACCGAGCAGGAGGCCGGGGTTGTTTGTAGATTGGTTTACTCCTACAAAAAAGGAGCCCTTATTTGCATGAAACCTGAAAGCTAAGTACTTTCCAGCATCACCCAATCTCAGAAATTGGGCAAAAATACATCTTGGGCTAGAAATTCATAAAATTAATGGATTTTTTATGAAAAAAACATTAAACTTAGACTCTGATAAAGAGAGTTTATGAAGAAAGTTTGAAAGTTTCCTTAGAGAGAAGGAGGAGATCGATGTGCAATTGTGGAAAAGGAGGAGAGATTGAGAGATAGAGATGATAAAAGAGGTGATGGGGCCCGAGATTAATGATGAAGATGAACAATCAGTGATGGAAAGGGTGTTTGGAAGATGTTACACCTTGTCCCAAACCAATAAGGATTAACACTAATTAATTGAGATTAGTGCAAATTAAGCATGATTAATCAAGCTAATTACGGTAAATGACCAAATGAATTGAATTAGTCTCAAATGACTGAATTGAACTTGATGAAATGAATTTGAATAAGACTAGGTTGATTTAGTTGAGTTTAGACTCAAACAAGAAAGAACAAGGACTTTTCCGTAAATATGGATATTCACGTATTTCGTCGAATACGGTAACTCTTGATACTATCGCATGTATCTCAAAGAGTACATTAACTTTCATAATATACTTAATTCCATTTGACCTGAATTGGATCAAATGAGCTTTCATTTGACTCGAAATGTAAATAGAGAAAGAGAATGAGGGCTTAAGTGCAAAAGTATGTTGATCAGGTTGGAGATGAACTCCAAATGAGTTCATTCACTCATTTCCATCACAAGCATTTGAGAGCAAACCCGGGGCTCTTCTCCTTCTTTCTTTGTTCAATCTCTTCAAGTTGAGAGCTTTGGACATGGTTTTTGAGAGGGAAGTGCAAAACTTCATCTTCTTCATCAAGTTGTCTTCATTTCTTGGAGTGAAAGTTGGAGAGAAACCTCTACTTCTCCTTTTCTTTAGCTACAAGTAAGTGTTTAAGTCTGTTAGGGCCCGTTTGATAATTTTACTTGTAAAGTCAAGTCAAGTAAAGTAAAGTTAAGCATCAAATCAAAATCACTTCAATTCAAAACCCACTCCTCCTTTCTAAAAAAAAAAGTCAAAAAGCAACTACCATTATTTACTAAAAGACAAAAAAATTCCATTTCCCCATACAAAAAGTCAAAAACATTCCATCATAAACAACTAAAAACAAAATACCATCATAACTCACTTATATTTTATTCTTTCTTTTTATTTCACTTTACTCCACTTTATTTTAAAAGTAAAATGCCAAACGGGCCCTTATAGAACTTTGGAGTTCTATTGAGTGGTTTGGAGTAGTTTCTAGCACAAATAGCTCATAGAAATATGTTTTGGATGTTTTTATGGAATTGGGGTTTGAATTGGAGAGATTAAATCTCAAATCAAGCTATCAAAGAGAGATTTTGTGAATTAACTTCAAGCAAAGGCAAGTATATGCATTTCTATTTATTTAGGATGCTATGGAAGTTGTTAGAACTCAAGGAGTTCAAATTCAGAAATTTGCTTCAGAAATTCTTAAGCACTGGGCATTGTTCAACTAGCCAAACGGACGACCGAGTGGTGACCGAACTCATCTGGGTCAGTTTTTTGGAAATTGCAAGGTTCTGGAAGGCTGACCGATAGGTGGTCAAAACAGGTTTGGCTTGCCGAATTCTATGATTCAGCCAGCCGAACAGGTGACCAAAACCGGGAAATTTCATAATTAAATGCTAAGTTTTCTACATAAAAGCCTATTGAATTAGAGTGTTTATCTCAAGGCTATGAATGATATTTATACTTCCATAGGTGATAATTAAGGGGACTCTAATGTACAAATTATATAAAATGTGATGTCTATCGAGAATAGCACGTACATTAGATAACCAATGGTTACACCTGAATGGTGGGTCGGAATTGAGAAAGAAATGAATATAGTTGTTAATTATCCTAATTCTCTAATTGAGTTGCATTCGTATTTTTATTCTCAAATCTAAGTGTGACTGGTGTTAGTTGTATTCCTTTCGATTGTTAGGAATGGAAATTATGGAATTGAATTGAATCTAAAATAGATTAAATGTTGACTTGAGATATATTGAATTGCATTGACTCTTGAGTTAGCTGTTATGTTTAAGCTCATTATAGAGCTGAAACGGGTTAATGATTATTTCTGCTGCAAATTTCTTTCACAAAATTGCCAGAGAAGCCCTAATCCCCAAATCTCTTTCACAAAATTACTTTTTTTTTCACAGTCTCCTGATCCAATCCCTCTCGCGTTAGCCAAATAGTATAACCAGTTTCCAACTTTTTCTCACAGTCTGTTGTCGATGAAGTTGTAGGGTTTTGTGGTTCATCGATCATTTGTGTTGAAAAAGATGAACACGAGCAGAAGAAGAAGAAGAAGAGCAGAAGAAGAAAAAATCTAGGGTTTTTGATGTTTGTGTTTCTCTCCTTTTCGAGGTTTTCCAGTGCTGGATTCAGATTTCAAGGCCTATATCTTTGCAAAACCATGGAAATCACGGCATTTCATAATCGATTCCGTGTCATATGAAGCATCTCGATCTCAACCCCTAGCTTTGGTCGACATTCAGGAGGTGAGCTTGAAATCGTGTTTTTCTTGTTCTTGATCTCTGTTAGGTAGTTGCATTTCTTCGAGTTTGAGTGGTTTTTGTGTGGGATTTGGAAATGGAGCTTGTTATGTTCATTTTTGTGCTTTTTTGGGATCCATTTGCTTCTTTTTAGGGTAGAATTGCTGCCGATCTCTATATTTACCAAGAAAGGCCAAATGTAACCCCATTTAAAGCAACATAGTGTCTTGAGTTCTTCTAATGTTATGAAAGGGGGCAAAAAGGGGGCAGTTTGCAGATACAAGGTGGCTTTCACTCAACTAGTTTGAGAAGGGTTGCCATCTCTCTCATCCCATATTTCTTCTCTCTGCTCTACAGTCCCCATCTGTGTTGAATATGGAGTCCAAAGTTGCTGTAGAAATGAAGAAATGATATGCTTTTAAGTCTATATAAAAAGGCTTTTAGTAATCTATTCAACTCTATGACATAAGTAGAGATGTGAATAGACCTTAGATTAGCTAGTTATCCAAAAGAGATTGTCTATAGGGGTCTCGTAGTATACGGATTTGATCTCCACATAATCAATAATGTGCCACCTCTTGTGGTCCCTCATTTGAATTTGGATAGTATAATTATATTATTTATAGTTTAATTGTAGTAATTAATAGGGATTAGTAAGGGGTAAATAGATATTTTTCGTAAGTCCTAGTCCATGTTGTAGGAATTAGGCTTTTGTTTAATTTATAGGATTCATAGGATGTCTTTTGTAATTTTTATAGGGTTTTAGCTAATAGAGGCCCTAACTTAGAAATAAGGTTTTATAGGAAGAGCTCTTTCCACTTGAGAAGCTTCTAGAAACTCTCCAAAGGACCAAATTGCCCATTGTCTTATCATCTTTCCCATTTAAACTTGAATACCCTTTTGGTCATTTCTCAAACCCTAACCTATATAAGCTAAAACCCCTCACATTTCCTAAGAAAACCCTAAGTGCCTCCCATTTCCCAAGAACCCTAGCTTACTCTCATCTCTTCAATCTTCCCTTGCTTTACTTTTGTGGATTGGGTGTTAAGAGTTATAGATTGGTTTGATTTGAGTTGGGGAAGACCTTTAGAGGCTTGGATAGCTTGGATTGCTTCTTCTTGTCAATTTCCTTTGCAAATTCGGATTAAGGCAAGCGCAATATACTCACTTAGCATAGAATGCATGATTTCATTGTTTGATTCTGTTATTTTCAGTTCATGTGTTAGAATTTCTTAGAGCTACATTTTAAGCTTGTTTTATGGATTTTTGGCCATTGATGGATGGGTTCTCTCATTTGGAAGATCAATGGTCCGGTTTGATAATGGATGGTAGGTCATAGAAGTGTTTTTGTGATTTTATATGTTTATGTGATGAATGGTGTGGATTGGAGATGGTTTGAATGTGAAATGGATTGAAGGGAAGAATCCAAAATTCTTGGGTCTGCTATAGGCGCGTGTACCCGGTCGACAGACCTGGAGTCGGGTCGACCGACGACACTGAATTGGAGAAAAACTAAGTCTCAGTTAAATATCTGAGAACTCTCAGTCTAGTGTACCCGGTCGACCGGACCGATACACATGAAAACTCAAGGTTAACTAGGACCTGGAATTTTCCCTCAGACCCATATTTCAGAGTGTGCGGTCGACCGGACCCTGTTCCAAGTCGACTAAGCACAAAGGAATTTCAGGGAAAATGTTGAGAGCTGGGACATCAATTCAGCCAGACTTTTCAAGGTGTGTGGTGGACCGCCTAGGCCAGGAGGTCGATCGGACACACAGGGGAGTTCTATGACTAGGCCATTGCCTGCCAGGTGCTTGTTTGTAGTTCCTAATGTGCGCGGTCGACCGACCAGGGCAGGAGGTCGACCGGGCACACTGAACAGAGGGTCGAACAGGGAGTCAACATGCTAACTTCCCAGTGTACCCGGTCGATCAGACCCTGTGCAGGGTTGACCAAATACACTGTATTTAGGGATTTTTCAGCTTTCAGTTTCTGAGGTTGTGATCGATTGTGGGGCTCATTGACCATCTAAATAGACTTCCATTGATGTGCCAAGCACGAGTTGAGAGTGTGGCTCAACCTTGACTCGTGGGGACCACCAAGTAGGTTCTAGGGTTTGGAATTGATGTCGATTTGATCCTTAAGTGTCGTCAAAGATGCTCGTAACTTTGGGAGCATCAAACACAGTATCCATTGGCATCTGAGATTTTATTTAGAGATCAAATTAACTGAGATGAACCTGGACCTGAATGTGGACCATTACTTGGAGGTTTAATGTGCTTACTGCATCACTATCACTCTATAGTTCTGGTTATTGCTTATACTTGTTAAATAAATGGAGAATGGAGGACCTGAACCTAGGATTACTTAGATGTGACAAGGTGATGTAATTGGTGATCAATGACCCGTGTTTGTGTATAGGCGGGCCCTCATGCGGCCTAAGTTGAGATGTATGATACCCTAGTATGAAGATGTTAGTTTTATGTGGACTTGTGACTCATTGTGAATGAGAATGGACTGATTGGTATTGGGTTGAGATTATGATCTCTCTTGGACTGTTTAGACTACTAAGGCGATGGCTTGATGGGCCTTAGTATGGATCCAATGATTGGACTTGAACTTGGACTTGGACTATGCCCTATGGATTGAATGGTAGTTGGACCTCTTAGGGATTTGCTAGGACCTTACTCGAGCAAGGCAAGCTTAGACAGACATAGACATGTATTTGTTTCCTGAGTCGGCACTAACATTCACTCGGTTGTTCTAAGCTCAGCCTGTTGACTGATCATCACCGGTAGGAGTTATTATGAGTATTGATAGATGAGTTAGCTATCGTGATGAGCTATGTTTTAGACGGATGGTGTGGTATCGTGTCTAGTCTCCCAAGTGATCAGTGTGGTGAGGTTGATGAGTGTATTGCGGGGTTAGTCATCCCTAGCACTAGTGAGATTCCCCGCCTCGACTGTGTTTAGTATGGGAGGGCTACGACATAATATCTCACGATATCCAGCTTGTATGAATGTGACATGTTGCTGTCTATTAAACTAGATAACTTACTTATTCTGATTCTAACTGCTTTATTTTGCTCAATTGCCTAGTTATGTATCATTGCTACTCTTATGATTATATGCTTGTCTCTATTTGTATAACATACATCCTATGTTATTTTTATACTGTGATTTGCCAGATCTTTAGATCTGACCCATTCTTGGTGCTCAGGCTTTGACTCTGACTACAAGGGTGACGTGTTCGTTGAGGCGCCTGTAGCTGGTGACTACGGCTGGGGACCAGCCAATCAAGAGGTTAAGCTGGAGGTTGGAGAGCCGGCACTGGGGGTCTAAGTGTCTACTTGATTTTTGGGTTTGAGTGATTCTGTTGTGAGCAGGGAGGTAGACTGATATGTTAAATTTATTAACCTTAATACTTTGATATTTTGGCTTGACTTTAGCCCTATTACATTTGACATATCTTTATGATACCTTACGCTTCCGCTGTTATTACAATTGCTTCCACTATATTATAAATGCTTCCGCAATTTTAACCATTGATTATATGTTGGGTAAAAAGTTTTAAATTAGGCCTCGCCACGGACCTATGGTCTTGAAAGTTTACAGATTTTCCAGGGAGTAGCGTGCCAACTTCGGGTACCTTGACAGAAATCTTGGTATTCGGAATTGGGGCGTTACAACTAAGGTCTCAAGATCTCTACCTTCCTGTAATCATAGTCCACAATCAAAATGAAACTTTTGTTCACTTCCAATTTCCAAAGTAGGATGGTGAAGGCCAATAGGATTGCAAGTTTTTCAGCTGCATCCACTATGACTGGGCTTGTGGTGAAAAAGAGGGGGAACTTGTCACGAAAGACTAGGATAAGTAATTACCAAAACAGAAGCCCTATAACTGAAGATGTAGCCGCTGATACAATGGTTGCAAACTTAGCTCCTTTCCCATGGCCTGCTCCTAACTCATTAGAAACTCGTACCCTGCAATGTGCAAGTCACTGTCCATTAATTGCACGTGGATATATATATATATATATATGTAGGTATCTAGCTATTGAGATTGAGTCTAATATAGTGTGACTTGAATTTGTAAACAATGTCATGTGTTTCTCCCATTAAATCACTAAAACAATAAGAATATCTGATAATGACCATCCAATTTGCGGTCCTATTTTGGATGGAACATGGTCCAAAAATCACAATAATTAAATCCAATGGACCAAACATTGGTTCCTCCATTTTTCTTAATTCTTAAATCAACCCGCTGCAGCTTCCTAATTATCTACTTGACCCCCATCTGATGGACAGTCAGTTTTACCCAATCTATGTGTGGCCAATAATTGTTTTGGTCATGATTGATGTTCATATATATTCTATGTATGAAGTCTGGCAGATGCACATGGTAGTTCAACCCAAATTCCAGTGCCCCAGCATTTAGTTTGGAAGGTACCATGTGGTTGTGGTGGACCCTCCAATTTACAGAACCAAGAGATTGAGGAAACAAAAAGTTGGCGCATTCGAAACACTGAACAAGTTTCTCAATATTAAACCAAAATAAAAAAAAGCAAACCCTCAACTTGACTTGGAGGTCACCTCGTGGGGTCGATCGGGCCACCCATCGAGTATAGTCGACTCACCTCGTGGGGTCGAATCAAAACTAAGTTTACAACTATGAAGCCTGAATGTCCCAAAACAAGGTTTGCAATAATAATTTATACCTAACTATTATCTCTACTCATGAGAGTGCTAACCGAGTGTCGTATCCACTAGGACAAAAAGGCTAAGTTGTGTTGGTTCTCAAATTCCTAACCTAATCCTACTAAAAAACGAAGTGTTGATTTGATGTGTTCGATTCCTAAATTAGCAAATTAAAAAATTGTTTGATCCAATTAAAGAAAGGTCTTAGGGTATGAATCCACCCCAACCTCGTGCAATAGCGAATATAGGCCTAGGGTTTCACTATCAATGCTTTAAAAACTCGTTTTGGTTATAAACCTTCACAGAGTTACCAAATAAATTGTGCGGGTTTAGATCTAGGCATAACCTCTCTCTATGGCATATATTATCTTAGATTTAACTCCATACACATTTAAGCACTATTATATGACTGGTATTCCAAACTAGAAGAAAAAAAAATACCAAAACTAGATCTTGCATTAATAAATAAAACCAATACATGGATAGCATTCATGTCATATAATCAAAGCATCCAAAATAAGACCCTAGAACCTATACATCACCATAAACACAAAACTAGGGCTTCATCACGACCCTAAGATAGAGATTTAGTTGCTCATGGAGGGAGATTGACGAAGAATCCTTGACGAAATCCCCATTAATGCTCCTTCCAATGCTCCAAGACCGACCTCTAGTTCCTTCCCTCAAGTCTTGAATGCCCTAAAAATGAGTTATGGGCTTTCCTTTATAAGTTTCTCCTAAAAAGCCCTTCAAAACGCCGAGGGAGGCGGACTTCACCCTTGTCTGGTGTCTAGACGCTAGGCGGACGCCAGGAGACAGTAGCTTGGGTGTGTTGCGCAGATTCTGGCGTCCGGACGCTGGGAGACAGTAGCTTGGGTGTGTTGCGTAGATTCTGACATCCGGACGCCAGGAGGCAACATGTTCCGGTTCTTTGTGCGATGGCTCTATCTTTCTCCAATTAGCTCTGAATTCCTTCTCTTCACATAAAACACCTAAAAACATTAAAATAACACAAATAAGGTCATATACTACCATCCCAAGGTGTAACAAAGTCATCATTGAGGGGCCTTAATTGTATATTTAGGTTCTCATCACAACCCCTGGCGTTCGGACGCCAGGAGGTAAAATGTTGGAGAATTGTTTCCAGGGCCTGGCGTCCGGACGCCAAGAGGCAGCATGCTCCGGTTCTTGTACGATGGCTCTATCTTTCTCCACTTAGCTCTGAATTCCTTCTCTTCACCTAAAACACCTAAAGACATTAAAATAACACAAATAAGGTCATATACTACTATCCCAAGGTGTAACAAAGTCATCACTGAGGGGCCTTAATTGTACATTTAGGTTCTCATCAAAGCCACTTTCCAGTCTCTTAGATATGAGGCCTATTGGATACAGGAATGGCAAAGGCATTGGCTCCACTGTAATCAGTTCATGGAAGACCCTGTCTTTTTTAATTACGACGATGACAAGTAGGCAAATACAGAGTAATTTCTCAAGTTGCACTAACACAGATTATGACCTACAGGTCATGCAGGTAAAATTAAAAGCAGCATTGTTGAATTAGGACTGCACTTTAATGATGGCTTGGTGGAGCCAATAAAAAAGGAAAAGAAAAGATGGTTGGTAGATCAAAGATCACCCCACTGCCAGATCAATTTATTTTTATTTCTTATTCCTCATAGTTGGCCCATAAAATCTTTCCAAATCAGCAGTCCTGTATAATATTTTTTTTTAGTTGTATTGTGGGTTGGATTAATATGTAGGACTGTTGTTTTTGTGTTTCTTTCTCTAGGGTTGAGATTTATGTATGAATAAGATGTTTGAGTTTTTAGTTTGATGCCTGAGATTTTCAACGTGACGGAAAAATTGCAACTTGGAATGCGTAAGGTGATGAGGAATTGATGCCAACAATTTTTGGATAAAGTCTTTTTTTTTATATTTCTCTAAGATTTAGTAGATGAGAACTGTTGGATGATTTTATCCTCAAATATGCAGCGCCTACGTAGGCCATGGCAATAGCCATCAGCAAAATGCTCCCCGTGACAAACAGAGGCACAATTACTGCTCCTGAAGCATAAACCCCTGGAAAGCCTGCTTGGCCTCTGACACAAAGCTCTATCAACCCTTGTTACTGCCAAAACAAGAACAATTACACCCAAAACCAATTTGTTAGATACTTGGTTTGTTGTTCGACCTTAGGATCTCAAGATCATTCCATAGCCCAGATTGAAAAGCGTCATCACCTTTCCTTTGGTTTATGTTTTCATCTATAACATATGTTCTTCTACGCAATCATCATCAATGAAGCAACAAAAGAAAAGGAACATACAATTTATGGTTATTCATGATTTACATTAGTTTTGTATCTAATAGAAGATAAATAAAATAGTAGCAGTCAATGAAACAATGCTGATTTTAACAGAGAGATAGGTTGGAAGAGAAGAGATAAGCACCGGAGATAATAAAGAGGAATGACAGCAAGAGCATAGAAAAAAAGAGTGTCTTCTTAACAGCAGCCACTTTGAGGAGCTTTTGCAATTTTTAAGTGGTTTTGGGAGGTGGGTCTTGCATTGTTTTGAGTATCTGGCTTCAGAGGTTGGTGCCTTTTTTCCAGAGCTCTTATTCTATTTGGTATTTATTCATTTGGTGATTGAGTTCTAAGAGCATTTTTTTCATTGTTAGTTTCAGTGCTGTTGTTGCAGTTATTGATGACTTTTTTTTTTGGGCCGCTTTCTGTTTTCCTTACTTGTCCTGTTCTTCTTTTCTTCTTGATAGGAACCCATCAATGGAATATGGATATGGATCTTTGCCTTTTTCTTTTGTGGGTGCTCATTTGTTTCTATCTGCTTGCATAAATGTGATAAGAAAATTGATTTTGATTAGAACATTTGTTTGTGAAATTGTTTGTGAAAGGTACCTACCTCCTACTTTGTAATGTTTTGGTGCTTGAATTAATTATTGAAATCTTTGGTGCCTCCATGTCTTGATTTGCATGCTTTTAAGTGTGTCCCAAAGTACCACTCATAGTATTATCATCATTTTTTTAAATTATGAATCTATTTATGTATACTACATGATTATTGCTTATGTCTTTTAATCTCAACATTTTTGGATTGAAGATTTCTGTCCTTCTTTATACAAGCCAATATTCGTTTCATTATATTGAGTTTCTTCTTTAAATATGTGGCTGCAGATACTATTATGTTGCATTTTACCTCATCATCATCTTCTACATCTACTATTTAGGGTAGCTCTCATGAGGGCATGTATTGCAAGTGAAATAATGATATTAGTTATAATATTTCTTATTAAAAAACTTCTAACAATGGCCTATTGCATCACATTTGGGGAAAATGGGCAACCTATTGGAGACAACTTAATGCAGTTGTCCTCTAAGATAGGGGAGGTTGTGAGGACCTATGTGTCGCCCATTTACCTAAGATGGACTAAGGTGCCCAAGGAGCTCAAGGAGCAAGTCTCGGAGATTGTTAGTGTAAGTGCTTGTTCATTTACTTCATTTAATTTTGCATAGTAATTTGAATTTTCCAATAATGACTAATGTCTTGATTTTTCTTATTTCCAACACTCCTTTGAAATCCCAAAATACTCCAAAGGGCTTATACTTAAGAAAGCCAACACTTCTTGGAAAGATTGGAAGTCCCATCTCCAGCTGAAAGTCTCAGACAAATATGAAACGGACATGGAGAGAAGGTCTAACATACCCGAGGGTGTCAAGAAAGGAGATTGGGAGAGGTTTGTTGAAATCAACTCGACGTCCCAGGCCCTTTCTCTTAGACTGACCCAGTTTGGCAAATCTTATATGTTTGAAATAGATCCGACTCAAACAGATATGTGAAAAATAGATCTGTGAGATATAGACTCTTTTCAAATAGACTGTTTGGTAACACATGCAATATATCTATTTTGAATGGATCTATTTGAAAAAATATGTTTCGTAAACTTTCAAATAAGAGCTTATTACAAGGGTATTTTTTGTCTTTTAAAAAAAAGTAATTTATAATAGACATTGATGGACATTGATGAAGGGAAACAATTTCTACTACAAGAAAACTCCATGTCATGTCCTTCACCTTCTGTTCCAAAGAAACATAATATTCATAATATTCACGTAAAACTTCAATGGATTGGGTCTCAGCTTAACTTTCAGGCCCATTGGCTGGATTCAGGACTTAAAATTGAGCCCAATAAACCGAACAGGCTGAGTTTGGACAAGCTTGAACCTGGCCAATCTAGCTCATCTACCAATTAAAGGGGCACATGGGACATTTTTAAGAGAGTTTGTGAATGAACCAAATCTAATATCATCACCATTAACGAGTCCACATCTCACTGGTCCTATGCTAATAATCAAGAAAGTGTTCTGCTTTTAACAATTTAAGAACTAAACCCCTGACTTAAATCATACAGGCAATAATATTCTTTATTGTCTTTATTTTTCCATATTACCCTCTTCCTTAGAATTGAAAATCACCCAAATTTTTATCATATTAGTAATTACATTATAAGAGTTATTTACCAACCAACACAACACTCAATGTCACAGTGATGGAAATAAAGAAATAAATCAAGCTAAGGCTGATGAAAGTTACATGTGAAAAATCAGAAGGTGCATAAAATAGTTCAACAAAGTATCAAATTCAAAGTCTCAATAATTGCAAAGTATCAAATTCAACTATCTTTTTGTACAAATAGTCCAACAAATAAAACAAGCACATCTATTATGCAAATGAAAATAAAAATGAATGATATTTCTGATTCAACTCAACCAAAATCAAATGACACAACCCAACGACAATTAACAATCACCTTGCACTATTTCCCTGAAAACAGCACTTAAATATCTGATCTGCAAGGGATTTCGATCTTATCCACTTAACATAAAAATCAGAACAGTGCTTATTGAGGATTCATGCTCCAAAGTTCTATAATTATGCATGCATCCCAGAAAAGTTACACAACTTGTGTTCAACAGATCACATTTTGTGCCCAGACATACTAGTTATAACCCAGGAAACACTAAAATGGCATTTCCTTCAATACACAAATATTGTTCTCCAACTGCATTGGGATTTAGGAGAGATCAGGAAAAGAAAAAGACCACCAAAATCAACCTATACACATCAAAATCTTCATTTGAAACCCATTTCCCCTGCGGATGACTGAGCTTGAAAACAACTAAAGAAAAAGCAAAAGCACCTGAAATCTCAACCTAAAACTTCACAAGAATGACCATACTCTTTATTCAAAATAAACCCAATCTCCGAATCAAGATCCCAAACAAGAAGCAGACATGCCCATCAGATCACAAAAGACAGATTTCTAGAGCATCAATGAGAAGCCTAATCTGATTTTCACAAATTTTTTTTTTTTTTTATCTCAAAAGACAATAAAAAAGGCAAGAAGGAACAAGATTTCATAGAAAACTTCAAACCGCATCAAAATCCACACAAAAGGTTTCATCTGAAGATGGGAGACCCAAAAACCCAAACAAACAGTCCATCACACTGGCACATGGTTGACAATCAGAGAATGGGAGTAGCATAAAAAAATAAAAAAAAAGGTCTTTGCCAACACAACCACAAAAACGAGTTGTTCAGAAATTAAAGGGTCTTCGCCAACACAACATACCAAGATCTTCGCAAGTACAGCAAAAAAAAAAAAAAAGGAACATAAGAAAATAAGAATAAAAACACATAACATCATGATTGAAAGAGGGCATCTGCTATTGCATCTCTAACTTCTGACATCTCCATCTGTTCTGCAATATCTACTGTTGTATCGGTGTCGGAGATACCATTGTCATCATCGTTACTTGCCTCTAAAGATATATTTTCATTTTCATACTGTTGAAAGAGTGCGTCTGCAATAGCTTCTTTTCTGATAAAGTTGTGCACAGTCATTGCAGCAACTACTATACTCCTTTGTATAGGGAATGGGTAGGGAGGCATCCTTTTTAAAATCGGAAAACGAGCCTTCAATACTCCAAAAGAACACTCTATTACATTTCTTAATGATGAATGGACATAATTGAACTGCTCCTTCCTATCACGAGGATGACCACCACCCCGAAAATCTGATAGCCAATACCGGACATTACGGTATGGAGCAAGAAAACCATGCATATTCGTAAACCTTATCAACAATGTAATATTTACCCGAAAATAGAAAAAATCAATATCATGATAGAAAATGAGATTTGATTCATAATTTACTAATCATAGGTACCTAGAGGGGCATGTGGGAAATTCATTTGTGGTAATGTTTCTATTGTCCTTATCCTTAAATGCCCTTGTACCAAAAAAAATACAACTCTAAGGTCTCTTTCATATTTGGTATCAGTTTTAAAGTAGCAACACATTCCTGCATTGTAGGACCTTTCTTCATCTCTTCTTCTTTCCTCTCTTTCTCTTTTCTCTCTTGTTCCTTCCTTTCTTCATCTTTCCTCTCTTTCTCTTTCATCTCTTCTTCTTTCCTCTATTTCTTTTTCCTCTCTTCTTCATTCTTCTCTCCTTCAAGTATAATGACTATAAGCTCAAGACTCTCACAAAACTTACTGATCTTAACATTCTTCCTGCTTTGTGAAGGACCAGGTCATTTTCTCCTCACATTTGACATTAGCAGTAGCTCTTGCAGTTCGACATCCTCATAAGTCCCTTGTTCAACAGCATTCTGAGTATTGCCTATATCAAGTAAAAGATCTCCAGCCATTTGCGTACTCAAGTCTTCAGGAATAGAACCTGAAGACGGTGTCCAAGCATCTTCTCCCCTAGCTTGGGTTCCACCAAAGAGAGTTGTCATTTCATTGGGGAATGACAAAGACTTAGTCTTAAATATCTTTGCATCAAGGTGTCCCTACATCAAATGATATAAATTTAGTTAATTAATATAAAAGAGGATTTTACATACTATAAATTCTACGAAGTGTAAAAATATATTACTTTTAGATATTCGTGCCATCTCTCAGGTTCCATTATAATTGTCTAAGTTGCTTCCTTATATCCTACACCGGTTTGCCCACATAAGGTTGTCCAAGCATTGTAATGTTTTCTCATTCGATCCCATTGATTTTTTAATTGCCTTTGTCCATACAATAGCCCGGTTTTCACTTTAAAACCCTCGATAATCTTTGTCCATGACTGTGCTTTAAAATTTGACCCTGGTCTTCCACCTTGCAATACTTCTTCAATGCATAGATCCAAGAAAATCTTCTTCATATTTTATGACCAAACAGCCCTATTTGTCTCAGCTTTTTCCTTACCCTTATGAGATGGAGCCATTCTTTCGGCCATCTAAACGTACCTAAATAAATTTGGGTTTTTTAGTCATATGATTTCACAATACTTCACACTATTCAAACATTCAGATGGAGCCTATGCTAACACATGTAAGTAACTAGCTATATTCTGAAAAACATAAATATATAGTTGTTCCCTTGGAAACCAAAACAAGCTCAAGCTGAATCTAAAAAAAAATCAATAAATGTGATGGAAGTATAGGTACAAATTATGTTGCTTATTTTCAAAAGCTATGGCTTTCCATGGTTCCTAGAAACCCAAAACAAGCTCAAGCTAAATGTAATTTCCTTTTTAGAACTTAAAAGACATTAACCATAAATCTGGATGCAAGAAAATTAATGATGGTTCCTTGTTCCCAATTTAAAGGTTCCTTTTTTGTAGATTGAACAACAGTGATGCCTTTAAGGTTGCTTTTGCATTATATTATGAATTTTGAAGAACTACAACTAAGTGGTTGTCACCAAGAGTCACTGAGGCAATAAATAACACTAAGTTTTATTTGATAAAATAGATATAATAAATTTGCTAAGCCAATGGATACATATATCCACAGAATATCAACAATACATCAGGTGGCCCTCTCTTAAAAATAAGCAAATCCACTTATGAGTGGACTCATAAACTAAAAGTGGGGTTCGTCAATTGGCCATTTCTAAAATGAAGAGAGAAGAAAAGAAAGACGAATCAGATATTCTTTAACATTTGTTTTGAAGCTTTGAAACATGAAGTCAAAAAAAGAATCAGCAGAAGGTTCACAATCATCACCCTTTTAAGATCATGATTGTTAGCAAGCAAGATTGCCTCATGAACAGATGAATAGAACACAAACCCTTGTATTCCGTGGGGCCTATGGGTTTCATCAATGTGTGGGGTAATTTGGTTAGAAAACCTACATACAGAACTGATTCAACCCATGTGTACTAGAGTAAGTATTCAAAACAATGTCGATTAAACAACAGGATGACCACTGCAGAGATATCATCGGGGACAAGATCCATTAGACGATGGGGCCCATGTAAGTATTCAAAACAATGTCAATTAAACAACAGGATGACCACTGCAGAGATATCATCAGGGACAAGATCCATTACACGATGGGGCCCATCAGAAGAATGGCCTTGATATCAAAGGACACATCATGTACCACTGCTCTTGTAACATAAGAAAGCAAAAATTAGTTCATAGCATAATTGAAAATTTCCCATATCCAAATACAAAATAATTATGGGGTTTTGTTCCAGATGAAAGCCCCAAAACCTTAACATGCTATTATATTTTCAGATGAAAGCCCCATCATGATAACACAAAAATCCCTAAATCCCCACAAATATCAAATAGAGAGAGAGAGAGAGAGAGAGAGAGAGAGAGTCACCAACTTGAGATATGGTGGAAAAGCTCGGTAGGTAGGGCAGTGACGAAGTTCGAAGGACAAAGCCCTTTGATGGAATGAGAGTGTTTTTCTTCGTCGGTGTGGGAAGACATGACAATGGAAAGAAAGGTCCTTGTATATGGGTAAACTTGTCATTAAGCAAATACGATAAGGGCATACTTGTCCAAATATTTTAATGAAACGTCTTTCCGCTTCAGACAATATCCTCTATTTCGATTCTCATACTTTCTGGCATTGTTTGATCAATCGAAATAGACATATCTAAAACCGTATCCAAACAACCTAAAAGCTGTTTCAACCAGTTATAAGTGAAATAGATGCTCCAAATAGACCTCCCAAACTAAACCTAAAGGGGAAGGCTGCTAGAAAAAGGCGGTGAAATGCCAACATACTTCCGGTAGAAAGGGACAAGCACGGGTGGCGGCGGAGTTGGTAATTATTGTTGATTTTAATTGATGTTACTTTAATATTATAGTATATTTTAATCTCTATGTTTTGTTCTTTCTTTTTATAGTCGAAGCAAAATCCTGACAGTTTGGTCACTCGGACACAACTATATATCGCCACTCATGGTAGGAAGGATGGTGCTAACTGAGAATCAATATTTGGTAAGAAGTCTGGCATTGGTTGTTTTCATAATATAATACAGAATGGTCATCATAAGTTTCATGTCATTTGCCTTTTATTCTTTGTAGACTTCGTATTTAAGTATGAATCTATCACCATGAGAAAGAGGATGTAGGTGATGGTGGGAATCATGTTAAGAACTGAAGACACTATTGTGCTTGAGGTGAAGTACAGAGCCCCTGCTAACATGCTCTGGGCTAGTGTGACAGTGCACTGGAAAATTAATTCATAAAATACCATTCTAATTACCTTCAATCTGGGAAAGTGTTGGTGATAGATGTTCTCACTAGCCTCTGGGCATTGGAATCCAAGATTTACATACCCAATCAAAGCTAGTAGAACATGAACTCAATCTATCTTCTCCAATTGTAATTATAAATGAATGATATTTTTTTTCTTACCTTTCAAAGATGAATGATAGTGTGGCTATGAAGACAGTTGCTAAATATGTTATTTAGAACATTGGTCAACACTTAAACTTGAGCCAATTTGGTTTTAATTTAGTGTAGTCATCATAAGTTTCATGTCATTTGCCTTATGGTTCTCTTCTCTAGAACTCTTGATTGGAAGGAGTTGAATTCTCTGCAGGATGAAATCGATAAGCTGATTCAACGTGGCCCCACCATTATGGAAAAGTCCTTAACCACGATCCGGTTGCATTGGTAGGTGAATTATCTTATACTCTTGTTTAGGTTTTTTCTTGACCATAAATATTTAGAAATCATGTAAATATCATGTTGTGAGCAGGTATTGACGTGATAATCATGTGTTTTTTTTTTCATGTGTGTGTAGGCTCTTGGTCATGATAATCAAGGCCGTGTACGAGGCCTAGGAATGGGTGTGTCCAAAACCGTCGTCCATCATTCTACTCCGTATCGAAGAAATAAGTTGGCATCACAGGTAGCCATTAAAACTGCCGTGGATGAGCTCAAAGAGCAAAACATTCAGTTGAGGGAACGACTGGAAGAGGATCTAGGGAACGCAAGCGGATGGAGAAGCTGATTCTTTCATGTCTTTCCTAGGGTCAGACAGTGATGCAACCTTCTACTAATAATGGCAGATCTTCTCAAGTAAAAATCTTTATTTTCTATAAATACTAGACATTTTTACTTATTTAAGTGTTTGGATCGAGAAATTACTCAATTTATGTGTTGCTTAATGTTTGTAGGTAAGACGTGACCTCCCACCTCAGGATGCACGATCATGTAGGTTGATGCATTTGACACGGAAGTCTACATGCATCGCTTACGGCAGAGTGAGAGGTCCTTCAACTGAGGCGGAAGAATGTTATGAGGTCATTGTAGACGAAATCATCCAGGGAAGCGTGGAGCTGATGGGTGGAGGAAAAACATTTCAAGATCTTACTCTCGGCGATACTATCGATTGGCCCTTCTTTAGGACTACATTCATTTAGTTCTTAGTGATATGCCATTTGAGAAAATTGTAGTACCATTTTTGGTACATATCCAAACCCACCATTAACCCTAACTTAGACACAAATTTAAAATATCTCATTTTTTTAATTCATTTTTCATGTAAAATGCTTTGGTACTTACCTTCATTTCCCCCCCCTTCCCCTCTCTCAAAGCTAGTCTGTAAGCTGCTTATTATTATTGTTGTTCTTATTGTTACTATTATTATGTGAATAATGAAGGATAGTTCTCTAACAATGCAACTCTTTTCTTCTTCTGGTCTTTTTTTTTTTTGCTCTAGAAATTTGGAAACTTATCCATACCATTCTCATATCTGGAAATAAGGTGCTTGGTTGTTTTTAGCTAACTACTTTTCCATCATGGTAGGTTTGGCTGGTCTGTCTACTCCCCAGCTATGTGCTTGGATGGTCTTTGCAGCCCTAGTAGGCTTAGTTTCTGGCTCATGCTGAGTGCATGGGATGGAACTATTCGTTTTCAGAAAGGGAGGATTACCGCTAGGCTGGCAATTGAACATGAAAGACCTCTCAAACCAAATTCCTTCATTGTTGGAAAAAGGTTGTAGCACGTAAATGATGTTGATGCATAGAACTAACTAAATCTAGAAATAATAATGTTGACTATGCATGCATTTATACATGTCTTCTTTCTTTTAATGGATTCATGTTTATTGCAGGATGCCAAGTTATGCTGCTCTAATGATACCTTGCCTGATGGGTTCAATGTTGGGAGAGGGGATTTGGTGGTGTACCTTCCTTACCCCATGGGGAGAATGAGGTTCCTATGGGGCGATGATGCAGAAGTGTTTAAACCAAAAAGATGGCACAACAATGATGTGGTTTTTCAACCTGAAAGTCCTTTAAAATTCACTGCTTTCCAGGTAAACAAAAACAGTAAAACAAAAAAAAAAAAAAAAAAAAAGCAATTTTGTGATGCACTCTTACTAGTTCATGTGTTAGCATTATTCTAAAACTCAACTTTCCCTGAGGCTGAAAAGGGCACGGAGTCTAGTAATTCAAGCAAATTTGACATCTTTTAGCAGACTCAATTATACTTATCCCGCCCTTTAACTAGACTCGAATTGTGGGGTCAAAGTCAGTTGAGTCAATTTTGAGTTATGCATATGGGCCTACTGGCAATGGTCCCAAACGTTCCACCAGGGAATCTCAAGACTTGTGTAAACTCTGACCCAATACAAGTTCCTTATCCCCTGCTCTATAGTAAAATGTGCACAATGCAATTTATTTTCTAGTTGGATTTCACAATTTTCTTTTGAGCATTTAGTGAGTTTTAAGCAATGCTGCAACTCATAATTTCTTTTCTCACCTTTTAACATGGTGCTTTTAAGTTCAATGATGTGAACTTTGTTAGCCCTTTTAATTAAACTACAGGATGAAGCAAAGGACAATTTTGGCACTGTATTTGCAGCAACGGGAGTAAATATGGAGACAGCCCAGTTCTTCTAACGTGATTTTGAAGAGAATGGTTCAATGGAAAGAGTCTAAACTTGGTATGTTGTTGAACCTCGATGCTGATTCTATGGTGGTCCCTTGACCAGGCAACTTTGTGATAGAAAGGAATCTGTGCTTAAATCTGTTGTTTTCATGCTTAAGTGGAAAGTCCCTATGAAAATCATATATAGGCTTCAATCTGCAATTCATACAGAGGCAAAATTTAACTGCTCCTAAATTGTTCTTTTTTTTTTCTTTTTTTTTAAACTTATGAAACTTTATCCTAATATTGATCTTAACTCAGCCATGAAAATCTCTATACCATAACAAAGATGTTTTTCTTATCCCAATCCCTGTTAAGTTTTTAACTTCTGGGGTGTAACCAAAATCTTTTATACCCAGCAGAGTATTGGATTAGAGCAAGTGTAAGAAAATATCTGATACAGATGCTCTGGATGCGATATTGAGTGGTTCATCTGAAATCTGCTACAAAAGGTATATAAATATTACACTGAAAGAAGTGAAACATTCAAGATCCTAAAAGAAGAAAAAGGCTCTAATCCAATTTAAACGGAGAGTTTTAGTTGTGTTCTCAGGGGTCAAATCATTTTTTTTGTAAATCTGTTCATTTCTTCTGGACAGATCAATTGGTGCTCCCAATAAGAGCTTTTACTTCATTAAACAGCCAGTGGCGTAGCAAAAAGTAACATTTAGCAGCCTAATTTGTGTTTTCTCACTCCTCTTTCAAAGGAAAGAATACGAATATTTAAAGATATGAAGACAATATGTCGGAAGGGGGTTCATTCAAAGAAAATACTACTCAAACTGATTATCATATGGTGTTTGCATTGGGATCCCTCCCAAGGGCCCTGTTTTGATCTTCATAAATTGGGTGCAGGTAACTTGGTCTATAAAAAAAATGCAGGTTCTCTACTTTGTTTATGGATTGAAGAACAGTGTTCAGATCTGCATTTGGTTAGCTTTGGTCCTTCTAACTGGTGAAGATTCTGTTCCTTTTTTGACATCTATAAAATCTCTCCTTATGCAGTTCCAAAAAGAACAATAAAAGAAAGCTATGGCTTCTGTAAAAGCAGGGATAGAAAGGGGACAAACTGCCCTGCACTCACATTTCACCCAATTGGTATGTAATGTAACCATTGATGTAATTTTTTTGGTTTTTGTTTCTCTATGTACTGGTAATAATTAGTTGACTACGGGTAACAAATCAAAATTTAAAATTTGGTTCTTTTGATTCATTGCCCTTATGGTTCTTATGCATTATGTTCTTTAGGTGTACCTCATTTGCGCGAAACTAATATACCAACCATGTTTGTGGAGATTGGTTCTTTAGGTGTACATTCGTTTATTAACAGGTTATCTATATTGTTATAACTTGCTATCTTTTCTTCCCCTTAGGTTACTTTGGAGGCGACTCATCATGGACCTCTTGTCAATACTCCGAATTGTTCACTTTGATGATTTTAATAAACTAGTGTTGCTACCTTTGATAACATAAGGAGATTACAAGTGAGCTTGAAGCAAAGGCTGCTGCATATAGTTCGTGGGTGGAAGAGAAAGGGTGGAAGAACAAGAAGGTCAGCCATGAAGAAGATCACCACCTATCTGGAAATCAGGAGAGAGAAGCTACATGCAAGAGCTGGGACCTTTTCAACCGAACCCCTCCCATAGAAACCGACCCAAAAGCCTCCCTCACTTCTATTATTGATTTTTTTGGAGACTCTTCTCCAATGTAATTAAGATTTTAAATGTGTTAGTGTTCTATACTTTTATAAAGATTTTGAGTGATTCCCAAAAATATTTCTAGGTTTTTAAAAAAATATTGAAAATTTTTTTTTAAAAAATTTTCAATATTTTTTTTAGGGAGATGCTCCTATGAGAGATATCTCTCACCTTATACGAGAGATAGGGGTGGGGGCCCTCACATTTAAGTTGTTGGCATTGGATATGGATGTGAGGGCCCTCACCCACTCTCTCATTTAAGGTGAGAGATATCTCTCATAGGAGCATCCCCCTTTTTTCTAAATTAAAAAAAAATAAAAATGACGGCCTTAGTAACATAAATTTTTGACGGCTTAAGGCCATCTTTTTATTTCAATTTCACTGACGGTCTCCCGGCTGTCGTTTATCGAAATGCTACTGCAATATTAAAGACGGCCGTTCAACGGTCTAGGCCGTCGTTTTTATGGGAAAATGAAGGCCGTCGTTTTGCTCTGTTTTTGGTGTAGTGATTTCGAAACTCAAACCTTTTACTTATACGAATGTTAAAGAAAAGTTACTCTTCAAAGTCAAAACCCCACACTTATAAGTTAGAAATACAAGGCATTTAATTATCAAAACAATCATTTTAAGAGTTCTTTCTATTTAACTCTTCTGTATGTACTTTCTCCTTGTCAGTGTCTTCTTTTCTTTTCTTTTCTTTCTCGATCCAAAGTCATGTCCAATGCTGTTGTATAGATTACTTACACTTCCAACATTGAAAAGCAGTATACTGTGAAACTCCACAGTAACTGCATTATCACGACCCTCACTAGCACTACTTCTGTGGTGGATGAATGAATTTTCGAGACCAGGCGCTTGTATGCCCATATATATCACCATCGTCTGCCTTGATTTTTGGTGGTTCCTTGACATTCTTCCACTTAATAGTTGGAAATGTTGCCATGTTGCTATCCTCCAGCTCTACGATGGATGCCATCTCTATCCCCTATCCCATCTTTCATTTGATCCATGCTTTCTGTTAGTATTTTTATGTGTTGGCTCATTCATGTGTTGGACAAGACTCTGGGTCCATTGAGTTGTGTTTTTCTATTTATTTTAAAATAAACCGTGGTTGTGTTGCCGGAAGAGCTGAAGCGGAGAAAAATAAGAAAATAGAAGAATTTCGTAAGACCAACGGGGACCTGATCGATTGGAAGATCAGATAGATCGGATGTGAAAGTGCTCCCTGTTAACAGGTGCTGACAGAAAATAAATTTGGGAAACAATCGAGGACAGATCGATCTAATGGCAGAAAATTTTCAGTTTGGGACTCTGCGAGTTTGTTTCCTCTTCCAACTGGTGTTTCCACTTTTAGTCCTATTTGTGTTCTAATACTATGGCACGAATATTGGGCTATATATAGGGTGTTTCTCTCAAACTTAAGTCACAAATCAAGTAATTCTCTCATTGTTCTAAAGTGAGAAAACCTTAGGATTCTTTGATTCTCTAGAGTTATCATTGAGAGGTTATGCTGAATATCTGCTTTAAAAGATTTGTTGCTTCTACTATCTCGTAGAAGATTGGTACATCTTGGTTCTCAAGGTGCTGCTAGATCAATTACGGGGAACGGTGCACAACAGTCGACTTTGATAAGGTCTGACTTTGATAGGGTCAAAGCCAAGTGGTGCCGACTTATGGAATGAAGTGTACTAAGCACAGAAACATATCATATCATGTGGTACATAATCGGAGCTTATTATAAGCATAACTGAGTATAAACGAAAGTGGTTATAAACATAAACATGTGCATAAACAAGATATATATGAACTAAATAGAGGTATGATCAAGTCATACAAGAATACTAGAAACTAAATATAAATGCATGCATATAGATCATATACGGAATCGAAGATATGAATCAAACCAAGCTTAAGGTCTTGGAACACTCGTGGTCTTCACCATCCAACTCGGTGTAGTATTAAGGATTCAGACGCTATTAGGCTACAAGAGAACCCTTGGCATTACTTAATTTGGACGCCAAGTCCCTTAATATAACACATTTGGTTCGGGATACAAATACGAAGATTCACAATGTTCTTGTGGGTGTATGGTAGCTTACACCTGACCCACATGAATTACAAGTCCATTGGGCATGATTTAGGGTTCAAGTGATCCATCATTAAGGTCCACCTTCTAGGCCAAAACCATCTAAGCATCCTATAGTTCTTCCCTTGGCTTGCGGTAGATTTTTAATCCAATTAATTCCTTTCTCCCCCCAACCTTTGATCAGCAAAGTGTATGGACCACTCAATTCTACGCTTCAAGAGCTTTCCAATGGTATGCAGACATCCAAAATCGGACATACGAATCAAAAGTTATGGCCATTTGAAGTTTCTAGCAAGAAAAGGGGGCCAATTAGAGGCTAGTCGTGAGGTAACTGCTAACAAATTGGAAAAAAATGTACATTCTATTTTTGTAATTGTAGATTTGGAGCTAACCGCCAGACAACTTTTGGCACGCGAATTGAGCCCGAAATGGCTCTGTTTAGGTAATTTTCAAGCTGCATTACACCCAAGCCTTTCATAAAGCATTTTCCTACACAAAATGAGCCTCCAATGTGTTGGATAGGTTTTCAAAATTTTTAACCCACTTGAAGCAAGGATCAAGTATCCTTAAGGCCAGAAACCCAATCCAGGATTCAAAAACTCTTTCTCATGTATCAAGATCAGAAAAAACACTATATCTAGAAGATGGAAAATGGCAACAACAAGTAACCACGAAAATCTACAAAAGAGATGACGTAGATTTAACCTGGGGAGCCTGGTTGTGCTCTAATCGAGAAGTTGATTGCTTGGCTTGTTGAGAAACTCTTTCAAAAGAACAAAAAGGATTTTGATACCTTGTAGTCTTCCACGCTATATCCTCTATCACTTCTCTAAGAGAATGGTGGGATCTCCAAGAAGAAGAGAAACCCTAGACTCTCTAGTGGAAACCAGAGGAGAGAAGAGGAGAGAGAAAAGAGGGGAGAGGTGGGCGTCGGATAATGATGAACGTCCCTTCTCTCTCTCTCTTAAATAGGTTTTGGCAACCTCCTATTCATCCAAAATTAGAAGTCTCATTTCTTTTATGAGAAAGTGTTCTTCTCCTCCTTCATTTAAGAGTTCAAATTGGATGATAAACAATCTCTTTTAAGGGATAGCGTGGGGACCACTAGGGATACCTTAGAAGCTGGCTTCAACCGGGATATCTGGACCTCACATCTCATGTGCAATCCGGACCCACAGTTAATTGCAAATAACTCTACTATATAAATGTAATTGAACTCCAGTCTTATGGATGAATTATAAGAAGACCCTAATCTTCCCTATTACTATAAGTAGGCCCCTCCATCTATTATATCCATGGATCAATTAGGTTAAATCTGTCCAACCAAATTAAAGCCATATCTTATTATCATTGTGACCCAATTAATCACAATAATCATCAGTATCATCCAATTAGCTCTTAATTGAGATGGGTGTGTACCTACAAATGATAAATCTATTACTTGGCAGAAGGGAATAAATCTATAAGAGGATAGATTCCATTTTGATAATTATATGTTCTCACATTCCAACTACCATGTACCCAAAACACCAAGGTGTTGACCTACAATTGGCCCCACTCATCGGTGACTCAAAGTAAATATATAGCAAGAACTTGAGTTTATTTATCTCTCAGGATTGAGAGCCTATTACTAGAAAATTATGAGAGTAGTCCTTAAATCAAAGACATTTGCATAAGATGCAACATATGGCCCTTTAGTACATATGATGCACCAGCACAATGATCCAGAGACACTATGATGATCATAGTGATCATGCTGCAACCTTGTCAAATGAGATGTCAAATCATCACTGGTTGTGAATCAAAGACATTTGCATAAGATGCAACATATGGCCCTTCAGTACATGTGATGCACTAGCACAATGATCCAGAGGCAATCTGATGATTTAGACAAATCACACTATCTCATAGTGATCATGCTGCAACCTAGTCAGATGAGATGCCCGATCTCATCACTGGTTGTGAATCAATTCAAGTATATACTTGCGGGCTCCGGTTCATCTCATGAACAATCATGTCAAATTGTATTGGTCATGTGTTAACAAGGAATAAAATAAAATACTATTTATCTCATGAAATAAATACTATTCACACATGAATAAAAGCATGATTATATAAATTAATTAAGAGATAAATCAATTTATTTACATCATCCATTGGATTGAGACCATACAATCTAACACAATGCGCACTCCAAACCACCAAGCAACATTCCCAACCAAGACAAAACCCAAAAATTAACTTATTGCTAAACCCATTAACAAAAATAAGAAACAAATTGGGCAAATTAACAAGATGAGCAACAATTTAACATATGAGCTGGAATTGGGTTTTTAAAACTTGAGTCATATAAAGAACCATAGAAATGAAAGTGTATGTAGAAGATATAAATTGTTTTGCTTGCCTTAAGGTACTTGAAGCTAATAATCACAAATCCAAGCTAAAATTCAAGCTCTATAGCCCAAACAAGATCTTCAAAAGAAAACCCCCAAATGTAATGGAGAAGATGAAGTCCTACAATGGTGAATGAAAAGAATGTGTTTGAAATCCACATGCAACATCAATATAACCTTTCACATTCGGATTTGATCAAGAAGACATGAATATTGAACCAAAAAGCTTACCAAAAGAGTTGAGAAATGAAAATGGAGGTGTGCTTGACTCAATAGATGAAACCCTTGTTGTAGAGAGATGAAATCCTTCACTTGCAGGAGGTATCCTTTGCTGGTTACTTGAAATGAGGAAGGACATGAAATCTTGTAAAAAAATCAGTCCATTAAATGGGTGTAGGAGAACTAAGAAATGGGAATGGTGTCATCTTTTCGCACATGCAAGCTCTTGATTTAGTAGAGATGAAGGGGTGAAGAAGAAGATGATGTAGAGAAAAAGAAGAATTGTCGCTATTGCTGCTAGAAAATGAAGGAGAAAGAGGACTGGTGGTTTTGTTAAATGGCCTCTTTCAAATCAAAGTTTTTCCTATAGTTGCATGCAAGTCTAAGTAAGTTACATAATTTTCAAAAAGAGGCTTTATGCAGGAAATGAGCTTAAATGGGCTAAAAAATGGGCTAGGTTGGATCCAAATTGCTTGGGTCAAAACATGAATACCAAAGTCCATGATAGGCACTGTGCAATGCACCCAAAACCCACAAAATCTAAAACACACATAAGCCAAAAACACTCCAAAAACTCATAATCTATCGGGTCAATGGTCAACCCAACTAATTCTACCTAATCAAGCTCAAAGACATTCAAAACATCCATTAAGCAACAAATCTCAATTAAATAACTATTAATTGAAATAAAGGCGGGTCGGGGTGTCACAAATTGTGCATTCATCTTTGCAATCTCTTAAGTGCATGTTTGAGTTCCTCTTTCATTTTCATATCAATCTATTCTAGAGGCAATGTAATGAGCTAAATTCACATCTCTTACTGTGTACCTCGGACACACTTGTTGGAGAAAAACTTGTTGAATGTAAAGGTTATTGTTTAGCCTATTGAAAAGCATATGGTAGAGGTTATTGCTTAGCCTAGAAAAGCATAGTGTAAATGTTATTGCTTGGCCTATTAAAAAGTATAAATTAGTGGAATTTCGGTGGGGTGTAGGATCACAAACCAGGAGTGGATGTAGGCATTGAAGCTGAACCACTATAAATCTTTGTGTTATGGTGGAAGCTTTGTCTTTGTTGTGATTTACATTGAAGCTAAACCGCTATAAATTTGGCAGATATTGACTATAAAATAAAGGTCACCCTATTCAAACAACAACAACAACACCACCCCCCCCCCCCCCCCCCCTCCCAGTGTTCGGATCCCGGACTTTCAATTACAAATAAGTTATGGAACCTACCCATAACTAATATTAGATATATGGTGTGATCCATACTACCACTTGCTTGTACTAGGCCCACTCACTTGGAAGACCAAGTACCTTTTTTTTAAGTTCTAAGTTTCAGTTTGGACTCCAGACAAAAAAGAGGCTTCCAACAAAGTCTTGAATTGACTAAAATAGAGGGATTAGGGTGTTATAAAACAAGAATTCCACAATGACAAGTAACTATTTTAGAGAATTTTAAAACAGGTTTGGGGTAACTCTGTTGGGTTTATGTCTTGCATTCTGTATCGACTGGATTGATTCATTGGGTTGGCCAATGACCATGTTTAGAGTCAGGGGCATTTTGGTCTTTGTACTGAGGCTTTCTTAAGGGCTAAAAAAGTGGAGATTATATATATCAAGTAATCAGTGACCCTAGACTCTATAAGAGAGTTAGAGATGTGAGAGCTCTCTCTCCCGTGGGTGTCGGAGTCTTCCGAACCACGTGGAGCTAGAGGAAAGTCGAGTTTCTTTCTCGTGGATGTATCGAGTTTGCCATAAATTCTTTATGTATGATTTTCTCTCTCTTAGGTGGTTGATTGCTTGTTTGACTACGGTGATTCACAGCAAAACTCAATTCACTTCATCAATTAGTCATGCAACAAAACAAGTAGAAGAGTGTAGTAAATCCCACTAGAAGAATAGCCTCGTGTTGGGTAGATCAAGGAATCAAAGCAATGAAATTAATTGGATGTGTGTTTACATTATTGAGTTTGTGTTATTCAAATCTAATTCTATCATAGTTGATCTTCTTATGATTAAACCTCATTAGTGCTAGCAAATAAAATCTCACTATTGCAGTAGCATTTGATGGCACGGAAACAAAGAAGTAGAGGTTGAGATCACTTTTTTTTTTTTTTTTTATTACAACCTTCTCTACCCTTCACTAGTATAAAGATTCATGAAAATGAAAAATAGTCCTCTTTGTTTTAAGACATCTTCCTTGATTCTTCTCATAAAATCCCAAATGAATTTTTCCATATAGTTGTCCTTAAATCTAACTTTTTACCTGACAGTTGTTTACTTCTAAAGAATCTCTTTAGAGTGGTTCATATAATCAGAAGGGTGGAAATATTATCTTTTGCCCTTTGTGCGATATCTACATCACACAATTTTACTCTCATTTACAAAAGGCCATTTTCTCTACATTTATATCTTCTTTCTGTAAGAACATTGACATCAACTCTCTCCTTTCTTTCACTTGATCCATTTCACACATGAGTGTATGTCCTTAATTAATCTATCAAGACATAGGAAAGGGAGTTACTCACTCAATATGTGAGTAGACAATTTTTATTCATTTTGGCACTAGGCCAAAACAAAACGCAACATCTTTTTTCAAACAATTTATTTAGATATTTTGATAATTTTGGATGGGGAAAGGAGAAGATTTTCCTTGAGGGACCACTATGTAAAACAAAAAACTTTTGAAGGGGCCAATGTGAAAAAAAAAAAAAACCATAAGATTTATAAAGATTTATAGGGGCCATGGCCACCCCTACCCCTAGATTTTGCCTATGGTTTTGGTTTTCTTTAAACCAAAAATACCTTGCTTTTTCAGAACAACCGACAAGTTTCTATTGAGATCTTACCTGGCATGTCTAGATTCTTTTGGCATTTTAAGAGCTTTGTTATATTTTGCTAAAAATGCCTGCCTCTAAAGCCAAGTTTATAATTTAAAGAACCTTAATAAGGGCTTTTAAAAGAGAAATCCTATCACTGTATCTGCTCATTGGAATTTTAGGGAGAAGGAGCCGCTATAGTGAGAGGGTTGCTCCATTTTCGATCTCACACAAGGTGGGCTTGGTATGTGCATGTTTTATTGTATTTAGTCATTGATTGGGATTTTTTTTTAGTTCGCAAATGAGCCATATTGGATCATGCATCTTTCTTTATAGATAGATGTGTAGAGAAAAAATATAGTACTAGGGATGTTTCATTGATACTTAGGTCTTGTTTGGCAGATCTTATATGTTTGACATAAACCTACATGAAATAGATCTATTTCAAATGCCCCTGCTTGAAGTAGATGTTTTAGACACAGTCCCATTTGGTTATACAAAACCTGATTGAAATAGACGTTTTTAAATCAATGGTTGAAAGTTTTTCACAAATTTCTCACGATCCACAGGGAATCAGGCTTTAAAATTTGACGCCATAGCCTTATTTAACTTTCCAAATAGATTTAATACTTTGGATGTTATGTTTGGGGCCCATGGAATCTAGAAATTAATATCAAATGGTTCACTTTTTTTGTACATATCACAAGATTGGTGATCAACCAATGGCTTAGATCTAGAACCATAGCCATGTTTGAGCTTCTGAAGTTTCAACGATTTGGATCATGATGTACTATCCCAGAAACTAGAAAAAAAGAGAGAAACCGGATTGTCTATGGACCAATCCATACCTCAGCAATGAACTCATGGAACATCAATGGTTAAATTTTTTCTTTTTTCTTTTTGCAAATCTCTTGAGATCCATAAGGAATCAAGCCTTGAGATTTGAACCCATAGCTATGTTTGACCTTCCAAACAGATTTAACGGTTCGGATCTTCTATTTGGGGCCCACGTCTAAAGAATATTGTCCAACCTTTGTATACCTTCCACTTTTCAACCTTGGTATTCCCAAATCTTAACTCCTTTACCATCTTCGACTTTTATAAACCCTAACTCCTTTAACATCTTCCACTTCCAACCTTTCCATCTCAAGTCTCAATCCCTTCACTTTTCAACTTGTTTCACTTTTGACTCAACTCTCTTTCCCACATTCCAAGTTCTTCCACTTTTCAACCTCTATATCCCAATTTCCAGCCCCTTTCACTCACCAACCTCTTTTATTTAAAGTTCTAATTCAGCTCCCTTTCCCAAATCCTATTAATAGGAAAATGAATTGGTCCATTGAATCTATAGTTTGAGATGCCTAGTGTTTTTGTAGGCATGGATACTTGCTATATTCCAAGAAAATCCGATTGTGTTGCAGACAATTTTGCTAAGATCATTCTTAGGTCTCCCAAGGACATGTGGCGGTTTGATCATTTGCCGTATTAGATTTGTAAATTTTTTTTTTGGTAGCCCAGCTAGGGGGCTGGGACACTATGAGATTCGCACATGCAAGGAACCACAACTCACACATGCGAGGTGAAGGAAACTTGGCACATGTGAGGAGATACAAGTCACACATGTGAGGTAAAAACAACTCACATATGTAAGGAAGGGGGAGGCCAGGCTCCAAGCTTGGACCTCCCAATGAGAATGACTACTTTGTAAGTTGAACGTTCCTTTGTAGGGTTTTTCCCCTATTTGAAATAAAACTTTCATTGTTTAGAAAAGAGACTTAACTCGATTCCATTCCAAATTGCTGGAACCCCTTCCACTTCCAACTCCATCAAACCCTTGTCTGCTATCTTCCTCCCTAAATCATATTCTCTTAGTTCTATTCATTTGTAAGGTGGAGGGTAGATGACTCGAGACCAAAGCATTCTTCAAATCTCAAGATGAAAAGGATCTTGAATTGGATTATTTCTGGAAATACAAAGTCCTATATATAGGTTTTTGTCATCTCTCTCTCTCTCTCTACACCGTGGAATACCATTTTTTAACAATCCTTTTATAGTTTTTGAGGATAAAAATAAGCCAAAATCAAAACTCGACCCCACTCAACCAAGCCACATGCAACCTGGCCAAGTCAATCTAATTCCACTCAACTCTACCAAGACGAGCTACGGGCCGAGTCCAAGTTTTCACA
This sequence comes from Persea americana, assembly GCA_029852735.1. Classification (NCBI taxonomy): domain Eukaryota; kingdom Viridiplantae; phylum Streptophyta; class Magnoliopsida; order Laurales; family Lauraceae; genus Persea; species Persea americana. Next base: position 51,033,450 of record CM056810.1, on the reverse strand, counting down.
CCCCAGTACAAACCTCTTAAAAGAAATTCGATCAAAAAGATTCCACTTGAATAATAGCTATTCCATGTCCCACATTTATATTGATCATTTTTGCTAACAAGATTTAGTCCTTTTGAATTTTTATTGTAATTTATTTTCTCAAATTAGATAGTGAAAATGACTTGGACTGAAGTGTAATTTGCAGTATGAATAAACACGAAGGGGATTTTTATTCTAAAAAGTTCTAAGTCTTTTATCTTGATTTCAATCTTGGTCCTTATTATTGGATTTGTATCAATGCACTTAATTCTTGTTCTTGACTCAATTACATTGTTTGAGAGCATCATTCTTATTTTCAAACAATTGGTACTTGCTGGGTCTTTGAAAAAACCATTACAATTAAAAGAGAAAAAATAGGGAGGTTGTGTCTCTTAAAAATATACATATATTAAATACATGTGGTAGCTTCTATTTAGGATGCATGATATATTTGATCACTGCTATAACGGGAGGTGATAAATTATCCTGTGTAGGGTTCTTCAGTATTTGATCAAATCCTTTGATATTAAATATATCATCTGTAAGGAAGTAAGGCCCAAATTCAATCCATTCAAAGTTGGATACATAGTTGGATATGATGGATTGGACATGGGATTATATATTTCACACCTAACCAATCATGGTATTGGGTAAGAATCAAACACATGCAAATTGACATCCTTACGGTCCTTGTCTACACATGACATATGCAACATCCATCACAATATTCTTCTTTCCTTAAAAGCAGTACTGATCAGTCTTGCCATTTATTTTTATTAGAGTCTCTTTAATCTATCCGTCAAAACATATTAAAAACTATAACATATCTGGGACCCACCTAATGTTGGTAATCAGGATGAAAACCCCTAGTAGGATATTTGTGGAACCCACCTAATGTTGATAATTAATAATGCTATGTAATTGTAATATGGCTATAGGACCCCACATTAAATTTGTAAATACTATGGGGCAATCTAACATTGGGAGTCATAGTTTCACTGTATATGAATGATTGATGTTAAAACTAATAGTGGGCAACTATAATTTATGGTTGCTCATAAAGTATCTAATGATTTTTACTAAAACTCTCCATTCGAATTTAAAAAATATTTTTTTTATACTATACAACATATCCTTGAATAATCTAATATGAAGAAAGTTTTTTGGAAGAGAGTGAGATATTGCAAGACACTTTCTAAGTTATCCAAGCACCCGTTTTTTAGGTGAATAAATTATTTTTTAAAATAGTAGGTAATATAGCAAAATCGTATTAAAATATTTAGTTTACAAACACCCCCTAGTATAATTCATAGAATTCTCAACTTTATACTGTAAGATCCCGGTCCCACATATAATATTTTATTATATTTTAATTAGATATTATTATTATTTTAATTGAATGTATTTTAGTTATTTAAGTGGGTAGGATTAAGTGGGGCACACGTTAGATTAGATACATAGATTGATGAGTTGGGTTAATGGGTAGATGGCCTGACCCGTAGTTTTGACCCAATGACTTAAGCCCAGTAGTATTCTTTTTAACCTAATCCCTTTTTTAACGAAACCCTTCTTATCTCTCCCCACTAATCTCTGTAACTCCTCCAGGTTATCTTCGTCTTCTTCCTCTTTCAACTTCCCAAGCCATACCAGCTTTAGGATCAGCCATCAGAATCAAGATCAGAGGATACCAGCATTCTTGGTTCAACTTTCTTATCTCAGGTAACCATCTCCTCAAATCATTAGGAGTATATCTATATTCTTAGGTTATCTTCTTATTCTTTCCAATATTAGGTTTTGGGTTGAAATACCATAGATCTGTTCATTTGAGCATTTCTTTCCCATATTCTTTGTCAGATCGGTGATAGGATTATTCTCAAGCACTGTGGGAATCACGGTTTGGGTATTGGTTAGGATCTGTGCATTTTTCTTCAACCCCGGTAAAAGGCAAGTACCTAATCATGATTTATAAATTTAATACTGGTTTTATCTTTGATTGGCATGTCAATGCATGTAGAAAACTGTGATGCCCCTTTTATATTATAATGTGGTTGCGATTCTGTTTTCTGTTTTACTGTTGCTTAATTCCAATTTTATGTTAATGGGTTCAAAAACCCCTTTTTCTTTTCTTCATCTGAGATTCTGTTAGCAGATAGAAACTTTATCCATGTTTTATGGCAAATCCACCAATAAAACCACACCTCTGACTGGTATCGTTGGAGACTGTAACCATGTGTTGGATTATGGGCCCAGGTGGGCCATATGATGATGAATCTGATCCGTGGATCCGAAGGGGGACCCACAGGCGACTTTAGTGGGGCTGGTCTCGTAGGCAATGGATACCCATGGCCCACCATCCATTGGGTTGATCAGAGAGGCTGTGAATGAGGGGAAAACTGGTTTGGGCGTCAATCATGTTGTGGGACCCACTTATGACCTGATCCATGATTAGGCCCGATCTTGTAGCCGTGTAGATCTGGGCGACCCGGATAATGGAGTTGACTTGGGGTTGAAACGGTAGGGTCCACTTTCCAAAGGGTCAAGATGCTTCTGGCATCGTGTCACCCATCACAGAACTTGGTTATGTAATATGAATAAGTGAATGGAGATGACGATGATGTCATCCCATGTCACTCCCATGTGACTTTCGTACAAAATTGATGGGATGAATGGAAAGGTGAAATATGGTGTTCTGTAAGTGTATGGGAAAACCATGTCACATATTTGACTTTGAAGCTACGTTAAATTGTGTACATTGTCCATTTAGTTTTTGAAAATTAGGAAAAATGCCCTAATGGTTTTATAAACTCAAATTAGACCCTTTGACTTATTTTGAAGGTGGAAAATGTTTTAGATAGGGTCCTTAGGTTTTTCTAAAATTACAAACTAAATTATTTACAAATTAATTTTGAATGATATCTTTGATTTTTAATGTGTTAAAATTATATTTTTGTACCTTATTATTTGGATCTTTGGACCGAGTAAATACCGTCTGGGCATACGATATCTTACTAACATGGGGGTTTAGTGCTTCATATAACTTCAGGGAAATCCTAGTGGATTCGAGCTCAACCCATCTCTCTTGAAAAACCCTTAATTGGGTCTATGCACCATTGATTTAGAATGGATGCGTTAATCTTTTATCCATTAGAAATTCCCGTGGTTATTGGGTACGAGACCTTATGTTTGACCTTAGGTTTTGTTTGTGGTTATTCTTTGACTTTCGGGTTTGCATACATGAGTGATTATTTAAATGACTTAGAATTCTTGTGTCGGAGCATTATTAATCGGATCTATTATGAATATATGTTTATGTGTTTATGTGGGTCATTTATGGACGACTGCAGATCGATATATCTCTTGGTAGTAAATGTGATGGTGTGACTCAAATGTACTGTTATTATTATTTTCTTCTGTTCCTTTCTATTCATTGTGCTTGTATAATGGGCTAATTGGAAAAACGCTAAATTCTGTCCAATAAAATTGACTATGGGCCTATAGTTCAGGCCCATTTCTAATTGGGATCCACGTACTCAGCCTCAATTAGGTTCAAAACTCGAAAGCATTACTAAATCAGCTATATAAATTTCATTGTAGTAGAGTTTTAGAAAAAAAATATTTATTCTTATTACATGAGAACCATTTAACCTAAGGTTGATTGAAAATTTGAAGTTCAATTCAGTGATCTCTCTCTCTCTCTCTCTCTCTCTCTCTCTCTCTCTCTCTTTCTCATTTATTTATTTATTGGTAAACAGCATCTCTCTGTTATGGATACAAAATGAGCCAATTCTAACCGCCAATACACCATTAGCCTATCTGGCTCGACTTCACCCAGGTTGCATATGTGGTTACATTTTGAGGTTCAACCTGACTTGAGCTAGACATGAAAGCAAATCAGGTAATCAATTTAAGTCTGGGCCTAAAAACGATCTTGGAAATGCGCAATTCAAAATCAAGTTTTGCTTTAGTCAAGTCAATTCAAGTTGGGCCAGACCAAGTTGCATCCCCAAAATTAGGTGTGGCCGTGGGTTACCTCGGGTCAGATTAACTATCAGTTATAAGTGTATGGCCAACATGACCAGCTGGGTTATGTATTTTGTTTTCCAATGAATTGGACAGAAGGAGGAATTTTTTTTTCTGCATACAAGATTCCACTCTTCCATTTTGTTTTCTTATCAATTGGCCCCCTAAAACCTTTCTACAAATTTTAAGTTCCAAAAGAAGAAAAAACAGGACGTAAGACTGCTCATGGGCTACTATTTTTTTCCGGATCTGTCTCTGCAGAAACGTGCCCTTGAAGCAACCAAGCAGGAGGGGTTGTTTGTAGATTGGTTTACTCCAAAAAAGGAGGAGCCCTTGTTTGCATGAAACCTGAAAGGTAAGCACTTCCCAGCATCACCCAATCACATAAATTGGAAAAAAATAGATCTTTGGTTTGAAATTCTTAGAACTAATGGACTTTTATGAAAAAGAATTAAACTTAAGACTCTGATAAAGTGAGTTTATGAAGAAAGTTTGAAAGTTTCCATAGAGAGAAAGAGGAGAAGTGCAGTTGTGGAAAAGGAGGAGAGATTGAGAGATATAGATGATAAAAGAGATGATGGGGCCCGCGATTAATGATGAAGATGAACAATCGGTGATGGAAAGGGTGTTTGGAAGATGAATGGGAAAGAATTGGGTTCAGTGAACCAAATCATTCACATTGGTGCGGAAGCATGTAGTAAACCAAATTCATAATCCATTCCACATTTTGAAACGGATAACACATATATATAATTAGCATGATGTCAGAGTGAGCAATGATCCTTTGGCATTCCCAAAGTATAAAGTTAAAGGTTTATACAAAATGTAAGTTCATTAAACATTCCCCAAAAATAATGGCCAACAAAGGCCAATATAACCAAAAGAATCAAAATGTGTTAAACATAATTCCCAAAAGGTGTTTCGCAACTCAGAGCTCAACCAAATGTCTAAATGACATTGTCAGCTTGTCATTCTACTAAACAATGCGGCTCACTGGCCGCCTCCTCCGGCTCCTCCTCAAAGACAATGAGGTCTAGACCTGAGTACCAAAAGAGTGGGTCAGACACAACGGTCTGGCAGGTGGGTGAATAGATATAACAATAAAGAAATTCAAAGCATATTTTAGAAACATAATGAAAATATGTCAAAGCTATAATTTCCATAAAAATAGGATGCATTATTCATTTAAAGCAATATGCAGTATAAAACATGTAGGGTAATAAGGAACAGGAACTAACAAGATGGCAACCACACGTAAGTTAAATCCCCAATCACCAATGTGATGAGAGAACACTAAAGGCGTTGGTCTCGAACACTCAAGGTGGCAAAAAGCAACTATATTCATACATATATATACTGAGCAAAACCATGGCCGTGGAACCAGGTGACAGAACATAATAAAATTCAGACTACAGTTGACAGAAGTTAAAAAGAGGGACCCCAAGCCGGTGGATCAAACCGACAAGGTCATCCAAGCTTAGTGGTGCCGACTCATAGGTCAAAATGAAATCAAAGCATATACATATCTAAAGGGTGTATGACACCTAAAACAGGCTGAACAAAAGGCTCGTAAGCGCATTTATCACAATAATATCTTATCAAGAATGCATAAAGCTGACCAAATATTCGGACTACAAATTTCAGTAGTTAAAAACGTCATTTGTACTAACACACGAAAACTGTCTGAAGCATATGAAATTCAAGTGAAAACCAACACAATGGATTCCGTCATAATTTCGAACAAGCACTGAGGCTATAGGATTTAAACAATGTATCGGGATCTTGTATGTCGGTTTTTACTCATAACTTGGTACTCCGGAAGATTTGGGACATTCCAAGTTCCCTATACAGATTGATAGGTCCAACACCCTCAATAAATCTCCGGAAATGGTGTTTCTTTCTCCATCATTCTCCATACATCATTTCCTAGGTCTCCCATTGCTTCAGGGCTCCAAGCCAGCCTAACCGGACCTTAATACACCCTTTTTTTATGATACTAGGGAAAGCCCAGGAATTCTGTACAGTTCGCTTGAGCAGACTAGAAGTTCGCTCGAGCGAGAGGCTTTCTACGAGGGTTCGCTCGAGCTAATACAAGTTCGCTCGAGCGAGCTAGTCCAAGTCAAGAGGGCTTGAGCGAACTGGAAGGGTGGCTCGAGCGAACTAGAAGGGTGGCTCGAGCGAACTAGTCTCTGGATGGGGTCCGCTCGAGAGTACAATGGGTCGCTTGAGCGACTTGTCTTCTAGGAGGGTTGGCTCGAGCTAACCAATTTCTGGAAGGGGTTCTCTCGAGCAAGCTGCTTCAAAAATTACCCATTTTAGCACTTAGGACATCTTCTTCTCTTCTCTTCTAAACACATTTGAGGCTACCATTTTGACACACATTTATGGCATTTTCATCTACTAAAACCACATTCACTTCCTCTAACAACCATTCACCAAAACCCTCAAATCACAATAATTTCTAACCTCATTCAATGGAAGAAACAACTACCATTAATGAAATTCATTTATGACCAAATAAGCTTTAGCAAGGTAAGTGCATTCATTCTCAAGAAATCCATTAAGAGAAGGAAAGCTCATCAATATGCACATTTCTAAAATCAATATAAACCATAGAACATAGGTACAAGCCATTAATAAAAATCCATATTTTCCACAAAACAAGAAATCATAAAATCAAACTCATTCATCCACTTGCCTTGGCTCCAAATATAGCTAATCAAGCTCTAATCACACTTGTAAGCCCAAATCACCAATCTACACAAAAACTCCCAAAAATACACTCATTACAAACCCTAAAATGGCCAAACCAAGAAATATGATGAGGGAGCTTCCAATAATGGAGATGAAGCTCCTCTAGAACTAGAAGAACAATAATCTAGAAGATGGAGAGTATCACTTCGATGGAAGTGCTTCAAATAACCAAAACTAGCTCAAGGGGTACTCTAGAGTGGATGGATTTCTCTACAAGTTGCATTAATGGAGAGCTCTCATGGAGAGGAAGAAGAAGATGACATCCATTTTTCTTTTAGCAATGGTTTGGTGTGGATTTGGAGATGAAGAAGCAAGAAGAACGCAAGGAAACACTAGAGTGCTAGAACTCTCTCCTTCTCTAATGAAAAGTTACAAGAAAAGGGTAAAGTGAATAAGACCTTCCTTTTATAGATAATGGAGATGGGTCCCATTACTAATGGAGCTTATGGGGCTTAAAACATCAGCTTTCGGGCCTCGGATGAGTTCAACGAAAAAGGAAGAATTGTTCATCGAAATGTCTAGTTTCCAAAAAGTATATGATTCACGGGTTTCAGAGATATTGAAAATAGTGTCCAGATTTTGTGTAAAAAAAGACTATTTTGCCCCTAGCATCGGCAAAATGGGGTTTCGATGTCTCAAATGGAAACAGAGTAAACATGAAAGTTGTAGGTAATGATAAAACAAATCATATGGAGCTAAAACACGAATTTTCAGAATATCAGATAGTTTTCCCAAGTCATACAAAATACTACAAAGGAACCCCCAAAGGGTCCCACAATTCAAAAAGGTTCCCAAAATATTCCAAAGCTATATAAAAGTTATTCTAATCCAAACCTAAGAAAAATTCACTAATCTCACTTATAACTAACACACGACTTAATTAGTAATAATCGACATCTCTCGGGGCGGGGTCTTACATAGTGTCTTTTTAGTTGGTACTCTGAGGTTGCTCTTTCTTTAATATAATTTAGTCCCATCTAACTAAAATGCATATTTATAATCATTTCCAAACCTGGCTGATATAGCAACAGCATGCCTCTTCATTTTCAACTTCATTTTGATACTATTTATTTCCTTTTTCAATTTAATGAAATACCCTTTGGAAAGAAATAAAAAAAAAAGTTGTGAGTAGTAGAAATACAAGAACCCTTCTCCAAAAATAACAAAAACAATAGGACTCCCCAAATTGAAGAGAACTCTACTTATTCAAAAAAAAGGCTAAATTGAAGAAAACTTAGATAACCGTCCTGAGAGGAAGATAGTGGGAATTATATTAAAATCTGATTTTCATTTTTATTTTTTGACAAGATGCTCATTGATAGAGAGCCATTAACATATTTTTTTTAACTCGCTTAACACATTTCGCAATACTGCATAAAATCTGTAATTTTATATTATATTAAAAAAAAGAAGAATATATACTAGAATAGATTTTTTTTTTTTTTTTTTTACCCACTCCACTCTATTAAATCTTTAGTTTGATTTGTTCTCATTAAAAACATGAAGAATATCTACTAAAGGGACAATTCATTCCTCTTTCTATACTTATGGGTAAATGAACATTTTTTTATTCAAACTTAGAACAAAGTTTAAATGCACCTGTATTGGCACTTTTGAAATTGACGGGATTATAAGCGTTAAGATGATGACCTAATCATCTTCTAGACACCACTCCCTTTTGATGTTACTTCCGACCTATTCCCTAATTTTAAGGCATAGAAAGAATTTGCTGATCATATCTATAGTCAAGGTTTATTAGATTCTGTATCTTACTTTTACTTAAAAACTTTACTTTTACATTGGACATTTTACCTAACTAGGAATCGGAGTTTAACTTGAATAAGGAAACTCAATATCATATTCTCAACCCTATATATTATCTGGGACCCAAAAGTTACTTTGAGCGAGCATCTAAATAAGACAATGCTTCAAACAAAGCGAGATTTTGCTCTTCATGTCGTGTTAGAAACCACCCCCAGGTAAGTGTGCGTTTAGTAGGTGATTACTGATTAGTCCTATTGGGTCAAACACATCTAGATACCCACGACCGTGCAAGTGCAATGGGACACGATTTGGATTGTTGGAATTGGTATCGACCACATGGGGACTAAGGAAACAGGAAGATGCATACATTTGGGGAACAATCATGTAAGAGTAAGAATGAAAAAAATTAAGAGATTTTATACAGTTGACGAATTCAGATTGAATGAACAATATCTTTCTGAAACAAGGGATCCAAACTCATTTTTGCCATTGTTTCCAACAACCTTCTCCCACAGGAGGAGGAGCCAAGGGATCGAACCCATGAATACACCGTATTAAATGCATTTCAATGATCATCAAAGTTGGCTATCTCAACTGCGGCCACCAAAATAAATGATCAGATGTCTCACTAATAAAGGATCATCCTGCTGTCACTCTTCTCTGTATTTTGGTCGGTCATCCATTTGATTTTTACTGATAATTCAGTGTAAGTGCATTCTAATTTAGTTCTACTAAAACTCAAATCTGGCTACTTGGATAGTGGTGTAGATTGAAATGGTCTTGATTGATTTCAGATCCAAATTGGACTTAATGCGCTTTAGTATATTCTTAATACTGAGAAATTTCATTTACAAGGATATTCAAAAGTGAGTCTATTTAGAAGAATGAAGTTAATATTTCTTTCTAAAAAGAAGAAACGACTACACCAAATTGCAAATCTAAACCGGAAAAAGTTTCATATCACATTTTTTTTGTTAAAGCCCCCATTATAGTTGGGCCCATCAATCAGGCCATCTAACGAGGGGGTCAGACTCTGCCCGGCCCACTAAAGCATACAAAAATGTTTCTCAGGAAATGTTTTTAATTATACTAAAGCCTGAGGGTAAGATCGAGCCTCCCGAGCTGGGCATGGACCAGACGTAGCCTAATATGGCCCTTTGACTCTCATAGGAGTATTTCCAAATATCTATATATATGGGAACCGGTTCTGTAAGGATGGTGCTTACAGGCATAGGTGCAGACCCCCTAGTGGGGCCCACTATGAGACTCTACTAGTCATGGGACGAAGGGGGACCAAAAGATCCAAGTGGGGCCAACCTACATATCAAATTTGAAGTCAATCTAATACCTCTAACATCTTCATCCATAGTCTAAAAGTTTAACAACCATATATCAAACGAGAAAAATATGACCCTCAATCTAAGAATCTAGTCCATCCAAATCCATGCAAATTCAAGGGGTTCGGTGCCTATAAGGGGGTTGTGAATGTGTAGTCAATTTGAATGGGTCATAAGGTGGGCCCAATGGGCGTTCCGAAGTGTCCGGACCGTAAGGACCGTCCTTATAGTACTGGCTCCATATGTATATATATGAGAGAGAGCAAGAGAGAAAGAGAGAGTACTGAGTCGAGCACTGGATTAGTTTGCGCGCCTCAACACGTGGCCGCACCTAGGACTGGGACCCAAGGGGGTCGAAAGATCTCCCCTAGCCCTTCATCTTTGCAAGAAATAGTTCCATCCCAGACCCCTATCATTCCATCTAAGCCCCACAAGTTTAACGGTGTATAGTCTATCCAATGGTGTACAGTACATCGGATGGGTGCAAAGGTGGGCCACACGTGAAAATTCAAGGTGTGTGTGTGGTCCACTTAGATGGACCATCAAGTGGACCCCACCCTCGGTGCGCATCTCACCCAATAACTCATATATATATATAGAGAGAGAGGAGAGGGGGCTCTCCTAAGCTGCAGCTTAGGAGAGTAGTAGCTGGACGTGCGAGTGGCACGTGTGAACTTGTTTGGGGGGGGGGGGGGACGCTCTCCTAAGCTACAGCTTTGGAGAGTAGTCGCTGGGACGTGCGACTGGCATGTGTGAACTTTGTTCAAGATTTGATTATGTATGCATTGGAAACCAGACCATTTCAGTCCAGTTCTTTCAAATTCCCAATTCCAAATAAAGCATTCCATCCAACACCATATCACAATACTCAAGTGTTCTACTCAGGCTTTTACAGGTTTTTAGAAGACCGATTTATCCATTTCTACATGAGTCTTGATCCAAATGAGTTAAAGCAAGCAACAAGTCTCTTGATTGTCAGATCGGAGGAAGCAAAGCGTATTTTCAAGCACTATTACATCTTCTAAACATAAGAAAATAAGATTGAGATTCTGTCAAATAAATCAATGCATGGATTACCATCTTCACAAAAAAGATCTGGATATTTTGCACATACACCAGCTTCAACTATTTGAGAATTGCTACCCAAAGTAACAACAAATCACAAATCCATCCATGGATTCATTCATTCAACCATTCAATCACAACATTCAAAACACCCAAAAAAAAAAAAGACCCTAACATCAAAACAAAACATTTGTTTACACCCTAACCCCAACCCTAAAACCCAAACCTAGCCTCCAAACCCATAAATGGTGTGACCTTGACGCTTGAGGAGGGCGTACAAAGCATCCATGGCTACAACAGTCTTCCCGCGGGCATGCTCGGTGTAGGTGGCTGCATCCTGAATGACATTCTCCAAGAAAATCTTCAAGACGCCTCTCGTCTCCTCGTAGATGAGACCGTTGATGCACTTCATGCCTCCTCTTTGAGCCAGCCTTTGGATCACAGGCTTCGTGATTCCCTAGATGTTGTCCCGTAGGACTTTCCTGTGCCTCTTGGAGATGACGAGAGAGGGAGAGAGAAGATGACAGACAAGCAAGAGGGGAGGGAGAAGGAGAGAAGAGATGTTGCCAGGATGGATGAAGCGGGCACTGTCGCGCGAGAGTAGGGGTGAAAATCTAGGCCGGGCCGGGCCGGGCCGACACAGCCCGCCCAAGACAGGGCCCAATCGTGCCCAACCCAGGCCGGCACGGCCCGTGTCTGATATGCTGGCCAGGCCCAACCTCTTGGTGGTCAGCCCAGCACGTCCCTGGTCGTGCCATGCTGGGCCGGGCCCCAGTTGGGCCTGGGCCATGCAGCCCATGGGTGGCCCACAGATTCCCCTTTCCTTTTTCTTTTCTTTTTTTCTTAAATTTCTTTAAAAATTGGATGGACACAAAGTCACAGACTTGGACTTAGACTCTTGGACCAATTTCATTAAAATAAAGAAATTAAGAGAAATAAATAAGTAGGATAACACTAATGATGTTTTGAAAAAATACATCAAATAAATTGTATTTCCTTTAAATTTAAGTTACAAAAGATCTAAAAAATTACAAGTTTAAACTTGGAGTCTTAGATCAATATATATAATCAAATTATTTTTTTGACCGATTTTTTAGGAGGGGGATTTTTTTAGAAAAACGACCGTTGGGGACACGTCGGGCCGTGCCTCGTGCTGGACTGGGCCGCCCGCGGGCTTAGGGGGCCTAACCCAGCACAACACAAGTTTTACTCGTGCCTGGAAGGGCCAGGCCTCTGGCCTAGCACGGCCAGCTGGTGACTGCCAGGCTGGGCCGGCCCGTTAACCAAGTCAACGGGCCCAGGCACTGTTTTTCCATGCCAGGCTCGAGCTGGGCTTGGGCCGCCCGCCCAGATATACACCCCTACTCGACAGGGAGAGATATCTCTCATAGGAGTGATGGATCCGGCTTCTTGCCTTCCTCCACCCCGGGTCCGCCGGGGTGCGGCGGGGCGAAAGGCGAGCATCAACATTTTTTGTCCGGGTATGCCAGATTTTCTATTCTACTTGGAATTTAAAATTAGTGATCCGAAGACCCACCTTCGCAAGTAGAAAGGAAATCAAACTTTTTTCTAACTTTCCATTGTACATATATTTTTAAGAAAAGAGACAGATTTTTAATGCCGTGAAAGGCGATTTTATTTTGTTTCCCATGAAAGACGATTTTGTGCCGTAGGTGGCGATTTTGCCGTGAAAAGGAATTTACAAATCTCATCAATGAAGAAAGACAAGAGTTGTGAATTTTTTTGTCTCTTTAAAAAAATACAAAATACAATAGAAGAAGTGAGAAAAGGGATCTAACTTCTCAGGAGATTGTGGGGACTCGTTCAGATCAACGGTCGTGAGTCATGTATAGACTCCGCCATCGTCCCTTGGATGAGAACACTAGATGCTTTGATTCATTTGGCTTGGCTTGGACCTCAAATTTTTAGAGGATAAAGACCAAGGGAAGGTCCTATATCCAATAAAAAACTAAGTTGACAGGCTGAAGAACCACGTCTAGCCATGTTGAATAGAAGGAAAGGGGAAACGTTGGGGGGTTGGCCCCCCAAGGGACTTTAATCACCTTGTGATGTTTGTTGCAGCAGAGTTTCTTCAGAGTAGCCTAGCTTCTTTGTGCAAAGATTTCTCCGAGAATTTTCTAGCAATTTTTCAAGGATTTTTCCAGGACCCTTTCTCCTTGGAATGAATGCCTTTTATAGGCTTTTGGTGGCCATTAGATGAGTTTATGGGCATTGATTACATTAATGCTCCATGATGGGAGGAGTTACAAGTATTTAATTCTTGATTTTGCAACTCCTTTTTCTTGGCTTCTGATTGGCCGATAGAGAATGATGGGCATTTAATTGCCTTTAATCTTCATGATTAGGGGAGTTACATGGTTTAATGCCATGATTTCTTGGATTTGTAACTCCTTTTTCCTTGCTTCTGATTGGGCCGTCCAAAATAATGAGTTAATGACCGCATTAACTTGTCATAAACGGGTCAATTAACAGCATTAATTGGTCGCCAAGTCGCCTGAAGAGTAGCGAGCCGCACTACGTCTTTTGAAATTCTTCTTACGATGATTGCTGATAGATCCACTTGCCATTTGATGTCGGATAACGATACAATTTCAGACATTGGTTGCAACCAATAGGCCGAAAACATCTGTCCAGTCGATTTCTCAATTGATCGGGCAGAAAGTGTGCTTTCTTGGTCGGCCGGTTGGCGATTTCAAAGCGTCAGATGATGATTTCATGATTTAGAGGTGGATCTGTGATGTTAACGAAAATCGATGGATATCATGCTCAAAAAATCAGATTTTGGAAAAATCACAGGGGCCAAACAACTCGGAACGCAAAAAATACCCGGAAAAGCGAGTTTCCGGGCGAAATCTGGCGACCCGAATCCTTATGGTCACCAGCAACCATGTGCCCAGCGACCTTGGGCCATGGTCACCGGCGACCATGGGACTTTTGTCCCTTTTTGGTCGCCGTTCGGTCGTCGTTTTTCCGTCTTTTTCGTTTCTTCTTTCTCCTATATTTTTCTTGACATCTTTCCTCACTTATTGACTTGATTTTCTTGAGGAAAACCTGATGAGAAAAGGCCCCTCTTTTAGCCAATGAAAGTGTGACACGTGTCATCAATGATACACATATCCGATTTTCTCTCCTAAATATTCTCCTACAAAGGTGAATCTCTTAAAAGACTAACAAATTATTGGCTATTAGATAGGGGCAGAAACTTCCCTTTTGAGATAAGGGAATTTTTTAGAATTTCCCTATATATATAAGGAGACGCTCCTATAAGAGCATCTCTCACCTTACTATGAGAGATAACGTAGGGGCCCTCACATTCATATCTATAAATGTATATGTATGTGTATGTGTATGTGTTTGTGTATGTATGTATGTATCTGTATATATACGTATGTGTATATATATGTATGTGTATATATCTATATGTATGTATGTATATGTATATATGTATGTGTATATGTATATATGTTTTGTGTGTGTGTGTATAAGGGCCAACTCTCCTAAGCTCATGCTTAGGATAAGGTAAGCTCAAGTTTGTGGTGGGGCCCACATGGGGATGGGGATGCTGGATTTCAAGGACTCCCTGAGATCCTCCTCTCTGCAAAAAATCAGCTTCAACCGTGAATTCTATTATCTCCAAATGGGCCCAAAAGTTTAATAGTCAGCAATCCATTCGGATCGATACATAGTCGATCCAACAATCCAATAAATTCGGATCTGACCGAAAGTCTATGAACATGTGCAATTTAGGGGGATCATGTGTTTGGTCCATTTGGATGGACCAAATGTGGGCCTCACAAGCATGAACTTACAAAATTTTATCCTAAGCTCGAGCTTATGAGAGCCTTGCTCATATATATGGATGCCTCACCAAAGAGCCCATGATTTCATGCAAACATGCCCATTCGACAATAAATTCATGTGTTTTCGATTTCCATGCAAACAAATAGGACCATTTGAAATGAATTCTCATGTATCTACTTCCAGCAAACAAACAAGACCATTTGAATGCCCATTTGACCTCCAGCTCATTGCTGGACTTCCTAACCACTCAAACACTTTAATGAGTTGTGACAAATACTTTAGCTTGTCTGGTGCAATAGTCATCCCTTGTTTGCCGTCATTAGAACCGGCAGTTCCTCACATATCCGAACTTAAAATCAGTGGTCCCATATGTTTTGGCGCAAGTTAAATTTTACTCCAGCAGATGGACTATTGTTAGATTGATCAGAGAGTAAAAAATGTGATTAAAAAAAAATAAATGGGAATGAAGCTCACATGTTTTTAAGTGTGATTAATCCGACATTTTTCCATCCCCAACTAGAGCAAACTTTGGCCCTAATGAATTTACATGGCTGGTCTTTCTGAGGCCTGGCCTCATAGGATCCAGATCATGATAAGACTAGGAAGATTGGGACATTCCATCCTTACTGGAATCACACAGTTCTCACCATCTTTGTTGGTCTTCCAAACCTAGAAAGTTGTTTTGTTAGGCCATGCCCCAAAAAAAAAAAAAAAAAAACACAATCAGCACCATTAAATCAAAGCTGATACAATCCTTCCTCTAATTGCCAACAAGGCAAAACCTCCGTACTCAGAATCCACACACATCCCCTCACGCTTTCACCACACTCCACCTACTTATAACAGACTACAAAGCTAAAAATATAATCATTTAGACCGTTTTCTTCATCCCAACTGCCAATTCCCTATAAGACTTAAGTAATTCAACCTTTTTATTCTCTCTGTAATATGGGTTCTGGCCCAGATGGGTATGTGCTGTCGCTATTGTCTCTAAATGAAGTTTCAGTTTTCAATAGCTATCAACTGAGTAACTTGTAACTTTTTCTAACTGCAATCAAAGAAGTCATATCGAGAGAAAGTGAGTACCCCAGGTATGAAATTCCACTCACAGATCTCCTCTCATGAGAGAATCAAAGATTAGTGTATTTTTTGCTGATTCTCTATCAGTTCCGACAGATTCCCTCCTTTGCTACTGGTTTCTGTTATACATTTATACTTGGAAGCCAAAACCTGCTCAGCAGAGAGTACTGACACATACACCCTTTACCATTTGTTCTTTCTTTGAGAATATGTATACTAATTCTTTGGGACTCTCTTTGCAGGAAACAGTAGGAGCAAGGGTTTGGATTTCAGTGCCTGGGGGACTACTAGAGTTGTTTGTTGCAAAAAAAAAACCGTCTCTTTTCTTTATAATTTCTCCTTCCAACACGTCTTTGGTTTGTTAAGTTATAATTAATCATTCCATATCTCAATTATCTTTACATGACCCATTTGCCTTGAATAAACAAAGAAGACAATTAAGATAGCCAATACCCATACTCATGCTCATTGTCTTTCCTTCTATCGATTTCCTTTTTCAAATAAAAGGGAGTAGATGTAGGTACCCCATATGTGTTTGTACGTGTGTGTGTGCACGCAAAACTGCTTGTGTAGTAAGTGAAAATGAGGAAATTGCAGGTACAAGAAGAATGACACATCACTGAGTTGGTCATGGCTCAGACCAGCCCCTCATGGGAGCAAGAAGCCATGCTTGCAGGCAATGGCAGCGCTGATACAGGCTTGGACGGCCCATGTTTGAACAATGGGTTCACCGGGGATAACCCCATCGACCACCAGCTGGAACCTTTTCCTTCTAATGGGTACGAAACAAAGAGCAATACCAATCATTTTCAGCCATGGGTTCCTTCCGCCAATGATAATTCAAGCTTGCCTTGGGGATCTCTCCGTCGTCCAAATCCGTGTCTGCAATTCATCCCAGAATTTCTTTGGTGGGAAGTCTCTACCACCTACTGATGACCGGCCCCAGAATGATATCTTTCTTGAGGGGTCACTGGACTCGATTCGCAAGCCACGTTCTTTCAGTTCTTCAGCCATGGATGATGGGTTCCTGGATATGTCGGCTTTGCAACGGTCAATTGTCAATTGGGATCGCCACTCCCAACTTGCACCCATCCCTCGCTGAATCTTCAGTGACTAAAGAGCTCGGGCAGGATAAGGATTCGATTAAACAGGATATGGGACAGAGCAATTCAATCTCCGATTGTAGCAATCAGATGGAGGAGGATGATGGTCACAAGGCGGTGGGGAGCTCCGGAAGGCAGCACCAGTCGAAGAACCTTGTCGCGGAGAGGAAGAGAAGGAAGACGCTCAATGATAGACTCTATCTTCTACGTTCTTTAGTCCCCAAGAATTCAAAGGTATTTGTTGTTATCAATTGTTTCTCACTAGACCCCAAATGTGGAAAGTTCTCAATTGTTTTCTCACTCACTATATACATATATTTCTTTTGCTATTTGATTTTCTTCAGATGGGTAGAGCTTCAATCTTAGGAGATGCAATTGAGTTTGTGAAAGAGTTGCAAAAGCAAGTGAAGGATCTTCAAGATGAGCTGGAGGAGACGCGAGAGGGTGAAGAGCAAAAGGAGAATTGTTAACAACAACGATAATGTCCAATTGGAAGTTCCTAACCAAAATGTGGCTAGCCATGGAGATGAGGAATCACCGAACGGGTTAAAGACCGTGATGGCCGATCAAGAAACCAAATGCTCCTGCAGTAGCAAAACTGGGGACCTTGTTAAACATAATCATGACTTGATAAGTACCGATAAGGCGCAACAGATTGTGGTATTCTTGTTTATGGAAACCCACTTCAATGCACCAATTCTTTTGTTTCAACTATGATCCTTATTAGTATATCCCATAATTTTCTTCTATTTTCAAGAAAGATCAATGAACTACTTCTTTCAGCCATGTTTAGTTACGGTTTAATTGTTAACCTCAAATAAGATATGAGGTCAGCTATCTGAAACTATTTTTAACCTTATTCTCATGTAGGTGCAAGTTGAAATGAGCCAGGTCGATGCGAATGAGTTCCTTTTTAAGGTCTTCTGGGAGCAAAAGCCGGCCAGGTTTGTGAGGTTGATGGAGACTATTAATCTTTTAGGTCTTGAAGTAACAAATGCCAATGTCACCACCTTCAGAGGCCTAGTTCTGAACGTTTTCTAAGTAAAGGTAAGATGCATCAAATTAAGTTCTATTAACTTCAATGGAAAATTCATATTAGTCCTTGCCTCCTTGGCGTGGTTATGAATGTTTTTCTTTGAGTCCTCGCATCATATGTGTTTGATTTTCTAAACCTAATCCTCAATTATTTGCTTTCGTAGATGAAATTTGAGGTTTGATGAAGAATACTAAGATGGTTAGATCTGACATTTGGTATGTGTGTTCCAGAAAAGAGAGAATGAAGTAGTCCAAGCAGATCAAGCGAGGGACTTACTGCTTGAGCTAATTTGCAATCCAAACGGAGGGAGGCTAGAGTCTGGGTGCATCGGAGAAAATGGTGGCAATGATTGTGATCATCATCATCATTCATCACCATCACAATCACCACCACCACCACCATCACCACCATCACGACCACCACCACCATCACCTCAATTCCCATCACAATCCTCATCATCAATACCACCTCCGTCACCAACCATTACTCCCCACACTCTTGGGTAAAAGTTACCTAGAAACTCTTTCAATAAAATTTCTAGATAACAATATAAGTCAAGACGAGTACAGAATTTCTCAGTTTTAAAATTGTGTTATTTTTTCTCTATGAGCTATATAAATCACTCAAATATGGTCCTGTTATTGGTGGGGACGCAAACTGTTTGTATTCAAACTTTAAACATTAAAGACTTCAGTAAAAATTTCAATTGATGGGTTTTTTTTCTTTTGTTTTTTTTTTTTTTTGGGGATCCGCTTCCCATAGTGGATGATAAAATATTTCAATTGATGTTGTTTCTTCATAGAGGAGCTATTACAATCTTTGACCAACAGTTCTCCCAGTATCCTCAAACCATGGGTTTGTAGATATTGGGACCTATAGTTTAATCATTTACACCATTAACCTCAGATGGAAGATCCTTGCCATCCAATATTTCATCTCTATTTGGTCCACGTCGTCATTGTTAGACTAGGTACATACAGTTTTAGTTCAGTATACAGAAACCTGGTTGCAGAAATGAAAAACTGAAATAGAACAACAGGAAAGACAGGAAAGACAGGAAAATAAATACCACTTACAGTATGCAGGCAGAAAAACAGAACACAGACAGAGATGCATGAAAAACTTCTGTACAGGTGAACAGACACAGAACCGCTTTGGACACACCTCTCTGGACACACCCCATTTAAAAACAGCCCAAGCCCGGGCCTCCACCCTTTCTCTCATAGTAAAGTGAGAGAAGCTCTCATATGAGCATTTATATATATATATATATATATTATCCAAAGAAGATTTTGTTCCCAAGCAGCAATGTAGGATGCAAGTTCTCAACATGCTTGTGTTATTATGCACTACCATATTCAAGTAGTGAAGTTTGGAGTCAATTTTTCATTTACTACTCAATGAATTAGAACAACCCAATACATGCTCTTAATCTACTCATGGAGTAGATCACATTCCCATGTAGTCCCACCTAAAATGATAAGTGGGCCCACTTTTATTTTGGCTCAAACTTAGACCAAAAGATGCTCTTCACCCACTCGTCTGGGATTGTTGATCAAAGGGGTAGATTTTCTGGATGAGTGAGATATGTTTTGGAGTGCACCCATACCAATCAGGATAATCAAATTGATGCATGGTCAGGATAGCCAAAATGCAACTGAGCCAGTGGTGTGGAGAGGGACAATGGGCCATGTTTCTTTCGAGCAGACTGTAGAAAGTGTACACTTGCACTGTTACCATCTGTAAGATTCGTCACATTAGTACCTCTTGAAAATAACTCTTCAAGTACACTGCGTGTCTACGGTTGGGATTGTTCCCCACCAGGTCCACAGATGGGTTGTAAACAACTGAGGGCTGTTGCAAGTTATTCCAATTGAAGAAAGCATTCTCTCCACTTTCAATCAAAAGCTTTGTGAATTGTAATAGTGAAGGAAAAAACTTCTACATGATTGCCTTTCTACATTATCTAATGTTTGTAGACTGGTCGTTAATTACTTTTTCCTCTTGGAAGACCCAAAAGTTGGCCATGGTCGAGACTACTATGAGGTGGGTTTGGGCCTCATCGGCCAAATTGGGATGCTGATTTTAAGTCCATTTAAGGGCCCGTTTGTTAGCATGGAATTGAATTCTTCACAACTCATGGTAAAATGGGTTCCAAAAAAAAGAGCATTAAAGAGGCAAAATGGGTCCAAGATATAAATGTAGAGATGTAGATGGAACTTGCCTTTTGTAGGGCTTAATTTACTAGGGTAGTGGTAAATTGATCCTATTCAAGGCTTTAACTTGAGCTTCTCCCAAGACACAGACCATATTTTTTCTTATGCAGCCTTCAATGCCCGTAATGGGAAAGTGGGATTTGGTTTTACATTTTGGTGTAATCGTTGTTTGTTGGGTGCAGGAGCTGTGCATGGCTTGAAGGTCTGTTCCTCCGAAAAAGCTAAGACAAGGGTATTCCTTATTGCATAGAATGAACTAAAGCTTTTGGTTTCCATAGAGCCCACATTTTTCTCTGATGCCTTAGTGGTGGTGTGAGCCTCTAATTAATTGTTTGATCCTATTTACAAAGGCATTACAACTCTTACAGTTCAATTTGAGTTAGTTGATTTTTCTTTTATTCATAGAAAACTAAATTCCTTAGCTCATTGTGTGGATAAAATACCCTAATACCGAGATCAAGGAAAACCACGGTAATAGTACTACTGCTTACCTTGGTCTCAGTAAGCATAGCCCAGTAGCTTGGCAGCTTTGTATAGAGTGTCAGCTCGGCGTATATCAGTTCGGCAACTCGGCATTAGTGCCAGCTCGGCAAAGTATCAGCTCAGCGAGACCATTCCTGGTCTCAGCGAAGGTACTGAAGTCCAGAGATGGGTCATCACGCTCCTATGAGAAGTACGGGCCTGCTCTGACAGATAGGGTGACTCATTTATGGAGATAAGAAGTTGGCTTGATCATTCCATTACGTCAGCTGTCCAAGGGCATAGAAGCTTATGATGGGATGTTCCCTTTTTACCTACCACTGGGTGTTAGGGTAAAGCCCGATGGGACCTTACCCCCCCTACCCCCACTCACCAAGAGAATGAATGAGGAATCCATTTACAAATACACATGGGATCAGCCCCATGAAGGTACGCAACAGACAATACACAAACTCTTGCACCAACTCTCTTCTCTTCTCCACTCTCTTCCTGCTTAGTTTTTAGAACTAACTCAGGCATCAGAGTGCCTTCGGCTAACGGCAGCCAGGGCCTCTGACCCCAGCTTCTTTCCTTCCCTTTCAGGTCACCAGCGTTCGGTCTTTCCCAATCATCAATTTCTACTTCCTCCTAATTAAGTGGGTGTCGTTTTTTACCGCCTACAGTTGGCGTCGTCTATGGGAAACGACTGAACAAAATCTACTAACACCATGCCTCCAAAGATAAGAAACGGTGAAGGATCATCCAAGGGCAAGGGCCCGTCCCTACTGCCTGTACTGGTACAGAATCTACCACCTCCACCTCCTCGACAAAGGAGGTCCGGAGGAAGGTCTAGAACACCAAGCGTCGAAGAGTTTGTGGTGACCCATTCGGGCTCGACATCGAGAGGAGTGACAGTACCTCCCCGTCGAGACATTTCACCACTGGAACAGCCCCGCCAGAGCAAGGAGCATACCAAGCGAGGTGAATAATCTGTCACCAAGCTAGGCGAGGTGTCGGTACTGGCCAAGTCTCAGTCCCATCACCAGGCCAACCCCGACAACAACGAAGACCCTCTCCTGGAGGATATCAGGGCCCAGAACCTTGTTATCCAAGAGCAGGATGAGCTAATCCGTCAACTCCAGCGGCAACTCCGAGAGAGGAAAAGGGCTTCGGGCCCACCTCCCAGACGTAGCCATGTTTCGGGTCCGCCACCCAAGCATGACCAGGCCCCTCCATCGGTCGAGCAGGATCTGAGGCAAGTCCTTAATAACAAGAGGCGTGATCGGGTCTATGACGAAGGCTCCAGCAGCAGCCATTTACATGAAGGACCCAAGAAGCAGCATCAGAAGCCAGAGGACGAAGACGACTTGAAGCAATGGCTTGACCAGCATACCAAGCAGACCATTCGGCAGAATATGGAGACCGCTGGAATCGCCCGAGATCGGTACAGCACCTTCCAGGCTGACTAACTCGGCGCGTCTCCTTTCTCCCCAGCAGTCAGAAAGTTCTCCCTCCCAAAGAAGTTCAGCGTCCTGTGGTTCGTCCTTTACAATGGGACCTCGGACCCTGCAGCGCACCTCCGACACTTCATCCAGAGGATGTTGGTATGGGGTGACAAGGATTACCTGAACTGTCAGGTCTTTTCCTTCAGTTTGGGAGACCTCCCCCTGAGGTGGTTCTGCTCACTCCCTAAGGGCTCCATCTCAAGTTGGCGGCAGCTCCAAAATTCCTTCCTGGAAAAGTTCTAGGCCCATAGGATCATCTCGAAGACGGACGCCGACCTTATGACCCTCAGGATGTGGGAGAATGAGAATGTCACACAGTTCGCCAAACGATTCTGGATGGTTTATAGCCAGATCAAAGGCGCCTCGGACGAAGTGGCTGTCAAGTCCTTCCAACAAGACCTGCGACCAGGACTCAACCTGCGGACGGACCTAGTTTGATTCCCCGTGGCCACCATGAATGCTCTCATGGCCCGGGCAAACCAGTTCATCAGGGCAGAAAAAGAAGAGGCCAGAGGCCGGGAGAATTTTGGCCTCCACCAAGGGGACAGGCCATCTAAGAAGGACAAGAAATCCTCCGGGAGGGAGGAGTCAAACCGACACAGAGCCCCGTCCTCAGACCGGCACAGAGCCCCATCCTCAGATCGGTACAGGGCCCCATCCACCTCGGCAGCGGCCTTGGTCCCCACCTCAGGGGGCGGCAAGAAGTCCAGGCGTGAAGCCACAGTCTACAAAACTGTGAACATTGTCTTCAAGGAGCCAATCTACAAGCTCCTCAGCAAGATCAAAATGCAGCCCTTCTTCAAATGGTCGCAGCCAATGAAAGGTGACCCGTCCTCCCGGGATCAGAACAAGTTATGTGCTTACCACAAGCAGAATGGGCACAAAATCGACGACTACAAGGCCTTCGAGGCCCACCTCAAGAATCTTGTGAAGGACAGGCGCTTACGGGACCACGTCAAGGAAGAGGGCAGGGACAACAGCCGACCTCGCCACCAAGATGATGACGGCCACGACAGCGAACCAGAAGGCATCATCAATGTCATCCACCTTGCCCCTCCATCAAAAGGTAGCTCTCAAGCCCGTGCCTAGGCCAGGAGGGCCTCCCACCAGAAGCAGATGATGACTGCCGAGTTAGAGCCTACTGGAAAGAAAGCGCGGACAGAGAGGCCCAAAATCTGGTTCTTAGATAGGGACCTAGAAGGCGTCGAGCTCCCCCACAACGACCCTCTAGTTTTCACCTTGAAGCTGAAAAATTTTTTGGTTCAGAGAGTCCTGATAGACCTTGGGAGCTCGTCGGAGATCCTATTATGACTACTTCAAGAAGATGGGCCTAAAAGATGAGGATCTCCAGGCAACCCGCACTCCTCTGATAGGCTTCAGCTCGAAGCCCGTGTACCCAACGGCAGAATCTCCCTCAGAGTCCCAATTGGAGGCACCTCTAGGCAGGCCGACTTCCTGGTGGTCGACGTTCCTTCCCCATATAGTGTCATAATGGGGAGGACGTAGCTACACAGCATGGAAGCCGTGCCCTCCACCCGCCATCAAAAGCTCACGTTTCCTCTGGAGAACCAGTCCGGCCGAGTAGAAGTGGTTACTATCGGAGGCGACCAGCACATGGGCAAACAGTGCTTGATGGTCGTGCTGCTCGGGAACCTGAATCCTCACAAGTCCACATGGCCAAGCTAGACAGAGAAGCCGAGCTCGGGGATGTTGGCCGGCCTCCAACGCAGAAAAGCATCGAAGATCTCACAGAGGTCAGGCTTGACCCTAGCGACCCCGACAGATTTTTTCTGCTGGGAAGTCAACTCCCCAAGCTCGAGAAGACCGAGCTGCTCGACCTCCTGTTGAAGAACAAAGAGGTCTTTGCTTGGACTCCTTATGAGATGCCTGGCATCGATCCCGAAGTCATGTGCCGCAAGTTAAACATGGACCCCAAGCATAAACCTGTCATCCAGAAAGCTCGCAGAGCGAGGGTCCCACAAACTGAGGCCGTGATCGAGGAGGTCCAAAAGCTGCTCAAAGCCATGGTGATCAAGGAGGTCCACTATCCAGAGTGGCTGGCCAACACGATAGTGGTTAAGAAGAAGAACGGGAAGTGGAGCGTCTCCGTAGATTTCACCGACCTCAACAAAGCTTGCCCCAAGGACAGCTTCCCTCTTCCGAAGATTCGACAAGCTGATTGA
The DNA here is from genome assembly GCA_029852735.1 of Persea americana. Lineage (NCBI taxonomy): Eukaryota > Viridiplantae > Streptophyta > Magnoliopsida > Laurales > Lauraceae > Persea > Persea americana. Next base: position 51,009,088 of record CM056810.1, on the reverse strand, counting down.
TGCTACTGCTAGGCATGACGGGATGAGTTTCCTCGATGCCTATAGAGGTTACCATCAGATCCCACTGTCCAAGCCAGACGAGGAAAAGACAACCTTCATCACACCCCGGGGCATCTATTGTTACAAAGTGATGCCCTTCGGGTTAAAGAACGCAGGAGCAACATACCAGCGGTTGGTCACTAAGATGTTTCAAGCCTAGCTCGGCAAAACGGTGGAAGTTTATATCAACGACATGGTTGTCAAGTCTAAAAGGTTAGAAGACCACTTGGGCGACCTCAGTGAAATATCCGATATCCTCCGGCAGTTCCAGCTGAAGTTGAACGCATCCAAATGTGCATTTGGCGTCGGCTCTGGTATATTCTTGGGGAGCCTGGTCATAAGGAAGGGGATTGAAGCAAACCCGGACCACATCGCGGCGATCCAGGACGTGCAGAGTCTGACCTCGGCGAAACAAGTTTAGAGACTGACCGGCATGGCTGCCGCACTCAACCGCTTCATCAGCCGAGCTTCCGACAAATGCAGACCTTTCTTTCAGCTTCTACGGAAATGCTCCAAGTTCCAATGGACGCCGGATTGCGACCAAGCCCTGTAGTAGCTCAAGCAGTATCTTTCTTCACCACCACTGCAGTCGACTCCAACCTAAGGCAAAGTGCTGTACTTATACCTGGCGGTCTCGGATCACGCTGTGAGCTCGGTACTCATCAGAGAGGAAAACGACCAACAGATGCCTATTTACTACACGAGCGAAATCCTCCTCGATGCCGAGACCCGGTACTTGCGGCTGAAGAAACTTGCTCTAGCGCTCGTCTGTGCCTCCCGCAAACTCTCCCACTACTTTCAAACATACACAATCGTGGTTGTTACAGAACATCCACTCAACATTCTCTTCCGGAAAGCAGACTTCTCCAGCAGAATCTCAAAATGGGCTGTCGAACTAGGGCAATATGATATCAAATATCAGCCCAGAACGGCCATCAAAGCCCATGTGTTGGCGGACTTCATTGTAGAATTCACATCTCTGAGTTCAGCACCGACCCCGCTCAACACCGAACTGGGGGCCAATAAGGATATGGAGGCAGCCACCGAGACGGAACAAGAACGGTCCAGGAAAAAGTTCCTAGACTCAGCCTGCAAAGTCTTCGTCGATGGGTCCTCAATGTCCAAAAGGTCTGGCGCTATCTAGTCCTCCAATCTCCGGAGGGCTTTGTCATCGAGCAAGCCCTGACACTTGGCTTCAAGGCATCCAATAATGAAGATGAGTATGAAGCACTCATCGCCGGACTGAACAGCGCCAAAATCCTGGAGGCATGGCATCTGGTGGTCTTCAGCGATTCCCAACTGGTGACGAGCCAGCTCAACGGAGATTACCAAGCCCGCGATGACAGGATGGCGGCTTACCTGGCTCGTGCAAAGGAACTTCTCTCCCAATTTGAAAGAGCCGAGGTCCAGTAGATCGACAGAGAGTCTAATTCTCATGCCGATGCCCTCGCCAGCCTCGCCGAGGCCGTCGATGCCGGTAATCAAAGAACTGTCGAAGTGGAGACCCTACAAGAGCCAAGCATAGAACTCCAGCCACCTCGGCAGCTGATGTGTATTGATCTCGGTTCAAGCTGGATGGACCCAATCACTGCTTACCTGAAAGACGACTAGCTACCCGAAGATAAAACAGAAGCTCACATGATAAGGCTAAAAGGAGCTCGATTCTGGTTATCCTCAGATGGTAGGCTCTACAGGAAGTCGTTCATAGGGCCCTATCTTCAGTGCGTCCATCTAAGCAAGGTCGAGGACTTCTTATATGAAATTCATGAGGGGATCTACAGCAGCCACATTAGAGGCCGATCACTGGCTTACCGAGCTATCATCCAAGGCTATTGGTGGCCCTACATGCAGAAGGACAACCAGCTCTATGCCAGGAAATGTGAAAAGTGTCAGAAGTTCTCACACTCCCTCCACCAGCCAGCACAGGATCTGAGTCCGCTCTCCAGTCCGTGGCCCTTTTCTCAGTGGGGCTTGGACATCGTATGACCACTCCACCGAACTCCAGGGAATAAGAGGTGGCTGATAGTAGCCACCGATTATTTCACTAAGTGAATCGAAGCCAAACCTCTGTCCTCCATCACCGAGCAAGACACGAAGAACTTTGTGTGAAAGAACATCATTACAGGATTTGGGATCCCACGAACTCTCATCTTGGACAACGGGACTTAGTTCGATTCCAACTTCTTCAAGAACTTCTGTCAGGCGCACAGCATCAAGAATGTCTACTCCACCCCAACATACCCACAGAGCAACGGCCAGGGTGAGATCTCGAACAAAGTGATCCTCGACAGGCTTAAGAAGAGACTCAACTGAGCTAAATGAAGATGGGCGGAAGAGCTTCTGAGTGTTCTATGGGCGTACAGAACAACTCCAAGGCGCTCCACCTCGGTTACACCATTTTCCTTGGCCCCTACGGCATGGAAGTGGTTATTCCTATTGAGGTCAGCCTCCCGACCTTGAGATCAGAACTCTGCGACCAAGGGCTGAATGATCTAAACCTGGCTTAAGAACTGGACTTCGCCAAAGAACAGAGAGAAGCAGCAGCTATCCGCCTGGCTGCCTATTAGCAGCAGTTGGCCAAGGGCTACAACCAGAAGGTCAAAGAAAGAAGATTCGTGGTAGGAGATCTAATCCTGAAGAAAACACTCCCCGGAGATAAAAATCCAAATGAAGGCAAGATGCCACCTAACTATCATGGACCATTCAAAGTGCTTTCAGCTGCAGGACGATCTACGTACAGACTTGAGGACATGGAGGGTAAGGAGCTATCACGACCATGGAATGCGATGTACCTCAAGAAGTACTACTTCTGAAAATGTAAAGTTCAAATATCAATGAAAATAAACATTCTTTTGGAACGGATCTATCTCTCTTAAATGCTTCAAGTTATTCAGCTCGGTGACAACACCAGCTACAGCTCGACAACAGTGCCAACTTCATTGGACTTGGTAACAATACCAGCCCGGGCTCGGTAATAGTACCAGCCACCCCCAGCTCGGTGATAACACTAGCTATAGCTAGGCACCAGTTGCCGGCTCCTTTGGGCTCGATGACAGCACCGGCCCCGGCTCGGTAAGAGTACCAGCCACCCCCAGCTCGGTGATAGCACCAGCTACAACCTCGGCATCAGTGCCAGCTTCATTAGGCTTGGTAAGAGTACCAGCCACCCATAGCTCGATGACAACACCAGCTACATTGCGGCAGCAAAACCAACACTCGAAGGTACACTTGGTTATAGAACCAAGTACACTACCACCGGTGAGGGGAAAAGCTGGAAATATTCCTAAGGCATCGACTTCGGCTCCTCGAGACACCTTAGGTTAGAGAACCGAGGTGGATTCCATACGTGAAGTCAAAAGTCTAGATAAGTCCGTTCTCTCAGTGGTTCTGGGTGCGAGTTTCTAGGACTCCGGTTGTTGAACTGAGCTCAGTTACTTAAAGCTAAAGTCCAATTTCAAGCATACAAGGGGTTCGGTTACTGAGACCAACTACTTGAGCAAAAAATGGACATTCCATAAAGCCATTTCATCATACAGACTTGAAAGAGAATTTGAGCCAGAATATGAAAAGAAAGTTGTTCCATTGATAAAAGTTTTGTTACATCAAATAAAATAAAAATACATTGGAAGAAATACAAAAACAAAAAATTCAAGGGACTACAGCTTCCACGTTGCAGTCAATCCCCTGATGAGCTTCAGTCTCGGGCAGGCCAGCTTCGGAGTCGGTAGGAGCTGCTTCAGATGTGATCGAGCAGGCTTCGTGCGCAGCGTCCACCTCCGAAGGAATGTCGGGAGGCACCTCGGGGGCAGAAGGCGAATCAACACTAGAAAAGGCGACAGAGCCCAAACTGGGAAACTTGGGAGGATTCCTGAAAGCAGGATCATCCTCAGAAACCCCGACCTTCGTCGAGGCGGCCTTCCATCCAAGTACCCAGGCTCGAGCCCGAATCCGCTGCAACTGCGCTTTGTAGTTCGTAGTCAATTCCCGCATCCCCTCTTCCATGGCAGCATCGAACTCGGCCCCATACTTCTCTTCGAGTTCGGCCTTCTGCTTCGCCAAAGCAGACTCGAGTTGGGCTGCCTTATCCTCCAAGGCCGCTTCCAACTGGGTCCTCGCCTGATTCTTCTCGGTAACCAGGTTAGTATTTGTCCTTCTCAGCATATGCCCGTCCGCCTCCAACTCCTCCACTTCGGCCAGGGCCTTGTCAAGGTTAGCGGCAAGACTGGCGCTCTGGATCGCCCCCTCCTTCACTTCCTCCCTCAGTTACCCCATCTTGGCCTAAACCTGCTCGATGTTAGCGGCAAGACTGGCATTCTTGCTCACCGCCTCCTTTAGCAGCCCATCCTTGGCCTCCAAGGCCTTCCACAGCTCCTCCATCTCTGCTGCCCACTCGGCTGCCTGGTCTCCGTTCTGTCCAATCTCCCCATGCCGACCTGGCATTTTTGGATCACCTATGGAAGAAAAATAAGCGTCAGAAGATGGATGCTAAAATCAAACACTTGGAAGGATTTCTTGCCAGATACTTACCACGATCGCCAACCGCATTGTGGAGACCAGTAGTGACTCGTTGTCCATCCTCCGCCATTTCTCCATGTCCAAAGGGAGGGCGCACGCTTGCCCCAATGCGGCGACCACCAAGGGGTTGCTACCTGCACGGTCCGTTGATACCAACGGCCTCCCAAGCATACCCTCAATGTCCGATCTCCATATGACCGGCGGAGGGGACTAGGGTGCTTCCTCACTGGGCGGTGGCGATGTAGGAAGACTAGGCGGTGGCGATGCAAGACTGGGCGAGGCCTTAGTCCTGGGCCTCTTCTCTAGTCGTCCCTCCTCTGTGACCTCGGTAGGGCGCTCTTGACCTCCTGCCCTTGGAGAAAATCCAGGGGGCAAGTCATCAATGACGATGGCCGCCGGAGATAGGGGCAAGGGCGATCTCAGCAACAGCAAGAGGTGGCGAAGCCGGAGCATCACCAGCATGCTGGGGGGCATCCAAAGCCGCGCCCCCGACATCCTCAAAAGCCAAGGACTCCAGGTCTTCCACTACGAAGCGCTGACGACGCCGGTGCAACATTCTCTCCTCGTCTTCTTCCGAACTGGAAGGTACAACCGCTCTCCTTGGCTGCGAAGAGGTCCCGACCTCGACTACAATGGTCTCGGCAAGTTCCGAGTCTGAGAGAGACGCTGAAGCCCGCTCACCGGATTTGATCAGACGCTCGGAAGGAACTACAACTGTCACTTGCTCCACTCTCATGCGTTCTCTGAAGAGCAGGGAGTCTATCCTAGTCACCCTCCTCTTGGTGTTGAAAGAGCGGTATCTCGGCACGTATCCCAGCAGCGACCAAGCAGCTCGGGTGTGATGCCCTTGATAGTTTCTCACTTGTTCGAGCCAGGCAGTGTTTCTCACCCAGCCGTTTCTCTGGGCTATCTGTCTTCTCTGGCGAAAATCTACGCAACAAAAAGGAACATTAGTCCGGCAGTTATAGAGACAAAAGAGAAAAGAAAACCGAAGAATCTTGGTCTTTACTTGGAGGGGTCCCCAGGCGACGTGGGATCCGAACTGATCTTGACACCTCCGACTCACCGAACTCCCATTCTCCCCTGACGAAAACTCAGTCGTCTCCAGCGTACAGATAGGAGTCTTCCAGCGCGGTGACAAAGCTGGATCGTTTGGCCCTTACCCAAAGGTAGTAGCCGTTTCCATCTCCGGATTTGCAGAAGTCATACACATCCTCGATGTCCGAGACACCGAGGCTGATCCCTAGGATCCTATTTAGCTCTACTACCCCCATGATGATTTTGAAGTCGTTCGGCATCAGTTGACAGGGGCACAGTCTCCACTCTAAGAGACAGTCCCTCAGGAGTGGATGAAGAGGGAACCGGACCACCCTTCTACCACGGTCACAAGCCAAAACAGCATCTAGCCGTCGTGGACGACAAGATCTTCAAAGGGGTCCTCGAGGTTGTCCAACCTAACCTCTACGTTGGCTGGGATCCTGTACTAAGCCCTAAAAGCAGCTATGGCATGTTCGCCTTCTAGCATGTATCTGTAAACTCCCATTTTTTCATAACCTAGACGAGATGAAAGGGGAAAACAGGAAACAGAAAAACCCTAGGAAAGAGGATGCGCAGAGGAAGGCGATAGAGACTTACAGGCAGCAAGGTGCTCTTCGACAGCAAGGCAAGAAAAAACTCCAATGAAACGCGGAAGAAGAAGAAGGTCAAGACGAAGAAGGCGCCCTGATTTATAAGGGTAAGGGGTGCCATTTCGGTTTTCAAAAAACGCCCATTTAAAGCGTCGCCTCGAGCAACCCTAATGTCCCTTCGAAGCGATTGGACGACAACCGAGGAGACGACGCGTGGCACCAGCAGCGCTTTTCCCGGAGGCTATTTAATGCCTTGGGCAGATGAAGAGGCACATCTTGATAAGGACAGGACGTCAGCGACCGTCATCAGGATAAGGAAGAATTTCTTCGCCGAACCAGAAAGGCTCCACCATCACGGTACTCCTTTTCTGCGCTTCGACAACAGCGCCAGCATGACAGCTTTTGCTCGGCAATCATCTTCAGCTTGGTAGCAATACCAGCTAGGCGGTATCACTTAGCTTCCGACCTCCGCGAGTTGGAGAACTCTCAGCGGTCAAAAGCTAGGGGGCAACTGTGTGGATAAAATACCCTAATACCGAGATCAAGGAAAACCACGGTAACAGTACTAGTTGCTTACCTTGGTCTCGGTAAGCGCAGCTCAGCAGCTCGGTATAGAGTGTCAGTTCGGCGTGTATCAGTTCGGCAGCTCGGCATGAGTGCAAGCTCGGCAAAGTATCAACTCAGCGAGACCATTCCTGGTCTTAGAGAAGGTGCTGAAGTCCGAAGATGAGCCATCACGCTCCTATGAGAAGTACGGGCGTGTTCTGACAGATAAGGTGATTTATTTATAGAGATAAAAAGTTAGCTTGATCATTCCATCACATCAGCTATCCAAGGGCACGAAAGCTTCTGATGGGATGTTCCCCTTTTACCAACCACTGGGTGTCAGGGTAAGGCCCGATGGGACCTTACCCCACCTACCCCCACTCACCAAGAGAATGAACAAGGAATCCATATACAAATACACATGTGATCAACCCCATGAAGGTACGCAACAGACAATACACAAACTCTTACACCAACTCTCTTCTCTTCTCCACTCTCTCCCTGCTTAGTTTCCAGAACTAACTCAGGCATCGGAGTGGCTTCGGCTGACGGCAGTCAGGGCCTCTACCCTAGCTCCTTTCCTTCCCTTTTAGGTCACCGGCGTTCTGTCTTTCCCGATATCAAGTTCTACTTCCTCCTAATTAAGTGGGTGTCATTTTTTACCACCTACACTTATAATTTTGTTAAAAGTACGTACTCGAAGGTTGGTGGGATAGGGAGTATTGGGTCTTTTGTGTCTATGGCCTCTCCTGACGTCTCTTTGTTGTTGCTTTGCTTTACTCGTTCCTAATGATATTTCTGTTTTGCCTTGAAAAAATCACTAGGGTGAAACCATGGTGATCATTACCTACCAGAGGAGAGACTGTGATAATCATATGTGGATCTTTACCTTGATTTCTCCAATTTTAGGCATTGTGATAAAAATGCATTTCTTTAAATTCCTAGGAATTCAATTCCATGTAAATAAATGGGTCTAGCCCAAAGGGCCTGTCTATGTAATGACAGAATTTCAGTTCTACATACTATCAATTTGGCATTACCTTATAAAGAGGTTTCAATCAGTCCTTCCCTGTGGGAAATGATTTTTCCCTTTATCTACACAGACTAGTGCCGCTCCATATTGCAAAAAAAGTAGTAGCATGCATAGAAGTGATATCTTTTCTACAAAATCCTTCTTACATGGAGTGGCCTAACGAGTGATAAACCTCATATTTTTGTTTTTAAGGGGGGCGGACAATGGCTTCAATGTTACTTTTTACAATATTTGGCCGTTTGAACAACCAAGGAGGCTGGAACCCAAGAGAAAGCCCACACAAGTGGGAAGAGGCGACTTGCCCAGGGTTCCAGGTGAGAAACGCGGTTGTTAACCACCCAAGAAACACCACATTCTTGGGGGCGAAGGCTTATTTGAAGGGCCCCACCACCACCACCACACCCCCCCCCCCCCCCCCCCCCCGGCCACACCCACACCCACATACAAAAAAAAAACCCTCGATACCTAGGTATACTTGGTTCCGCCATCAGGCCTGAAGTATTTCACAAGTAAACTCTTTGTTGGATACAGTTAGGCACTATAAAACTATCACTGTCTGTCATCAAGATCTATAGCTTCATGGTTTGAGGCCTCACAACTCACAAGTCTCTACATGAGCTTGTTGGTCGTAGCAGGATTAGCCATAGGGGCCAGGCAAGGGCGTGAATGCATGATATGATAGCATATATGCCGAACCCTCATATGAAACCCCGAACCACCTACTAGAGGTTGTAACAATCCCAACAAAGAGACACATTCTTACTCCTCTTTAAAATGGGTTCCCCTTTAGAAACTTTATACCTTTGTGAGGTCTAACACAAGTAAACCCATTATCCCTTTATCTATTTTTTATGGCTACAGTGGTTCTCTCTAGATTACTGATTAAAAGATAAGTGGAAGGTAAAATCCGTGAAGTCAGAATATCTAGGAGAGCTTCTAGTGATAAGTCTCTGAAAGTCTCAAGTTACTAGGATGGGATGGGTAAGCTAGTCCAATTAACCAAACCAATGCACAGCGGATGTAACCAACTAAACAAGATAAAGTTAGTAAATATATCTACCAAGTAATCACCACAAGAAGGCAACACAAATTCAACGTTGAAACCCTTTCCGGGAGAAAAGCCACGATCAGAAAAACCAATCACTATTAAACAGTTACAAGATATACTCATAGCTCATTTATCCCAGTGAGTACGTCGACCTAAGGACTAAAGTTGTTCTTGCACAACTCCTCGCTGCCAAGACTACTCGCCACGCACCACTCCCTGTACTTAATCCTCCAACACCTTGAGACCAAAATGCACAATCTTCTACAAAGAAGTAGAAGCACTTAACCTTCTAGAACAAAAGGCTTCAACCCAATCGCTCAATTAATTGCTTTATAGAAAAATTCTCTCTCTAAGATCTCTCTTGCTCAGAATGATGAGAGAGGTAATTGATAACTTTGGGTTGAGAGAAACACCTAATTTATAGCCCCAAAACGTGTAATAATGATTTCCCAATCAGAATAGATTGTTGAGGTCAACGTCCAATCTCACTCCTGAGCAGTCATAATTGTGGTTTAGCCCTCGCTATTACTATAAAACCATTGTTGTACCATTTTCCAACACCAACTAGTTTTGGGATAAGTGGTAACTCAATGGAGTGTAAGATCGTACAAGTGGTATCAGAGCCTGGTAGTTGGGTTTTCAAGTCACGAGACTCGTGTTTTGCGAGTTGTGCAGCAAGAGTCGTGGAGGGTGTGCTGTTGAGGGATGGATTATTGAGGTCAACGTCTACCCTCGCTCTTAAGCGGTCATAATTGCAGTCAAGCCCTCACCCTCACCATAAATCCATTGTTGTGTCATTTCCCATCAACAATTGGTTTTGGGACAAGTGGTAGCTCAATGGGGTCTAAGATCCTACAGTCTCATCTTTTGTAATTCCACTATAAGTGAAGTTCGAGAGATCAATTATATCGTTGATGACTATTGTACGAATTAAGGAGAAATGGTAAGTTTCCATAAATGGGAAGCTTAATTTAGTCAAGGAGTGTTGAAGAGTGGGCTCCACCCAATGGAAAATATTAAAAAGTATCTATGTTACCTCTATTAATGCTTATCAGAAGTTAGCTTAAGAGATTTAAGATGGTATTAGAGCTAACCGATCGTGGGTTCGAATCCCAAAAGGAAAGACTCAGCTCAAAAAAAAAAAAAATACGTGCCACCAAAAGTACATCGATCAGGTTCTACCTGAGGGTGATTGCTGAAGAGTAGGCTTCACCCAAAGGAAAATATTAAAAAGTATTTTCGCTGCCTCTTCTAACGCCTCAAGGTTTTGGTATCAACGATTAGGTAAAGAAATTTAAGGAGCATGTCACTATAAATGTAAAAATCTTACTTCTATTCTTGGTGTTAGACTGATGAATTAGAGAGAAAAGTATCTGGGGGGCCCAATTCTTTTTAAGAGAAACAAAAATTTATGTTATGATTATCTTATATAAAAATTTAAGAAAGAAATTCAGTCATGGCAAGCCAATGTATTATCTCTAGAAGGGAGGAACACCTTAGTTAAGTCCGTCGTTTCCTTTTTTACTTGTTTACAATATGTCAATTCTTCAGCTACCTAATAAGACTTTGGACTCCCTGAGAAAAATGATGAGAATATTTTGGTGGAGATGGAGTTGGTAAAAAGAAGTCTCATACTATTAAATGGAGTGAATTATGTAAACCGATACAGAAAGGGGACTTTAGCAGTAGAAAACCCAAATAGAACAATATGACTTCACTTGTTAAAACTACCTGGAGATTCATAACTAATGAGAATTTATTATACACCAAGATTATCAAGGTTAAATATGGTCCTATTAAGTCTCTTTGGGAGGCCAAATTTATTTCGAAAAATCTTTGGTTTTGGAGAGGTTTTGTGAATGCAGTTAGCTTTATCAATGATCATATAGGATGGGTTATTGGGGATGGTAAAGATATATTTGTTGGGAATCTAGATGGATCTCTTATGATCAAGGGCTTAGAAAACCTCTTTCTCAAATTTCTAACCTAGACCTTAAAACTAATGATCTTTAATAACACCAAGGATGTAGAAGACATCACCAAGATCTGTCTTCAAAGTCTTGAACTCAATGATAAAAGAGTTTGGCCTTTCACTAGAAATGAAAAAAATCTCTACTAAATCAGCTTATAAGGTTCTCTCTTTTTCTGATACTATTAGAAGTAGAGGTTTGATTAACTGGAAAAGTTTTTGAAAAAATCAGGTCCCCCAAAGAATTCTTCTCCTTGTATGGAAATGCCTTTGTAAGGCAATTATTGTGAGGAAATGGCTAGGTCGTACAACTAATTCAGGATCTAAATAGTGGAACATGCTCTTTTTTAATGTAATCATGTTAAAGTAGTCTGGTTTGACTCTAATTCAGGCTTCTTAGCTCATTCTATGAGCAGTATGAATGTTGTAGAATGGTGGGGAAATCTTATGAAACAAAATAATACGGTGTGGATGCTTAAAAAATTCCGATCTCCCATCTATAGCTCCAACTATATGGTGGGCATTATGGAAAGCCGGACAATTTCATTTTTAAAGGTGTGTCATTGGTCCCAGAAAAATCATTGGTACAATTCAAAATTTGTACCCTTACGACGATGAGGGGGCCTTTAAAAAAGAAGCACTCGCTAGTCCCAAAGTTCTAGGGTTACCAGAAGGGTCCCTCAAAAATACCTTGCTGATATTCATGGATGCGGCTTAGAAATCTAAAGATGGAAATCTTCTTTTAGTTGTCAGATGATGTTGAATAATTCTTTTGTTTGTGCATGCGCTAAGTATGGGCTAAAAACCCTTTCCTCTAAAGAAGCAGAGGCAGGCAAGGACCATTCTTTATGCCCTAAAGAAAAACTTCATGAGGGGGTTTCTCTAGAATTGTACTTTTTCGGATGCTAAAGAAGTGATTGATTACATCAATGAACAAGCAAATTGAGTTATATTAACCCAATTACTCCGGACATTAAAAGTCAATGTAGTTGTTTTTCTTCGGTTAGTTTCTTTTTTTGTTTCCAAAACTTTGAATGAGACTACTTATTCTTTGGTCAATCATTGCCTTAGGCTTCGTAAGAATTTTTGTAGGGATGATGATGTTCCAAAGTAGGTTAGCCATTGGTTGCCCCCTCTCTAATTGTTGTTTTGGCTTTGATTTGTTTCAAATAAATTTCTTTTTATCAAAAAATAAAAATAAAAAAATCCACGATCCTACTACATCAGGACCCTTTTAATATTCAACATTACGTTACATTTGGCCAGATCCATCCTTAGGAGCCGTTTCATTATTTGAGTTTTTGGAATCCATGCTGCGTGGATATCTAAAAATCCCAAATGCTAGAATTTTGAAAATCTCTAAATTTTGTTTTACTCCTGAGTTCTTATTTCATTTTTGCTTAGGGTCCTACATGAGAATATTTCATGCATCTTGAATTTCAACAAATCCCTTATTTCATAGCTGCTAGAATTTATGAATCCTTTTATGCTGCATGAGACTCATTTCTATAAGTACAATTACAATGTGTGCCTATCTTTTGTGATTGTGCACATAACACCAAGGGCAGACCTATGTATAGGCAGTTGGGTACTCAACCCCCCACAAACCTGAAAAAATCCCATTATGCCTATATGGGCGGGCTGGGTTAGCCCCCATGAAAAAAAAAACCCAATCGGCCCCCATGGAACCGCCGGGCTCCTAACACCCACCCCCTCCAAATCCCCAAATCAGTGATAGATAATCTCATCTGGTTCCGTTGCTCATTGTGGTCTCTCTCGCCTCTACATATCGGCTCTAAATAATTTTTAGGTGTTTGGAGGGGCTGTTTTGTTAGGTGCTTTTTCTCAAAGATATTTTTCAGAAATGGTAACAGTAAAAAATAGGGAAAATCCTCCATCTTCTGGAAATCCCCATTTTTTAAATGGGTCCTCTTGATTCATTAAAGATTATTAAGAAATGGGGGATTTTTTTTAAAACCGCTATTATTAAAATGGATTCACTTGATGGAGTTGAATTTGATTTCAATAAAAATAATTATGCAAATATTCAAATTAGAGACAATGAGGAGAGATGCATCTAATATATCATTATTGATTTTAAGATATTGATGCATGTAATTGATTGTTAGTTAATTTTATTTAATTTTGATGCAATATTTGGTGGTTGTTTGTGGTTGTAATTTGTATTAGGGTTTTAGGAAGGAGTTTTACATTGGGTTTTAGAAAGTAGTTTTGGTTTTGATTTGAACAAACAAATGAATGAAGATCAAAGGATATTTTGGTTCAAAGTTTGTTTCCAATCAAAGCAATGGGTCAAATCCACGAAATCCTTTGTTATTCTTTTCAACATATTACATGGATTTTTTTAACAAATTTCTCAAGATTCTGCACAAAATGACTTTTTGGAGTGCCCAATCTCTAGTTTTTCTAGATGACAAATTAGAGACTTAATTAAAAAATGATGATAATAAAGGTATATTGTACTTTGGCACCTCTAACAATAGAATTGCTACACATACAATTAGAAAGAAAAAAGTATTGAATATCGTTTTATTATAGGGCAGATTCTAAACAAGAGTCAAATAACAAATACAAAAAGTTCGTCTTGCTATAAATTAGAAGAAAATCTTTACTTCTCACTTTTTCCTGCTGCCAAACGAACCCTAGACCCTCAGGATAATTCTAGTATCACAGGAATGAACACAAATACACAATAACTTGTTTTCTCCTTTCCTGTTGGTAATGCGAAGAAAATATAATAAAATAATGATTGACTTTTTTAATTGACCATCGTTAGCCCCCCTCAAACAAAAATCCTAGGTTCGCACTCCATAAAACCCACCTTTGAGAATTACTAACCATCACCTTTTAGGAATAACATGAACCCACAAAGAATTGTTCTACATGGGACCCATCACTATAAATTGCCACATGAAACCCACCATTAAGAATTAAAACATTAGACTCACTTTTATACAAATTACAAAGTGGGTCCACCTTTTTTTATTGTCTAACTTCTGACTCATCTTTACAAATTACAATGTGGACCCATATTTAGGATTGGAACATGGGCCCACCTTCTAGGAATTGTTTGGTCGGGGGCATCTTTATAAATTACAACTTGAGATCCACCTTCAGGAATTAAAACTCAGGACAATTTTGTCATACATGGGGCCCATATTTAAAAATTACAATGTGAAACGCACCTTCAGAAATTATAATATGGAACCCACCTTTTAGAAATTGTGGTACTTGGGCCCACCTTTTTTAAAAATACAATGTGGAACGCATTATAATGTGGAGCACACCTTAAGAAATCATTGTACCTAGGCCTACCTTGAGAAATTGAGTGGGCCTGAGTTTTATTAAAGAATCACTAGAATCTTGGAATTCTAGAATTCATAAAATGCTAGAGGTGGGCTCAGATTTGGAAATGGTTTTGGCATCTGAAAACAGGAACTCTGAAATCATTCATATATAATTTGAGAGATGTGCCCAGGGAGAACCAATCAATTGCACCGGGCCAACGAGCAAGCAAGAGTATAATTCTTTCAATTAAGTCTGTCCCACAGCTTCAGATCAGGCATAGGCATCAGTGACTTTGTCTGAAAAGATCCATCTTCCTTTGAAGGGCCTATTTATTTACATGAGGGAGTAAAAGGAAAGTAGCGGTGAAATGGGGTTAAAATAAAAAGAAAAACGCTAGAAGACAAAATTCTACTTCTCCGCTATTTGTCTCACATATAGGAGCCTCCTTAGTCCTCACAATTCAAACAAAGGGTTTTTTTTTTTTTTTTTTTTTTTTTAACCCGGCCAAGGTTGCTGGGACCCAAAAGAGAGCCCGCCCAAATGGAAAAAAAAGCCACACAAGTGGAAAGAGCCGGTTACCCAGGGATCGAACCTTAGGCAGCCAAGAGAGAACTGCCGCTGCTTACCAGTGAGGCAAGTGGCCGTTCTCAAAAACACCAGCCAGGTTACCAAATCAACCGAAACAAAGAAAACTAGAAACCTGTTGCTTGTTTTAAATGTTCTATGATACTTAATTAGGGACAGGTTTGCCCTTTTTTATATGTATCATATGCTAGCCAATACCTGGGGTATACATTAGTCCGACTTCAACATGCACAGGCGCACACCCAGGCCCATTTAGTAGGTCCAGTTCCATAAGACCCATGTCACATCCAGGTTAAGAAAACACCAGCCAGGTCCAAGTCCACTAAGGACCCAACCCGAACACACACAACACTAGACTCTTTTTTTCTCTTAACACTATCTGAATTTTATAACACCAGCCAGGTCCAAGTCCACGAAGTGGCATTATCATTGCCAAAAGAACGTTTAGTGTTAGTCTGAAGAGTTTGAATCTTATATGAAAGAACAGGTTTAGGGGCCTGCCAAACCTCAAATGTGCCTAGTCAATAGATCAGAAATGTTGGTTGGTGTCCTTCTGTAGGTATCCGCTCACATGCATTAAATGTACATTTCGTAGTTTAATTGAAAGATTTCTGATCATTGTCATTGTATTAAAAAAAATCAATTCTGATTCAGGAGAGACGAAAAGGGCAATCCACATAAACGGCATCATAAAAGCCATATCTGATTTAAATAAAAAGAAATTCTTACGCTGACATTTATATATAACTACAAGGAGGAAAGCGTAGGCAGAGGCAGGAAAGAGGCCCGAAGTAAAGGAACTAGATACAGACAATAGCTCAATTCTGAGCCTGTACCGACGTGGAACATTTGGTAAACACTGCCATGTTACTTCAACAGCTTCCTTAGGGACATGTTCTTCTCAGTCTCCTTTTTCATGATCTTGGCCACCGCCATCTCGAAATCCTCCTGCGTTACATGAACCCTCCTCTCCCTCAGAGCAAACATCCCTGCCTCTGTGCAAACCGCCTGCAAACCACAAGCAAAAAGGTAATGAGTAACCTAAGACCATAAATA
This sequence comes from Persea americana, assembly GCA_029852735.1. Classification (NCBI taxonomy): domain Eukaryota; kingdom Viridiplantae; phylum Streptophyta; class Magnoliopsida; order Laurales; family Lauraceae; genus Persea; species Persea americana. Next base: position 50,993,360 of record CM056810.1, on the reverse strand, counting down.
GCCCTTGTTATAGAGGTTTTTCATCTCCAATCTAAACATTCAGGAAAAGGTATCACCACCACCACCTCCCGCCGCCGGAGCCTTTATCCCATCTCCAGGAGTTGGCTCTGTGTGCTCATTTAGCAAATGGAATTTAATCTTTTGCCCATCTATAATTGAACCCAAGTTGTTTGAGACATGTCCCAGGGACCCATGCCAATTGGAAACCCATAATTACACAATCCATCGACTGTTTTTGAATGGTTAAGAGAAACAAACAGAAAAATCCAAATCGATACAAGGCTTGGAAACGTGCAGCCAATGGCTCATCAGGCCCTCAAGTTTAGCAGTAAGATGCCACCATGAGTTTAGGGTCAACGCTTTTTACACTATTTGACATGTAACCAGGCTGTATCCAGCCTCCAATATTTCTCAGATCAGTACCCCAGCATCTTCAATGATTTCATAAAAAAAATGTCAATGAAAAAGTTGGCAAGCTTTCCTTCAGATCAAATTAGTTCAGGAAAATGGAAGTACTGCAACTAAATTGGGTCTACTTTGCCACAATCAAATTATGTCACAAAGGTGAACCTATGACTTTTCTCATGTTGGATTTGGCTAGTACAATGGTATTAAAAACCAAAAATCACAAGCGTGTTCTAAGAACTCCAACTAAATCTACACTTCTTTTGTTGGAAACTTCAAACTGCACATGATAAGAGCCCAAGTAAAAACAAATTATAAATAGCAGGAGTTTTGAAGTTATAAATAAAAACAAATTGACCCAATTTTTCTTCCTGTTCTCTAGCATCCAAACCCTTCATCAAGAAAAGAAGGCTCCATACATATTACCCTAAACGGAGATTCAACTACTCCAATTTCTCAAACACCGTTTAAGACCAAATGACTCAAGTGAAGCTACCATGACAAAGCATGAAAATACTATTACCTAATACAGATAGATGAAATCCCACTCACATTGTACTTGCCTGATCCAAACTATTTGTTCTTATAAAAAGAACCTGCCAGAAGTATAAGTGGTGATGACACCATCCTTTTTTCTCATATATGTAAACACAGAAAAACAAGTCTTTTTTTTTTCAATTTCTACAAAATTAAAGAAATAATTCCAAATGAAGAGAAGCAGCTATAGTGGTATAAATAAATTACCATATAGTGATTATGATTATATAGGCGAAACGCACCTTGAGCTCTGCTCCAGATGCACCATTCATTTTCTCTGCAATCTTCTTCAGGTCAATCACACGCATCGAGTTCATTTTCCTTGAGTGTATTTTTAAGATATCCAAGCGGGACTGAAAATAGTTTCGTAGACACATTAACAAGAATTATTTGCAAAGATGTCCTATTGAGCTTGTTATATACATTGAAACGTGTGCGAACACATGCAGACGACAGGATACACAGAAACACACTAAAACCGTCCGTAGATAGGAAAATGCAAACACGCTCGTGAGACCCACCCAGGGCCATGCCAACATGAGGGAGATGGGAATGCAGAAGTCTCAATGAGAACTAGGGTTGTGCAAAATATCAATCCCATTAGATCATTTGAACCCTTCTGATCTATGGCCCTCAAGTTTAATGATTTTAGAAGCCGACATTTGCTCAGATTTCAATCCACCGGTGAATAATGTTTGGATGCGCGCAACAGGGGCGTGCTATGTGAGGCCAGAAACTTGATTATAAGCGAACCAAGCGGCAAAAAGAAATGTGGACGATACAAAAACCGTATGAACAATTCTCATCTGAAACATTTGTGTCTATACATACATACATGCATAAAATTTTATATATAAAAATTCTTTAGATAATCCCCTTTTTCAACACCCCTTCTTGAGTTTTCACACTTTGGGCCCACCCTTAATCAACCCAATGTATTCAAGGTGTATAGCCTTCAAATTTTAAAGACTCAAAAGGGCTGGGGTCATTTATTCTACATTATATCTCATCTTTCCTCATCAAGGTCCAAACATTTCGATCACCTTGCCTTCCATGGCTGTCACAAATCCTGGAGGGCCACACTGAAACGGGCATTTCTTCTCACAGGCAATAGCATGGCAAGTGTTTCTGTTTGTGTGCGTGTGTGGGTGGGTTAGAAAAAAGAAGAGAAGGGGGGTGGGCTTTTGGTTGGGGGATGAATGAGGTACTCTGTAGCTCAGCCCGTAGTTATATATATGCACGTACGCACACATATATGTACATAGACTGGATGAGCATAAGACTAATTCATGGATTTGTAAAAAAAATTGTGAGCTAGAGTAAACACTGGATGCAAAAAGAGAAATAAGAATTTCTCATCAGAATAAGCCAATGCCTGGAATAAATGCTTAAAATAACACCCAATGTACAATTGCATTTACTCAAAATAAATTTAAATAAAGTACTCTCTCCAGACAGGTCGTTAAAAAAAGATGGGGACTTCCACTTTCACCATTCAAGCAGAACTGGATTATGGCTTTCAGACCTGAATCAGCTGCAGATCTGGACTGGGTACAGCAGAAGTAGAGCTCCAGTTTCTGGTCCATACAGATTCAGGTCTTTGGAAGTCCTAGCTGGTTAGCAATTTACTCAATCCTAGTTCAAATGGAAAACCATATTTTCATACATAATAAAACAAAATTTTCACGATTTAAATTGGAAATGCTTTTATAAAACATTAATTTCCTTAGTCTCTAATTCTACAATTATTATGACCAAAGGGCAAAATTTAAGGCACCTAATATTTCTTTTTGAAAAAACTACTACTGCTTCTTGAAACCCATATTTTCTAGGACTGAGGAATTTTATATTCTGAAATTAAATTGGAAAGCATAATTCGAAAGTTGATTTCAATAGGAGCAATGTTTAATACCTCAAACATCTATAATAAAAATATGAAACCAAAAAATTGCAAAGAAAAATGACTTCCCAATAATATCCTGGCATAAGTTCTAACATAAGATACAGACTATTGGCACCATTTTAACTCAATGCATCAGAGATTCTATCATGGTAGACATGCAAACAAATCAGGCATCAGTATCAAGAACACACTAGCAAACACAGACAAGAATCCAAATTGTTTATCCTCTGTATACAGATGAACCTTAACCAAAGCTCATACTGGTTAGATAATTCTATCAATCTAGACAATTCTTTCAGAAGATGGACCGTCAACGTAACTATGATTTGCTTTAAAAGTAGTCCAAAGAAATGGTTAAGATTCTGCAATTGGTCTACTTTTTTGGTGCTTGAGAATAAGGTGGGGTGGAGACTTTACCTCCTCATTTGGATTTGGAAATTCGATCTTCCTATCAATCCGTCCAGGCCTGAGGAGGGCCTGATCAAGAATATCAATACGATTGGTGGCCATCAAAACCTGAAGAAGAAAAGGAACATTAAAATATGAAAAAATAAACCCCAACTCTGATAAGCTTGTTCCCAAAAATATTTCAACAAATTCAAAACCAGAATCTATGAATACTTTGATTTTGTTGGATGCTTCAAATCCATCAAGTTGGTTGAGAAGCTCAAGCATGGTACGCTGAACCTCACTATCGCCATTGCCAGTCCCAGACTCCATTCGAGCAGATCCTATACTGTCAATCTCATCCATGAAAATGATTGAAGGAGCATGTTCCCTGTAAAAAAGCAAGAAGCAGCAACTCACTAGCTTGGATCAAAATTCTAAACATAAATTACTCTATTGTTGATTTCTTACTATCAAAAGCATTTTTGTCAAGGCAAAAAAACCATGAGGCTAAAGTAGGAACTTGGGGAGTTGTGTCATTTTGATCTAACCATAGCAAACAGTCATGTCAACTTAGATACATGTAGGGTTCACGATCCAATCATCAGAAATGTTCAGAAATTGTGCTGAGCAATGATTACCATAATGACCGTTGGACTTCGACTATCACTAATGGACGGGCATTGAAACGAAAAAAAAAAAAAAACTAAAAAAAAATAGAAAGAGGTGACCGAAAGCCATTATAATGAACCAAATTATTTTTAGAGATGTCCATTTTTTCCGTGAAAAAGAGCCCCACTTTACATGGATCCAAGGATGTCGAACTCACTAGCCTTGATTTATGTTTTTCAGATCTCGAGTTAGATGCTAGTGTCAATAACAAGGACACATCTAAAGCAAAGAGAGCAATGAGCTTCACAAACTGCCTATTAGAGCATGGAGTTTTTAGAGGATTGCGAGCCATCTAGTTTGTTAAAATAGTTCTTAGATTATTTAAGACATTTTATTTTGAAATATGTAATTTGAGACAATGGGTTTGATTTCTGATTTGTTTGGAGTTTGCATTTTATTTAATTGGTTTAAATTAAATTAGACTAACAATGCTTTGATTTATGATGTGAATGACATTCCGCTGCAATGATTTAACTCATACTTGTTATGAATGATAACACCATTAAATCAGGAGTACTTGGGTTTCAGGGCATTACATGATCCATCATCATCAAGTTTTATGGTTTTTAAAAGCCATCCCTTTTTTGAAAAATAAAATTAATCAAATGGTAAGTGAGGATTGGATGAGGGTCACCAAGGAAGGATGGGGGAGGGGAAGGGGAGGGTGAGGGAGGTCGCTTCATTATAGGTGGACCTGGTGCTAAAAAATATGATGGTCCGCAAAGAATAGCAACACAGGTGATTCTCATCTGAATATTTCTATGCGTGTATATATATATACATATATATATATATATATAGAAATAGAGGATTTTACCAAAAAAAAAAAATTAGATTAGGTGACCAGTGGACCGAAAAGATGATTTTAACTGACCTTGTGACAAATCGATGACTACAGAACATGGAGGAAAATCACTCTTCGTTTGTATTATTTCTGTGTGTCTCCATTGGAGATCGAGACCCAATATATAGAGTAATACATGCCTCAATCAAGGCTTCTAAGTTAGGAAATTAGCTAGTTATATCGATTAGTATTCTAACTTTAGGAAACTAACTAATTACAAGAGAAAATCTAATTAAGAGATTATGTACAGCTGTTACAAGTTGACCCAATCAACATCCACGTGAGATATGATAGTCTAGAACGGATCTGTTCATGGGCCTTTGGGCCTGTTTAACACCTTGCACCAGATCAGTCAATTTGCCCGAAAATGTGTTTTTTTTAGTACTTTCTACTAGCGTCCCTATCGACCTTTGTTTTATAACATTAAGGTCCATAGGGACCCTGCAGTGTACACTCATAAACGAACGGAACTCATCCTCATTCCTTATTCTTGGTGAAAAAACGATGACACTCGACTTGCATCCCCTCTATAGGTCATTCCCACCTCTTGAAGACCATTAAAGCCACATGCCTTTGTTTGTTGGACAACATTAAAGTGCATATGATACTCCGTTTGGGGTAGAACAATGGAAAGGTGAAGTTTGTACTTTGCCCTAAAACATGATTTTCTACTTTTGATAAACCATTTTCATATGCAAGGGTAAAAAAAAAAAAACCTGTTTGGGAAGATGAAAAATGTTGGAGAGAACTTCCATCACTGCCGGCAATGCCACTGGATGCTTCTTTCAACCATTTTGGTACCAACTTCCAATTCCCATCCCTCTCACTTCACCACTATCTAACCTGCTAAAGACAGCAGCCAGCCCAATACAAAACCAAATCCACAGTAGTCAAAAAGTATCTAAGTCTGTACACCTAAAAACCCAAAGAGAATGAATAGAGAATCGTCCCCAATGACGGAAACCAACTCCGCCCTTCACTTCTCCATCTTCAACAGAGATTTATTTGCACCCCCAGAAAACCTCCAAAAAAATTTAGAGAGAGAAAGATAGAGAAACGCTTAAGAGACTATCATATCATATTCAAGACAAAAAAAAAAAATTAATAATAATAATAATAATAGTAATAATTCTCGGAAATCAATGAAAGCGAGCTACCAACAAAGATACTTATGGCAGTGGAATTCAAACTCATTTATCTTTCATAAAGACCATACCCTAAAATCCGATGTTAACCCAAAAAACCCTAGGCAAAACACGAAGATCAAGGATTGAAAACTATACGCAAACACCTTGTAGCGAACTGGTAAAAACCTAACGATTAGGAGAAACAAAAAGAGGGAAGAAACCTCTACGAAGACAAGATCAATGAGCAAAACTCCTACACAAAAGATCCACACAATCCAACTTGTGTACACCGCACGGTCGATGGGGACTCTTATTCTTGGAAATAAAGGTCGACTGAGACCTTACTGAGAACATAAGTGGGAGTTCTGTGAAGGTTACGATGGACCGCAGGGTCCTTAGGGACCCTTAACGTTATAAAACAAAGGTCGATAGGGACACTAGTAGAAAGTGCTAAAAAAAAAAAAAAACATTTTCGGGCAAAATGACTGATCTAGTGCAAGGTCAGTTAAAATTATATTTTCAATCCACTAGTCACCTTATCTGTTTTTTTGTGTAAAATCCTCACATATATATATATGGGACTTGGGGGGGATGGAAAGAGTCATATGAGATGAGACCATATATCAAGTTTGAGGTCAATCCCAAGTCTCCAACCCCTTCATCTGTGACCCACAAATTAACAACTTTATATTAAAGGAAAATTTTGACCCTCAATCCAACGGTCCAATCCAATCGGATTAATGAAAACTCAATTGATCCATTGTAGTGGAGGGGGTTCCATGTGTGTGGATGATCTAGATGAATCATAAAGTGGCCCCATTATGTTGTCCCTCACCATAATATGGTGAGGGATAGATGCACATGAATATTTCCCATAATATATATATATAGGGAGATGCTCTTGTGAGAGTTACTCTGACGGTACTATGAGTAAGTGTAGGGGCCCTCACATCCATATCCAATGCCAAGAGCCTAAATGCGAGAGCCTCATCCCTTACTCTCATAGTACTGTGAGAGTAACTCTCACAGGAGCATCTCCCATATATATATATATATATCACATATATGTCCCCTCCCCCTACGTGTCTCGGGGTTTGGACCCATCCGAATGGACTGGTTGGATCAACTATGCACTCATTTTGGAGTGTGAAAAATTGTGGGCCTTTGATCAAGTGGTTAGGATCATAGTTACTTGATTAGCAATTGGATAGATTTGCATTCGAGTTCATAGTTTGTAGTTCGGTACTAAACCAAATTAGAGAATTCGATGGGTGTACTCATTTAACTCGCTTTTTTACTCACTTAATTTGTAGTTTGAGTTTGACATTTTCAATGCACTAATTCAGATATAGAATTCAACTTTAATATATAAAAATGGCATTCCATGAAAATTATAAATAATGATTAAATACATTTAAGTCAAACAGATTGTGTATCTTACAATCAGTGGGCGTATTGAAACAAACTTTGATACAGTAATAGTTATTAAGTTGGCTTTCAAAAGTGGGCCATTGATAAATTTATTGAGAAGAGCTGCATCTGCCTGACTCCTTGTCAAAAAGGAATGGCAAAATCATCATTCTTATCAAAGCCAAGGGCTTTTCCATATTTTACCATAGAGTGGCCCTTTTCTTCAATCCCAAAAAAGAAGGGAGCAAAAGAGGGGATACACAATGATTTTCCATGAGAGGAGAGGATGGCAGATTGCAGAGATTTTGCAACAGAGAAGATGATCTGATGCGAACAAGTCCGAGTACAAAGAACTCCAAATTTAGTGGATCTATCATAAGTACCTTCATACTTCTCAACCAATGTATCGAACAGCACCGAACTGGCAAATTTTGGGATTTTCGAACTCCATTGAATCGAATAGTGATTCATTCGAATAGAACTATTTGTTATTCGGCAGCACCCATGAGAATGAATTAGGTAGATCATCATCTGATCCTCAGTCACCTTACACAGGTAGGAGGAAGGGAGATGCTTCAGTCCCATCCCCAGGTGGGCCCCACAAGCATTTAAAATTTTTAAAGCTCATGAGCTTAGTAGAGGGGGCCCGATATAATATACATATACATATGCATATATAAAACATATGTGTTTCCCTATGAGCGGATCACATCATTCATATGTTTTCACCTCATGGGGCCCACCTGGATCCATGCCAATCAGCGGGAGCAAGAGCATGGAAAGGTCTCATCCTGGATTAGAGTTAGGCAAAAAATAAGCCCCCATCAGATAATCATAACCGTTGATTGACCCCCAAAGGTTAATGGTTTTTCAACTACACAGTGATTTTAAACTCAATCTAGTGGTGAATACCAAGAATGAAAATAGCGGTGGCAGTACGAAGTGGGCGATGCGTAGCGTGGCCGGGATACGTAGCGGCGTAGTAGTGTGATTTGAAATACTCGCCAAAAAAATCTGAAAAAATTCCAGAAAATCAAGAAAATTGTAAAATGAAAGAAAATGTGGTTCTTTTGCAAAAGTAAGTAAGAAAAGGGGGTGTAGCAGTGCCCTCAATATATGAGGTCCTGTACTGCTATATAAATAGAAAATAATAGTAATGATTAGTTTTTTCACATGCGTTCATGTTTTTTAGTCATACTAGCTTAGAAAGTAATGAAAAGCTCATAAAAAAAAAACTAGAACATGAAATAAAGGCATAAGACTTAAGAGTTAGGTCATTAGTGAACATTGAACAATCAATAGTCAATACTTCAAGCCTCCAGGTTAAAGGTTCAAATTCAATCAAGTGAATGAAGTGGTCAACACTCAACAACTCAACATTCAACACTAATTTAGAAATGAAGTGGTCAACACTCGTCCTCTTAGAAGATGACACATCCGATTAGGAGGAAGACTCCAAGGTCAACACATAAATCAATTACATCTCCTACAAAACAATGACGGAGACCGTGGGAACTTAAGAAGTTCCCTCTCCCACTTAGTTATTTAACAATGGGGGTTCTTTAAAAACAATTTAATTAAGACCAGTTTAAAATTTAGTAGTAATAGGTAACCATATCTATACTACTACACACATTCCAAACATAATTAGACAGGCTTAATATTATATATTAAAAAATAATGATTATAATAGACATCCAAGCACAACAAAGAAAGACAACCGGTAAAAGAGGCCTAGCTATCATGGTTAAGTAGAATCCTTTTGTCTTCATGATTGCCACTTCTTTAAAACATGCGCTTCGCAAAGGGGGTCCGGGGGTATCCCCCGGTGAGTTGGGAGGCCTTCGTAGCAGTAAAAGAGGCTGAAAAGTGAAAAAGAATAAGGAGTAGGGTCGGCTGGGGGGTTAAATACCCCCCACCGCAACATAGCGGCCGCTACATGAATGTGGCGGTCGTAGCAGATGTAGCAGCCGCTACACTTTTTAGCGGTGCAATACCCACTAAATGCTCCGTATCATGGCGGACTCGGCCACCACGGCCGATATATCAGCCGCTACGTAGCTATTTTCATCCATGGTGAATACAAGTAGGATTAGTGCTGAACTGGGTAGTGAGTGCGAGAGGAGCAGACTTATCAAAGGTGGGCCCGTGTGCCACATAGCATTGGACCACAATCAACAGTATGTGGTAGCATATGAGCAGCTCCAATTGAAGAGAAAGTTGGGAAACACCATTTGAGATGATTTGACACAAACTAAAATGATAAGAAAGCTTACATTAAGTATTTAAGTGTTACAAAGTTCATGGAATTTGAAAGAGGGATACCAATAAAGACACTGAAACTAGTGGGTGAGAAGGAATAGATTATGGAGTTGCAAATAAAAACTGTGGACCTACAAAGAACATAGCTTCAAATGTGGTTGAGTGAAAAAATAGAGCTCACAAAGCTAAAAACCCAAATAGAAGGAATAGACAATGGAGTTAAAGAAACATGGCTTTAAGCACAACTTTGTAGTGGTTAACATTGTTTCTAAAGGATCTCCTCATAGTTGATTGAGGCAACAAACTAGATGTCAAAACAAACCTGGCCATAACAAACAGTTCTCGAACCATCCTAGAGCCCTCACCGATGTATTTCTGAACCAACTCAGAACCAGAAACCCTGATAAAGGTGCAATCAGTATGATGAGCCACAGCTCTTGCTAACAGAGTTTTTCCAGTACCAGGTGGCCCATAAAGCAAGACTCCCTGATCAGTTCAACAAAAGAAATTAATTTCCAGTGCACATAATTTTTAATCCCAATGCACTATTAGTGAAAATTACAAAAAGATGGTAACTAAGATTAATACCTTTGGTTGAGCTATTCCAAGACTCTCAAACAATTCAGGATGTTTGATCGGAAGCTCAATGACCTGAAAAGATGCAGATGCTTAGTTGCAGCGACCCAAACATACTAGGCTAATATAAAAGAAGAAAAAAGAGCAACATGAATGAACAAATACATATACTGAGTAAAAGATGAACACTGATGCATATCATATTATCATAGGAATATGGTGACAGATAAAGCCTGAAACAAGATCTTATAAGCCCACAAACCTCTTTTATCTCTTTAATTTGCTGGTCAAGACCACCAATCATGTCATATGTCGAATCAGGAACCTTTTCAACCTTCATAAGATTCACTAAAGGATCTACTTTGCTTGGCAAGATCAAGTGCAACACATAGCTTTCACTGCGAAGAGCGACTCTGGTTGATGGCGTGATCTTTGTTATATCAATGTTTTTATCAATATCCACAACATACTTGCCTTCAGGATGAACCTGCAAATAAGGAAATTTATGAAGTCCTGAAAATGAACATGAAATGCAATATGAGGTTTGATATTGTGTTAAGAGTTCTTAATGGCAAAAATACAATAAATATCTAAATTCTTTAACCCAATTGACAAAAGGCAGCATTTCAATGTGTCCATGGTGTTCATTGTAAAGAGTATTCCATGTGATGTTTTCAAGTTGCGCAACTTTGAGCAGAATCTTAAGATCTCAAAGCATAAATATGGTATAATCCGGAAAACTGAAATCCAAATTTTCTACTAGCCTTTTTTTTTTTTTTTTTATAATTGCTGTGTATGGGATTTCATGTGCATGGGTGGAAGGGGCAGCAGGGACCTATTTGGTATATGGACATAGAAGAATGGGCTGGGATGTGGAGAAGATATAAGAACTCATCTCCACAAATGGGAGGAAAGAATTACCTTCTGGATTCATTACAACACATGAGTCGATCAATGATCTGGCACAAGAATATGAACTGAGAATGAGTTACAACTAGTTGTCCACCAACCTCACTACAAGTCATGCCCGATTAATAGCTAATGTTAATTAAATTAGAGACACCATCACATGCCTCCCACAAATTCAACAGTAGTTAACCTGAATAGATGCTCAACCTACAAATCTTGAGCATAACCATGTGGACCACAACGATGAAGAAGATAATCATCAAGATAGAGGTGGCAAATCTTGACCCGACCTGCCTACCCAACCCTAACCCGACACATATTTGACCCGTCCAACCCAATCTACATAGAATATGGTTCGGTTACAGGTCAGGTTTTCCTAACCCATCAAAAAAGGGGCGGGATAGGTTTAACCCATTGATGCAGGCCAGACCACTGGACAAGTTTACTCCAGAAGGCCCAAAGCCCACAAGGCCCAGCCATGACAGAATCTTGGATTCTCCCATGGCAATTTCTATCTTCTAGATGATTTCTCAATTTTAGTAGGTTTATTAGATTTCTAATAATTGATATGATTTAGCAGAATTAGGGAGTTTCTAAAATTATATGGATTGATTACTAAAATTGTGTTGAGACTTTATTATATAAGGATGTAATCCCTTGTCTTGGGAGATATAGAAAATAAATGAAAATTGAGCTCTCAAATGTGTCTCTCTTGTCTGTGGTGTGAAACCAGGACAACCAACCCTAAGCCTTCTGGCTTGGAGAATAGCCCGTTGGCTACCTCCTTTGTTCCCTGCGCTACTTCAATACGTATCAAAGCAGAGATTTGTCTTAGATCGCCAATCCAATCGCCGACCCGAGGTACTCTGTTCAATTTTCAATCCATTATCATCTTCACCGTCCATTATCCTCATCATCCCCACCACCCCTTGTCACAGAACCATACCCTCCATTCCCAGCTCCACCGTCACCATCACCGACTCCAGACGTCCATCCAATTCCCTCTCCCATAACCCATATCACCACACCGAACACCCTTGCCACTTTTTTCAGTCCTTTTTGCACATCCCAAAACCCAGATCCATCCCACCTTCCCCTGCATCACAATCACAGTCAACCCAAAAAAAAAAACCTAAAATCTAAACCACAAATCCCCAAATCCCCCGAACCCAGCCCTGCCACGAAAACACCAGCCTCAGCCCGCCCCTTCGCTTCCATCACCCCCACCCAGAGAAAAAAAAAAACAGAGAGAGAGAGAGAGAGAGAGAGAGAGAAAACAAACGCAAAGAAAAGAAAGATCAGAGAAAGTCCATACCTGTGTCGCGGCATTCCCACAATCGTCGTCATCTCTGCTACCATCGTCGTCGCCCCTGCACCTGCCCTCCAACTCCACCGCCATCGCCTTCCAGCCACTGTCACGTCCAGCCGCACCAGCTAGTCACAGCACCTCCAACCTCATCGTCTACGTCATCGTTGTTAGCCATTTGCGCGGCCACCATCAGCTTCCACTGGAGTCACCCAAAGCTTTCCTTCCACAGCTTCATCCTCCCGAAAGTATAACAACAGCAAAAGAAAGGGCAGAAGCCCCTTTTTCTTCATTCACTTGCATCAGTCCCAGGGGGACAGACTTCCTGCGTCACGTGCGTGGACACAAACAGGTCCTAGGCCTTAGTTCAGGTTGTGACCCAACAGCAGGTAGTAAGTGGTAGCAAAAAAGAAAAAAAAAACACAGCAGCAGCAAATCAACATGTCTACCCCAATCCCGACTACTGGCACTGGGGCCACATTCAGGGGAAAATTCACGAACCACCAACGTGATAGCTACATCATGGAATTAATGGACAGAATGGACAGGGTTGAAGAACGTCTTCGGAACACGCCTCCTTTGGGCAACCGGAATACTGACAACGCAGGCCCTTCCACTAACATAGATGGAAGTAAGGCACCAAGGGGAAGCCACCGACACACAAATATGGAACATTCTATCAATGGAAAACCGCAGGAAACTAGTCAGCAATTTATGGAGCGCATTATGGATGAAACTGATTATGAAAACCGTCATAGCCGACGAGATGACATCACCAAGAAGGTACGTGTTGATGTTCCTGATTTCTTTGGACGCAAGGATGTGAAAGTCTTCACCGACTGGATTACAGCCCTTGAAGATTACTTTGAATGGTACAATGTGGAAGAAGACAAACGCATTTCCTTTGTCAAGATGAAGATGAAGGGCGCAACACGTGTTTGGTGGCGGAGTATTGATGACAGGAATGCTAATTATGGAAGGCGCCCTATCAATACATGGGAGGAGATGAAACAGAAACTTGAGGATAAATATCTCCCAGTTGACTATCTTGATTCCCTGTATGATCAACGAGTTGACTGTAGACCAAGGATGAAAATAGCAGTAGCGGCGGGCGTAGCAGCCCACCGCCAAACCGCTACGAAGTGGGCGATACGTAGCGTAACGGGGATACGTAGCAGTGCGATTTGAAAAAATCTCCCAAAAAATATGAAAAAAATCCAGAAAATCCAGAAAATTGTAAAATGAAAGAAAATGTGGTTCTTTTGCAAAAGTAAGTAAGAAAAGGGGGCGTAGCGGTGCTCTCAATATATGAGGTCCTGTATCGCTGTATAAATAGAAAATAATAGTAATAATTAGTTTTTTCACATGTATTCATGTTTCTTAGTCATGCTAACTTAGAAAGTAATGTAAAGCTTGTCAAAAAAAATTAGAACATGAAATAAAGGCATAAGACTTAAGAGTTAGGTCATTACTCATTAGTGAACATTGAACAATCAAATATCAATACTTCAACATTCAAGGTTCAAATTCAATCAGGTGAATGAACTATGGAGTGATCAACAATCAACATTCAAAATCAACAATCAACACCAATTTAGAAATGACAAAGAGTAGAGACTAGAGAGTTAGTGAAGGAAATAGGAATACCTTAATCACCACCAAAAGGAATGTCTACCAAAATTCAAGGCGACATGGTTATCCTCATCCCCATCATTGTTATCATTTCTGTTAGCACCATATTGAATTTGATATTGATGAGAATTGGGATCCATAAATCCAAACAAGGCAGCCGCATCATAGGAACTTACAGGAGGTGGAGGTGGATTTCTTTGCATTTCACCATAGTCACCATATGGTCCATATCCATATGAGTAGGACCCTGAAGTTGAAGACTCTTCTTCTCCTTGTTGCGCTTGACCATATGGAAAATATTGTGAGAGTCCTTGTCCACCGTACCTAGGGTCCCACGAATCAGTCCATGATGCTACTTGTTGTCCACAACATCTCCACCCATATTTCCTTGCTCACTACTACCTCCAGCCCTAGGTGGTGAGTCTCTTCGGCGCCGTTTATAACCACGGCTCGGATCAAATCTTCTAGATGGAGGTAACTCATGTACTTCTACAGGAACGTCATCGTCTTCATCATGTTGATAGTATTCACTAGTACCACCTGTCCCACTGTCTCCTCCTCCTCTTCCAGTTCCACCATGGCTACTCGAAGAGACGGTGGTGGAACTAGCTTTCTCAGAAGATCCAATATGAGCAGGTTCTTTCCCACTCCTCCTAGTCCTACTGGTACCTTCTCCTTGATGTGGCTGACCTTCTGCAGGTGCCTCACCCATATCCTCATCTATCAACTCTTGAACCGTTTCCTGAAAAACCGGATCTGAATCTAGCAGTGGATCCTCTATCTCGGCTAGCCATGGGAGTAAGGGATCGTCATCTCTGAATATGTGATCCAAATTAATAGGACAATAAGCAAGATCATCCCTTGCCCTTCTCTCCCTAGTTCTGTTTCTCAACTTCAGATTGTAATGACAGTATACAAGCTTGTTGAGTTTGTGCATGGCAAGCCGATTCCTGGCCTTCGTGTGGATCAAGGAGAAAGTGCTCAAATTTCTCTCACAGTTGGAAGATGTTGTAGTCTGAATAAATAAAGAAAATTAGATATTCATAACCCTCAAATCCTTCTAATCAATT
Organism: Persea americana; assembly: GCA_029852735.1. NCBI lineage: Eukaryota > Viridiplantae > Streptophyta > Magnoliopsida > Laurales > Lauraceae > Persea > Persea americana. The sequence continues at coordinate 50,978,320 of CM056810.1, read as the reverse complement.
AAGATATAAAGATCAAGACTATTGGGTGGAGTCTTTTGTTTATAGTCATACCAGGTGGCATCCTTCCAATCGATCGTTGCACAAGAGGGTCAGCAAAGGTTCCTCTCCTTTGTGTATATATAGATATCTACGATGTGAAAATTAGAAATAAATCAGTAAACCCCTACTACATGTATGGCAATTGGCACTTGGCAGCATAATTAAATTCTCTTAAGTAACCACCCACTCACCTCTTGTATGGCATCAATTTGATCATCTGGGTTTAACAATCTCTTTAATACCTCCCGTAATCTTACCCGCAAGTCCGTATCTATTGCTTCGGTATGTAGTTCGGCATTGCGGTAATAAAATTCGGGATTTAAAAAATAACCTACATTAAAAATATGCAGAATGTACTGTGAGCAAACAAGATAATAAATACATTAGTTAGGAAAACAAAAGGTATTAAAGATATATATTAATTACCTGCAGCATGCAATGGATGGTGCAGCTGATCCTTCCAACGGGCATCAATAATTTTTATATATTTATCGTGATATTTAACATTTTCCATAATGGCTTGCTTTGCCCGATCCATTGCCTCATATATAAAGCCCATTGTCGGCTTGTCATCACCATCTACAAGCCTTAACACTTTAACTAAAGGCTCAAAAACCTGTAATACCTTCCTCACTTTCTTCCAAAATTTATTGTCCCTCATCGGGTTTGGGACTTCAAACCCCGGACCACTAGTTGCATTGCCCCATTTCGAAAGAAGCCATTCTTCTGATGCAAACATCTGAATCAGCTCCGTTCTAAACCTTACAAGGCTTTCCATAGCCAGAAAATGGATTGCAAACCTAGTTAATCCTGGACGCACCAAGGCATGGTTATTTGTGTATCTTTTCATCAACCCTAACACCCATGAATGATCATATATAAATCTTGTAATTCCTCTACATGCCTTGATCAGTGAAGCCACTTTTGTCCTCCTTCCAATTTCTTCCAAGATGAGATCTATGCAGTGTGTTGCACATGGGGTCCAGAATAAATGAGTCCTCTTGTCCATTAATAACTGACCTGCCTTCTTGAAATTGGCGCCATTGTCTATAACAATCTGTACAATGTGCTCCTCTCCCACACTTTCTATAACTCTATCCATAAGAGTGTATATATATGTGGCCGTCCGTCTATGTTCAGTTGCATCAACGGACTTCACAAAGACGGTCCCAGCAACTGAATGCACCAAAAAGTTTATTAATTGTGTTTGGGTGCCGCTGGTCCACCCGTCACACATGATGGTAACACCATTTTGTTGCCACATGGGCTTAAACTGTTCCACCCAAGCCTTTATTTCTCTATATTCTTCTTCAAGGTATTTAGTGCCTACATATACGGAGGGCGCCTGTATACCCCGCCCAGGTTCGGCGGCAACATCAAGAACAGTCTGGAAATATGGGGAATCTACTGCTGTAGGTGGTATGTTCTTATGAATTAGTCATTTTATTGTAGCTTTGGCTAACCTATCTCTTGCAGCCTTCATTACCCCTTTCATAACACTCGATATTTTTGGTTGTTTATCTCCCTCTTTTCTATGTGCTAGAGGATCAACAGGAGGAACTACTCTTCCAGTAGAGATAATTTCTACATCAACATCCCGTTCCCAGGTGCTAAATGCCCTACGCATGGCCCCCACAATGCCCTTGCTTGGCTGCCTTGGCACAGTAGACGAGCCCCCTGCATCATAATATTTGCTTGCAGCAAATGCACAACGTTCCTGTTCTTCTTATTGACTCATGATGGACTCTCAGCGTGCAGCCTCCATCTGTGCATCTTCCTCATCAAAGTATTCATCTCCAAATACTTCATAACGGGCAGCATCAACATCCTGCCACCTCTTTTCTTTTATCTCTACTTTTCTAGCTTTGTTTTGGACAACCAAAGCTTTCATTTGTTCCCTGACTTCCTTTGGTACTTCAGTACAGCTAGCAACATTGCCAGAAATGTGGCCCAAGTGGTGCTTGAATCTTGTAATGCCCCCATTGGTCACTTTCCCACAAAACTTGCATTTGATTTTCAACCTGTTATTCTCAACTGCCTCACCAAAGCTCCATGCGGGATCAATATCACGAGGCATTTTAAGTTATCAATAGAAGACTGAATACATAGCTATAAATAATTAAATATGAACAAGTAGTATGTTAAAAATTAAAAAAACAAAGAAACATGTTAGATGAAACATATATCTAACGCTTAGGAATCATTCTCTTGACATTTAAGTAGTATTTCATTACTTAAATTATTTTTTTGTTTCAAAAATTTTAAAATTCCAAAAATAAGAAAATAAAATAGAATTAGGAAATGACAAACATATGTTGGATTGATCTATGCCAAACATAGATATAATATTTAGGAGCATTTTTCAAAACATTTGATTGGCATTTCATTATTAAAAATATTTTTTTTCCAAAAAATAACAAAAATCCGAAATTAAAAAATTTAAAAAGTCAAAAAAAAAAACAATATATGTTGGAATGATCTATGGAAAACATAAATCTCAAATCAAGGAACCATTTTCAAGACATTTGATTGGTATTCAAATATTAAAAATTATTTTTAAAAAAAATAAATAAATCCGAAAATAAAAAATAGAGAAAAATCAATAAACATTCAAAATGATGGATTGATCTATGGGAAACATAGATCTATCATTTAGAATGCATTTCCAAGTGGTTTCATGGGTTGTCCATAAGTATTCACATTTTTTTTTTCAAAAAATAAATAAATCCGAAAATAAAAAATAGAGAAAAATCAATAAACATTCAAAATGTGATGGATTGGTCTATGGCAAACATAGATCTATCATTTACAAGCAATTTCCAAGTTATTTCATTGGTTGTCTATGAGTATTCACATTTTTTTTCCAAAAAATAAATAAATCTGAAAATAAAAAATAGAGAAAAATCAATAAACATTCAAAATGTTGATGGATTGATCTATGGGAAACATAGATCTATCATTTACAAGCAATTTACAAGTTGTCTCATTGGTTGTCCATGAGTATTCACATTTTTTTTTCAAAACATAAATAAATCCGAAAATAAAAAATAAAGAAAAATCAATAAATATTTAAAATGTGATGGATTGATCTATGGGAAACATAGATCTATCATTTAGAATGAATTTCCAAGTTGTTTCATGGGTTGTTGATGAGTATTCAAAATTTTTTTTCAAAAAATAAATAAATCCAAAAAAAAAATAGCAAAAAAAAAAAAAATGTGTGCATCATCAAAGGAAAACATAGATCTAACAATATTACAAGACAAGGAAGCATTTCTAGTACTTACTAGTTAGAGAGAGATTAATTGAATGTGATCTCAAAAGTCAACTACAAAAAATCTAAAAGAAGACACATACCTAAAATCTTGAATCTTGATGAAGATGGAATGGATTTAATGGTAGCTCTTGGATCTTGTAGTTGTAGTTGTGTAACTTGTGTTTGATTAATTTCCTTGTTTTGATGTTTGTTGTGGATCTTGTGGTAAAAAGTTGAAAAAACAGCACTTGGGCGGTTTCACAGTGAGAAGAAGTGAAATGTGAAAGGGAAAGTGAAATGGGTCGAGTTGGGGGGGTTTTATAAAGGTGCCGCTACGTGGCGGCCGCCATGTAGCGCTGTGGATCTTGTGGTAAAAAGTTGAAAAAACAGCACTTGGGCGGTTTCACAGTGAGAAGAAGTGAAATGTGAAAGGGAAAGTGAAATGGGTCGAGTTGGGGGGGTTTTATAAAGGTGCCGCTACGTGGCGGCCACCATGTAGCGTGGCGGTATGTATCGGCCGCTACGCGGTTTGATTCCCACTATTTTCATATTAGGCCGCCACGGCGTAGCGGCCGATATTTTCTTCCATGCTGTAGACAAGGGACCTCCACTGTAGATGATTTCACAGAAAGGTTTCATGGTCTCATGGTACGATGCAAAGTGCCTGAAACTTATCGACAAGATATCACCAGATACAAGCAAGGATTACCTCATGAGATCCAAAGGGAATAATTGACTACTCACACCTTTTACAGTGTTGAAAAAGTTCATCAATTAGCACTCCGCGTCGAAGAACAGTTGCAGTATCCATATTCAAGGCGTTTTGGTGAGCCTCTCCAAAGGAGGACCTCAAATACACCTTCTCAGCGGGTTGCTTCAGCACAAAACTCAACCCGACAACCTCCTCCACAAAATCCCAACAAGCAAGCACATCCTCAAAATCAATCAAGACTTGCTAATTTTGCCAACAATGGGAAGAATGTTCCCAATTCTTCACGTTCAAAGAAAGACCTGCTAATTTTGCCAACAAAGAAAAGAATGTTTCCAATTCTTCACATTCACGGCAGGATATCGACTGTTTTCGATGCAAAGGCAAAGGACACTATGCTTCTAAATGCCCAGGTTCAAAGAATCTTCACTATGCCCATAGTGAAGGAGATAACTATGATTCAGAGCATGTTGATGAAGAAATTGATGCTGAAACACCATATGAAGAGCAGGAACCTCCGCCCGAACAAGAAGATCATTCCTTCTATCAAGCTGAAACAGAAGGACGGGCATTGTTCATTCGTCGTCTCTTCATAACTACTGAAGAAGAAGCTGAAGATTGGAGGCCAACCACCATATTTCGTTCTATGGCAAAATGTCATGACAGATTGTGCAATCTCGTCATAGATGGAGGAAGCGAGATGAATGTGATCTCCCAAGAATTTATTGACAAATTGAAGCTTCCAACATAAAAACACCCGAAGCCTTACAAAATCTCTTAGGTAGGTGATTCAGCCATTCCATTAACCAAGCGGTGCCAGATAACATTCCGAATTGGTGGTTATGAAGATTCTATTTTGTGTGATATTATCCCCATGAATGTTACTCATATTATGTTGGGAACATGGATGAAAATATCGGCCGCTACGCTACATATCGGCCGTGGCGACAATGACTGCCACGCTAAATGGAAAAAAGCAAGTGTCGCACCCGTAGGGTCCATATTGGCCGCTATTTACCCATGCGTTGCGTATCAGCCGCTACAAACTATGAACAGTAAAGAGGGGGAAAAAATATACCAGAAGAAAGAAAAGGGCAAAAAAAAAAAAAAAAAGAGGAAGAAAGGAAGGGAAAGAGAGAGCAACAGCAGCATGCAACTTATTTGGATGCAGGAGGCAGCAGCATCAGCAGGCGGCAGAATTAGCAGGCAACGGCAGCAGGCGCAAGCGGCGGCGACGGCAGTGGCAACAGGCTAAGCGGCAGTGACGGCAACTACAGGAGGCAGCAGCAACTGCTGCTCCTCTTCCTTCTCCTTCTTCTTCTTCTTCTTCTTCTTCTTTTCCTTTCCCTTTTTTTTCTTTTCCCTCCTTTTCCTTTCCCTCTTCTCCCACTGTCTTGTCTCTTGATCCTTCCTTTCATACGAACTAGGGCAAGCCTTCCATCTCTTTTATTTAAGGTCATTTATGGGCCCCACAGTGGCCCACCTTATCAAAAGTTTAAATAAAGTATAAATGGGCCCTCAAAAGCTTTTTTTTCTTCTTAACCATTGATGGGCTCCACATTGATGCCCAAGTATTAAATAAAAAGGTCTTGTCTTACCAAATATTACTTAATTGAAATTAGAGCCTTAGCCAAATTTCGTTCTAATTAGAAATACAACCCAATCAAATTTTACTCTAATTGAAAATAGACATAGCAAAAGTTTGACACTAACTAGAAATGGGCTCCAGCCAAGTTTCACATAAATTGGAAATAAGTTTTAGCCAAATTTCAATCTAATAGGAAATACTGAAATAAGGCCTTGACCAAGGCACACTTTAATAAAAAATGAGCCCTTTTAATTTTAATCAAATTTAATTTTTAATAGAAAAATCTTTATGAGCTTTTCATTAGTTTCTAAGTTAGCATAACTAAGCAACATGAATGCATGTTAAAAAAATGATCATTACTATTATTTTATGTTCATACAGCGATACAGGACATCATACAATTTGGGGACCGCTACGCCCCCTTATCTTAGTTACCTTTGCAAAAAAAAAAAAAAGAAAAAAAAAACACATTTTCTATCATTTTTCAATATTTTGGATTTTCTGGAATTTTTTTAGAATTTTTTGACATTTTTTTCAAAGCGCACCGCTTCCGCTACCGCTATTTTCATCCTTGGTTGGGAAGACCTTGGCTTTTTTATAACAAAGTCCAAAGTGATGGAGGAAAGAACACCCATACTTTTAAGTATAAAGGTCGCAAGGTTACTCTTCTTCCACTTAAGCCTCCTACTGCCCCGGCAAAGCAATCACCATCAGTTCCAGCTAAGCAAGCTGCTTCATAATTTAGTTCTTGCATCCTTTCAATGCGGAAATTTGAAGAAGAAAGTAAAGAGCAAGGAGTTGTTTATGCCCTCATCCCACAAGAATTCAAGGAGGCAGAAGATAAACAGGCAGTTTCTACACCTCCTGAAATCAAGTCCTTGTTGCATGATTTTAAAGACTTCATTCCAACAGATCTTCCAATAGAGCTACTGCCTATGAGGAACATCCAGCATGCTATTGATCTGGTCTCCAGGTCATCACTTCCAAATTTACCTGCTTATCGCATGAGCCCTACAGAACACACAGAATTAAAAAGGCAAGTTGAAGAGCTCCTCCGGAAAGGTTATATGAGCGAAAGCATGAGTCCTTGTGCGGTACCAGCCCTTTTGACACCCAAGAAAGATGGTTCTTGGAGAATGTGTGTCGACAACCAAGCAATTAACAAAATCACCATTAAGTACAGGTTTCCGATACCTCGGTTGGATGACATGCTTGATATGATGGCCAGATCTTCCGTATTCTCCAAAATTGACCTTAGAAGCAGATATCATCAAATCCGTATTCGTACAGGAGATGAATGGAAGACAGCTTTCAAAACTAAAGATGGATTATACGAATGGTTAGTCATGTCGTTCGGCTTATCCAATGCTCCCAGCACTTTCATGAGAGTTATGACATAGCTTCTACGGCTTTTCCTTGGTAAATTCGTCGTTGTGTATTTTGACGACATCTTGATCTTCAGCAAGTCCAAAGATGCACCTTGATCACCTCAGGTATGTGATGCGTGCACTTCGCAAAGAGAAGTTTTACATTAATTTGAAGAAGTGTACATTCTTAAGTTCCAAAGTTATATTCCTGGGATTTGTTGTCTCTACCCAAGGAGTAGAAGCTGATCCAGAGAAGATAAATGCAATCGTTGATTGGCCCATTCCCAAAACTATCAATGAAGTACGCAGATTCCATCGATTGGCCACTTTATGTAGGAGATTTATTCGCAATTTCAGCACCATTATGACTCCTATAACCGATTGCATGAAGAAAGGTGACTTCAAGTGGACCAAGGCAGCCACTCGTGCTTTTGAACAGATCAAGCAGAAAATGACAGAGGCACCTGTTTTGAAACTTCCAGATTTTGACAAGGTCTTTGAAGTCAGTTGTGATGTTTCGCAAGTTGGTGTTGGCAGAGTCTTAAGTCAAGATGGCCACCCAGGTGCTTATTTAAGCGAGAAATTAAATGACTCTCGCAAGAAAAATTCGCCATATGACTTGGAATATTATGCTGTTGTACAAGCTCTTCGTCATTGGCGTCATTATTTGATCAGAAAAGAATTTGTGTTGTACTCCGATCATGAAGCTTTACAGCATTTGAACTCATAGAAGAAGAGCGCTAACCATGTCAAATGAAGCGCGTATCTGTAAGAATTCACATTTGTGTTGCATCATAAGTCAAGAACGGAAAATAAGGTTGCAGATGCCTTAAGTCGTCGTTCTCACCTGCTCACGACCATTTCCGTTACAGTTACAGGCTTTGAAGAGATTCGCAGAGAATATCCTGATGATCATGACTTAGGCCACGTCTACAAAGCTCTTCTTAATGGTGAGTTTTCTGACCATCCCAAATTATCTATACATGATAGTTACTTGTTTCGTGGAAATCAGTTGTGTTTGCCTGCTACTTCTCTCCGCGAGTTTCTTCTTTGCGAGCTGAATGGAGGTGGATGCAGTGGACATCTAGGGCTAGATAAGACTTTGGCACTTGTGGAAGACCGCTTCTTTTGGCCCCACATGCAGACAGATGTTGGCCGCATTTGTGAACTATGCAGGGTATGCCAGCTTGCAAAGGGACAAAAGAAGAACACGGGATTGTATCAGCCCCTTCCTATTCCACATGAGCCTTCGCAAGATCTAAGCATGGATTTTGTCTTGGGCTTACCAAAGACCGCAAGAAGGGTAGATTCTATTTTTGTTGTGGTGGACAGGTTTTCCAAAATGGCACACTTTATTCCTTGTGCAAACACAGCAGATGCAAGAAAGATTGCCACTCTTTTCTTCAAAGAGATTGTTCGTCTTCATGGCCTACCCAAGACTAGAGTCGGACAGAGATACTAAGTTTATGAGCTTCTTCTGGAAAACTTTATGGCATATGATGAAGACATAGCTCCAGTACTCCAGTGCCTACCATCCTCAGACTGATGGCTAGACTGAGGTCGCCAATCGCAGCTTGGGTAATCTTCTTCAATGCCTCACCGGAGACCACATTGCTTCATGGGATCTTATTTTACCCATAGCGGAGTTTGCCTATAATAACTCCGTCAATAGATCAACTGGAAGATTGCCTTTTGAAGTTGTCAAGGGAATTAAGCCGCATCTTTCGATTGACCTGAGTCCTTTACCAGCTGACGCCAGGCCTAGCCAAGAAGCTGAACAATTTGCCCGGCACATGAAGGACGTTCATGATGAGGTCCGTCAACAGACTGCCAAAAGTACTGACACTTACAAACAGCACGCAGACGCTCGAAGGCGCCATGTTGAATTTAATGAAGGAGACATGGTCATGGTGCGAATTAAGCCAGAAAGGTTTCCCACAGGCACTTACAAGAAACTCCATCCCATAAGTGCAGGTCCGTTCGAGATCTTGAAGAAAATCAGCTCTAATGCTTATGTGCTTGATCTTCCAACAAACATGAATATCAATTCTACCTTCAATGTTGAAGATCTTACAATTTATCATGGGCATATCAAGATGAATCGTTTGAAGAGCAAGATATCCGGCTTCCCTTCGTTCCAGCTCCTCGAGAAGAAATTGAAGATGTCTATGATGACCAACTAGTATCAACAAAGACTGGCGGATATCACAAGTTTTTGGTCAAGTGGAAAGGTAAACCATTCTCTGAAGCTACATGGATCACCGCCACAGATTTTCAGTGACTCAATCCGAATTTGTACGAGAAGTACCAAGCTGATAACTCGCCGAAGTCGAGTTTCTCCAAGATGGGGAGAGCTGATCAGGCCAGACCACTGGGCCACGTTTGAAAGTTTACTCCAGAAGGCCCAAAGCCCACAAGGCCCAGCCATGACAGAAGGTTTATTAGATTTCTATCTTCTAGATGATTTCTCAATTTTTGAAGGTTTATTAGATTTCTAATAATTGATATGATTTAGCAGAATTAGGGAGTTTCTAAAATTATATGGATTGATTACTAAAATTGTGTTGAGACTTTATTATATAAGGAAGTAATCCCTTGTCTTGGGAGATACAGAAAATTAATGAAAATTGAGCTCTCTCATACGTGTGTTTCTCTCGTCTGTGGTGTGAGACCAGGACATCCTACCCTAAGCCTTCTGGCTTGGAGGATAGCCCGTTGGCTACCTCCTTTGTTCCCTGCGCTACTTCACCCATCCAACCCACCTAACACGCATGCCAACCTAAAGGTAAATTCTATAACTTCCCAACTCCCCACTTTCCTGCTGCTTTGCAATTTAAGTTTTTAAATAGAAAAGGCATATAATCTACCATTTGGTTTGGTGGTTTTACATTATCAGGTCTTTCATCAAACCATCCAGATCCATGAAAGACGACCCACCCTTACTTACAGCCCTCTTTGCCATCTCAGACAACTCCCCCTCTCCTCCTGGACCTCCTCCTCTCATTAGCTACATCTCCACCAACCATCAACAAGGCGACTACCTCTCGATCTCCTCTCTCCCCCCTATCACCAATCTAGCCTCCACTCATTTGGCGGCTCACACCACGACCCCAATCCTCATGAAACATAACGTCAGCTTCTCATTTAGAACTGCTCCGCAAACAATAGCAGATGGTGAGTGAGAGAGTCGACACTGAGGCGAGCGAGAAATAGAGTGTGTGTGGACACTCTCGTCCTTGTTAAAAGAGAGTGAGATTTGAGATAGAGCATGCAAAAGTGTAAACTAATATGGTAACCCAGAATAGGACGTGAGCACAGGCCTATAATAAAGGGAGGGAGAGCCAACAAACAAAAAAACGCATCCATTTCTTCAGTATACGATGTCAATTAATGTTAATGAGGTGTAAGTGTGTAACTCAGGAGCTATTGATTATACACTTAGGAGCTATTCATGATATGTCAAAGTGTAACTCAAGACTCAGGAGGCATTAATCACATGGGTGCTGCGGAATTTCTCTATTGCTGGTTCCACATAGCACTACACCACTATTTTCTTTACACTAGTTCCTTCGTCCATAGTTACCTAGTTCGGTGCAAGGAGACTTGAATCCCGTACTATCCAAATCAAACAATTCAGAGTTCGATTCAGCCAAATTGGATTTTCCAAAAGTGAATAGTTCGCTAAGGTTTGTTGTACTTCTGCTCTTTCTAAAGATGCAGAGTCCGTCTAGCTTTAACTTTTAAGAAGAGAGAATGAGTCGAGTCAATATCACTTTATAAAAAGAGATTCCTTTTAGAGTTTCTTATTAAACTAATATTAAAAAATTTAGAAACAAAATTATAGAGAAACAAAGAGAACAGGTTCCAGAAACAAAGTAGAAATCATCATTAAACACACCTATGTCATGCCAAGCGTATTTGCAGAAATATATCCAGAATTCCAGATCGCTGGTGGTGTGAGTGTTTGATTACATGCCCTCAGCTCCTTTGCAGTTCTAACAAAAGTTTCAGGTATCAAAGATTCTTTCTAGTTTCTTCAACACAGAGGGTAGCATCCAGATGATGGAAAGGAAGCAGAACATTGGAAGGACAAGAGGTTTCTCTGTTCTTCCATCATTTAATGCCCGGGACAGAGTACACTGCTTCCTTTTCTTTATCAATCAATCACAATGACATGCAAAAATTAAAGAAACCTAAATGCTTTTCTCTGTCTATTTTATATCTTTGCACTCACCAAATAAAAACTTTCAATTTTTGAAAGTCAACTGTGCATCCCTACTACAATAAATCTGAACCAATCAAAAAAGATTTCCTCCTGTTATAGAGGATTTAGCCAAATTTCACTCTAATCTGGATTAATCCAACCATATGATTAATCATCCCAATATAAGTGAATAAAATGTTAAAAAATATTTATCCACATAAAGTTAATACGATGGTGGGGCCATTCATATGAGAGTGAGAATGTACCAAGCGAGCACAACTAGGAGAAATTCATCTTGTTCGATTGAGATTTTTAATATATGGGCCCGCTGACAATTCTGAAAGTTGTGGATTATAGCTTCTGAAAATCTACCGTGTTTATGCCTTCTCTTCATGCAATTCAAGTTTATTTTTTTTTTTTTTTTTTTTTTTATAACAGTAAATTTGATTAAGAAGAGAAAGAAAACAACAGGAAAAAAAAAAAAAACAAACGTTAAATGAAAAAACAAGAAGATTAACAACTCAAGAAGTTAAAGATTAAAAGAAATGTGCAAACGAAAGACAATCCCTGGCAAGAGCATCTGCCATATCATTCACTTCTCTAAAGCTATGACGAAAAGTAAACTTCATTTGAGAAGAAATAGCTTGCACCTCCTCCACCCAATCCGCCAATCTCCAAGGAAAAGAAGTTTTTCCTGAGCTCCACTGAATAGCAGAAAAAGAGTCTCCTTCAATAATTGCATTATAACCTCCCAAATTCTGCAACTCACGGCAACCCACCAGCAACGCAAACATTTCAGCACCGTTTGCATCTAACGAATTAATTGGTCCTGAAAAATTCTTCACAACCTTTCCTTCCCAATCACGGATAACACCACCAATTCCTCCCATACAAATTTGATGAACAAAACTACCATCAAAATTCAGCTTCAAAACACCTTTTGGAGGAGAATGCCAACTAACTATATGAACTAGTCCAGAGATTCTTCCGCCATTAAAACAAGCTGCCCATGATCTGTGAAGACCTTCCATACCAACAAAATCTGATGCCCTACACGCCCATTCTGAAACCGTCCAAACAATAGATTGAACTACCTCGTCCAAGGAAGAAAATATCGGCTGTGGCGGCCAAGGCCGCCACGCTAAATTAGATTTATCGGCTATCGAGCCTTATCGGCCGCTACGCATGCGTAGCGGCCGATACACACCGCCACGCTACGTGGCGGCCGCCACGTAGCGGCAGCTTTATAAACCCCCCCCCCCCTCCCCATTCGACCCATTTCACTTTCCCTTTCACATTTCACTTCTTCTTCTCACTGTAAAACCATCCAAGTGTTGTTTTTTCAACTTTTTACCACAAGATCCACAACAAACATCAAAACAAGGATTAATCAAACACAAGTTACTCAACTACAACTACAAGATCCAAGAGCTACCATTAAATCCATTCCATCTTCATCAAGATTCAAGATTTTAGGTATGTTTCTTCTTTTAGATTTTTTGTAGTTGACTTTTGAGATCACATTCAATTAATCTCTCTCTAACTAGTAAGTACTAGAAATACTTCCTTGTCTTGTAATATTGTTAGATCAATGTTTTCCTTTGATGATGCACACAATTTTATTTTTTTTTGCTATTTTTTATTTTCGGATTTATTTATTTTTTGAAAAAAAAAATTTGCATACTCATGAACAACCCATGAAACAACTTGGAAATTCATTCTAAATGATAGATCTATGTTTCCCATAGATCAATCCATCACATTTTAAATATTTATTGATTTTTCTCTATTTTTTATTTTCGGATTTATTTATTTTTTGAAAAAAAAAAATTGCATACTCATGAACAACCCATGAAACAACTTGGAAATTCATTCTAAATGATAGATCTATGTTTCCCATAGATCAATCCATCACATTTTGAATGTTTATTGATTTTTCTCTATTTTTTATTTTCGGATTTATTTATTTTTTGAAAAAAAAAATTTGCATACTCATGAACAACCCATGAAACAACTTGGAAATTCATTCTAAATGATAGATCTATGTTTCCCATAGATCAATCCATCAACATTTTGAATGTTTATAGATTTTTCTCTATTTTTTATTTTCAGATTTATTTATTTTTTGGAAAAAAAAATGTGAATACTCATGGATAACCAATGAAATAACTTGGAAATTGCTTGTAAATGATAGATCTATGTTTCCCATAAACCAATCCATCACATTTTGAATGTTTAATTGTTTATTGATTTTTCTCTATTTTTTATTTTGGGATTTATTTATGTTTTGAAAAAAAAAATGTGAATACTCATGGACAACCAATGAGACAACTTGTAAATTGCATGTAAATGATAGATCTATGTTTCCCATAGATCAATCCATCAACATTTTGAATGTTTATAGATTTTTCTCTATTTTTTATTTTTGGATTTATTTATTTTTTGGAAAAAAAAATGTGAATACTCATGGATAACCAATGAAATAACTTGGAAATTGCTTGTAAATGATAGATCTACGTTTCCCATAAACCAATCCATCACATTTTGAATGTTTAATTGTTTATTGATTTTTCTCTATTTTTTATTTTGGGATTTATTTATGTTTTGAAAAAAAAATGTGAATACTCATGGACAACCAATGAGACAACTTGTAAATTGCATGTAAATGATAGATCTATGTTTCCCATAGATCAATCCATCATTTTGAATGTTTATTGATTTTTCTCTATTTTTTATTTTCGGATTTATTTAATTTTTTTAAAAATAATTTTTAATATTTGAATACCAATCAAATGTCTTGAAAATGGTTCCTTGATTTGAGATTTATATTTTCCATAGATCATTCCAACATATATTGCTTTTTTTTTTTACTTTTTAAATTTTTTAATTTCGGATTTTTGTTATTTTTTGGAAAAAAAATTATTTTTAATAATGGAATGCCAATTGCCAATCAAATGTATTGAAAAATGCTCCTAAATGTTATATCTATGTTTGGCATAGATCAATCCAACACATGTTTGTCATTTCCTAATTCTATTTTATTTTCTTATTTTCGGATTTTTAGATTTTTTGAAAAAAAATAATAATTTAAGCAATGAAATACCACTTAAATGTCAAGAGAATGATTCCTAAGCGTTAGATATATATTTCCTCTAACATGTTTCTTTGTTTTTTTAATTTTTAACATACTACTTGTTCATATTTAATTATTTATAGCCAGGTATTCAGTCTTCTATTGATAACTTAAAATGCCTCGTGATATTGATCCCGCATGGAGCTTTGGTGAGGCAGTTGATAATAACAGGTTGAAAATCAAATGCAAGTTTTGTGGGAAAGTGACCAATGGGGGCATTACAAGATTCAAGCACCACTTGGGCCACATTTCTGGCAATGTTGCTGGTTGTACTGAAGTACCAAGGGAAGTCAGGGAACAAATGAAAGCTTTGGTTGGCCAAAACAAAGCTAGAAAAGTAGAGATAAAAGAAAAGAGGCGGCAAGATGTTGATGCTGCCCGTTATGAAGTATTTGGGGATGAATACTTTGATGAGGAAGATGCACAGATGGAGGCTGCACGCCGAGAGTCCATCATGAGTCAACAAGAAGAACAGGAACGTCGTGCATTTGCTGCAAGCAAATATTATGATGCAGGGGGCTCATCTACTGTGCCACAGCAGCCAAGCAAGGGCAAGGGCATTGTGGGGGCCATGCGTAGGGCATTTAGCACCCTGGAACGGGATGTTGATGTAGAAATTATCTCTAGAAGAGCAGTTCCTCCCCCTGTTGATCCTCTAGCACATAGAAAAGAGGGAGATAAACAACCAAAAATATCGAGTGTTATGAAAGGGGTAATGAAGACTGCAAGAGATAGGTTAGCCAAAGCTACAGCAAAATGGCTAATTCATAAGAACATACCACCTACAGCAGTAGATTCCCCATATTTCCAGACTATTCTTGATGTTGCCGCCGAAGCTGGGCGGGGTATACAGGCGCCCTCCGTGTATGATGTGGGCACTAAATACCTTGAAGAAGAATATAGAGAAATAAAAGCTTGGGTGGAACAGTTTAAGCCCATGTGGCAACAAAATGGTGTTACCATCATGTGTGACGGGTGGACCAGCGGCACCCAAACACAATTAATAAACTTTTTGGTGTATTCAGTTGCTGGGACCGTCTTTGTGAAGTCCATTGATGCAACTGAACATAGACGGACGGCCACATATATATACACTCTTATGGATAGAGTTGTAGAAAGTGTGGGAGAGGAGCACATTGTACAGATTGTTACAGACAATGGCGCCAATTTCAAGAAGGCAGGTCGGTTATTAATGGACAAGAGGACCCATTTATTCTGGACCCCATGTGCAGCACACTGCATAGATCTCATCTTGGAAGAAATTGGAAGGAAGACAAAAGTGGCTTCACTGATCAAGGCATGTAGAGGAATTACAAGATTTATATATGATCATTCATGGGTGTTAGGGTTGATGAAAAGATACACAAATAACCATGCCTTGGTGCGTCCAGGATTAACTAGGTTTGCAACCCATTTTCTGGCTATGGAAAGCCTTGTAAGGTTTAGAACAGAGCAGATTCAGATGTTTGCATCAGAAGAATGGCTTCTTTCGAAATGGGGCAATGCAACTAGTGGTCCGGGGTTTGAAGTCCCAAACCTTATGAGAGACAATAAATTTTGGAAGAAAGTGAGGAAGGTATTAAAGGTTTTTGAGCCTTTAGTTAAAGTGTTGAGGCTTGTAGATGGTGATGACAAGCCGACAATGGGCTTTATATATGAGGCACTGGATCGGGCAAAGCAAGCCATAATGGAAAATGTTAAATATCACGATAAATATATCAAAATTATTGATGCCCGTTGGAACGATCAGTTGCACCATCCATTGCATGCTACAGGTAATTAATATATATCTTTAATACCTTTTATTTTCCTAACTAATGTATTTATTATCTTGTTTGCTCACAGTACATTCTGTATATTTTTAATGTAGGTTATTTTTTAAATCCCGAATTCTATTACCGCAATGCCAAACTACATACCGAAGCAATAGATACGGACTTGCGCGTAGGATTACGGGAGGTATTAAAGAGATTGTTAAACCTAGATGATCAAATTGATGCCATACAAGAGGTGAGTGGGTGGTTACTTAAGAGAATTTAATTATGCTGCCAAGTGCCAATTGCCATACATGCAGTAGGGGTTTACTGATTTATTTTTAATTTTCACATCGTAGATATCTATATATACACAAAGGAGAGGAACCTTTGCTGACCCTCTTGTGCAACGATCGATTGGAAGGATGCCACCTGGTATGACTATGAACAAAAGAACCCACCCAATAGTCTTGATCTTTATATCTTAATTGATTAGAAGGATTTGAGGGTTACGAATATCTAATTTTCTTTATTTATTTTTTGCATTTCAGCTGATTGGTGGATGAATTATGGAGAGAGTGCTCCACATCTAAGGAAAGCGGCTGTTCGCATCCTTAGTCAGACTACAACATCTTCCAACTGTGAGAGAAATTGGAGCACTTTCTCCTTGATCCACACGAAGGCCAGAAATCGGCTTACCATGCACAAACTCAACAAGCTTGTATACTGTCATTACAATCTGAAGTTGAGAAACAGAACTAGGGAGAGAAGGGCAAGGGATGATCCTGCTTATTGTCCTATTAATTTGGATCACATATTCAGAGATGACGATCCCTTACTCCCATGGCTAGCTGAGATAGAGGATCCACTGCTAGATTCAGATCCAGCTTTTCAGGGAACGGTTCAAGAGTTGATAGATGAGGATATGGGTGAGGCACCTGCAGGAGGTCAGCCACCTCAAGGAGAAGGTACCAGTAAGACTAGGAGGAGTGGGAAAGAACCTGCTCATATTGGATCTTCTGAGAAAGCTAGTTCCACCACCGTCTCTTCGAGTAGCCATGGGGGAATTGGAGGAGGAGGAGACAGTGGGACAGGTGGTACTAGTGAATACTATCAACATGATGAAGACGATGACATTCCTGTAGAGGAAGTACATGAGTTACCTCCATCTGGAAGATTTGATCCAAGCCGTGGTTATCAACGGCGCCGAAGAGACTCACCAACTGGGGCTGGAGGTAGTAGTGAGCAAGGAAATATGGGTGGAGATGTTGGTGGACAACAAGTAGCATCATGGACTGATTCGTGGGACCCTAGGTACGGTGGACAAGGACTCTCACAATATTTTCCATATGGTCAAGCGCAACAAGGAGAAGAAGAGTCTTCAACTTCAAGGTCCTACTCATATGGATATGGACCATATGGTGACTATGGTGAAATGCAAAGAAATCCACCTCCACCTCCTGTAAGTTCCTATGATGCGGCTGCCTTGTTTGGATTTGTTGATCCCAATTCTCATCAATATCAAATTCAATATGGTGCCAACAGAAATGATAACAATGATGGGGATGAGGATGACCATGGCGCCTTGAATCTTGGTAGACATTCCTTTTGGTGGTGATTAAGGTATTCCTATTTCCTTCACTAACTCTCTAGTCTCTACTCTTTGTCATTTCTAAATTGGTGTTGATTGTTGAATGTTGATTGTTGATCACTTCATAGTTCATTCACTTCATTGAATTTGAACCTTGAATGTTGAAGTATTGATATTTGATTGTTCAATGTTCTAATGAGTAATGAGTAATGAGTAATGACCTAGCTCTTAAGTCTTATGCCTTTATTTCATGTTCTATTTTTTTTTTTTACAAGCTTTACATTACTTTCTAGGTTAGCATGACTAAGAAACATGAATACATGTAAAAAAACTAATCATTACTATTATTTTCTATTTATACAGCGATACAGGACCTCATATCTTGAGAGCACCGCTACGCCCACTTTTCTTACTTACTTTTGCAAAAGAACCACATTTTCTTTCATTTCACAATTTTCTGGATTTTCTGGAATTTTTTCATATTTTTTTGGCGATTTTTTCAAATCGCACCGCTACGCCGCTACGTATCCCCGCTACGCTACGTATCGCCCGCTTCGTAGCGGTTTGGCGGCGGGCCGCTACGCCCGCCGCTACCGCTATTTTCATCCATGACCTCGTCAACTGATCTACTTTTGCTTCTGAAAATTCTATTATTCCTTTCTAGCCAAATCTTCCACATACCAGCGTAAAGAGATAACCGCCACAAATTCTTAGCACGTGACATATTACCCCTATACTTCCATTGAGCAAAAAGTTCCTCAATAGTTCTAGGCATACCAAATTTAATGATAATAGCAGCCCAAACTTTATATGCAAAGGAACAATGAATCAACAAGTGATTGGACGTTTCTTTAGCCTTCATGCACATCAGGTAACCATTAACAATGATAACATGTCCTCGTCTTAACCGAACCATAGTGAGGATTTTATTCAATCTCGCCACCCAACAAAAAATCAAAACTCTAGGAGAAGCAAGGGAATTCCAAAAACTGTGCGCCCCTTCCACCCTGCCATCAGAATTAATCAAAACCTTATAAAAAGATTTGACTGAAAAATTGCCCTTGGAATCAGGCTTCCAGATTCTTTTATCCATTTTATCGACAGAAAGATAGTTCATCCCCACGAGAGTAAGCAAATTACTCAGCTCAGTAACTTCAATATCTTGCAAATCACGACGAAACTGCAAATCCCAAACAACAGAACCTCCTAAGAGTTGATAATTATCAGCTATGAAAGCATAAGGACACCTATCCAAATTGTAAACAGAAGGATACAAATTCTTTAAACTAGACTGAATACACCATTCATCATGCCAGAATTGGACTCTACTCCCATCATGAACCTTATATTTAATCCAACAATCAAAATCACCTTTAACAGAAAGCACAGACTTCCAAATACCTGAAGCCTTATAAGAAAGATTCGGAATATACCACACCACCCTTTGCACCTTATTATACTTATCCACAATAATCTGTCTCCATAACCCTTGGACTGAATTACCCAACCTCCACAACCATTTACCAATCAACGATTTATTCGTATTCTCAATAGATCGAATACCCAACCAACCATGAGCAGTAGGTTTACAAACAACCTCCCATTTCACCAAATGAAACTTTCTTTTAGCAATGTGATCATTCCAAAGAAAATCCCGTTGAAGCTTCTCTATCCTTAAAACCACACTTTTAGGACATCTGAAACAAGATAAAAAATATATAGGAATGCTAGAAAGAACTGACTTTATAAGAGCAACATATCCTCCCAAAGATAAGTACCTCCCCTTCCAAATAGATAACCTTTTTTCAAGCCTTTCCACAACCGGATCCCATAAATGTTTCTTCGTTGTTCCCAAACATAAAGGCAAGCCCAGATACTTTGTTGGAAGCCACCCAACTCTGCAGCCAAAAGCAGTAGCCAGCAACTGAACATGAGTATCCTCCATACGAATTCCAATGAGTTCACATTTTCCATAGTTAATCTTCAAACCTGACAACATCTGGAACCATCGTAAAATATTTTTCGCAGCATCAACCTGCTCCATTGAAGCATCACAAAATATAACCATATCATCTGCAAATTGCAAATGCGTTACCTCATGGATAAGTTACTTCTAGAAAAGCCTGTTATTATCTTATGTAATTTTGCTCTCTCCATTAAAACATTAAAAGCTTCGGCTACTAAAACAAAAGGCATAGGAGAAAGAGGATCTCCTTGTCTTAATCCACAAGAAGTTTTAAAGTAACCCTCAGCATAACCGTTAATCAATATAGAAAAATAGGCAGATGAAACACGGTTATCAATCCAACCACTCCACTTCTTCCCAAAGCCCATCTGGCCCATCACATATTGTAAAAAAAAACCCAGTCTACCATATCGTAAGCCATCTCAAAATCCAACTTGCAAATCAAACCTGGACAATGTTGCTTGAAACGAGAATCCATACATTCATGGGCAATAAGCACAGTATCTAATATCTGACGACCATCGACGAAAGCCCCTTGGAAATCTGAAATAACCTCTGGAAGAACTCTCCTAAGCCAATTAGCCAAAACCTTTGCCAAGATCTTATAGAGGCTACCAATCAAACTGATCGGTCTGAAATCCCTAAGCGAGATGGCACCTTCTTTCTTTGGGATCAACGCAATGAAAGAAGCACCCAACTCCCTTGCTATTGCACCATTAGAATGAAATTCATTGAAGAATACAAGCATACCATCCTCTAACAAATTCCAAAAGTGTTGAAAAAACACTGAAGGAAAACCATCAGGGCCTGGCGCACGATCACCATCCATTCCAAACACAGCTGATTTAATCTCTTCTTTAGAGAAAGAAGCTTCTAGAGAAGACGCACTCTGAGAAGAGAGACATTTGAAAGTAGCACCATCCAACCGCGGTCAAACTCTCCTTTCATTAGTATAAAGTTGTTGAAAAAAATGAATAATCACCCTTTCTATATCTGATTTATGCTCCCAAATTCTTCCTCTTGAATTCCTATTCATGCAATTCAAGTTTAGAATAGAGATTTCTTCCGGATTCAACTCCAGACGGCAGAGTTCCATTAAAGCTACAGCATCCTTTTCTCTATTTATTTATTTATTTAACTTTTATCTTTGGACTAATGGAATAAATATTCCAATTTGTAAAATTCAACTGTGGGTCCTGCTTTAAGAAATCTAAACCGATAAAAATACATTTTGCTTTGTTGTATAGAATGTAGCCATATTTCACTCTAAAAGGAATTAATTCAACTGTAACATAATATCCCAAGATATATGAATAAAATATTACAAAAAACTTACATATATATATTATGTTCTTGTAAAATACTTACATATTATATTTAATTGGACTTGAAGTCATAATAAACTTATCTAAATATATACTCGAATTAATATAGTGAATTCATTGAATTCAAACTACGAATCAAGTGAATCTAATTATGAATTAAATGAACCTACCCCATAGAATTTTCAAATTGAAGTGTCGAATTGCGAATAGCAAACTCAAATGTGAATCCATTGAATTGAAAATCAGTAACTATGAACCAGCATCCGCTCCTCTTCCATCGTCCTATCAGCATTCCTCACCATCTAAATAAAGAGATTGCTCGATTCTTCCAGTGCCAATGCGCCACCATCAACAGGGCCTCACTGATCCGGAATAAGCTCGGTGTGTTTGGATGTAAGGTGAATTAAAGTAAAGTGAGGTGAAGCATCAAATCAAGAGAAAAAAATATAGGGGGTTATGATGGTCTTTTGTTTTTAGCTATTTGAAAAGAGGATTTTCTTTTGTCATTTAGTGGAGAAAAGAGGTTGCTTTTTTACCTTTTTTTTTTAAGGAGGGAATTTTGAATTTGAGCACTTTTGATATGACCCCTTGTCTTTTCTTGTCTGGATAATGGAGGCTTTACTTCACTTTAACTTTACTAGTAAAGTGCCAAACACGCCCACATAGAGTCCCAATCAAGTTCTCCTGAACCAAGCCAATCCAACTACTGGCTTGGGACAATGAATGCCTTGTTCCCTCTCTCCACCATTTGTATCCGGTTTCTGGTCTCTGTTGCAGAGAGACACTGGGCCTATGTGCCACAGTCTTGTTACTACGAATCACCTTCTCCCTGTAGACACCAGGCCTATGTGCCAATCAAATGTGGGCTAAGATGGGTCGGGTCAGGTTGACCCAACACAGGTGCAGGCTGAAAAAGTTTGACCCATTTTTAGAACAGGTCGGTTATGGGTTGGGGTCCAACTTGTGGGCACCTCCTGTTGGCCCCACCCGACCCATTTGCCACCCCAAAGTAAAGATGAAGAGTACAATTTTAGAAACCAAAGTAACCTAGGCCCCCATGACATTAATAGGGATTTGAGTATCAAAATTGTTATTTCTGAGTATGATACAAAGATGCAACCAAAAGCATTTATGGATTTGCCCGTGTGCGTGAAAAATGTGTTTGCATATAAATCAATTACAGATGGCCACAAAGTGACACTAGTGCCTGCTAGATTTCATGGATATGCTTCTGTTTGGTGGACAGAGTTAAAACAATGACGAAGATTCCAGAAAACGAATCTGGTTAAAACATGGGTAGAAATGCGGAATATGATGAAATGAAAATTCCTTCCAATCAATTATCAGAAGGATTTATTCTTCACCCTGCAAGATTTGAAGTTGGGCAACTAGTGAATGATAGATCAATACAGGAAACTTTTTATAGTATAAGCAAGGAGTGAATTAGATGAATCAGAATATATTTTAGCCCGCACGTATTATCATGGCCTTCTCTTAATGTTTCAAAACTTTGAGACAGTAGATGAGGTAGTGCAGCACACAATAAAAGCCAAAGAGATTGCCAATCATCAAGCTTGAAAGCTCAATTCACTTAAAGGGTTCAGTCAATTACCTATCTCGTCACCTATGGGTACCCCAATCCAATCGAGTTAACATATGGGATCAAGTTCCAGATATAATAATGCGCAGAGGGAGTATAACGATAAATTCCCTGTGTTATCACTTATCGCCACCGAGAAAGATGACATTTGTCATTTGAACGCCCACAACGTCCTTCAAAAGTTTTCTTACATGTGATAGAAGAGCAAAAGATCGAAGAAAATAATGAGATAGATTTAAGGATCAGTTGATCATAGAAAAAAGAAGGAAAGACAAACCAAGCTAATGAATATGGGGACACCAAAGATGAAGTCTTGTTGATTCAAAGGGTAGTACTAAACAGACAACCGCCAATTGTTGAAGAGAAATGGTTGCAGAATAACATCTTTCAAATAACATCATTCATTCGACGGGTACTGTAAATGGACAAGTTTGCACTGTTGTGATTGATGGGGGGAAGTTCTAACATCATATCACAAACTCTTGTGGATAGCCTAAAACAAAAGGCACGCAAGAACTATCACCGCTATTGTGTTCGTTGATTAATGAAAGGCAACAAGGTGTAAGTATGACATACAGGTCTGGTTACTTCTGCTATTGGTGAAGACTACACCGATGGATAGAGGAGATATTTTACTTTGGAAACCGTGGATGTACGGCAATTTAGATTAATTTAGAGTTGTAATAAAATTTCCTTAATGGATTATATTCTTTGAGGTTTGTTCTCTGTGTATCTCTTCGAGAAGTTGCTTCCATGCCGCGGTACTTTGATCCAAACCTGGGGCTTGCATCAATGCCCCCCTGCCCTCAAAACAGGCCTAGCTCTAATAATCCCCACTCTACACATTTGCAACCGCTATCAATATACCCATAAGAAGAAGAAGCACCATCTTTATTAAGAGACAATATATATATATATATGATTGGCATACCTTTACCAAAACCTTCGACTTCCCCATAACTTTCACCACTTCACCGAGATACAATCCAGGCTCTTGAAGCAACTGCAATTCCTCTCTTAGCATGTTCACTGTCCAATTCAAAAACTGAAACAGAATCAACTTTTTGTTCCAAAAGTTTTTGTTCCATACGATCCAGGCTCGACCCAACATAAAAAAATCAAAATTCTACATCCAATTCCAAATTTTTTGGTCCGGTACATTCAATATTGACATTCAAAAAAACAACAAAAAAAGAGTTGCAATCTTTTTTCTTCATCCACAAGCAAACCAAACCAAACCCAACCCTAGATGAGCAAATAAATCTCACATCACCCTAACTAACAAAAACAAACCCTAGCTCTAGTCTAGACAAACGTCAAAGACGAAAGAAGAAGAGCGGATGTACCTTTGGAATTGAGATTGTTGCGTTGGGCCTTGAGGCGATTGAGATTGTGAGTCTTCTGGCGAATGAGGAGCTGGAGATCGTGGATGTGCTGCTGGTAATACTGCCTCAGTCCTTCTCCATGCTTCATCGTCGTTGCCTTGGTCGCAGTTGCAGTCGCAGTCGCAGAGAGGGACTCATCGTCTCCTGCTTTTGCTTTTGGTTTTTCAACGACTGCTATAGCCACTGTCTTTCTTTCTGAGTGAGTCCTCTCTGTATGGTTTCAGACTTGAAACTTGAGAGAGGCAGGTATTCTTTAGTTTTTATAGCTTTATTAATTACTTTGTGATTTAAGATAGAAAATGACACGTGGCAGAGCTTTTGGGCCCACTAACAGATGACTATGTGTTGATTTTCAACTGTCCGGATCTTAAGAAGCAAAATGCATGGCCAAGATAATGGGCCAGGTCTTAGGGCCTGTTCGGTTTTCAAAAATTCTCCATGGGAATTTGAGAAATCCTCCAACTAAGAGGGAAGATTCAGAAAGGAATTCTACTCAAACGGAGCCTAGAATGGAACCGACAACATTTGGAGAATTCCTAAATTTTGCAGTCATGAATTCCTTGAATTTTAAAAAAGAAACAAGCCTTATTAAAGGAAAGACGGTTGGAAAATAAACATTTATTTGAATGTCCAAACTCAAAGCCCTCCTTGATATAGTAGGGTTGTCAATTCAGGCCTCCAATGAGGGTATTCAGCCAGTCAAGCACCCAAGAAGACTACAAAATGAGGGATTTTGTTTTTTCTTTTTAAGCCCAAGGTCAAGGTTGTGCTTCGACAAAACTTTTGTAGGTTCATGAATTTGAATGTTGGGATTGGACAAATTTTTTGTAGGCTTACCAATTCGAGGGCTGGGATTTTGAATGAAGCCTGCCCGGTGCAGCCCAGCCCTCTTAGTTTTCTTATTTATATGTGCTTTTATTTTAGTATAATTCTGATGTGCTTTCTTCTTTTTTTTATAATTCTTATGTGATTTTAATTCAAATAAGTTACGCGTGATTTTTATGTGCTTATTTTTGCAACGACTTTTTTTTTTTTTTTTTTTTTAAAGGTGACTTTTCATTGCACAAAGACCGTACAGTATAAGAGGGCTAAAACGACCAAAAAAGCCCCTACAAAAATAAAGGGAAGCCAGTTTTTTATTTTTGCAACGACTTATTTATATATAGTTGTTGAATATTTGGATTTATTTACTGTTAAAATATCCTTGTGGGTTTATTTGAGTATGGTGGTTACTATTAGCATGGGACTACCTCTCTTTAGTTATTGGATTTACTGCTACCCTCATATTCAAATTCAACTTCAATTGCCCACCTATTGGATGGGCCACAACCTAAATACAAAAGTGATACAAATGGCAAGTTGAAAAGGATTTTTTTTTTTTTTTTTTTTTTTTTGAATGGTACATGTTGTAAAGGAAATTACGAGACAGTTTTTTATATGACATGTTTGTACGATTGCCTAGCCACCAGGGGCGAAACCGGGATATTGAGGGGGGGCAGGGGGTGTGAAAAAAACCTTGGTGGGGTGGTGTGGGGGCATGGCCCCTGCTAGCCGTAGTTCCGCCTATGGATCACACTGTGTCAAATTGTAGTATAGTGAAATTCCATCTACTACCATTTTACTTGTTGCATTGCATTAACGATCCCAAGCTCGAATAAAGTAAGTTCAGCATCAGAGGTTTACACTTAGTGTCAAGTGGTAGTGTGAAAAAAAGTCTTAAAAATGATTTTCTTCCCTTCAAGCCTTGGACACAGCCCTAGCCCGTAGGGGCTAGATAACAACTTAGGTAGTGTGGGCTCTCTAAGGGCTTCAGCTTGCATTGGGCTTAGGCCGCATACGTTGAGGGAATGGCTTCGACAACACTGGGCCTAACCCTACCCAACCCTTTGATAGCCCTAGTCATAGGGTGTTCATGGGCTGAATTGGGCTAGGCTGAGGCATACATGGGCCTAGCCCACCTTTATAATTGTAAGCCCATATCTAGCCCCATCTCAACTTCGGCTAGAACTGCCAAACTAGAGTCCAATCCACCTATATAATGTTAGTCCTAAGCTTCTCTAGTTTGCCAATAGATTCGGGCCCGGCCCAGGTTTATTCCACTTGTGCCCTCTCTCTCTCTCTCTCTCTCTCTCTCTCTCTCTCTCTCTCTCTCCTCTAATTTTTCTCCCACTTCTCTCATCTCCCTCTTATCCCATCTCTCGTGTAAATTCTCTCCCACTTCTCCCATCTCTCTCTAGCAATCTCTTCGTCTTCTATAAATTTATCTCTTTTCCTCTATTTTGTATTTCTCTCTTCTACAGTCTCTCTCCTCTCATCTCCCTCTCTTATTTCATCTCTCCAGCAATTTCTTTCTCTTCTTTAATTTATCTCTATTTCTCAATCTCGGCCTCATCTTTCTCTCTTCTACAATCGCTCTCCTCTCATCTCCCTCTCATTTCTTCCCCTTCGTCTCTCTCCCCCTCATCTCTCCTTGTAGAGGGATTTAATTGCTGAAAAAGGTTTGGATTTTAAGGCAAAAAAGGCATTCCAACGATGGAGTCGGACATTAAAAAAAAAAAAAAAAAAAGTTGGGCTTTTGGGGTTTTATCATTTAATGCAAGCCCTGCCTAAATATTAAACGGGTCCAAATTCTAACTCCTAGCCCAGCCCGAGAATTAACAACTAAGGCCCAAACGTGGCCCAATGTAGGTTATGCATGAGCGCCCCTAGCTGGATATGTAGGCTAGGGGCCCACAAGGCTCTGCTAATATGTGTCTTTTTTTTAGTATAAATCCGCCAAGTGTCTTCCTTGCACTTCGCTCAAGTGGAAGGGGTGGAACTCCATAGTGGGGCTCATCTATTGAAACTATGAATCACTCAAAACAAACAATCTTTTGTTGTACCCAATATTCTCAAATTTTACACTAATAAGAGTCGGTCACATTGTAATATTGATCGTATGATTAAGAAAATAACAAACACAATCTTATGCACTATTAATAATGTATTAATCATATACTCAATCTTATAGTGGGATCAACTCCTAATTGAGCAAAATTTATGAATATTATGAGAACATTCATTTTGAACAGCTTAGATTTTCAATATATGAGCCACAGTGTAGAGTTTTAGAAGGCTCAACGAGGCCTAATTGCTAAGAAATGTAAACCCTCTAAATAAATGGCTTTTTCATCTTATCTTTGCCCCAGTTTCATCTTAGGGATTGGCTCAAATCAACATTGATCATGATTAAAAGCGATTTTTTTAAATATAATTTTATCTATTTATTATTTACTAGATCAATCCTACTAACTATCAAACTCTTAGTTGAATTTGGACCAAGCCTATTAAGAGGGGTTATTTATTTTGAGCTGTTTAGGTTTTTACTAAGTGAGCCTTACTGCTGAGCTTCATGAATTTACAGAGAGTCTAAATAGACTTGTATTTGTAAGGTGGAGAGTTAGAAGATCCTCATTCATAACTTAATTTGGCCAGGATCTAGATTTGGAAAATGTTTTAATTTGGCCAGGATCTAGATTTGGAAAATGTTTTAAGGTAAAAAAAGGTTTTATATTAATAGTTAAAAGACTAACTTTAAATAGAGATAATAAAAATGTTACCACTTATTAGAATAATAAAACATGTTAAAGGTGAAAATAGAATGAAATATCGTAACTATGAAAAGGGAAAAAAGAGAGTAGAGATGATACTAATTGGATGAAAAATCAATTAGTTAAAAAATCAAAATCAATGAAAAATAATAAAATAAAATAAAAAGGTAAATTGAAATATGAGATCAATCGCACCTTTGGTGACGCTCCAAATGTGTGATCCTGCTAGAGTGTGTGCGCAAGAGAAAATCATCTAGGGCTCACCCATTAAATATCTAAATGGCTTAAGATAAATGCTAGTCCCCTTTATGGGTCCTTGCCAAATTTTAATTTAATAGAAGATGGGGCCATCATCAATTTTGTTATGCAGAATACATGATTTTTTATTATATTTTCATTCAAGTATATTATACATGAGCAATTTTATGATAAAAACAAAACATAATTGAGGTGAAATGTTTTCATATCCCATATAAGAAGAAATTTGTCGAGTAGTTCAGATTGTTCATAAGTGGGACACAATTAAACCTCGTTAAATTTATCTAAAATCAGACCTCAGACGCATATATCAGTAGAAGTACAGCAAAAGTGGA
Source organism: Persea americana (assembly GCA_029852735.1). Taxonomy (NCBI): domain Eukaryota; kingdom Viridiplantae; phylum Streptophyta; class Magnoliopsida; order Laurales; family Lauraceae; genus Persea; species Persea americana. Next base: position 50,950,220 of record CM056810.1, on the reverse strand, counting down.
GTAAGAAAAGGCTGAACTAGGGAAGGAGTTTCTTTTTTCGAAAATGCCCCGTGCCTTTCTTTTTTATTTTTAGAAAAAATGTCAAATGCCATTTTTACATTAAATGCAAGATGCTATTATTAGTCTCAGAAGCGGCCTTTCTTTACCAAATCTATGCAAGATCCACTTAGATGCATGCTAATCAAGAGAGAATAGTGTGTTAGGAAGGTCTTATTATAGATAATGGTGTTGGGCAAAGATCAACTCAATCAAATAATCTCAACCACTGATTTAGGGGTATTAAAGTTTAATGGTTACTTACATTACATTTCTTTGAAATTTAATTCAACAATAAGTATAACTCAAATTAGTGTAAAATTAGGGCAATTGTCCATAGGTGGTTAGTAAGCATGAGGGGGGTAGTATTTGTCATAGAGGATCCCATGTTACACCTCACTCAATTAGTAAGAGGTACCTCTAATCTTAACATGACAAAAAAGCATCATTTTTTCTTCTATATTTGTTTCAATCCAATGGTCAGTCCCATTGGATCGGTAACATTTGCGCACAAACATATTTAAGGAATTTCAAATTAATGAAATTAAACTAATGAAATATGCAACGGAGGGGAGGCAGGGCGTGGGCGGTATCTAGCTTTGTCTAACTGTTTTTCCACCATTACTTTTTTTCTCTCTATCGATTGTTGCTCTCACATGACCCATGACCCCATATCATAGAACCTTTGGGTCCTAATATTGGCTCTAATTGTTTCTCCGCCCTTCTTTTTTTTCCCTATCTATTCATTGTTGCTCTCACATGACCCATGACCTCATGTCATAGAACCTTTGGGTCCTAATATTGGCTCTAATTGTTTCTCCACCTTTTTATTTCTCTCTCTATTCATTGTTGCTCTCACATGACCCATAACCTCATGTCATAGAACCTTTGGGTCCGTAACAAATTTTCAGGGAGCCTAAACCCATTTGATCTAGCTCGGATGGGAGCTCAGTTGGCCTCACCTCTTCTTCTCTCCCCCGTCAAAGCTAGCTAGAACTCGACCAGAGTATACATGTCTAATTTTTTTCTCTAAAAGGGCATGTCTCAGTATTTTTGCTTGATCTGGTGTTCTTCCTTATGGGCATTTTGACAGCGTGCATGTCTCTCCCCTTATGCAAGCAGAACCAACAGCTACTTGTTTTGTGGTGTTTATGTGAGAATCCCATCAAAATAAAAAACCATAAAATCACACATACCCAATGGAACCCAACTAATGGGCGTTTCTGATATTTCCAGCAGTTGGGCTGCAAACTTTCTCAAGCGATTTGCAACCGAGACTGCCAAATAACAAAGGAGAAGAAGAAGAGTTCCACTGAATATGATGACCGGAACTGACATCTTTCACAATCTAGGAATATCACTGCCAGCAAAAGGATAATAAAGAATTAGAAGAAAAATCAAATAATACATAGCACACTGTTTCTTAAAGTTTCTGGATTCATGCATGTGAGTGATTCTCCCAAGTACCAACAAAGAAGAACCCAACATTTTGTGCTCACCTCCAGTGAAAATCCTTGAGCTTAACTCTGTTTGGTATGGCATGACATCATTGGCCAAGATTAAAGTTTTTGTTCCCTGGCGACAGAGGAAGGAAAAGTATAAAGAAACCTACATGATAATAGGGAGAATCTATTGTTACTTGGGGATAGAAAAAGAGACGATCCACCCAATCCTTCGTTTCCACGTGCAAGTAGGGTTCTTGCGTTGTTAGATTAGGAATACGAAAAAAAGAAGCACAATCTCTTGTGTAGCTTTACCAAAACATTTGACTTCTCCATAACTTTCACCACTTCTCCAACATTCGATCCAGGCTCTTGAAGCAACTGCAGTCCCTCTCTCAGCATCCCCACTGTCCAATTCGAAAACCCAAACAGAATCAACTGTTTGAAATACATTGACCCAACATCAAAAAATCGAAAATCTACATCCAATTTCAAATTTTTTTATCCAGCACATTCAATAAGTATTGACATTCAAAAGAAAGTTGCAGTCTTTTTTTCTTCATGCACAAGCATACCAAGCCCCAGAGGAGCAAATAAATCTCCCATCACCCTAACTAACCAAAACAAACAAACCCTAGCTCTAGTTTAGACAAACATCAATCAAAGACGAAAGAAGAAGAAGAGCGGATGTACCTTTGGAATTGAAATTGTTGCGTTGGGCCTCGAGGCGATTGAGATTGTGAGTCTTCTGGCGAACGAAGGAATGGTGATCGGGGATGTGCTGCTGGTAAGACTCGTCTTCTGCTTTTGCTTTTGGCGTTTCAACAATTGCCGCAGCCATTGTCTTTCTCCGTCCGTGTGAGGTAGTGATCGTGGATGTGCTGCTTGTAACACTCGTCAAGCTGCTCTTTACTTACTTACAGCTTTACATAATAGGGAAATTCTAAGCTCACCCATCCTTTTTTTTCCTAAGTCTACCCACATTTTAAAAAAAAATTAATTTCAAGAATACCCATATGTGAATTTTCCTAATTACCCTTACCTTCATCTTCCTCTTCTCTCCAGGCCATCTGCTTCTTCATGTGCTATGTTTTTACTTCTTTTTCACTTCATCTTCCTCCTTTCTTCAGAATTTCATCTTCACTTCTTCTTCACTTATTTCCCTTCAACGGCATATACTTCTTCTTCTACTTCTTCTCATCTTCATAAAGCTCACACTTTGGAAGAACTCATCTCCCAACCCATCTCCTCATTTCCTCATATAAGCTATCACATCTCCAATCTTAGGCACCTCATTGTGTTTTAGAGAAGCCATCTCCAATATGGACAAGCAAATGAGCATATATATGAAGAGAATGTATCGTTTTTTTATACATCCTTTCATTTTTTTTTCCCATTCGTGTCCTGCACGGATTTGCAGAACCGCACATCACATGTAATGCTCGAATATATGAAGCCATGCATCAATATATTGCATGGCTTTATATTTCCGTCCATAAGTGTATTGCACGGCTCTGTATTTCCGTGCAATACAATATGGCTCATCTTATGTTGGCGGTTTAGCAGGGCCATGCAGCACTGATTTTTTTTCTCAGGATGTTGATTCTACAGGTGTCAGTGAGTGCTTATTGGATTTTACTAACGTCTTCACCACCGACACTATATTCAGAAGCCGAGATGCCCTTATCCAATGGACATGAGATGTCCGAAAAAAAAAACACATGGCTTAGTAATTATAATCAAAATGTCAAATGCTGGTGTAGATGGTAAGAAACCGAGAATTGTATTTTCTTGTGAGAGAAGCGGTACTTACAAGGGTTCTTCAAAGGTCTTTGAGAAGAAATGTCCGAATAAGGCGACGGAAACGAAGAAGTGCAATTGCCCTTTTGCTTTGAAAGGCCGAAAGTTGGCAATTGATGACGATTGGATGGTAACAGTGATTTGTGGGGTACACAATAATCCTAATGCACAACATATTGAGGGGCACTCGTATGTTGGGAGACTTTCCAAAGAAGAATTAATTGTTTTGATTGATATGTCGAAGAGTTTAATGAAGCCAAAGAACATTCTTCACATATTGAAGAAGAGGGATTTGAACAACACCAGTACAATGAAGACTATCTACAATGCTTGTCACAAGTACAGGGTAGCAGAGATGGCCGGAAGATCATAGATGCAGCAACTCATGATGAATTTAGAGGAGAACAGATACATTGAATGGCACACTAGCAACGATGCAATGGACTGTGTTAGAAACTTATTTTGGGCACATCCTTCATCCGTTAAGTTATTACAAGCATTTCAAGAGGTGTTGATAATGGATTCCACATAAAAGACAAACAGATATCGCCTACCCCTTGCTTGAGATTGTTGGTGTCACATCTACTCAATCAACGTTCTCGGTTGCTTTTGTGTACCTTGAATCGGAGGAGCAGAACTATACATGGGCTATGGAGAGCTTGAAGTCATTAATGGATGGATGTATGTTGCCACGTGTGATTGTCACAGACAGAGAGCTAGCGCTGATGAATGCAATTAACAATATTTTTCCGAATGCTACAAACTTGCTATACAGGTGGCATATTTCAAGGAACATCTTGGCTAACTGTAAGAAGTTTTTTTAAACCAAAGACAGATGGGAGGCATCTATTACTAGTTGGAACATATTGATAATATCTTCCACCGAAGATGACTACATGCAACTTCTAAGTGCATGTAACAAGAATTTCTGCGGGTATCTACAGGCTATTGATTATGTAAAGAAATCCTAGTTGAATAAGTATAAGGAACAATTTGTGGCTGCATGGACAGATGTACATATGCACTTTGAGAATGTCACTACGAACAGGGTTGAGAGTGCGCATGTAAAGTTGAAAAGACATTTAGGGTCATCTTCATGCAACTTTTATACAAGTTGGATGGCTATCCATGCCTTGCTTGAGTTGCTCTTAACGGAGATAAAGGCTTCTTTCGAGAAGAGTTTGAACGCCGTGCAACATAAGTTCAGACCAGCCTTGTTTCGTGAGTTGAGAGGATTTATATCTCGGAATGCTTTGGATATAGTGTTAAATGAGTCGAAGAGAGCTGATTATATTGGTACAGACTCTGCTGCATGTGGATGCGTCATTCGAGCGACTCATGGATTACCATGTGCACACGAGATCGTCGAGTATCGACTCTTAGGCTATTCCATACCCCTGACATGTATACACCACCATTGGAGGAAGCTTGATTTGACACCCACTATGGTCGTGGAAACCACTAAATTGACTACCACTGCTGAGTTTGAGTTGATCGCAAAGAGATTTCAAGATAGTGATCAAATGAGTAGAATACTGATATTGAAACAACTGAAAGAAGTGGCAAACTCTTCATCCACCTATCTTCTTGAGCCGGATGTCAAGTTGAATAATCGGGGTCGATCCACATCGAAGAAAAAAGACATTGGATACTTTTACTCGTTGAGATCCATCTGCTTTTAAGTATGCACTCCCCCATTCAAGAAATTGTTACATCCTCCTCTGACTTCTCTATCGGATTTGGACTTGGATCCTGTCGCGCCTTGCGTCTCCGCTCTGACGCCGTAGGCCTATGACGATCTGTGGTGGATGAGCTCACCACACCACTTCGACCCCGCGAGGTCAATGGACTACTAATGGCGCCATCGCTCCCCGAGGTTAAAGAACTACCACGACGAACTCGTCTTGGCGGCATACTGAAATATATACATCATTCGGATTAGCAATAAATAAGTAAATATATTGCACGGATTTTATTAGCAGTGCATATCTCAAACTACACGGATATGAAACTCTATGCAAATGCAACCTGCATAGATTTGAAGTTCCGTGCATATACAAAGCACACGGATTTGAAGCTCCATGCAAATGCAATCTGTACGGATTTTAATCTCCATGCATATTCAATTTGCACGGATTTTGAATTACCATGCGTATGCACAACGCACAGATTTTAATCTCTGTGCAAATTTTTTTGCTTTACATCGAATTGACGTGCACATTTCAATGTGCACGGATCCGCGTTTCCATGCAAGACGCGGATCATGTTCTTCATTTTGCATGTCAACCGTCACTGATTTCCCTTCTCCCTTCCATTCAACTAGATTTTCCTCTCAATTGCAACCCACACGCTCCATTCCATTTGCATGCACTCAATCCATTTGCATTACATGTTTATTTAGTTAGAAAAAAGATTGACAAAGCAGGAAAATAAAAATGGAAGAAGTTGAAGATGAAGATGTACTTGAGGAGATGAGGATGATCTGCCTTTGTTCACGAAGAAGAGAAGAAGATGAAGCCTTCAAAGTTTTCACTCACAAACAGGCTTGAAAATGGCGTCGTCAACAGACTGTGTTGACGAAAATGAGGAAGAAGGGAAAACAGAGAAGGAGAAGGAGAAGGAGAAGGAGAAGGAGAAGGGCAGCTTTGTAATCATTGGTGGGTGGGCTCAACAAAAATGAAGACTTTATATTTTTGCTGTAGGTGAGCTCAAAAGGTGGGTAGGCTCAGCAAAAAGGTGGGTGCATTTAGAATTTCCCTTAATAATAACTTTGTGACTTGAGAAAGAAAAGGACACCTTGGTAGAGCTTTTAAGGCCATTGGGTTCTCAAGTGAAACAAAACAAAAAAAAAAAAAAGGTGATGCATTTTTGTCATGTTAAACTTAGAGGTACCTCTTACTAATTGCGTGAGGTTGTAATATGGATCCTCCGTGACAAATACTATCCCCTCACACTTACTAACCACCTATGAATAATCACTCTAATTTTATACTAATTTGAGTTATTGTTGAATTAAAATTCATAGAAATGTAATATAAGAAAGGAATTTTTACGAAAAAATTAATTATAAATCTTAATTCAACGATTTTATGAGGAAAAATAATAAAATGACAAAAGAGTTGTTCGTTCATTTTCTTTTTTTACAAACTACCATTGTTGACGATATCATCAACCCAATTGACGATATCGTCAACTTCCATTACAAAAAACTGTGTTGCTTAATCTTTTTCTATCTAGTGATAGAAAGGTTGTGAAAACTATTGCATTTTGTGACCTAGTTATCTTACTTAGGTGGTCTTGGCAATAACCCTAAAGGGTAGCTCAGTTGACCTAAGACCACGGTTTGCACCTGGAGGCTGTAGATTCGAAATTGCACTACCACACTTTAGCTACAGGGGAGTTTACCTCGCTTTCCTTTGGGCTCGGAGGGATTAGTCCAGCCCAAAGGGTTGAGAACCTTCCAATAGCAAAAAAAAAAAAGAAAAAGAAAAGGGGCTTGGTTTGCATGCATTTCTTATCCCTTTTTAAAGTATATTCTCATGAGTTTTGGGGGTGTGAATTTGAGTTACAAGATGTTCAATGAAATGTCGAAATGAAGATTTTCTTCGATTTAGTCGGTCGCTTTGAGAGAGGTTGAAGGGGATGGATTTGGGTATGCTGTGAAGATTTGGGATCTTATAGCTGTTTGTTTGGGGGGAGTTTTATAGGTCTTGATATTTGTGAACAACGTCTGGGTAGCCATGTAAAAATCATTACATTTTGTGGGGAAGATTGAGTTTATTTTGCCCTTTAGTTGATTCTTTGTCATATTACTTATGTTCTTTTTGCATTTGTAGTGGAAGAAGATAAAGGAGTTTTAGATTTTTTTCATGTAAGAGGGACATTGACGATATCATCAATCTAGTTGGCAATATCATCAACTGGGATAATTTCTTCAGAAAAATATGTACTAACAACTTATTCGTCATTTTATACTTTTCCTTAATAAAATCGTTTAATTAAAATCAAAGCTTAATTTTTTTGTAAAAATCCTTATAAGAAACCATTAAACTTAAATACCTCTAAATCAGCGGTTGAGATGATTTGATTGAGTTGATCTTTAACCAACAGCATACATCTAAGTGGGTCTTACATATATTTGGTAAAGAAAAGCCCCTCGATCTTCTAACCTAGTAATAGCAAGGGATATTTGACATTTTCTTTAAAGATGAAATAAAGATAATTTATCAGAAAAAGACAATTTAGATGAACATTAGATCAAAAATGTCACTTTAGTAAAACTCACACCAAACCAACCTTCCTGCCCAAAAAATAATCTTTTTTTTACCCATTTTTTTAGGGTTGAATCGACCCTCTAGAAAATAGGGAAGGTCGATATCGACCTTGAGTAGGAACCTTTTAAACCCCAAGAGCCCTAGATTCTTCCCCAAATTTCCTCTCGTCTCCGCTCAAGGCCGATTGTGACACTGTCGATGCCTCTCCCTCACCCAACTGTGGTCGCAGTCTCCCTACAATCATTGTTCTTGTCTGTGGTCCTCTCAAAACTCCTTGCTTGTCAAATTCTGAACAAAGGTAACTTCTCTTGTCATCACCTACATGGGATTTTCTGGTCTTTTTGTTTTTTTGTTTTTTTTGGATGTTTTGTTGCCGATTACTGCCTCTTCCGCTATCCCTCATGCGATATCGGAATGGAACCATTGTTGTGTTATACACACACACACACACCTGAATATACTCTAAATTCTCATAATGTATGAGTTCAACCATGGGACACTATGGCAAATGTTAGGGTTAGTGGATGTTCTCTAGGTCTCTCAGACTTTTATAAACAGTCTTAAGCATGATAATCCATCCATTTAGGGACTGATAAAAAGAAACTCCTTCCCTAATTCAGCCTTTTCTTTCTACTTTTGCTATTACTTCTATTGGTATATGTGGCTTGAGATTTGATTTTAGATAAATTAAACGAGGTTTCAACGTGTCCCACTTATGTACAATTTGAACTACTCAAGACATATTTCTTCTCATATGGGATATATAAACACTTCACCTTAATTATGTTTTATTTTTTTTATAAAATTGCTCATGTTACTTGAATAAAAATATTATAAAAAAAATATGTATCATGCATAACAAAATTGATGATTGCCCCATTTGCTATTAAAATAAAATTTGGCAAGGACCCATAAAGCGGGCTAACATTTATCGTAAGCAGTTTAAATATTTAATGGGTGAGCCCTAGTGGATTGCACATTTGGACCGTCACTGAAGGTGTGACTGATCTCATATTTTAATTCACCTTTTTATTTTATTTTATTTATTTTTCATTGATTTTGAGTTTTTAACTCATTCATTTTTCATCCAATTAATGTCATCTCCACTCTTTTTGTCCTTTTCATAGTTTTGATATTTCATTCTATTTTCACCTTTAACATGTTTTATTATTCTACGAGGTTGTAACATCTCTATTATTTCTTTTCAAAGTTTGTCTTTTAACTATTAATATAAAACCTTTTTTCACCTTAAAACATTATCTAAACCTAGATCTTGCCAAATTAAGTTATGAATGAGGGTCTTCTAACTTTCTACCTTACAACTACAAGTATAAATTCAGAAAGCTCCACAGTAATGCTCATTTATTAAAAACATAAACAACTCAAGAAAAAGAACTCCTTTTAATAGACTTTTGAAGCACGGGCCTTTGTTGCTAGTAAAAATCATAAAAGAAGTTAGAAAGCACAATGCCATCTGCTCTGTTGGAGTAAAATTCATTTTTGAATCCTCTTCTTGGGTGGAGGATTTCTCAAAATTCTCATCAGAAAATTCTGCATAATAAACGGGCTCTGCCTTTTTATTGACCGTGCATTTTACTTCTTAAGGGCCCGTTTGGGAATTTGCTATTAAAGTAAAAGTAATATAAAGCTTTCATTTTACAGATAAGGGGTCAAATCAAAAGTACACAGATTTGAAATTTCCTCTTTCTTTTAATAATAATAAAAAAAACAACCTCCATTTTCCCTATAGCAAAAAGAAAAAAAAAAAAAAAAACCTCCTTTTTTCATTAAATGACAAAAAAATAAAATAAATAAACACCCACTTCTCACAGAAAAAGCAAAATATATTTTCTATCAAGTAACTAAAGACAAAATACAATCACAAACCACTTCTATTTTATTCTCTATTGATTAAATGCTTTCCTTTGTCTTTAGTTTTCGAGAAAATTACCAAACGGCACTAAAAGGGCCTATTTATTTAGATGAGGGAGTATAAGAGTCTCCTCACAATTCAAAGGGAACTTAATCAAGAAAAAAACCAAACTCAAATCAACCGTAACAAAGGAAACTAGAAACCTATTGCTTGTGATTAAATGTCCTATGAGACTTAATTAAGACAGATTTTTCCTTTTTAACATGTATCATATGCTAGCCAATACCTGGGGTATACATTAGTCTGACTTCAACATGCACAGGCGCAGACCCAGGCCCATTTAGTAGGTCCAGGTCTATAAGACCCATGTCACATCCTGGTTAAGAAAACACCAGCCAGGTCCAAGTCCACTAATGACCCAACCCGAACACATACACAACACTAGACCCTTTTTTTTTTTTTAACAGACAGGTTAGTCTGAAAAGTTTGAATCTTAAATGAAAGAACAGGTTTAGGGGGCTGCCAAACCTCAAATGTGCCTGGTCAATAGATCAGAAATGTTGGTTGGTGCCCTTTTGGGGGTATCCCCTCACAGACATTAAATGTACATTCGGTAGTTTAATTGAAAGATTTATCATCATCATTGTATAAAAAAAAATCAATTCTGATTCAGGAGAGACGAAAAGAGCAATCCACAGAAAGTGTACCATAAAAGCCATATATCGGATTTAAATAAAACTAAAAATTCTTACCCTGACATTTATAGAGGAAAGAAAGGGCAACGGCAGGGAATAGGCCCAAAGTAAAGGAACTAGATACAGACAATAGCTCAATTCTGAGCCTGCACCTTAAGTGGAACATTTAGTAAACAGTGCCATGTTACTTCCACAGCTTCCTTAGGGACATGTTCTTCTCAGTCTCCTTTTTCATGACCTTGGCCACTGCCATCTCGAAATCCTCCTGCGTTACATGAACCCTCCTCTCCCTCAGGGCAAACATCCCTGCCTCTGTGCAAACTGCCTGCAAACCACAAGCAAAAAGGAAAGGAGTAACCTAAGACCATAAATAGCCATTGTTATAAAGGTTTAGCATCTCTAATTTAAACATTCGGCAAAAGGTATCACCACCACCACCTCCCGCCACTGGAGCCTTTATCCCATCTCCAGGAGTTGGCTCTGTGTGCTTATTTAGCAAATGGTATTTAATCTTTTGCCCATCTATAATTGAACCCCAGTTGTTTGAGACATATCCCAGGGAACCATGCCAATTGGAAACCCATAATTACACAATCCATCAACTGTTTTTGAATGGTTAAGAGAAACTAACAGAAAAATCTAAATCGATGAGGCTTGGAAATGTGCAGCCATGGCCCATCAGGCCCTCAAGTTTATCAGTCAGATGCCACCTTGAGTTTAGGGTCAACACTATTTACACTATTTGACATGTAACCATGCTGTATCCAGCCTACAATATTTCTCAGATCAGTACCCCAGCATCTTTATATTCAATGATTTCATAAAAAAAATGGCAATGAAAACTTGGCAGGCTTTCCTTCAGATCAAGTTAGTTCAGGAAAAATGAAAGTACTGCAACTAAATTGGGTCTACTTTGCAACAATCAAATTATGTCACAAAGGTGAACCTCTGATTTTTCTCATGTTGGATTTGGCTTGTACAATGGTATTAAAAACCAAAAATCACAAGTGTCCTTTTAAGAACTCCAACTAAATCTACACTTCTTTTGTTGGAAACTTCAAACTGCACATGATAAGAGTACAAGTAAAAACAAATTATAAATAGCAGGAGTTTTGAAGTGAACAATAAAAACAAATTGACCCGATTTTTCTTCCTTCCTTTTCTCTGGCATCCAAACCCCTAATCAAGAAAAGAAGGCTCCATACATATTACCCTAAACGGAGATTCAACTGCTCAAATCAATTTTTCAAAGACTGTTTAAGACCAAATGACTCAAGTGAAGCTACTGTGACAAAGCATGAAAATAGTATTACCTAATACAGCTAGATGAAATCCCACTCATATTGTACTTGCCTGATCAAAACTGTTTGTTCTTATAAAAACAACCTACCAGAAGTATGAGTGGTGACACCATGCTGTTTTCTCATATATGTAAACACAAAAACACAAGTCTTTTCTTTTCTTTTTTCAATTTCTACAAAATTGGAGAAATAATTCCAAATGAAGAGGAGAACAGCTATAGTGGTATAAATAAATTACCAAACATATAATGATTATGATTGTATAAGCGAAACGCACCTTGAGCTCTGCACCAGATGCACCATTCATTTTCTCTGCAATCTTCTTCAGGTCAATCCCACGCATCAAGTTCATTCTCCTTGAGTGTATTTTTAAGATATCCAAGCGGGACTGAGAATAGTTTCATAGACACATTAACAAGAATTATTAGCAAAAATGTCCTATTAAGCATGTTATATACATTGAAACATGTGTGTGCGAACGCATGAAGACGACAGGATACACAGAAACACTCTAAAACCATCCGTAGATAGGAATATGCAAACATGCCCGTGAGACTCACCCAGGGCCATGGCAACATGAGGGAGATGGGGATGCAGACATCTCTATGAGAACTAGGGTGTTCAAAAATATCAACCCCATTAGATCATCTGAACCCTTTTGATCTATGGCCCTCAAGTTTAATGATTTTAGAAGCCGACATTTTCTCATATTTCAATCCACTGGTGAATAATGTTTGGATGAGCGCTACAGGGGTGTGCTACGTGAGGCCAGTAACTTGATTATAAGTGAACCAATTGGCAAAAATAATGTGGACGATAAAAAAACCGTATGAACAATTCTCATCTGAAACATTTGTGTCTATACATACAAAAATGCATAAAATTTTATACATAGAATTCTTTAGATAATCCACATTTTCAATACCCATTCTTGAGTTTACATACTTTGGTGGGACCACCCGTAATCAACCCAATGTATTCAAGGTGTATAGCCTTCAAATTTCAAAGACTCATAAGGGCTGGGATCATTTCTTCTACATTATATCTCATACTTCCTCATCCAGGTCCAAACCTTTCTGGCACCGTGACTTCCATGGCTGTCATTAATCCAGAAGGCCCACACTGCAAAGGGCATTTCTTCTCAGTTCTCACAGGTGTTTCTGTTTGTGTGTGTGTGTGGGTGGGTTAGAAAAGAGAAGAGAAGGTGAGTGGGGTTTTGGTTTGGGGGTGAATAAGGTACTCTGTAGCTCAGCTCGTGATTATATATTTTCGTGTACACACACATATATGTGCACAGAAGTTATAATGAGCATAAGACTATTTCATGTATTTGTTCAAAAATTTGTGAGCTGTAAACCCTGGATACAAAAAGAGAAATAAGAATTTCTCAACAGAATAAGCTAATGCCTGGAATAAATGCTTAAAATAACACTCAATGTACAATCGCATTTACTCAAAAAAATTTAAATAAAGCACTCTCTCTAGACAGGTCCTTAAAAAAGACAGGGACTTCCACTTTTGTCATTCAAGCAGAACTGGATCATAGCTTTCAGATTTGAATCAGCTGCAGATCTGGACTGGATACAGCAGAAGTAGAGCTCCAGTTTCTGGTCCATATGGATTCAGGTCTTTGAAACTCCTAGCTGGTTAGCAATTTACTCGATCCTAGTTTATATGGAAAACCATAGTTTCATACATAATAAAACTAAAATTTCATTATTTACATTGGAAATGCTATTATAGAAAATTAATTTCCTTAGTCTCTAATTCTACAATTATTATGACCAAAGGGAATATTTAAGGCACCTAAATATTTCTTTTTTGAAAAAACTACTACTACCTTTTCTTCTTCTTGAAACCCATATTTTCTACAACTGAAAATTTTTATATTTCTGAAATTAAATTGGAAAGCATAATTCGAAAGTTGATTTCAATAGGAGCAATGTTGAATATTTCAGACATCTATAATAAAAACATGAAACCAAAAAATTGCAAAGAAAAATAACCTCCCAATAATATCCTGGCATAAGTTCTAACATACGATACAGAATATTAGCACCTTTTTAACTTGATGCGTCAGAGATTCTATCTTGGTAGACATGCAAACATGTAATGCATCAGTATCTTAGAATACATTGGCAAACACATACAAGAATCCAAATTGTTCATACCAAAGCTCATACTGGTTAGACAATTCTATTAATCTGGACGATTCTTTCAGAAGATGGACTATCAACAGAACTTTGATTTTCTTTAAAAGTAGTCCAAAGAAATGGATAAGATCCTGCAATTAGTCTACTTTTTCAGTGCTTGACAATAAGGTGGAGTGGAGACTTTACCTCCTCATTTGGATTTGGAAATTCGATCTTCCTATCAATCCGTCCAGGCCTGAGGAGGGCCTGATCAAGAATATCAATACGATTGGTGGCCATCAAAACCTGAAGAAGAAAAGGAACATTAAAATATGAAAAAATAAACCCCAACTCTGATAAGCTTGTTCCCAAAACTATTTCAACAAATTCAAAACCAGAATCTATGAATACTTTGATTTTGTTGGATGCTTCAAATCCATCAAGTTGATTGAGAAGCTCAAGCATGGTACGCTGAACCTCACTATCGCCATTGCCAGTCCCAGACTCCATTCGAGCAGATCCTATACTGTCAATCTCATCCATGAAAATGATTGAAGGAGCATGTTCCCTGTAAAAAAGCAAGAAACAGAAACTCACTTACTCTATTGTTGATGTCTACCATCAAAAGCATTTTTGTCAAGGCAAAAAAACCATATGAGGCTAAAGTAGGAACTCGAGGAGTTGTGTCATGTTAATCTAACCATAGCAAACAGTCATGTCAACTTAGATACATGTAGGGGTCACGATCCAATCACCAGAAATATTCAGAAATTGTGCTGAGCAATGATTACTGTAATGACCATTGGACTTCGACTATCACTAATGGACGGGCAATGAAACAAAAAAAAAAAAAAGGAAAAAGAAAAAATAAAGAAAGAGGTGACTGAAAGCCAATATAATGAACCAAATGTTTTTAGAGATGTCCATTTTATTTCCCCAAAAAAGAGCCTCACTTTACATGGAACCAAATATCTCGAACACACTGGCCTTAATTTATATTTTTCAGATTACGAGTTAGATGCTAATGTCAATAACAAGGACACATCTAAAGCAAACAGAGCAATGAGCTTCACAAACTACCTATTAGAGCATGGATTTTTTAGAGGATTGCGAGTCATCTAGTTTCTTAATATAGTTCTTAGATTATTTAAGACATTTTATTTTGAAATATGTAATTTGAGACAATGGATTTGATTTCTGATTTGTTTGGAGTTTGCGTTTTTATTTAATTGGTTTAAATTAAACTAGACTAACTATGCTTTGATTTATGATCTGAATGACATTCCGATGGAATGATTTAACTCATACTTGTTAAGAATGACAACGCCATTAAATCAGGAGTACCTGGATTTCGGGGCGTTACATGATCCACGGTCATAAAGTTAAAATGGTTTTTAATAGCCATCCCTTTTTGAATTTTTTTTTTAATCAAATGGTGAGTGAGGATTGGATGAGAATCACCAAGGAAGGAGGTGGGGAGGGGAACAGGACTGTGAGCGAGGTAGCTTCATTATAGGTTGACCCGGTGCTCAAAAATATGATGGTCCGCAAAGAAAAGCAATGCGGATGATTCTCATCTGAATATTTCTATGCATATATGCAATATATACATATATATGTCCACTCCCCCTACCTGTCTCGAGGTTTGGAACCATCCGAATGGACTGGATGGATCAACTATGCACTCATTTTGGTCGGTGAAAAATTGTGGCCCGTTGATCAAGTGGTTAAGATCATAGTTACCTGATTAGTTAGATTTGCATTCGAGTTCATAGTTCATAGTTCAGTACTTAACCCAATTCGAAAATTCGATGGGTATACTCATTTAATTCGCTTAATTCATAGTTCAAGTTCGACAAATTCGATGCACTAATTCAGATATAGAACTCAACTTTAATACATAAAAGTGACAATCCATGAAAATTATAAATAATGATTAAATACATTTAATTCAAACAGATTGTGTATCTTGAAACAAACTTTGATACATTAATAGCTATTAAGTTGGATTTCAAAAGTGGGCCATTGATAAATTTATTGAAAAGAGCTCCATCTGCCTGACTCCTTGTCAAAAAGGAATGGAAAAATCATCATTCTTCTCAAAGCCAAGGGCTTTTCTATATTTTCCCATAGAGTGGCCCATTTCTTCAATCCCAAAACAGAAGGGAGAAAAAGAGGGGACACACAATGATTTTCCATCAGAGAAGAGGATGGCAGATTGCAGCGATTTTGCAACTGAGAAGTGATGCGAACAAGTCTGAGTACAAAGAACTCAGGATTTAGTGGATCTATCATAAATACCTTCATCCTTCTCAACCAATGTATTGAACAACACCGAACTGGGAAATTTTGGGATTTTCGAACTCCATTGAATCGAATAGCGATTCATTCGAATCAAACTATTTGTTATTCGGCAGCACCCATGACAATGAATAAGGTAACTTATATGAGAATGAATTAGGTAACTATAGTTAGGATCGTCATTTGAGCCTCTGTCGCCTTACACAAGTAGGGGGATGGGAGATGTTTCGGTCTCATCCTCGGGTGGTCCCCACAAGCATTTTAAAATTTAAGCTCATGAGCTTAGTAGATGGGCCGATATAATGTGCATATACATATGCATATATAAAACGTATGTGTTCCCCTATGAGTGGATCACATCATTCATATGTTATTCACCTCGGGGTCCACCTGGATGCATGCCACTCAGCAGGAGTAAGGGCACGGAAAGGTCTCATCCTGGATTAGAGTAAGGCAAAAAATAAGCCCCTGTCAGATTATCATAACCCTTGGTTGACCCCCAAAGGTTAATGGTTTTTCAACTACACATTGATTTTAAACTCAATCTAGTGGTCAATACAAGTAGGATTAGGGCTGAACCGGGTAGTGAGTGTGAGAGGAGCAGACTTATCAAAGGTGGGCCTGTGTGCCACATAGCATTGGAACACATTCAACAGTATGTGGAAACATATGAGTAGCTCCAATTGAAGAGAAAGTCAGGAAGAACTAAAATGATGAAAAACCTTACATTAAGTATTTAAGTGTTACAAAGTTCATGGAGAGAGAAGGAATAGACTATGGAGTTGCAAATAAAGACACTGAAACTACAAAGAACATAGCTTCAAATGTGGTTGAGTGGAAAAATAGAGCTCACAAAGCTAAACCCAAATAGAAGGAATAGACAATGGAGTTAAAGAAACATGGATTTAAGTACAACTTAGTAATGCTTAGCATTGTTTCTTAAGGATCTCCTCATAGTTGAGGCAACAAACTAGATGTCAAAACAAACCTGGCCATAACAAACAGTTCTCGAACCATCCGAGAGCCCTCACCGATGTATTTCTGAACCAACTCAGAACCAGAAACCCTGATAAAGGTGCAATCAGTATGATGAGCCACAGCTCTCGCTAACAGAGTTTTTCCGGTACCAGGTGGCCCATAAAGCAAGACTCCCTGATCAGTTAAGCAAAAGAAATTAATTTCCAGTTCACATTATTTTTAATACCAATGCACATTAATAGTGAAAATTACAAAAAGATGGTAACTAAGATTAATACCTTTGGTTGAGCTATTCCAAGACTCTCAAACAATTCAGGATGTTTGATTGGAAGCTCAATGACCTGAAAAGATTCAGATGCTTAGTTCCAGGCTTGCAGCTACCCAAACATACTAGGCTAAAATAAAAGAAGAAAAAAAAGATGAACACTGATGCATATCATATTATCTTAGGAATATGGTGACAGATAAAGCCTGAAACAAGATCTTATAAGCCCACAAACCTCTTTTATCTCTTTAATTTGCTGGTCAAGACCACCAATCATGTCATATGTCGAATCAGGAACCTTTTCAACCTTCATAAGATTCACTAAAGGATCTACTTTGCTTGGCAAGATCAAGTGGAGTACATAGCTGTCATTGCGAAGAGCGACTCTGGTTGACGGCGTGATCTTTGTTATGTCGATATTTTTATCAATATCCACAACATACTTGCCTTCAGGATGAACCTGCAAATAAGGAAATTTATGAAGTCCTGAAAATGAACATGAAATGCAATATGAGGTTTGATATTGTGTTAAGAGTTCTTAATGGCAAAAATACAATAAATATCTAAATTCTTTAACCCAATTGACAAAAGGCAGCATTTCAATGTGTCCATGGTGTTCATTGTAAAGAGTATTCCATGTGATGTTTTCAAGTTGCGCAACTTTGAGCAGAATCTTAAGATCTCAAAGCATAAATATGGTATAATCCGGAAAACTGAAATCCAAATTTTCTACTAGCCTTTTTTTTTTATTTTTTATAATTGCTGTGTATGGGGTTTCATGTGCATGGGTGGAAGGGGCAGCAGGGACCTATTTGGTATATGGACATAGAAGAATGGGCTGGGATGTGGAGAAGATATAAGAACTCATCTCCACAAATGGGAGGAAAGAATTACCTTCTGGATTCATTACAACACATGAGTCGATCAATGATCTGGCACAAGTATATGAACTGAGAATGAGTTACAACTAGTTGTCCACCAACCTCACTACAAGTCATGCCTGATTAATAGCTAATGTTAATTAAATTAGAGACACCATCACATGCCTCCCACAAATTCAACAGTAGTTACAACTAGTTTATGAGAATGATCTGGCACAAGTATATGAACTGAGAATGAGTTACAACTAGTTGTCCACCAACCTCACTACAAGTCATGCCCAATTAATAGGTAATGTTAATTAAATTAGAGACACCATCACATGCCTCCCACAAATTCAACAGTAGTTAACCTGAATAGATGCTCAACCTACAAATCTCGAGCATAACCATGTGGACCACAACCGTGAAGAAGATAATCATCGAGATAGGGGTGGCAAATCTTGACCCGACCTGCCTACCCAACCCTAACCCGACACATATTTAACCCGTCCAACCTAATCCGCATAGAATATGGGTCGGTTACAGGTCAGGTTTTCCTAACCCATAAAAAAAGGGGCAGGAATGGATAGGTTTAACCCATCCAACCCACCTAACCCGCATGCCAACCCAAAGGTAAATTCTATAACATCCCAATTCCCCGCTTTCCTGATGCTTTGCAATTTAAGTTTTTAAAGAGAAGGCATATAATCTACCATTTGGTTTGGCGGTTTTACATCTTCAGATCTTTCATCAAACCATCCAGATCCATGAAAGACGACCCACCCTTCCCTAAAGCCCTCTTTGCCATCTTGCACAGCTCTCTCTCTCTCTCCTCCTCCTCCTCCTCTCATTAGCTTCCTCTCCACCAACCATCAACAAGGCCACTACCTCTCGATCTCCTCTCTCCCCATCACCAATCTACCCCCCACTCATTTGGCGGCTCACACCACGACCCCAATCCTCATGAAACATAACGTCAGCTTCTCATTGTAGAACTGCTCCTCAAACAACGGCAGATGGTGAGTTAGAGAGTCGACACTGAGGCGAGCGAGAAATAGAGTGTGTGTGGACACTCTCATCCTTGTTAAAAGAGAGAGTGAGATTTGAGATAGAGCATTCGAAACTGTAAACTAATATGGTAACCCAGCATAGGACGTGAGCACAGGCCTATAATAAAGGGAGGGAGAGCCAACAAACAAAAAAATGCATCCATTTCTTCAGTATACGTGGTCAATTAGTGTTAATGAGGTATAACTCAGGAGCTATTGATTATACACTTAGGAGTCATTCATGATATGCCAAGGTGTAACTCAGGAGGCATTAATCACATTGGTGCAGCGGAATTTCTCTCTTACAGGTTCCACATAGCACTACACCACTAATTTCTTTACTCTTGTTCCTTCGTCCATTGTTACCAAGTTCGGTGCAAGGAGACTTGAATCCCATACTATCCGAATCGAACAATTCGGTCGATTCGGCCAAATTGGATTTTCCAAAAGTGAATAGTTCGCTACGGTTCGCTGTACTTTTGCTCTTTCTAAAGATGCAGAGTCCGTCTGGTTTTTACTTTTAAAAAGAGAGAATGACACGAGTCAATATCACTTTATAAAAAGAGATTCCTTTTAGAGTTTTATATTAAACTAGTATTAAAAAATTTAGAAAAAAATTATAGAGAAACAAAGAGAACAGGTTCCAGAAACAAAATAGAAATCATCATTAAACACACCTATGTCATGCCAAGCATATTTGTAGAAATATATCCAGAATTCCAAATCGCTGGTGGTGTAAGTGTTTGCTTACATGCCCTCAGCTCGTTTGCAGTTCTACCAAAAGTTTCAGGTATCAAACATTCTTTCTAGTTTCTTCAACACAGAGGGTAGCATCCAGATGATGGAAAGGAAGCAGAACGATGGAAGGACAAGAGGTTTCTCTGTTTTTCCATATCCATCTGTTCCATCATTTAATGCCCAGGACGGAGTACACTACTTCCTTCTCTTTATCAGTCAATCACAATGACATGCAAAAATTACAGAAACCTAAATGCTTCTCTCTCTATTTTATATCTTTGCACTCACAGAGTAAAAACTTTCAATTTTTAAAAGTCAACCGTGTATCCCTACTACAATAAATCCGAACAGATCAAAAAAGATTTCCTCCTGTTATACAGGATTTAACCAAATTTCACTCTAATCAGGATTAATCCTCCAACCATATGATTAATCATCCCAATATAAGTGAAAAAAATGTTAAAAAATACTTATCCATGTAAAGTTAATACGATGGTGGGGCCATCCATATGAGAGTGAGAATGTACCATGGCGAGCACAACTAGGAGAAATTCATCTTGTTCAATCTAGATTTTTAATATATGGGCCCACTGTCAATTCTGAAAGTTGTGGATTATAGCTTTTGAAAATCCACCCTGTTTATGCCTTCTCTTCATGCAATTCAAGTTTAGAATAGAGATTTCTTCCGGATTCAACTCCAGATGGCAGAGTTCCATTAAAGCTACAGCATCCTTTTCTCTATTTATTTATTTATTTACCCTTTATCTTTGGACTAATGGAATAAATATTCCAATTTGTAAAATTCAACTGTGGGTCCTGCTTATGAGAAATCTAAACCGATAAAAATACATTTTGCTTTGGTGCATAGAATGTAGCCATATTTCACTCTAAAAGGAAATACTTCAACTGTAACATAATTATCCCAAGATATATGAATAAAATGTTACAAAAACCTTATATATATTATGTTCTTGTAAAATACTTATATATTATATTTAATCGGACTTGAAGTCATAATAAACTTATCTAATTATATACTCGAATTAGTATAGTGAATTCGTTTAATTCGAACTACGAATCAAGTGAATCTAATTATGAATTAAATGAACCTACCCCCTAGTGTTTTCAAATTGAAGTAAGTGTCGAATTGTGAATAGCAAACTAAAATGTGAATCAATTGAATTGCAAATCACGTAACTATGAACCAGCATCTGCTCCTCTTCCATCGTCCTATCAGCATTCCTCACCATCTAAATAAAGAGACTGTCCAATTCTTCCAATGCCAATGCGCCACCATTAGCTGGGCCTCACTGATCCGGAATAAGGCATAGAGCATGATGCAATCGTAGATACAATCGCAAGTGCCGGAGCACAATTAGGGTTCCCATGGGAACAATCACACGATGAATGCACTCTCCAACGATAAACCCACAAAGGGAAATTTTTATTAACTCAAATCTCTGAGATTACCAATCTCTACAATGCTGTATATATAATAAAAGAAACTTAGGGGCTAAGAAATCAATCATAATCAAACTAGGAAACCAAATAATAATCCTATCCAAATTAGAAACTTATTCTAAATATAACTTTGCTATAATTAAGACTAATAACAATTAAGAAAAACTCTTAAGCATCAATGGGTCCCACGTGTGGCCCATGAGTGTTTCACGGTTGTTATTGTTGTTGTTGCATCATTCCCCCCAGGTAGGAAAATAGTTCGACCTCGAACTCGGCTCTTCTTTTTTATGTTGCTTTTGTATACATTGTGGACTTGAAGTGCTTACCTAGTGAATTGAGAACTTGATCATTTCTTTGGTGATGCCGGCTTCATAGGACAGAGTGTTACTTGCGTTTCACCATGCATGAATGTGTATGTGTTGTCACGCATGCCATTAGTGCCATTCTTGTCATACATCCACGGGCGACCCAATAAGATATCACAACTATCCATGGGTACCACATTACACCAAACTGTATCTGTATAATCTTCACCAATGGAAAAAAGTAACTAAGCAAGCATACCTCACTTGCACTTCATCACCTATCACTAACCATCTAGCAAAATAGGGACGATAATGCTTTCGAACTTTCAGCTGTAAGCAATCTATAAGAGCTTGGGATATAATATTCTGACAACTTCCTCCATCAATGACTACTGTGCATTCTTGACCATTGACTGTTCCTTTTAAACGGAAAATATTATCTCGCAGCCATTTCTTCGCAGTAGTTGATGTGGTCTCTTGGATGACCATGAGAGACTCAAGACCCTCCTTGGGCATAATGTCATCCACCTCCTCTATTTCATTCTCTTTAGGATCATCTGGAGTATCTTTCACATCACTTTCATTCTCAATGAGATGGATGCGTTTAGGACATTCCATTGCACGGTACGCTTGTTGTTTACAATTATAGCATGTGATCCTATTTTGACCTTCGGTCTTGGTGAAAACTTTCTCCGATGAATCACTTGGTTTAGAACCTGCAATTAAGGAATTCTTCTGCATAACCCATTAAGATGCATTAAGTTTTCTGGCTTGATGATTTGCAATCCCTTTAGCTTTGATAGCATGCTGAACAATCTCATCAACATTATCAAAATGCTTGAATATGAGGATATCTTGAATGTCAAGTGTAAGCCCATTAACGTGTCTGTCAACTAATACATCATCATCTTCATTCAAACTACAACGAGCTTGCATTGTAATAAACTCCTCAGAATACTCAACAACTGACTTAGATCCTTGTTTCAAATATTGAAAACTTGAACGCAAATCTCTGGAGTAATTGACAAGAATGAATTTTTGCTTCAACAGATTTTTCATG
This sequence comes from Persea americana, assembly GCA_029852735.1. NCBI lineage: Eukaryota > Viridiplantae > Streptophyta > Magnoliopsida > Laurales > Lauraceae > Persea > Persea americana. The sequence continues at coordinate 50,927,650 of CM056810.1, read as the reverse complement.
TTGGTCCACATGTCAACGGGGTCAATTTGTTGGTTTCTTCTCTTCTTTTGTAACTCGGCCCACCATATCGCAGCATAATTGCGAAACCGAGTTGCCACCAATGTAATCTTATGACCATCTGTCATTGGCTTGTGTGCAAAAATATTTTCAACACACACTAACCAATCCATGAATTCATCTGGCTTCAATTTCCCATCATATTCGGGAATCACAAGTTTAATACCTAAATCATGATCAACATTGACGGCATGTGGATCTTGTTGATTCTGATTATGTCCTCCATCATCTCATTGATTATCCTCACGCCGATTAGTTTCCAAATTGGTTAATCGGGTTTCAATCCTTGCAAGGGTCTCTTGCATTTGAACCATCGTTGCGGATAGTTGATTAACAGTTACCAATAATTCCGCAATGGCTCCCCTCAAATCATCATCATTATTAGAGGAAGACTCCCCTTCTACATGCTTCTTGGGAGGCATCTTTTTTATTTTTTATGAAAATTCAAAATTTTGACCGACCTGATGTGTGGATATGCTCTCCACAATCACGCTGGCGAAAACTGATTTGAAATTTGATGGCGGATGGCTGTGATAGTGCGAAAACAAGATCCAACGGTTGATCTTGGTCAAATCTGGGCCCTTGACTTCTCTTCTGATATTATAATTAAGCGGTGTTGACTGAAACTAGAAGTGGGTCGGAACTGACCTGAGCCGAACTTGATGTGCTTTAAGCTGCGCTATAAGCCTTTAACCCAAAACCTGGACATGTGAGATACAAGATGGCATGTGTGAGTGCCTTTGTCTTGCCTCGAGTCCCGCACCAGAACAAGAAGAGAAAAGTGGGTTGAAAGTTGAAACCCTTTCCAGTTGCTCCAACGAAAGGGAGAATAAAGCAAGGCTCTAGCTCTGGCGATGGAGTAGCGCTTTGGAGTTCCGGAGAGATTGATGGCTACGTGTGGAGTGGAGCGGCGGCGATGACGGTGCTAGGTACTTCTCTTCTCTCTTCTTCCCTTCTTTCTTTTTCGTTCTACTCTTTCTTTCCTTTTGCCTTTTTTCTGTGGTGGGTTCTGGGATGGATTTATCTGGGAGTAGGATGTGGGGAGGAGGATGGATTGGAGGTGGTGGTTTTCACAGTGGAGGGTTGGGTCGTGATAGTGATAGTGGATGAGGGTTGGGTAGAGGGATTCGGCAGAGGGTGTTCTAGGAGATGGAGATGGGTTGTGAGATTTGGTTTTCGCAGTGGAGGGTTGGGTCGTGATAATGGTAGTGGAGATGGAATGGGGTGTATGGACGGGTAGGGGTAAATCAACGCCGATCGATTTAGGGATTGTTCATCTCCACTACCAATTGATGCAATCGTAAATACGATTGCAAGTGCCGGAGCACAATTAGGGTTCCCACGGGAAGAATCACACGATGAAGACACTCTCCAACGATAAACCCACAAAGGGAAATTTTTATTAACTCAAATCTACAAGATTACCAATCTCTACAATGCTATATTTATAATAAAAGAAACTTAGGGGCTAAGAAATCAATCCTAATCAAACTAGGAAACCAAATAATAATCCTATCCAAATTAAAAACTAATTCTAAATATAACTTTGCTATAATTAAGACTAATAACAATTAAGAAAAACTCTTAAGCATCAATGGGTCCCACGTGTGGCTCATAAGTGTTTCACGGTTGCTATTGTTGCTGCCGCATCAGAGTACCGATCAAGTTCTCCCGAACCAAGGCAATCCAACTACTGGTTTGGGGCAATGAATGCCTTGTTCCCACTCTCGGCCATTTCTATTTGGTCTCTATTGCAGAGAGACACTGAGCCTATGTGCCACAGTCTTGTTATTACGAATCACCTTCTCCCTGTAGACACCAGGCCTATGTGCCAATCAAATGCGGGCTAAGCGGGTTGGGACAGGTTGACCCACCGAAGGTGCAGGTTGAAAAGGTTTGACCGATTTTTAGAACAGGTCAGTTATGGATTGGGGTCCAACTTAAGGGCACCTTCTGGTGGACTGACCCAACCCATTTGCCACCCATACGTAAAGATGAAGAGCACAATTTTAGAAACCAAAGTTACATGGTCCCCATGACAGTAATAGGGATTTGAGTATCAAAATTGTTATCTCTGAGTATGATAGAAAGATGCAACCAAAAGCATTTATGGATTTGCCGTGTGCGTGAAAGTGTGTTTGCATATAAATCAATTACAAATGGCCACAAAGTGACACTAGTGGCTGCAAGATTTCATGGATATGCTTCTGTTTGGTGGACAAAGTTAAAACAACGACGAAAATGCCAGCAAACGAACCTGGTTAAAGTATGGGTAGAAATGTGAAATATGATGAAATGAAAATTCCTCCAATCAATTATCAGAAGGATTTATTCTTCACTCTGCGAGATTTGAAGTAGGGCCACAAGTGAAAGATAGATCAATACAGGAATTTTGTTATAGTATAAGCAAGGAGTGACTTAGATGAATCAGAATATATTGTAGCCCGCACGCACGTATTATCATGGCTTTCTCTTAACGTTTCAAAACTTTGAGACAATAGATGAGGTAGTGTAGCACAAAATAAAAGCCCAAGAGATTGCCAATCATCAAGCTTGAAAGCTCAATTCACTTAAAGGGTTCAGTCAATTACCTATCTCTTCAGCTATGGGTACCCCAATCCAATCAAGCTAACATATGGGATCAAGTTCCAGATATAATAATGGGCTGAGGAAGTATTAAGGATAAATTCCCTGTGTTATCACTTATGGCCACCGAGAAAGATGACATTCGTCATTTGAATGCCCAAAACGTCCTTCAAAAGTTTTCGTACATGTGATAGAAGAGAAAGAGATTCAAGAAAATGATGAGCCAGATTTAAGGATCAGTTGATCATAGAAAAAAGAAGGAAATACAAAGGAAGCTAATGAATATGGTGGCACAGAAGATGATGTCTTGTTGGATCAAAGGGTAGTACTAAACAGACAACCACCAATTGTTGAGTAGAAATGGTTGCAGAATAACATCTTTCGTTCAACAGGTACTGTAAATGGACAAGTTTGCACTGTTGTGGTTGATGCAGGGGAAGTTCTAACATCATTATCACAAACTCGTGGATAGCCTAAAACAAAAGGTACGCGAGAACTATCACCCCTATTGTGTTCGTTGATTAATGAAAGGTAACAAGGTGCAAGTATGACATACATGTCTGGTTACTTCTGCTATTGGTGAAGACTACACCGATGGATAGAGAAGATATTTTACTTCGGAAACCATGGATGTACGACAATATAAAGCAATTTAGAGTTGTAATAAAATTTCCTTAATGGATTATATTCTTTGAGATTAGTCCTCTTTGTGCATCTCTTTGAGACGTTGCTTCTGTGACTCGGAACCTTGATCCAAACCTAGGGCTTGCATCAATGTCCCCCTGCCCTTAAAACAGGCCTAGCTCTAATCCCCACTCTACACATTTACAACCGCTATCAATATACTCATAAAAAGAAGAAGCACCATCTTAATCAATGCGTACCTTTACCAAAACCTTTGACTTCCCCATAACTTTCACCACTTCACCAACATACGATCCAGGCTCTTGAAGCAACTGCAATTCCTCTCTCAGCATCCTTACTGTCCAATTTAAAAACCCAAACAGAATCAACTGTTTGAAATACATTGACCCAACATAAAAAAATAAAAATAAATCAAGAATCTACATCCAATTCCAAGTTTTTCGTTCCAATACATTCAATATTGACATTCAAAGAAAAACAACAAAAGAAAGAAAGTTGCAATTTTTTCCCTTCATCCACAAGCAAGCCAAACCCTAGATCAGCAAATAAATCTCCCATCACGCTAACTAGCCAAAACAAACAAACCCTAGCTCTAGTCTAGACAAACATCAATCAAAGACGAAAGAAGAAGAGCGGATGTACCTTTGGAATTGAGATCGTTGCGTTGGGCCTCGAGGCGATTGAGATTGTGAGTCTTCTGGCGAACGAGGAGCTGAAGATCGTGGATGTGCTGCTGATAATACTGCCTCAGTCCTTCTCCATGCTTCACCATCGTTGCCTTGGTAGCAGTTGCAATCGCAGTCGCAGAGGGGACTCGACGTTTCCTGCTTTTGCCTTCGGTGTTTCAACAATTGCTGCAGCCAATGTCCATCTGTCTGGGTGACTACTCTCGGGACACGGGACACGGGACACGGGACATGAGATGGGCAGTAATTCTTTAATTTTAATTTAGAGAATTTTACGAGTAAAATCTTGTCGGATGGGTTGAAGATAAAAAAGTGCCCACAAACTTTTCATGTACCACAATAGTTTTACAAGTTTGATCAGGACTATGTTTTACCATTTAATCTTGAATGGGGATATCGCTGCTTATATTCTCCTTTTAGAATCGATGCTACCCATTCCCCTTCTCATCTTCTCCCCTTTTCGTTTCCCTTGTTTGTCGTTTTCCTCTCGATTGGTTTGGGCACAACTCAAAATCCAATCGTATGCCACACTGCTCCAAGTCAAGGTAAACTATGTATGTATCTTGCATGTATTCCAATTTCTATTTTGGTTTTGCTTTCAATGTCATGTAGGTTCCATTCCTCTGCTTAATGTATTTGATTTTATGTTTGAATGCGTTTGATAGAAGTGGTTTTCCATATTTTTCTCATATGAAAACCACGTACGTACCTTGCATGTACGTTTGAATGTGTTTGATAAAAGTGGTTTTTCATTGTACTTAGGTTCGTCTCTCTGTCATATTTGTTCTTCTCTATTTAGTGTATTTGATTTTATGCTTAAATGTGTATGATAGAAGTGGTTATTTGATATAAGGGAAAAAGAAGAAGAAGAAAAGGATAGGAAATAATCCCCATTCAAACTCCCAGTCTCACATACGGCATTATTGTCATGAATTCTCATATTGAGGGTTGGGTATGTTCTAGCATAGTAGCACTTTCTAAACTCAAGCCCCTCGTGCATGCCTAGAGAAGTATAAAAGGGTCATGTGGAAGCGTTGAAGCAGATGGGACACTTCACATATGAATTTGCAACAATTTGAAAACAACAGTATGATCTATATGGGTTAATGTGAAGGCTAAAAAAGCACCATTTTGCGTTAGGACCATGTGAACAATTTTTTTTTCTTTTTTGTGATTTTACGGATCTATGTGACTCTGAATTTGCTCAAACTAGTGGAATTGTGAAATGTGGGTGGAGGATGTGAATGTGGAAAGGGTTGTATAAATGGTGGAATGTAATGGTGTAATGTGGGTTTCACAAAAGAATAAAAAATGGTGTAATGTGGGTGGAGGATGTGTTGTGAAAACCAGAAGTGAAGTGTCTAATGGTTTAATGTGAGGGGATATCACTGATAGGTTTTTCTAAGGGATGAAATTGGTCAACTTCATTTATTATGTGAGGGGATGTCCTTGCTCAATATGTGAAGTTTATATCTGAGATGCAACGATATCCCCTCCTACGACAGGTTCTTTTCTAAGAGAAAAAACATTTGGGAGGGGATATCCCCGCTCAATATGTGAAGTTTATATTCGAGGAGCGGCGATATCCCCTCCTATGATAGGTTCTTTCAAGGGCTAAAACAACCACTTGGGAGGGGATATCTAGGCAATTTAATGAAGTTTATATTTAAAGAGTGGTGATATCCCCTCTCGTGTCAAGGTTTTTCCTTGGATAAACACACAGCTGGGAGATTCATTTATTATGTGAGGGGATATTCCTGCTCAATATGTGAAGTTTATATCTGAGGAGCGGCGATATCCCTTCCCGCGACAGGGTCTTTTAAGGGATGAAACAACCACTTGGGAGAGGATATCCCAGTGCAATGTATTGTAGTTTATATTTTAAGAGTGGCGATATCCCCTCTCGTGACATGTTTTAGTCGTGGTTGAACACACCCAGCTAGGAGTTTCATCCATCATGTGAGGGGATATTGCTGCTAAATATGTGATGCGCGGCAATATCCCCGTGCATGACATTTTTTTTCAGTGATGAAGCCTCGTCTTTTATGTGAGGACATCCATGCTTAATATTAAGGACTTTATATGGCCAACATTCTTTAAGAGGACCAGATTCTGGTGAAGAACATATGTCAGTCTCAATGATGAGTTATAAACCCATGTTAAAGATGAGGAAACTTTCTATTATGTTATTTGTATGATCTATGGTTGGAAAGTACTAATTGCATGCATTAGAATTAGGATAGTGTTGTATTTTTGCTTCTGAAAATACTTGATTTAATGGTTGATTAAGAATGAAAAATCTGGACCTGGCATGGTTTATTAAGCTGAAAGTTGAAAAGGACAGCACTGTTTCAGTCTGATTGTGTTTTAAAAGCACGCGAGTTGACAATCAGGAAAATGTGATTGTTTTATCTTGAAAAATATCAATTTTATAGTGTATAATAAGAACTTTGAGACCCCCAAATTTCAGCAAAAAACACCTTGGAAAGTGGGTCAAATAGTTGCACGAACAGGGGTACTCAGCAAGGCATATTCGGATTTCAGCAGTACTGCATTTTCAATTGGGCATCTATTAATAGTAATAACTTTCTCGGTTTAAAAGATTTTTGCCCTTTGTTTTTTTTTTTTTTTTTTTGTTGGATTCAGGTTCAAATTCTAGCCACTACATTAAGGTTTAGATCATCTTAAGCAGATTGTACAGTTCACTGAAAATAGGCATGTGCATAGTGTTGTTCATAGGCAGAATTTTTTAGCATTCTTCAGATTTGATCAGTTTCTTAAACAGATAGTGTATAGAAAACTGACATTTAAAACACCTTCAACACGTCAATGGTGGCCTCCCAACAGGATTCATGTGCAAGAAAGTGAATGAACAGTGAAAAAGCAACATGATCTATATGGGTTAATGTGAATGCTAAAAAAGCACCATTTTGCGTCGAGATCATATGACCAAATTTTTTTGTGATTTTACTGGTCTATGTGACTCTGAACTTGCTCAAACTAGTTGAATTTGTGAAATGTGGGTGGAGGATGTGAATGTGGAAATGGCTGTGCAAATGGTGGAATGTAATGGTGTAATGTGGGTTTTACAAGGGAAAAAAAAATGGCGTAATGTGGGTGGAGGATGTGTTGTGAATACCAGATGTAAAGTGTCTAATGGTTTAATGTGAGGAGATATCACTGATTGGTTTTTCTAAAAGATGCAACTGGTCAGCTTCATCTATTATGTGAGGGGATGTCCTTACTCAATATGTGAAGTTTATATCTAAGATGCAGCGCTATCCCCTCCTACGACTGGTTCTTTTCTAAGTGATAAAATAGTTGGGAGGGGATATCCCTGCTCAATATGTGAAGTTTATATTCGAAGAGCGACGATATCCCCTCCTATGACAGGTTTTTTTAAGGGCTGAAACAACCACTTGGGAGGGGATATCCATGCAAGTTAGTGAAGTTTATATTTAAAGAGTGGCGATATCCCCTCTCGTGACATGGTTTTTCCTTGGATGAACACATAGCTGGGAGCTTCATCTATTATGTGAGACCACTATCTGTAGTAAATCAATAGAAAAATCTAAAATCAAAAGAACTTCATGTTTCAAGCTGATCCCAATGAGAAAGAGAGACAATACCGAATCAAGGAAATTAAATATCGATAAAAAGCGAAGACAAAAAAAATCTTATTTGCACATCCACCAGAATTGAAAAAAATTCAAATTCCTTATGTATCCACAGAAATCACTGCATAAGCATAGAATGTTTCTCTCTTCTACTCCTAAGAAAAACCTAAAGACAAAAATGAAAATTTTGTCTTAGAGAGGATGGGGTCCAATAGTTTTCGCGAATATGGGTTTAGGATGTATACTAGTAATCTGTGTGTGTGATGGTCATAGAAGGCAATATTATTGTCAATGGGGAAGGGAGGAGACCTTTGTGATGGGCATTGAGCATGAAATTGCATGAAAATTTTAATCCGTGTGTGTGATGGTCATTGAGCATGAACTTGCATACAACAATCTAAGTGTCTTCATATTTTCTTAGAAGTCTGTTTAGGAGGATTGAAAATTAAAATGTGTTGACATAGCTACATACCACCTATTTCATGATCCTAGAAACTCTACTATAATATAGTTTTGCCCCGCCATCAAATATCGCCAAGACACTCTACCTGATTACTGAAGAACCTTTCGTAACTCGTAGAGTCTTCTTATCATAAGCTTGTTCTACAATGTATGAAGAGTTTGTTCTGTTGCTACCCTGTAATAATGTTTTTGATATAAGGTTGTATGTGCATTGAAAATGTTACTTATAATTCCATTAATGAGCATCATTTACATGTTCATCATTAGGCTTTTACCTTTAATTTTATTTGACATTGAGGACTGAAAGGTAAATGATGTTTGGATCATGCAATTTGAAGAAAAAAGGCCGAAGGGATCTAAGAACATCCTCTTGTATGACCAACACAACCACATATTTGAAGCAATTGCTAATGGATTGGTATGTCTCCATCAATGTTTGTTTTATATTGATATGGTTCTTAGTTATGTTTTTGGGATCTTTATGAAAAAGATTATCTTAAAGGTGCATCTTACTGAAAGTTAACTCTGGACTTTATGGTTACCCATTATTGGCAAAATCACAATTTCTCATTATTGATTAGGTATTCATGGATCTCTTTATAATTTGTTGGTAATAATCTCTATGTCTTTCCTTTATCTTATCTCCAACAGCTTTCCATCTCTAACAGCTTTCCTACTAATCCAAAAAAGAAAGAAATGGGTGCTCACTGAAAATCAAATGGAGTATGTGAGAGGGACCAGTCTACATCATCTCCCAGAGATAAACGCAATGAAAATTGACCATGCATTGATATCTGGCTTGATTGAGAGATGGCGTCCAGAGACAAATACATTTCATTTTCCATTCGGTGAAGCCACGGTGACCTTAGAAGATGTTGCATACATAAATGGCCTTCCAATTGATGGCCCACCTGTCGTTGGATGGACACACCCCAAAATGAAGGTAGTGGATTTATGTGTAAATTTTCTTGGGAAGAGTCCTAAGCCGGGGGTTGATACACAAGGTTTATGTATAAAATTTAAGTGGCTTGATGATAACTTCACAACATTGGATATAGTAAGTCGAAGGGTAACAAAGCAAAGAAGCTCTCCAAAGAGTCCGAGATCTGTTACACTAGGGCCTTCCTCTTTCATTTGGTTGCTGGCCAAATTTTCACCAACTCATCATGTAAGACCCTGCCCTGAGAGTTTCCGATTAAGACATGACTTATTTATAAGTGAGATTAGTGAAAATTGGTTAAATCTGGATTAGAATAGTTTTTATAGCTTTGAATAATTCTGGGAACTCTTTTGATCTAGTGGGGCCCTTTGGGGGTTCCTTTTATTGTGTCTTGATTAATTTTGGGATTTATTTAATAATTTTGAAAATCTGTAATTTGCTCCGTTTAATGTATTTTATTATTCCTGACAACTTTTGTCTTTGCTCCGTTTCCGTTCGAGACCTCTAAACCCTAATTTGCCATTGATAGGGGTAAAATAGTCTTTTTACACAAAATCTGGACACTATTTTCAATGTCCCCGAAACTCGTAAAATATATACTTTTTGGAAAGTAGAAATCCCAACGATCGATTCTTCCTTCTTCGTCGAATCCATCCGAGGCCCGTAGAGCGATGTTTTAGCCCAATTGGATTTTTAAGTTGTGGGACCCATTCAGATTTTCTATATAAGGAGGAGTTCATTCCTTCTTCCCCCTTTTCCTGCAACTTTCCCTTGAGAGCATGGAGAAGTTCCAGCCCAGCCCTAGGGTTCTCTGCAAGTTACCTTGCTTCTTGCTTCTCCCAATCTCTCTCAAATCTATTGCTAAACGTTAAATGGAGGTGGTAATCTTCTTCCCCTCCATGAGAGCTTCATCTTGATATCATTTTTAGAGAGAGCCTTCCATTCCAAGCTACCTTTTGAGCAAGCTCTTGCCATTAGAGGACCTTCCATGTAAGCTCTTCTTCTCATCTCTTGGTTGTGCGTTCTTCTAGCCATGGAGGTGCTTCACTTTGATTATTGGAAGCTATCTCCATCTATTTCTTGATTTTGACATTCTAGGGTTGTAATGAATGTATTTTGGGGATTTTGTGTAGATTGTAGATTTTGAGCTTGATAGAGGGATTAGAGCTTGACTAGCATATTTGGAGATCAAGGCAAGTGAATGAATGGATTTGTTTTGAATGAGTTCTTGTTTTATTGAAAATGTGGATTTTTACTATCCCTATTCCTTTAGTTTATTATGTTTCATAATGCTTTTGGAAATGTACTTATTGATATGATTTTTCTCCTAATTAGTTTATGAGAATGTATGCATTCATTCATTAAAGATTATTTTGGTCATTATGGACTTCTTAAATGATATTTGTACTTGCATTGAATGAGATTTGTGTTGGACGGAGAATTAAATGCATTGATGGAGTGGTGGTTGGTGGAAAGGATTAAATGTTAAATGAAAGGGAGTAGGCCCATTTCATGTTAGGAACTGGTTGGAGTTGAGGTGAAAGGGTTTGGGAAAGAAAGAATTGAAATCTGCACCTGATGTGTAGTTCCCGCAGCTGGGCGGTTAGCGGGCTGACCGGCGGCTAGCCGACCCAAATGCGGTTAGAAACACAGAATGCTGTGTTTTGACAGGCGAACCGCGGTCAGCCCCGCGGTCAGCTCGAGGCTAACCGCTAACCAAAAACCCTGTGACCGCCAGGTAGCCGAGATTCGCGGTTAGAAACACAGAATGCTATATTTTAGCAGGGTGAACCATGGTCAGCCCCGCGGTCAGCCAGCGGCTAACCGCCGATCACCTCGGCAGCTAACCGACTAGTGACCGAATTTCACCCAGAATTCCTGAGTCTTTTCTATTGTTTTCGGATATGGTATTTAAAGGTTTGGATGGGTTGTTTTGATGCCCTACCACTTTGGAAAGACCCAGGGGATGACATAAGGAGACTGACTTAGAAAGAAACTCCATTTCAGAAAGGTATTGAGAATTTTGGATTCGTCAACTTGTATAAGGAAACTTGATATGTCCTCTAGCATTCGAGTACCATACTAAGGGCAATAATAGACATACAAGATCTTTATACATGTTGTATGAATACGGAAGCCCCAATATATATAGTCCGTAACTATATAAGAACTTATTTCATTGTTTTTAACTCTGATTTATGCACCTGACATGTCCTGCCAGCCCCGTTTACGCATGAAAAGATAATGATATGAAATATGTGCCTATGAGCACCCTGCCCCGCCTGCCCGAGTGTTTTGCACCTATATAGTTTTGTACACGTTTTGATTTCTCGTGTAACCTATGAGTTGGCACCACTAAGCTTGGACATCCTTGTCAGTCTGATCAACTGACTTGGGTCTCCCCCCTTGTGCTCTCGCCAGTTGCAACTTGGATCCTGTCCTGTCCCGTTACCCGGTTCCGCGGCTGTGGTCTTGCCTAGCTATATGTATATGTATATAATGTTGGTTCTCGTCACTTCGTGTGCTCGAGCCCAACGCACTGAATGTGCTCTCATCACATTAGTGATAGAGAGGATTTAGCTTTAGTGTGGTTGTCATTTAGTCAGTTCTTGTACCTTGAATACCCTACATGATTTATATTGCATCTGTACTTTAAATGAACCATGCATCCTGTTTTATGACAGTTATTGTTTTAACAAGATTTCGTTATGTTTAAGATGTGCTTTGATTTCTTTCTTGGTATTATCTATTCACCCACCTGCCAGACCGTCGTGTCTGACCCATTTTTGTGGTACTCAGGTCCAGCTCCCGTTATTGCCTTTGAGGAGGAGCCAGAGGAGGCGGTCGATGAACCGCAACGATTAATGGAGTGGCAAGCTGACAATGTCATGTAGACATTTGGTTTAGCTTTGAGCTGCGAACATTTTGGGGAGATTATAGAATGATACATGATTTATTCTTTTGGTTGTACTGGCCTTTGTTGGCCATTATTTTTGGGAAATGTTAATTTAACTTGATCTTTTGTTTAAACTCTAACTTCAAATTTTGGGAATGCTAATGAGATCATTGCTCACTCTGACATCATGTCATACTTGTATATTATCAGTCTCATATAATGAAAATGGATTAAGAGTTTGATTTGCTACACACTTCCGCACCAATGTAAATATTCTATGAGTGTGAGTGGAATCCTCACCGCGGAAACCTGTGGGAAATTAAGGAAATGTATATTCATTGTTAAGGGTAGTTCATTACCCCATCCACACCACCGTCGCGGTCCCGGGTCCCGGTTTGGGGTCGCGATACATCAGGATCACGAGGGCCAGCGTACCTCCTAAAACTCTTCACATAATTTAAGCGATTCGCTTGGGGCCCTGCATGTATTGCCAAATTTGTACAAAATGTTGGCAAGAGCGGTCAAGTGGAGGCTCAACGGTAATGTACTTGAGAGTGGAGAAGAAGACGAAGCGTCCCCTGCAACGCTTATGAAGAAAAAAAAACCCTTTTCCAGACAAGTTTAAAACCCTTGCTGGTCCTCTACAACTTCTTCAAGTGAGATCCGGTGAATGGCTTATTCCTTCATTGTCATTTCATTGTGCATACTCAATGTGTACTTATATTTGTGTTTTATGCATGCAGATATGGGCTTAGTCTGGATGCCATATGTTAAGTTCAAAAAGGTTTTTACACAACATGTCCCAGGTGTTGATCGTAGACTCTTTGCGTCTGATGTATTGTTGACTAATTACTGGATTTTGGAAAGACACAATGCCAATCGGGTGATGAAACAATTCAGCCTATTGCCTCGTACTGATAGAATTCAAGTTGATGTTTTTGGTAGAATTCTATAAGCTTGGCATGTGTCTCTTCCACTTGTGTTGTTATAGGGAGCAAGTGTATGTCCTTCAAAAGACTATTCATGCACTCGGCAGCATTGCTTGTGAGCATATCATAGCATCGTCTTGCAATGAATCCATTTGCCTAGTGTTCTTTCCCAATTGCGTGAATGTAATTATAAGCGAGTTCATTAACAACTTGAATATCATTCATGTATGCCTCATACTTACATGGCCTATATGACTTTGCAACAAACCAAAATTTCCTAACAATAGCATCATCTTTGAAATTCTCCTTCGCATTTTCAGCAATGTGATGACAACAATAGTAATGTCGTGCACTTGGAATGGTGCTGGCAAGAGCAGGTACAAGCCTTTTTTGCTGGTCAGACATAATGGTCAAATTCGGGGGCTCGTCGAGGCAAGAAATAAATTTTGCGAGGAACCCCTCCCAACTATCACGCCATTCAGGTTCGACAAAGGCAATGGCAATATGAAAGAGCTTATGATTCCCATCATGGGTTACAACTACTAATAATACACTTGGATACTTACTTCGAAGGTGTGAACCATCAACAACAATCATCGGCCTCAACGACAACATGAATGAACGGATGCATGGTCCGAAAGCCCAAAATAATCTATGGTAGGTGTCGTCATCTGCCATTTTAATATTTGTCACTGTACCTGGATTCATCTTCTTCAATTCAATGCAATAGAGAGGGAGAATCCAAAAGGACTCTTCATACGATCCTCGAATTGCACGTAGGGCTATATCCTTTGCTGTGTGTGCCCTCCTGTAAGTAATAAGCCATCTGAACTCTGTTTGATACTCATTAATGATCTCCTTTGGTGTCAACTTATTATTAAATCGGACCCTATCTAAGATGAATTCTTCGATCAGTTCTACATACGCTTGCCGATGTGTCATGCCCATCATTGGCTTCGAGCAAGAATGTGTTGGATAATACGTTTGTACTTGAAACTGTGGCCCATATTACACCATTGAAGCATTAATATGCTAAAGACAATTATTATCACTGCAACAGTTTGTAACTTTGGTGCAGTTCGTCTTCAAGTGCTTTCGAGTGAAATTATTGTAAATTGCAAATTTTGCTAGAGTTTTGCGGAACGCGTTGTGATCCGGAAACTTTCTCCCTAACCACATCTCTCGTGTAGACATCTGATATGACTCCATAATCTGCTCTAGAGGAACCATGGTGTCCTCTAAGTTAGCATTCAGCACATTGAGACGTCTGCATCATTTACTGGGTTAGCAAGTTTTGCATTTGGGCACTTAATGCCTATTGAGTTTGTATCCAATGGTACATTATCAATTGCCCCTTCATCCTCCTTTTCTTCAACAACACGGTCAACTTCTTTAAGTTGCTCAATGACATCATAAGATGGTGGCTCCGAGAAATGAATATCATTATCTTTATGAATATTTATCGTGGGATGTTCCTGCACAGGTGTATGAACCTTCTTTTGTTTGATGTTTTCCATCCACATATTACACCCATCGCGACTTGTTCCAATTAAACCCATTCACTGACAACACGACAAAAATACAAGAACTAAAAGTTGTACTTGACAAAATAGGGTACTTTTTTTAGCAGTGTCAGAATTCTAAAGAGGACACGTACCTGGATTGATCTTGAGGTGGATTAGTTGCTTTCTTTTGCACTTCTCCTAACGTATAAACATAACCCATTCATACTTTTTGATGCTCTAAACATTGCCTTCACATCCACATCTTCTTCTATAGTAATATACGAGAATGTAATTCAATTGTGAAAAAGGTATTGGAAAGTCAGCTTCTCACCAGGTTCTTCCCACTTAGATACTTCCAGTGAACCATTAAGCAATGGTGTATATGACATGTCATTGGAGAGATACCTCATCTTTTGTTTTCCATTTTGTAAGAAGGGTGCTTACTATCATAATCAATCTCTCCATCATAGTGGAATTTGGTCAAAGGTTCATCGTCTGGCATCCTATTGATACATGATACAAATCATTTGACTTGTATTAGCAACCTTATAAATTGAAACGGCTACATAACTTATAATGAAAAAAAAGCTAAAAATACCAATGAGGACATACCATTAGCAATTTAACTTTTGATACCTTTAAACTGTTTGATTTTATGTATCATGCTAGGTCACTATGTATATAAAGAGTTTATGACAAAAAATAAATAAAATTTTCTCCTCATGGTAAATTACATATTCTAAATTTCTTTGACAGAATTAAATCTTCTTGTTGAAAAACAAAAAAATCACGGAAGGGATTTTTTTAAAAGGCCAAGATTGGATTCATCAAAGAGAGCAAATGGTGTTCCGATCCGAACACAAACTCAAACATTTCTACAAGCTTTTATTCGAAAGGAAAGGAATCAAAATTTCTCAAATCTGAACCCAAAAGTGACGGAAAGGATTTTCGAAAGTTTTTTTTTTTTTTTGAAGGATTACTAATGGGTCCATCAAAGAGAAAAAATGGCATCCTTCCCAATCTGAACATTAGCTTCAAACATTTTTTCCACTATTTTCCAAAAGGGAAAGGATCAAAGATTCTCAAATTTCAATCCAAAAAGTAAGAAATTTAAATTTTTTTTTAGATTACTAATGGACTCATCAAAGAGAAAAAATGGCCCACTCCCCGATCCGAACATTAGCTTCAAACATTTATGCGAGCTATTGTCGAAAAAGGAAAGGATCAAAGTTTCAAATTTGAATCCAAAAGTAAAAATCTTTTTTTTTTTTTTGGTAAAAAGAAAGGGTGGAATTAAACTCAAAGATAGAATTAGGAATTCCAATAAATCCCTTCTCATGTTTTCTTTTTCATATGCAAAATCCAACATAGGCCACTAACTAGAAATGAGCCAAGGAATCTAGAAAAGAAGCATAAACATAGAGCAAAAGATATGATATGCAAATGTTTCTTTTCTAAGCATCATGTTCTCAAATGAATGGGTCCCACCGGGTGTGCCGGCTTGATCTGCCCACTTATTCGCTCACAGGACTACCAGGGTCAGCGGACGCGAGAGTCCGTGGGGCCCAACTCTTTCATGACCGGAGACAAAGCGAACATCAACCTTTTGTGTACATGTATGCCATATTTTTTACTCTACTTGGAATTGACAAGTGGTGGTCTGTAGATCCACCTTCACAAGTATAAAAGAAAATTAACTTTTTTTTAAACTTTCATTGTACATGTGTTAAGAAAAGAGACATGATTTATCTTGAATGCCGTGAATGGCGAATCTTCATTTGTTTGCCGTGAAAGGCAATGTTTTTGCCGTGAAAGGTAATGTTTTTGCCATGGAAGGCGATTTTTTTTTTGTCGTGAAAGGCAATGTTTTTGCCGTGAAAGGTGATTTACAATTCTTATCAAAAGAAAAGACAATAGTTGTGATTTTTTATGTCTCCTTAAAAAATACAAACTACATTTAAAAGTAAGCATATGAAATCTAACTTCTTAGCAGATTGTTAGGACTTGTTCAGATTGACGGTCGCAAGTCATGTTTAGACTTCGCTGTCATCCTTTATATGAGAACAGATGATGCTTTTAATTAACTTGGCTCGGTTTGAACGTCATGTTTTTAGAAGATAAAGACCAAGAGGAGGTCCTATATCCAATAAAAACTTAAGTGGATGGGCTGAAAAGCCACGTCTAAGCCATCGAGATGGAAGGAGAAGGCCTTTTTGTGGGGCAGGGGGGTGGCATCGCAAGGGACCTTGGTCAACTTGCAGCGGTGGTTGCTGCAGAGCTTCTTCAATGGAGGAGTCGTGGCTGTAGCAACTTTGTAGAGTTTTTCCAATTTTTCTTCGATCTTTCAATTTTTTCCAGATTTTTCAGATCCTTGAAATGGTGGAAATTGCCTTTTTCTATAGGCTTTTGGTGGCCATAAGGGGAGTTTATGAGCTTTAAATGCATTAATTGCATTAATGCTCCATGATGGGAGGAGTTACGAGTTTTTAAATTTGTATTTTTGTAACTCCTTTTTGTTGGCTTTTGATTAGCCGTTGGAGAATAATGAGCTTTTAATTGCTTTTAAGCTCCATGATAGGAGGAGTTACATAATTTAATGCCATGATTGCACTTGACTTGTAACTCCCATTTTTGGCTTGTAATTGGGCTGTCCAAAATAATGAGTAAATGACTACATTAATTTGTCATAAATGGGCCATTAATTGCATTAAGTAGCGGCCAAAGCACTTGAAGAGTCGTGGGCCACGCTGCGTCTTTTGGAATTCTACCTATGATGTAGGAAGCCTTGATCACCGATGGATTTTCATGCCGATTGCTGTCAGATGATCATGTAATTTCAGACATTAATTGCTACCAGTGGGCCGGTACCATTTGTCCTAACGACTTTTCGATCAGTTGGGCAGAAAGTGTGCTTTCTTGGTCGGCCGGTTAGTTGAAGCATCGGACAACGGTCCCATGATTTCAACGGGAAATCGTGATGTTGACGAAGATCGACAAATTTCGTGCCCCGAAAATCAGATTTTTGAAAAATCACAGACGCCAAATAGCTCGAAACACGAAAAAAGACCCATAATGGGTTTTCAGTGGGAATCTGGCGACCATGCACTTAAGGTTGCCAGCGACCATGGGGTTTTTGCCCCTATCGGTCGCCGATTTTCGGCCGTCTTCTGGTTTTTTTTGCTTCTTTCTTCTTTGACATTCTTATTGGAATTTTTGCACATGTTTTGGCATGATTTCCCGGCAAAAAACTTGACGAGAAGCCATGCAGATCAAAGGGCAAAGTTTCTGATTTTCCGGGAAAGCCGAAGACTTGTGTCGTGCAGAGTTGTTGATTTGTTGTAAGAAGCCAAAACTAGGTCAAACAATATCGGAATGACCTAAAATTTGAGGAGAAGCACCCTGAGTAATAAATAAGACCAACTACAGGCTTTTGTTTGAGTTTTGAAGCCATGTGGGGTCCTATCTCCAGTAGACTTGATTTTGTCGCAAGGAAGATTCTGCGCTTTGATGTACAGTCAAACGTTGTACAATTGACCTGGAATTTGATAAGGAGCATCTTAAAGTCATTTTAAGATAATCCATTAGATCCAATTTGGGAATCATGGTCCCTAGGGGCTCCGCCGCCGGGAGGCCTGATTTAGTTTCTAGAAAGTCAAAGTCTAGTCAAATGTTGTCGTAATGACCTGAGACTTGACATGTAGCCCTTTGGAAGTATTTTGAGATCACCCGTGTGCTTTGTTTGATGAGTGATGGCCTTGGTGGTTCCTGCCACCGAGAGGCTTAGTTTTGCAGTTTGAGGGTTGATATAGGGTCAAACGTTGTCGATTCGATTTGAAACTTGACGTAGAGCCTTTTTGAAGTGTTTTGAGACCATCCATAGGCTCTGGTTGAAGATCTGACATCTTCGATGATGTTGCCGTCGGGAGAGTTGACTTTGCTTTGGTGTTTCCTTTTTAGGCCAAACAGTGTCAAAATAACCTGTAATTTGATGTAGAGCCTTCTTGTGACATTTTGAGGCCAACTGTCTGCTCTGTTTTGTGAATCATGGTCTCTGGCTTCACCGCTAACGGGAGCTCCTGTTCGGCTGCTGGAGTAGTGAAGTTAGCCAAATAATGTCAAAATTACCTGAAACTTCATGTGTACTCTTCTTATGGCTATTTTGAGGAATCTTGCAGTTTTTGATTGATTATGACAAGATTTGATGCCTGAAGTAGCATGGCCTATTTGTGGTAGGATCCAGCTTCATATAGGTTCTTGATGCTGAAAGTGTATGAAGAAGCAAAGTGACATTTTTGGTGCCAACAAGACCCTTCTCTCGCCTGATGAAGAAAGGTGTTGATTTTGTTTGGCATAAAGAATGCAATGAAGCATTTAAAGACATCAAAAGGTATTTAACCAATCTGCTTGTGTTGGCAGCCCCAAGGTCAAACAAACCATTCATCATGTATACAAGAGCTTTAGATCATTCTTTGGGCGCCATGCTAACTCAAAATAATGATGAAGTTAGAGAGGTAACTCTCTACTACCTATCTCGGATGTTAGTGGGGGCAGAACACAAGTACAAGTCAGTTGAAAAGGAATGCTTGGCTCTTATGTTCGCGGTACAAAAACATCAACACTATTTACTGTCAAATACGTTATATTTAGTGTCTAGTGTCAATCCACTCGAGTTGTTGATGACGAAAGCTGGTTCTTTAAATGATCAGTTGGCTAAATGGTCTATATTATTATCATGTTATGATAGATGATACACGCCTGCAAAAGCAATTAAAGGACAAGCTTCGGCAAAGTTCCTGGCTGAACATCCTTTGTCTGAAGACTTAAAATTCAAAGACGACGTCTTTCTAGATGTGTGAGTATTCTTCAAAAAAAAAAAAAGATCATCAAAGATACTGTCGATCCTGATGTCCATTGGATCATGCATTTTGATGGAGCTATGCGAACGAATGAGTTTAGAGAAACAATATTGGGTGTGTTAATCATCTTCTGTAGTCCAGAAAGAGTATACATACCTCATTCCTTCTCATTGTTGGAACCGTGCTCCAACAATGCGGCAAAATATACAGCTCTAATCATGGGATTCGAATTGGCATTGGAATCCGGTATCGACATATTGGCGATATATGGAGATTCCCAATTGATTATAAAACAAATGAATCTTGAATACGAAATGAGGAAGCCGAACTTAGTCCCCAACTTCAACAAAGCCCAAGAGCTCAAAAGCCAATTTACATTGATAGAATTCCATCATATCCCAAGGCATGAGAATGTCAAAGCAGATGCTCTAGCAGAACTAATTGCTTCAATGGCCTTACCAGAAAATGATATGGTGAAGATCATTGCCACAGAACGAAAGTTGTTATCACCTCTTGATACTCATCAGGTTGTAGCAGATTGCTTCCAAGTCTCGAAAAATCGAGCTCCTTCTTATAAAATTTCATTTGGAGACCGGAGAGAACATTTCATCGACTGCATCCTATATGGAATTCTACCCAACAATGTCAAAGACTGGACTTGTATTCAAAGGCGTGAACCCATATATTATTATAATCTTCGGTCTAAAACTCTATACTGAAGATCATTTGATGAAATTTTACTACGGTGCTTATCTTAAAAGGAAGCCAAAAACACACTAAAAGAAGTCCACGCAAGGCTATGTAGTGCTCATCAGGCCGGACCAAAATTACATGACCAGATACGAAGGCTGGGATATTACTGGCCTACAATGATAGCAGATCCCATGCAGTTTGCTAAAAAATGCAGAGAATATCAAATTCACGGTGATTACATACATCAACCACCAACCTATCTTCATCCTATAACCGTATCTTGGCCGTTTAAAGCTTGGGGTATGGACATCATCGAAAAAGTTCATCTTCCATCATATAAAGGCCACCATTTCATTTTGGCAGCCACAAATTATTTCTCTAAGTGGTACGAGGCAGTTCCATTAGCTGAAGTGAAAGCTGATACTGTAGTCAACTTTGTCAAAAACCATATTATCTGTTGTTTTGGCGTGCCTAAATGCCTATACCATGATAATGGACCTTAATTTAGCAACGACAAATTCTACAGGTTATCTGACAAGTATGGTATTCATTGATGTCTTTCCACTGCGTACAACCATTTGGCAAATGGATTAGCAAAAGCTTTCAACAAAATTATTTGCAAAATCCTGAAAAAGATGGTATCTAACAATAAGAAGTCATGGGGAAAAAAACTCCATGAAGCTCTCTAGGCTTACCGGACCACATTTAAAGGTCCAACCAAGTCAACTCCATTTTCTCTTGTCTACGGGTGCGAGGCAATGGTACCCCTAGAAATCCTGTTGCCTTCACTCAGGGTGACAATTGCAGAAAAGTTCACAGATGATCAATCTGATGAATTAAGACTTCAAGAATTAGGAAGTCTTGATGAGAAAAAAACTTGCAACCAGACAGAATTTCGAAATCTATCAAGATCGTATGGCGGGATCTTTCGATAAGAAAGTGTGAGAAATGGATTTTACAAAGGGAGACTTAGTCCTTGTAGTTCAAAGATCTATGATCTTCACCCACAAGTCAAAGGGAAAGTTTGAACCCAAGTGGGAATGACCTTACGTTATTGACAAAGTTTACTCAAATGGTGCATACGTTGTCCTCACCATTGAAGGCGAAAGGTGTATGAGCTATCAATGGGACGTTTCTTAAATGTTACTATTCATAATTATTCTATAGATTCATTTTCTCCAATAAAGGATGGTCTTCAAGCCTCCCAGACTGGAATATGAGGCATTTAGCTAATGTCCCTTTCTGCAGACCCTAATTGACTCTACTTTTGTCATTTGGCCAAAATCTTCTAAAAAAGAGAGAGAGAGAGAGACCCCAATTGATCTCCATACATACTAAATCCTTTGATTTTAAATAACCAAGGCTGAACCCCAGCTAATGCCCCTACAAGGCCCCGGCTAATGTTCATACTACCCGGTCAAATCTAGAATCAAATCCATCAATGAAGGAATCAGGTCAAGACCCCGGCCAACAACTTTTTGTGATCCTAGCTAATGTCTATTCTTATGACCTCCTTTTATTTACTACTCTTTTAAGCAAAGACTAGTGAGTTGCTGAATTTGAAAATCAAAATCATGCTTCCTATATTATGCTAAAAGAAAAGAGGACCTGTTGAGGAGAACGTACAAAAAATTATCATCATTGATAGTCTTTACAATCTATTCCATTGGTGAACAAAAAGGAAGAAGAGAGAAGGGAACAACCTAAGTTTCATGAAAAGCTTGGTACTTAGTGTTAAAGTCTTTAATATGTCTCTTTAACATCTCCTTCTTGGCTGCTACATATCTCTGCACCTGAAATGCCTCTTCCTGTTGTCGCCAATTCGCCCCCAGATACTCGACTAGTTTAGCCTCGAATTCTCTCAGCTCATTTTTAGTGATCTAGAGGCTATACTAATGATCTTGCATCCTCGAAGACTGTTCCTCGAATTTCTGCTACTGAAAATCATATTGTAGCTCTAAATCATCAAGTGTCGCACAAGTTCTATCAATGCTCCCTCGCAATGTTGATAAGGTAGTAAGAGTCTCATCTTGAGCAGTCATAGGAACATCTAGCTCCCGACGCCTGACCTCGAGCTGTGCCCGGAGGCTAGTTAGTCTTTGTCCCACCTCTTGTTCAAACAAGGCATCAGGGCTCAAACCGCGAAGATCTTTCAAACTTTCCAGATAAGCAAAAAGCTCATAAAAAATGGCTCTTAGGGGCCTTATATCCAACGGTGCCCAGTTCATGCCAAAGATGTTGTTCGCGGTGCGTCGACAACAAATTGCCGCTAGTTTGGGTTATCCCAAGCAACATTATCTTCACAGTGTCTTCCTACTCCTTTAACAAAGCCGACGATGGGACAAGCTCGAAAGATTTATCGTCTGGTATCTGGGGAACATCAGGGAAATTAGCATCATGGGCGCTTCCTTCTATTGTCATAGGGATCACAGAAGAAGTACATTCACCAACTATATAAAAGAGAGAGACATAAAACAATAGACTTAGACATCAAAATGACCAATGAAAGAATGAAAAAAAAAAAAGACGAAAGGGGAAGAAGATTACATGGTGTAATAGATGTATCCATCTCTTCTTCATAATCATCCATCACTTCTTCGGGCTGTTCCTCCAAGAAATTGGTAGCCTTGGTACAAATAGCTCGAGCCTCGGTATCAAAAGCTCGCGTTATGTCATCAGTCATGGCCCTCGTTCCATACATTGCGGTGGAAGGCTTAGGGATCGCCAATAACTCGGAAGCAATTGTAGAATCGGGAACCCATTTTCAACCCTACATCCAACCCTTCCTGTACAACGATTGGATGCTCTACTATTTGCAAGTCCTCTGTACTCCCTGCTATTTCTTCATGTACAAGGGGAATAGGCATGGACACCTCTAGAACGGGCACTTCTTTAGCATGCTCCGAATCGACAAGAGCCGAAGAAGGCACTTCTAGATTAACTATCTCTTCCACTTTCATCTATACAATGTAAGGAGGTGAAGGAGGAAGAACATCATTTACCTCTGGCTGTGGCTGTACACTAGCCGGAGTAAAGGACTCAATTGACCCAGATACTCTCTGTACAATAGATGGATCAGAAGAAGGAACGGAAGAAGAATTTACAAGAGGGATAGAAGAAGGAACTTCAATTCCAGCCTCGGTCTGCCCTTGCTACAATTCTTCTTGCACAGGGGGTTGTGGAACCTCCAGTACAAAGGGCTCATCAAAAAAATCAATTTGTCTCCTACAAGCTGGAGATAGTGCCGTGGCTACTCCACCCTCATCCCTGGACTCATAATCTTCTATCAATGTAACAACCTCCGCGATAGGAGATGGAGGAACTACAATTGAAGGAGGAGGGGCAACTTGGGAACCTAAAGGCACATCTTTTTCAGCCCCTCTATGTGAAGCACCCCTTCTACTTTTCTTCGGGGCTGGCCTGGCAGTTCCAATCACTTTTGAGGCCCAAGCCTTTCTCTTCCTTGGCTGACCCTCACCAGCACCCAAAGGGGTAGCCTTGGAAGGCTTAACAGTACTTGAGGTAGGAGGACGAGGTCGATATGGTATTTTCCTTCTATCCATGGTGGACTGGTTTTCAACTCCATATTTATAGCCATTGCAAGGTGCACACCAGTTGATACCCCCTTTATAGAGACCAATATTCCATTCAGAGGCGCTATGGACATACGCATCCAAATGGTTCAATCAAGGGTCCATCAGCCTCCGATTCCGCAACAGCCTGCACCCCAGTAAAACCATCTTGTAAAGCATATTGAATAGAAGTTTGACCAATGGCATACGATTCGACAAAACTGGAGGGGTAGACCTGGTCGCTGTACCGCGGCAGTCGGAAGGAGGCACCAGTATTAAAGGCGAAGAAGAAAAGCCAATCATGTAATGCATCTTAAAAGGTGGCACTCTCAATTCTCACTCTAATCTGATTTGGATACCCTAGCACTCCCTGCGAGTAGCCGAACTGCTTACTAAATCTCCCCAGAATGTATGGTTGAATGTCAATCAACCATTCTCTGCATAAGACCAAGTATGAAGGCCTAATGGAAACAAGCCATTCTTTCTCCCAAGTGGTCAACGACAAGATTCGGGTGTGAGAATTTCCCTTATCAACCGAACACCGACTGTTGACTAGGCCTGTACAATGTAGATCTCAAACCATAACTAGTTTCTTGCAGAAATCATAGTTTCCAAAGTTATTTACAACCTGTCGGGCAGAATTGAGAGAAAGACCCCTGTTTGACCTGCTGGTGACAGCTCAGTAGAATGGCAAACCTTCTTGCTCCCCAAGACGGTGTAGAACGCGGTAATGGTATACAAACCATGCATAAAGAAGGTGCTCACTAAAATATCTATCGTACGGCTTGGCACAACACACAAGAAATCCGATCATCTTCAACCTCGTGCACAAATAGCTGACCAAAGTCGGAGTTATAGCAAATCTTGTTCCAAAGGCCATCTTACAGGCAGGATAGATGTAGCCCCCTTGAATTTCTTTGCCCAAAATAGGGAAGATAACCTCTGATAACCAAACATCCAAATAGGCAGCAGCAAGATGTCTCTTCGACAAAAAATCAGAGCAAGTTTTTTCCAAGTAAGGGAGGAACTCTAGGAAATCAATGTAAGATGTAATGTACTTACGTACCCTTCGCATGGGACTCAACGAAGAAGGGTCTACAGTTACCACCTTCTTCTTGAAGACTTTCGGATCTTCTAAGAATGTAATATTCCTAGTTGGTCCCTTGGGCAGCATATTCTTTATCCAAGTCCCGGCCTTGAACTTGTGGTGGCTATCACGGGACGTTTCTGTTAAAGCAAAAACTTGCTGGAAGACGACGTAGAATTCTTCGGTCTCTCTCTCTAAAATTTAATTGAGAGGGACAAACTCTTCTTAGAATTCCCTAAGAATTGGGAGACCAAAGAGATCATGCATCTCGACCAATGAAAACCCCAATTCCGAGTTAGGGATGATGAAGGTGTTAGTGGTAGGGCAAAACAACTCCATTATAGCTCTGCAAGTTTCCTTCGCTTTTAAAGGGATCCATCAAGATGTCACTCTCATTGCTTCGAGCGAGCACCTCGGCGTTTGCAAGAATGTCACTGCATTGGGATACGACTTCCCTAGTCCATAACTCCTAATCTCGAGAAAGAGTGAACCTTCCTCTAGGGTTGTACTTATTACCAACCCAAGCGCTGCCGTCACCTGACAAAACTCCTAAACCAATAGTTTGGAATTGCGACACATTATAGCCAACAGAAAGAATTGTTCTGCACGGAGCCAGCATGTCAAACCTCACTATGATGAACTCTTGGAAACCCGGGGCATCATACCAAAAAATACCAATCTTGAAAGTACGCTCACTAGCTCCCAAGGCGACTTTGCTATCATCTCTGGCCGTCTGATGGACCTGGCTCTTGCCTTCCTCCGCCCCGGGTCTGCCGGGGTCCGGCGGACGAAAAACGGGCATCAACATTTTTTTTACGGGTATGCCGGATTTTCTATTCTACTTGGAATTTAGAAATGGTGATCTGGAGATCCACCTTCACAAGTAGAAAGGAAATCAATTTTTTTTCTAACTTTCCATTGCATACATAGTTTTAAGAAAATAGATAAAGACTTTGAATGCCGTGAGAGGAGATTTTGTTTTGTTTGCTGTGAAAGGCGGTTATGTGCCATAGAAGGAGATTTACAAATCTCATCAATAATGAAAGACAAGAATTGTGATTTTTTTGTCTCTTTAAAAAATACAAAATACAACAAAAAAGTAAGAAAATGAATTTAACTTCTCAGGAGATTGTGGGGACTCGTTCAGATCGACGGTCGGGAGTGTCGGATGTGAATTTCGACCCCCCCATTTTCCTCTCCAAGAGAGGCATGGTTTTGGGAAATCTCCATTCATCTATATATATGCTATTTAAATTTTACATCGAAAATGAGGATTCCGACTACCCTCAAAATCGATGGATCATGATCGCCAGCTACGGTATGGCCGTAACACCGTTCTTCGACAAAAGTCGAAGAAATATGGGGAGAAAAATAATAAGGTGGGTTCTTCCTCTCGTCTAATGTGCTGCCGGCAACACATGACGGTTGTCCTGTCACATTAATTTGAGTCTCTTTAATTTTGGGTCAATTAAGGGTCATGAGTTAAAGTCCGAATAAAGGTTAATCCTCACATAGCGTAATCGTAGTATATCCAAGTAAAATAAAATAACTAGAATAAAGAAAATAAACTAAAAGAGGGGGAGGTGCCAAATATTTAAGAAGAGGATCGGCCCCGTTCCCGGGTACCCCCTTCTGATCCCTTGGCAAAATAGGGTTTAAAGGCTGATTTTTTCAAACCAAAATGATGATGCAAATGAGACTTTGATTTGTGATTTCTGTGTTTTTCATGTGCGATACACGAGTGATAAAAGTAAAAGGCCGATGGGCCGTAATTAATTGAAGGTGGCCGATGGGCCAGGATTGATTGAAAATGGCCGATGGGCCAGTGTTTGTTTTAGGGTGGCCGATGGGCCGTGATTGATTAAAAGTGTGTGTGAAATCACTCATCTCATCTCGTTATTCTCATTTATTCAATTTTAGAAATCAGTTCTTTATTCCCTTTATCATTAAGTTCGATTAAATATCTGGCACCTGAGGTGGAGGAAGAAATAAAAGAAAAATCTTTTTGGGTTTATTTTGTTGGTTTTATAGTTTTTATGGCTTTTTTATATGGGGCTAGAAGGGCCTAACTAAGGGATGTTTGCTTGGATTTACATGATTAGTGCTTTATTACTGATCATCGGATTTAACCCTAACCTAAGGTTCTAGATCGCCCACATCAGCTCTCCCAGTCCCCTAACGGAACAGGAAAAGTGATGGGGCGAAGCCTAATGCGCTAAGCTACCTAACGGGGAAATCCGATCTAATCCTAGGGTATGAATAGCCTGAGTTTGATGGTTCAGCGTCTAAGCAACTTATTAATTGTGATTTTTAATTGGTTCGGTTTGTTTTGAGTTGAAGATTGATTAAGAGGTGGATTAAATGTATTTTGGGGTTCTGTTTAAGTTGTTTAAGGTTCTGGAATTTATGGTTTACTTTAAAACGTGAAATGATGTCGAAATCCGTGAAACGGGGTTGGCAGAAGACTTGGGCGCCCGGGGGGGTGGCGCCTAGGATATTCTGGTGACTTGGGCGTCGAGACAGCGGCACCTAAGTGGCTATTTCTGGGTGGTTTGGCTAGCAACGATGGTATCGATGTTATTTTCGGAATCCAAGGAGCTCTTACTTGGTGAATTCTAATGTTTCAAATTGTTCTAATTCTCTGAT
Organism: Persea americana; assembly: GCA_029852735.1. Lineage (NCBI taxonomy): Eukaryota > Viridiplantae > Streptophyta > Magnoliopsida > Laurales > Lauraceae > Persea > Persea americana. The sequence continues at coordinate 50,900,473 of CM056810.1, read as the reverse complement.
GTTCAAATGTCAAAGGGATTCGGATCCGGATTTTGAGACGAAACCAAGAGTTTGCGTTTTAGTGCAAATGAGAGGGTGGGCGCCAAGGGGGTGGCGCCCAGGTGGATGGCTTGAGATTTTCAGGTATTCCGGATGGGATTTGATATTGGTTTTCGGATCTAGAGACTATTTTAGGTTCTGGTTTTAGTTAATTTAAGTGGTAAGGTGTTTAGCTATTCGTTTTAAATTGAAGTTGTGAACCAAGGTTAGAGTGTAGGATAGGCGCCACAGGGGTGGTGCCTAGGTGGTTGTTTGTTTGTTCGTAAAGGCTTTGGGAGCTAAGCCCGAATCGATTAAAGGTTCAAACGTTTTAAGTTAAAAGTGTTTTAATATGTTGATTCGGATTGGTTTAAATGTTAATTAATTATGTTAAGTTGTCGGTTGGGGTGCTTTATGAAAACAGGTAGGTTGGGCGCCCAGGGTGTGGCGCCCAGGTTGATTTGGCAGGATGGGCGCCCAAGGGGTGGCGCCCAGGTGACTGTGCTAAGGTTCGGTCGGTTCGGTATTTTTTTAGGTTGATTTGCGGTTGAGCTTTATGGTTTGATGTATTTTAAATTAAAAATGTTATGTTGCGATGATTAAGATTAAATTTCGTTTCAATTAATTTGGCTTTAGTGATGGGAGAGGCTGGGCGCCCAGAGGGTGGTGCCCAGGTGGATGTGACAGGATGGGCGCCCAGGGGGTGGCGCCCAAGTGTCTGCCTTGTGCGTTCGAGTTGGTTCGATGTTTTAAGTCTATTCGGGTTTATGGTTCCGATTGTTTTAGATTTCAAGGGTGTTCCGGTGTGTTGATCGTGATTGACTTCGAATTTAATTTCAAGTGGGGTTTCCTAGTGATTGGGTAGGATGGGCGCCAGGAGGGTGGTGCCCAAGTGGATGCGGAAGGATAGGCACCAAGGGGGTGGCGCCCAAGTGGATGCGGAAGGATGGGCACCAAGGCACCAAGGCACCAAGGGGGTGGCGCCCAAGTGGATGTTTTGTGGTTTATTCGTTTTGTATTTTCTAAGTTGGTTTGAGTCCAAATTGATTAAGGTTTTGAGTCTTTTAGGTTAATAGTGTTTTAAGGTGTTAATTCGGGTTTAATCAATTAAGTTTAATTAAGTGGTGGTTTCTAAGGGAATGGGATAAGATAGGCGCCAGGAGGGTGGTGCCCAAGTGTAAAGGCAGGTTGGGCGCCGATGGGGTGGCGCCCAGGTGTCTGTTTTGTGGTTTTGGGTTGCTTTTGCGTTTTTAGGTTGGTTCAAGTCTAAGTTGATTGAGGTTTTAGGTTTCTTAAATTTAAAAGTGTTTTGTTATGTTAACTAGGATTAAATTTGGGTTGTGATTAATTAGAAATTTTAATTAGGGGTTCTTTAGAGATGGGATAGGATGGGCGCCAAGAGGGTGGTGCCCAGGTGGCAGTGGAGGCTGGGCACCCTGGGGGTGGCACCCAGGTGGACTTTTTAGAGTTTTGTTGGTTTTGAGTTTTTGAGTTAATTAGAGATTAAGTTGATTAAGGTTTACTTATTCTAGGTTTAAAATGTTTTACTATGTTGATTCGGATTAGTTTAAAGTCTTAACTAATTAACTTAAGCTTTAACCGGGTTGTCTTAGGGAATGAGTACTCTGGGCGCCCAGGTTGCTGTGGAAGGATGGGCGCCCAGGGGATGGCGCCTAGGTGGCTGTTTTTTGGGGTTTTGGTTTTTTTTTTTGTGTTTTTAAAGTTCTTAGTTATTTCTAAATCTGAATTAATTAGGGTCTTAATGTCTTAGAACTCTTAATGATGTGATGTTGCTTAAGTTTACTAATTATGTTGTTTTAATTAATCTTAGGATTTGTCCTACTTAGGCACTAAATTCAGTAACTTAGACTATCTAACTATTCTTTTTGGGTTTTTGGATATCTTTTAATTTGTTTTTGGTTTCTCCTCTAATTTACTAGAGAGTAAGGAGAGAGAAGAAGGGATTTTATGTTTTATGATTTTTTTGGGATTTTCTATGGATGTGTGGTTCAAATGATATGATGTGAAGTGTGACAAAAATGGTAATTCGAAGTTCAGAACAGATCAAACAACCTAACATATCATTAATATGCAGTTTCTAAATGAACTAAATGCGGAAGATTTGAAATTGTGCACAAAAGTGGAGAAATCCACTTTGGCGCCACCCCTGTGGTGCCTACTCTGCTCAGTCAGGGTTTTCAACCGAACACAACGAATGCACAAGAATCTTAGTGTTTTCAACACCACTTCCAATATTCAGCGACTGATGCGAATGTCTTAATCCAAACTACTAGCGATGCCACTAACAAAACTACAAGCAAACGATGCAACGGGCGAAGATCTAGAACCCGGACCCTGTCTCAGAAGGGTAGGCGCCCAGGGGGTGGCACCCAGGTGGTTCGAGAGAGGGCAGGCGCCCAGTGGGTGGCGCCCAGGTGGTTCCGGAGAGGGCAGGCGCCCAATGGGTGGCCCCCAGCCTTTCTGCCAATGGTTGTTCGTGATCTTTTCAATATAAATGATGATGATGATGATGCTAATGCGAGATTTGATCTAACTATGCAATTAGAACTACAAAATCAAAACGAATCCACTATATTAGAATGAACCTAAACATGTTACTAACATGATGATGCACTAATACTATTTTTATCACAAGCTAATGTAGATCTATGATGCTCAAATGGTCCTAAGCATATTTCTAAGAATGAATGGTAATGGAATATAGAAAAAGAAAGGAGAGATCTAGGAATACCGGTATATGACGCGTTCCTTAAGTTCCTAAAACGAAATTTTCGCAAAGATCCATAGCTCCAGTTGAAGATATGGAAGCCTCCTCCTCTCTTTCTCCTTCCTCTACTATAGATCTGAAGTTCTTCTCTAATGGTGGCTACCTTTCTTCTTCCTTTTCTATTCTCTCCTTTTGCCTCTTTTCTTCGGGTTTTTTTGGGTAGCCTCCCCTGTAAATGAAGTTAAGAGTTATTATATAGGTTTGGGACGAGTTTAGAAGGGCTAGGGCTTCATTATTTTGGGTTTCTAGAAGGTCTCACGCATCCCTAGGCGGCTTAAGTTGTTTTAGGGTGAACTAGGGTTTGGAGGGAGGATGGGCGCCCATGGGGTGGCGCCCACATGGCCTACGCAGTGGGCGCCCAGGTGATCCTGGAGAGAGTGGGCGCCCACAGGGTGGTGCCCAGCTGGTTCGTGCTTCGCTTTTGGTCCTTGGTCCCATTTGGAGTCGAGATTGAACGGATATATCTTCAGCTGGGGGGGACCTACATTAGCACCTAATAGGCTGGGCGCCACATGGGTCGTGCCCAGATGGATTTCAAGGCTGGGCGCCACATGGGTGGTGCCCAAGTGAATTTAAAGGCTGGGCGCCACATGGGTGGTGCCTAGGTGATTCGGTTCGTCTCCGATGCTTGGTCCTTACGTATGAGTGGTCCCAGTCTAATCTCGAACCAAACTAGTAAATTTTAAGGTGGGCGCCCACCATGGGGTGCCTAAGTGATTCTAGGAAGTGCGGGCGCCACAGGGTTGGTGCCTATGTGGAACTTAGGAGGGTAGGCGCCACATGGGTGGTGCCTAGGTGGAGTCGATTCATTTTTGGAGTTCGGTCCCTACGTTGAGTGGTCCCGGGCTATTTTTAGGCCAACTAGTGAAATGTGGAGGTTGGGCGCCCACCATGGGGCGCCTAGGTGGTCCTGGACTGTGTGGACGCCCAGCATGGGGCGCCTAGATGAATTTTAGTGGGATGGGCGCCACATGGGTGGTGCCCAGATGGAGTTTCGTCATTTTTTCTAAGGCAAACTTCGGAAGCTCATAACTTTTGACTCGCTCATTGGATTTGGACGTTCTATATATCGCCGGAAAGCTCTCAAAGTGAGGAATTCAATGGTCTAAATGTCTTGACAAATAGGGGTTGAAAGATATGGGGAATCTATGGACCAATGGATTCGATTTCGTAACTTAGGCTAATCAGGTGACATTTTGGCAAACTAAGTATGGTCTTTAGAGGGATTGGCCTAAGCATGTCTTAAGTGGTCTGGAAAGGGTTTGAGTAGTGTCATGGTTCACTCCTTGTGCGAGTAGTGAATTGGACTCAAGGTCTCGACGCGACTTGGCTTTTATGTCGCGAATTTCTAGAAATCGTCGAACTAAGTCTAAAATTAGCAACAAGCATCTTCATCGTCGTTAATTAATCTGAATTATGTCATTAATCATTCAATTATGGGTGAAATGGGGCATCGCTATATATGATAGGTATTTAAGGCTATCATAGGGGCCAAATGAGGTGTCTACAGCATGCCCCTCTTTGGAGAGCAACACGTGGAGAGTTGTGCTCCAAAGAAAGTAGACACACCACTCATGACTCACGGGAGCTTTTGAGCTCGCGGGAGTGGCCATCTATGGATGTATGCAATTGCAAATTCATTCTAAGGATGAGGTTCACTTTTCTAGGATCGATCCTGATTCAGGGGGAGAAAGGAAAGAGAAGAAGTTACGTGCCTACTGATTTGATTGGAAACTCGAGATCTGTGCCTCGGTGCCCGTGGTATTGCCACATGGCGGGTTGGGAACTGTGCCCCGGAGCGGGAACTGTGCCCCGGTGGTCTGAATCAGAAGTCGATCTTTCGATTGGCTAAATCACTATTAGAGTTTCATTTGTTCATGCAATAGAGTTTCATTCAAATGGTCATATATAGCGTCTTTTAACTTTCATCCACAGTTGAATGTTCAAGGCATAGTTAAAACTAACTAGCAAAAATGGGGATCTTAAAGGCAATTACAAACACAGCTCAAGCAATAGTGTGAGGTGCATATGAGAATGAGATGCATTTTTTTTTTTTTTTTAAAGATGTTTGATTTTGAAACTCAGGGATGCATCGAAAAAGTAAAATCAACGGAAGACGTTCACCGAAAAAAAACCATCACTCTCTAGGGATCTTGGTCTTCACCCAATCTTAAATGAGAACCTGGGATAGATTCGATCATCTTTTGGTGCTTATCATGGAGAGTTTCAAGTTACACGGTTTCCATCTTCCAACGTCAAGATTTGAGTCGGCGAACGCACAATTCGTGGGAACACAATATTATGGTTGCCATACCGATTATAAGCGCTTAAGGGAGGCCTACGGCGACTCAATTTCCAGACATGAAGTAAAATAATGAAAATCACAGTCAAGGGTACTTATCTCCAGAGCTTTCCGTAAGTCCAACGTTGGGGACCACTGCCATTTCCTTTCATCATTAGTTTGCCGAAGTTTGAGTCATCTGCCTCCATCAGTGTACTTGAATGTCTTTCACCTTTGGTGTCTTCATTTTTGCTTCGGGTACCTGTATTGAACAAACACTAAAAGATTCTGCACTTCTCATTGTTAGTGCTCTGTAGTTCAAATTTCATTGATGGAGATGACATGGGATGCAATGCACAATGTCAGATGTATGCGTGATGGGACTAATGTGCATGTGACAGGACCTTATGTGATGGGACAATGTTTGGTTGACAATGTGCACCATGTTACTGTGCCTCTCTTAACTTGCTTTCTCTCTCTCTCTTTTGGCTATTTATTTATTTATTTATTCTTTTTTTTTTGTTTTGTTTTTTATTTATTTATTTATTTTTTTTCTTATTATTTTTTCTTGTTTTTTATTTATTTATTTAAATTATCATTATTATTTTTAATCATCGATCATCATTAATTCTTGTTCGGGTTCAACTTCTCAAAATTCTAGGATCATTTGGCTCAAAGAGGCCTTTGGTTCTCTAAGGTGATTGATAGGCGCCACAGGGGTGGTGCCCAGCCTGTTCGAGCTTTGGTTCAAGGATTATGAAAAGAGACAGCTTGGGCGCCCAGGGGATGGTGCCTAGGCAGATTGCATGGATAGAGTTTGCCTTGAAGTAGAATGGTGGATTCAGAAGACAAGTCACCTATACGTCCAAGAAGTGGTGCACAAGATGCAGTCCTAGTCCGTTTTAGAGTGTAGTTTCGATTTCGACGAAACAAGAGTTGGTTTTAAAGTAAAATTTCAAATTCAAGGCCATATGTGACCTGGGCGCCCAAGGGGTGGCGCCCAGATTGCATTTTGAGTTAGTCTTGAAGTAGGATTCGGGTTCAAGGCAATGTGTGACCTGGGCGCCAAAGGGTGGCGCCCAGACTGCATTTTGAGTTAGTCTCGAAGTAGGATTCGTGTTCAGCCTATCGTACCCAGAGTGCTCGTCGGAGTAGAAGTCTGACCTTTAGAGAATAGATGATCTGGGCGCCTGGGGTGTGGCGCCTACGTGGAATTGCATGTTCAGCACTTAGAGTCCCTGTTAAAGAGAAGTTCGAGTTTTAGGGAGAACAGGTGACCTGGGCGCCCAGGGAGTGGCGCCCAAGCTGCTGTTCATTTTCTTTTAAAATTCTCATCGGGTTCAGACTCTAATCTATATAAGTGAATCAAGGCTACGAATTTCCCACAACTCCTACTCTTTCAGACTTCGAATTTCATAGCTTTCAAGCTCTTCCTTGCTCCCAAGTAAGTTTTCTCTTCTCCTTTTCTTTTTTAAGATGAATGGCATGTCTCATGTATATACTTCTAATTGTATGATTATTTAGTTGATCAACTTGGTATATGATTTTAGATTAAAGCATCCTTTTTATTTGTTTTGTATGTTCTCTTTTTCTCTGTTTTTTTTTTTTTTAAATTCGCTTTCATCGTCTTTGGGTTATGTGGTTGATCATTTTTTTTTATTTAAAATCCTTTTGATCATGTGTTGGCCTTTTTGTTTCTTTTTTGTGTTTGGTGATTTTTACATCTGATATTTCAAGATTATGTTCAGTTTTCGTCATGCACATGCACAATCTTTGATTTGAATTTGAGCCTAGTCTTATGCTCTTGCGTACATGTTGGCTTTTGTTTTGGTTGTGGTGATGTCTTGTCCCACGTTTTCTTTATTTAATTCGTCAAGGCTATTTTATGGCATAGGCAAGTCTGTCATGGTCAGATTTGGGGTGCCCTAGTTGAAGAGCACCAACAGGGAAGGCTAGGCGCCACCCTGGTGGTGCCTATCTTTTCGATTCGCACTAAGGGCTTGCGAACCCGAATTTTGGGGCATCTTTTCATATTCTGGTTCTCTCCGGCTTCACAGTATGTTATGAAAACATGACTCAGGGACACTAAAGTATTTAACTTGGCGAAAAAATGATGTCCCTATGGGAGATATTTCAAGGCTGGGGTGGGCGCCACCCCTGTGGTGCCTAGCTAACTCTCTGTTTTTTGTTTTTTTTTTTTTTTTTTTTTACGTGTGTTAAGATGTTGCATTGTACAGGCATGTAGCTTGGACTTCTTGGCTCTCGAGAGCGTTTAGGACAGCCTAGCAGTATCTTTGGAAGTATCTCCCACGGATTTGAGAAGGCCTAATAAAATTATCATGGCTAAACCCGTACCTTTTGAGGTGAATTCCTCAAAACAGACCTGGGCGCCACCCTTGGGGCGCCCAAGTGACCCTCTTTTTTTATTTTTTTTTTTTTTTTTATGTTGTTTTGGATTTCCTCTAATTATGAACTTTTTTGGGTTGTTTTTATTCTGTAAAGGGTTTCTAAAGCCTTGTGCATATGCCTACAGGTCTTTTCTTATTCCAATGGCCGGCTCTCCGATCTTCTCATTCGTTGTTGATGATGTTGAAGGTTCTTCCGCTTGCAAGCCCTACTCGCCAGGGGATGAATATTGGTCCCCTGGAGCTGACAAAATAGGGTATTATGACTCTAAGGAACGGGCAGAATTCTACCTCAAGCATGAATCCTCCCTGCTTGTTACCTATGACTGCGTTTTCCAATTTGAAGAAACTATGGACAAGCGCATTGTGGAGAATAGGCGCAGCAGGTATGATTTACTGGCTATGAAGTACAAAGGTATTTGCAGGTTGTATGGGGATTTGTGTATTGTGGGTAGGACTGCTCTAAATAGGTTGAATGGTTATGATAGGCTTCTGGAAGACTTGCCATCTTTTGTCAACAGCGTGCTCCAATCTCTCTTATGGAGCATGTTGGATGTCAGGGGGATGTTTGAAGTTTGGGAGGTTATGAAGTCTACCAACGAACGAGCTCCTATTGATGGCTTTAACACCCTACACAGGCGGATGGATCAACTGGAACTCATGGTCATGTCTTGCCCTCACGAAGCTGAATCATCCATTCCTAGGCGCTACAGGAAGTATTTCGAGATGCAAAACACTAGCCTCTCAGCGCTTATTCATCCGGTATACACGGCTTATCTAAATGACTTCCAGCGAGTTCGGGATATTTGTAGTGTCTTGAGGAATCCGCCGGATAACTTGAAAGAAGTGCAAGGGCAACTCGAAGTTCATATCGTCGAAATGGAGGCACAGATGGCGTGCTTTCCTACTTTCAACGGGATGGTCCATCCATCCTAGGAAACTCACTAAAAGTTTTCTATCTTAGGCTAGGATTTTCTTTCAATAAGAGGTTAGGTCATTAGGACCATCTTAGTTAGTTATAAGCTCCACCTAGGGTATTGTGGGCAAAGGTTGTGACCTCTAGTTTAGTTCATGTTTAGGATTCAGTCGATTCAATTAATTGCTATAGTTATTGTTTTAAGACTCTTATTGGAGTTTAATAAAAGTTGATTTAGACTTTATTTTCTTTTCCCTTTTTATTTTATTTTATTTTATGTGGTGATGTTTATTATTGAATGATGATGACATTTATTATGATGAGGTTAATGATGAGTTATGAGATTCGATGAGTCCAATTTTGTTAAGACTGGATCATAGTCATTAATAAAGATTGATTTTTAGCCTAACCCGAGAGTGGATTATGTCTTAACTTCATCTCTATTGATGTTTAAATTAATTTCAGGTTTGATATTTTTTTTTTCTCTTTTTTTTTTCTTTTTTTTTTCAGTTGAGTTGTTCTTTTTTTTTTTTTTTTAGGTGGATCTTCCCCCTTAAAGAGGGCCCCACCACGTGATGGTGCTGGGCCATTATGCACCCAGCACTGGGCGTTAGGTCATAAGGGTGGGAATTTTCCCCCCTTTCTTTCGTTTCCCTGTTTCCCTCTCTCCCTTTTTTTTCGTTTCTTTCTTTTGGTTATTGCTTCAGGTGAGGCGCAGGGGAGAGGAAGCAGTGAGCTAAGTGGAGAAAGAGGAGAGGAGAAAGGGAAGAGAAGCGTCTTGTGGGTCTGCCGTCGCCCAGGTAAGTGGGTTTCGACTTCCTTTTCTACTTCTTCTTCTTTCTATTTTTTTTCATTTCGTTATGGCTGCTGTGGTAGTTTCAGGTGAAGTTCCAGTGAGCAGCAGTGGAGAAGAGGGAGGAGAGAGAAGGCCAGGTATGTAGTTTCATCCCCCTTCCATTTTCTATTTCCATTCTCTTTCTTTTCTCTTATCTTTGTTTTTTTTTTTTTTTAGAATCTGTTTCTGGCAGCTACAGGTGAAGACCGAATGCATTGAGGAGAAAAGGAGGAGAGAGAGATTCAGGTATGTGGTTTTTTTATTCTCTTCCCATTTTCCATTCTTTCTATTCTCTTTCTTTTCTCTTCTCTTTGTTTTTTTTTTTTTAGAATCTGTTTCTGCTGCCGTTTCAGGGAGAAACTGAATACATTGAGCAGGGGGACCAGTAACAGAGTGAGGGGAGGAGGAAGGAGAGGGAGAAGAGAAAAGGGGAGCTCGCCAGCTGGTGGCTCAGGTATGTGGGTCCCATCCCCTTCCGTCTGTTTCTCCCTTTAATTTACTGTTATTATTGTTTTGGACGATGGCTGCAACATGGGTTTTGGGCTCGGTTTTGGCTAAAGGCAGCTAGGGACGTGGTGGACTTTGGTGAGGGAAGGAGTGGAGCTGTCCTAGCTATGATGTTGGCCATCCTAGCCCCCTTGACTAAAATTTGAAAGATTGCATAGTGGGGGTTCCTTGGCAGAATCAGTTTGGATGGAAAATGGGCATTTTCTGTGGCTAGTTAGGATTGGTGGGATGATGAGGAGTGAGGTTTGGTGTGATCCATGGAGGCTAACTAGTGTATTGGAGATTGTTGAGTTCATTGAGCATTTCCATTGGCTTTAAATGAGAGTGTGGTGAACATGATTTGGACTCCTAACATAGATCTCAGTCATTGTGGGGAAGTGGTTTGGGCTTTTCTTTTCTTGGTTGTTTTTTTATTTATTTATTTTTGTTTAATTTATTTTTTTCATTTTTCTTTCTTATGTCATTTAGGGACTTGTTTAAATTTGTGGAGCACTAGTTTTGACTTGTTTCTTGCACCATGGTGTGTTTTTTTTTTTTTTTATACTCACTTCTATATTTGTAATTATGTTGGGAACTTTTTGCTCTTTTGTCTCTATCTTTTTTTTAATTGTTTATTTTATTATGTAGAAGAGTAAGCTTGGTAATTGGGGGTGTGTGGTGGTGATGGCTAGGGTGAGTTGGTTATGATGTGATGGGACAAAGGTTATGGGTGCTATTTTAGTTTAAATTGTGATTCGGTTATTCATTTTTCACTTTTATATTTTTATATATTTCTCGTTGTTGTGGTTGTCATTGTTTCCCTTTCTCCCTTTTTCTTATTTATATGATGTGACTGTGGGACGGGATGTGATTCAGCCTAATGTGTATGTCGAAATGATATAGTGGTGATGAGGCAGAATGAGAGGTGTGAAGTTTGGGCTAAGTTGGAAGAGTTGGGTTGGAATGAATGTGTTTTCATTTCTTTTCAGGCTTGTAAAATGTGTTTTAATGAGGGTAGTTCAATAAATGGGATTCATTTTGTCTTAATCTTTTGGTTGGATCAATGGTCATGGTCTCTTATGCTTATGTGGACTAACATTATGCCCTCATGCTCAACTTCTCATTTTGGCTTTGGGTACAGGTTTGTCAGATGGCTAGGACTAAGGAGACTTGCAAGCGCGTTCCTATGTCACCGGACACTGTGGAAGGGGCCGGGGTAGAGCAAATCATTGCTCCCCTGAAAAAGAAACAGAAGTGTGAGGATAAATCGGAGAAGAAGCCTCACCTTTCAGACGAGAAACGAGCTGGCCGGGTAAACTCTTAGCTGTCTTTATAAATCTTATACTTTGTTGGCTTCCATTGTTATTGACATTTTTTCCTCTGATGTTTGTGTTGCAGCCTGTCCCTTTTGCCTGGGCTAGGGTGAGTTGGTTACAGATGAGGGACTGGTGGACCGAGCTCCCTGATCACTTAAAAGATCGGGTTCGAGCGATGGGGTTCGGGGATTTCATGTCTATTGTTGCCTTCCGCACAGACCGTGCTCTCATTTGTGCTCTTTCCGAGAGATGGAGGGACGAGACGCACACTTTCCATTTCCCTCCCGGGGAAATGACGATAACACTTGAGGACATTGCGCGTTGCTGGGGGCTAAGGGTGACAGGCCTCCCTGTTTTCTCCAGGGCGAATGATGCCAAGGCTTTTATCACTCGATTACGCCTGCATAGGATGTTTGGGGCTCGCCCCCAGTCCGGTGTGGGTCAGATTGACGCCGAGTGGCTAAGGGAGGCGTACAGCCCAGAGAGGAAGAGGATCCTAAATAGTAAGTATTCCATTGTTGCCTTTGTAGCATCATGTCTTTCTCTTCTGCTATTCCTACTAATCATTCCTCCCTGCTTCATTTTAGAGTGGGCTCGGAACTAGGCGGACTTTCTCGCCAAGTTGAGGGCAAGGGTACCGGATTTCGAAGGCTTGCCTGTTATAGGATGTGAGGGAGGTCCTGTCCCCACAACGGCCGGGGCTCGGGCCGATGCTGGTAACATTTTGTCCCCTCTCCTTTAGATTGATTCAGAGTAGAAAAATACCCATGAGACCTGCATATTCGATATTTATCCTTTATTAACGGTGTTCATAATTCCTTTGATAGGCGAGGGCCCTTCTTTTGGTAGATCCCGATCGACGGCCGGCCCTACTGATGACGATGTAGCAGTGGTAGATGGCATTGAGAGTGATGATGAGGTGGACGAGGGTTATGATGATGTGGGGGAGTCTGAGGACGTAGATTTTGATGAGTTGGAGAGTGAGTTTATCGCGTCTGACGATGGAGACGACGAGATTGATGATGGGGACAGTGAGGATGAGGGGGTGAGATCTTGCCGAGTTGTTTCTGCCGGCTTTGATAAGAGGAGAGATGGAGGTGCGGGTAGAGGTAACGAGGGCGATGATGTCAGACCCTCTGAGCGTAAGCACTCGATGTAGTTTCTTTTTACTAATCTCTGGCGTCTTGTATGCTTCTCATCGTTGTTTCTTACGTTCTTTTTTTTTTTTTTTTTGCTGTAGGGTATGAATGGCGGGAAGTGCCGGTTGATGGGTACGCTCGCCGAAAGAGGGTAGGGATACCTTGTGAGGTTTTCCCGGTCACGAGTGAGTACCGAAACGTTTGGTAGCTACTTTGTTCCTTATTCTGATTATATAATGAATTTCTTATGTCAATTTGGTATTGTGCAGAGAAAAAACAAGGGAGGCAGTCTGAGGTTCGTTTGAGGAGACCCAGGTTGGTTTCGGCACGATTGGGTGATGATGAGCATCTCCGGGCTTTCCTTCTGTTCTTTTTGGGGAGGTGTCTCTTTGCCAACGCGACTGGCAATAGAGCGTCCGGTACTCTCATTCGGTTCGTGCAGGACCTGGATAAGTTCGGCGACTATGCTTGGGGCGCGGCCACCCTTGCCTTTCTTTTCCATAGTCTGGACTCGAGGTGCCGCCTCCAGCCTGGATGTAAGAGCCTTCGAGGGTTCGTGCCGATCCTACAGGTTTAAACCCTATCCCCAAATGTGGTGACCTATTGAAGTCCACCTTTTCTTATCATGGGTCATTTTTCGTCTTTTCTAATAACTAAGCTTTGGTTGTGTATAGGTATGGGTTTGGGAGCATATCATCCAGTGTCGGCCTGAGCGCTTGCCTGCGAGGTTGAGTTGTACTCCCCGGGCTTCGCAGTGGTATCCTAATGCCAATTTGCGGAGTTTTGCCGACATTCTGCCTCCTGAGATGGCTGAGCGTATTAAGGCTCTAGGAATGAGACCGGGCGAGCAAGGTTACCGGTTCATCTTAAATGAGTTGAAAAATCATGAGGTATGCTCCTTTTCTCTTTTTGTTTGTCATGTTAAATGTCTGCCTCTCTCTGTTCTCATTTGCTACACATCATGACTTGTCAGTTGATCTGGCAGCCCTACTGGGGTGGTCTAGATGATGAGGTGGCTATTGTGCAGGAGGGGCGTACTCTATTTGAGAGGGACATTTGGCTCCACGCTCCGCAGGTGGCGGTCAGGTTGGTTGTCAGCCGAGTTGCGCGCCAACTGGGATACCATCAGGTTGTCCCTGCAGAAAAGTCTATCATGCATCGGTCGTATCCAGGGTGGGGTTTGAAAGCGTTCAAATGCCGCCATCCGTGTCGGAAAGAGATAAAAAATTGGAGAAGGAAAGGGAGGAAAGCCACCTTCGGTGTAGATGCTAGTGCCTGGAGTGACTATGAGGTATATTGGAGGACAGCTTTGCATCGATATATACTCCCGGAGTCGTATTCTTGTGGGGCTTCGTATTCTGTTAATAACTGCGCGGAAGCGGCCGAGGCCTCGTCATTGGCTCGGGTGAGCATTGAAATTTTGTTCGCTCTGATGTTGTCTTCCTTTTTATCATGGCTAACATCGTTTCTTCCTTTACTTTTCGGGAGGAGATACCGGCTGCAGCAAGGCATTGGCAGGCACGTCCATCATCCGAAGGACGGGGCGAGGTGAGGGCTTATGAGGTTTCCAACTTCAATTATGGGCCTTACAATCTCAACGATTCATGCTCTTCCCATCCTCTAACTGTGGCTCTCAGATACCGGCTGCAGCAAGGCATTGGCAGGCACGTCCATCATCCGAAGGACGGGGCGAGGTGAGGGCTTATGAGGTTTCCAACTTCAATTATGGGCCTTACAATCTCAACGATTCATGCTCTTCCCATCCTCTAACTGTGGCTCTCATGTGTAACAGGGGACGTCTGGGTGTGTAGTGTCCGATGCGGAGTCCATCCTCAGGGGAGAAACACTTCGACTGTCTCACCTAGTGGAGAAAAAGGTATGACTTCTTGATTTAGTGTTTGAACCCAATGGTGCTTATCTCCATAGTAATGTCAATCATTCTTGATGTAACGGCATGGTTTATATTTCATAGGATACGGAGATCGTGAAACTGAGGGCACTACTGACAGCTGAGAGGGTATGAAAATTGTTAAACCTAATTAGCCACGTGCTACCTTATTTATACTTTCCTTACTAAAAATGCTTTAGTAACAGGAGTGCTGCCGGAAAAATGAAGCGATCATCGAAGCGTTGGCGGATTCTCGCGAGGTATGAGGTCATGGAGTTATTTGTTCATTTTGAATTTGTGTTTATGACCTTTGGTTATTATGCAGAGCAACAGAGAGCAGGACATGTCCGAGGTCACGAGAATTCAATTGGAGAGCGATCTTCTCACTCTACAGGCGGAGGTGGACCGACTACGGACTAGCGAGGTTTGCGTTTTGTTTTATCGCTCTTGTGTTCAAGACGTATAATGACAACTCTTAACCCTTTCTATTCGTGATCCTCAAGCAGAGGCTCATGGCGAGCGCGATGGAGCGTTTGCAGAGAGAGCTGCTTCTATGGCACAGGTATGAGTGCTTCTCATGTGATATTTCAATCTTGATTCCTCATCCATTGTTGATGTTGTTTATAATTTTGCTGTGTGCAGGTTGACGAGTTACGTGCCAAGCTTAGGAGCTTTGAGGCCCCTGTGCAGGTAAAGGTCTTTTCTTCTTTTAAAATTCCATGTTTGATGCTACAAGGTTTGTTGAACGTAATGTTTCTATAAACGTTGTCTTGTAGAGCGGTGCTATCGTTGCTTCTATTCCTCCACCTCCTAGCTGGGGCGAGGAGAAGGCCATTATTCATGATCATTACGCTCGGCGCATGGATCGCATGGAGCGACAACATGATGAGGTGGTTGCTGATTTGCGGGGGTGTCTCGCTAGACTTCATCGGAGGGCAGAGGAGAGAGGTTATGCGTTCTCGGACTCGACCCGCACTCCTTCTCAGCGTGCTCCTGGTCCGACCTCATTTGCTTCGTCGGCTCGCCGTGATGGAGCCGCTCCGTAGAGTCATCGTTCTTTGATTGATCTCCCCAGGCTGCATCATTAGTTTATCCTTGTTCCATGTATCCATATTTGCTAGTCATGTATTTATGTTGTTTCGCCCCATCTTTGCCTTATGGTGAGAGCTAATATGTATTTGATGTATGTTGTGCATACGTGTGTTATGTATGTGTAGTTGAGATAGCGTGCTTGATGCTTTAGAAGTGCCATGGGAATGTGTTTGATTGATAAGGAGTTGTTGTGGGGTACCGGGGAATATATGAAGTGTTTTTCTTTCACAGGTAACAGGTTTTGTGTATCCGGAAATTTTCTGGGGCCCAAAAAACAAGGGGAAGTGCTGCCGAAATTTTTCTAAAATTTCTTGAATTTCGTGCCTCAGCAAAAAAATCTCATGGAATAAGAATAATAGCAATCCGGGATAGACAAGATGAGATATAATAAACCAAATAAATGTAATCCCATGCCAATTTTGACCTGGAGAGGCAACATGGCCACAAGGTTCTCAAACAATGAGGAGTGCCTGAGTGTGTGACATTTGTGGCCTAAGCAATTCTATGTTTTTAAAGGCATTCACATCGTCAGCAATAAGCATTAAGGCAAAAGCTCAAAATATTTGCATTTTCAAATCAAATATGATATCATAAAGGGTGTGCATAGCATACATCTATAATCAAATTCATCATTATATATCATAACAACCATACTTCATACTTTCCAAGTTTGGTCATCAGCATTTTGACCTTTTCTAGTTATGAGGAGTTGTGTGCAAAATAATACCCGTAGATAATAATAATAATAAAAATGCCCCAGCTTGTGGGATGTTATGAATGTAATCGGGGTTGGTTTCCCTGCAAGGTCTCAAAGAAAATTTGCTAGTTTAATATTTTTAGGCCCCCTGCATAATTTAGCTAAGGTGGCATCTTTCTTTCTCGGTAAAAATGTCAGGGGGCCATTTTGGCATTCAAGCTTTGGGAAAAGAGATGGGATTAGTACCTTAGTGTATGTGTTCTTTCCTGCATTCACTCGGAAATGGTTAGCAACAAAAGCATGCATGAGGTGAGGGTGTGTGCAGTCCAGTGAGTGTTCGTGGCAATCGTGTATGCGATGAGGGCCCATATTGGGAAGCCGTGCAAGACAGATAGATAGGTATATACATATATATATAAAAAATGCCACAGCATAAGACTAGTGTTCATTTTGGCTGTGGGCAAGAAAGTACCCTCGTTCCATGATTGTCACTTTGGCGGTAATGTGATACTCCCTAACCATCATTTGGAGGTCGAGCCCTCACAAGCCCTCCTCTTGTAGCTGCTTAGTCTTTTCAGTTAAACTTCAGAAAGTACTTGACTGTCCTCGGGGCTCGTTCGTGAGTTGTGTTTGTGTGTGGGGTGGTAAGTCACCGTGCCTCCCTAGTGCTGTGGCTTCCGACCACCTTCTGCTCAGTTCATGCAATGAGTACCCATGTCACTCCAGCGGGCCTAATTCTAATAGAGATTTTTTTTTTAACATGTAACTGTGCAATGTCTAGGTCCTTTAAGCTTTCTAATTAACCCATGTAACGAGCATTAGGCCAATGACTCCCAAACCGGACGGCTTTAGGGCACTAGGTATGCAAATACCCTTACGGGCTTACTGGCTCGGGTTAAAAAAGCTACGAACCCAAACTAGCTACGTCTTTTTTTTTTAACATGTAACTGTGCAATGTCTAGGTCCTTTAAGCTTTCTAATTAACCCATGTAACGAGCATTAGGCCAATGACTCCCAAACCGGATGGCTTTAGGGCACCGGATGGCTTTAGGGCATTAGGTATGCAAATACCCCTACGAGCTTACTGGCTCGGGTTAAAAAGGCCACGAACCCAAACTAGTTACGAATATATATATTTTTAACTCTTTTCCTTTTTTTTTTTTTTTTTTTTTTTTTTTTTTTTTTTTTTGCAAATGGTCGAAAAGCTTTCATGACATGGGCAAACTCACCTTCAAACCTTCACATCGAATGGCTTTAGCCGTGCCGAATTTGTGCCGGGCAGACTCACCTATTTGTGTATTTTTAAGTGTTAGTGTGTGTCCGAGTTCCAAATTTGATCAGAGTGCATTTCTTCGGTCCTCCTATGAGATTTCTACAACTACGCAAAAGGGCAAGGAGGGTCATATTCTACAAGAAGTGAGGAAGGGTCATACTGTGTACCTTTTCAGGTACATAGCGTTCCATGGATCGGAGAGATCTTCCCCTTCTGCATTTACTAGTCTGTATGCATTTCCAGGATATACTTTTTTAATTACATAAGGGCCTTCCCAATTGGGTCGTAACTTACCTCGGGGATGCGGAAGCTGAGAAGGAGCGATGCATTTCAGCATGAAATCGCCAACTTTGAATTTTCTTTCTTTGACATGTTTGTCGTAGGCTCTGGCAATCCGCTTTCGGTATACCTGTGCGTGCTCTGTTACTTTCATTCTCCTTTCGTCAAGTAGGTCCAGCTGAAGTAGCAATGCTTCTCTCCTCTAGTCTTCTGTCATGTCTTCATCTAGCTGGAAGCGCAGCGACGGGTGAAGGACTTCAAGGGGAAGGACTGCTTCCGTTCCGTAAGTCAAAGAGTATGGGGTTTCTCCAGTGGGAGTTCTTATTAAAGTTTGATACGCCCACAACGCTTCAACGAAACGGTCTGGCCAATCACTACCTTTGGTGGTTTGCACAGTCTTCTTGATAATCTTTAGTAGGGTCTTGTAGGTTGCTTCGGCTTGACCATTTGCTTGGGGAGTATGGGGTTGAATGATGCAGTTCTATGTTATATTTTGTGCACAACTCGTTCATTTGTTGGGATATGAATTGCGGACCATTATCTGTTATGAATGCCTTAGGGATGCCAAACCTAGCTATTATATTCTTTTTAATGAATTTGACTACGGAGGTTGCCTTAATATTAACATATGCTTCTGCTTCTGCCCATTTAGTGTAATATTCTGTTGCTGTTAATATGAATGCTTTATTTTGTGTGTTCTCTACAGTAGAGGCCAGGGGTCCTATGATATCAAAAGCCCAGGTCGAGAAAGGCCATGGAGCCGTGGTAGGGTGAAGGGATGATGCGGGAGCATGAATTAGGTTAGCGTGCAGCTGACATTCTTTGCATCTTTTGACGTAATTGACTAAATCTAATTCTAGGGACGGCCAATAGTAACCTAAACGGATGATCTTCTTAGCTAACATCTGGCCGTTGACATGTCCTCCGCACTCTCCTGAATGTGCCTCTTTAACTATCTCTTGCCCTTCTTCTATGGTCATGCATCGTAAGAGAACTCCACTAAATGATCTACGGTACAGTAGCCCTGCGACTATGACATATCTCTGAACCATCTCTCTTAATGCTCTTTTATCCGATCGGGTGGCGTAGTCGGGGATGTAGCCATCATGCAGGTAATTCCAAATATCATAATACCACGGGTGGTCATCTTCCGGGTCATCATCAT
Organism: Persea americana; assembly: GCA_029852735.1. Classification (NCBI taxonomy): domain Eukaryota; kingdom Viridiplantae; phylum Streptophyta; class Magnoliopsida; order Laurales; family Lauraceae; genus Persea; species Persea americana. Next base: position 50,881,895 of record CM056810.1, on the reverse strand, counting down.
GTTGTATGTGAGCTAAGATCTCTTCTTTAGGTTTAGAATCTTCTTCCTGATCGGACTCTTCGGTCTTAGCTTTCTTACTCCTATTTTTCGAGACTTTCAGCAGGACTTCGGCGGGGTTCCCCTTGGTCAGGTCTATTAGTTTGACGGACGGAGAATCTAGCCTTCTAATCAGAAATTCTTTGGAATCCTTATCATCAGGCATCTCTAAGCTTGAGGTTAAAATCGCTAATGAGTCAGCCAATCGGTTCAAGGCGCGGGGGATGTAGAGAAATGAAATCTTTTTGAATTTAGACATTAGCTCTTTGGCTTTCTCGTGATAGTGCGCAAGCTTAAGGGCGTTAACCTTCCATTCTCCAGCTATTTGGGGAATAACAACCTTAGAATCACCAAAGACTCTTAGCTTATCAACACCTAGGGCCTGGGCTTCTCTCAACCCTGCTAATAAGGCTTCGTACTCCATCGTATTATTGGTTGCTGGAAATCTGATTTTATAGGCCATTGGGATGACAACTCCTTCCGGGGATAATAACACTACACCAACTCCTTTTCCATTCTGATTCAAAGCTCCATCAAAGTACATGGTCCATAAATCATCATCCTTTGCTTCCTCAACGTCTGCAAACAAGATATTTTCGTCGGGGAAATCAGTTCTAACCGGTTCATACCGTGGCAGAGGGAGGTGTGCCAGATGGTCGGCAATTGCTTGTCCCTTTATAGACCTCTGGGTAACATAGGTTATGTCAAACTCTGCCAAAAGCATCTTCCATCGCGCGACTCTTCCCGAAGTAACGGGTTTCTCGAAGATGTATTTTAAGGGGTCCATTTTGGCTAAGAGTTTGACCTGGTGAGTTAGAAAGTAGTGTCTCAATTTCTGGGCGGCCCAAACTACGGCTAAGCAAGTTCTCTCCATTGGGGAGTATTTCCTTTCGTGGGGTAGGAGAGATTTACTCAGGTAATAAACCGCGTTCTCTTTCCTCCCAGTCTCATCATGTTGACCCAGGACCATGCCTATTGCAGACTCTGTCGCTGACACATACACAATGAGGGGCCTATGTTTAGCAGGGGGCTTCAGGACAGGAGGACAATAGATATTTCTTTAGATTTTCAAATGCCTTTTGGCAGTCGTCATCCCAATGATATTCCACGCCTCCTTTTAACAATTTATAGATCGGCTCACATCTTTGTGAATGCTGCGAAATGAATCTTCTGATGAATTGTAGTCGCCCTATTAGGCCTCTTAACTCTTTAAGGTTCTTCGGGGGTGGCATTTCAAGAATGCCCTTTACCTTAGAAGGATCGACTTCGATTCCTCAATTACTTACCATAAAGCCTAGGAGTTTTCCAGAGGATACTCCGAAAACACATTTCTTCGGATTCATCTTTAGTTGGGTGTCCCTGGATCGCTGAAGAACTCTCCTGAGAGCCGTGACATGTGTTTCACGTGTTCTAGATTTGATTAGAATATCATCTATGTAAACCTCCACGCAGTCGTGTATCATATCGTGAAATATTGCCATCATGGCCCTCTGATAGGTAGCGCCGGCATTCTTCAAGCCAAAAGGCATAACAATGTAACAGTAAGTCCCCCAGGGTGTGGTGAACGAGGTTTTCTCCTGATCCTCTAGTGATAGTCTGATTTGGTTGTACCCTGAGTAACCATCCATGAATGATAGCATAGCGTGCCCTGCGGTATTATCAATAAGCACATCGATGTGAGGTAAAGGGAAATCATCTTTGGGAGATGCCTTGTTCAAATTTCGGAAATCAATACAGACTCGGACGCGTCCGTCTTTCTTCTTCACCAGGACTATATTGGCAACCCATTGAGGAAACAACACAACCCTGATGAACTTCGCCTGGTGGAGTTTGTTAACCTCCTCTTTTACTTTCAGTGCAACATCAGGGAACATTCTTCTCAATTTCTGTTTAACCGGTCTAGAATTTTCCTCCAATGGGATCCTGTGTTCCACTAGGTCTGGCGCGAGTCCGGGCATGTCATTATAATTTGATGTGAATACGTCTTGATATTCTCTTAGAACCTTAAGGATCTCGTTCTCTTCGTCAGGTTCTAGGCATGCATTGATTTGGACCTGCTTGGGTCTTTCGTCTGTTCCCAGATTTATCTCTTTCGTCTTTTCGGCAGCCGCTTGTGTTTCTTTGTCAAACTTCTTAATTACTCTCCTAAATTCATCTGAAACTTCATCATCCCCTTTTTCAGTGTCTACTAATTCGTAAACACCCATTCCATCATTGATGTTCACATGTTGCACGGAAGGTTCAGGTTCTGGAATGACAGGCAGAGATTCGCAGCCTAACTTCTCGATGTTTGTCATAATTTCTTCTAGTCGAGACTACTCCACTGTGGGTATCTTCCACTGCCTTAGGTTGCCCATATTTGGATGATGATCACATCTTCTACTCCTACGGTTCCTATGTTTTTGGGTTTTTGGCGTTTTCTAATTTTTTTGGATTTTGGGGTTTTCTAATTTTTTGGGATTTTTGGGATTTTCTAATTTTTTGGGATTTTTGGAATTTTCTAATTTTTTGGGATTTTTGGAATGATATGGTACAGGTGAGGTTGAAGATGGGCTATCTACTGAGGAGGATCCTCCTCGCTGGCGTGGCCAGGCGGTGGGGCGGTATACCATTTTGTGATCATTGAGGTCATCAGTTTCCCAAATTTCATGGTTCTCTCGAGAGGAGTCTTCTCGCCAATGGCGCCAGGCAACATGCCAATATACCACTTCTTCGCTAGTAAGGTTTTCGATTTCCCACGTCTCGCGACTTTCTCGGACTTCGGCGATCGGCATTTTTTTTTGGGTAGATGAGTTAATTCACTCGCATTCAGCATGTTACAAGATAGGGTCTGGAATCTCGGATCGATAGTGTGGTCTATATTGTTCATTCCTTTTGGTGAATGGAGCTCTTTCCAAGTGCCGAAGATTTCCTCGTGAGTCTCACTTTCAGATGAAGTCGAATCTTCCCAATCTTCTACTAAAACGGTCTTGCCTTTATCATTTGGATCCAAATTGTAGCGTCCCCTTCCGAACGGAGGTGCGTTGGGGTCCAAGGTTTTGTCATACTTCATGAAATGTTCATTTAAGGTCCAGTCCTCTTGTTTATACCTTATGTCATTCTGTGTGTCATACCCTAATCCTTCTGCTCTTGCCCTAGAGTCCGGTATGTAAGGGTCGGTAATGCCTTCTCCATTCTTTCCTAGCCCAAATCCGGGTTTATACCCCATCTTCTTCATTAGAGTCCATTCTCGAGCTTGACCTTCGTTGTCAAACATCGGATTTTGCGGGGAGGATAATTCGGAAAACATATTTTGCACAGGGTCCATATCCATCAAAGAGATAAGAGGATCGACCTTGTACCCATGAATCTTGACCTCTGGTGTAATGGGAGCAGGTTGTAGGGTCGGGAGTATTTGAAGTTCTTCCGGTTCAATGACAGGCGGGTCTCCCATCAATTTCATGATCTTACCCAAGTGGGGGAATTTGACGCATTGGTGTCGGCTTGACATAATGGCATTCATGTGGTTCAACCATCGGCGTCCTAAGATCAAGTTAAAAGTGGCAGGGATATCCATAACGTAAAATTCTTCTGGCATTGAAATTGGGCCCGCTTGGACTAATAACATAATTTTTCCACAAACCGTTTTCTTATTCCCGTCGTAACCAGTTACGACCATAGGGGCTGGAGTTAAGTCCTTTATTGTGAGCCCTAAGGCTTTGTAGGTTTTCAACGGACAAATATTCAGTGATGCACCAGTGTCAACCAAAGCTCCTGACATTTCCTTCCCTGCTATCTTGACTGTTAGATGTAGGGGAGAGGTTCTCGCCTCAGGTGGTATTTCCTTTAATTCTTCCTCAGTAAAAGTAATGGCAGGGAACGAAGCTCCCGGGGCCAAGGCTGAAATAGACATTCTCAATTCTTCTGGAGTTATGCCTACCGGGACTTGTAAGCGTGTAATAGCCTCAAGTAATTGTTGCTGATGTTTGGGGGAGGTTTTAATCAGATCAAGGACAGATACTTTAGCTGGGATCTTTGTGAGGTGCCCTAAAAGGTCATATTCTATCTCTATTTCTATCGAACTATAAGCTCTTTCATCAACTATCTCCTCAACCTGAATATTGGGATTTTGCGAATCTAAGTTTTGAGAAACAGGGTGAGGGGGTAGTCGGGGAGGACGGATCCGTCCAGATCATAAGTGGGCCTGAGACGCATTTGTGTCCGGGTAAGGATCTGGTTGGGAATTTGTGACGATCGGCGATTCTCGGTCGTTTGGCTCATCAAAATTTACCTTGTAAAGGTCAGGGGAGTCAACGATCGTATCCATCCCTGAATTGAAGATTTTGAATTTAGTCTTCTCATCCCATGGCATGATGTATTTTCGATAATCCTCTTCTTCAAAGAAATCACCATGACACAGTTGGCTATGGTTTACACTCCCTTGAGCTGGGGCATCAATGTGTTGGTGCTCTATTACGGCAATGTTTATTAATTGGGTATGTGGGACCTGTCCAGAGGTTGACGCTCCATGCTGAGGTAAAGGGTTTGTATAATCTGCATGTTGGGAATATTTTGTGCGGGATTTGTGGTTGGATTTTGATTGGGAGGGGCATTCCGTGGATCATTCCCTCCTATTGGCCTAATGTTACTCCAATCAATTCTACCTTCATCATTGAGATCATAGATCAAATCTCTAACCGTGTAGCATTGGGTGAGGTCATGACCTGGCATCCTATGGTAGGCGCAAAACTTAGTCTTGTCTAGGTGTTCGGACCATGCTTGCGGTCGTTCTGGCGGAAGTTGGAGGGCATTCTGATTTAAAAGAGACCAGAAGACAGCAGTCTATGGTTGAGGAAGGGACGGGTAGTTTGCCCTTTTAGGTCCGAATCTTCTTCTATTTCCATTGTTCGGGTTATTCTGGTTACCATTGTTGTCTCTATTGTAATTGAAGGGGACAGTACTATAGTTGGGTTGAGGATTCGCGTTCTGGTTTTGCGGCGGAGCTATCGGGTTCGAGACCGGCTGTATGGGATTAGGATTCTAGTTTTGATTCACTGGAGGCCCTTGGTTTCTTGGTGGTTGGTCATAACTTTGATTATTTCTTGGAGGTTTTCGGTAGTTCTGATTGTTCCGCTGATAGTTTTGATTATTCCTCTGATAATTCGGGTTACCACCTTGGAAGTTGGGATTGCCATTTTGCCCTGAGTTTTGGTGTTGGTTAAAGCTAACGCTGGTACGCTCTTGATACGGTCGGTAGACCTCTTCCTGATTCAAGCTAACTTCAGGGGTCGTGCGGATCTCTGGTTGGGTGGTTGTGCCTACCCTACGCGTGTTCTTTTTATGGTCAATGATGGTGTTCAATACCCCTTCATCTAGATTTTGCTTCATCCTAGATAACCTACGGTACAGGCCACTCCAACTAACGACCTCCCCAATTGTCATTAGGGCTCTCATGGGATCCTTCATGTTCGATATGGCCATTCTTACTTGTTCTTCCTCTTGCATGTTGCAATCTGACCGTGCGAATTGGTTTTGCCATCTCACTGCAAATTCCTCATAGTCTTCATTGTTCTTTTGTCTGAGATTAGCTAAGTCATGCCATAAGGGTTTGTTTTTAGTTAGATGCTGGTATCGCGCTAGAAATTTCTCTACTACATCCTCGAAGGTATTGATTTCATGGGAAGGCAAGGATGTATACCAAGTCAATGCATCTCCAGTTAACGATTCCTGAAAATAATTTATGAGCATGGAGTCATTGTTTGCGATGGAACGACACTTGTTGCAAAACGAGACTAGGTGATGATGAGGGTCAGTAGTCCCATCGTAAGGTACGAACTTAGGGGCTCTAACAGAGAAAGGTGACCTCTCTTTTTCCTCCGTTTTGGTAAAGTCGTAGAATCCTAATTTCTTGCCAGTTGAGCTCGAGGATTTCTTTTTAATTTCGTTCTTGAGTTCCTCCACATTTTTCTGCAACTCCTTGAATGCTAGAGGATCTAAATATTGAATTGTCTGTGGTTGACATTCTCTTTGTGGTTCTAGCGAAGTAGGGGCGTAGGCCGGTTCTCAGCATTGGCCTTGGAAATACGGTTGCGAGATAGGCTGATAGCTTTGGTTCAACTGAATTCCCCCATGTGTAATCAGTTGTCCCCTATATGGGTCAACTATTGGGCTTAAAGTGGGTGGTTGATATGCTTGCTGATAGCGCGACTCATTCGCTTGGTGTGTTTGATAAGGATTTCCAATGCTCATGGGGTTAGTAACTTGCACGTTCTGGATTGGGAGGTTCTGGTTCGCATTGGGCATTTGATAGATCGGGACTGTTTGATTCTGATAAGTGAGAGGCCTCCTCTCGTATTGAGCTGGTTGGGGATATAACATACCAGCGCCAACCGTCACAGGATTGTAACGAACTTGATCCGTTGGTGGAGGAATCATTGCTTGGAATTGGGTCCGAGCCATCTCGTGTTGCCGGTAGGCATCTAGCGCTCCCATATGTGTCGAAGGGTTTTGGTGCGAGATGCTTGATGTCGCCAATTGACCTATGCTCATTGGATTATGACTCATCTGGTGATATGGGTTTTCATTTATCGCAAGAGTCTGGGAAGGTGCGATGGCCCTAACCGGGGTTATGATATGTGCGTCAGTAGGCATCCCATACTGCGGGATAGAGGACGTGATTGGCTCGGTTTGGCTGATCATGGAAGAATATGGTATAACCTGCGAGACAACAGGATCACTTGCGCGAAGAGGGTAGTCTGTTGATGAAACGTTATCGTGGACCCTATATCTTATAACTTGGCCGGTGGGACTGACCAGATCTGTGTAAGTCACCCCTGAATGCGAGGAGAAATGATTCTCTCTCAATGAAGGAGATGGGGTGGATGTATTGGAATGATTCCTTCCCATTGTTATGGTATTGACTGGTAACGGGCCTCCTTCGAAGAGGGACCATCTTATTTGTTGTGGGTCGTGGCTTGAAGCTACCAAGGATCCATCTAATACCCTAAAGGGTTCTACACTTTGCGTGGTTTGGTGTGACCTGCCAGTGGTGCGGATCAATAGTGGGGGTGAGAGGGGTTGAAAGTCGGACATTCCGAACGTTTGACCCTCCATTTGTGAAGAAATGTTTAGATGAGAAGAGAGAGAAGGAGAGGAAGAGAAGAGCACTTGTTATGTAGTTTTGTTGGTGAAGGTTTGTTTCTTATGGTGTAATGGGGGAAAGCTTAGTGGACGGTGCATTCGGACTTTTGGTTTAATTTTAAGACTACTCATAACAACCCTAAATTAAATGGGACACGGACATCAGATCATTGATGGGATGTTCGTGTCTTAGAATATTACTCTAGGAAGACCTAAATAGGTGACAGGAAAACATAAGAGGTCCCATCACGATCGCCAGGCTGTCGGATGTGAATTTCGACCCCCCCATTTTCCTGTCCAAGAGAGGCATGGTTTGGGGAAATCTCCATTCATCTATATATATGCTATTTAAATTTTACATCGAAAATGAGGATTCTGACTACCCTCAAAATCGATGGATCACAATCGCCAGCTACGGTACGGCCGTAACACCGTTCTTCGACAAAAGTTGAAGAAATATGGGGAGAAAAATAATAAGGTGGGTTCTTCCTCTCGTCTAATGTGCTGCCGGCAACACACGACGGTTGTCCTGTCACATTAATTTGGGTCTCTTTAATTTTGGGTCAATTAAGGGTCATGAGTTAAAGTCCGAATAAAGGTTAATCCTCACATAGCATAATCGTAGTATATCCAAGTAAAATAAAATAACTAGAATAAAGAAAACAAACTAAAAGAGGGGGAGGTGCCAAATATTTAAGAAGAGGATCGGCCCTGTTCCCGGGTACCCCCTTCTGATCCCTTGGCAAAATAGGGTTTAAAGGCTGATTTTTTCAAACCAAAATGATGATGCAAATGAGACTTTGACTTGTGATTTCTGTGTTTTTCGTGTGCGATACACGAGTGATAAAAGTAAAAGGCCGATGGGCCGTAATTAATTGAAGGTGGCCGATGGGCCAGGATTGATTGAAAATGGCCGATGGGCCAGTGTTTGTTTTAGGGTGGCCGATGGGCCGTTATTGATTAAAAGTGTGTGTGAAATCACTCATCTCATCTCGTTATTCTTATTTATTCAATTTTAGAAATCAGTTCTTTATTCCCTTTATCATTAAGTTCGATTAAATATCTGGCACCTGAGGTGGAGGAAGAAATAAAAGAAAAATCTTTTTGGGTTTATTTTGTTGGTTTTATAGTTTTTATGGCTTTTTTATATGGGGCTAGAAGGGCCTAACTAAGGGATGTTTGCTTGGATTTACATGATTAGTGCTTTATTACTGATCATCGGATTAACCCTAACCTAAGGTCCTAGACCGCCCACATCAGCTCTCCCAGTCCCTTAACGGAACAGGAAAAGTGATGGGGCAAAGCCTAATGCGCTAAACTACCTAACGGGGAAATCCGATCTAATCCTAGGGTATGAATAGCCTGAGTTTGATGGTTCAGCGCCTAAGCAACTTATTAATTGTGATTTTTAATTGGTTCGGTTTGTTTTGAGTTGAAGATTGATTAAGAGGTGGATTAAATGTATTTTGGGGTTCTGTTTAAGTTGTTTAAGGTTCTGGAATTTATGGTTTACTTTAAAACGTGAAATGATGTCGAAATCCGTGAAACGGGGTTGGCAGAAGACTTGGGCGCCAGGGGGGTGGCGCCTAGGATATTCTGGTGACTTGGGCGCCCAGACAGTGGCACCTAAGTGGCTATTTCTGGGTGGTTTGGCTAGCAACGATGGTATCGATGTTATTTTCGGAATCCAAGGAGTTCTTACTTGGTGAATTTTAATGTTTCAAATTGTTCTAATTCTCTGATGTTCAAATGTAAAAGGGATTCGGATCCGGATGTTGAGACGAAACCAAGAGTTTGCGTTTTAGTGCAAATGAGAGGATGGGCGCCAAGGGAGTGGCGCCCGGGTGGATGGCTTGAGATTTTCAGGTATTCCGGATGGGATTCGATATTGGTTTTCGGATCTAGAGACTATTTTAGGTTCTGGTTTTAGTTAATTTAAGTGGTAAGGTGTTTAGCTATTCGTTTTAAATTGAAGTTGTGAACCAAGGTTAGAGTGTAGGATAGGCGCCACAGGGGTGGTGCCTAGGTGGTTGTTTGTTTGTTCGTAAAGGCTTTGGGAGACAAGCCCGAATCGATTAAAGTTTCAAACGTTTTAAGTTAAAAGTGTTTTAATATGTTGATTCGGATTGGTTTAAATGTTAATTAATTATGTTAAGTTGTCGGTTGGGGTACTTTATGAAAACAGGTAGGCTAGGCGCCCAGGGTGTGGCGCCTAGGTTGATTTGGAAGGATGGGCGCCCAAGGGGTGGCGCCCAGGTGACTGTGCTAAGGTTCGGTCGGTTCGGTATTTTTTTAGGTTGATTTGCGGTTGAGCTTTATGGTTTGATGTATTTTAAATTAAAAATGTTCTGTTGCGATGATTAAGATTAAATTTCGTTTCAATTAATTTGGCTTTAGTGACGGGAGAGGCTGGGCGCCCAGAGGGTGGTGCCCAGGTGGATGTGACAGGATGGGCGCCCAGGGGGTGGCGCCCAAGTGTCTGCCTTGTGCGTCCGAGTTGGTTCGATGTTTTAAGTCTATTCGGGTTTATGGTTCTGATTGTTTTAGATTTCAAGGGTGTTTCGGTGTGTTGATCGTGATTGACTTCGAATTTAATTTCAAGTGGGGTTTCCTAGTAATTGGGTTGGATGGGCGCCAGGAGGGTGGTGCCCAAGTGGATGCGGAAGGATAGGCACCAAGGGGGTGGCGCCCAAGTGGATGCGGCAGGATAGGCACTAAGGAGGTGGCGCCCAAGTGGATGCGGAAGGATAGGCACCAAGGGGGTGGCGCCCAAGTGGATGCGGCAGGATAGGCACTAAGGAGGTGACGCCCAAGTGGATGCGGAAGGATAGGCACCAAGGGGGTGGCGCCCAAGTGGATGCGGCAGGATAGGCACCAAGGCACCAAGGGCGCCCAAGTGGATGTTTTGTGGTTTATTCGTTTTGTATTTTCTAAGTTGGTTTGAGTCCAAATTGATTAAGGTTTTGAGTCTTTTAGGTTAATAGTGTTTTAAGGTGTTAATTTGGGTTTAATTAATTAAGTTTAATTAAGTGGTGGTTTCTAAGGGAATGGGATAAGATAGGCGCCAGGAGGGTGGTGCCCAAGTGTAATGGTAGGCTGGGCGCCCAGGGGGTGGCGCCCAGGTGTCTGTTTTGTGGTTTCGGGTTGCTTTTGCGTTTTTAGGTTGGTTCGAGTCTAAGTTGATTGAGGTTTTAGGTTTCTTAAATTTAAAAGTGTTTTGTTATGTTAACTAGGATTAAATTTGGGTTGTTATTAATTAGAAGTTTTAATTAGGGGTTCTTTAGAGACGGGATAGGATGGGCGCCAAAAGGGTGGTGCCCAGGTGGCAGTGGAGGCTGGGCACCCAGGGGGTGGCGCCCAGGTTGACTTTTTAGAGTTTTGTTGGTTTTGAGTTTTTGAGTTAATTAGAGATTAAGTTGATTAAGGTTTACTTATTCTAGGTTTAAAATGTTTTACTGTGTTGATTCGGATTAGTTTAAAGTCTTAACTAATTAACTTAAGCTTTAACCGGGTTGTCTTAGGGAATGAGTAGGCTGGGCGCCCAGAGGGTGGCGCCCAGGTGGCTGTGGAAGGATGGGCGCCCAGGGGGTGGCGCCCAGGTGGCTGTTTTTTGGGGTTTTGGTTTTTTTTGTGTTCTTAAAGTTCTTAGTTATTTCTAAATCCGAATTAATTAGGGTCTTAATGTTTTAGAACTCTTAATGATGTGATGTTGCTTAAGTTTACTAATTATGTTGTTTTAATTAATCTTAGGATTTGTCCTACTTAGGGACTAAATTCAATAACTTAGACTATCTAACTATTCTTTTTGGGTTTTTGGATATCTTTTAATTTGTTTTTGGTTTCTCCTCTAATTTACTAGAGAGTAAGGAAAGAGAAGAAGGGATTTTATGTTTTATGATTTTTTTGGGATTTTCTATGGATGTGTGGCTCAAATGATATGATGTGAAGTGTGACAAAAATGGTAATTCGAAGTTCAGAACAGATCAAACAACCTAACATATCATTAATATGCAGTTTCTAAATGAGCTAAATGCGGAAGATTTGAAATTGTGCACAAAAGTGGAGAAATCCACTTAGGCGCCACCCCTGTGGTGCCTACTCTGCTCAGTCAGGGTTTTCAACCGAACACAACGAATGCACAAGAATCTTAGTGTTTTCAACACAACTTCCAATATTCAGCAACTGATGTAAATGTCTTAATCCGAACTACTAGTGATGCAACTAACAAAACTACGAGCAAACGATGCAACGGGCGGAGATCTAGAACCCGGACCCTGTCTCAGAAGGGTAGGCGCCCAGGTGGTTCGAGAGAGGGTAGGCGCCCAGTGGGTGGCGCCCAGGTGGTTCGAGAGAGGGCAGGCGCCCAGTGGGTGGCGCCCAGGTGGTTCCGGAGAGGGCAGGCGCCCAGTGGGTGGCGCCCAGCCTTTCTGCCAATGGTTGTTCGTGATCTTTTCAATATAAATGATGATGATGTTGATGCTAATGCGAGATCTGATCTAACTATGCAATTAGAACTACAAAATCAAAACGAATCCACTATATTGGAATGAACCTAAACATGTTACTAACATGATGATGCACTAATACTATTTTTATCACAAGCTAATGTAGATCTACGATGCTTAAATGGTCCTAAGCATATTTCTAAGAATGAATGGTAATGGAATATAGAAAAAGAAAGGAGAGATCTAGGAATACCGGTATATGACGCGTTTCTCAAGTTCCTAAAATGAAGTTTTCGTAAAGATCCATAGCTCCAGTTGAAGATATGGAAGCCTCCTCCTCTCTTTCTCCTTCCTCTACTATAGATCTGAAGTTCTTCTCTAATGGTGGCTACCTTTCTTCTTCCTTTTCTATTCTCTCCTTTTGCCTCTTTTCTTCGGGATTTTTTGGGTAGCCTCCCCTGTAAATGAAGTTAAGAGGGATTATATAGGTTTGGGACGAGTTTAGAAGGGCTAGGGCTTCATTATTTCGGGTTTCTAGAAGGTCTCACGCATCCCTAGGCGGCTTAAGTTGTTTTAGGGTGAACTAGGGTTTGGAGGGAGGATGGGAGCCCATGGGGTGGCGCCCACATGGCCTGCGCAGTCTGGGCGCCCACAGGGTGGCGCCCAGGTGATCCTGGAGAGAGTGGGCGCCCACAGGGTGGTGCCCAGCTGGTTCGTGCTTCGCTTTTGGTCCTTGGTCCCATTTGGAGTTGAGATTGAACGGATATATCTTCAGCTGGGGGGGACCTACATTAGCACTTAATAGGCTGGGCACCACATGGGTCGTGCCCAGATGGATTTCAAGGCTGGGCGCCACATGGGTGGTGCCCAGGTGAATTTAAAGGCTGGGCGCCACATGGGTGGTGCCTAGGTGGTTCGGTTTGTCTCCGATGCTTGGTCCTTACGTATGAGTGGTCCCGGTCTAATCTCAAACCAAACTAGTAAATTTTAAGGTGGGCGCCCACCATGGGGTGCCTAGGTGATTCTAGGAAGTGTGGGCGCCACAGGGTTGGTGCCTATGTGGAACTTAGGAGGGTAGGCTCCACATGGGTGGTGCCTAGGTGGAGTCGATTCATTTTCGGAGTTCGGTCCCTACGTTGAGTGGTCCCGAGCTATTTTTAGGCCAACTAGTGAAATGTGGAGGCTGGGCGCCCACCATGGGGCACCTAGGCGGTCCTGGACTGTGTGGGCGCCCAGCATGGGGCGCCTAGATGAATTTTAGTGGGATGGGCGCCACATGGGTGGTGCCCAGATGGAGTTTCGTCATTTTTTCTAAGGCAAACTTCGGAAGCTCATAACTTTTGACTCGCTCATCGGATTTGGACGTTCTATATATCGCCGGAAAGATCTCAAAGTGAGGAATTCAATGGTCTAAATGTCTTGACAAATAGGGGTTGAAAAATATGGGGAATCTATGGACCAATGGATTCGATTTCCTAACTTAAGCTAATCTGGTGACATTTTGGCAAACTAAGTATGGTCTTTAGAGGGATTGGCCTAAGCATGTTTTAAGTGGTCCGGAAAGGGTTTGAGTAGTGTCATGGTTCACTCCTTGTGTGAGTAGTGAATTGGACTCAAGGTCTCGACGCGACTTGGCTTTTCTCTCGCGAATTTCTGGAAATCGTCGAACTAAGTCTAAAATTAGCAACGAGCAGCTTCATCGTCGTTAATTAATCTGAATTATGTCACTAATCATTCAATTATGGGTGAAATGGGGCATCGCTATATATGATAGGTATTTAAGGCTATCATAGGGGCCAAATGAGGTGTTTACAGGGAGTCATGTATGGACTCCGCCATCGTCTTTCAGATGAGAACACATGATGCTTTAATTCACTTGGCTTGGCTTGGGCCTTAGATTTTTAGAGGATAAAGACCAAGAGGAGGTCCTGTATCCAATAAAAAGCCAAGTAGACGGGCTAAAGAGCCACATCTAGCCATGTTAGATAGAAGGAGAGGAGACCTTGGGGGGGTGTGGCCCCCCAAGGGACTTCGATCACCTTGTGGTGTTTGTTGCAGCAGAGTTTCTTCGAAGGAGAGGAAATTGTTGCAGCAGTTACAAAAGTTCTGGATTTTCTGATTTTTTTGGACTTTTCTGATGGATTTTTCCCGGCCCGTTCTTCTTGGAATGCTCTCCTATTTATAGGCTTTTGGTAGCCATTTAGGAGGGTTTATGAGCTTTAATTGTCATAAAGCCACATAAAGGGAGGAGTTACAAGTTTTAATTCATTTATTTTGTAACTCCTTTTCCTTGGCTTCTGATTGGCCGGTGAAGAATTAAGAGCTTTTAATTGCTTTTAATCTCCTTCATGGGAGGAGTTTCATGGTTTAAATGCCATGAATCCTTTGACTTGTAACTCCCATTTGCTCGCTTCTGATTGGGCCATCCAAAATAATGAGTTAATGACAGCAATAAGTTACCATAAATGGGTCAATTAACAGCATTAAGTGGTCACCAAGTCGATTGAAGAGTGATGGCGATGCAACTTCAGAAATTGGTTGACATCAACGGGCCGACAACATCTTTCCAGTCGATTTCACGATTGATCGGGTAGAAAGTGTGCTTTCTTGGTCATCTTTGGCAATTTTGAAGCGTCGGATGATGATTCCATGATTTCAACGGCGGATCCATGATGTTGACGAAGATTGATAGATATCACGCTAAAAAAATCAGATTTTGGAAAAATCACAGGGGCCAGACAACTCGAAACGCGAAAAGGGATGGAAAAATGGCCCTTTCGGCGAAAATCCGGTGACCCGGATTTCCATGGTTACGGGCGACCATGGAGACTTTTGTCCCTTTGCTGGCGACCCGGGCCCATTTGTCTTTTTGGTCGCCGGCTTTCGGCCTTTTTTGCGGTTTTTTCAATTCTTTTTTCTTTCGATATTTTTTCTGATATTTTTATACATGTTTTGGCCTGATTTTTGGGGAGAAAAATTGACGAGAATCCTTGCATATCAGAGTGCAAAAGTCTCTGATTTTCTGAAAAAGCCGAAGACCTGGTTGTGCGGAGTTTGCTGATTTTCCGTTAAGAATCAAAACTAGGTCAAACGATGTCGGAACGACTTGAAATTTGAGGTGAAGCTTTTGAGCAATAGATAGGACCAACCATGGACTTTTGTTCGAGTTTTGAAATCGTTTGGGGTCCCGTCGCTGCTAGCCTTGATTTCGCTGCGAGGAAAATGTCGAACTTTGATATACGGTCAACCAATGTCCGATTGTCCTGAAATTTGACAAGGAGCCTATTGGAGTCATTTTGAGAAAATCCATTAGCTTTGATTTGGATGCCATGGTCTCGGGGAGCCTCGCCGCTAGGAGGCCTGATTTTGCTTCTGAGCGTCAAAGTTGGGTCAAACGTTGTCAGAATGACTTGAAATTTGACGTGTAGCCCTTTGGAAGCATGTAGAAGCCACCCATGTGCTTTGTTTGATAAGTGATGGCCTCAGTGGTTCTCGGCGCCGAGATGCTTGATTTTGCTGCTCGAGAGTTGATGGAGGGTCAAATGGTGTCGGTTTGACTTGAAATTTGACGTGGAGCCTTTTGGAGGTATTTTGAGACCATCCATAGGCTCCGATCAAAGATTTGATATCTTCAACACTGTCGCCGCCAGGAGCTTTTGCACAGCTGCTGGAGGAGTGAAATTAGGCCAAATGGTGTTGAAATGGCCCGAAACTTCATGTGTACCCTTCTTTTGGTTATTTTGAAGGATCTTGCAGTTTTTATTTGATTCTGACAAGATCTGATGCTTGAAGCAGCATTGCCTGTTTGTAGTAGGATGCGGCTCCATGTAGCTTTTAATTTTGAAGAGACAAAGTGACATTTTTGGTGTTAACAAATACCCCCTGGAGGTATGTATAGCGACGAATTGCATAGCTTTTACAGTCGATGTGCCGCGAAGAAAACTTTGAAAAAGAGCTTTTGACTTAACCAAGAGTCTCTGAGCATTTTTCTTTTGATGAAGTAGCCTTTTTGAGTTTCCAAGGGAATTTTATGGCAGTGAAAGAGATTACGTACCATCTTAAGGAAAAGTTTTGAAAATGACATTTGGATTTGGTTTTTGGTTTTTGGATTTTGGATTTTGGGATTTTTCCTTTTGACTTTTTGAACCTAAAGGCTTTATGTGGTGCATTAGGCGGTCAAGAAGGGTTTTTTTGTTTTGTTTTTGACCTTGTGACCTAACAAGCTGCATGTGGCAAGTTAGGGGACCATGGTTTGGTTTTTGGTCACTTTTTGGGACAATTTTGGGTCAATTGGAGTGGTTTGGGTTTTTGTGGAATGTCAATTTTAAGATTTTGGCTTAATTTGGTTCATGAGGTTGGATGGTCTGGATTTTTGGAAACTCATGAGGCTTGTTTTTTTTTTTTTTTCTCTGTATGGTCCAATCGACTCAAAAGAGGCATGGAACCGATTATTGTATTCTCTTGGTAAGAGGAATTTTGACTAAAAGCGACTTTTAGTGCCTGGGTGGTCAAGCCTGGCTCATGTGGGCTAACCTATTGGACCTTAAGCTTTGAAGATGGCTTAGATCTCATGTGGTGTCATTTTTGTGAAGAGTATCTAAAAATATCTCTTTTGGGTAGAGAATATCTAAAAATATCCTTACTTGCAGAGGGTCTCTCAAGTTTCATTGCTTTTGGGAGAGAATATCTCACATTCCCTTTCTTTTTGGAGAGAACTTCTCAAAGGATCTCCTTCTTGGGAGAGAATATCTCAAAATCCCTTTCTTTTAGGAAGATTGCTAATTTATAGCACTTACCTCCTTACTTCTCTCATTCTTTCCTCTTTTTGTTTGCTCTCTTCTATAAAAGCAAAGGAGGTTGGATATCTTGCTCTTAGTTGCTTTCTTTTTGCAAAAAAGTCTTCAAGAGTGCTCCAAGATCTTCTTTTCTTCAAGATTCTTCGAGCTTTTCTTCTTCTTCTCCATCCATGGCTTTAAGTAAGTTTTCTTCCTCATCTAGAAACTCCATGTAGAAGTAGGAAAAGTTTCTTTCTTTCCTTTTCTTTTCCTTTTCTTTTTCTTTCTTCTTTTTTCTTTCTTTGTGCTTGTTTTTTTCTTTCCTTTTTTTTTTCTTCCCTTTTTTTTCTTTTTTTTTTTGTGGCCACTCGACCATTTTTCTGCCTTTCCTATTTTTCTTTTTCTCTGTTTTTTTTATTTTTTTGCATTTCTTTTCCTCACAATGCAAATGTTGTTTTTATGCATGACAATATGCATATGCATTTTTAAGTGAATGATATCAAGAAAAAGAGGCTAAGGCTCGATGTTCAATCAACATGGATTTTGATTTGAACAGAGTTTGATTTTGACCAAATTTGGGTTGGCATTGATCAGATTTTGGAAAAGGCTTTCTAATTCCAAATGCATGAAGATTTATGTAAATGCATGAGTTTTTTATGGAAAAGAATTGGACGGCATGGTACCTGCAAGGTTGCAGCCTTTGGAGTTTGAAGCTCACATTAGGATACAACAAGAGTCATCTTCTAATGTTGGAATTATACCAGTTTCAATTTTGATGCTGGCAGCAGGAGATGATGGCTTGGCGATGCTCGAGGTTCCGGCCGATGAGGCGATGACGGACCCCGATCGTGGCATCTGAAGAAGAGCCAAGGGACTCTGGAGTGGTTCCAGAACCTTCACCTCGTATGGTTTCTTTTGCTTTTCCCTATTTTTGTTTTTCTTTGCCGCCACTTGCTGACATATTTTTGTTTTCTTGTCAGCTGACTTGCCAGAGGATTCTGACGACTTCGAGCCATCTATGGATGCGACCTTTGACGATGCTTTGAATGAGCTCATGAAGGTAGAAAGTATTCCGTCGGTCGTTGAAGAAGGTATTTGTAGTAATAATCTTGATATTGATTTTTGGCAATATTATATTCATACATTTTCGTCTTTCATTGGCAGGTTGTGAAGCAACAGGAGAAGTCCCTCCATCTTCTTCGGATCGAGAGTAGGGGGTGCTCGCGGTTGATCCAGAAGTAGGGGCTACTTCTACCAGTTTTGGTGTGGGAGAGATGAATCGTCATGATGAGATTCCTTCGCCAGCATCTTCGATTGGACAGAGTTTGTTGACTATCCTTCCAATGAAGCATGACAGAGGCAGTCGGCTGATGGAGCGGGGTGAGACTTCATCCGGACCATCTCTTCAATATGCGAAGAGAGTACTGAAGAGCGTCTTGAGTTCTTGGATCGAGACTCTCTTTTCTGGCCATTTGGAAGCTGGCTTCGGCATGATCAAGCATGTATAGGACATTCTTGTTGAAAGCGAAGAGGTCGGTCTAGACATTGCAAGTGCCAAGGCTTTTGTTGACGAAGTCATCACTTTGGGCAACAAGTGGACTGAGGCCAAGAGCTTCCCAAATGGTGACTTTTTCAATGAGATGTTTTTTAAGCCTTCCAGCGAAGTCAAATCTGAAGTGGATGAGATTTTGCGGACTCGGAAGCAGTTCATTTGGGAGAGGAACGTCACCGAGTTGGCTATCATTAAGCTGACATAGGACCTGCACCTTCTTGATAGGGACGTCTTGAGCTTTTGGAGGAACAAGCTACTGCCAAATGGACTGCCATTGTGGAAGCTTGCGCTAGAGAGGGGGCTCTCATCCGCCAGGTTGAAGAAACCGACATCAATCTTCGGAGGAGGACTCAAGAATATGAGCGATGGCAAATTCTCTGGGAAGAGCTTCCTCATGTTGATGATGGGTCGCGGCGTTTTGCTGCATTTTATGGAAAGATTTTGAAGAAACACGGCCTGGAAGCTTTGGAGGCTAAGGCCAAGAGTCTGCTTGAGGAGTTGAATATTTGGTTGAAGACCATGTTAGATTGAGCTCCTGATTTGTAACAAACTCTTTTCTTATTTTCTTCGGTACCTCCATGTATAAATATTTTTTGGCACCACTTTTTTTTTTTTTTTTTTTTTTTTTTTTTTTTTTTTTTTGTATTCCCCTGTTTCACTTAAATTCTTTTTGATGAAAATAAGCAAAAATTGAATGGGAATGTTTGTTTGAAATTTTGATCAAAAGGTTGTAATTTTGTGAAAGTCATTTGTCAAAGGGTTGTTTTGGGCATGAAAGCCAGATTTTGTGGCGAAAGCCTAGTTTTTTGATGGCTTGATAGCCAAATTTTGAGTTGGCATGAAAGCCGAATTTTGGTGGCATAGGTGCCAAAATTTTGTGGCATGGAAGCCGTTGTTTTTCTTTTTTTTTTTTCTTGAAATGGCATGAAAGTCGAAATTTGGTTCATGGCAGGAGAGCTAAAATTTTGTTTTTGGCATGAAAGCCAGATTTTGGTGGCATAGGAGCCAAAAGGGTTTTATTTATGGCATGGAAGCAAATTTTGGTTTATGACATGAGACCCAAATTATTTTTTTTTTGCATGAAAGCCAGATTGTGCGGCATGGGAGCCGAAATTTTGTGGCATGGAAGCCGGTTTTGATTTTTTGGCATGAAAGCTGAATTTTGTGGCGTGAAAGCCAAGTTTTGGTTTTATGGCATGAGAGCTAAAATTTTGTTTTTATTTGGCATGAAAGCCAGGTTTTGTGGCATGGGAGCCAAAATTTTGTGGCATAGGAGCCAGGAGCCAAGATTTTGTTTTTTGTTTGGCGTGAAAGCCAGATTTTTGGTATGAAAGCTGAATTTCTTGAAAATCAAGTTTTGTTTTGTTGTCGTGGAAACCAGATTTTTGATTTTTTGGCATGAAAGCCAGGTTTTGTTTTGTTTGGCATAAAAGCCGATTTTTTTTTTATTTTTGGCGTGAAAGCTAGGTTTTTGGCATAAAAGCCGGGTTTTTGGTTTAAAAAAATGCAAGTATCAACTAAGAGTCGCCTCCCTGCTGAATGGTATTGCAAGTATCGATGGAATGTTGCTTCCTTGCTCATTCGGTTGCGAGTATCGATGGAATGTCGCCTCATCGCGGATTTGGGTGCAAGTATCGACGAAGCGTCGCCTCCCCGCTTTTTCAAAAATCTTTGTTTTGTAAGTATAGATGAAATATCGCTTCCCCACGATTTTTGAAATTTTAGGTTTTCTCGAACATTTGTTTTTGTTTTGAAATTTGAGTTGTGGATATCAATTGAAACGTTGTGTCTCCACGGTTTTTTTTTTTTTTTTAATTTTGCAAGTATCCACGAGGTGTCGCCTCCTTGCAATTTTGAGGTTTTGGAAGTATCGAATGGGGTTTGTATCTTTTCGATTTTTGGGTTTTGCGGGTATCGACTGAACGTCGCTTCCCCGTGGTTTTTTGAAAAACCATTTTGCTTAAAGACAGGGTCGTAAATTTTGACTCAAAACCATTTTTGGTGGTAAAAGTCAGGGTGGATGAGGGTGGAAATCCCTGGGTCCTATTTTTTGTTTCAAACCATGAGTTTTGGGTTCAAGGATCGAAATTTTTGGTCAAGTTAGGGAAGAGGCTCCTAAACTTGGATTTTTTTTATTTGATTTTTTGAACAATGAAACTATGAAAGTAATCATTGTTTTGAGAGTTTTTTTTTAGAAATTTCAACGTAAAGATGAAAATTTCAAAAGGAGTGGGTTTGATGAGCAAGTACCTAGGAATAGGCTTTGGCTGTGTAGGCATTGTTCTGACCCGATGAAGGAAGTCTTCAAGGGTAGTATCGCTTCAAGAACTTGACGTTGATGGGTAGCATACATCTGTCACCCTCCATATTTAGAAGAGCGTATGCGCAGTTGGAAAGGACTTTATCGATGACGAAGGGTCCCTCCCATTTTGGTTCGAATTTGCCTTCGGATTTGTGGGCAAAAACCATTGGCCTTTTCATTGCCAAAACCAAGTTACCCTTTTTGTGGGCGCGTTGCCGGACCTTTTTGTCGAAAGATCCGGCCATGCGTGCTTGGTAAAGCTCAACGCTTTGTAGAGCTTCAAGCCGTCTTTCATCGAGATTATCCAGTTCTTGGAGTCTCAATTTGACATTGCTTTCTTGTGTCTTGTCATTTTGTAGAGATACCCTTAAGGAATGAATTTGTACTTCTAAAAGGACAACAGCTTCACATCTATGGACTAAGGAAAATTGTGTGATATGGGTTGGTCATCGAACAGTGGTTCGATAGGCTCATAAAGCTTCAGGCAGTTTGTCGCTCCAGTCTCTTTTGTGACTAGAGACCATTTTCTTGAGAATTTTGTAGAGTGTCTTGTTGAAGGCTTCTGCTAGTCCATTTGCTGCCAGATTATACGGAGTCGAATGGACAACTTTGGATTTTGTATTTGTTGCAGAACCTGTAGAATCTATGATTTCGGAATTGTGGTCCATTATCATGGACGAATCTTTTAGGTATGCCGAAGCGACAAATGATGTTGGTGCGCAAGAATTGAAGGACTGATGAGGTCTTCATTTCACTGAATGCAAATGCTTTTGACCACTTGGAGAAATAATCTGTAGCGGCGAAGATGAAGCGTTGACCTTTGCTTTATAGGGAAGAGATAGGACCTATGATTTACATACCCCAAGCTTCAAAAGGCAATGAGGTCGCTGTAGGATATAGCCATTTTGGAGGCATGTGTACATAATCTCCATGTACTTGGCATTGTTGGTAGCGCTTAGTAAATTGCATTGCGTCAGCTACTATGGTAGGCCAATAATAACCTAACCTTTTTATCTGATCGTAGAGTTTATGACCAGCCTGATGGGCTCCACAAAGCCCAGCATGCACTTCTTTGAGTGTTTCTTCAGCCTCTTGTTGTGACAATCAGCGTAGAAGTACTCCATTATAGGATTTTCTGTAAAGCATTTTTGAAGGAATATCCAAATGAAAGTTTGCAGCTCGTATTTGAATGCTTACCTGCTCTTTTTGATCTTTAGGTAGGATTCCGAACATAATGTAATCAATGAACGGATCCCTCTAATCGCTGATCGGAGGTTTGAGGATGGATATCCGACTTCCAACCACTTGGTGGCATTTAGCAACTGCTTGGTGTGTGTTGAGAGGAGGGAGAATCCTTCTTTGACACATTGTAACTTGCATGTTTTCGCCTTCTTGGATTGCCATAGATGTAGCAAGTCCAGCCAGGGAATCTGCACGGATGTTTTCACCTCTACGGATGTGGGTGATGCGACAGATGTCAAACTTTTGACGAAGCGATTGCGCTTTGTTGTAGTAAGGTAACAGATTAGGCTTCTTGATATTTTTGATTCATCTGATTGACGATCAGTTGAGAATCCCCAAAGGCTTTCAGCATGGTGATGCTGGATTCAAGGGCGAGTTCCAATCCTACGATTAGGGCTTGGTACTCAATTGAATTGTTTGAACATGGCTTCAGTAGCGAGAATGTGTGTGGAATCATGTATTTGTCAGGGCTAACAAAGAGAATGCCAATTCCCGATATCAGCTTTCTTTTTTCATTTGTCCTGGTTGCACTGTCAAAGTACATGTCCCAAGAAGCATATGATGAGGAAGTCTCCATTTTGTAGACAGGCTCCTCTAGGAGATCATCCCTGAGCGGAGAATCCTTAGGCAGTGGATGCTCTACGAGAAAGTTTGCTAGGGCTTGGCCTTTGATTGCTTTTGTGATACATATCTAATGTTAAACTGTGATAGAAGGATGGACCATTTTCCCAGTCGGGCATTAAGAGAACCTGTTTTTGTGACGAGGACCTTTAAGAGGTTGATCCTTGATATCAGGTATACTGTGTTGGACAGCAGATAGTGACGTAGCTTTTGTACAGCAAACATCACTGCTAGGCATTCTTTTTCGACTGGAGAGTTGCGATGCTCTGCACCTACTAACATGCAGCTGAGGTAATATAAAGCAACTTCTTTTCCCTCGTCGTTTTTTTGTGCAAGTAGAGCACCCAGAGAATAGTCAAGAGCTTTTGTGTACAAGATGAATGGATTTCTAGTTGTGGGGGCACCCAACACTGGATGTTTGGTCAGGTATGACTTGATGTCTTGAAATGCGGCTTCACATTTAGCACCCCAAACAAAGTCTACACCTTTCTTCATCAACCGAGAGACTGGACGACACTTTCCTGATAGGTTGGAAATGAACCGTCGGATGTATGCCAATCTTCCTTGAAGCCCTTTTAGTTTTCTTAGGGTTCTTGGAGACGACATTTCTAGGATAGCCTTGACTTTGATGGGGTCAAGTTCTGTTCCAGCTTTCCGACCTATGAATCCTGGGAACTTACCCGATGAAACGCCGAAGAAGCATTTGAGGGGATTCATTCGCAGTTTGTGTTTGTGAAGTCGGAGGAAGACTTCTCGAGGATCTTCGAGATGGTTTTCATTTCTTCGGCTTTTGACGGCGAGGTTGTCAACATAATATTCGACCGTCTTGTGCTACATATCTTGGAATATCTTCATTATAGCCCTTTGATATGTTGCATCGGCATTTTTCAGACCAAATGGCATGACAGTGTAGAAATACACGCCGAATGGGGTCCGAAATGAAGTGTGCCTTTCATCTTCGGGATGCGTCTTTATTTGATTGTAGCCAGAGAAGCCATCCATGAAAGTCATTCGCTCAAATCTACAGGTGTTGTCAATCATCACCTCCGGAATGGGAAGTGGGAATTCATCTTTAGGGCATGTATTATTCAGGTCTCTATAGTCAATACAGACTCTGATTTGCCCATTTTTCTTTGTCACGGGACGATGTTGGCTAGCCATTCAGGATGCTGCTCCTCGTGGATGAAGCTAACACTTTTGAATTTCTGAACTTCTTATTCAATTTTGTCCATGACGTCAAGACGAAATCTTCTTTGGCCTTTTTTAATAGGCTCGATATCTTTTTGCAGGTTGAGTTTATGGATTGCTATTTTGGGGTCTAAGCCAGGCATTTTAGCATAAGACCATGCAAAACAATCAACAAACTCACGAAGAAAAGAGACATACTCGGGTAACTTATCATCCTTTATATTCTTACTTATGAATACAGGACATGGGTTGTCTGGTGTTCCCAAGTCTATCTTTTGAACATGGTCTTCTGTTGGAAGGTTTGAAGGTGGTTCCTCCACAATATTTTCGGAGGCTTCCAACTCAACAAGACCTTCTGGAGTTTCAAGGGCATTTTCAGACAAATGCTCTGCTTCTGTCCATGAGTCCTCTTGATCGGCACTCTTCTCAAGGCTTGCTATGAGATGGTCCCAATCACCTGCTGAAACTGGGTCGAAGTAAGGCACTTCTTTTGGAGACAATGGTTTTTCTGGGTCGGAAAATTGCATGTCTGTGTCATCGGACAATTCCTTTTTATCATCGGAGAAATCGTACCAATTAGATGAACTTCCTAGGTCCTTGTTGGGTGACTCTTCAAAGAGATATCCAGGGAGATCCATGTCTTCAACAATCCGAGATATTGAGTTTTGGTCTGTGAAACGACTTTGTAGCCTTTGTGACAACTGTCTCAGATGAGTGTCAGGATTATACCCCAACCCGTATGAAGACTTGCCTATGTGACGGTGGAGTTTCTAATCTTCTAGTTGGCTTTTGGTCAGGGTGGGTTCCAATGGAGTGAGAATACCATGGCCACCTGCTAAACCGATTGGATTTTGAGCGTCATAGCCCATTTTCTTCATGGTAGCTTATGACATTGGACTATACAGGGATAGTTAAGGCATACCTTTATTTTAGAAAGGTTTAAACAAAGAATTTGATGAAAAAGCTTCCGATCTGTGGAAGAAGATTGGCTTTTTTTCTGCAGAAGTTGCCAAAACGATGAAGGAAGTAGACGCGGGGTCTTCTACGTTAGCAGATGTCTCCAATGGAGTGAGAGCATGTTGAACTTGCTGAGCATCAGCTTGGCTTGACGGTGTATCATCTTTTGGCTCTGAATCTGAATATGAATCTGTGTCTTGCATGATAGACACAAAGGAGACAGCAAACTTGCCCCTAGTCTTTTGTTTTGTTTTCTTTTCTTTGGTGGTGATTACCAAAGGCTTGGAAGATTTGAAAAAGACAACGAAAGGAGATGGATTGCTCTCTTCGGATTTGCCGGAAGGTTTGTTTTCTTTCGATGATCGCTGGGGAGCTTTGCCTTTATCTTTCTTGAGATTGCCGGCAAAGGGTGTTGTTTCTTCCTCCTTTTCTTCTTTTTCATCCTTGTACATCTGCGCATCTGCAAAATGGACGTCTTTGCCTTTGAAGGGCTTTTTGTCTGCAAACACTCGATGTATTAAGCCGTCGTTGCCAACGAACTTGATGCACTGAAGTAGAGTTGAAGGGACGACACCATTCTCGTGTATCCAGGGGCGTCCGAGAAGGACGTTGTAGCATGAAAGGGTCTTTGTTACATACACAGTGACTTCAGAAATAAGATCACCGATTTGCAATTTGAACCTAATTTTGCCGATAGGCCTTTGAGTGCTCCCATCGTATCTAAAGATGGACACAGACGTGTGACTCAGCTTGCTCGTTGGAATACCTAGCTCTTCAAGTGCTGAAGTAGAGATGAGGTTGAGTGCAGAACCTTGGTCGATCTGGACTCTGTGTATTGGCATGTCTTTGATGTACTCTTTAAAGTACAGGGGTCGGTTGTGCTTTATCTCACCTAGCATGAGGCCTTCCTTATCGAAGGCGATGGTTGGACTTGCTGCCTTTTGGACCGAGAGGCATTCAACGTAAGATCCCTCATCAATGCAAGATCCCTCAGTTTTCTTCTTTTCTCCCTTTGAGGAAGTATTTGATTTTTTGACTCTATAGTCCATTTCAATTTGTAGGACTTGTGGGGCATGTTTGTCAACATCCGCATTCAGCATTTGCAGTTCTGAAATGAGACTATCACGAGTTTGTGCTGACATTCGTAATAAGTCTAGGATGTGCAGTCGTGCATGTATGTTTTTGAAGTGCTCAATCAAGTCATACTTGAAAGCCTCCTTGGGGCTTGCATTTTCATTATTATCACCACTTGGGGCGTTTACAGCTTGCTTTCCCTATGGATTTACATAAGAAGAAGAAGATTGGTTGTAATTTTTGTGGTAATCCCGGCTAGAACGGGTACCTTTACCAACCTCAAGAGATTCTGGAGAAGGTTCTTCATTTGGAAGATCACCCTCGGAATCAAGGGGTTGATCCTTCTCATTTGCTGAAAGCGTTCCCGCAGCAGCATTGCTGTCTTCAGCTATTGCATTGCATGGAGTATTTTCTGGGAACAAGTCCTGAACAACATCCAGCAACTTTTCTTCTTTGTTGAGTATTTCATCGGTCCAGACATCACATATGAGGTCGGGTATCTGAGACCAGTTGACCAGGTTTTCTTTGAAGACTTCATCGATCGGAGCTTCTTCATGGTGATCAGTCGGAAGAGGCTTGAATTCCGGTGTCATAGTTTCAGGAGACGAAGGCAGAGAAGATGATATCTCAGTGGAAGTCACCTGAGAAGATGTAGCTTCAGAAGATATGCCATCAGACATAGTCTGAGAGTCTATAGCCTCGGCAGATGAAGCTTTAAAGGAACTATCATCTCGAACTATTGCATTGCAAGCAATAGGAGATTCCCCCAGAATGAACTGTTGGGATTCGAACTCGTCCTCAAATGTAAGAGGATCATCGATCCAGCAACTTTCTTCATTTTTCGGGGGTACTAGAGGAGATGTTTGTAGATTTTCCGGGACCTCCGGTTCTGGATGAAGCTCATTGAGGAGATCCTGCTCTATGGCTAGATGTTGTAAGATCATTGCATATTCTGCGGGATCGGGCATAAGAGCCAAGTCTTCTTCGTCATCTGCCCCTTGTGGTTCAACATTGTTGGGTTTCACTGGAGCATTGGTGGGTGCTGGGTTGACAGCATTTTCTTGAACAACCTCTTGGTCTTTTTCATCATCAGACCTGGATTCTTGTTGCTGTAAGGGGTTATACCAGATTACTGGCATGAGGTGAGATTCAGGAATCCATTCTTCGTCGGAGAGGTATTCTCCTGTTTCAAGGGATTCTTCCCACTCATCGATGTCACTGAATTCGTATCCATCCATGGAGAATCCAATTATCGAGTTGCGAGAATATGATGCCCATTGCGTCGCTTCATTTCTTAGCTA
Organism: Persea americana; assembly: GCA_029852735.1. Classification (NCBI taxonomy): domain Eukaryota; kingdom Viridiplantae; phylum Streptophyta; class Magnoliopsida; order Laurales; family Lauraceae; genus Persea; species Persea americana. Next base: position 50,855,283 of record CM056810.1, on the reverse strand, counting down.
TGGTGGCATGAAATCACCAAGGGTGAATTTTCTTGCTGCCCTTGAAGTCTTGGGAAGGGATTCTTCCGTTGCCTCCAGTGAAGCAGTAAAGGAGGTCTTTGCCTTTTCAGGGGCTTCTTGTTTTGGTTGAGCTTTCTCCTGTTGTTTAAGTTTATGAAGTTGTCTCTTGGCTTGCCTTCGCTGTTGAGCAGTCAACTTTGTTTTGATGATCTCCTAATTTTCATCTTTAAGGAGATCGGGATGCACCCATATGGGCTGTCTGTCGGATGTTGGATAAGGAACAAACTCTTGGGAAATTTGAGTCATTTTTATCACCTTGAAAGAAGCAGTGACATTCTCCTTTGGTGATTTTGATGTTTGTCCACATGACACCATGTTGACGGAGGCAGACCCATAGTTTTTGTCAAAGGTAATGACCTCGTTTTTCCACATCTCGTTAATCTTCTCTCTCACAACGAAGCATTGATCGAGAGGATGCGAGACCATCTGGTGGTATGGGCAATACCGAGGATCGTTGGTTTTGCCAACATCTCCCAGTCTTTTGGGGTCAGGTAAGTTGAATTTCCCATTTGCTAAGAGAGCCCCAAAGATTTCTTCAACATCTTCATTGAACAGGTATTTCTTCTCTACTCGTTCTTTGAAGGCATCAGAGAGTTCAGGTCTCTTACCCGCAGCTTTGTTTTCAGCTTTCTTTGGCGGCTGAGGAGTTGACTTGGTTTGCACATTGAGAATCTCCTTTTTCTTTGGCTTTGAGGTTGTAATAGCTGTCGGCTCTTTCTTTTATGATTTCTGACTGTTGAGGTCTTTGATCACCGTTTCAGCCTCCATGGATGCTTCTAGGAGTTCTCCTAGATTTTTTAATTTTTTGCCGATGATCATGGAGCGGATCCTTGCTCTCATGTTGTTATGGCAGATGTTGACCAGCGACGCCTGTGGCAGCACATCTGAGCATTTGTATGACATTGCTTTCCACTTGTGAATGAAGTTGTACGTTGACTCATTCTCTCCCTGTTTTAGGCTGCAGCGCTGATCCATAGTAACAGGATGATCCTCACCTTTGAAATGGGTCAGGAAGCGTGTCTCTAGCATGGTCCAGTTTTGAATGGAATTCTCTGGCAGAGTGGGGTACCAATCAAAGGCAATACCTTTTCGGATACTTGCGAAGAGATGGATCTTGAGAGCATCTTGATCCGCAATAACTCCCGTTAGGATTTTGAAGTGGATGATGTGCTGTCTGGCTGAACCTTTCCCCGTATATGTTTGGAGAGTAGGTTGCTTGAATTTTGCAGGGAACGGAATCGAGTCCATCCATAAGGGATATGGTGGCTTGATTCCATGCTCCTTTAGGGTATCTTTTTCTTTTGCTTTAGCGAGGATATTGCCAACATCCTTTTTGGTAAGGGTGCGTGACTCATCTTCTCCACCTTTTGCCTCATCATTTAGAGGGGCTTCATTATTTGGCGGACGTTGGAAAGTCAGAAGGAGGCTTTCCATTAGAACCTCTATTCTCTGTTGTGCTTGCTCCAGCTGCTGGATGCGTAGAGCCACGTCATCATGCGGCGGAGGTTGCTCAGAGTTTGTGACCAGGACATTCACCCTTCGAGACTCGAATGATGATACCGCCTTAGTGACTGAGCTGGAACTTATTCTTTTGGATGAAGAGCCCGAGGAATGGTCACTCCGGTGTCCTTGACTTGAAGGAGTGGGAGAGTCCTCTTGATGTCTTCGTGTCGGGAGACGCTGCTAGTCACCAGCTGTCTGACATGAATTTTGGTTGCTGACTTGTGGCGTCTTTTGGTTTTGCTAACCATAAGGACGGCAACAACTTGGTCGGGTCTTTCTTTTTCAACCCATTTTTTAGAGACTTGAAGGGTAGAATGCTGGATTCTTTGCTTCTCTAGTCTCTTTTGTCAATATGCCGCGTGGCGACATATGTGACGAGCAATTTGAGCTTCAGTTATTTCTGGTTGTACTCTAGCAATAAAGGACGTGGTCGAAAGGGCGCTTGTTTTGCTTCTCTTGAAGCATAAGCTGGTACTTGTTCTCATCAAAAGTGATGGTCAATGAAGCTGTCATTATTAGTTTGAAAAACTTCTGAAACAAGACCACATCAATTAGTAATCACAAGAATATGATCAGATATGGAAAATACTATGGTTTTGTCTTTTCAAATCACTCAGGGGGCCTGGCCTGGCCTAAGCGTAATGAAGAAGGCAAAAAGCCATAGAGGGTACAATTATTCTAAACGCAAGCATGGTAAGCTCAGAGTGAGCATTCTAGTGACTGCTAGAAGCAATTGTAAACCTTAATTCAAATTACGGAGAAGCGAGGCTCACTTGAGGTAAGATGATATAAGGTTAGAGTTACAAATATGTTGGTCGTGAATATAGTAGACCAGAAAGGGCGTACTAGCACCGCTAGGCACAAATATTGCAAATCGCATCCTTGGAATGGACACGAGCTGGGATTCTTGAATGGTCAAGATTCGATTCATAAAGGAGAGCAAATGGTATTCCAATCCGAACATAGGCTCAAACATTTCTGCGAGCACTAGATCCGAAAGGGAAGGAACCAGAATTTCTCCAAATTTGAATCCAAAACTGACGAAAGTTTTTTTTTTGAAAGGTGAAGATTGAATTCTTCAAAGAGAGCAAATGGTGTTCCAATCCGAACATAGGCTCAAACATTTCTACGAGCACTAAATCCGAAAAGGAATGAACTAAGATTTCTCAAATCTAAAGTTTAGAAGTAATGGAAGTTTTTTTTTGTTTTGTTTTGTTTTGAAGAGACTTTTTTAGAAGATCTTTTTTTTTTAAGAGTACACATAGGTCTCCAGTTCAGTCTATGAAACCTTAGTAGATAGATCAGCCCTTAGGTAAGGGTAGGATTACTTAATGAACCCATTTGAAGGACCCTTGCCTCGAACAGTCTAGCTGCCTCTACACTCTGGACAAGGCTTTTCTTGAATCCACTTTGGTCAAAGAACGCAATTGGCGTAACCTTAGTGGTTTATGAACTCTTTTTTCTTTTTAACTTTTTTTTTTTTTTTTGAAAGATCACTAATGAACCCATCAAAGAGAGCAAATGGCCCCTCCAAATTCGAACGCTAGCTACAAACAATTTCCGCGAGCCATTGTCCGAAAAGGAAAGAACCAAAGTTTCTCCAATTTGAATCCAAAAGAGAGAGATTATATATATATTTTTTGAAAAGAGAAAGACTGGAAATAAACTTTAAAGAAAGTAATTTCAAAAAATCCCATCTCATGTTTTTTTTTTAGATGCAAGATTCATCATAGGCCACCAACTAGAAAGGAGCCAAAGAATCTAAACATCAAGTTCTCAAATGAACGAGTCCCACCGGGTATGTCAACTTGATGGACCTGGCTCTTACCTTCTTTTGCCCCGGGTTTGCAGGGGTCCGGCGGACGAAAAGCGGGCATCAACAATTTTTGTACAGGTATGCCAGATTTTCTATTATACTTGGAATTTAGAAATGGTGATCCGGAGATCCACCTTCACAAGTAGAAAGGAAATCAATCTTTTTTCTAACTTTCCATTGCATACATATTTTTAAGAAAAGAGACAAAGATTTTGAATGCCGTGAGAGGCGATTTTGTTTTGTTTGCCGTGAAAGGCAGTTTTGTGCCATAGAAGGCGATTTACAAATTTCATCAATAATGAAAGACAAGAATTGTGATTTCTTTGTCTTTTTAAAAAATACAAAATACAACAGAAAAGTAAGAAAATGAATCTAACTTTTTAAGAGATTGTGAGGACTCGTTCAAATCGATGGTCGCGAGTCATGTATGGACTCCGCCATCGTCCTTCAGATAAGAACACATTATGCTTTGATTCACTTGGCTTGGCTTGGGCCTCGGATTTTTAGATGATGAAGACCAAGAGGAGGTCCTATATTAAATAAAAAGCCGAGTAGACGGGCTGAAAAGCCACATCTGGCCATGTTGGATAGAAGGAGAGGAGACCTTGGGGGGGTGTGGCCCCCCAAGGGACTTCGATCACCTTGTGGCGTTTGTTGCAGCAGAGTTTCTTCGAAGGAGAGGAAATTGTTGCAGCAGTTACAGAAGTTCTGGATTTTTCTGATTTTTCTGGACTTTTCTGATGGATTTTTCCCGGCCCATTCTTTTTGGAATGCTTTCAAATTTATAGGCTTTTGGTAGCCATTTAGGAGGGTTTATGGGATTTAATTGTCATAAAGCCACATAAAGGGAGGAGTAACAAGTTTTAATTCATTTATTATGTAACTCCTTTTCCTTGGCTTCTGATTGGCCGGTGAAGAATTAAGAGCTTTTAATTGCTTTTAATCTCCATCATGGGAGGAGTTTCACGGTTTAAATGCCATGAATCCTTTGACTTGTAACTCCCATTTGCTCGCTTCTGATTGGGCCATCCAAAATAATGAGTTAATGACAGCAATAAGTTACCATAAACGGGTCAATTAACAGCATTAAGTGGTCACCAAGTCGATTGAAGAGTCGTGGGCTGCGCCGCGTCTTTTGGAATTATTCTTGCGATGATCGCAGATGGATCCACATGTTGTTTGATGTCGGATGGCGATGCAACTTCAGAAACTGGTTGACATCAATGGGCCGGCAACATCTGTCCAGTTGATTTCACGATTGGTTGGGGCAGAAAGTGTGCTTTCTTGGTCGGCCGTTGTTGATTTTGAAGCGTCAGATGATGATTCCATGATTTCGATGGTGGATCTATGATGTTGACGAAGATCGATAGATATCACGCTAAAAAAATCAGATTTTGGAAAAATCACAGGGGCCAAACAACTTGAAATGCGAAAAAGGATGGAAAAACGGCCCTTTCAGCCAAAATCCAACGACCCGGATTTCCATTGTCGCCGGCGGCGACCATGGGGACTTTTGTCCCTTTGGTTGCTGGCTTTCGGCTTTTTTTACGGTTTTTTCGATTCTTTTTTCTTTCGATAGTTTTTTTGATATTTTTGTACTTATTTTGGCTTGATTTTCTGGGAGAAAACTTGACAAGAATCCTTGCATATCAGAGTGCAAAAGTCTCTGATTTTCTGAATAAGCCAAAGACCTGGCTGTGCGGAGTTTGTCGATTTTCCGTAAAGAATCAAAACAAGGCCAAACGATGTCGGAATGACCTGAAATTGGAGGTGAAGCTTCCTAAGCAATAGATAGGACCAACCATGGACTTTTGTTTGAGTTTTGAATCCGTTTGGGGTCCCGTCGTTGCTATCCTTGATTTTGCCGCGAGGAAAATGTCGAGCTTTGATGTACGGTCAACCGATGTTCAATTGACTTGAAATTTGATAGGGAGCCTATTGGAGTCATTTTGAGACGATCCATTAGCTCCGATTTGGATGCCATGGTCCCGGGGAGCCTCGCCGCCGGGAGGCCTGATTTTGCTTACGAGCGTCAAAGTTTGGTCAAACGTTGTCGGAATGACCTGAAATTTGGTGTGTAGCCCTTTGGAAGCATGTAGAAGCCACCCATTTGCTTTGTTTGATGAGTGATGGCTTCGGTGGTTCTCGCTGCCGAGAGACTTGATTTTGCTGCTCGAGAGTTGATGGAGGGTCAAACGGTGTCGGTTTGACTTGAAATTTCACGTGGAGCCTTTTGGAGGTATTTTGAGACCATCCATAGGCTCTGATCGAAGATTTGATATCTTCGATACTGTCGCCGCCAGGAACTCCTGCTCAGCCACTGGAGGAGTGAAGTTAGGTCAAATGGTGTTGAAATGACCTGAAACTTCATGTGTACCCTTCTTTTGGTTATTTTGAAGGATCTTACAGTTTTTGTTTGATTCTGACAAGATCTGATGCTTGAAGTAGCATTGCTTGTTTGCAGTAGGATGCGGCTCCATGTAGCTTTTGATGTTGAAGAGGCAAAGTTACATTTTTGGTGTCAAGACCATCGTGGTCGACTTGAGGGCCAGATCCGAAGAGTTCCTTTTATAGGTATGTTGACTTGAAATTGTGGTGTTTTCCTCAGTAGTATTTGTCGGATGTAAATTTTGATCCCCCCCGAGAGAGGAATCGCCATTCAACAGTGTGAGATAAAAAAATACATTGAAAATGAGGATTTCGACTACCCTCAAAATCGATGGATCACGATCGCCAGTTACGGATTCGGCCGTAACATCGTCCTTCGACAAAAGCCGAAAGAATGCGGGAGGAAAATGGGGTGGGTTCTTCTCTCGTCTAATGTGCCGCCGGCGACACACGACGGTTGTCTCGTCACTTAATTTGGGTCTTTCAATTCGGGTCGAACTTGGGTCAAGGGTCAAATTACGGGCTTCAAGATGGGACCATAATGAACTAGGCAGGGGAAATCAACATCCAGGGTTGAAAAGACTAATTAAAGTTAAATCCAAGTATTTTAGGGGATAAGCGAATTAAAATGAAAATAAACTAAGAAAATAAGGGGAAAGGTGCCAAATATTTAGAAGAGGATCAACCCCATTCCTGGGTACCCTCTTCGATGTCCTTTGACGACCTAGGGTTTAAAGGCTGATTCTTCGAATCGAAAGAATGATGCAGACGAAACTTCGAGTTGTGATTTTTGTGGGTTGGCGTGCGATACGCAGGTGATAAAAGTGCATGGCCGATGATGGGCCGGAAGTAAGATAAAAATGGCCGATGTTGGGCCAGGATTGATTGAGGGTGGCCGATGATGGGCCGGTAGTAAATAAACTGATATTGGGGTGTGTGAAATCACTCGTCTCGTTTCGTCATTCTCATTAATTCAGGTTCTCGGAATCAGCCTCTATTCCCTTTAATCATTGAGTTCAGATAAATATTTGGCACCGGAGGTGGAGGAAAAGAGAAGAAAATATTTTTGGAATTGGTTTTGTTAGTTTTATAGTTTTTTTGGATTTTAATAATTGGGGCTAGAAGGGCATAACTAGGGGAGTTCCTACTTGGATTCAATTTAACTGTTCCATTTCCCTAATGGATCTCTACCCTATCCTAAGGTCTTAACCGTCCACATCCGCTCTCCCGGTCCCTTCGCGGGACCCGGAGAGAGAGTGGGACCTAATCAGTTGGGATTAATAAAACTAGGGAAGTCTAAGCTGGCTAGGGGAAGACCTAGATCTAGGTCTGGGGTCTGACCTAATCAGTCTAGGCTACTGTCTAATTTCTAACTCCAATTTATTAATATTTTAGTTTTTTAATATCTCTTACTTTGTTTTTGGTATTTTGGGTTTTTATTATATTTATTTCTTTTTATGTTTATTCATAGGGCTTAAAATCCAAAATTGATTTATCCTAATGAAATGGGAAGGGGAAAGAGAATGAATTTCTAATTTTTAATTTAATTAATTATCCTAAATAATCTTGAGTTCCCTAAATAGGGTTCCCGAATCCTAGTGAGAAGGGAGGAGAAAAAAGAATTCTATATAGCCTAATTATTTTTAGTTAAAAGGATAGTTAAAACTATATTTTTTTATTTTCACCTTTCACTTTATTATTTGGTTTTGTTTTTGTTTTATTTTTTATTTATTTTTTTAATAAATTATGCAGTCCTAAATTGCACCTAAAAGAATATGAAATAAAAATGCAGCTAAGTTATAATTGAATGCATGAGCATGTTTTAATGCATGAATCAAGAACAAATTAAAACAAGCCATGATAGAAGGAAAGAAAAATGCTAATCTAAATGAATGAGCATATTAAATGCATGGGCATAATTTATGCATAAAAAGATGATGAAATGAATAAATAGAAAAAAAAATAAAAAAAAATAAACTTGGGGCCTGGACGGGCTTGAAGCTAGCTAGGAATGATTTAAAATAAGCAATAAAACTGAAAATTCACAACATGCATGGGCATATTAAGATGCATGAAATATCATAAAAAGAGACGGTAACAAAGAATTGACTAAATAAATAAGAAGAGAACTATCCTAGCTGCACTAACACATTAGACACACGAAATATCTTAAAAAGAGACAATAAGAAAATAGAGAGCTTCATTCGATGCAAGAAAAGAAAACAGGGGACCCGGCATGCGTGGGTTCAGTTTCGATAAATGGGCTAAGCAGGTGGGTGCAACAATGAAGTTAGGCAGCAGTGGAGTGAGTGCTGCAGCGAAGGAGTGTAAAGCGGGGGGCAGTGCAGGGAGTTATGGTGTGTGAGGGGAGCAAGGTGCTCCAGGGGCTGTGTGTAGGGTGAGTGTGGGGGTGTAGGGAGATAGGAGGGTGTACAACAGGTGGGTGTAGGGGGAAAGGAGGAAGAAGGGAAGAGAAGAAAATGGAAAGGCAGTGCTGCCGTGCGTGGGCGCAGGGCGGAAACGAAGGGGAGAGAGCGAGGGAGAGAAGGAGCGAGCGTGAGAGAGAGAGTGGGCGGAGCAGAGTAAGAGAGAGAGTGGACGGGAGAGAGGGAGATGTGTCGCAGAGGGGGAGAGAGAGAGAGAGAGAGAGAGAGAGAGAGAGAGAGAGAGAGAGAGAGAGAGAGTGAGCGACGGTGTGCAGTGGGTGCAGGTGGTGGGGAGGAAGAGAGGAAAGAGCATGAGGGAGGAGAGACAGAGAGAGTGAGCGAGAGATGGGGGGGAGAGAGAGAGAGATAGAGAGAGAGAGAGAGAGAGAGAGAGAGAGAGAGAGAGAGAGAGAGACGTGCTGGTGGGTGGAGCGGAGAAGGAGAATGATGGCAAGGGAAGAGAAGAGAGGAAAAAAGAAATAGAGAGAGAAAGAATGAAAGAAGAAGAGGAGAAGATGTGCAGGTGAGAGAGGAAGAAAAGAAAGAGCGTAAGAGAGGAGAGACAGAGAGAGTGAGCGAGAGATGGGGGGAGAGAGAGGGAGAGGAATGGAGAGAAGGAGAGAGAGTGACGGAGAGTAGAGAGGCAAGGAGAGAGGGAATGGAGAGAAGGAGAGAACGAGAGGGGAGAGAGGGGCAGGGTGGAAGAGAGAGAGTTGCAGGGAGAGAGAGAGAGAGATGGGTCGCAGAGGGAAAGACAGAAAGAAAGAAAGGAAAAGGAGGGAGGAGGGGTGCGTGCAGGTGTAGGTGTAGGTGCAAGTGTGTGTAGAGGGCGGTGAAGGTGTGTGGTGGGTGGCAGTGGTGCGTGTGGCAAAGGGTCGAAGAAGAAGAACAAGAGGGAGAAAACAGAGGAAGAGAGGGAGGAAGAAGGAGGGAGAGGAGAGAGGTGTGAGTGAGCGGGTGCAAGTGGTAGAGAAGGGGAGGCAGAAGAGGAAGGAGAGGGAGAGAGGAGAATAGGGAAGGGGAGAGAGGAAAAGCACGGAGAGAGAGAGAGAGAGAGAGAGAGAGAGACGGTGTGCAGTGGGGCAGAGGAGAGAAGAAAGGGTGAGTGGAGAAGAAAGGGAGAGAGGAGGAAAGATGAGAAAGAAAGAAAAGGAAGAGAAGAAGAAAGGGGTGATGATGCAGATGCAATGGGCACGAGGAGAGGAAGAGGGCCTACCTGGTTCCGGAGTCCAGCGGCGAGAGATGGCGAGGGAACATGCTGCTGTGGCTGGCGGTGCTGCTATGGGCGAGCGTGCTGCTGCGGCGAGATCGGACCTCCGTGGGGTTGCTGCTGCGTGAGTCTGGAGGAAGAAGATGGGGAGTCCGGGTCTGCGCGAGAGTCCTGAGATGGAGGGTGATGTGCGGAGGATGATGGTGGGCGATGGGTTGCAGGGTGCAGGAAGAGGGCAGAGCGGAGAGGGTGATGGTGATGCCTGGGGTGTGCGCCTGTGTTTGGGAGAGATGGAGGGCGAGACGGTGAGATGGAGAAGATGCGTGAGATGGGTTTTATGATGATGAAGGGGAGAGATGATGGGATGGAGTCGAAGATGGGTTATGGCGTGAGAGGTCAGATGGAGGGAAGATGGTGATGGTGGTCAAGATGGTGGAGGCTGGTGATGGTGGGTTGTAGGGGAGAGATGAGAGATGATGATGGGGTGCTGCGTGAGGGAGATGGAGATGGGAGGCCTCTGCGTGAGATCTGGGTGAGGTTCTGCGTGGAGATGGAGAGGGTGGTGGTGATGAAGAAAGGAGGTGGTGATATGGATGGAGGGGCTGCTAAATGGGTTGGTGATGGAGAGACAGGGCTGATGAGCGCAGGGATGGAGGAGGCGGCGTGATCTGCAGATGGAGGATGATGGTGTGCGATGTTCTGCATGAGATGGCAAGATGATGAGAGGGAATGATGGGTGTTCGTGAGATGGAGATCCTGGCTCTATGGTCTGCGCATGGGTGAGTGGGGTAAGTACTGGGAGTTAGAAATTGAGAGGGATAAGGCTTGGGTGTTAGAGATTGAGAGGGATAGGACGAGGTTGTTAAAGATTGAGAGGGATAAGACGAGGTTTAAGGGGGGAGGGGAGAGTCCAGATCTCATGGACTGTCCTCTCCCATGCAGCTAATGGGCCTCGTGTGAGGGGTCAAGTTCGGGTCAGGAGGTTTGGATCCAGGTTCATTGGGTCGGGTTCAGTTTGTGCTGGAGCTCATTGGGCCAGGCCTGGTGGGTTTGGATTTAAAAGAAACTGGTTTGGGTCGAGAAGGCGGGGTCCGGTGGAGATTGGCCAGGTTATCACTAATGGGGCCCAGGTTTCGTAGATTTCAATCTGCTCGTCGGATTTCAAAGTTGTACATATTGACGGAAAGCTCTCGGCGAGTAGGTCACGATGAGCCAATTTTTAGGGTGATCAGAGGTCCATAAATGATAGGTTATTTTTCACGTGGGCGCCGTGGGGGTGTGGGACCAGCTGTCATGATTTTTGATCCGCCCGTCAGATCTTGGAGTTCTATATATGGGCGGAAAGCTCTCGACGAGTAGATCATGATGTGCCGATTCCCTGGGTGATCAGAGGTCCAAAAATGATAGGTGATTTTTCACGCGGGCGCTGCGGGGGTGTGGGACCCGCTGTCATGATTTTTGATCCTCCCGTCAGATCTTAGAGTTCTATATATGGGTGGAAAGCTCTCGATGAGTAGATCATGATGAGGCAACTCCCAGGGCGATCAGAGGCCTAGAGATGATTGGTGACTTTTGACTCGAGGCCTAATCAGGACATCATTAAATAGGGTGGACTGAATTGCCCCTCATAGGGTGCCAAAATGAGGTGTCTACAGTATGCCCCTCTTTGGAGGACAGCACGTACAGAGTTGTTCTCCAAAGATAAATAGACACATACTCATGCCTCCATTTGAGCCTTTGGGCTTAAGGGAGTGGCAGCCTATGAGGGTGAGGTCGAACTGGATCGAGGGAATCGGGATAAGGTTGTTCTAGGCCATCCAGTTAATTAGGTCTCCTTTTAGGTCTGAGCTTGATCGCGTGATATGAGGATGTCACCTCGTGCCTTTCCATTTTCTACCCAAAATTAAATCCCTACAAAGTGGATCATCCTACTCGGGCCGGGGGTGTACAAAGTGTCAAAGCAAGATTCTCTTGGATCTTGTTCCTTTCGGTGTGGTGGCCCTCACATTTTCACCTGCAATAAATCCTGGCTAGAAGGAAAGAAGGGAGCAACGGCTCGCCTTGCGTTGAAGTTAGTATATAAACGTGCCAAGTGTGTGTTATGCATGTGATGATGTTAAGAAGGCTTGTAATTGTGATGCAGACTAAATTTAAAATGTTAGTGCTAATGCAAGGCATGTCCTCGACATCATCCTGTAGTCATGACATCAATCAACCACTACCATGATAGTCAATAGAGATAAAAGAAAATAACAGAAATGCATCCACCACATGCAAGGAAAAAGAATAAAAGATAAACAGCAGGGGCCCATCCTTTGGATGTAGGTAGATCGAGTAGGAAATTGAGATCGAAAGATATCTAAAACTTATCCATAGCACATACATAGCATGAAACAGTACACATCCAATACCAAGACTAGAGGCCAATCGTTGTTGGCTAATCCGAAACAAAGGGGTGATCATTTTCCGACTGATAGTATATCTCGTTTCAAGAGGAGTCGTGCACAAAACATGGTATCCGCGTGGGGTTTTGGATCAAGGGTTAACCAGGGAGGTGTGAGGCATGTTTACGTAGGTTCATATATAAAATAAAAAAAAATGCCCCAGCATATGGGGTGACAAATGTGAACGATCCCTGAAACAAAACAATGTATAACCTATCCTGCATTCAACCATAAGGCATTAGTAACAAAAGCATGCATGAGGTGAGAGTGTGTGGATTGGTGAGTGTTTGTGACAACTGTGCATGTGACGGGACCTGAATTGGGAAGCCGTGCAGAATAAGTAAGTACTCATATGCGTGTGTGTACGCATGTACATATATGTATATATAAAAATGCCCCAGCGTAAAGCTGGTGTGTTTTCTGGCTGGGAGTGAGAGAGTGAAGGTGGTCTAGCTCTCTGATCCATGGCTGCTAGCTTGATTATGATATGACCTTCCCTAACTATCCTTTGGAGATCGATCCCTCATGGTTCTTTTCTAGCTGTTTTGGTCCTTTTAGTCGAACTTTGGAGAGCGCTAGGCTGCCCCTGGAATTCATGTGTGAGCACGAGTTTCGTGTGTGGGAGACAGTGAGTCGCCGTGCTTCGTCAGTGTTGTGGTTACCCTCCACTCTCCGCTTGGTTCATTAGGCAAGGGCCCATGTCATTCGAGCGGGCTTGGGTTTTATGAATGTTATTCCATTACTTTGGCCTTTTGGCCCTTTGCACTTTTTTTTTTTTTATTCTCTTTTTTGTCTTTTTTTTTTTCGATTCGTTTTTTTTTTTTTTTTTCGATTTGTGACTGTGCAATGCCTGGGTCCCTTAAGCTTTCTAACTAACCCATGTAACGAGGGATACGCCAATGACTCCCAAACCAAATGGCTTTAGGGCACTAGGTATGTAAATACCCCTACCGGCTTACTGACTCGGGTTAAAAAGGCTACGAACCCAAACTAGTCACAAAACTTTTATTCTTTTCAGGACTTCTAACTAAACTCCTTTTTTTTTTTTTTTTTTGGACTGGTTTGGGAGAGGGGTGCCTAGGGTTTTGGCTTCTGAAGCATCAGGCATGGGGAGCACACCCACATCTCATGCAACTTCACCGTGGTTTCTCTTTTCTCTCTTTTGTGAGTGATAAGGGGAAGCTTTCATGACATGGGTGAGCTCGCTTATAAACTTTTGCGTTGAATGGCTTCAACCGTGCAAAACATTTTGTGGGGGCAGACTCACTATTCTAGTGTTTTCCTCTTTTTTTTTTCTTTTTTTTCTCCAATGTGTGTTTGACTTCCAAGTTTGGCTGTTGCACCTCTCCTCGGTCTTCCCTACGGGATTTATACAGCCATATCAAAAGACCGAGGGTCATACTCCGCAAGAAGTGGGGAAGGGTCATGTGGTGTACTTTTTCAAGTACATAGCATTCCATGGATCAGGGAACTCTTCCCCTTCTGCATTTACTAGTCTATATGCATTGCCAGAATATACTTCTTTAACTACATATGGGCCTTCCCAATTAGGTCGCAATTTGCATTTAATGTGTGGGAGTTGTGATTGAGTGATGCGTTTCAATACAAGGTCACTTGTTTTGAATTTCCTCTCTATGACATGCTTATCGTAGGCTCTTGTGATTCGCTTCTTGTACACCTGAGTGTGCTCTGCTGCTTTCATCCTTTTCTCATCGAGGAGGTCCAGTTGTATTTGCAATGCTTCTCGTCTTTGGCCTTCTGTCATCTCTTCATCTAATTGGATCCGCAAAGATGGGTGCAGGAGCTCGAACGGAAGGACTGCCTCCATCCCGTAAGTCAATGCATATGGGGTCTCACCTGTCGGAGTCCTAATGGAGGTTCGATATGCCCACAATGCCTCGACCAAACAGTCTGGCCAATCACTGCCCTTGGTTGTTTCCACTGTCTTCTTGATGATCTTGAGTAGTGTCTTGTTTGTAGCTTCAGCCTGTCCATTTGCTTGGGGGGTAGTAAGGGGTTGAATGATGTAGTTCTATACCATATTTTGTGCACAAATCCTCCATTACCTGAGATATGAATTGGGGGCCATTGTCAGTTATGAACACTTTCGGAACGCCAAACCGGGCTATTATGTTCTTTTGAATGAACTTGACCACCGTGGATGCTTTGATATGGATAAATGCCTCAGCTTCTGCCCATTTGGTGTAGTATTCTGTTGCCGTTAATATGAAAGCTTTGTTCTGGGTGTTTTCCACGGTCGGGACCAGAGGTCCTATGATATCGAACGCCCAAGTCGAAAAAGGCCACGGAGTAGTAGTGGGATGCAGGAGCGTGAATCAAGTCAGCGTGCAACTGACATTTCTTGCACTTTCTGCGTAGTCCACGGAGTCTGATTCCAATGACGGCCAGTAATATCCTAACCGGATGATTTTCTTGGAGAGCATTAGGCTGTTTACGTGTCCTCCGCATATGCCGGAATGAGCCTCTTCGATTATTTATCATCCTTCCTCAACCATCATGCATCGCAGGAGGATCCCACTGAATGATCGGTGATATAACAGTCCTCCGACAACGACGTATCTTTGAACCATTTCTTTCAGTGCCCTTTTGTCGGATTTGGTGGCATATTCAAGGATGTATCCATCGCGCAGGTAGTTCCAGATATCGAAGTACCACGGATGGTCGTCTATGAGTTCTTTGTCATGCTGTAGGGGGGCCAGTATCTGCTCTCGATTAGGTTCCTCTGCCTCTGTCTCTTTCCCTTTCGCTTTCCTTACTTTCGGTCCTTCATCTTTGGATGGAATCTCATCTGGATCTCCGAGGGCCAAGTCTTTTAGTTCAACCGAAGGAGTGTCTATCATTTGGATGTGAAAGGTCTCGGATCCCTTGTCGAGGGGGATTTCCACAATCGAGGCCAAGGTGGCCAACGAGTCGGCCAGCCGGTTTAAAGTTTGCTGGATATAAAGAAAGGACACTTTCTTGAACTAGGACATAGCTTTCTTGGCCTTGTCATGATAATGAGCGAGCTTAGGGACGTTCACCTTCCATTCACCTGCCACTTGGGATATGACCACCTTTGAATCCCCGAGAACTCGGAATTTCTTAACTTCCAACTTCGCGGCCTCTCTTAAACCTGCTAGGAGTGCTTCGTACTCCATTTCATTATTGGTGGCTAGGAATCCGACTTTGAAGGCCTTCGGTATCGCCACTCCCTCTGGGGACAAAAGCACTATCACGATCCCTTTTCCATTCTGATTCAAGGCACCGTCGAAGTACATCATCCACGACTCGGGGTCCTTTATCTCCTCTATGTCTACACATAGCACGTCTTCATCTGGAAAGTCGGTTTTGACCAGTTCATACTGTGGTAGGGGGAGACGTACAAGGTGGTCAGCGATGGCTTGCCCTTTTATTGACTTCTGAGTTACATATGTTATGTCGAATTATGCCAAGAGCATCTGCCATCGCGCCACTCGTCCTGAAGTGACAGGTTTCTCAAAGATATATTTCAAGGGATCCATTCTGGCCAAGAGTTTGACTGAGTGGGCTAAGAAGTAGTGTCTGAGTTTCTGGGCAGCCCAAACCACGGCTAAGCACGTTTTTTCTATCGAGGAGTATTTCCCTCATATGGCAGGAGAGATTTGCTCAAGTAATAAATTGCATTCTCTTTCCGGCTAGTCTCATCATGTTGACCCAGGACTATGCCTATCGCGGATTCTGTCGCTGACACATATAAAATGAGAGGCTTATCTTTAGCAGGGGGCTTCAAAACGGGGGGACTCAATAAATATTTCTTCAAATCCTCAAATGCCTTCTGGCAGTCGTCGTCCCAGTGGTATTCCATGCCTCCTTTTAGCAATTTGTAGAACGGCTCACATCTTTGCGAGTGCTGTGAAATGAATCTTCTAATGAACTGTAGTCGCCCTATGAGGCCTCTTAATTCTTTGAGGTTCTTCGGGGGCGGCATCTCGAGGATAGCTTTCACCTTCGAGGGGTCGACTTCGATTCCCCGATTGCTGACCATGAACCCTAAAAGTTTTCCTGACGACACCCCGAAGACACACTTCTTCGGATTCATTCTCAACCTTGTCTCCCTTGACCTTTGGAGGACCCTCTTCAGAGCTGCAGCGTGGTCTGCACGAGTTTGGGATTTAATTAAGATGTCATCGACATATACTTCCATACAATCTTGCATCATGTCATGGAATATCGCCATCATGGCTCTTTGGTAGGTTGCACCTACATTCTTCAATCCAAAGGGCATGACAACGTAGCAATAAGTCCCCCAGGGAGTAATAAACGAGGTCTTTTCTTGATCCTCTTCTGAAAGCTTTATCTGGTTGTACCCCGAGTATCCATCCATGAATGAGAGCATTGCATGCCCAGCGGTGTTGTCGACGAGCATGTCTATGTGTGGTAAGGGAAAGTCGTCCTTAGGTGAGGCCTTGTTTAGGTTCCGGAAGTCGATGCAGACCCTGATACGTCCGTCTTTCTTCTTGACCGGGACAATGTTGGCAATCCATTGAGGAAACAGTACTACCCTGATGAATTTGGCCTGGAGAAGTTTGTCAACTTCCTCTTTCACCTTCACCGCGATGTTAGGGAGCATTCTTCTCAGCTTCTGTTTAATCGGTCTCGCACTCTCTTCCAATGGAATTTGATATTCTACCAGAAGCGGGTCTAGTCCTGGCATGTCATGGTAGTCCGACACAAATACGTCCTGATATTCATCCAGGATTCTAAGGATCTCTTCTTTTTCGCCGAGTTCCAAGCATGCACTAATCTGGACTAGCTTGGGCCTTTCCTCAGTCCCCAAGTTCATCTCCTTTGTCTTCTCGGCCGTCGACTGAGTTTCCTCGTCAAACCTCTTGATGACCCTTTGGAACTCTTCCGAGACTTCTGTCGCGACCCCGGACCGGGGGCCCCGGGACCGCGACGGGGGTGGTGTGGATAAAGAACCACCCCTTGATAATAATTATACATTTCTTAATTTCCCACAGGTTTCCGCGGTGAGGAATCCAAATTCACTCGTAGAACATTTATATAGGTGCGGAAGCGTGTAGCAAATCAAGCTCTTAATCCATTCTTATCAAATAAGACAGATAATACACAAGTATGACATGATGTCAGAGTGAGCAATGATCTCATTAGCATTCCCAAAATATGAAATTAAAGTTTATACAAAAGATCAAGTTAAGTTAATATTCCCCAAAAATAATGGCCAACAGAGGCCAGTACAACCAAAGTATAAAATCAGTAATCAGTCTACAATCTCCCAAAATGTTCGCAGCTCAAAGCTAAACCCAATGTCTACATGACATCGTCAGCTTGCCACTCTACTAATCGTTGCGGTTCACCGACCGCCTCCTCTGGCTCCTCCTCAAGGGCAAAGACGGGAGCTGGACCTGAGTACCACAAAAAATGGGTCAGACACGACGGTCTGGCAGGTGGGTGAATAGATATACCAAGAAAGAAATCAAAACACTTTCTAAACATGATGAAATCTTGTTAAAACAATAACTGTCTTAAAACAGGGCATATAGTTCATTTAAAGTACAGATGCAATATAAATCATGCGGGGTATTCAAGGTACAGGAACTGACTAGATGGCAACCACACTAGAGCTAAATCCTCTCCATCACTAAGGTGATGAGAGCACATCAGTGCGTTGGGCTCGAACACGCGAAGTGACGAGAACCAACATTATAAACATATATATATACATATAGCTAGGCAAGACCACGGCCGCGGAACCGGGTAACGGGACAGTACGGGATCCAAGTTGCAACTGGCGGGAGCACAGGGGGAGACCCAAGTCAGTTGATCAGACTGACAAGGATGTCCAAGCTTAGTGGTGCCGACTCATAGGTTACATGATAAATCAAAACATATACAAAACTATATCAATATAAAACATACGGGCAGGCGGGGCATGGTGCTCGTAGGCACACATTTCATATCATTAACAGTTCAAGTATACACGGGCTGGCAGGACATATCGGGTGTACAAATCGGAATTTGAGAGAAAACCAGTAGAATCGGGTAATGATACATATAAACTAAATAAAACAATGCAATGAATCCTTATGTCATTAGGGACTATGTATTGGGGCGTCCATATTCAAACGACATGTATAAGGATCTTGTATGTCTAAATTACCCTTAGTATGGTACTCGAATGATAGAGGACATACTAAGTTTTCTTATGCACGTTGATGAATATAAAAGTCTCAATACCTTTTCCGAAATGATGTTTCTTTCTATGTCAATCTCCTTATGTCATCCCCTGGGTCTTTCCAAGGTGGTAGGGCATCAGAACAACCCATCCAAACCTTTAAATACCATAACTGAAACCAATAGAAAAGACTCAGGAATTCTGGGTTAAACTCGGTCACCCGTCGGTCAGCCGGCGGTTAGCCGCTGATGTGATCGGCGGTTAGCCGCTGGCTGACCGCGGGGCTGACCGCGGTTCACCCTGCTAAAAAGTAGCATTCTGTGTTTCTAACCGCGCATCTCGGCTACCTGGCGGTCACTGGGTTTGGGATTGGCGGTTAGCCGCGAGCTGACCGCGCGGCCGACCGCAGTTCGCCTGTCAAAATGCAGCATTCTGTGTTTCTAACCGCATCTGGGTCGGCTAGCCGCCGGTCACCTGTCGGCTAGCCGCCGAGGTGACCGCCCGCTGACCGCCCAGCTGCGGGAACTACACATCAGGTGCAGATTTCAGTCAATTCTTTCCCAAACCATTTCACCTCCATTCCAACCATTTTTTGATGTGGAATGGGTCTATTCCCTTCCATCTAACACTTAATCCTTTCCACCAACCACCATTCCATCAATGCACTAATTCACCTACCAATCCAAATCTCATTCAATGCAAGTACAACTAGCATTTAAGAGGATTATAATGTCCAAAATAAACTTGATGATGAATGCATTTATTATCATAAAACTAACCAAGGGAGAAACCATGTCAATAAATACATTTCTAAAACATTATGGAACGTGATAAACCAAATGACATATGAATAGTAAAAATCCACATTTTTGACAAAGTAAGAACTTATTCAAATTGAATCCATTCATCCACTTGCCTTGGTCTCCAAAGTATGCTAATCAAGCTCTAATCCACTATCAAGCTCAAAATCTACAATCTACACAAAAATCCCCAAATACAATCATTACAACCCTAGAATGTCAAAATCAAGAAATAGATGGAGATAGCTTCCAATAATCAAGGTAAAGCACCTCCTAGGCTAGATGAACACACACTCAAGAGATGAGAAGAGGAACTTCCATGGAAAGTCCTCTAATGGCAAGAGCTTGCTCAAAGGATAGCTTGGAATGGAAGGCTCTCTCTACAAAGGGTATCAAGATGAAGCTCTCATGGAGGGGAAGAAGACTACAACCTCCATTTTGCCTTTAGCAATAGATTTGAGAGAGATTGAGAGAAGAAGAAGCAAGAAGCAATGGAAGTTGAAGAGAACCCTAGGCTGGGCTGGGATTTCTTGTTCTCAAGGAAGTTGCAAGAAGAGGAAGAGAGGGAGAAGGGCTCCCCCTTATATAGAAATCTGAATGGGTCCCACAACTTAAAAGTCCAAAATGGGCTAAAACATCGTTCTACGGGCTTCGGACGGATTCGACGAAGAAGGAAGAATTGATCGTCGAAATTTCTACTTTCCAAAAAGTATATATTTTACAAGTTTCGGAGACATTGAAATTAGAGTCCAGATTTTGTGTAAAAGGACTGTTTTACCCCTATCAATGGCAAAGTAGGGTTTAGAGGTCTCGAATGGAAACGGGGCAAATACAAAAGTTGTCGGGAATCATAAAATACATTCAACGGAGCAAATTACCGATTTCCAGAATTATCAAATAAATCCCAAAACTAATCAAGACACACTAAAATGAACCCCCAAAGGGCCCCACTAGATCAAAAGAGTTCCCAAAATTATTCAAAGCTATAAAAAGCTATTCTAATCCAGATTTAACCCATTTCCACTAATCACACTTATAGCTAAAACACGTCTTAATTAACACTAATCGGAAACTCTCGGAGCGGGGTCTTACATCCTCCACCCCTTAGGGCATTTGGTCCACCAAATGAAATAAAATAACTAACCTCGGGTAGTAGATGCGGATACTTCTTCTGAACTTGATCCCGTAATTCCCACGTTGCCTCTTCCGGTCCGTGATTTTCCCAAAGCACTTTCACCCATTGAATAGTCCTTGTCCTCAGTTCTTGTTCCTTCGTATCGATGATCTGAATAGGCTTCTCGACATAGGTGGCATCTTCTCTGATCTCTAATGGTTCATGACGGAGTACATGTGACGGATCGGGGACGTACTTTTTCAACATAGACACATGGAACACATTGTGTACGCCGGAAAGCTCAGGTGGTAAGGCCAATCTATAAGCCACGTCACCAATCTTGCTCACGATATCATAGGGTCCAATGTATCGCCGAGATAATTTGCCTCTCTGTCCGAATCTCAAAGTTCTTCTAGTAGGTGACACCTTCAAGAAAACCTTATCTCCTTCCTTAAAATGTAAGTCCCTTCGATGAGAGTCTGCATAACTCTTTTGTCTACTCCGGGCTACTTTCAGACGTTCTTGGATCAACTTGACTTTATCACTGGTTTCACTCACCATAGTCGGTCCATGAAAACTACGAATACCTACTTCTTCCCAACAGACTGGAGTTCTACACCTCCTACCATACAATGCCTCAAAAGGCGCCATCCCAATGCTCGAATGAAAACTGTTGTTGTAGGCGAATTCGCAAAGCGGTAGGGTCTCATCCCATTGAGTCTTGAAATCTAGTACACACGCTCGAAGCATATCTTCAAGGGTCTGAATTGTCCTTTCCGACTGACCATCTGTTTGTGGGTGATACGCTGTGCTGAACTGAAGCTTCACTCCCATAGACTCATGCAAAGTCTTCCAGAATCTCGAGACGAATCTGCTATCTCTGTCCGAAGTAATGGAGACTGGCTGCCCACGCCGGCTGACAATCTCGTTAACAAACAACTCTGCGAGAGGTAACATATGCATTTTCTCTCCGGTCTTCATAGGAATAAAATGAGCTGATTTGGTAAGACGGTCTACAATGACCCATATGGAGTTGTTCCCTTTTCTGGTCCTTGGCAATCCCGAGATGAAATCCATGGTGATATGTTCCCACTTCCATTCTGGGATCTCTAATGGCTGCAATAACCCTGGAGGTCTCTGATGTTCTGCCTTCACCAACTGGCACGTCATACATCGGGAAACGAAAGCTGCTATTTCCCTCTTCATGTTGTTCCACCAAAATCTGCCTTTCAGGTTCTGATACATCTTCGTGCTACCCGGATGCATAGAGTACTTCGTACTGTGCGCCTCTGTCATAATGTCATTCTTCAAATCTTCAATGTTGGGCACGCATAGACGATCACGATAGAATAAGACTCCATCCACAATACGGAAATCAGGACGTTCTGCTATATGCTCTGAAATCTTGGCCAACTCTGGATCTTGCAATTGGTTGTCCTTGATCTTCCGAATGAACGAGGGTTCAGACACTGACATGTTGGCTAACATCACTCCCTCGGTTAGGGGCTGAAAATCTACCCCCAATTCTTCAAATTGCTGAAAGAAGCACGTAACTCTTAGGCTTGCCACACTTGCTGACTTCCTACTCAAGGCATCGGCTACTACATTTGCCTTTCCCGGGTGGTACTTGATCGGAAAATCATAATCTTTGATGTATTCCATCCATCTTCTTTGTCTCATATTCAACTCCTTCTGAGAGAACAAATACTGTAAGCTGCGGTGATCGGAGTGGACTTCGAATTTCTCTCCATAGAGGTAATGTCTCCACATCTTTAGTGCAAAAACGACCGCTGCTAACTCCAGGTCATGCGTTGCATAGTTCTTCTCGTGGTCCTTCAACTGACGGGATCCATAAGCAACGACTTTTCTATCTTGCATCAACACACAACCGAGTCCTATATTCGAAGCATCTGTAAAAATGGTGTAACCGCCGCTCCCGGATGGTAAAGTGAGGACGGGTGCTGATGTTAATCTCTTTTTCAACTCTTGGAAGCTGGTCTCGCATTGGTCTGTCCACACATAAGGTGCATTCTTCTTGGTCAACTTTGTCAATGAAGCTGCAATCGACGAAAATCCTTGCACAAATCTTCGATAGTAACCCGCCAATCCAAGAAAACTCCTGATTTCTGACGCGTTCTTCGGTCTTTCCCACTTCACAACTGCATCTATCTTGGCTGGGTCCACTGATAATCCTTCTTTGGAGATGATATGACCTAAAAATGCGACTTCTTCAAGCCAAAAATCGCACTTAGAGAGCTTCGCATACAATTGATTGTCTCTTAGGAGTTGCAATGCTATCCTCAAATGCTCTTCATGTTCTTCTCTAGACTTAGAGTACACCAAAATGTCATCAATAAACACCACTGTGAATTGGTCTAAGTACTCAGCGAATATTTTATTCATCAAAGCCATGAATACTGCTGGTGCATTCGTCAGTCCAAATGGCATCACTAGAAACTCATAGTGTCCATATCTCGTCCGGAACGCCGTCTTCGATACATCTGAATCTCTAACTCTCAGCTGATGATAACCTGATCTTAGATCGATCTTCGAAAAGTAAGCAGCACCTTGCAATTGGTCAAACAATTCATCTATCCTTGGCAATGGATACTTGTTCTTGATGGTAGCTTGGTTCAATTTCCGGCAATCAATACACATTCTCATGGAACCGTCTTTCTTCTTGACGAATAAAACTGGAGCTCCCCAAGGTGAGACGCTCGGTCTAATAAAACCTTTATCCAACAATTCTTGCAACTGAATCTTCAACTCTCCTAATTCCGCTGGAGCCATTCTGTATGGTGCGATAGATATCGGAGCGGTCCCTGGTAATAACTCGATGGTGAAGTCAATCTCCCTAACAGGTGGTAAACCTGGGATTTCTTCTGGAAAAATGTCTGGGAATTCGCAAACAATTGGGATCTCCTCCACCCCTTGGGACCGTTTATCCTCCGTGATAAACGCTAAATAGCATTCACATCCACTTCTCACTAGTCTATCAGCCTTCAATGCTGAGACGAATCTTGGACAAGAAGTCTTCTTCTCCCCATGGAACAAAACGCCTGCTGGGGTCTCCTCTAATTTGAACGTGAGGGTCTTATGGAAACAGTCCATCGTAGCATGGTACCCTGCTAACCAATCCATTCCTAGAATAACATCGAAATCAAACATCTCCAACAAAATAAGATTCGCCGGTAACACCACATCTCCTATCTTAATAGCACATCTAGGATACTTCCTACACACAACTTGTTTGCCTACGGGAGTGGACACTGTCAACACATACTCAAGTTCTCTAGCAGGCATATCAATCAACTTAGAAAATTTTGGAGACAAGAAGGAGTGCGTAGAGCCAGGGTCAAACAAAATCTTAGCTTCAAATCCACAAACTAGGAGTGTACCTTCCACCACATTATCTGCTGCCTCTGCATCAGCTTGGTTAATTGCATACACTTGTCCTCGCTGCTGAGGCCTATTCTGAGCCTGTTGCTGCCTTCCTTGCTGTGCATTCCTATACTGCTGAGGAGGACGCTGATTCTGATTCTGTCCTTGCTGACGAGCTTGATGTTGCTGTGGAGATCTATATTGTTGTGGTGGAGCCTGTTGCTGGAGTGGCCTGGGCTGGTTCTGTACGGCTAGTGCATTCTGAGGTGGTGCCTGGCGCTGTGTTCCTTGTTGTTGCTGATTCTGTCTGTTGTTACCTTGCCCAGCTTGCCTTGGGCAGTCTTTGAGCTGGTGTGCC
Organism: Persea americana; assembly: GCA_029852735.1. NCBI lineage: Eukaryota > Viridiplantae > Streptophyta > Magnoliopsida > Laurales > Lauraceae > Persea > Persea americana. The sequence goes on along the minus strand of CM056810.1, from coordinate 50,831,608 downwards.
ATAGATCCACATCTGAAACATGCTCCCGTAATCGTACGGCATTGAGCACTCTCATGGTTTTTACCACAATGGACGCAGACTAGAGCATTCTGCACATTTTGTTCATGCCTCGGTCGTTTGTTCTGATGGTTCCTTGGCTGGTGATTCTGTTGGTGAGCTGGTGCCTTTCCTTGGATCTTGAGGATCTTGTTGTTCAGGTTCTCGAATTTGTAGGCCCTTCTCACAGCCTCTTCAAAAGTGATAGGTGGTACAACGCCCGTGGCATCCCTTTCAATGATCGGGTTAAGTCCTTCAAGGAACCGCGTTATCTTCTTCTCCACAGTGTCAATTAACTCGGGGGCATATCGAGACAACCTCTCAAACTTCGTGAGGTACTCTTGCACAGTTGTGTTACCTTGTACGAGCTGCTGGAATTCAATGGCCTTTTGCCTCTTCACATGCGTCGGTACATATTTGTCACTGAATTGTCTCTTGAAACTTGCCCAAGCCTCTGCGTCTGCTATGGTCCTATACTCAGCCTTGATTGTCTTCCACCATATGTCCGCTAGGCCAGTGAACATGGAAGCGGTGAGCTGCACTTGCTGTCTACCGGTACATCTGAATATCTCGAAGATGTTCTCTGTCTGCTCCAACCAGTCGTCTGCAGCTAGTGGGTCCTCATGCCCAGTGAACTCCTTGGGACCCCTCTTCCTAAACTTTTCGTATAGCGCATTGGGATCATGTTCCCTATTGTTAATGACGATTTGAGTGCCTAAAGGTTGCGCTGGTGGTGGTTCAGGTCTCCTTTCCAACACTTCTAGCAACTGCCTTTGCATCGTAGCCATCTCTCTAGCATGCTCTTCATCCTTTCTGGCCATTTGTTCTTGCATTCTGGCTTGATTTTCGTTGGCTTGACGTTGCTGGTCAAGCATGGCTTGCATCATCTGTTGGAATTGATTCTGCATATTTGGATCCGGAATACCGTTTCCTAGTGGCCCGGTGTGTTCACTATTGCTTGCGGTGGGATTGTCGGTTACGGGTCTTTTTCGAGGTGGCATATCACTGTAAAACAAATTGTTAGCACATAAAGTCATATAAGGGTCACACATTGCTCACACGAGTCTAACTAACGAAAAGTCTAACAAGAAGTCTAACGGATCCTCGCCACGTCCTTAGGATTTCTGGTTTCTTTTAATTGCCTGAAACACGTCTCGCTCTGATACCAGTCTGTCGCGACCCCGGACCGGGGGCCCCGGGACCGCGACGGGGGTGGTGTGGATAAAGAACCACCCCTTGATAATAATTATACATTTCTTAATTTCCCACGGGTTTCCGCGGTGAGGAATCCAAATTCACTCGTAGAACATTTATATAGGTGCGGAAGCGTGTAGCAAATCAAGCTCTTAATCCATTCTTATCAAATAAGACAGATAATACACAAGTATGACATGATGTCAGAGTGAGCAATGATCTCATTAGCATTCCCAAAATATGAAATTAAAGTTTATACAAAAGATCAAGTTAAGTTAATATTCCCCAAAAATAATGGCCAACAGAGGCCAGTACAACCAAAGTATAAAATCAGTAATCAGTCTACAATCTCCCAAAATGTTCGCAGCTCAAAGCTAAACCCAATGTCTACATGACATCGTCAGCTTGCCACTCTACTAATCGTTGCGGTTCACCGACCGCCTCCTCTGGCTCCTCCTCAAGGGCAAAGACGGGAGCTGGACCTGAGTACCACAAAAAATGGGTCAGACACGACGGTCTGGCAGGTGGGTGAATAGATATACCAAGAAAGAAATCAAAACACTTTCTAAACATGATGAAATCTTGTTAAAACAATAACTGTCTTAAAACAGGGCATATAGTTCATTTAAAGTACAGATGCAATATAAATCATGCGGGGTATTCAAGGTACAGGAACTGACTAGATGGCAACCACACTAGAGCTAAATCCTCTCCATCACTAAGGTGATGAGAGCACATCAGTGCGTTGGGCTCGAATACGCGAAGTGACGAGAACCAACATTATAAACATATATATATATATACATATAGCTAGGCAAGACCACGGCCGCGGAACCGGGTAACGGGACAGTACGGGATCCAAGTTGCAACTGGCGGGAGCACAGGGGGAGACCCAAGTCAGTTGATCAGACTGACAAGGATGTCCAAGCTTAGTGGTGCCGACTCATAGGTTACATGATAAATCAAAACATATACAAAACTATATCAATATAAAACATACGGGCAGGCGGGGCATGGTGCTCGTAGGCACACATTTCATATCATTAACAGTTCAAGTATACACGGGCTGGCAGGACATATCGGGTGTACAAATCGGAATTTGAGAGAAAACCAGTAGAATCGGGTAATGATACATATAAACTAAATAAAACAATGCAATGAATCCTTATGTCATTAGGGACTATGTATTGGGGCGTCCATATTCAAACGACATGTATAAGGATCTTGTATGTCTAAATTACCCTTAGTATGGTACTCGAATGATAGAGGACATACTAAGTTTTCTTATGCACGTTGATGAATATAAAAGTCTCAATACCTTTTCCGAAATGATGTTTCTTTCTATGTCAATCTCCTTATGTCATCCCCTGGGTCTTTCCAAGGTGGTAGGGCATCAGAACAACCCATCCAAACCTTTAAATACCATAACTGAAACCAATAGAAAAGACTCAGGAATTCTGGGTTAAACTCGGTCACCCGTCGGTCAGCCGGCGGTTAGCCGCTGATGTGATCGGCGGTTAGCCGCTGGCTGACCGCGGGGCTGACCGCGGTTCACCCTGCTAAAAAGTAGCATTCTGTGTTTCTAACCGCGCATCTCGGCTACCTGGCGGTCACTGGGTTTGGGATTGGCGGTTAGCCGCGAGCTGACCGCGCGGCCGACCGCGGTTCGCCTGTCAAAATGCAGCATTCTGTGTTTCTAACCGCATCTGGGTCGGCTAGCCGCCGGTCACCTGTCGGCTAGCCGCCGAGGTGACCGCCCGCTGACCGCCCAGCTGCGGGAACTACACATCGGTGCAGATTTCAGTCAATTCTTTCCCAAACCATTTCACCTCCATTCCAACCATTTTTTGATGTGGAATGGGTCTATTCCCTTCCATCTAACACTTAATCCTTTCCACCAACCACCATTCCATCAATGCACTAATTCACCTACCAATCCAAATCTCATTCAATGCAAGTACAACTAGCATTTAAGAGGATTATAATGTCCAAAATAAACTTGATGATGAATGCATTTATTATCATAAAACTAACCAAGGGAGAAACCATGTCAATAAATACATTTCTAAAACATTATGGAACGTGATAAACCAAATGACATATGAATAGTAAAAATCCACATTTTTGACAAAGTAAGAACTTATTCAAATTGAATCCATTCATCCACTTGCCTTGGTCTCCAAAGTATGCTAATCAAGCTCTAATCCACTATCAAGCTCAAAATCTACAATCTACACAAAAATCCCCAAATACAATCATTACAACCCTAGAATGTCAAAATCAAGAAATAGATGGAGATAGCTTCCAATAATCAAGGTAAAGCACCTCCTAGGCTAGATGAACACACACTCAAGAGATGAGAAGAGGAACTTCCATGGAAAGTCCTCTAATGGCAAGAGCTTGCTCAAAGGATAGCTTGGAATGGAAGGCTCTCTCTACAAAGGGTATCAAGATGAAGCTCTCATGGAGGGGAAGAAGACTACAACCTCCATTTTGCCTTTAGCAATAGATTTGAGAGAGATTGAGAGAAGAAGAAGCAAGAAGCAATGGAAGTTGAAGAGAACCCTAGGCTGGGCTGGGATTTCTTGTTCTCAAGGAAGTTGCAAGAAGAGGAAGAGAGGGAGAAGGGCTCCCCCTTATATAGAAATCTGAATGGGTCCCACAACTTAAAAGTCCAAAATGGGCTAAAACATCGTTCTACGGGCTTCGGACGGATTCGACGAAGAAGGAAGAATTGATCGTCGAAATTTCTACTTTCCAAAAAGTATATATTTTACAAGTTTCGGAGACATTGAAATTAGAGTCCAGATTTTGTGTAAAAGGACTGTTTTACCCCTATCAATGGCAAAGTAGGGTTTAGAGGTCTCGAATGGAAACGGGGCAAATACAAAAGTTGTCGGGAATCATAAAATACATTCAACGGAGCAAATTACCGATTTCCAGAATTATCAAATAAATCCCAAAACTAATCAAGACACACTAAAATGAACCCCCAAAGGGCCCCACTAGATCAAAAGAGTTCCCAAAATTATTCAAAGCTATAAAAAGCTATTCTAATCCAGATTTAACCCATTTCCACTAATCACACTTATAGCTAAAACACGTCTTAATTAACACTAATCGGAAACTCTCGGAGCGGGGTCTTACATCCTCCACCCCTTAGGGCATTTGGTCCACCAAATGAAATAAAATAACTAACCTCGGGTAGTAGATGCGGATACTTCTTCTGAACTTGATCCCGTAATTCCCACGTTGCCTCTTCCGGTCCGTGATTTTCCCAAAGCACTTTCACCCATTGAATAGTCCTTGTCCTCAGTTCTTGTTCCTTCGTATCGATGATCTGAATAGGCTTCTCGACATAGGTGGCATCTTCTCTGATCTCTAATGGTTCATGACGGAGTACATGTGACGGATCGGGGACGTACTTTTTCAACATAGACACATGGAACACATTGTGTACGCCGGAAAGCTCAGGTGGTAAGGCCAATCTATAAGCCACGTCACCAATCTTGCTCACGATATCATAGGGTCCAATGTATCGCCGAGATAATTTGCCTCTCTGTCCGAATCTCAAAGTTCTTCTAGTAGGTGACACCTTCAAGAAAACCTTATCTCCTTCCTTAAAATGTAAGTCCCTTCGATGAGAGTCTGCATAACTCTTTTGTCTACTCCGGGCTACTTTCAGACGTTCTTGGATCAACTTGACTTTATCACTGGTTTCACTCACCATAGTCGGTCCATGAAAACTACGAATACCTACTTCTTCCCAACAGACTGGAGTTCTACACCTCCTACCATACAATGCCTCAAAAGGCGCCATCCCAATGCTCGAATGAAAACTGTTGTTGTAGGCGAATTCGCAAAGCGGTAGGGTCTCATCCCATTGAGTCTTGAAATCTAGTACACACGCTCGAAGCATATCTTCAAGGGTCTGAATTGTCCTTTCCGACTGACCATCTGTTTGTGGGTGATACGCTGTGCTGAACTGAAGCTTCACTCCCATAGACTCATGCAAAGTCTTCCAGAATCTCGAGACGAATCTGCTATCTCTGTCCGAAGTAATGGAGACTGGCTGCCCATGCCGGCTGACAATCTCGTTAACAAACAACTCTGCGAGAGGTAACATATGCATTTTCTCTCCGGTCTTCATAGGAATAAAATGAGCTGATTTGGTAAGACGGTCTACAATGACCCATATGGAGTTGTTCCCTTTTCTGGTCCTTGGCAATCCCGAGATGAAATCCATGGTGATATGTTCCCACTTCCATTCTGGGATCTCTAATGGCTGCAATAACCCTGGAGGTCTCTGATGTTCTGCCTTCACCAACTGGCACGTCATACATCGGGAAACGAAAGCTGCTATTTCCCTCTTCATGTTGTTCCACCAAAATCTGTCTTTCAGGTTCTGATACATCTTCGTGCTACCCGGATGCATAGAGTACTTCGTACTGTGCGTCTCTGTCATAATGTCATTCTTCAAATCTTCAATGTTGGGCACGCATAGACGATCACGATAGAATAAGACTCCATCCACAATACGGAAATCAGGACGTTCTGCTATATGCTCTGAAATCTTGGCCAACTCTGGATCTTGCAATTGGTTGTCCTTGATCTTCCGAATGAACGAGGGTTCAGACACTGACATGTTGGCTAACATCACTCCCTCGGTTAGGGGCTGAAAATCTACCCCCAATTCTTCAAATTGCTGAAAGAAGCACGTAACTCTTAGGCTTGCCACACTTGCTGACTTCCTACTCAAGGCATCGGCTACTACATTTGCCTTTCCCGGGTGGTACTTGATCGGAAAATCATAATCTTTGATGTATTCCATCCATCTTCTTTGTCTCATATTCAACTCCTTCTGAGAGAACAAATACTGTAAGCTGCGGTGATCGGAGTGGACTTCGAATTTCTCTCCATAGAGGTAATGTCTCCACATCTTTAGTGCAAAAACGACCGCTGCTAACTCCAGGTCATGCGTTGCATAGTTCTTCTCGTGGTCCTTCAACTGACGGGATCCATAAGCAACGACTTTTCTATCTTGCATCAACACACAACCGAGTCCTATATTCGAAGCATCTGTAAAAATGGTGTAACCGCCGCTCCCGGATGGTAAAGTGAGGACGGGTGCTGATGTTAATCTCTTTTTCAACTCTTGGAAGCTGGTCTCGCATTGGTCTGTCCACACATAAGGTGCATTCTTCTTGGTCAACTTTGTCAATGAAGCTACAATCGACGAAAATCCTTGCACAAATCTTCGATAGTAACCCGCCAATCCAAGAAAACTCCTGATTTCTGACGCGTTCTTCGGTCTTTCCCACTTCACAACTGCATCTATCTTGGCTGGGTCCACTGATAATCCTTCTTTGGAGATGATATGACCTAAAAATGCGACTTCTTCAAGCCAAAAATCGCACTTAGAGAGCTTCGCATACAATTGATTGTCTCTTAGGAGTTGCAATGCTATCCTCAAATGCTCTTCATGTTCTTCTCTAGACTTAGAGTACACCAAAATGTCATCAATAAACACCACTGTGAATTGGTCTAAGTACTCAGCGAATATTTTATTCATCAAAGCCATGAATACTGCTGGTGCATTCGTCAGTCCAAATGGCATCACTAGAAACTCATAGTGTCCATATCTCGTCCGGAACGCCGTCTTCGATACATCTGAATCTCTAACTCTCAGCTGATGATAACCTGATCTTAGATCGATCTTCGAAAAGTAAGCAGCACCTTGCAATTGGTCAAACAATTCATCTATCCTTGGCAATGGATACTTGTTCTTGATGGTAGCTTGGTTCAATTTCCGGCAATCAATACACATTCTCATGGAACCGTCTTTCTTCTTGACGAATAAAACTGGAGCTCCCCAAGGTGAGACGCTCGGTCTAATAAAACCTTTATCCAACAATTCTTGCAACTGAATCTTCAACTCTCCTAATTCCGCTGGAGCCATTCTGTATGGTGCGATAGATATCGGAGCGGTCCCTGGTAATAACTCGATGGTGAAGTCAATCTCCCTAACAGGTGGTAAACCTGGGATTTCTTCTGGAAAAATGTCTGGGAATTCGCAAACAATTGGGATCTCCTCCACCCCTTGGGACCGTTTATCCTCCGTGATAAACGCTAAATAGCATTCACATCCACTTCTCACTAGTCTATCAGCCTTCAATGCTGAGACGAATCTTGGACAAGAAGTCTTCTTCTCCCCATGGAACAAAACGCCTGCTGGGGTCTCCTCTAATTTGAACGTGAGGGTCTTATGGAAACAGTCCATCGTAGCATGGTACCCTGCTAACCAATCCATTCCTAGAATAACATCGAAATCAAACATCTCCAACAAAATAAGATTCGCCGGTAACACCACATCTCCTATCTTAATAGCACATCTAGGATAATACTTCCTACACACAACTTGTTTGCCTACGGGAGTGGACACTGTCAACACATACTCAAGTTCTCTAGCAGGCATATCAATCAACTTAGAAAATTTTGGAGACAAGAAGGAGTGCGTAGAGCCAGGGTCAAACAAAATCTTAGCTTCAAATCCACAAACTAGGAGTGTACCTTCCACCACATTATCTGCTGCCTCTGCATCAGCTTGGTTAATTGCATACACTTGTCCTCGCTGCTGAGGCCTATTCTGAGCCTGTTGCTGCCTTCCTTGCTGTGCATTCCTATACTGCTGAGGAGGACGCTGATTCTGATTCTGTCCTTGCTGACGAGCTTGATGTTGCTGTGGAGATCTATATTGTTGTGGTGGAGCCTGTTGCTGGAGTGGCCTGGGCTGGTTCTGTACGGCTAGTGCATTCTGAGGTGGTGCCTGGCGCTGTGTTCCTTGTTGTTGCTGATTCTGTCTGTTGTTACCTTGCCCAGCTTGCCTTGGGCAGTCTTTGAGCTGGTGTGCCATAGATCCACATCTGAAACATGCTCCCGTAATCGTACGGCATTGAGCACTCTCATGGTTTTTACCACAATGGACGCAGACTAGAGCATTCTGCACATTTTGTTCATGCCTCGGTCGTTTGTTCTGATGGTTCCTTGGCTGGTGATTCTGTTGGTGAGCTGGTGCCTTTCCTTGGATCTTGAGGATCTTGTTGTTCAGGTTCTCGAATTTGTAGGCCCTTCTCACAGCCTCTTCAAAAGTGATAGGTGGTACAACGCCCGTGGCATCCCTTTCAATGATCGGGTTAAGTCCTTCAAGGAACCGCGTTATCTTCTTCTCCACAGTGTCAATTAACTCGGGGGCATATCGAGACAACCTCTCAAACTTCGTGAGGTACTCTTGCACAGTTGTGTTACCTTGTACGAGCTGCTGGAATTCAATGGCCTTTTGCCTCTTCACATGCGTCGGTACATATTTGTCACTGAATTGTCTCTTGAAACTTGCCCAAGCCTCTGCGTCTGCTATGGTCCTATACTCAGCCTTGATTGTCTTCCACCATATGTCCGCTAGGCCAGTGAACATGGAAGCGGTGAGCTGCACTTGCTGTCTACCGGTACATCTGAATATCTCGAAGATGTTCTCTGTCTGCTCCAACCAGTCGTCTGCAGCTAGTGGGTCCTCATGCCCAGTGAACTCCTTGGGACCCCTCTTCCTAAACTTTTCGTATAGCGCATTGGGATCATGTTCCCTATTGTTAATGACGATTTGAGTGCCTAAAGGTTGCGCTGGTGGTGGTTCAGGTCTCCTTTCCAACACTTCTAGCAACTGCCTTTGCATCGTAGCCATCTCTCTAGCATGCTCTTCATCCTTTCTGGCCATTTGTTCTTGCATTCTGGCTTGATTTTCGTTGGCTTGACGTTGCTGGTCAAGCATGGCTTGCATCATCTGTTGGAATTGATTCTGCATATTTGGATCCGGAATACCGTTTCCTAGTGGCCCGGTGTGTTCACTATTGCTTGCGGTGGGATTGTCGGTTACGGGTCTTTTTCGAGGTGGCATATCACTGTAAAACAAATTGTTAGCACATAAAGTCATATAAGGGTCACACATTGCTCACACGAGTCTAACTAACGAAAAGTCTAACAAGAAGTCTAACGGATCCTCGCCACGTCCTTAGGATTTCTGGTTTCTTTTAATTGCCTGAAACACGTCTCGCTCTGATACCAGTCTGTCGCGACCCCGGACCGGGGGCCCCGGGACCGCGACGGGGGTGGTGTGGATAAAGAACCACCCCTTGATAATAATTATACATTTCTTAATTTCCCACGGGTTTCCGCGGTGAGGAATCCAAATTCACTCGTAGAACATTTATATAGGTGCGGAAGCGTGTAGCAAATCAAGCTCTTAATCCATTCTTATCAAATAAGACAGATAATACACAAGTATGACATGATGTCAGAGTGAGCAATGATCTCATTAGCATTCCCAAAATATGAAATTAAAGTTTATACAAAAGATCAAGTTAAGTTAATATTCCCCAAAAATAATGGCCAACAGAGGCCAGTACAACCAAAGTATAAAATCAGTAATCAGTCTACAATCTCCCAAAATGTTCGCAGCTCAAAGCTAAACCCAATGTCTACATGACATCGTCAGCTTGCCACTCTACTAATCGTTGCGGTTCACCGACCGCCTCCTCTGGCTCCTCCTCAAGGGCAAAGACGGGAGCTGGACCTGAGTACCACAAAAAATGGGTCAGACACGACGGTCTGGCAGGTGGGTGAATAGATATACCAAGAAAGAAATCAAAACACTTTCTAAACATGATGAAATCTTGTTAAAACAATAACTGTCTTAAAACAGGGCATATATTTCATTTAAAGTACAGATGCAATATAAATCATGCGGGGTATTCAAGGTACAGGAACTGACTAGATGGCAACCACACTAGAGCTAAATCCTCTCCATCACTAAGGTGATGAGAGCACATCAGTGCGTTGGGCTCGAACACGCGAAGTGACGAGAACCAACATTATAAACATATATATATACATATAGCTAGGCAAGACCACGGCCGCGGAACCGGGTAACGGGACAGTACGGGATCCAAGTTGCAACTGGCGGGAGCACAGGGGGAGACCCAAGTCAGTTGATCAGACTGACAAGGATGTCCAAGCTTAGTGGTGCCGACTCATAGGTTACATGATAAATCAAAACATATACAAAACTATATCAATATAAAACATACGGGCAGGCGGGGCATGGTGCTCGTAGGCACACATTTCATATCATTAACAGTTCAAGTATACACGGGCTGGCAGGACATATCGGGTGTACAAATCGGAATTTGAGAGAAAACCAGTAGAATCGGGTAATGATACATATAAACTAAATAAAACAATGCAATGAATCCTTATGTCATTAGGGACTATGTATTGGGGCGTCCATATTCAAACGACATGTATAAGGATCTTGTATGTCTAAATTACCCTTAGTATGGTACTCGAATGATAGAGGACATACTAAGTTTTCTTATGCACGTTGATGAATATAAAAGTCTCAATACCTTTTCCGAAATGATGTTTCTTTCTATGTCAATCTCCTTATGTCATCCCCTGGGTCTTTCCAAGGTGGTAGGGCATCAGAACAACCCATCCAAACCTTTAAATACCATAACTGAAACCAATAGAAAAGACTCAGGAATTCTGGGTTAAACTCGGTCACCCGTCGGTCAGCCGACGGTTAGCCGCTGATGTGATCGGCGGTTAGCCGCTGGCTGACCGCGGGGCTGACCGCGGTTCACCCTGCTAAAAAGTAGCATTCTGTGTTTCTAACCGCGCATCTCGGCTACCTGGCGGTCACTGGGTTTGGGATTGGCGGTTAGCCGCGAGCTGACCGCGCGGCCGACCGCGGTTCGCCTGTCAAAATGCAGCATTCTGTGTTTCTAACCGCATCTGGGTCGGCTAGCCGCCGGTCACCTGTCGGCTAGCCGCCGAGGTGACCGCCCGCTGACCGCCCAGCTGCGGGAACTACACATCAGGTGCAGATTTCAGTCAATTCTTTCCCAAACCATTTCACCTCCATTCCAACCATTTTCTGATGTGGAATGGGTCTATTCCCTTCCATCTAACATTTAATCCTTTCCACCAACCACCATTCCATCAATGCACTAATTCACCTACCAATCCAAATCTCATTCAATGCAAGTACAACTAGCATTTAAGAGGATTATAATGTCCAAAATAAACTTGATGATGAATGCATTTATTATCATAAAACTAACCAAGGGAGAAACCATGTCAATAAATACATTTCTAAAACATTATGGAACGTGATAAACCAAATGACATATGAATAGTAAAAATCCACATTTTTGACAAAGTAAGAACTTATTCAAATTGAATCCATTCATCCACTTGCCGTGGTCTCCAAAGTATGCTAATCAAGCTCTAATCCACTATCAAGCTCAAAATCTACAATCTACACAAAAATCCCCAAATACAATCATTACAACCCTAGAATGTCAAAATCAAGAAATAGATGGAGATAGCTTCCAATAATCAAGGTAAAGCACCTCCTAGGCTAGATGAACACACACTCAAGAGATGAGAAGAGGAACTTACATGGAAAGTCCTCTAATGGCAAGAGCTTGCTCAAAGGATAGCTTGGAATGGAAGGCTCTCTCTACAAAGGGTATCAAGATGAAGCTCTCATGGAGGGGAAGAAGACTACAACCTCCATTTTGCCTTTAGCAATAGATTTGAAAGAGATTGAGAGAAGAAGAAGCAAGAAGCAATGGAAGTTGAAGAGAACCCTAGGCTGGGCTGGGATTTCTTGTTCTCAAGGAAGTTGCAAGAAGAGGAAGAGAGGGAGAAGGGCTCCCCCTTATATAGAAATCTGAATGGGTCCCACAACTTAAAAGTCCAAAATGGGCTAAAACATCGTTCTACGGGCTTCGGACGGATTCGACGAAGAAGGAAGAATTGATCGTCGAAATTTCTACTTTCCAAAAAGTATATATTTTACAAGTTTCGGAGACATTGAAATTAGAGTCCAGATTTTGTGTAAAAAGACTGTTTTAGAAGTCTCGAATGGAAACGGGGCAAATACAAAAGTTGTCGGGAATCATAAAATACATTCAACGGAGCAAATTACCGATTTCCAGAATTATCAAATAAATCCCAAAACTAATCAAGACACACTAAAATGAACCCCCAAAGGGCCCCACTAGATCAAAAGAGTTCCCAAAATTATTCAAAGCTATAAAAAGCTATTCTAATCCAGATTTAACCCATTTCCACTAATCACACTTATAGCTAAAACACGTCTTAATTAACACTAATCGGAAACTCTCGGGGCGGGGTCTTACAACTTCACCGTCTTCTCCTTCAGCATCTACTAATTCGTAAACGCCCATCTCATCCTTTATGTTCTCGGTTCCCGGAGATGATTCTGGCTCTGAAATAATGGGCATCGACTCATACCCTATCTTGCTAATTTGGCTCATGATTTCCTCTAGCCGTGATTGCTCTACCGGGGGAATTTTCCAGCGCTCAGGTCTTCTTATGGCCCTACAATAGTCAAAGGTCTCTACTCCTAAACTACTTACATTTTTGGGTTTTTGGTTTTCCACTTTTTTTGGGATTTTGGGGTTTTGTGATTTTTTTGGGTTTTTAGAATGATATGGTACAGGTTGGGTTGAGGAGGGGCTATCTAAGGAGGAAGATCCCTGCCCCGGGCAATGCCGAACTGCGGGGCGATATACCACTTCGTCGCCTTCGGGATTTTCGATCTCCCAGGTTTTGCTGTCTTCTTCTGAAGGTCATGCTCTCCAGTGTCGCCACGCAGCTGGCCAGTATACGACTTCTTGGCTATCGGGGTCTTTGACTTCCCAGGTTTCATAGTCGTTTCTCTTTTCGAAAATCGGCATTTTTTTTGGGTAATTTCACCGAATCACTCGTACCAATCATGTTTACAAGACAGCATTTGGAAACTTTCCTCCAGGGGGGAACTTGAACCCCTAATTTCATCCGATTTATGGAATTCTTCCCAGGTACCAAAGATGTCTTCGTAAGTTTCGACCTCCTCGTCGTCAGACGACGAATCAGTTATACCTTCTATCAATAGTTCTTTCCCTTTTTCCTGGGGGTGGATCTGATCCTTCTCCGTTGGGAGGTTCATTGAGGTCCAAGAGCTTGCTATGCCCGACGAAGTGTTCCCCTAGTTTCCAATCCTTTCTGGAGAGTGTTACATGATCATATGGGTTGAATCCCAGTCCTTCTGTTCCTATCGTTGCTTCCAAGATAACGGGGTCAAGAATCTCATCCTCATTCCTACCTAGCCCCAATCCGGGCTGATATCCGAGTTTTCTCATGAGGTTCCAGCCATGTATGCATTCTTTTCTTATTGGTGGTTCAGGTAGAGGGACCGGATCTGGGTTCATACTCCGGACTGGATCGATGTCTGTCAGGGAAATGGTGGGATCAACCCTGTATCCATGGGTTTTGGTTCCAGGCGGGATAGGGGCCGGTCGCAAGGTGGGAAGTATCTGAAGTCCTTCTGGTTCGATCACAGGGGGGTCCCCCATTAGCTTCACGATTTTTCCTAAGTGGGGAAACTTAATACATTGGTGCCTAGTGGATATGACCACCTTCATGTGATTCAGCCAGCGACGCCCTAATATCAAGTTGAAGGTCGCTGGGATATCCATGACGTAGAATTCTTCGGGTACTGAGATCGGGCCTGCTTGCACCAATAACATGATCTTCCCACAAACGTTCTTCCTATTTCTGTCATATCCTGTCACCACCAACGGAGCTGGGGTTAGGTCTTTGGCAGTTAGATCCAGGGTCTTGTATGTTTTCAGTGGACAGATGTTTAGGGATGCCCCTGTGTCTACCACAGCACCAGATATCTCCTTCTCGGCCACCCTAACTGTGAGATGTAGGGGTGAGGTCCTCGCTTCAGGTGGTATTTCTTTTAGTTCCTCCTCAGTAAAGTTGAGGATTGACAAGGATGTCTCAGACGACAAGGACGCAATGGACGCCCATAGTTGCTCTGGGGTTATATTTTCCGGAACTTGTAAGTGGGTGATGCCGTCCATCAGCTGTTTTTGATGCATAGGGGAAGTCTTGATCAGATCGAGGATTGACACCTTAGCTGGTATCTTCGTTAGATGCCCTAGGAGATCATACTCTATCCCAGTCTCCAGCTGAACATGATGTCTCTCTTCGACAACCTCTTCGGTCTGCGCGTTGGGGATTTGTAAGCCTGGATCCGGCGCACTGGCGATCGGAGGTAGCCGCGGTAGACGGATCCGTCCTGATCGGAGGTGTGCTTGTGACGGCCTAACATCCTGAGGGTGATTAAATTGGGAGTGAGTGCTGGTCCGAGACCCCTCGTATGCGATATCATTGTCAAAGAACACCTTGTAGAGGTCCGGGGAGTCGATTACCATGCCGGTTTTGATGTTATCTAGTCTGAATTTAGTTTTCCCGTCCCAATTGATGTATTTCCAATAGTCATCATCTTCAAAAAATTCATCATAGTAGGGCTAATTCTGACTAATGGCTGGCTGGATCGGGAAATCAGTTGATTGATGTGACACGGTGGTGACATTGGCTGACGGTCCCTGCAACGGTTGTGTCGAGGTTGACGCAGCGTGTTGTGGCATCGGGTTTGTGTAGATTTGCATGTTCGGACTCGTTGCGTCATACCGGTAAGCGGACCTTGGGCTTGTGGCATTTTCTGCAGACCGTAGACTCCCATGGGTTTGATGCTATTCCACTCAATCGCCCCTTCATCACTGAGGTCGTAGATCAGGTCTCTGGCCGTATAGCAATGGGTTAGGTCATGTCCCGGCATCCTGTGGTATGCACAGAATCTCGTCCGATCAAGGTGGTCTGGCCATTGCTTTTGTCTTTCTGGTGGAAGCTGGATAGCGTTTTGTTCTATGAGCGACCAGAAAACAGTGATCCAAGGTTGAGGGAGGGGCGGGTAGTTAGCCCTTTTTGGTCCAAGCCTTCTCTTGTTCCCGTCATTGTTTTGGCCTGAATTGTCGTTATAATTGAACGAGACTGCGTTATACTTCGGCCGAGGATTAGTACTCTGATTCGGGTTTTGAGACATCACCGGTTGATTCACAGGTTGTTGTGCCGGATTTATGTTCTGCCTTGGATGAATGGGTCCCCTTTGGTCATGTGGTTGTTGGTTATATCTTTGATCATTCCGAGGAAAATCCCGGTAGCTTTGATCGTTCCGGAAGCCTTGCGTGTTCCCTTGGAAATTAACATCCCGATTTTGTCCTTGATTCCGCTGTTGGTTGAAATTAATTTCCTGACCAGGATTATATGGGCAATAAACCACCTCTTCGGTTGAGTTTACTTCCGGGGTCGCGCGATTTTCCACTTGATTGGTCACGCGACGGACAATCCTTTTTTGATCGGAGATGCCTAGGTTATTCAATATTCCATCGTCTAGGTTCTGTTTCATTCTTGACAATCGATGGTGTAGGCCGCTCCAATTCATGACTTCCTCGATCGTCATCAATGTCCTCATCGGTTCTTTCATGTTCGAAATGACCATCCTGACTTGTTCCTCCTCCTTCATATTGCAGTCAGACCTCGGGAATTGACTCAGCCATCTCGCGGCGAATTCTTCATAATCCTCATTGTTCTTTTGCTTTAAGTTGGCTAAGTCATGCCACAGGGGTTTGTTCTTAGTTAGATGTTTGTTTCGCACCAGAAATCTTTCTATCACATCCTCGAAGGTATTGATCTCGCGTGAGGGCACAGATGTGTACCAAGTTAGCTCATCTCCGACTAGCGATTCTTGAAAGTAATTAATGAGGAGGGCATCGTCGTCAGCAATTATACGGCATTTACTGCAAAAGGACACCAAATGGTGTTGAGGGTCTGTAGTCCCGTCATACGCTACGAACTTTGGGGGCTTTAGCTGGGAAGTGTGATTTCTTGGTCTCTTCTTTCGTCGTGAAGTCATAGAACCCTAACCTTTTGCCTTGTCGTGACGATGACTTCTTTCTAATTTCACTCTTCAGCCCTTCTATTTCCTTCCGCATTTCTCTAATTGCCTGGGAATCAAGGTTTTGATCTTCGTGCGCCTGGCCACGTCTAGGGGCCTCAACTGGGGTTCGATAATAAATCGGTTCTACAAGATCGTGTTGAGGGTCCGGTTGGGGTCCCAAAGGTGCATATTGGTAGCTTTCCTCAGCTCGTGTTCTCCTAGGGGCCTGAATTTGGGTTTGGTTTCGAGTTCTATCCAGGTCATGAGCTAATCCTAATCGTCGACCCACGTAAGTCAATTGGCAGGAGAGCTCGTGGGCTGGATGGTCCGGCCGATGTTCCTCGTGAAGCTCATGAGGGTCTACATCGTCCGCAACTTCATCATAATAGAGTGGGGGATCCTGTTCCTCATCTAACATTTCATAAGCCGGAGTCAATTGATCTTGATACGTTAGAGGTGATCTTTCGTATCCCGTTGGTTGATGATAGGTTAGCCTAAGGCCAGATGAGTTTGGGATCGATCGGCTTACGGAGACAGTTGGAGGAGTCATTGCTTGAAGTTGGGGTTGGACTACCTCATGCTGGTATTGATGGTGGATTATGGGTGCGTTCTGTGCGCTGGTGTAAACAGCAGGGCTTCGCCGCGGGACCCTCGGCGTGAGTGATCGAGCTGGGTCCACCTGTCCTTGGCCTATATGGAGGCGTGTATTTGCATATGGGACCGGGGCTGGTTGCTGTCTTGCTTGTCTAATGGTGGTCACAATGGATGTATCAAAAGGTGTTCTATATTGGGGGACCATAGAGGTAATCGGTTCAGCTCGGGTAACCGTAGCTGAATGATGGATGACCTATGAAGTGACCGGTTGAAGCACACGGCGAGCCCGTGTTGTGATGTTGGCATAGGTCTTATGCTCTACCGTCTATTTGCTCGATCCGACCAAATCCTTATACGTGACTCGAGAGTCGGCAGAGTATGAGTCCCTCCTTATTGGAGTTGGAGGACTAGAGTGACTTTTTCTCGCGACTACTGCGTTCATAGGAGAAGGGACCCGTTCAACAATCGGAGGGCCCGATATGCGTGGGGAATAGCGCGGTTCAGATAATGGGGTAGAAAGAGATCTAGAGATCTCAGTATCTAATGGGGGGAAATAAGCCTCATCGATGGCTTGAGTTGCTCCCGGGGCTGAAATAGGAGGAATGTCTGGCATTCCCCATGGGTGATTCGCCATTTGTAAGAAAGTGGGGTGAGAAGAGAAAGACTTTAGAAAAGATGAGAATGGAAAGAATTTAGGAAAGAAGAGAATGTTTTATGGAATTAATGCAGGAAAGAGGAAAGACTAATAGGGCTGTGCTCTTATGTTGTAAAGGGGAGAGCTTCAGCGGGCGGTTATACGGACACCAGTTCATATTTGATTTGTACCCACAATGACCCTTAAATAAACGAGACACGGACATTCAGTCATTGATCGAAGGTTCGTGTTTCATAATAAAGCTTCTAAAAGACCCAAGTAAACGATAAGACAACGAAAGATGTCCTGTCACGATCGCCAGGCTGTTGGCATGGAGATCGTGGGACCAGCAAAAGACCCAAATTCGTGACGAGACAACAGAAGATGTCCCATCACGATCGCCAGGCTGTCGGATGTGAATTTTGATCCCCCCTGAGAGGGGAATCGCCATTCAACAGTGTGAGATAAAAAACTACATCGAAAATGAGGATTCCGACTACCCTCAAAATCGACGGATCATGATCGCCAGTTACGGATTCGGCCGTAACACCGTCCTTCGACGAAAGCCGAAAGAATGCGGGAGGAAAATGGGGTGGGTTCTTCTCTCATCTGATGTGCTGCCGGCGACACACGACGGTTGTCTCGTCACTTAATTTGGGTCTTTCAATTCGGGTCGAACTTGGGTCAAGGGTCAAATTACGGGCTTCAAGATGGGACCATAATGAACTAGGCAGGGGAAATCAACATCCAGGGTTGAAAAGACTAATTAAAGTTAAATCCAAGTATTCTAGGGGATAAGCGAATTAAAATGAAAATAAACTAAGAAAATAAGGGGAAAGGTGCCAAATAGTTAGAAGAGGATCAACCCCATTCCTGGGTACCCTCTTCGATGTCCTTTGACGACCTAAGGTTTAAAGGCTGATTCTTCGAATCGAAAGAATGATGCAGACGAAACTTCGAGTTGTGATTTCTGTGGGTTGGCATGCGATATGCAGGTGATAAAAGTGCATGGCCGATGATGGGCCGGAAGTAAGATAAAAATGGCCGATGTTGGGCCAGGATTGATTGAGGGTGGCCGATGATGGGCCGGTAGTAAATAAGCTGATATTGGGGTGTGTGAAATCACTCGTCTCGTTTCGTCATTCTCATTAATTCAGGTTCTCGGAATCAGCCACTATTCCCTTTAATCATTGAGTTCGGATAAATATTTGGCACCGGAGGTGGAGGAAAAGAGAAGAAAATATTTTTGGAATTGGTTTTGTTGGTTTTATAGTTTTTTTGGATTTTAATAATTGGGGCTAGAAGGGCCTAACTAGGGGAGTTCCTACTTGGATTCAATCTAACTGTTCCATTTCCCTAATGGATCTCTACCCTATCCTAAGGTCTTAACCGTCCACATCCGCTCTCCCGGTCCCTTAGTGGGGCCCGGAGAGAGAGTGGGACCTAATCAGTTGGGATTAATAAAACTAGGGTAGTCTAAGCTGGCTAGGGGAAGACCTAGATCTAGGTCCGGGGTCTGACCTAATCAGTCTAGGCTACTGTCTAATTTCTAACTCTAATTTATTAATGTTTTAGTTTTTTACAATCCTTTACTTTGTTTTTGGTATTTTGGTTTTTTATTATTTTTATTTCTTTTTATGTTTATGCATAGGGCTTAAAATCCAAAATTGATTTATCCTAATGAAATGGGAAGGGGAAAGAGAATGAATTTCTAATTTTTAATTTAATTAATTATCCTAAATAATCTTGAGTTCCCTAAATAGGGTTCCCTAATCCTAGTGAGAAGGGAGGAGAAAAAAGAATTCTATATAGCCTAATTATTTTTAGTTAAAAGGATAGTTAAAACTCTATTTTTTTATTTTCACTTTTCACTTTATTATTTGGTTTTTTTTTTTTTTTTTTTTTTATTTTTTTAATAAATTATGCAGTCCTAAATTGCACCTAAAAGAATATGAAATAAAAATGCAGCTAAGTTATAATTGAATGCATGAGCATGTTTTAATGCATGAATCAAGAACAAATTAAAACAAGCCATGATAGAAGGAAAGAAAAATGCTAATCTAAATGAATGAGCATATTAAATGCATGGGCATAATTTATGCATAAAAAGATGATGAAATGAATAAATAGAAAAATAAAATAAAAAAAATAAACTTAGGGCCTGGACGGGCTTGAAGCTAGCTAGGAATGATTTAAAATAAGCAATAAAACTGAAAATTCACAACATGCATGGGCATATTAAGATGCATGAAATATCATAAAAAGAGACGGTAACAAAGAATTGACTAAATAAATAAGAAGAAAACTATCCTAGCTGCGCTAACACATTAGACACACGAAATATCTTAAAAAGAGACAATAAGAAAATAGAGAGCTTCATTCGATGCAAGAAAAGAAAACAGGGGACCTGGCATGCATGGGTTCAGTTTCGATAAATGGGCTAAGCAGGTGGGTGCAACAATGAAGTTAGGCAGCAGTGGAGTGAGTGCTACAGCGAAGGAGTGTAAAGCGGGGGGCAGTACAGGGAGTTGTGGTGTGTGAGGGGAGCAAGGTGCTACAGGGCTGTGTGTAGGGTGAGTGTGGGGGTGTAGGGAGAGAGGAGGGTGTACAGCAGGTGGGTGTAGGGGGAAAGGAGGAAGAAGGGAAGAGAAGAAAATGGAAAGGCAGCGCTGCCGTGCGTGGGCGCAGGGCGGAAACGAAGGGGAGAGAGTGAGGGAGAGAAGGAGCGAGCGTGAGAGAGAGAGTGGGCGGAGCAGAGTAAGAGAGAGAGTGGACGGGAGAGAGGGAGATGTGTCGCAGAGGGAGAGAGAGAGACAGACAGAGAGAGTGAGCGACGGTGTGCAGTGGGTGCAGGTGGTGGGGAGGAAGAGAGGAAAGAGCGTGAGGGAGGAGAGACAGAGAGAGTGAGCGAGAGATGGGGAGAGAGAGAGAGAGAGAGAGAGAGAGAGAGAGAGAGAGAGACGTGCAGGTGGGTGGAGCGGAGAAGGAGAATGATGGCAGGGGAAGAGAAGAGAGGAAAAAAGAAATAGAGATAGAAAGAATGAAAGAAGAAGAGGAGAAGGTGTGCAGGTGAGAGGAAGAAAAGAAAGAGCGTGAGAGAGGAGAGACAGAGAGAGTGAGCGAGAGATGAGGGGAGTGAGAGGGAGAGGAATGGAGAGAAGGAGAGAGAGTGACGGAGAGTAGAGAGGCAAGGAGAGAGGGAATGGAGAGAAGGAGAGAACGAGAGGGCAGAGAGGGGCAGGGCGGAAGAGAGAGAGTTGCTGGGAGAGAGAGAGATGGGTCGCAGAGGGAAAGACAGAAAGAAAGAAAGGAAAAGGAAAGAGGAGGGGTGCGTGCAGGTGTAGGTGCAGGTACAAGTGTGTGTAGAGGGTGGTGAAGGTGTGTGGTGGGTGGCAGTGGTGCGTGTGGCAAAGGGACGAAGAAGAAGAACAAGAGGGAGAAAACAAAGGAAGAGAAGGAGGAAGGAGGGAGAGGAGAGAGGTGTGAGTGAGCGGGTGCAAGTGGTAGAGAAGGGGAGGAAGAAGAGGAAGGAGAGGGAGAGAGGAGAACAGGGAAGTGGAGAGAGGAAAAGCACAGAGAGAGAGAGAGAGACGGTGTGCAGTGGGGCAGAGGAGAGAAGAAAGGGTGAGTGGAGAAGAAAGGGAGAGAGGAAAGATGAGAAAGAAAGAAAAGGAAGAGAAGAAGAAAGGGGTGATGACGCAGATGCAATGGGCACGAGGAGAGGAAGAGGGCCTACCTGGTTCCGGAGTCCAGTGGCGAGAGATGGCGAGGGAACGTGCTGCCATGGCTGGCAGTGCTGCTATGGGCGGGCGTGCTGCTGCGGCGAGATCGGACTTCCGTGGGGGTTGCTGCTGCGTGCATCTGGAGGAAGAAGATGGGGAGTCAGGGTCTGCGCGAGAGTCCTGAGATGGAGGGTGATGGGCGGAGGATGATGGTGGGCGATGGGTTGCAGGGTGCAGGAAGAGGGCAGAGCGGAGAGGGTGATGGTGATGCTTGGGGTGTGCGCCTGTGTTTGGGAGAGATGGAGGGCAGATGGTGAGATGGAGAAGATGCGTGAGATGGGTTCTGTGATGATGAAGGGGAGAGATGATGGGATGGAGTCGAAGATGGGTTGTGGCGCGAGAGGTCAGATGGAGGGAAGATGGTGATGGTGGTCAAGATGGTGGAGGCTGGTGATGGTGGGTTGTAGGGGAGAGATGAGAGATGATGATGGGGTGCTGCGTGAGGGAGATGGAGATGGGAGGCCTCTGCGTGAGATCTGGGTGAGGTTCTGCGTGGAGATGGAGAGGGTGGTGGTGATGAAGAAAGGAGGTGGTGATATGGATGGAGGGGCTGCGAAATGGGTTGGTGATGGTGAGACAGGGCTGATGAGCGCAGGGATGGAGGAGGCGGCGTGATCTGCAGATGGAGGATGATGGTGTGCGATGTTCTGCATGAGATGGCAAGATGATGAGAGGGAATGATGGGTGTTCGTGAGATGGAGATCCTGGGTCTATGGTCTGCGCATGGGTGAGTGGGATAAGTACTGGGAGTTAGAAATTGAGAGGGATAAGGCTTGGGTGTTAGAGATTGAGAGGGATAAGACGAGGTTGTTAGAGATTGAGAGGGATAAGACGAGGTTTTAGAGGGGAGGGGAGAGTCCAGATCTCATGGACTGTCCTCTCCCATGCAGCTAATGGGCCTCGTGGGAGGGGTTAAGTTCGGGTCAGGAGGTTTGGGTCAGGCTCGGGTTGTGATGGGTTTGGATCCGGGTTCATTGGGTCAAGTTCAGCTTGTGCTGGAGCTCATTGGGCTAGGCCTGGTGGGTTTGGATTTAAAAGAAACTGGTTTTGGGTCGAGAAGGTGGGGTCCGGTGGAGATTGGCCGGGTTATCACTAATGGGGCCCAGGTTTCGTAGATTTCAATCTGCTCATCGGATTTCGACGTTGTACATATTGACGGAATGCTCTCGGCGAGTAGGTCACGATGAGCCAATTTTTAGGGTGATCAGAGGTCCAGAAATGATAGGTGATTTTTCACACGGGCGCCGCGGGTGTGTAGGACCAGCTGTCATGATTTTTTATCCGCCCGTCAGATCTTGGAGTTCTATATATGGGCGGAAAGCTCTCGACGAGTAGATCATGATGTACCAATTCCCTGGGTGATCAGAGGTCCAGAAACGATAGGTGATTTTTCACGCGGGCGCCGTGGGGGTGTGGGACCCGCTGTCATGATTTTTGCTCCGCCCGTCAGATCTTGGAGTTCTATATATGGGCGGAAAGCTCTCGATGAGTAGATCTTGATGAGCCAACTCCCGGGGCGATCAGAGGCCTAGAGATGATTGGTGACTTTTGACTCGAGGCCTAATCAGGACATCATTAAATATGGTGACTGAATTGCCCCTCATAGGGTGCCAAACCGAGGTGTCTACAGTATCAACGAGCAAAAAAGTGATGTGCTCGGTGGAGTGACGTTCTTTGCAATCACTACTATCGCTGAAGACACAATCAGGCTTCTTCAAAGACCCCCAATGCCCATCGCTCCAAACGCCACTGATCAAAATATCACGGTATAACTGTTCAGTTCTTAGGAAAGTCAGAAGTCTAGCCCTGAATTTCTCCATCTTAGTTTGGGCAATATTGTCCACATTCTACGAAATATGCTCCATCCTGGTAAGGCCTGCTCGCATTATACTACGAGGAGAATGAGGAGCTTGCGTAGTCTTGGTAGTCGTGTCTGTGAAGTCTCAACAGCAGGCTGCTTGCCCTTAGCAATGGCAGTAGCATCAGCTACAGAGGAAGAGGAATCAACATTCTTGTCTATTAAAAAAGAGGAGAGAAAAGATGTTAAGTTGAAAAATCTGCAGAAATTTTAGTAGCATCTTCCCTTACTTTGAAGGCAGGTAAAAAACCCCAGAGTAAAGGAATATACTTGATTCTCAACCTTGGTAGGACAACAAAGTGTGCGCTCAGAAGGTTTTCGAACCAAGGTCTCTGGTTAAGTAGGGCAACTAAACGCGCGCTAAAATCATAAGGAGACATGCATGAGAATGAATGAATTTAACAGGGATGTACACTTAGCAAAATTGCCATTTCAGCGGCCAACGATGTATAATGAAAAGTTAGCGGCTATGGTTCTGCCATTTCAGCACTTAGCAGCTAATTCTGAGACGGTTAGCGGCTAGAATTTTGTCATTTTAGCGCTCAACGGCTAGAATTTAGATACTTCAGCAATCAGAACTCAGCGGCTAGCATCCAGGATTCAGCGGTCAATTTCCGGACTCACTAAATTCCTAACGGCCACTATCTTGTTGCTTTGATGCTCAGTGGCTCAAACTAAAATTCCCCACACTTGACAGCCACTCTTCTTCAGCACTTAGTGGCCAAAACCAAGTCCTACAGCAATCAACTACAAAACCCTGAAATCTTCAGCGACCAAGAATTTGCAATTACCAAGACTAGTTGGCCAATACCTGAATAGCTGTTACCTAGCCCTTATCTTGGAATTGGCGGCCATTCTACCCAATGATTGCGGCCACTATTCAGACCTGATCGGAAATCCTCAGTCACTACCTGAATTCCATCGTTTGTTTCAAAACAAAATAGAGGAGGAAAAAGCCCTAAAATCTCGAAGTCTTCCTCTCCGCCCCAAAGGGAAATGCAGGAGAATAGAATCCTCATCATCTTGGCCTATATCAATTCCGAAATCCACATGCAATGAAATAGCAAAAAAAAGAAAAAAAAGAAGAGGGAGAATAAAGAGAGGGGGCAGTAAAAGAGTTATTCCCTTATTCTCATATACAAAGCTTCAAAATAAAAAAGGGGGAATTCGTTAGGCTTGAATTAGAAACTCTCTTTGGATTCAGACACCCTTTCAAGAATACCCGGCTAAGATTGAGATAGCCATGATGAACACTAAAAGAAGAATTGCAAAGAACTCCAAACACAAGCATAACATAGAGAAGAAAAATGAAAATATGATTTAAGTTTATTCATGTGAGACCCTGACCCCTAATTTCCATGATTAGTGTTGATTTATTTGTGGATTAGTTTTCTAAGTGGGATTGGTGGTTGTTTGGTTGAGTTTGTGAGTTAGAATGACTTTTCATTAGTTTTGGGGAGTTTTGACAGCCAGTGAACCCAGTCAGTGACCGTAGGGTCATATTTGTTTTGCGTGGTTGGCATGGGGAGATTCCTTGTGATTCCCAAAAATTCCCATTGCAAATTCATTTGACTAGTCTCGTCATTCCCTACAACTTTCGTGTTCATTCCGTACCCATTCAAAGCTCTGAAAACCGGTTTTTCCAGCCCTGGGGCAAAATCGGCCTTTTCACATTGAATATGGACCCAAATTTCGAGATCCCAGAACTATGCAAAAATTATACTTTTTGAAAAATAGATTTTATGAAAAACATTTTTCTCTTCTTCGTTGAATCCATCCGGGGCTTAGAAATGCATGTTTTAATCCCGACAAGTTCAAGTGATGGTGGGACCCACACCCACCCTTTTATAAAAGGACCAGCCCCTTTCTTCTTCCCCATTCATTCTAGCTGAGTGTGAGGGAGAGAGCTATAGCTCCTTAGGGCTTCTTGTCGATCTTCTTATTCTTCTTCTTGCTCCCTCTCACCAAAATCCACTTCTAAGCTTGCTAAAATGGAGATTAGAGCTCAACTTATTCTTCTCCATCCTTCTAGCTCTCCATGGATATCACCTTTGTGCAAAGTCAAGGTGGGCCGCCCTTCTCCAACCTTCTCCTTATTGATTCATGGTCTTAGAGGTATGATCCTCATTCCCATTTTCTATTTTGTGCAATGGCATCCCCTTAGGTTCTATTTCTTAGCTTTGTTTGAGCCCATTCCTTGTATTTCTTGATTTGCCATTTTAGGGTTCTAAGATGGGTTTATTTTGGGGGTGTCTTGTATTAGGTGTGCTATGGTCTAATTGGTTGGATCAGAGACTTATTTGGGAGCTTTGGAGACCAAGGCAAGTGGATGATTGGATTTTTTTTATTATTGGCATATTTTGTGAGAAGAGCTTGATTTTATTAATGATTTTGGTGATTTAATACTTGCTTATTACTATGATTTTTATGGGTTTTGAAATGGCATATTGATGAGTTTTTCCCTCTTATTTAATCTCTTGGAAATGTATGCACTGTTATTTTGGAAATCTTACTTTATGCATACATATGGATTCCCATGGATGATGAGTCTCTTGTGATGAATGAGGTTGAAATGAAAGTGCTTTGATGGATCTTGTGGAATGCTTGATAGAGGATTAGTTGGGGATTTGAGAAGGCAAAGAGACCCACATTGTTGAGACTAAGTGGTGTCTCAAAGGAGATTTGGAAGAAGAGAATGAAGGAGCTCGAAATACACAAAACAAATAGTTTCTGAAGTAGTCCGCTCGAGTGAACCCATGTTTGCTCTAGCGGACCACTTCCAGAGACCAGTTGGCTCGAGCCAACCTTCAGATTCACTCGAGCCAACTTGGATCCACTCGAGTGAACCCTCCCAGAGAACCCTGTGCTTTAACGAACCTCCAGTCCGCTCGAGCGTACTGTGTAGAATTCCTAGGCTTTCCCTAGCATCATCAGAAAGGGTGTTTTAAGTTTTGGTGAGGTTGGTTTGGGGACCTAACGTGATGGGAAGACCCGGGAGGTGATATATGGAGATTGATCGAGAAAAAAAACCCCATTCCGGAAATGTATTGAGGATTTTGGACTTGTCAATTTTGTATAGGGAACTTGAGATGTCTTCTATCCTTCGAGTACCATACCAAGAACAAAAATAGACATACAAGACCCTTATGCATATTGTTTAAATCCGGAAGCCTCAATATATGGTTCGTAATTATACAGATATTCACTGTGGTTGTTTTACTCGAATATACGTGTTCTATCCCGTTTTCACATGATAACCCGGTTTTGCTCAAAATATTGATTTATGAACTTGACATGTCCCGCCAGCCCTGTACATGCATGATAAGCTACTGATTGAAACATGTGCCTATGAGCATCATGTCCCACCTGCCTGAGTGTTGTACACCATTATAGATATGCATATGTTTTGATTTTCATGTGACATATGAGTTGGCACCACTAAGCTTGGACTTCCTTGTCAGTCTGATCCACTGACTTGGGCCTCCCCCTCGTGCTCCAGCCAGCTGCAGTCCGGATCCTATCTTGTCCCGTTACCCGGTTTCGCGGCCGTGGTCTTATCTAGCTATATGTATATATATTTCGTTGGATCTCATCACTTCGCGTGTCTAAGACCAACACCTCGAATGTGCTCTCATCACATTAGTGATGGAGGATTTAGCTTTGTGTGGTTGCCACTCTGTTCCCTACGATTGTGGCTCCCCTGAAGAAGGGCAATTTGTAGGGTCCGCCTATGGACTGGGTTTTCAATGTGAGGAATACATGTTTTGCCAGATATCCATGTTTTACACTTGTTTCATATGAATACATGTTTTGCCAGATATTCATGTTTTACACATGCTTTAAATGAATATATATTTTGTCAGATATAAACATTTTACACAGGTTTTAAATCTATGCAATTTTTTATCAAACACCATGATTTATCATATGTTTTATTATTTAGAATATTGTTTATATCTTTTCACCCACCTGCCAGACCGTCGCGTCTGATCCACTCTTTTGGCACTCAGGTCTAGACTTCTTAGCCCTGAACCGAGCGCTTGTGTTGGCTGTAGAGCCATGAGTTTGCAGATTGTTGCGTCAGCTATGTCATGTAGACATTTAGCTTGACATCAGAGCTATGTCACATGTGGCGTGGTGCTTATTTAGCTTGTTATTTGTATGGCTTTTATTACCCCTTTTGTTGGGATTTAATTAATACACATTGATATTTGTAACTTGAACATATGTCGGAATGAAATATCCTATTACTGTCAGCTCTATATTTTATTATGATGGTTTGTTCCAGTCTGATATGTACTAGCGGTTGAGTGCGACACGGAATCCGATGGCCACAAAATCCGAATCGCAACGCCACGCAAGCTTCCGCGAAATATTCAAAGTATGTTGGAATTTGTCATCCTCACACACATAGATCCTGAGAGAAATATAATTGTACTTAATCTCTCATTCGTGCTCCCCGAGGTCTAGCTGCTGCAGGGTCTGGGTTTGGGGGCGTGACAATTCAAAAACTTAAAAGAGGCAAGAGAAAAGCTTACAGCCATTCTTTTTCTAGAATGAAGAAGAAAGAGTCACAGAAAACGCTTGAAGAAGAAGATAACGAGGTCGGAAGAAATTCTCGATGCAAGGAACTCTTGGACGCGAAAAGCTTTGAACTCCAGAAGCTCTGGAATCTGAAATGTCAAAGTAAAGAAGAAAGGAAAAGATCACGCTCTTATATGGTGATATGACACCTCGAACTTCACAAGAGACACCGGCTACGGAGTTAATTGCTCAACGGCCACTTGAAAAACAGATCATCGCCCAGCGGCCATTCTGGAAGTATCTTAGCAGCTAGAGTCCAGCGCATGAGAAACCAAGAACTGGCTAGTCAGCGTATGGCTCGAGGAAGCCGCCAAAATTCGAAAGTGCCATTAGCATAACGGTCCATTTGAGAATCTCTTCGAATAGACTGGTCTTATGCACAATTTGGAATGAATTGGCCCACCAAACCACCCAATTTCATCAGATAACAAAATCAATGATATAAATCTTAATCCTTTTCATTCATTTCTTACCTTCCCTCGCTAAAATATGGATTCATTCCGGACAAAATCATTACTTTTTCATCACCAAAGAGAAAGTTCTTCAAAAAGTTGTTCTACACCTCCAGGATTCTTTCTTGGACATTTTCCCATAATCCTCGTAGAGATGCAAATATTAGATATCTGCGAAAAGTAGGGCATGAGCAGCTCTTAAAAACGGATTTTCTACACCTTTCTATCAAAAGTACAGATTTATGGAATTCCCAAGGCACAATGATTACCAGACATATTTCAATCATTGTACCTTGAGGGGGGCATTTGTTGGCACACAAATAATTCGTTTGTCCATGTATAACAGTTCCCATGACAAAACACTCATTTTTCATAAAGGAGGCCGTTTTTTCTGACTGCTAGAGTCTGACCGGCAATAATGAAAGCATCCCGCGGCTACTATCTGCAAGGCTCACCGGCCACCACAATCTTCAAAGTATTGGCCGCAAAGCGTAACAATGCAGCCGGTGATCTTCATCCAGATGATGACTGATGGATGCTACGAAGTTTTAAGCATTAGCTGCCGAGCTTCTTTCCTGGCTGCTTGTCGCCAACGATCACCTACGATCTCTGACCGGTTATGTCTTCTGATGGCCGCGGGACCTGCAAAAGGGGAACAGTTACAAGTCCCATTAATGACAAGTCTCAAAACCACCTCCACTCTCCCATGATTTTCGACGGTTATCGCTCCTCAAAGGCTATAAAATGAAGACTTGGGGAGAGTAGCAGGGCATCTACGTTCTTACATAAAGAAGGCCAGAAAATCTGCCATTTTTTGAAGACTTGTTCTCTTCCATCCGCAAGGTGAGAGTCGGGCAGTAACGTGCACTTCTCTCTGGATTTAGGCAATAGTTTCCGAGAATCAGTTTTTGTTCCTCTCACCATAGAAGGACAAAGATTGCCTCTACTATTTTAAAGCAGGCTTCTTTGCTAATCTTTCTTTCTAATAATGGTGATGAGTTACAAAGATTGACGAAGAATACTATGATGTGAACTTCTCCAATTTCTTCTTCGGTAAACTCCAGAAGGCAGCAATATCTTCATATCTTTTTTCAGTCTGTAATTCCCTTGCATTTGATCTCTTAAGCCTGGCGAGGGGCTTGTATGAAAATTTGTAAACAACTTGCACTCAGAAGGTGAAACAAAGAGAACCCATGTAAATAAAAGTGGAGATGACTATTCTTGTAGAATCAAGTACACGTGCAAGTCATTTTCACATCTTTCTGTAATGTTCAAAAGTATTTTCAGCGGATTTTCATTTCCTTTTTTAGCAAAACACCTTATACCTACCAACTCTTGGACGCTTAGGCATTTAGTGTATGAACCATCCTACCTTGGTAATGAGGTGTGGGAAGCCCAAGTAAGAGATAGGAGTTGTGTGTTTGCCCATTCATGATTCACTAAATCTTGGACCCAAAACCTTAACTGCACCGGTGCCTTTGCATGACCTTTGACCTAGGGCCTCAATGGACCTTGGATCCTAGACCATCTATATTACTGTTAGGTGTGGAGCACCCTTATAACTTATGATTGTGCCTCATTTGTTAGGACTACTAGACACTTAGGAGGCAAGCATAGGGTAGTGTTAGCTAAGGGTATATCGATATGGAGCTCTGACCACTACCTTCCGAAGCACCAAGAGAGTCATTTAGGCACCGCGGGCTCTATAGGGATCATATCCTTATCCGGTACTGCCCTTGTAAGAGGATATCTATATTAGGACCTAGGTGTAGTGTAGTAATGTGCGTTGTTAAGTAAAATGGTTGACCCATATATATACTTGAACACTTCCCACTCTAAATGAATAATAAATTATGTCTTTTATATTATATGATTGTGCCACCACATTATGTGGATATATATTTGCTTTGCTTTATGCACGGTTGGTATCTTTGGATACTGAGACAGCTAGCATTCGGGTGCTGGGTGTGGTAGGTGTTGTAGGACACCAAGTTTGTATATTCGAATATTTGGATAGTAAGGTTCTAGGTTGGACCAGATCTGAGTTTGATTATGGTGTGCATTTTAATGTGAAGATAAGCACGTTATAAGCATATTGGATGATGATGCGCGCTTGATTATGATGTGTGGTTGTAGTGGTGTAGAGTGACTAAGATGTTGGATACGAATTATTTTATGTGGATTGATGTGAGTGTGCCCGCTCCATTTACTTTGTTTGTTATAAAGTGTGTTATACACTACCGTTCGATGTGAGTATGATGGGATGGCTTATATCATTTATTATGTTGTGAAGCACTGGTGTGTATGTTACCTTGCCCACATTAAGTTTGCCTGGTTTAATAACATGCGTAGTAGATATGGTATGTCTAGATGTTTGGTTGCTAGGTTGAATTGAATATGTTACGTATAGTAGCTATGTGCACGTCTCGACATTGGATTACTAGGTTTGGATGGGAACACCGGTTGATGGATTGTAGGTGTTATGATGGCCTTGAGAGGCCTTAGGGACTAGACTTCCCTCATATTGTTTTCTACTGTTGTTGCCTATTGTCACAACCCCAAAATTAGGATATGATTAAGGGGTCGTGATATTAGGGGCTACTGTAGCATAATCTTTCATTTTCACCAGGATCCGTATGGGTGAGGATACAATGTCCATCATCTTCATGGAACATGTAGCAGAAGCTTGCATTGCGGCGAAACCCGAAGTCCGGAGCTTATCGGATTCTGTGTTGCATCACTAATGTCTTACTAGACATATACTACTATACAATACCTTATCAGACTAGTAAAATATAGACATGATATAAGCAGAGCTAAGATAAGTAAACAAGAGATTACATTCCCATATTTCAAGTTGGAAATCACAAAAGATGTATTAATTACAATTTCCAAAGTAAAAGGGCAACAAAGGCAAATACAACAGTATACAAAACCCTAAAATTAGATTCCCTGTGTCAAACGTTTCATGTGCCAGGAGCGGAGTCTACAAGACAACCTTTGCACCTCATTCACTCGTCTCCTACAGTACCGTAACCGTCTCCTTTGGAAACCACTAGGGCACAAGTCGGGAAACCATACCTACAGCACCAAGCATAGGTCAAACACGAAAGCCTGACAAGTATAGAAAATAAAACGCATGGTTTACAGGTACAAAACAAAATATAAATAACATGTTGATTAATATGAAGTCAGATAACATGATAACTAGGTAAGTTAGTGTATCATGAGTAAATTAACAGAATCATAAATAACAGATGTACAGACTACTATCTAAATGGCAACCATGTCGCATAAATCCTTGGAAAGGGGTGCATTCGCTTGCCCCCTACCGAACTGGCTGGTAGTACCACGGGATTCCACCAGGAGCATTGGCCGCCAGAATTATTTTATCAGGATTGGTACTGTAGTGACTCCGTATCACATGTCAAGACTACAAACTGCAACGAGCAATATATATGTATATATGTATATATGTATATGTATATTTATATGTATATGTATGTATGTATATGTATATGTATGTGCATGTGTGTATATGTGTATGTATATGTATATATATATATATATGTACATATGTATACACGCACGCAGACACATAAGAATAATAATAAGACAGCTGGGTGGTGCTGACTCGGAAATTCATGAATAATTCAGGATTTCGGGTTTATGACAGTCTAGTTTTCAAGTTAGATTGTAATCAGGGGTACATGAGTGATTTCGGTATAGATACGGGGAAGACAGATAGTTCAGTCAGGTGTAAGCAATTCAAAACTGAAAACAGTACGGTTTCGGGCTAAAAACCAGTCCATCTAGGTATGAAAATCCCAATTAAAAATGGGCAGTATTTTGGCTAGAAATAGTGGCCTTGAATGGGTGGTAAAAGAACAAGATTATCCCAATCTAAAGAGTTCATAATAACAATTTTTATAGAATTTTCAAATAACCCCTAGTCTTTCTCAAAATTACAAGTAGGCCCCAAAAAGGGTCAAACTAGGCTCAGAGGCTCTCAAAACTTACCAAAGCTATTCAAGAACTACTCTTACACACAAAACACAATGATTGGCCTCTAATCCCACTTAGTAACCTTAACCGCACTATTAATTAGTGTTAAAGATAGGGGTTAAGGGTCGTATTCTTACATCTATATATATTTAGATTGACATTGTTTGTTGCAAATGTTTGTATTGCATTCCATCGTTTACCTTAGTTACATATCTACTAACATTATATGAGTTAACCTTTTCTTGCAGGTATGGGTAAGACTCTATATCTATGTATTTATATATATTTACATATGACTACATAGTTATTATTGTATACATGTCATGTTATTTACCCATGTTTACTTGCTTCGCCTTTTAGGTCTAACCCTGCTCTTGGTGCTTGTAGGCTAACCGCTAGTGTGAGGGTATATATTGTAATTGTCATATTTGAAACTGATATGTACTATTTCACCCATGCTCTAATAACTATGTGGATTTAAATTGTCCTCTTTATATGTTTGTTTATTACAATACTTCACACTCACGTCCCAAGACATGAGGCGCTGGGATCCTGGGGCGTGATACCTGATCACCTGTCTCCATATTTTTATTTATGCTAACATTATATGCTATTTTTATTAAGTATCTTGCCAGACCGTCGTGTCTGGCCCCACTTTACACTTGGTAACATAGGTTATGTTTCTCCAGATCGATCCCCAAAGCTGACAAAGCGATGGCTGTAGGGCAGTAGTATGCGAGTGGGCATGTGCAGAGACTGTTCCGTAGACATGGTTTATGCACAAGAGCTATTGTCACATTTTATGCAGTGGCATTTTGGGTTTATTTTTATCATGTACTGGCCTTTGTTAGCCTTTTACTTAGGGAATGTAATTAACTTACCTTTTGTTTATAAACTTGAATATTGTGAAAGAAATATCATGTTCCCTGTCTTGATATGCACTTTATGGTTAAGTGATGGGTTGTGACATAGAATCCGAGGGCCACGGATTTTGGGTCGCAAGGCCACGTAAGCTTCCACGAAATGGTCATGATTGTGATGGGGTACTCTCTTTGTCACACAAGCGGATTATGGGATGGAAACATGATTACTACAGTAAACCCTAGTTCACGGCCCTAAATCTAGTTTTGCGATTTGGGGTCGTCATGGATCGTATGATATCAAAGCTTCTTTTACAACTTATTCAATGTGCCACTTTCCGTGAGCTTGTGGCTTCTGTGGTGGATAGTGTGGACCAATCAAGAGCAGGTTTGGTACTTATTATCCAGCTTATGTTTCCTGCTTTTGTTTGACATTTATGGCATGAACAGAATTGTAGAATTCTTTTCTCATAACTCAAAGCGCCCAGCTCAAATTCTTCATGAAGCGCTCCACCAAATTTATAGCAGAGTCGTGTTTTTGGATATTTAGACTCCATAACCATATTATGGTTTGTGGAATCTCCCTCCTACCAAGGATGTGCGTCTTCGCTCTAAACTTAATTTTTTGTATGTGATCGATGGAGGTTCTCTATTGTTCCTTTGCAAACATGCCTCATTGGAATTTTGTGGCATCCAGAAGGTTATCCTGAATTTGCCACTATTCGGAGGAATATTTTATATTATCGAGAAATGACATTTTTCTTAGTGGGTTCCTTTGCATGCTAGTGAAATCTATTTTGAGATGGAAGATTTGATTCCCAAAGTCTTGATGGACCCTTCTACATCACCTTGGGCACATTGTTTTGAAGTTAGACGATTTGCTAGGATTATTCAGAACTTTCCAAGAGCTACCTTTTCTCAGCTTAATCCTATGACTTGGCAGCTTGGGCGCAAAATGAAATAATGTTGTTGGATCCTTCTTTTTTTTTTTTTTTTATTTATCTCGTGTGGAGATTATTCAGTTATGGCATAGTTGATACCTGTGCCCAGGTTGTAGGCATCATGGTGGAATTCAATTTTTAATTTTTTTTTGGTGGCATGCTGATTTTTTATCTGCTCATATGGGGTATGCCCTATGGGGTTTTGCCTACTATTATGGTTACGTAATTCCTTACTATATTTTTCTTTTGTGGCAACAAAAAGATTAACTTAACTATAAAAGAAAAGGAAGATGAGGAGGATTATGTTACAGTTAAAGATACAACAAAGTTGGAGAGTATTTACGATATTGAAGTTTGGAATATTTGAGAGCAAGAGAAGTAAAAGAAGAAAGAAATGCGGGAGAGAGTTTCTTCTTCTATTCTTCTCAAATACTTCCAAACACCTATACTTCACCGCACTATAAACTCCACTACAACTCTACCTCTCTCTCTCTCTAAAGAATTCAGCTTCTAAAAGCACTCCGCGGATGATTTCTAAAATGTGTTTAACTACTCCTAGTAAAAAACCCCAATGTTTTATTTTGATATTCCAATTTCCTCGTGAGAATTCTATTCTCTCGTCTCCAAGGCTAGTGAAAATTATGCCCTTCTTCACATGAAAACTTTGAAATTCTAAAGTAATTGTGCCACACGAATGGCACCTTCACTAGAAATGAATAAATTATCACAATAACAAAATCCGTGTGAAATGATTGGGCACAAACATGACTAAGGTGTTAGGGTTTTTGTATTTTGCAATTTGATAGATGCATTATCATTTTAGCATCATTCGAATTTTCACATGAGCATTGAATTTGAAAAACTTGAAATCTTGATTTTTCACATACATTGTTTTAAAGCTTTTTGAACTTATGTTACATGCATGTTTTGGATTTTAAACTTGGATGCATTAAGTTTTGGAAAGAAGATTTTTGAATCATGCAAGCCTTTGGACCTAGAGTTTTAAACACTTTTAGATTGATTAAAACATGAGTCTAAGCATGATTTCCTTAGCCCAGAACTCCCTCTAGCAAATTACTTTGGAGTAGTTTTTTACTTAATCATTTTAGAAAACAAAACTTTTTTTGGTGCTATAGTACTTTTGTTACAGTGATTTCAATTAACCGAACTTAAGATGTTAGTTAACCAAACTTAAGATGTTGGTTAACCCACTTCGGTTCACGTTCCATAATGGTCAAAACTAGCCATTTTTTTACTTTGGGAGTTCGGTTAACCAAACTTGAAGTCGGTTAACCGACAAGCTAGCCGTTGGACAATTTCTTCTATATAAACAACTCATTCTTAAGCCAAATTAGAGGAACGAAGAGGCCCTCCTAGAAGTGTTTTGAGGCCAAACAAAGGGGAATGAGCTAAAGAAGGTTAGAGGGTCATTAAAGGAAGCTAAAGTTTGGAATCATGAGTTAATCATCTAAGTAAGCTTAGTTTTCCTTATCATATATTTTCATGCTTTGTTTAAATATTTGAAGAATCTATTTTAGCATGATAACTATGATGTGTTGAATCCATTACTTACATTTAATCTTTGATATTAGTTGTATTGGATTCTTCACTATGATTCAAACCAAGTTTGTTTTAAATTTCTTAAATCATGCTTTGTTAAAATATTTGATTTCTTTTATAGCATGAATCATTTGCTTGGTTGAATCTATATATATTGTTTTCAATCACATAAGAACAATGGTTAACCTAGTTGGTTTTTTAAAACAACATTATACATGCATCACATGTTTAGTCTAAAATACAACTTGTGAGCCTTTAATTTTCATGTCATCAATAAGTTAGTATTTATACATGTGAGTTGCATTTCACTTCAATCAAATCTCTTTGTGTGCCTTAAACTTTTAAATGCTTTGAGCATATATTCATTGAGCTTAATGTTTAAACTTGATTGAAGTTTTCACACAAACACCATGAGCATCCATCTTTGCATTTCATATAGTGTTGTTTGAGTTTGATTTTCAATTTCATATTAGCCTATGCTAGAGGCAAATGTATTGAGCTTTAATTGTATCTCTTAAAGTGTTTGTATAGACACTTATTTGAGAAATCATTTTGTATAGGTTATTGCTTAGGCTTAGAAAAGCACAAGTGTATGGTTAGGGGTGAACCATAAAACCCAAGAGGTTATTGCTTAGCCTTGGAAAGCATGTTGTAAGGTTATTGCTTAGCTTTGAAAAGCATTTTGTAAAGGTTATTGCTTAGCCTATTGAAAAACATAGAAGTAGAAATTCGATGGAATGTAGAATCACAAGCCGGTAGTGGATGTAGGCATTGAGGCCAAACCACTATAAACCATTGTTTGTTGGTACATGCTTTGTGGTGATTGTTTTTGTAAGCTTCCGCATTTAGTTACTTAAGCACCACTTGTGACTATTAAATTAAAAACAGTTAAAATTGGTCACTAAGTTGTACCCCCCCCCACCCCCCCCCCCCCCCCGGGTTCGGATACCGGACTTTCATAAGGGTATAATGTTGATGCTCTAGGTTGGGCTGGCCCAAGCTCATCCAGGTTCTGCTATTATATTATAATATATCAAAGCCAACGGTTTTGAATTCAGTACCAACAAACAATGGTTTATAGTGGTTTGGCCTCAATGCCTACATCCACTACCGGCTTGTACATGCTTTGTGGTGATTGTTTTTATAAGCTTCCGCATTTAGTTACTTAAGCACCACTTGTGACTATTAAATTAAAAACAGTTAAAATTGGTCACTAAGTTGTACCACCCCCCTCCCCGGGTTCGGATACCGGACTTTCATAAGGGTATAATGTTGATGCTCTAGGTTGGGCTGGCCCAAGCTCATCCAGGTTCTGCTATTATATTATAATATATCAAAGCCAACGGTTTTGAATTCAGTTTTTTGACCAAATTCCTTTCATTGACTTTTTTACCATGCCTCGGAAAAAAGCTAAAAGAAGGTATAGGTTGTGGGATTTGAACTCTTATGCTCTTCAACACTTGGAAATAGATGACCACCCAACCACTACACCATATAAGACCAACAAGTAATTACTTATTAGAAAAGTCTCAAAAGTAGTTAGATGGAGCAATGACCCTCCCCATGTCAGTCATGCCGATGCTTAGCACGGGTTATTGTACTAGTTTATTTATTAATCTCTAATGCTCAATCCTCGATCCAGACAATGGGCTTGATACTCAAGCCTAGCCCTACCTAACACATTTACAAAATAAATAAATACAACATTTAATATTTGGCCTAGAAGATTAGGCACTAGTGCAACTACATAAAAATAGGGCCTAGATCCACCCCAATTTTCTGGAGGGGCTTGTGTCAAGCTCCAACTGCCCCAACCTCTAACACCCCTAAACACAAGTCTAGGCGCACTGCGTACAGCTTTGGCTGAGCCAAACCCAAACTCACTTGCCCAAGCCCACATGAAAATGAGATTTGGCTAAGGCTCAAGCTCACCAAAATAAAGTTGGGGCCGAGAGATAAGCCCAATGCCATATAACGTTGAAAGCCATTTGTGCCACGTGTACGGTGGAAAAATGTCTTCTGGCCATTTTCAGCCTCTACCTACGGGTTCATTTGGTAACTCTAATCTGATTAATAAGAGCTAATTAAATTAAGATCTAAAACAAAAGCTCTAATTTTTAAGTTACGATTTATAATTAGATTGTTCGGTAAAAATTATTAAAAATAGCTCCTTTTCATAATAGAGTGTTTGATAAACATAAAAAAAAAAATAAAAAAAATAAAAAAAAAGAACTTATTACAGTTAGAAAATTTTCAATTTAACAAATCATTGAATTTTTATGGGCAATATGACGTCTCTCTGTCCATGTAATGCATTGTTGATCACATCCACCCCATTTGTGGGATAATCCCAACTGGGCCACACAGAATGCAGTCTATAACTCAAACAATGCAAATTGGTCATTTTGTATGGTAATAGTGATATGGCCCTGATGCCAAGAGTTTGGATCTGACGAGCTATTAAATCTAAATGATGTCGTATCAATCTGGTCAAATTCCACCGTGATAAGACATGGGTCATCCATCAAATTCCATTGCAATAAGAGGTGGGTCATCAATCAACTTGACCACTCGTAAAAAATATGAATAATAGATATTCCATTGCAAGGTTATCTAAAATAAGCCTCTTTGGAGTTGGGCCTCCTTAGAAGACTTCTCCAACTGAAGTAACCTTTGTAGGCTATGATCATTTGAACATGTTCGATTGAGAAAGAGGCATTCCATACAAAATCTTCTACTCATCAAATTGGTTAAGCTTTTCAATCAGTAGTTCAACAACTCACTTGCCTCTCTGACTTCACCAAGTTTCTAAAATCAATGACTAGATGTGGACCTAAATACTCCAACTGAGCATGGGTCTAAGTGAGTTGATGAAGAACAGAACATCCACATTCAACCATCTCGTCCTTCTACTCCCATTATTATTCACTTAATTTACTGATCTTGACTACCTCAATTTTGACATCTCAATTTCAATATCAAGTTTGACCATTTTGATTAGTTTTGACTTTACATAGAGCCCCGCACAATTTCAACCAACATTAAAGCTCACAGTCAATTTGATTAAAAAAAGAAAGTAGAAGAAATTTAGATTTCAGTAATTGTGTGAATGTGGTTCTCTTTTATAACATTGACTATGCTTTAAATGGAAGATTTTACAACAATGGTATCCCATTTGATTGGGGTGATTACCATTAAAGACTTTTACTATTAAAGCAATTTATAACCAATCAAAAACTTCATTTTATTTGAAGACCCATGCTATTAATAGATAGACATATCTTAATTCTGATCATCTTGACTTGGAGTGTGAACAGCTGATAAAGTCTTTTGACAATACCAAATTGGGGCCAGATTTGATTATCGGCGTAATAGACTGAGGTTAGTTTTATCTACATTTTTTATTTTATTTATCTCCTATTTGTAACTACAATGTTAACGCTACATAGGTGTATTTTAATAATTAACATTTGATGCTAAGTTTATGAAAAAAAATTCTACACATGTATATGGCTTGAGTCGCCAAGTTTTGCTGACAATGGCTATGACCCTATCCCGAAAAGATGGAACGGTACATGTCAAGATGGAATGGGTTTCAGTTATGAACATTGTGATAGAAAAATCATCGGAGCACGGTGGTATGCTGATAATATTTCAGATGAAGCTCTTAAAGATATTGCTTCTGCACGTGATACAAATGGCCATGGTACAATGGTTGCATCTGTTTCTACCATAGAACCGGCTATGACAGATGTAACCATTGTACCATGGCCATCTGTATCGCGTGGAAAAACAATATCATCTTTAAGGGCTTCATATGAAATATTAGCTGCATACCACCGTGCTCCGATGATTTTTTTTTATTTCAATGTTCAGAACTGAAATACATTTCATCTTGACATGTACCCCTTTATCTTTTCGGGATAGGGTCATAGCTACTATCATCAAAACTTGGAGACTTAGGTCATATACCTGTGGTATCGTCAAAAGAATTTATCAACTGTTCACACTCCCAAGTCAAGATGATCAGAACTAAGATATGTTTGTCCATTAATAGTGCGGCTCTACAAATAGAAAGATGTTTTGGATTGGTTATAGATTGCTTTATCAGTAGAAATCTTTTATGGTAATCACCCCAATCAAATGGGATACAATTGTTGTAAAATCTTCCATTTAAAGCATAGTCAATGTTATAAATAGAGAACTCTACCAAAGATAACCACATTCACAGAAATCTAAATTTCTTCTACTTTCTTTTTTTAATCAGATTGACTATGGGCTTTAATGTTAGTCGATATTGTGCGGGCTCCATGTAAAGTCAAAACTAATCAAAATGGTCAAACTTGATATTGAAATTGAGAGGTCAAAACTGAAATTGAGGTAGTCGAGATCAGCAAATTTAGTGAATAATAATGGGAGTAGAAAGACGAGATGGTTGAATGTGGATGTTGGAGGTTCTCGCATTTTAGATCAACTATCATATAAACTAATCATTGATCAACCTGTAAATCAACTCAAATAAATAACCCGCTTCTGATCTCTAAACTTGGCAGCACACAGAAATTCCACTTTACTTCTCATTAAATCTTGATTTTGGCACTTTGATCCAGATTTTTATACAAACAATAACACTTGCAGACTATACATGTGCATGTACAAGTTGAGGGTTGATAATGCAGACCTTGCATCACCACTTTATTCACCAGGTTGCTATCAGCATTGGTGAAAACTAATAAGCTACACCTTTAGAGAATCCGTCACCATCGTGGAGTAAGCTTTCAGTCAGCCAGTAACCATCCCAGGAACCACCCACCCTCTGTCAAAAGAATTCCATAAAAGAAAAAGTGAATGACTAGCTATCATGAATACTGAAGGGGGAGCCAAGGGGCAGACTAGCAACCTGAACCATGGTAAACTGGAATGTCTCTTCCTCCTCTGGTCGGGCCCCTTTTATCCAAACCCTTTGCTTGAATCGGCTCTGATCCAGTAAACACAAACCATTATTATGTATGGGATTCATTAGCAACAGTAGAAATATAGACTTCCAAAGGGCCATTCTGGGTCTTGGCAAACTGATTGCAGGCAACTTGTGTGAATGTTGATTCAAGCATTTCAGACCGTGGTTTTGTTTTTTGCTACTAGAACCAATTACAGGTAAACAAAGTTATGGATTTGATTTGCAGCTAGACTGGTTGCAGGGAAACTGAGTTTTGAGGATCTAAACAGAGCCATAAATAATTAGCAATTAATCTTGAAATCAAGGTTTAAGGCATCTTAGGGTTCTAATATGCCCCTCAAGGAAAAAGGGTAGGCCAAAGAGGAAGTGGACGACAATAGTAAGGATAGATATGAAGAAGTCAACCTACATGAGGATTTTCCCCGGTATAGACTAGAATGGAGAAACATAATTCATACAACTGAACCCAGCATAGCTGGGACAGGACCTTGATGATGTGATAGTGATGATGATGATGAGGGTTCAGATATGCAAATAACTCCGGAACATGTCCATTCTATACTAGTGGGGTGCATCAATCAGTAGTTTGGCTTTTCATCTGAAACAGCCCACCACGGATGTAGGATGCTCTCCTCGCCGAAACCTCAGTTTCAGAATTTCCAGATTCTTTATTGATCTAAAAAATTTTGGGCATTCTGATGCCTGGCGCACTGCATCAGATCTATGAACTGGATCATAGAGCTGTTGGGTTCACTTGTCTGTATTGGTGTATGGGCATCTAGACACCACACAAATCCTAATGCATCAGCAGTCAGCACCCTATAATTTTTCTGAGGTTTAGCTGTGCAGTAAACTCTAGCTATAGCTTACCTCCTTCACCCATAAACTGCTTAGGATCTTCCTTTCCTTGTGGCCAAGCAAAACCCGGTAAGTTGGATGGTGGAATATTCGCCTAAACCTCTCAAACTGCATCAAGGATATGATCCAAAATCATATTAATAATAGCAAATATAAGGTTGTGAGACAAATATGAAGTTTCCTGTCTTTTTTCAAGCACAATGAGTGATGTCAAAAGGAGAAGAAGTCCATTATGTAAGGAGGTATGGGACCCACCATCCATGGGCATGATTCCCAAGGAGGGACGGCCATGGTGGGTCCCACGAGAGGTTGCAAAAATTCAAAATTCCCTTCCTTGTGTGAGAAGATTTTTTGGAAATTCAAATTTGAATTTGAAGCAAAAAAAGGAAAGAAATCCAAGAGACATGAGGACTAAGGAAGCAAAGAAGGAAAGTAGAGAAGAAAGAGAAGGAAAAAAAAAATGAAAAAGAAAGGAAGCAAGAGACCCAACCACACTTGGATGGCCAAGGTGGGGTCCACCTAGTGTTGCAGGTGGGATCTATGATGCCCAGATACGGTATGGATACTGCTAGGATACGCCATAGACACGGCAAGGACATGGATTTTACATATAAAAAGTGAAGTATCGGATACGATACCACGCGATACATTGCCCATTTTGAAGTATCCGTGCAACATAGGGTGGGACCATCCACATGAAGCAACAACAATTCAAATTTTAGATTTTTGAAGATTTTTTTGGGTCTCTTTGCTAGAGATTGCAACCAACAAAGACAAGTCTTAAAATGGAAAGTCCTTGCTCACCAAGAAATAAACGTCGGACATATTTTGAAAAAGTCCAAGATTCTCTCAAAAACTTTCCAAAAATCATTGTAAACTTGGAGTGCAAGCCAAGGAGTTGCTAAAGCCATTTTTTTAGCTTAAAAACGAAGCCAAGAAAGAGGAGACCAAAAACTATATAAGGGGAGCAAGGGGGGACGTCCAAGTCACTCCCCTCTTCCTCCACATAGGGGACGTCCCACCATCCTATCTCCATTATCGCTCTTCCACCCCTCTCTCTCCTCTCTTCTTTTTTTTATTCCATGTGGCTTAAAAGGTTTTTTATTTTTTATTTTTTTTGAAGACAACGACTAAGTAGATGGAGAGATGAATTTCATTGTAATTCAAAACGAAGGTGAAGTTGTAAACCTTGATTAATTCTATGGACGGTTCTTTTTTTGAAAATGGTGATTTTCATTGCTTAAAGACTGTACAGTATAAGAGGGGCAATACCGACCAATTTTCTATGGACGGTTAATTTCAATAAAAGGTGTGTTGTTTTTATGTTTGTTGATTTATTTTCATTGTTCAAGTTACCTAGGATTCTTTATTTTTCCTGGATATGTCGAATGCCTTGGGACCTCTAGATGATGAAAATAAGTGGTTGAAGCCTTGAGTCTTGTGAAATCTCTCAAAAATTAACAAGCTAAAACATGCATCTTGGCCCATCCTTATGGACGGGAATTGAAACACACTGTATGTATTTTTAATACTTAGGACAACTGATCCGGACTCTTGAATTACAAATTCACATTCTGATTTTTAATCATTTATTTATATTTTTCTGAATTTTACTTTAATTTATGCAATCAATTGTTTTAAATCTTTTATGTTGGTTGTAGTAAACTAGTTTAGGAATTTTTTTAGGTTTTCTAGTTTAGGATCAGTTCTGATTGATAAACCTGTTCAGAGGCTGGATCATTGGATGGAGGTGATTGGGCCTGTACTACAACCTATTTGGGTTCAGTTCATTGGTGTTCCTCTGCATGCTTGGGAAAAGAGGGTGTTCCGATGTCCTGGTGAGTGTTTGGGTGTAGTTATAGAGATTGATGAAAAAGCCAATACCAAACAGAGACGTGACAGGGTATGCTTAATGGTTATGTGCCATCCTCAAATCATTCCCTTGGAAGTCGAAGGTGTCAGGTTTCCTGTGTCTGTTATTGTGGAGGATAGTTACAAGTGCTGCGGGAAGATGGGGCTGCCGGAATTATGCCATTGGGAGAAACCTACATCGGAGAAATAAGATGCGATTTTTCCGGAGGGTGCTACACTGATTGATGGCGGATTTGAAGGTGATTTGAATTTCAAATCTCACATCCCACCTGTTAGCAATCCTCTCGCAAGAGTTTTGGAGTCGGCGCAAGAGAAGTTGCAAGGGAGGCAGGAAACAAAAGTTCTGCTTGCTCCAATCACGACGACGAAGGTGATTTCGGTGCGGAATCAGACTGACCATCCCCCTTTTCGTCGAACACCAGGGAAATCAAATACTAGGGATGTGTCGAGCTGCCCTCCCTTAAAAGGGGTTTTTAGGAAATTGCGTGATGACCTTTCTGCCCCCTGTAGGAATCAAATATTACAACAGAACTTGGCAGGCCCATTCATTGCTGTAAGGGAAGGTTTGACGAGCCCAAAAGTGGCCCAGATGCCTTCAGGTAAGGGAAGTGACCCTTCTGTTGAAGGAACTGGCACTCAGATACAGGTTTTGGATCATTGTTCCAACCCCGTTGGGCATGATTCTCAGGAAATTATTAGGAGGAATGAGGATCGCTGTTGG
This sequence comes from Persea americana, assembly GCA_029852735.1. Lineage (NCBI taxonomy): Eukaryota > Viridiplantae > Streptophyta > Magnoliopsida > Laurales > Lauraceae > Persea > Persea americana. Next base: position 50,787,789 of record CM056810.1, on the reverse strand, counting down.
GGAGATCGTTGTTCAGACAGTGACTGTATTTCCTACAACAGTGATCATGAAGCCAATCCTAATATTCTAGAAAATAAAGCTTTATTGATGATGGAATCGATGGATAATGTTGAAGCTCTAGCTGTGGATTTGCCTAATAATGACTGTATGGTAGAAAAAACCAGTAGGTTTATTGAAGAAAAAAATGATTGAAATAGCCAATGTGTAGGAAATTTCAATGGATGACCGGTTAGGTGGGCTGAGAAGCTTAGTTCATGATATGATCGAGAAGAAGGGAAGAAGTACAGGAGGCCAAAAAACCAAAAAGAAATCCAGAGCACAGAGAGAGTTGGATAAATTAGCTTTCTCTATTAATTATGATCGTCGAGATAAGCATATGGGTGTAGCATTGTTGGGACTATGAAGCTTTTATCTTGGAATGTTCGTGGGATGAGCTCTGTTTCCAAGAGGGTGGTGTTGAAAGGCATGGTTCAGTCGTTTAAGGGAGAATGTCTGTTTCTTCAGGAGACTAAGATGGAGGTCATTGATATTCAGCTTATTAGATCTATTTGCCCTTGGTCAAATAGTCAATTTGCCATGCATCCTTCCATTGGTGCTTCAGGGGGCATTTTATTAGTTTGGAATGCGGCTTATTGGCAAAAGATGGATGAGTTTGTGGGAAGGTTTACTGCTTGTCTTCTAAAATGATGTCCGATGTAATACAGAATGGGTAGCAACATCTGTATATGGGCCATCTTCTTATTATGATAGGTGGAGTTTTGGATAGAACTTTCTCGAGTAGCTGGTTTATGGAAGCACCCATGGGTGGTGGGAGGGGATTTTAATTGCATCAGGTTTCCTTCAGAAAAAAAAAAAAAAGAGGTTCTGTCATTACTTCAGCCATGAGGGATTCCTGTGATTCGATTAGGAGTAATGGTCTTGTAGATTTACCTTTAAGAGGAGCAGATTTTACATAGTCTAATATGCAGAGGGATCTGATTATGCATTGGCTGGGTATTTTTCCGGATTGTGTTCAAAGAGCGTTCGCTAGACCAATTTCAGATCATTGTCCTATCCTTGTTGATACTGATTTGGAAGATTAGGGTCCTCCGCCTTTTCAATTTAAATTAATGTGGATCTCAGAGACAGGTTTCCCAGATTGTGTTAGAAAATGGTGGGCCGCAAAGGAAGTGAGTGGGTGTATGGGTTTTCAATTAGCTCAAAAGTTGAAATTCCTTAAAAAGCAAATTCAAGTCTGGCGTAGGAAGGTCTTCGGCTGCATATCAGAAAAGAAGCATCATCTTTTATCTGAAATTCAGAGTATTGATGGGAAGTATGAAGGGGATTGGAATAGAAACATTTCTCTTAAAGAGCAATTTCGAAGGCTGATTTTTCAAGAGGAGATTAGTTGGAAGCAACGTTCTCGAAATAAATGGTTGGCCGCGGGAGATCGTAATATGAGATTTTTCCATGCTGTTGCTAGTACCCGTCGTCGTGTGAATCGGAAAAATGCTATAGAAGTTGGGGGACGATTATGGGAGGAAAAACCTGATATTGAAAATGAAATTGTTCATTTTTTTCAAACGCTTTATTCTAGTGACTATAAGTTAAGGCCTCAGATGGATGGGATTTTTGGTAGTCAATTTTCCACTTCTACTGCTTCTTCTCTTGAAGTTCAATTTTCTAAAGAAGAGATTAGACAAGCTGTGTTTGGTATTGGGGGAGATCGAGCTTCAGGCCCTGATGGTTTTCTAATAGCATTTTTCCACTATTTTTGGGATATGTTAGAAGATGAAATGCTAGCGTGTTTTAATGAATTCCAAGAACATGGTGTTATGGCAAGGGAGCTTGGAGTGTCTTTCATTGCTTTGATTCCGAAGAAAGATGGTGATATCTCAATTAAGGAGTTCCAGCCAATAAGTTTGATTGGGAGTCTTTATAAGATTTTAACTAAGGTTCTTGCTAATTGTCTGCGAAAGGTGCTTCTTGAGGTCTGATAAACAAGCTTCATTTGTTGATGGGCGCCAAATTCTTGATAGTGTCATTGTTGCTCATGAATGTGTGGATTCTCGGAATTGACAAAATCGTCCGGAATTGATTTGTAAGTTGGATTTCGAAAAAGTTTATGATATGGTGGATTGGGGATTCCTTCAATATATGAAGGAAAGAATGGGGTTTGGATATAAATGGCGTAAATGGATTCAGAGTTGTGTATCTTCAGCTCATTTTTCTATAATGGTGAATGGTTCTCCTAAAGGTTATTTCAAGAGTTCTCGCGGTAACCGGCAAGGTGATCCTTTGTCTCCTATGCTTTTTGTTCTTGTTGTGGAAGCCTTGAATTCCTTAATGGAGAAAGCTAGACGGACAGGGTTAATTATAGGATTTGCTATTGATGATTCTGGTTTGGAGGTAACTCACTTGCAATTTGCAGATGATTCTATTATTTTATGTAATGCTTCACTAGATGAGGTTAACAATTTGAAACATTATCTGGGGATACCATTATGTTTGGGGATTCCTAAGAGTTCAATGTGGAGTTCAGTTTTGAAGCGTGTAGATAAAAGGCTGAGTTCTTGGAAAGGTAAGATGTTATCTTTGGGAGGGAGAATCACATTGATTAAGTGTGTCATGCAGAGCATTCCTATTTATTATCTCTCTTTCTTCAACTGCCCTAAAAGTGTGGCGCGTTGGATAGAAAAGCTCCAATGAGATTTTCTTTGGAATGATCATGTTGACAAAAGGAAGTATCATTTGGTTAGGTGGGATTTGGTTTGCAATTGAGCAGAGAGGGTTGGAGATCCGATCTATTGAGAAAGTTAATAAAGCTCTATTGGGAAAGTGGTTATGGAGGATTGGGGAATCAGATCAAGGGTTGTAGAGACAAATCCTTATTTCTGTATTGTTGGCTAATGATGGGTGGTGCATACCAAATCAAATGTTCAAGGCCTCTGGATTTTGGAAATCAATTCTTTCAGTTAAGGATGATTTTGTTTCCATGGATTGGCTTTCGAGTGCATGATGGGTGTCAGATTTGGTTTTTGCATCATGAATGGTGTGGGCAGTCGGCATTTCTTACTCTTTTTCCTAACCTTTACTTGTTAGAGAGGAGACAACAGGCTGTTGTTGCAGATAATTTCCTTATCACTGGTGGTCAAGTGGTGTGGGATTTTAATTTTCGTTAGGATATGACTGATAGAGAAATTGTTGACTTCACTCGCATGCTGGCCTTATTAGACAATGTTTATGTTAATGGTGGAGGTTGGGATGTTAGAGTTTGGAAGCCGGCAGTTAAAGGTAATTTCTCAGTTAAATCGTTTTACCATGTTCTGCTTGATTCATCTCATTTTATTCAAGGGGGGAAAAGGTTTTGGGATTCTACAATACCACCTCGAGTATTAGCTTTCTATTGGGCGGCGAGGTCTCATAAAATTCTTACTTTAGACAAGTTGAGGAGCCGTAAGCATATTATTGTCAATGGGTGCCCTATGTGTTTAAAGGATGAGAAATCGGCGCATCATTTGCTTATCCATTGTGTTTTTGCTCATAAAGTGTGGTCTACAATTCTTAATGTGTTTGATATGCAATGGGCCATGCCATTGAAAGTTGCAGATCTTTTTCATCAATGGCGTATGGGAATCAAATATGTTCGCATGAGAATTCTTTGGAAGGTGGTGTTGTACGCAGCTTGTTGGATAATTTGGTTGGAAAGAAATGACTGTGTTTTCAAGAATAAGAGTAACTCGGTGGAGGATGTTGTTGCATCTATTATTTGATCTGTTTTAGAGTGGGTGATTTCAAGAAAAGAGTTTAAAGGGGTGTGTATGGAGGATTTAAGTAGATCTTAGGCATCTCATTTTCAAGTTGGCTGGGTCTCTAAATCTTTAAACAATGTTTTATGGAAATGTCCTCCAACGGGGTTTCTCAAATTAAACTTTGATGGAAGTTACATTCAAGCCATTGGAAAGGGTGGAATTGGAGGTGTCATTAGAGACTGGAATGGCATTACTGTAAGGAATTTCTTTGGGCTGGTGGATTCTTTAGATGCTAATGGATCTGAAAGTAATGATCTTTTGGTTGGTTGTCGCGAGTTGTGTAAGTTGGAAGGTTCTAAAGTTATCATTGAAGGAGATTCTTTTTCTGCCATTCAGTGAAGTTTAGGTAATTGTTCTTAGGTTGGTTGATGTGGTGGAGGAGGTGCAGGATATATTGAGTCAATTGGATGCTGTCCTTCATCATGTGTTACGTGAGGCTAATGTTTGGGCGGATAACCTCGCTAAGGAAGAGGTGCTTCGTTCTTGTTTATCCTATGATGTATAGTTTGTATTGAGTTTTCTACTGTTTTTTGTTCTTTTGGGTTTTCCCCTCTTATTAATAAATTTTACTGTTTAAAAAAAATCTTTTTAAAGTTTATAATTGCTGTAATTAATTTTCAGATTTGTAGATTGGATTTGTATAGATTTTATTTAGGATAGTTTTAGATTTTTTTCATAGGACAGGTACAAGTTGATCTCTCTCTCTCTCTCTCAAGTTTTCTTTATAAATCTTTCTTCTCCCAGCCTGATTGTGGGTCTACAGACTTCTACAGCAATATGTTGAAACAAACAATTATTTAACGTGAAACTGGCTCAATATGAAAAATGGGGCCCACAAGCATATTCAGTAAAGTTGGAAGCATATGCTAAGTGAAATTTGCATGAGTAAACTGTAAATAGGCACAAGGAAACATGCCCTCCATAATTCAAATAGTGCATGTAGAGGGGTTTTCTTGGGGCCAATTTGGGTTGCATCTATGGAAACAGAAATACAGGCAATACAATATTGAATCTAGTATAATACTGATTAGAACAATGGGTTTCAAAGTTTCTTCATTCAAGGTCATTGGGGAAATCCATAGAAATGGATGGAGCTGGACCCTTAAGTAACCATGGCATGTGGTGCATTGGGTGTACCAAACTAAAGATATTTTGATGGAGAGATGTTTAATTTCCTTTTAGTTTTTCTATTTTCTATATATTTTTTTGAAATGGATGATTTATTTTCTTTTAATAGGATAGTTTTAACTGGTAAGTATAAAACAGCTTATAATTTGGTGAACATCCAGAAAACTCATCCTATCATCATGAAAGCGAAGTTTGGAGGCTGGCTTACCTGTCCCAAATCAAAGAATGGCCCAAAATAGGTAGACCTCTCGAAGGGATCAAAACCAGCAAACTGTCAGATATAACCAACACTTTATCAGAATAATCAGATCGAGCACTCAGATGCTCAATATAAAGTTCAGATGGTGAAAAAGAAATATTCTTCAGCAGTATTGGAAATTGGACATTACCCTATACATGACCTCTACTCCATAATCTGGACGAGGCTGATCATTGTATTTCAAAGCATCAAGTTGGTATTGGACTGCTTCTTCAGCACTAAACTAAAAGGGAAAGGAGCACAGTAGATACATTATATGAAAAAAAGGGGATCTATAGATCATTCCCAGCATTGTAAATCAACACTCACATTTAATCTGGGACCAAAGGGTTTTTTCCTTCGGGATTGAAGCCTGCAATAGAAAATCATAGATTTGCACACATCATAGCAGCAAAAGTAGCAATACAAGAGTGAAAGAATTGACCAGGCAGTAATGAATGCTGCTATTATAACAGACTGAATCCAATAAAGCTCAAATGTACAACTCAGATTATCTAAAGAAGGTCCCGTCATAAACTTATTAAACATCCAGGGAAACCAATTTCTTCCTATTATGTTTTTTAATTGGTCAGGAAAACAATTTCTTGGAGACAGATAAACATTTAAAATAATTGATGCAGGAGTTAATGTGGTTTCGACGACATGGCATACATGGTCAAAATGAGCCAATTGAATGCCAAAAAATTGCTGACATAGGTACCATATTCGAAATTGCTATTGTTGTTCACTTCGAATTTTGTTTGGAGTAAAGATAAATAGTGACGGTTAGTTATTCTGTCAGCAATATTGTGTCTGAGGCTGTGGCTGGGACTAAAAAACCCCAGCCTAACCAATATTGATAAGGATGTGATTGATGTTCAGGTTTTCCATTCTTAAAGAACTACGGAATAACTCTTTGTTGGGCATTACAACCATCCTATCCTTGTTATTTTGTTTTCTGAATGTTGTCCAAACACTCTTTCTACATGAAGTCCTCACTTGTATCTGAAGACTAACATTATTGACAAGCATGAAGTCTTCCTTCTTAGTCGTATCAAACCAATAAATACCTGGGCGCCTAAGATCATCTTGAGGTTGAGGCCTGATCATGTGTCTTCTCCTCATAGACTGTTCAACTGCGTGATGTGGTTTTGTCATGTGGACTTGTAAACAAGGTGAGATTTAAGGCTCTAAGCTCCGGTCAGTTTGTTCTGATGGGGCAGCTCTACAGTGATTGTGATGATCTTCTCTTAACAAGGATCCAGTCTACCTCTTTGTTTAAGAGGAAAATTTTACTCTTTATCCCGGAAAAAATATGGTTGCTATGCCCTTTCATGAAAGAATTATGTGACCGGGCCCATGTGAGAACTGAATCGAACATGCTAAGGGACAGTGTGCAATGCATGTGTTGTGTTGGACAGTATGCAGATGTATGCGTGATGAAATCATATTATTCTGGACCACCGTCGCCTATAGGTTCACATTGAATCATCAAGCAGATATTGTTTTGATGTGTGCGGCTGAGCGCTTGATTCAAGTGTTGCAAGTCCAGGGCCTGGCTTTGCTTTGCATCCAGGGCCTGGCTTCACTTTGCATCAATAACTATGCACTACTAGAAAGAGGCAAAAGACTTGGAATGCAAACATATACAGGGGAAAAAGAAAGTAAAAGGGAAAAAAAAATTAGGTTCAACCCACTTAAAATGGGGCATTCCGAGGATCGAACTCGGGACCTCTCGCACCCAACGCGAAAATTCAGACTTGAAAGTCTTCAAAAGGGTGGATTTCGGTCAACCCCATTCTGCCACATATCCATGGAAAGTCTCTGCACCCAACATCGGATTTGCACAAATCCATGGAAAATTTCTGCACCCAATACTGGATTTGCACAAATCCATGGAAAGCTTCACTTTAAAAAAATAAAAATAAAAAAAAATAAAAAAGAGAGTTGCTGCACAAACACGCCCTAAGTGTCTTATGCCCAATATTCCCAAACAACTATCTAGTGCAAACAGTAGAGTAATAATCTATTCCAACATAAAAAATGGTCCATAGAGTTGAGTATTCGGCATGCATAGAGGCCCTCTAATTTGGATCAAGAAACATCCAATCTCCAACATGCTATCAATGTTTCTTACTCTTTTTTTTTTTTTTTTTTTAAGAATCTATCATCTTTAACAACATCCCTTTTGTATCCGCAAAATGAGCTAACAACAGTTCATCCTTGTTACTCCAACATCCCAACCCTCTTCATACTTGATATTCATATGAATATTGTTACTCTTGTAAAGCAGCTATGCCCATGCCTATGATAAAATCAACTAACTTAACTGCATCTGAGAAGATTCAGATCCAAACAAGAAACTAACTATTCAAGAAAAGGCAAAGCACCCCAAATTTCTTCCAATTACATCCATCAGCTTCAAACAAACACGATAAAAAAAGAAAGAAAGAAAGAAAACCATAGAATCCAACAAAGAAAAGGACCACCCCACCCCCCCCCCCCCCCCCCCCCCCATATAGAAGAAGAAAAGATGAAAAAAATACCAGTCGGCAGAGAGGAAATCAGGAACGTCAGCTGAAGCTCTGAAGCGAGCGCTTACGCAGATGGACGGCTGAGATTTGCTGTTGGCATGGAAGGGTTCCGTTGAAAGAAGAGAGGAGAGGGATTGGAATGGTGGAGAAGAAAGGGATGATGAAGAGACCACCATTTTCTCTTGTTTTCTTTCTCTTCTTCTTCCTTTCCTTGGAAAAGCTGAAACCAGAGACAAGCGTAGTCAGTCGTAGGTAGAGGCTGAAATCGAAAGAGTCCGGATCCCCGGTCTCGTTGAAACAGGGTGAGCCTGTTCCGGCCAATCACCACCCGCCACGTGGCAGATTTGCCATCTCAACTATGACCCTCTAGAAAAGAACAAAAGAAAAGTGCAGGGATTTTCTTGCAATTTAATAAAATACGATTCTCCTCCAACCCTTTCCTCAATACAGATCAGTAGAAGGAAATTCCGCGAATCAGACTACAACTGCTGTCATCCAAACGTGCCCGGAGAAGAAACAGGGACGAAACACGTCAGGGGACCGAACACCGCTGCCGGATCTGCTATACCAGCCGATGTCCGGATGGCCCGGATCTGCATGGGTCGGAGACCTGGGTTCTCGGTGAAGAAGAGAGAGTGGCGCTCCTTGCTGCTGTGGGTTGTCAGTGATCGGAGGATCCAGATTCTCCGGCACAAACAGATTAGCGAGAGAGGAGTCTCTCTAGATTTGGTTTTGGTCACAGAACAGAGAAGAAGAACTGCACAAACAGTTGAAGAAGATGGCCTGTTTCATTCAGGTCAGGTCTGGACTGTTGTTCCCCGGTACTCCGGGACTGCTGCCGGACGTCTGCTTCCTGCGCGTCACCTGAGAAAAAGGAAGGCAGTAGGTAGGTCCTGTTGCAGATATCGCGGCCGGAAGACGATGGCAAAAGACTCGCTTACTGCCACGGTGTTGATCGAAGGTGGGCCCCGCGCCAGATCTGATCTACTGAAGAGAAATGCAAAGCACGGCCAAACATTTCTGGTTTTGCACAGTCCTTCGTCGCTGGAGAAGAAGACGTGTTGGAGAGAAGGGTAGACTGTCTCTTTTGGTCTCTTGTAACAAAGGATTGATCGGAGAAGGTGATAGACAGAGAATCCGGAATGCAAAAACATTGGGCTGATCGTTTTGCCTAGAGTTAAGGCCGGAGCTCCGCCGGAAGTGCAGATTTGATGGGAGCTAGCATTCCGGTGGGCCATCTGTTTAGGGATGAAGACTTTTGTATTTATGAGAAACCCCAAATCTGAAGTCTTTACTTTACATAAAGTCACATGGGTAGTGAGGGGACGCTGATGTGGATTTAGTTGCCATGTGGCAGGTGATGATTGATTGGAACAGGCTCCCCATTTTCAACGAACCAGGAATAAAATGAGTCGTCCGGATCACCTATCGGAGTTGTTATACCTTCACCGTGAGTGGACCAATAACGTTATGCCACGTCATCCAAAAATTTAGGAATTTTCAACCATCTAATTTAAACTTTTTTAAACTTTAAAATCCCCTAAATTTTTGGATGACGTGGCGTACCGTTATTGGTCTACTCATGGTGAAGGTATAACAACTCCGATAGGTGATCCGGACTCGGATCAAACTAATGGCACATATGAAAATGCCATGTCATTTATAACCCTCTCCACTCCATTCCTTGGAACCAAAAAAGGAAAAAGTAGAGGGACTTTTCTACAAATACCAAGAATTATGTGAAACCCTACACTCTCCTCCTCGGTTCATCTTCTCCTAGAGAACTTCGGTTTTACCAGATTTAAGCATTTCTCATGGCTGGGAGGTATAAAATGGCCCTAGTCAAAGTCTTTGTTTTTTTGTTTTACAATTCGCCTTCGTTTCTCATTTGCTAGCAGCTGTCAGGGATGAGAATTTGTTAATTTTCTCCTCAATCTCCCTCTCCCACCGTTTCCATAGAAAAAGCCCCCAGCTGCCTACAATCAAAACCCTTCAAGCCAAAAGCAGAACCTAGAATCTCGCTTCTGAAAAACCCTAGTTCAACAGAAGAAGAACCTCTTCGTACAATCAAAACCCATTAAGAAAAGGCAGCAAAACCGTTGAAATCCGCTCTCCAAACCCCAATGCCAGCATAAAGATTACCATTTTGCATTATCTCTAGCCATGAATTTCAAGGCCCAAACATTGACTTAGGTGATTACAAAACGCCACGAGAAGGGCTCGATGAAGCCCTCATCCTCCACTCCTCCTCCGCGTCCCCGCGCTATCCGCTTCATCCAGTGCCTCTCCGCACCCGCCGACTTGCGTTGAAGAGGGAGAGCGAAGACGAGAAAGCTCTGGTGGACTTTCTTTTGGGATTTTAGTGTCAATATTTATAAGAACCCCGCTGTACCATTTGATTAATATATAAAAAATCCATTTTCATTGTTTATGTTAGAGTGGATGAGTTGGCGTTGCTGATGTGGAAAAGATGAAACATGTCATGACGTGATTGGGCAGAACAATAAACCACTGTTTCAATGAAACAGGGGATCCGGACTCATTTTTCCACCGTACACGTGGCACAAATGGCTTTCAACCTTATATGGCATTGGGATTATCTCTCGGCCCCAACTTTATTTCAGTGGGCTTGAACCTAACCGAAATTTCATTTTCATGTGGGCCTGGGCATGCGAGTTTGGGTTTGGCTCAGCCATAGTCGTACGCAGTGTGCCTAGACTTGTGTTTACGGGTGTTGGAGGGTTGGGGGCAGTTGGAGCTTGACATAAGCCTCACTAGAAAATTGGGTTGGATCTGGGCTCTATTTTTATGTAGTTGCACTAGGGCCTAATCTTCTAGGCCAAATATTAAAGGTTGTATTTATTTATATTTGTAAATGTGCTAGGCAAGGCTATCTAGCCCATTGTCTGGTTCCAAGATTGAGCATTAGAAATTAATAAATAAACTAGTAAAATAACCCGTGCTAAGCATGGGCATGACCCACATGGGAGGGTCATCTCTCCATCGAACTACTTTTGACATTTTTCTAATAAGTAATTACATTTTGGTCTTATATGTTGCAGCAGTTAGGTCATCTGTTTCAAAGTGTAGAAGAGCATATGAGTTCAAATCCCACCACCTATACCTTCTTTTTAGCTTTTTTCCGAGGCTTAGGAAAAAAGTCAATGAAAGGAATTTGGTCAAATTTGAATCCAAAATCGTTGGATTTAATATATTATGATAGAGTACCAGAACTTGGATGGGCTTAGGCCAACCCAACTTGGAGCATCAACATTATACCCATAGTCATGTTTGTGCCCAACCATTTCACACAGATTTTGTTATTGTGATAATTTACTTGTTTCTAGTGAAGGTGATCGACACCAAGATGTGCAACGCTTAACCGCAAGACTATAGTGTCGTCAAGTAGTAAAGGACCTAAAGAGTCCTGATTATCGATTCCACGGAGAGAGGATGGAACAAGCAATGAATCCAATTAAAGTAGAATTGAAATTAAAGTGAGCAATTAAAACTACTAAACTATGCAATGTAAATAATTAATTAACAATCTAAGATATGAAATTAATTAGATCTAAGCTAATCTAACAAGCTACACTAAACTAGTGGATGAATGGTGGTGCAAATGGAAGATGTAAGGTGAAGATATGGTGTGAAATCTGTAGGATTTTAAAACAAGTAATGTGAAATGTAGATCTAACAATCTCGAAATGAAAATACCAAATCATATGAAGATTGAAATTAACAATAATCACAATAAGAGTTTAGGCAATCCAAAATCTACTAAGTATGTAATTAATTCAACTAATGCATGTTCTAATTCAACTCCGAAATATACAATCCAATTAGCAATCCCTTACCTAATTGGATTGGATGATATAACAATGAAGATTAAAGTAAAGAAAATCAAAGGCAAAGTTCCTAAATCATCATCTAGCTACCATAATAATAATTTATCAAAATCAAGATACAAAAGATCAAAGATAAGAGCTCTAAAGCATGCTATGTGTGAGAACTTAATCAAACTACAAAGCATCAATTGAGATTATCTAAGCATCAAGTGTAGAGATAGAGCATGAGGAATGAGAGAGATTGGAATAATTATATCTAAAATCTATTAATCAATCAAGGCATAAGTAGAGAATTTAAACTTAAACATGCATGTAATTGAACTAATCACATTATTTAGCTTCAAAAGGAGAGCCTAATCCAAGAGCTTTAGCCACTAAATATCAAGAAAGAGCTCCAAATCTTTATTACTAATCTTCAATTACACAACTCTCACTATATTAGATACAATTAAGCTCCTAATTACAATCTAAAAGTATAGAAAAGGTAAAATAAAATTGCTAAAAGACTAACTTTCCTAAAAATTCTTTATTTCTCTACAGATACATTCCAATTTATAGAAACATTGAGTACATTTGATAAGCTAAAAGCATATGTGCTTTTTGTGTTATGTGGTCCTTCAATTTGGTGGCTTCTAATTGGCTCATATCCTTTCACATGGATTTGTCTCATGGCAAGCTTTGATTGGTGGAGAGGTTAGAATACAATTGTTAGGGTTTGAACCCATGACCTGTTTTATAAACACCCAAGCTCTAACCAATACACCAACCACTCATTTGTATTAAAAAAATGACTTCTTTTATCCTTAAAGTCTTCTCTTCTTATTTTGGAATTCTTCAACTCTTCCTAAAATTTCCTCATCAAGATTTCTTCATGCAAATTCTTTATTGAAATCTCTTCTTGATGCCTTGGGACACTAGCCGAAAGGTTGGAATAGTCGCGGGGTCTACTTACACAAGAGAAATTACATAAAAAAGCGTTATAAATAATCAGATTTATGCATAATAATCCGATAATCCATTAATGTGATAACAATGATAAAATCTCCGTGTAAAGCAAATGACATGCATATGAGATGCCGATAAAATTTGAACTAATGAGAGGTAAAAAATGAAATATTTAACATTCATCAAAAGGTGCCATTCTTGTGGCACAATTACATTTCAAAGTTTTCACGTGAAAAAGGGCATAATTCTCAGTAGCCTTGGAGACGAGAGAATAGAATTTTCACGTGGAGATTGGAATATCAAAATAAAACAATGAGGTTTTTTTACTAGGAGCAGTTAAAGACATTTTAGAAATGATCTGCAGAGTGCTTCTAGAAGGTGAGTTCTTTAGAGAGAGAGAGAGGTGGAGTTGTAGTGGAGTTTATAGTGCGATGAAGTATAGGTGTTTTGGAGTATTTGAGAAGAATAGAAGAAGAATCTCTCTCCCGCAATTTATTTCTTCTTCTACTTCTCTTGTTCTCAAATATTCCAAACTTCAATATCATAAATGCTCTCCACCTTTGCTGGATCTTTAACTACAACACAATCCTCCTCATCTTCCTTTTCTTTTAAAGTTAAGTTAATCTTTTCGTTACCACAAAAGAAATATATAGAAAGGGATTACCTAACCATGATAGCAGGCAAAACCCTATGGGGCATACCCCATATGAGCAGATAAAAAATCAGCAGGCCACCAAAAAAATATTAAGACTTGAATTCCACCATGATGCCTACAACCCGGGCACAGGTATCAACTATGCCATAACTGAATAATCTCCATACGAGATAAAAAAAAGGGAGCCAAACAACATTGTTTCATTTTGCGCCCAAGCTGCCAAGTAATAGGATTAAGCTTAGAAAAGGTAGCTCTTGGAAAGCTCTGAATAATCCTACCTAATCGTCTGACTTCAAAACGATGTGCCCAAGGTGATGTAGAAGGGTTCATTAAGACTTTGGAAATTGAATGTTCCATCTCAAAATAGATTTCACTAATATGCAAAGGAACCAACCCGAGAAAATATGTCATCTCCTGATAATATAAAATAATCCTCTGAATAATGGCAAATTCAGGATAACCTTCTGGATGCCACAAAATTCCAATAAGGCATGTTTGCAAAGGAACAATAGAGAACCTCCATCCATTACACACAAAAAATTAACTTCTAGAGTGAAGACGCACATCCTTGGCGGGAGGGAGATTACACAAACCATAATATGGTTGCGGAATCTAACTATCTAAAAACACAACTCTACTATAAATTTGGTGGAGCGCTTCATGAAGAATTTGAACTGGGCACTTTAATTTATGAGAATTTTTTTTTACAATTCTGGTCATGCCATATATGCCAAACAAAAGCAGGAAACATAAGCTGGACAATAAGTACCAAACCTACTTTTGACTGTCCATACTATCCACCATAGAAGCCGCAAGCTCATAGAAAGTGGCACATTGAATAAGTTGTAAAAGAAGCTTTGATATCATACGATCCACAACGACCCCAAATTGCAAAACCAGAGTTAGGGCCTGAACTGGGGTTTACTGTAGTAATCATATTTCCATCCCAGAATCCGCTTGTGTGAGAAAGAGAGTACCCCAACACAATCATGAATATTTTGCGGAAGCTTACGTGGCCTTGCGACCCGAAGTCCATGGCCCTCGGATTCTGTGTCACAACCCATCACTTAACACATGCTCACTATCTTATCATAACTAATCAGACTAGAAAAAAAATCACAAAACCATAAAATGCAAAGGAAGACGGGGAACATGATATTTCATTCACAATATTCAAGTTTATAAATAAAAGGTAAGTTAATTATATTCTTGAAAGTAAAAGGCCAACAAAGGTCATTACAGGATGAAAATAAACCCAAAATACCACTGCCTAAAGTGTGACGATAGCTCTTGTGCATAAACCATGTCTATGGAACATTCTCTACACATGCCCACTCGCATACTACGGCCCCGCAGTCGTCACTCTATCAGCTCTGGGGACCAATCTGGAGAAACATAACCTATGGCACCGTGTGTGTGTGTGTGTGGGTGGGTGGGGAGAGGGGGGGGGGTGTTGTGGTGTTCAGACATGACAGTTTGGCAAGATACTCAATTAAAATAGCATATAATGTTAGCATAAATAAAAATAGGAAGATAGCTGATCAGGTGTTGCACCCCAGGATCCGGGCACCTCACATCTCGTGATGTGAGTGTGAAGTATTGTAATAAACATATAAATCAAATAAAGAGGACAATTTAAATCCACGTAGTTATTAGAGCATAGGCGAAATAGTATATTTTGGTTTCAAATATGACAATTACAATATATTTTTCAGTTGAATTAATACAAATCTAGATTCCAAAAGGCTCACTCAAGTGTACTAAATGGGTAAAGTAAGATAGAAGTGTGCCTCTCGAATGTAGTGACTGAGCACTCCTAAGTCACATCAACTGCACATCCCTTTGAACATCCTTGCAATGTCTACACTAAAGTGTTACCTTCACACTAGCGGTCAGCCTACAAGCACCAAGAGCAGGTTTAGACCTAAAAGGCCAAGTGTCACACCCCTAAACTGGACTTCTGCAGCGGTTTGATCTCGGGGAGCGTGATTTGGGGTTAATTAAATTTTTTTCTTTCCCCAGGATCCACGTGTGAGGATATCAAATTCCAACACAACCTGAATATTTTGCGGAAGCTCACATGGAGTTGCGATCCGGAGCCCGTGGCCATCGGATTCCATGTCGCACTCAACCTATCCAGCATAAAGTTGTCATCATGGACGGACTCACATAGAAGCAATCTTTGTCTCTGCCGGTCCTGGAATTCCACCATATGCTTTTACCAATTCTTTGGAATATTGTCTTTTCCTTCT
Source organism: Persea americana (assembly GCA_029852735.1). NCBI lineage: Eukaryota > Viridiplantae > Streptophyta > Magnoliopsida > Laurales > Lauraceae > Persea > Persea americana. The sequence continues at coordinate 50,772,398 of CM056810.1, read as the reverse complement.
ACTTGCCCTTGGCTTCGGAGAGTAGGAGATGCTGAGTACTACTGGATGTCTTTTTACTTCAGGAAATGTCGTCCAATCCTGGAACAATTCTGTTATCTCTGTCAAAGCTATCGAAATTAGGTCTCCTGTCAACACACAATCTTTGAGGTGAATGACTTATCAATCCATTGCTTCTTCGCATGCATTTCCTCTTTCACTAGTGGAAAAATAGGCTGATTGAATCAAATACTTAGACGGTCATCTGGACACTTCTTCAATCTCTTTTTTGCTCCGAAGTCACAATGTCCACAATTCTAGAGTGAAGTCTTCCTTCAAAGTACTCAAAAGTTCTTGTTACTCTAACTCTTTTTGCTCGCTGCTCTTAGTTCTTTGTAAAACGGTCAACTCTTGACCATACATGTTCGTCAACTTCGCATCATTCTCAAACTGCTATAACTCTGCATCCAAATCCCAACGTTGCTCCAACAAGCCTCACTTGCTCAAAATTAATCAAATGTCTGTCTCCTCATTTGCCACATCTGAGAAGATGTTCCCTCTAGGTGGTACTTGAACGGAAATTACCATCCGTGATCTTCTCCCTTTTTGCCTCTGTCTCAAGTTCACAGTCCTCACGTCATGCACATGTGTCATTCTTCTTTGAATCTTTCAACTGAGCTTGTCCATAATTGACACTTCTCTAGCTTGCATTTGTACATTGTCCAAACCAATAACCCATTAGTCGGTAAAGTTCGCAAAATCTTCTCTATCATGTACCCAGATAACAATCCTTTCTGCATACAACTCTCCACACTGCTGCTAAAAACTGACTTCCTATCTTTTTAACTATACACTGACACATCCTGCTGAGTAGACTTTACCATCATAGCTGCAATTGTTGAAAATCCTCGAACAATTCTCCGACAAAAGTTTCTCAAACTCGAGAAATCTCTAACTTCTGACATCTTCTTGAAGTGTTACCAACTGAAAATCACCTCAAACCTCATAAAATCAACCACTAATCCTGTTTCAAAGGACTTTTAACTTAGGAAAATGATTCAAGTTTATCCAAAAACCCTCACTTACTAGCCTAACACATCATCTGACGGTCCATCATGAATTGTAATGGATCTTGGAATGCTATTCACGTTCCTCATTGATTAACAACTGTTCACACATTCCTTCGCTAACTCTATCTGTGTCATCGAAAAGTTGATAATTCTGCCAAAGTCATTCGAAAAACACACGCTAAGTCCACAAAACTTTGACTCTCTGGCGCAAAAACAAGCAAAAGATACAAATGTGAGTACGGAGACACTAAACCAAGCAAGTAAACATGGGTAAATAACATGGCATGTATACAATAATAACTATGTACTCATATGTAAATATATATATATATATATAAATATATAGATATAGAGTCTTACCCAAACTTGCAAGAAAAGGTTAATTCATATAATGTTAGTAGATATGTAACTAAGGTAAACGATGGAATGCAGTACAAACATTTGGCAACAAACAATATCAATCGAAATATATATAGGTGTAAGAACCCGACCCTTTACTCTTGTCTTTAATACTAATTAATATTACAGTTAGGGTTACTAAGTGGGATTTGATGGACTTGGCTGTTGCCTTCCTCCGTACCCCGGCTGGACGAAAAGTGGGCATCAACATTTTTTGTACAGGTATGCCAGATTTTCTATTTTACTTGAAATTTAGAAATGGTGATCCAGAGATCCACCTTCACAAATAGAAAGGAAATCAAACTTTTTTCTAACTTTCCATTGCACATATATTTTTAAAAAAAGAGATAGATTTTGAATGCCGTGAGAGGCGATTTTCTTTTGTTTGTCGTGAAAGGCGGTTTTGTGCCTAGGAGGCGATTTTGTGCTGTGAAAGGCGATTTACAAATCTCATCAATAATGAAAGACAAGAATTGTGATTTTTTGTCTCTTAAAAAAAATACAAAGTACAATAGAAAAGTAAGAAAATGAATCTAACTTTTCAGGAGATTCTGGAGACTCGTTCAGATCGACGGTCGCGAGTCATGTATGGACTCCGCCATCGTCCTTTAGATAAGAACACATGATGCTTTGGTTCACTTGGCTTGACTTGGACCTCAGATTTTTAGAGGATAAAGACCAAGGGGAGGTCCTATATCCAATAAAAAAAATTAGTAGATGGGCTGAAAAACCACATCTAGCCATGTTGGATAGGAGGAGAGGGGACCTTGGGGGGGGTGGCCCCCGAAGGGACTTCAATCACCTGTGGTGTTTGTTGCTGCAGAGTTTCTTCAAAGTAGGAGAGCCTCTGGATTTTTGGAGATTCTTGATCGCTTGACTTCGAACGATTTTTTTGGACAACTTTCAGGACCCTTTCTCCTTGGAATGATCGCCTTTTATAGGCTTTTGGTGGCCATTAGAAGGGTTTATGAGCATTGATTACATTAATGCTCCATGATGGGAGGAGTTACAAGTATTTAATTCTTGATTTTGTAACTCCTTTTTCTTGGCTTCTGATTGGTCGATGGAGAATGATGGGCATTTAATCGCCTTTAATCTCCATGATGAGGGGAGTTACACGGTTTAATGCCATAATTGCTTGGATTTGTAACTCCTTTTTCCTTGCTTCTGATTGGGCCGTCCAAAATAATGAGTTAATGACCGCATTAACTTGTCATAAACGGGTCAATTAACAGCATTAAGTGGTCGCCAAGTCGCTTGAAGAGTAGTGCGCTGCGCCGCGTCTTTTGGAATTCTTCTTACGATGATCGCCAATGGATCCATATGTTGTTTAATGTTGGATGGCGATGCAATTTCAAACATTGGTTGACACCAATGGGCCGGCAACATTTGTCCAATTGATTTCTCGATCGATTGGGCAGAAAGTGTGCTTTTTTGGTTGGCTGGTTGGCGATTCCGAAGTGTCGGATGATGATTTCATGATTTCGACGGTGGATCCGTGATGTTGAAGAAGATTGACGGATTTCATGCTCCAAAAATCAGATTCTGGAAAAATCACAGGGGCCAATCATCTCTAAACGGGAAAAATACTCGGAAAAGTGGGTTTTCGGGCGAAATCCGGCGACCCGGATTCCTATGGTCACCGGCGACCATGGGCCAAGGTCGCTGGCAACCATGGGACGTTTACCCTTTTCTGGTCGCCATTTTTCTGTCTTTTTCGTTTCTTCTTTTTCCTGTATTTTTCTTGACATCTTTCCTCACTTATTGACTTCATTTTCCTGAGGAAAACCTAACGAGAAGCCGTGCAAATTAGAACACAAAGTTTCCTATTTTTTGAAAAGCCGAAGACTTTGTAGCCGATTTTCCGTCTAGAGTCGAAACTAGGTCAAATGATGTCGGAATGACCTGAAATTTGAGGTGAAGCTTCTTGACCAATAGATAGGACGAACATGGGCTTTTGTTTGCGTTTTGAAGCCGTTTGGGGTCCTGTCGATGCTATACTTGATTTCATCGCGAGGAAGATGTCGAGCTTTGATGTACGGTCAACTGATGTCCGATTGACCTGAAATTTGGCAAGGAGCCTATTGGAGTCATTTTGAGACGATCCATTAGCTATGATTTGGATGCCATGGTGCCGAGGAGCTTTGCTACCGGGAGGCCTAATTTTGCTTCCGAGCGTTGATGGAGGGTAAAACGGTGTCGGTTTGACTTGAAATTTGCCGTGGAGCCTTTTGGAGGTATTTTGAGATCATCCATAGGCTCTTATCGAAGATTTGATATCTTCAATACTGTCGCCGCTGGGAGCTCCTGCTCAACCACTCAGACCTGGCTCATGTGGGCTAACCAATGGGACCTTGAGCTTTGAAGATGGCTTAGATCTCATGTGGTACCATTTTTTTAAAGAATATCTAAAAATATCTCTTTTGGGTAGAGAATATCTAAAAATATCCTTACTTGGAGAGGATCTCTCAAGTTTCCTTGCTTTTGGGAAAGAATATCTCACATTCCCTTTCTTTTTGGAGAGAATTTCTCAAAGGATCTCTTCCTTGGGAGAGAATATCTCAAGATCCCTTTCTTTTAGGAAGGATGCTAATTTGTACCACTTACCTTCTTTCTTCTTTCCTTCTTTCCTCTTTTGGTTTGCTCTCTTCTATAAAAGCAAGGGGAGGTTGAATCTCTTGCTCTTATTGCTTTCTTTTTGCAAAAGTCTTCAAGAGTACTCCAAGATCAAGAACCCTTCTTCTTCAAGGATCTTCAAGTTTTTCTTCTTCCTCCATGGCTTCAAGTAAGTTTTCTTCCTCCTTAAGAAACTCCATGTAAAAGTAAAAAAAAAAAAGGTTTTCTTTTCTTTTTTTTTCTTCTATTTTTTTTCTTTCTTCCTTTTTCACGTGTTTTCTTTTTTTTTTTCACATGTTTTTTCTCTTTTTTGTGTACTTCTCTCCCCTTTTTTTTTCCCTTTCTTCTTTCTTTTTTGTGATCGTACGGTCATGGCCGTATGGCCACGTGGCCTGTGGGCCAGCCCAGATTTTTTTTTGAAAGATCTTCTCTCTCTCTGTTTTTTTTTTTTTTTTTTTTTGTTTATTTCCCCCCTTTTTGCTCACTTATGATAATGAGGTTTATGCAATCCAAGATGTTCATGCATTTTGTCTTTTTTTTTTAATGCATTAAGATAAAAGGCTAGAGTTTCTAGGTCAAGTCAACATGAATTTTGACTTGGACAAAGTTTGATTGGTTTTGACCAAGTTGGGTTGGAATTGGTCAAACTTTTGTCAAGGTTTTCCTAGCATCTAACGCATGATGACATTCTTTTTTGCATGATTTTTGGAAAATTGGTTTGGGAGCATGATGATGATGCACACCTGGAAATCTTTTGCAAGCCTTGGGATTTGTAGCTCGTAGCAATGTTGAGCCATTTCTTAGTCTTAAGGGGTTTTGAGTAGCTTTGCAAGTTTTGGAGTCTGGAGCTCGCAACAATGTTGAGACCTTTTTTCCAATTTTGTGAAGGTTTGAGAAGATTGGTTTGATCTCGCAGCAATGTTTGAGTTAGAGCATTCTTTAAGAATCCTCCATTGCTTATGAGCTCGCAGCAATGTTGAGCTCATCTTCAAGCTTCCTATCTTTTTCGGGGTGTTTCCTTTTTCTTCAGAATTGCCCCGGAACCTTGCCAAAATTTAGCTAGGATTTTTTTTAGCAAAATTCCGTTATTTTGATGATTGATTTCTTCTTTTCCATCATTTGCAGGTAGTTCCTCCAGAACGAACAAGGGTAAGGGCCTTGTTACCGATGCACCTCATCGGTCTGCTAGATCTTCCAATGCGGCCGTACAATAGGCTGAGAGAAGGTCCAGTATGTGGAGAGGAACTTGGAAGAGTGTGACTCGCTCAACCGAGATGAGATGAGGCAACGTTTGATCGCCCTCAAGGATGAGGAGTTTTACAGGATTGTCGTAAGGAGCTGTCCATGGGTCACGAACGATCAAAGCATTGTGCCCAAGCCTACCTTTTTCTTTGGTGATGCAGCCTTGACGACTTAACATACCAAAGGAGATGTTTTCAGTTCTCTCATACATCTAATGGTGAGGAGAAAACTGTTTTTATCCGGTCGACCTTCATCGCACTGTCTCGATCATGAGCTTTTCTCCCACATGCTCTAAGAGAGAAGATCCTCCAAGCTGGGTGAAGAGGACCAATGTGATCAAGACCGGGGTTTTTGTTGGCGGCTCTTCTGGTTATGCAGAGAAGTTGCCTGTCTGTATGGATATGTTGATGCCGGCCAGCGGTTACCAAGGTTCAGATCATCCGTCAGTCGATTTGAGATCGGTGGGCCTTGGCATTTTCAAGGGTGACGGCAACAATCAAGTGAAGCCTTTTCGACTTCGTGGCTGTTTCAGTGCTAAGCTGGGAGTCATGGACTTATCACATCCTGCAGGTTGGCGGGGCAATTCTGAAGGAGGCCGAGAACTTTGATGCGGTCTGCGTTTTTCGGTAAACCTTGGTTTTCTCCGATGAAGCCTTCATGGCCATGTTGGAGTCATTCCTTCCACAAACCAATACATTTGTTGTCACAAATGGGGAGATTGGTTTTTCTTTGAAGGAACTGAGCGCCATCATCGGATTTCCTATCCTTGGCAAACTCCATGACGAGTTCATGCCTATTGACAGCGTCCTTGAGGAGTAGTTTGAGGAGTTTAGGCTTTTGTACTTTCATCTCGTCGCCTTCTACGACTTTTTGAAGGAGAAGGAGGGCTCGAAAGTTAGGTGCAGCAGTTGGAAGAATTTTAGCTCTTTGTCCCCCAACTTCTTTAACGGCGAAGAGTCTTCTGAGAGTTTGACCCAGGAAGCTAGGGCTAAAACTCCGAGTTCGAAGAAGATCTCCGTCATGCGAGAAAGTTTAAAGGAATTCTTCACAAGCACAAACGCCATTTATTCTAACATTGCATTGCGGAGAGATCTCGCTGTTTACCTCAGTTATTGGTTAGGTGAGGCTGTTTTTGCTGGAGGAGATGGAACGCACATCAGACCACATTGCATTTTTCTGGCTAGTCAGATGGTGTTTGGAGAGCGGCTTACTTTGGTGCCTGCTCTCTACTCCTATTTGTGCACCGAACTGCAGGCTGCTGCTTTTCTGGTCCGGCTTGGGCTTCCAATGAATAGGGTATTTTCAGCCCATATCTTTTATTCGTGGTATGTATACCACTGTCCTGGTTTCCACCGATTGGGCGCTGCACAGGATGATGACCCTTTTATGATTCAGTTGGCTAGAGGGACAGCCGTTTCCGAATCTCTTTTATCTGCCCGTTTGAGGATCCGACGATTTAGGGATGTCGAGATTGGACAGTCTTCGGTGAAGCTTTCTCCGGATTTGCGGAAGAAGGCATTTGATTTTGGTGTCTCCCATGATTTGACTAGGGTAGGGTCGGGGAGACACTATTCTTTGACCAACGCAGAGAAAGCGTGGCTTTTCAACAAACGTGTTGGTACGATGGTGTACCATAGACAACTTTGCATTGACATTTAGCCATATGTTCCTTCGCGCTTTGCCTTGCAGTTTGGCTTCTCTCAAGGTGTCGTTGGAGCGCCTTCAAGTAAAGTGAAGTGCTTTGGAGGTTTGTAGGATGGGAGGAATGCATGGGCTTTTTACAGTGCAGAGGACACTACCGCCATGATTTCCTATCCTGAGTTGCCCACCTTCCGGACTATTGGCTTCACAAAGTGGTTTATGGAGAGCTTTTCAGTGTACCGGGGGCTTTCCAAGAAGGAGCTTGATGTAAAGCAGTCTCCTAGGAAGGGTCTTGGCAGATCGGATGACATCCAATGAGAGGAAGTTTTGGCTTTCCTTTCGGGAGAGAAGCATAAGATAGGCTTTCTTTGTGAACAGGACGTCATCAGATCATGAGTTGTACAAGAGGTACCTGGTGAGGTCCTGAAACAGCTAGAAGAAGAGGAGGCCGAGATCGACGCTTGGATGCAAGCAGAGCGAACAAAGGCTTCCATGGAGTCTACTGGCAAGAGCAGACCATCCGTGAGGACTCTAGCAAGAGGCCTGATTTTGATGGCGGGGCGGGTACCTTAAGCAAACCGTCCCATAGAAGCAAGAGGAAAAGAGGACAGCGCTGAAATAAGAGAAGGCACGAAGACTCTCCTAATCTGGAAGTCCCTTTCACCATTGCTGAGGAGGTGACAGGGGATGCTGATGAACCTCAGGAAAAGAGGAGCCGAGAGGAAGAGACCATTGATGATGGTATGCTTTTCCCTTTTCTCTTCCAATTTCTTTTCTTTTGTGAGAGATTTTTTTTTATTTTGATCTGCTACTTTCTTTCTTTTTAGCAGAAGATGATGGTTTGATAGCACCTAGGGTTCCGGCCGATGAGGCGGTGACGGATCCAATCGTGGCATCTGAGGAAGAACCAAGGGACTTTGGAGTGGTTCTAGAATCTTCGCATGGTATGATTTTCTTTGCTTTTTAACCTTTCTTGTTTTTCTTTGCCGCCATTTGCTGACATATTTTTGTTTTCTTGCCAGCTGACTTGCCAGAGGATTCCGACAATTTTGAACCATCCATGGATGCAACTTTTGATGATGCTCCGGATGACTTCATGGAGGCAAAGAGTTCTTCGCCAGTCGTCGAAGAAGGTATTTTGTAGTAATAATCTTGACATTAATTTTTTGACAAGATCATATTCATACCTTTTTATCTTTCATTGGTAGGTTGTGAAGCAACGGGAGAAGTTCCTCCATCTTCTTCGGGTCCAGAGCAGGGGGTGGCCGCGGTTGATCCTAAAGTAAAGGCTACTTTTAGTTTTGGTGCGGCAGAGATGAAACCACATGATGAGATTCCTTCGCCAGCATCTTCGATTGGACAAAATTTGTTGACCATCCCTCCAATAAAGGACGACAGAAGTAGCCGGTCGATGGAGCGGGGTGAGACTTCATCCGGACTGTCTCTTCAATATGCGAAGAGAGTGTTGAAGAGTATCTTGAGTTCTTGGATTAAGACTTTCTCTTCTGGTCACTTTGAAGCTGGCTTCGGCATGATCAAGCACGTATAGGACATTCTCGCTGACAACAAAGAGGTCGGTCTGGACGTTGCAAATGCCAAGGCTTTTGTTGACGAAGTCATTGCTTTGGGCAACAAGTGGACTGAGACCAAGAGTTTTCCAAATGGTGACTTCTTCAACGAGATGTTTGTCAAACCTTCCAGCGAAGTTAAATCTAAAGTGGATGAGATTTCGCGGACTCGGAAGTAGTTCGTTCGGGAGAGGAATGTCACCGAGTTGGCTATCATTGAGTTGACACAGGACCTACACCGTCTTGATAGGGAGGTCATCGAGGCCAGGCAGCGTCTCGAGCTTTTGGAGGAACAAGCTGCTGCTAAATGGGTTGCCATTACGGAAGCTCGCAATAGAGAGGGGGCTCTTATTCACTAGGTTGAGGAAGCTAATAGCAACCTTCGGAGGAAGACTTAGGATTATGAGCGATGGCAAATTCTCTGGGAAGAGCTTCCTCGTACTGAAGATGGGTCGCAGCGTTCTACAGCATTTTATGGTAAAGTTTTGAAGAAGCGTGGCCTGGAAGCTTTAGAGGCTAAGGCCAAAGGTCTGCTTGAGGAGCTGAATCTTTGGTTGAAGACCATGTCAGACTGAGCTCTTGATTTGTAACAAACTCTTTTCTTCAGTACCTCTATGTATAAACATTTTTTTGGCACCCTTTTTTTTGTATTCCCTCGTTTCACTTAAATCCTTTTTTGATGAAAGTAATAAAAAATTGAATGGGAATGGTTTGTTTGAAAATTTGATCAAAAGGTTGTCATTTTATGAAAATCTTTTGTCAAATGGTTGTTTTGGGCATGAAAGCCGGATTTTGTGGCAACAGCCCGTCTTGAAAGCCGAATTTTAAAATGGCATGAAAACTGAATTTTTGGGATGTCATTAAAGCTGGATTTTGGTGGCATGAGAGCCAGAAGGGTTTTGTTTGTGGCATGGAAACCAAATTTTGGTTTATGGCATAAGAGCCAAAATTTTGTTTTTTGGCATGAAAACCAGATTTTGAGGCATGGGAGCCAGAAGGGTTTTGTTTGTGGCATGGAAGCCAAATTTTGGTTTATGACATGAGAGCCGAAATTTTGTTTTTTGGCATGAAAGCCAGACTTTGCGGCATTGGAGCCATAATTTTGTAGCGTGAAAGCCAAGTTTTGGTTTTATGGCATGAGAGCCAAAATTTTATTTTTGGCATGAAAGCCAGATTTTGTGGCATGGGAGCCAGAATTTTGTGGTGTGAAAGCCAAGTTTTGGTTTTATGGCATGAGAGTCAAAATTTTGTTTTTGGCATGCAAGCCAGATTTTATGGCATGAAAGTGGAGTTTTTTGAAAATCAAGTTTTGTTTTGTTGGCGTGGAAGCCCGATTTTTTGATTTTTGGCATGAAACCCAGGTTTTGTGGCATGGGAGCCAAAATTTTGTTTTTTGTTTGCGTGAAAGCCAAATTTTTGCAGCATGAAAGTGGAGTTTTTTGAAAATCAAGTTTTGTTTTGTTGGCGTGGAAGCCATATTTTTTTATCTTTGGCATGAAAGCCATGTTTTTGGCATAAAAGCCAGTTTTTTGTTTTTGGTGTGAAAGCCGGGTTTTTCACATAAAAGCCGAGTTTTTGGTTTTCAAAAATGCAAGTATCGACTAAAAGTCGCCTCCCTGCTGAATGGTATTGCAAGTATCGATGGAATGTCGTCTCCTTGCCTATTCGGTTGCGAGTATCGATGGAATGTCGCCTCCTCGCAGATTTGGGTGTAAGTATCGACTGAACGTCGCTTCCCTGCTGAATGGTATTGCAAATATCGATGGAATGTCGCTTCCTTGCTCATTCTCTTGCGAGTATCGATGGAATGTCACTTCCTTGCGGTTTGGGTGCAAGTATCGCCTTAGCGTCGCCTCCCTCCTGTTTTCAAAAACTTTGTTTTGCGGGTATCGATGAATGTCGCTTCCCTACAAATTTTTGAAATTTTAGGTTTTTTCGAACCTTTGTTTTTGTTTTGAAATTTGAGTTATGGATATCAACTGAAACGTTGCGTCTCCTCAATTTTTTGAAAATTTACAAGTATTGACGAGGTGTCGCTTCTTTGCGATTTTGAGGTTTTGGAAGTATCGAATGGGGTTCGCATCCTTCCGATTTATGGGTTTTGCGGGTATTGACTAAACATAGCTTCCCGGCTTTTTTTTTTTTTTTTTTTGAAAAACCATTTTTGTTTAAAGACCAGAGTGTCGGATGTGAATTTTGATCCCCCCCCAAGAGGGGAATCGCCATTCAACTGTGTGAGATAAAAAACTACATCGAAAATGAGGATTCCGACTACCCTCAAAATCGACTGATCACGATCGCCAGTTACGGATTTGGCTGTAACACCGTCCTTCGACGAAAGCTGAAAGAATGCGGGAGGAAAATGGGGTGGGTTCTTCTCTCGTCCAATGTGCCGCCAGCGACAGACGGCGGTTGTCTCATCACTTAATTTAGGTCTTTCAATTTTGGTTAAACTTGGGTCAAGGGTCAAATTACGGGCTCTAAGATAGGATCGTAGTGAACTAGGTAGGGGAAATCAACATCCAGGGTTGAACAGACTAATTAAAGTTAAATCCAAGTATTCTAGGGGATAAGCGAATTAAAACAAAAATAAACTAAGAAAATAAGGGGAAAGGTGCCAAATATTTAGAAGAGAATCAACCCCATTCCTGGGTACCCCATTCAATGTCCTTTGACGACCTAGGGTTTAAAGGCTGATTCTTCGAATCGAAAGAATGATGCAAACGAAACTTCGAGTGGTGATTTCTGTGGGTTTGCGTGCGATACACAAGTGATAAAAGTGCATGGCTGATGATGGGTCGGAAGTAAGATAAAAATGGCCGATGTTGGGTCGAAATTGATTGAGGGTGGCCGATGATGGGCCGGTAGTAAATAAATTGATATTAGGGTGTGTGAAATCACTCGTCTCATTTCGTCATTCTCATTAATTCGGGTTCTTGGAATCAGCTTCTGTTCCCTTTAATCATTGAGTTCAGATAAATATTTGGCACCGAAGGTGGAGGAAAAGGGAAGAAAATATTTTTGGGGTTCGTTTTGTTGGTTTTATAGTTTTTTTGGATTTTAATAATTGGGGCTAGAAGGGCCTAACTAGGGGAGTTCCTACTTGAATTCAATCTAACGGTTCCATTTCCCTAGTGGATCTCTACCCTATCCTAAGGACCTAACCGCCCACATCGGCTCTCCTGGTCCCTTAGCGGGGCCCGGAGAGAGAGTGGGACCTAATCAGTTGGGATTAATAAAACTAGGGTAGTCTAACCTAGCTAGGGGGAGACCTAGATCTAGGTTCGGGACCTGACCTAATCAGTCTAGGCTACTGTCTAATTTCTAACTCCAATTTATTAATATTTTTGAGTTTTTGATATCTTTTACTTTATTTTTGGTCTTTTGGATTTGTATTATTTTTATTTTATTTTTGAGTTTATTTATAGGGCCTAAGATCCTAAATTAACTTATCCTAATGAAATGGGAAGAAGAGGGGACTGAATTTCTAAGTTTTTATTAAGAATTTATTTGAAATTTCCTAAATAATATTTCCTAATCCCAATGAGAGGAGGGATGAGAAAAAGAAGTCAAGTATTAAATTTAGCCTAATCATTTTAATTAATAGGGTAGCTAAAATTCTAATTTTAATCTTTACTTTTCACTGCTATTTTTATTTTCTTTTGGTGTTTTTGGTTTTTATTCTAATTTTTATATAAAAAATAACATAAACAGATAAAGGAAAAGGGAATGCAGTCTCAATTTTTATAAAGAGGATAAACCAAAGAAACAAGATATAATACGATTATAATGCATGGGCATGTTAAATGCATGTTGACATACAGATTAAGGCCAATTTAAAAAAATATAATAAAAATGGCCTAAAACACTAATCTAAATGCATGGCATGTTAGATACATGAAGAACAAAAGACGGACCACAGTGAATGAAGAATTGAATGCAGAAAATAGATAGTGGAGTGAAACCGGGCTGTGCGTGCATGGGCTGGATTGGTAGCTCCGATGATTGGCAAGGCAAACGGGCAGGTCGGAGGTGAAGAAGGTGCAAGTGGTGGCAGCAGTGGGTGTGCGATGAAGGAGTACAGGTGGGTGCACAGGTGTGATATACGTGGTGTAGGTGGGCAGCGGCTCGGTCAGAGGAAATGGATGTGCAGAGGGGAGAAAGAGAGAGGTGAGGGAGAGAAGGACTGAGAGAGTAGGGAGATAGGGAAAGCATGGAGAGAGGGGCTAGGGGGTAGAGAGAGAACGAGAGAGAGAGACAGTGCAGGCAGAGGAGGAAGGAGAGAACGAGAGGGAGAGGTGGAGCAGAGAGGGAGAGAGGGTGATGGGTCGCAGAGGGAGAGACAAAGGGGAAGCGGAGAGGTGGAGGGAGACGCAGAGAGAGAGAGGGAGAGGGAGGAAAGAGAGAGGGCGAGTGCAGGGAAGAGGGGCAGAGAGAGCAAAGCAGAGGAGAGAAGAAAGAGCGAGAGAGAGGAGAGGGAGAGAAAAAGAGCAGAAAGGAGAGGGTGAGGCGTAGGCGGAATAGAGAGGAGAGGATGAGGGAGAAGGAGGAGAGAGGGGGAGAGGGCCTACCTGATTCCGGAGTCTGGCAGAGGGCTGTTGCGTGAGTCTGGAGGAGGAAGATGGAGGCTGCTGCTGCGTCTGGTGGTGCTGCTATGGGTGGGCGTGTTGCTGCGGCGAGATCGGGCTTCCGTGGGGTTGCTGCTGCTTGCGTCTGGCGGATTAAGATGGAGGGAGATGGTGAGCGTGGAGATCGAGCGAGGGGCGTTGCTGCAGGTGGAAAGGAGGGATCTGAGAGGGAGATGCGTGAGACAGAGCTGTAGATGACAGGTTCTGGAGGCGTGGGTTAGGGAGCAGAAGATGATGATGGGGAAAGGAGTTCTGTCTGGGTGGAGGAGATGGACGTGTGATCTGCGCCTGTGTTTGGGAGAGATGGAGGGCGAGATGGTGAGATGGAGAAGATGCGTGAGATGGGTTCTGTGATGATGAAGGGGAGAGATGATGGGATGGAGTCAAAGATGGGTTGTGGCCAGAGAGAGGTGAGATGGAGGGAAGATGGTTATGGTGGTTTGGAGAGGAAACGGGCGCAGAGATGGAGATGGGGAGCGAGGAGGGAGATGGAGAGGTGGGCCTGCGTGAAGATGGAGATGAGAGGTGTGATGGATGATGAAGAGATGGGCGCCTGGGAGGATGATGATGGTGGAGAGGGTCTGCGTGTGGTGGAAAGATGATGAGAGGGAATGATGATGTTGAGGGATTTGGAATGGGAGATAATGATGGGATCAAGACTATCGTGAGATCTGCGCATGGGTGAGAGGGATAAGGCCTGCGTGGGATCGGATATAGACTAGGAGTTAGAGATTGAGAGGGAGTGAGAGATCTCAGGGCTTGGGAGAGAGATGTACATCTGAGATGGGCCCTAGGGGGAGACCTGCGTCTAGGATGAGAGCCTTGGGGGGATAGAGATTGGCTCAAGGGAGTTGGAGATGACGAGGGAGAGATGAGGTTTAAGGGAGGTTTTTGAGTTTTCCGGATCTGGGACACTCCATCCCTTATCCAAGGTGACGGGTCGGGTTGCTGGGTCAGGTCGATTCGAGATTGGGTTTTGGGTGAGTTGGGTTTGGGTTGGACTAAAGGGGTTTGGATTTGGATTGGGTCAGGTCGATTTGAGATTGGGTTTCGGGTGAGGTGCAGTTTTGAGCCAGGTTTAGGTGGGTTGGGTTTTAGGTTGGGCTTGACCTGAGGCTGGTCTGGTTGAAGCAGGTTTGGCCCAAAAGGTGGGGTCCTGGTGGAGGATGGTCGGAATGTCTTCGCCGGGGCCCAGGTTTTGTAGATTTCAATCCGCTCGTCGGATTTCGACGTTCTACATATCGACAGAAAGCTCTCAGTGAGCAGATCACGATGAACTAATTTTCAAGGAAATTAAAGGTCCAAAAATGATAGGTGATTTTTCACGCGGGCGCCCCGGGGGTGTGGGACCCGATGTCATGATTTTTTATCTGCCCGTCAGATCTTGGAGTTCTATATATGGGCGGAAAGCTCTCGATAAGTAGATAACGATGAGCCAATTCCCAGGGTGATCAGAGGCCTAGAGACGACATGTGACTTTTGGCTCGGGACCTAATCAGGACATCATTAAATAGGGTATAATGAATTGCCCCTCATAGGGTGCCAAAACGAGGTGTTTAGATCGAGGGTCGTAAATTTTGACTCAAAACCATTTTTGGTGGTAAAAGTCGAGGTGGACTAGGGTGGAAATCCCTGGGTCCTGATTTTTGTTTCAAACCATGAATTTTTTGGGTTAAAGGATCGAAAATTTTGGTCAAGTTGGGGAAGAGGCTCCTAAACTTGGATTTTTGGAATTTGATTTTTTTTTTTTAACAATGAAACGTTGAAAGTAAGCATTGTTTTAAGGTTTTTTAGGAACTTCAGCGTAAAGATGAAAATTCCAAAAGGAGTGGGTTTGACGAGCAAGTACCTAGGAATAGGCTTTGGCCATGCAGGCATCGCTCTGACCTGATAGAGGAAGTCTTCAAGGGTAGTACCGCTTCAAGAACTTGCCGTTGATGGGTAGCATACATCTGTCACCCTCCATATTTAGAAAAGCATATGCACCATTGGAGAAGACTTTGTCGATGATGAAGGGTCCCTCCCATTTTGGTTCGAATCTGCCTTTGGATTTGTGGGCAAAAACCATTGGCCTTTTTACCGCAAGAACCAAGTCGCCCTTTTTGTGGGCGCGTTGCCTGACCTTCTTGTTAAAAGATCCTGCCATGCGTGCTTGGTAAAGCTCAATGCTTTGTAGAGCTTCGAGCCGTCTTTCATCGAGATTATCCAGTTTTTGGAGTTGCAATTTGACATTGCTTTCTTGTGTCATGTCATTTTGTAGAGATACCCTTAAGGAAGGAATTTGTACATCTAGAGGGACAACTGCTTCACATCTATAGACCAAGGAGAATGGTGTGCTATGGGTTAGTCCTCGAACGGTGGTTCGATAGGCCCATAAAGCTTTAGGTAGTTTGTCGCTCCAGTCTCTTTTGTGACTAGAGACCATTTTCTTGAAAATTTTGCAGAGTGTCTTGTTGAAAGCTTCTGCTAGTCCATTCGCTGCCGGGTTATACAAAGTCAAAGGACAACTTTGGATTTTATATTTATCGCAGAACCTGTAGAATCTATGATCTCGGAATTGTGGTACGTTTTCATGGACGAATCTTTTAGGTATGCCGAAGCGACAAATGATGTTGGTCCGCAAGAATTGAAGGACTGATGAGGTCTTCATTTCACTTAACGCAAATGCTTCTGACCACTTTGAGAAATAATCCGTAGCGGCGAAGATGAAGCAATGACCTTTTCTTGATGGGGGGAGAGATAGGACCTATGATGTCCATACCCCAGGCTTCAAAAGGCCACAAGATTGTTGTAGGGTGTAGCCATTTTGGAGGCATGTGGACATAGTCTCCGTGAACTTGGCATTGTTGGCAGCGCTTAGCAAATTGTATTGCGTCAGCTACCATGGTAGGCCAATAATAACCTAACATTTTTATTTGATCGTAGAGCTTAGGACCCGCCTGATGGGCACTATAAAGACCAGCATGCACTTCTTTGAGTGTTTCTACGGCCTCTTGTTGCGACAAGTAGTATAGAAGTACTCCATTGAAGGAATTTCTGTGAAGCATTTTTTAAGGAATTTCCAAATGAAAGTTTGGGGCTCGTCTTTGAACGCTTAACCACTCTTTTGGAACTTCAGGTAGGATTCCAAACATAACATAATCAATGAACGGATCCCTCTAGTCGCCGATTGGAGTTTTAAGGATGGAAATTCGATTTCCGACCACTCGGTGGCATTTAGCAACTGCTTGGTGTGTGTTGAGAGGAGGGAGAATCCTTTTTTGACACACTGTAATTTGCATGTTTTCCCCTTCTTGGATTGCCATAGATGCAACGAGTCCAGCCAGGGCATTTGCACAGATGTTTTCACCTCAGCAAATGTGGGTGATGTGACAGATGTCGAACTTTTGACAAAGCGATTGTGCCTTGTTGTAGTAAGCAATAGATCAGGCTTCCTGATTTTATATTTCTGATTCATTTGATTGACGATCAGTTGAGAATCCCCAAATGATTCCAGCATGGTGATGCCGAATTCGATGGCGAGTTCCAATCTTATGATCCAAGCTTAGTATTCAGCTGCATTATTTGAACATGGTTCCTGTAGTGAGAAAGCGTGTGGAATCATGTATTTGTTGGGGTTAACAAAAAGAATGCCAATTCCCGATATTAGATTTCCTCTTTCATTTGTCCTGTTTGCACCATCGATGTAACGCCCCAATTCCGAATACCGAAGTTACCACTAAGGTACCCGTATTTGGCGCGCTACTTCTTGGAAAATCCTAGAACTTCCAAGATCATAGTCCGCAGTGAGGTCAAAATTTTAAAACTTCTTGAACAATAATATAATCAACAGTTGTATTGCGGAAGCATAAGAAAAGATAGCGGAAGCAATAAGTATCATATAACTGAGTCAAATATAACATGGCCGAAGTCCAATAAAATCTCAAAGTATAGTTATCAAAAGTTTATACAATACTGACTATCTCCCTACTCGCTATAAATCCTCTCAAAGCCCAAAATAAACTGCACTCAAACCCCCTGTGCATGCGCTCCGTCATCCGGCTTGACCACCTGGTCAACCAGCCCCCACCCATAGTCATCGGCTACAAGCGCCTCATGGTATGGGTCGCTCGCGGGGTCAAGGTCGAGACCTAAGCACCAATGATGGGTCAGATCCAAGGATCTGACAAGGCACTATATACAGATAACGTAAGATATATGCAACAAAAGAGAATAAAGACGAGTATGTAATCATAAGAGTAACAAGGAAACATAAACTATGCAATTGAGCAGTAAATAACAGTTTAGAATCAGAAATATAAGTAATCTAATCTAATTAGATAACAACGTGGCACATTCATACAAGCTGGATAAACCGCGGGATATTATGCCGCGGCCCTCCCATATTGTAAACAGTCGCGACGGGGAAAATATAATAAACATGCAAGGGATGACAGCCCTGATAATAACAATATATATAACACCGATCATACTCTTTTATCACAACGATCACACCCCTTTATCGCACCGATCACACCCCTTTATCAGATTAGACCGGACCCGGTATCACACCATCCGTCTAATCACAACTCATCATGATAGCTCTAGTTACATCCAATATAATATAGCTCCTACCAGTGATGATCAGTCAACAGGATGAGCTTAGATCAATTGAGTGAATGTTTAGTGCCGACTCATAGGAACAAATACAGGTTTGTGTCTGTTTAGGCTTGTCTTGCTTGAGCAAGGTCCTAACCAAGTCTCTAAGAGGTTAAAGTACAATATCATGGAACACAATCCAATATCTAAGTTCAAGTCCAAACATTATTAGATCCATACTAGGCCCACAACCATGGCCTTAGTCTATAACAATGTAAGTAACCAATCCATACCCATTTACAACCATACATCATGACCAACCTCTCCATTCTAGGGCTCCACACACCCAATCTTAGGCTGTATGAGGGCCCGCCTAGCCACAGACATGGGTCGTTTATCTCCAATTACATCCTTGGGTCACCACTAAGTAATCCTAGGTTCGGGTCCTCCAATTCCCATTTAATTAACAGGTTATAACAATAACAAAGATATGAGAGAAGCACAATGTTTAATAATCTCCAAACGAAAGAATCAAATGGAATAAGGCAAGGGTCCAACCTAGGTAATGGTCCACTCTTGGTTCAGGGCCATATCAGGTAATTGGATCCTTAACTGTAGTTTCAAATGTCAAAGGATGTTATGTTTGGTGCTTCTGAAGTCACGGACATCATTGGCTACATTTAAGGGTTGAATCACTGACAATTCAAATCCCAAAAACCCATTTGGTGGTCCCCACGAGTCAAGGTTGAGCCACACCATTGACTCGTGCTTGGTACATCAATGGAAGTCTATTTGGATGGTTAATGGCCCCACAATAGATCAAACATCAAAGTCTACAAGAATTTCGAATTTCACCCTTCACATTGTATCCGGTCGACATCATCCTCAGGGATGTCGATCGGGGGTACACTGGATGTTGACCCCCAGGTTGACATCCTGGTGGTGACCCCCGGTCAACATCGTGGCCATGATGTCGACCGGGTCCACATGGACCTGATGCCAAACAACTGGGGTGTTGTCTCTTTGTCCTTAGAATTTGCAGCGTCCCCAGTCGACATCGTGGCCATGATGTCGACATGGTTCACATGAACCTGGACTGTTTGAGAAGATCAAGTCTCAGTTATTTCCTGTAGGATCCTGTGTATCCGGTTGACTGAGACAGGGTCCGGTCGACCGGGTACATTGTCTGTGTTTCATTTTTAGGAAAACTAATTGAGACTCAGATTTCTCAGTTTTTAGTGTGCCCGGTCGACCAAGACATGGTCCGGTCAACCGGGCACACGTAACTGTAGCAGAAATTCCATTTTTCTGGATTCTTCTTCTTCAATCCATTTTTCATCCAAATCATCTCTAATCTCTTCCATTCATCATAGGAATATAGAAAAACAGTAAAATACTTATAAGTCCATCCATCCATCACTAAACTGGGCCATTGATCTTCCAAATGGGAGAACCCATCCATCAATGGCCATAAATCTATAAACAAAGATCAAAAAGGAAGATCTAAACACATACATACATAATTGAAATGGGAATTACAGAATCAAGAGAAAGAAATCATGCATTCTGTGACATTAGCATAGGGTACTTGCCTTTGATCAATTGAAATGGAAATAGAGTATAGGAAGAGATCCAATTAGCAATTATATGGCTGATGAAGCAATTGGAGATGACTCTTTCTTCTCCTTGTGCTGGGATTTGGGGAATTAGGGTTTTAGGCTTCATTTGCAATAGTTGTGAATATATAGGTTAGTGTTTAGGACAATTACCACAAAGGGTAGTTTAGTTTTAATTGGGGAAGAGATAAGGCCATGGGTAAATGGGTCTTTAGGTAAGAATTCTAGAAGCTTCCTTAACTCACAATACCCCTCCTATTAAGACTAATTATTAGCTAAGTCCTATCCTAATCAAAACCCTACTAAATTTACAATAAACACCTTCTATCTATAAAGAAATATGAAAAAACCAAATTCTAAGACTTAGGAGTATTAACAAACTATTCTACTAAATCCTACTAATTAGTATATTAAGATAGATAGTATTATATTAATAAAGATTTAAATCAAATTGAGGGCCCAAAAGGGGTGGGGCCTCACAATTGAAGTATATGTTCTAGGAGGCATTTGGCGAGGAAGTCTCCATGTTGTAGACAGGTTCGTCTGGGAGATCATCTCTAAGTGGAGAATCCTTAGGCAGTGGATGCTCTGTGAGAAAGTCTGCTAGATCTTGGCCAATGATTGCTTTTTGTGGTACATATCTACTATCAAACTATGACAGAAGAATAGACCATTTTGCCAGTCGGGCATTGAGGGAACCTGCTTTTGTGACAAGGACCTTTAAGAGATTGATCCTCGAAATCAGGTATATTGTATTAGACAGTAGGTAGTGACGTAGCTTTTATCTAGCGAACATCACTGCAAGGCATTCTGTTTCGACTGGAGAGTAGCGATGCTCTACACCGAGAGTAGCGATGCTCTACACCAACCAACAAGCGGCTGAGGTAGTATAGAGCAGCTTCTTTTCCTCCATCATTTTCTTGTGCGAGTACAGCGCCCAAAGAATAATCGAGAGCTCTTGTGTACAAGATGAATGGCTTCCCAGTTGTGGGAGCAGCCAAGCTGGAGGTTTGGTCAGGTATGACTTGATGTCTTAAAATGCAGCTTCACATTCAGCATCCTAAACAAATTCTACACCTTTCTTCATCAACCGAGAGAATGGACGACACTTCCCTGATAGGTTGGAAATGAACAGTCGGATGTATGCCAATCTTCCTTGAAGCCCTTTTAGTTCTTTTAGGGTTCTTGGAGATGGCATTTCTAGAATAGCCTTGACTTTGATGGGGTCAAGTTCTATTCCAGCTTTCCAAACTATGAATCCAAGGAACTTACCCGATGAAACACCGAAGAAGCATTTGAGGGGATTCATTCGCAGTTTGTGTTTGTGAAGTCGGAGGAAGACTTCTCGAAGATCTTTAAGATGGTCTTCTTTTCTTTTGCTTTTGACGGCGAGGTCGTCAACATAATATTCAACCGTCTTGTGCTGCATATTTTGGAATATCTTCATCATAACCCTTTGATATGTTGCACTGGCATTCTTAGACCAAATTGCATGACAGTGTAGCAATACACGCTAAATGGGGTCCGAAATGATGTGTGCCTTTCATCTTTGGGATGCATCTTTATATGATTGTAGCCAGAGAAGCCAACCATGAAAGTCATTCGTTCAAATCCGCGGGTGTTGTCAATCATTACCTCCTGTATGGGGAGTGGGAATTCATTTTTGGGGCATGCATTATTTAGGTCTTTATAGTTAATACAAACTCTGATTTGCCCATTTTTCTTTTTCACGGGGATGATGTTGGCCAACCATTCAGGATGCTGCTCCTTGCGGATGAAGCCAACGTTTTTTAGTTTCTGAACTTTTTGTTCAATTTTGTCCATCACGTCAGCACGGAATCTTCTTTGGACTTATTTGATAGGCTTGATATTTTCTTGTAGGTTGAGTTTGTGGGCTGCTATTTTGGGGTCTAAGCCAGGCATTTCAGCGTAAGACCATGCAAAACAATTAACAAACTCACGAAGAAAAGAGACATACTCGGGCAACTCATCATCCTTTATATTCTTACTTATGAATACAGGACGTGGGTTATCTGGTGTTCCCAAGTCTATCTTTTGAACAGAATCTTCTGTTGGAAGGTTTGAAGGTGGTTCCTCCTCAATATTTTCGGAGGCTTCCAACTCAACAAGACCTTTTGGAGTTTCAAAAGCATTTTCAGATCATGGCTTTACTTTTGTCCATGAATCTTCTTAATCGATACTCTTCTCAAGGCTTGCTATGAGGTGGTCCCAATCACTTGCCGAAACTGGGTCGAAGTAAGGCACTTCTTTTGGAGACAATGGTTCTTCTGGGTCAGAAAATCGTGTGTCTGTGTCATCAGACAATTCCTCTTTATCATCAGAGAAATCGTACCAATTTGATGAGCCTTCTGGATCTTTGACAGGTAACTCTTCAAAGAGACATCTAGGGAGATCGATGTCTTCATCGACATGAGATGTTGAGGGCTGGTCGGCAAAATGACTTTGTAGCCTTTGTATCAACTGTCTCATCGGAGTGTCAGGATCATACCCCAACCCGTATGAAGACTTATCTATATGACGGTGGAGTTTCCATTCCTCCAGTTGACTTTTGGTCAGGGTGGGTTCCAATGGCGTGAGAATACCGTGGCCACCTCCCAAACCTATTGGATTTTGAGCATCATCGCCCATTTTCTTCATGATAGCTTGTGCCATCGGACTATACAAGGATAGTTGAGATATACCTTCATTTTGGAAAGGTTCAAACAAGGAACTTGATGAAGAAGCTCCCGATTTATGGAAAAATATTGGTTTTTGTTTTACCGAAGTTGCCGGAACAACGAAGGAAGCAGACGCAGGGTGTTCTATGTCGGCAGGTTTCTCTAACGGAGTGAGGGCGGCTGAACTTACTGAGTATCGGTTTGGCTTAATGGTGTAACGTCTTCTGGCTCTGAATTTGAATCTGTATCTTGTATGATAGACACGAAGAGGACATCAAACTTGCCCCCGGCCTTTTGTTTCGCCTTCTTTGCTTTGGTAGTGATTACCAAAGACTTTGAAGATTTGAGAGAGATAACGAAAGAAGATTGATTGCTCTTCGGACTTGCCGAAAGGCTTGTTTTCTTCCGATGATTGCTGAGGAGTCTTGCCTTTATATTTTTGGTGATTTTTGACAAATGATGTTATTTCTTCCTCCTCCTTTTCTTTCTCGTCCTTGTACATTTGAGAGTCTGCAAAATGGACTTCTTTTTCTTTGAAGGGCTTTCTATCTGTAAACACTCGATGTATTAAGCCGTCATCGCCAACGAACTTAATGCACTAATGTAGAGTTGAAGGGATGACACCATTCTCGTGTATCCAGGGGCATCCGAGAAGGATGTTGTAACATGAAGGGGTCTTTATTGCATACACGGTGACTTCAGAGATAAGATCACCGATTTGCAACATGAACCTGATTTTACCGATAGGCCTTTGAGTGCTCCCATAGTATCCAAAGATGGACACAGATGTGGGGCTCAGCTTTCTAGGTGGGATACCCAGCTCTTTGAACGCCGAAGTAGAGATGAGGTTAAGTGCAGAACCTAGGTCGATCTGGACTCTGTGTATCGGCATCTCTTTGATGTACCCTATGAAGTACAAGGGTCGGTTGTGCTTCGTCTCACCTAGCAGGAGGTCTTCTTTATTGAAGGCGATGGTAGCACTTGCTGCTTTTTGGACCGAGAGGCATTCAATGCAAGATCCATTAGTTTTCTTCTTTTCTCCCTTTGAGGAGGTATTTGATTTTTTGACCCTATAGTCCATTTCAATTTGTAGGACTTGTGGGGCGTGTTTGTCAACATCCGCATTCAGCCTTTGCAGTTTTGAAATGAGACTATCATGAGTTTGTGGTGACATTCGTAACAAGTCTAGGATATGCAGTCATGTAGGTATGTGTTTGAAGTGCACAATCAAGTCATACTTGAAAGCTTCCTTGGGGCCTGCATTTTTATTATTGTTGCCACTTGGGGCGTCTGCAACTTGTTTTCTTGAAGGATTTACATAAGAAGAAAAAGATTGGCTGTAATTTTTATGGTAATCTCGGCAATAGCGGGTACCTCTACCAACTTCAAGAGCTTCTGGAGAAGGTTCTTCGTTTGGAAGATCACCCTCTGGATCAAGGGATTGATCCTTCTCATTTGCTGAAAACGTTTCTGCAACAACATTGCCGTCTTTAGTGATTGTATTGCATGGAGCATCTTCCGGGAACAAGTCTTGAACAGCATCCAGCAACTTTTCTTCTTTGTTGAGTATTTCATCGGTCCAGACATCTCCTATGAGGTCAGGTATCTGATACTAGTTGACCGGGTTTTCTTTTGAAGACTTCATCGGCCAGAGCTTCTTCATGGTGACCAGTCGGAAAAGGCTTGGATTTCGATGTCACAGTTTTAGGAGACGAAGGTTGAGAAGATGATATCTCAGTGGAAGTCACCCGAGAATATGTAGCTTCGGAAGATATGCTACCAGACGTAGTCTAAGAGTTTGCAGCTTTGGCAGATGGAGCTTCAGAGGCACTATCATCCTGAGCTATCGCATTGCAAGCAACTCCGATAGAAGATGCCTCCAGAATGTACTGCCGGGATTCAGACTCGTCCTCACATGTAAGAGGATCATCGATCCATCAACTTTCTTCATTTTCCAGAGTTACCGGAGGAGATTCTTGTAGGTTTTTCGGGACCTACGGTTTTGGATTGTGACGAAGTTGATTGATGCGATTCTGCTCTTGCTCTATGGCCAAACGTTGCAAGATCATTGCATATTCTTCGAGATCGGGCATAGGAGCCAAATCTTCTTCTTCGTCTGCCCTTTGTGGTTCAATATTGTTGGGTTCCACTGGCGCATTGGCGAGTGCTGGATTGGCAGCATTTTCTTGAACAGCCTTTTGGTCTTCTTCATCATCAGGCCAGGATCCTTGTGGTTGTAAGGGATTATACCAGATTACTGGCATAAGGTGAGATTCGAGAATTCATTCTTCATCGGAGAGGTACTCTCCTATTTCAAGGGATTCCTCCCACTCATCGATGTCACTGGACTCGTATCCATCCATGGAGAATCCAATTACTGAGTTGCAAGAGTATGATGCCCCCTGCGTAGTCTCATTTCTGAGCTGTGGTGGCATGAAATCACTGAGGGTGAATTTTCTTACCACTTTTGAAGTCTTGGGAATGGGCTCTTAGTTGCCCCTAGTGAGGCGGTAGAGGAGTTCTCTGCCTTTTCAATGACTTCTTGTTTTGGTTGAGCTTTCTCTTGCTATTTGAGCTTTTGGAGTTGTCTCCTGGTTTGCCTTTGCTGTTGAGCAGTGGGCTTTGTTTTGACGACCTCCCAATTTTCTTCTTCAAGGAGATCGGGATGCACCCATATGGGCTGTCCATTCGGTGTCGGGTAAGGAACCAACTCTTGGGATGTTTGGGTCATTTTTATCACCTTAGAGGACGTAGTGATCTTCCTCTTTGGTGATTTGGATGTTTGTCCATATGACACCATGTTGACGGAGGCAGGCCCATAATTTTTGTCAAAGGTGATGACTCCATTTTTCCACATCTCGTTAATCTTCTCTCTCACAACGAAGCATTGATTGAGAGGATGCGAGACCATCTGGTGGCATGAGCAGTATCGAGGATTGTTGGTTATGCTAACATCTCCTAATTTTTTGCGGTCAGGTAAGGTGAGTTTTCCATTTGCCAAGAGAGCCCCAAATATTTCTTTAACATCTTCATCGAACGGGTATTTCTTCTCTACTCATTCTTTGATTGCATCAGAGAGTTCAGGTCTCTTACCCGCAGCTTTGTTTTTAGCTTTCTTTGGCGGTTGAGGAGCTGACTTGGTTTGCACATTGAGAACCTCCTTTTTCTTTGGCTTTGAGGTTGCAATGGCCGTCGGCTCTTTCTTTGATGATTTCTGACTGTTGAGGTCTTTGATCACCGTTTCAACCTCCATGGATGCTTCTAGAGTTCTTCTAGGTTCTTTAGTTTGTTGCCGATGATCATGGAGCAGATCCTTGCTTTCATGTTGTTTCGGCATATGTGGACCAGCGACGCTAGTGGTAGCACATCTGAGCATTTGTTCGCCATTGCCTTCCACTCGTGAATGAAGTCGTACGTTGACTCATTCTCTCCCTGTTTTAGGCTGCAGAACTAAGCCATAGTAACAGGATGATCCTCACCTTTGAAGTGGGTCAGGAAGCGTGTCTCTAGCATGGTCTAGTTTTGAATGGAATCTTCCAACAGAGTGGAGTACCAATCAAAGGATGTACCTTTTAGGGTACTTGCAAAGAGACGGGTCTTGAGAGCATCTTGATCCATAATAGCTTCCGTTTGGATTTTGAAGTGGATGATGTGCTGTCTAGCTGAACATTTCCCTGTATATGTTTGGAGAGTAGGTTGCTTGAATTTTGCAGGGAATGGAACCGAGTCCATCCATAAGGGATATGGTGGCTTGATTCCATGCTCTTTCAGTGTATCCTCTTTTTTTGCTTTAGCGAGGATATCGCCAACATCCTTTTTGGTAAGGGTGCTTGACTCGTCTTCTCCACCATTTGCCTCATCATGTAGAGGGACTTCATTGTTTGGCGGACGTTGGAAAATGAGAAGGAGGTTTTCCATCAGAACCTTTATTCTCTGCTGTCATTGCTCTAGCTGCTAGATGCATAGAGCCACGTCATCGTGCGACGGAGGTTGCTCAGAGTTTGTGACTAGGACATTCACTATTCGAGAATCGAATGAGGATACCGATTTTGGTGACTGAGCTAGAGCTCATTCTTTTGGATGAAGAGCCCGAGGAATGATCACTCCGGTGTCCTTGACTTTAAGGAGTGGGAGAGTCCTCCTAATGTCTTCGTGTCCAGGAGACGCTACGAGTCACCGGTTGTCTGACATGAATTTTGGTTGCTGACTTCTGGCGTCTTTTGGTTTTGCCAACCATATGGACAGCAGCCACTTGGTCGAGTCTTTATTTTTCGACCCATTTTTGAGAGACTTGAAGGGCGAAATGTTGGATTCTTTGCATCTCTAGTCTCTTATGTCAATATGCCATGCGGCAATGTATGCGACGAGCAATTTGAGCTTCAGTTAGCTCTGGTTGTGCTCTAGCAATAAAGGACGTAGTCCCTCGTGCGCAGCAGCCGAGCTTATCTTCTTTGAAGATTGGCATGGACAGGATCTGGACGCGGTCCTTTGCCTATCGCAGTGAAGCTTTAAATTTTGCAAGCTCGGCCCCTGTTGAGATGAAGGATCGAGTTGCCGGAGAGTAGGCCCTGGCAGGTTCTTGTCGAGGCCTGGTGATGCATGATTTGATTTTGGGCTTGTAGGAGCAAACCGGCTCATGCTGAGTTGATTTTGTTGTTTGGAGGAGGGTAGGTTTCTCCTCTTTCATGTAAGAGAGGGTAGAACTGGGTCTCCATGAGAGGGGCTAGGTATGCTGGCTTTGTAGATGTTCGGGATCTTCTTTGTTTTGGTGAAGGTCTCGGTGACCAAGTTTTGGGGCATACCTGGTTTTTTGCAGGCTAAGTCTTCGTGGGGTTGCCATGGGCTTCAGGCTTTTTGGTGATTGCCCTTGGTGTCATGGTAGTGACACGTTCATGGGTGGTCGTTTGCTTCTTGGCAGGTGCAGTTTCTTCTACGGGGAGTGGGAATGGTCCCAACGACCCGAAGATTGGTCCGAGGAGTTGAGGTTGACCCGGTGTTTTGAGAGTTGCCAAGAGAGGTGACGCTTCGGTAGCTGGTAGGGCGCTTGTGAGTGCGCTTGTTTTGCTTCTCTTGAAGCATGAGTTAGTACTTGTTCTCTTTAAATGTGATGGTTAATGAAGCTGCCATTGTTAGTTTGGAAAACTTCTGAAACAAGACCACATCCATTAGTAATCACAAGAATATGGTGATCATAAATGGAAAATACTATGGTTTTGTCTTTTCAAATCGCTCAGGGGGCATGGCCCGTCCTGAACGTAATAAAGAAGGCAAAAAGCCATAGAGGGTACAATTGTTCTAAACACAAGTATGGTTAGTTCAGAATGAGCGTTCCAGTGACTGCTAGAAGCAATTGTAAATCTTAATTCAAATTACCGAGAAGCGAGGCTCACTTGAGGTAAAATGATAAAAGATTGGAGTTACAAATGTGTCGGTCGCGAATACAGTAGACCTGAAAGGACGTACTAGCACCGCTAGGCACAAATGTTGCAAAACGCATCCTTGGAATGGACACGAGATGGGATTTTTTTGGGAGGCCAAGATTGGATTAATAAAAGAGAGCAAATGGTATTCCAATTCGAATATAGGCTCAAACATTTCTATGAGTGCTAGATCCGAAAGGGAAGGAACCAAAATTTCTCGAATGTGAACCCAAAACTGACGGAAGTTTCTTTTTTTTTTTTTTTTGAAAGGGTCAAAATTAAGTTCATCGAAGAGAGCAAATGGTATTCCAATCCGAATACAGGCTTAAACATTTTTGCGAGCACTAGATTCGAAAGGGAAGGAACCAGGATTTCTCGAATTTGAACTCAAAAATGACAGAAGTTTTTTTTGTTTATTTTGAAGAAAAATTTTTGAAGATTTTTTTTTTTTTTTTTTACACATAGGTCTCCAATTGGGTCTTATGAAACCTTAGTAGATAGATCAGCCCCCAGGTAAGGGTAGGATTACTTAATGAACCCATTTGAATGACTCTTACCTCGAACAGTCTAGCTGCCTCCACACTCTGGGCAAGGCTTTTCTTAGATCCACATTGGTCAAATAACGCAATTGGTGCAACCCTAGTGTTTTTTGAATCCTTTTTTTCTTTTTTGAAAGATCACTAATGAATCCATCAAAGAGAGGAAATGGCCCCTCCCTGTCCGAACGTTAGCTCAGCGATTTCCGCGAGCTATTGTTCGAAAAGGAAAGAACCAAAGTTTCTCCAATTTGAATCCAAAAGAGAAACATCCCCCTTTTTTTTTTCAAAATCTGAAAAGTTTGAAATCAGATTTTTTTTATGATCCCTATCGGACTCATCAAAGAGAAAAGGTGGCCCATCCCCCGATATGAACAATAGCTATAAACATTTCTACGAGCTATCAAGTTCAAAGAGGAAAGAATCAAAGTTTCTCAAAATTGAATCCAAAAAAGAGAAATCTGAAATTTTTGTTTTCTGTTTTTTTTTTAACGAGAAAGATTGAAAATAAACTTAAAGAAAGAAATTTCTGAAAAATCCCATCTTATGTTCTTTTTTTTAAATGCAAGATCCAACATAGGCCACCAACTAGAAAGGAGGCAAAGAATCCAAAGCATCAAGTTCTTAAATGAACGAGTCCCACCGGGTGTGCCAACCTGATGGACCCGGCTCTTGCCTTCCTTCGCCCCGGGTTTGCCGGGGTACGGAGGGACGAAAAGCGGGCATCAACATTTTTTGTACGGGTATACCAGATTTTCTATTCTACTTGAAATTTAGAAATGGTGATCCGGAGATCCAACTTCACAAGTAGAAAGGAAATCAAACTTTTTTCTAACTTTCCATTACACATATATTTTTAAGAAAAGAGATAGATTTTGAATGCCGAGAGAGGTGTTTTTCTTTTGTTTGCCGTGAAAGGCGGTTTTGTGCCGTAGGAGGCGATTTTGTGCTGTGAAAGGCGATTCACAAATCTCATCAATAATGAAAGACAAGAATTGTGATTTTTCTGTCTCTTAAAAAAATACTAAGTACAATAGAAAAGTAAGAAAATGAATCTAACTTTTCAGGAGATTGTGGGGACTCATTCAAATCGACGGTCGCGAGTCATGTATGGACTCCGCCATCGTCCTTCAGATGAGAACACATGATGTTTTGGTTCACTTGGCTTAACTTGGACCTCAGATTTTTAGAGGATAAAGACTATGGGGAGGTCCTATATCCAATAAAAAAATGAGTAGATGGGCTTAAAAGCCACATCTAGCCATGTTGGATAGGAGGAGTGTTGACACCAAAAATGTCACTTTGCCTCATCAACATCAAAAGCTATATGGAGCCACATCCTACTACAAACAGGCAAAGCTGCTTCAAGCATCAGATCTTGACAAAACCAAACAAAAACTACAAGATCTTGCAAAGTAGCCAAAAGAAGGGTACACATGAAGTTTCGGGCCATTTCGACACCATTTGACCTAACTTCAATCCTCCAATAGCTGAACGGGAGCTCCGGGCGGCGACAGTGTCAAATACATCAAATCTTCGATCAGAGCCTATGGATGGTCTCAAAAATACCTCCAAAAGGCTCTTTGTCGAATTTCAAGTCAAATCGACACTGTTTGACCCTCCATCAACTCTCGAACGGCGAAATCAAGCCTCCCGGCGGCGAGAACCTCTCATGCCGCCACTCATCAAACAAAACACATGAGTAGCTTCTGCATGCTTCCAAAGGGCTGCACGTCAAATTTCAGGTCATTCCAACAACGTTTGACCCGGTTTTGATACTCCGAAGCAAAATCAAGCCTACCGGCGGTGAAGCTCCCCGGGACCATAGCACCCAAATCGGAGCTAATGGATCATCTCAAAATGACTCCAATAGGCTCCCCGTCAAATTTCAGGTCAATCGGACATCAGATGACCGTACATCAAAGCTCGACATCTTCCGCACGGTGAAATTAAGTCAAGCATCGACGGGACCCCAAACGGCTTCAAAACTCAAATAAAAGCCCATGGTTGGTCCTATCTAATGCCCAAGAAGCTTCACCTCAAATTTCAGGTCATTCCGACATCGTTTGACCCAGTTTCAACTCTTGGCCGAAAATCGGCTACATGGTCTTCGGCTTTTCCAAAAAATAGGAAACTTTGTGCTCTGATTTGCACAGTCTTTTGACAGGTTTTCTTCAGAGGAATTAAGCCAATAAATGAGGAGAAATGTCAAATAAAAATATAGGAGAAAACAGAAGCGAAAAAGCCCGAGAAACGACCAAGAAACTGCGACCGGAAGTCGACCAGAACGTGGACCATAGTCTAAGGTCGCCGGCGACCTTGGCCCATGGTCGCCCGTCCCATGGTCGCCAGCGACTCTGGAAATCCGTGTCGTGGGATTTCTGCCAAAAGCGTCGTTTTTCCGTTCTTTTTCGCATTTCGCGATGTTTGGCCCCTGTGATTTTCTTAAAATCTGATTTTTGAGGCATGATATCCGTCGATCTTCGTCAACATCACGGATCCGCCATCGAAATCATTTGGTCATCATCGGACACTCCGAAACTGCCAACTGGCCGACCAAGAAAGCACACTTTCTGCCCGACCGATCAAGAAATCAACTGGACAGATGTTGCCGGCCCATTAGTGGCAACCAATGTCTGAATTTTCATCGTCATCCGACATGAAGCGATGTACGGATCCATCGATGATCATCGCAAGAAGAATTCCAAAAGGCGCTATGCGGCCCGTGACTCTTCAAGCGACACGGCAGCCAATTAATGAAGTTAAATGACCCTTTTATGGCAATTTATTAGGGTCGTTAACTCATTATTTTGAACAGCCCAATCAGAAACCAAGAAATGGGAGTTACAAGTCCAATTAATCATGACAATTAACCATGTAACTCCTATCATTATAGAGATTAATCATGGTAATTAATCATGAAACTCTCATCATCATGGAGATTGAATGCCCATTATTCTCCATCGGCCAATCAAAATCCAAGAAAAAGGAGTTACAATATAAAGAATTAAATACTTGTAACTCCTCCCATCATGGAGCATTAATACCATTAATGCCCATAAAACCCTCCTAATGGCCACTAAAAGCCTATAAATAGGCGGTCATTCCAAAGGGAAAAGGCCCGAAGAAAAAATCATCTGAAGGATCCTGAAAAATTGTCTGAAAACTATCCTGAAGATTTCTCTGCAAAAAGAAGCTCTCTCACTTTGAAAAAACTTTGCTGCAAATTCTACAAGGTGATCGAAGTCCCTTGGGGGGGCCACCCCCCCAAGATCTCCTCTCTTCTTCTATCCAACATGGCCTAGATGCGGCTTTTTAGCCCGTCTACTTGGTTTTTTATTGGATATAAGACCTTCCATTGGTCTTTGTCCTCTAAAAATCCAAGGTCCAAGGCAAGCCAAGTGAACTAAAGCATCAAGTGTTCTCATCTGAAGGACGATGGCGGAGTCCATACATGACTCGCGACCGTCGATTTGAATGAGTCCCTACAATCGCTTGAGAAGTCAGATCCCTTTTTCTTTCTTCTCTATTGTATTTTATATTTTTAAAAGAGACAAAAATCACAATTCTTGTCTTTCATCATTGATAAGATTTGTAAATCGCTTTCCATGGCAAAATCGCCTTCTACGGCACAAAACTGCCTTTCACGGCAAACTAAACAAAATCGCCTCTCACGGCATTTTAAAACCTTGTCTCTTTCTTTAAATATGCATGCAATGGAAAGTTAGAAAAAAAGTTTGATTTCCTTTCTACTTGTGAAGGTGAATCTCCGGATTACCATTTCAAATTCCAAGTAGAATAGAAAATCTGGCATACCCGTACAAAAAGAAAAAAATGTTGATGGTCGCCTCTTTTTTTCTTCACCCCGCCGCACCCCGGCGGACCCGGGACGGAGGAAGGCAGAGAGAGAAAAAGACGGGTCCATTAAGTTGGTACACCCGGTGGGACTTGTTCAATTGAGAACGCGATGCTTAGAATCCTTGGCTCCCTTCTAGTTGGTGGCCTATGTTGGATCTTGTATCTAAAAAAAAACATGAGATGAGATTCTTTGGAAACTTCTTTCTTTGAACTTGTTTCCATTCTTTCTTCTCTCAACAAAAAAAAAAAAAAAGGGTTTTCTCTCTTTTGGATTCAAATTGGAGAAAACTTTGGTTTTTTCCTTTTCGTACAATGGCTCGCAGAAATGTTTGAGCCAACGTCCGGATTGGGAGGGGCCATTTCCCTCTCTTTGATAGGTCCATCGGAGATCTTTCAAAAGAAAAGTTAAAAAAAAAAAAAAACCTTTTCATATTTCTCTCTTTTGGATTCAAATTAGAGAAACTTTGGTCTTCTCCTTTTCGTACAATGGCTCGCAAAAATGTTTGAGCCAACGTTTGGATTGGGAGGGGCCATTTTCCTCTCTTTGATGGGTCCATTGGAGATCTTTCAAAAAAAAAAAAAAAAGTTCAAAAAAAAAAAACTTTTCAAATTTCTCTCTTTTGGATTCAAATTAGAGAAACTTTGGTTCTTTCCTTTTCGTACAATGGCTCGCAGAAATGTTTGAGCCAACGTTCGGATTGGGAGGGGCCATTTTCCTCTTTTTGATGGGTCCATTGGAGGTCTTTCAAAAAAAAAAAGAGAGAGCATTAAGGTTGCACCAATTGCGTTCTTTGACCAAAGTGGATCTAAGAAAAGCCTTGTCCAGAGTGTGGAGGCAGCTAGACTGTTCGAGGTAAGGGTCCTTCAAACGGGTTCATTAAGTAATCCTACCCTTACCTGGGGGCTAATCTATCCACTAAGGTTTCGTAAGACAGAATTGGAAGACCTATGTGCACTCTTAAAAAAAAAAAAATTAAAAAAAAAAAACTTCTGTCACTATTGTATTCAAATCTGAGAAATCCTGGTTCTTTCCTTTTTCGTACAATGGCTCGCAGAAATGTTTGAACCTGTATTCGGATTGGAATACCATTTGCCCTCTTTTATGAATTCAATCTTGACTTTTCAAAAAAAAAAAAAAAAACTCTCGTCACTATTGGATTCAAATATGAGAGATCCTGGTTCTTTCCTTTTTCGGATATAGGCTCGCAGAAATGTTTGAAACTGCATTTGGATTGGAATACCATTTGCTCTCTTTTGCGAATCCAATCTTCACATTTCAAAAAATCCCATCTCGTGTCCTTCAAGGATGCGATTTACAACATTTGTGTCCAGTGGTGCTAGTACGCCCTTTCGGGTCTACTGTATTCTCGACCGACACATTTGTATCTCTAACCTTATATCATTTTACCTCGAGTGAGCTTCGCTTCTCGGTAATTTGAATTAAGGTTTACAATTGCTTCTAGCAGTCCCTGGAGCGCTCATTTCGAGCCGACCATACTTGCGTTTAGAACAATTGTACCATCTATAGCTTTTGGCCTTCTTCATTTCGCTTCTCGGTAATTTGAATTAAGGTTTACAATTGCTTCTAGCAGTCCCTGGAACGCTCATTTCGAGCCGATCATACTTGCGTTTAGAACAATTGTACCATCTATGGCTTTTGGCCTACTTCATTACGCTCAGAACGGGCCATGCCCCTGAGCGATTTGAAAAGACAAAACCATAGTATAGCCCATTTATGATCACCATATTCTTGTGATTACTAATGGATGTGGTCTTGTTTCAGAAAAGTTTTTCAAAACTAACAATGGCAGCTTCGTTGACCATCACCTTCGATGAGAACAAGTACCAAGTCATGCTTCAAGAGAAGCAAAGCAAGGGCACTTTCAAGCGCCCCGCCAGCTGCCGAAGCATCACCTTCCTCGGCAACTCCCAAAACATCGGGTCGACCTCCACTCCCCGGACCATCGTCTTCGGGTCACTGGGACCATTCCCACTACCCGCAGAAGAGACGGTGCCTGCTAAGAAGCAGAAGACCACCCCCCAACGTGTCACTACCCCGACACCAAAGGCGGTCACCAAGAAACCTGAGGTTCATGGCAATCCCATGAGGCCTCAACCTACAAAAAACCAAGTCTGTCCCAAGACTTGGTCCACGCGATCTTCACCAAAACAAAGAAGGTCCCGGACATCTGCAAAGCCAGCATGCCTGGCTCCTCTCAAGGAGAACCGGTTTTATCCTCTTGCTTACATCAAAGGAGAGAAACCTACTCTCCACCGAACAACAAAAACTACTCAGCACGAGCCGGCTTGCTCATACAAGCCCAAAATCAAGTCGTGCATCACAAGGCCTTGACAAGAACTTGCTAGGGCCTGCTCTCCTGCAACTCGACCCTTCATCTCAACAGGGGACGAGCTTGCAAAATTTAAAGCTTCGCTGCGACAGGCTAAGGACTGCGTCCAAATCCTGTCCATGTCAGTCTTCAAGGAAGACAAGCTCAGTTACTGCGCACGAGGGACCACGTCCTTCATTGCCAGAGCACAGCACGAGCTAATCGAAGCTCAAATTGCTCGTCGCATACGTCGCCGCGCGGCATATCGACAAAAGAGATTAGAGAAGCAAAGAACCCAGCATTTTGAGCTTCAAATCTCCCAAAAATGGGTCGAAAAAGAAAGACCCGACCAAGTTGCTGCTGTCCACATGGTTGGCAAAACCAAAAGACGCCAGAAGTCAGCGACGAAAATACATGTCAGACGACTGGTGACTCGCAGCGTCTCCGGGACGAGAAGACATCAGGAAGACTCTCCCACTCCTTCAAGCCAGGGACATCAGAGTGATCATTCCTCGGGCGCTTCATCTAAAAGAATGAGCTCCAGCTCAGTCACTAAGACGGTATCCTCTTTCGACTCACGAAGGATGAATGTCTTGGTCACAAACTCTGAGCAACCTCCACCACATGACGACATGGCTCTACGCATTCAGCAGCTAGAGCAAGGACAGCAGAGAATAGAGGTTCTGATGGAAAACCTCCTTCTCACTCTCCAGCGTCCACCAAACAATGAGGAAGTTCCTCCACAAGATGAGGCAAACGGTGGAGAAGATGAGTCACGCGCCCTTACTAAAAAGGACGTGGACAATATCCTCACCAAAGCAAAAGAAGAGGATACACTGAAGGAGCATGGGATCAAGCCACCATATCCCTTATGGATGGACTCGGTTCCGTTTCCCCCAAAGTTCAAACAACCTCTTCTCCAAACGTATACGGGGAAAGGTTCAGCCAGACAGCGTGTCATCCACTTCAAGATCCTGACAGGAACGATTGTGGATCAAGATGCACTCAAGATCCGGCTCTTTGCAAGTACCCTAAAAGGTACGACCTTTGATTGATATTCCACTCTGCCAGAGGACTCCATTCAAAATTGGACCATGCTAGAGACACGTTTCCTGACACACTTCAAAGGTGAGGATCATCTTGTTACTATGGCTCAGCTCTGCAGCCTTAAATAGGGAGAGAATGAGTCGACATACGACTTCATTCACAAGTGGAAAGCAATGGCATACAAATGCTCAGATGTGCTGCCACAAGCGCCGCTAGTCAAAATTTGCCGAAACAACATGAGAGCAAGGATCCGCTCCATGATTATCGGCAACAAATCAAAGAACTTGGGAGAACTCCTAGAAGCGTCTATGGATGCTGAAATGGTGATCAAAGACCTCAACAGTTAGAAGTCATAAAAAAGGGAGCAGACCGCCATTCCAACCTCCAAGCCAAAGAAAAAGGAGGTTCTCAACGTGCAAACCAAGTCACCTCCTCAGCCACCAAAGAAAGCTGAAAATAAAGCTGCAGGTAAGAGACCTGAACTCTCTGATGCCTTCAAAGAACGAGTAGAAAAGAAATACCCGTTCGATGAAGATGTTGAAGAAATATTTGCGGCTCTCTTGGCAAATGGCAAACTCACCTTGCCTGACCCCAAAAGACCGGGAGATGTTGGCAAAACCAACGATCCCCGATATTGTCCATACAACCAAATGGTCTCGCATCCTCTCAACAAATGTTTCGTTGTGAAAGAGAAGATTAACGAGATGTGGAAAAACGGAGTCATCACCTTTGACAAAAACTATGGGTCTGCCTCCGTTAACATGGTGTCATATGGACAAACATCCAAACCATCAAAGGAAAAAGTCACTACTTCCTTTAAGGTGATAAAAAATGACCCAAACGTCCCAAGAGCTGGTGCCTTACCCAACACCAGAAGGACAACCCATATGGGTACATCCCGATCTCCTAGAAGATGAAAATTAGGAGATCGTCAAAACAAAGCCGACCGCTCAACAGCGAAGGCAAGCCAAGAGACAACTCCGCAAGCTCAAACAGTAAGAGAAGGCTCAAACAAAACAAGAGGTCCCTGAAAAAACAAAAACCTCCTCTACCACTTCACTGGGGGCAACAGAGGGGTCTCCCCCCAAAGTTCCAAGAGTGATAAGAAAATTTACTCTCAGTGATTTCATGCCACCACGACTCAGAGATGAGACTACGCAGGGGACATCATACTCTTGTAACTCGGTAGTTGGATTCTCCATGAATGGATACGAGTCCAGTGACACTGCCAGTGACACCGATGAGTGGGAGGAATCCCTTGAAACCGGAGAATATCTCTCAGACGAAAAATGGATCCCGGAATCCCACCTTATGCCAGTAATCTGGTATAACCCCTTTCAGCCACAAGGATCCTGGTCTGATGATGATGAAGACCAAGAGGCTGCCCAAAATGCTGTTAACACAGCACAAACAAATGCTCTAGTGGATCCTAACTAGGTCGAACCACAAGGGGCAGATGAAGAAAAAGATTTGGCTCCTATGCTCGATCTTGAAGAATATGCGAGGATCTTGCAACGTCTAGCCATAGAACAGGAGTAGGATCGCATCAACCAACTTCATCAAAATCCAGAACCGGAAGTCCTGGAAAATCTACAAGCATCTCCTCCAGTGACTCTGGAAAATGAAGAAAGTTGCTGGATTGATGATCCGTTACATCGGAGGATGAGTCTGATTCCCAACGGTCCATTATGGAGGCATCTTCTATCGAAGTTGCCTGTAATGTGACAGTTCAGGATGATAGTGCCTCTGAAGCTCCATCTGCTGAGGCCACGGACTCTCAAAATGTATCCGGTAGCATATCTTCTGGAGCTACATATTCTCGGGTGACTTCCACTGAGATAGCACCTTCTCAGCCGTCGTCTCCTGAAACGGTGACATCAGAATTCAAGCCTCTTCCGACTGATCACCATGAAGAAGCTCTGGCTGATGAAGTCTTCAAAGAAAACCCAGTCAATTGGTCCCAGGTACCCAACCTCATAGGAGATGTCTGGACCGATGAAATACTGGACAAAGAAGAAAAGTTGTTGAAAGCTGTTCAGGACTTGTTCCCGGAAAATGCTCCATGCAACGTAATAACTGAAGACGGCAATGTTGTTGTAGAGGCGTTTTCAGCAAATGGGGAAGATCAGCCCCTTGAGCCCGAAGGGGGTCTTCCGAAAGAAGAACCATCTCTAGAAGCTTTTGAAGTTGGGAAAGGTACCCACTCTGGCCAGGATTACCACAAAAACTATAACCAACCTTCTTCTTCTTCTTATGTAAATCCTTCGGGAAAACAAGCTGTAAATGCCCCAAGCGGCGGTGATAATGAAAATGTAGGCCTAAAGGAGGCTTTCAAGTATGACTTGATCGAGCACTTCAAACACATACCTGCACGACTGCACATCCTAAACTTATTACGAATGTCACCACAAACTCGTGATAGTCTCATTTCAGAACTGCAAAGGCTGAATCTGGATGTCGACAAACATGCCCCGCAAGTCTTGCAAATTGAAATGGACTATAGGGTCACAAAATAAAAAACCTCCTTAAAGGGAGAAAAGAAAGAAGCTGGAGGACCTTGCACTGAATGCCTCTCGGTCCAAAAAGCCGCAAGTGCTACCATCGCCTTTAATAAGGAAGACCTCCTGCTAGGCGAGATGAAGCACAACCGACCCTTGTACTTCAAAGGGTACATCAAAGAGATGCCGATACACAGAGTCCAGATCGACCCGAGTTCTGCACTCAACCTCATCTCTACTTTGGCACTCGAAGAGCTGGGTATCCCACCTAGCAAACTAAGCCACACGTCTGTGTCCATCTTTGGATACGATGGGAGTGCTCAAAGGCCCATTGGCAAAATCCGGTTCAGGTTGCAAATCGGCGATCTTATCTTTGAGGTCACTGTATATGCAATAAAAACCCCTTCATGCTATAACATCCTTCTTGGATGCCCTTGGATACATGAGAACGGTGTCGTTCCTTCGACTCTACATCAGTGCATCAAATTTGTTGGTGACAACGGCTTGATACATCGAGTGTTTGCAGACAAAAAGCCCTTCAAAGGCAAGGAAGTCCATTTTGCAGACTCTCAGATGTACAAGGATGAAAAAGAAGAAAAGGAGGAGAAAACAACATCCTTTGCCGGCAATCTCCCAAAAGATAAAGGCAAGGCTCCTCAGCAATCATCGGAAGAAAACAAACCTTCCGGCAAACTCAAAGAGAGCAATCAGTCTCCCTTCATCATCTCCTTCAAATCTTCCAAACCTTTGGTAATCACTACTAAAGCAAAGAAGACAAAGCAAAAGAGAGGGGGCAAGTTTGCTGTCTCCTTCGTGTCTATTATACAAGACACGGATTTGGATTCAGAGACTGAAGATGATACATCGTCAAGCCAAGCCGATACTCAGCAAGTTCGGCCTGCTCTCACTCCATTGGAGACCCCTGCTGACGTAGAAGATCCTGCGTTTGCTACCTTCGTCGTTCCGAAAATGTCAACAGAAGATAAACCAATCTTCTTCCATAGATCGGACGCTTCTTCATCAAACTGCCTGCTTGAGCCTTTCCGAAATGAAGGTATGCCTCAACTATCCTGGTATAGTCTAATGGCACAAGCTATCATGAAGAAAATGGGCTATGACGCTCAAAATCCAATTGGTTTAGGAGGTGGTTGTGGTATTCTCACACCATTGGAACCCACCCTGACCAAAAGTCAGCTGGAAGATTGGAAACTCCATCGTCGCATAGACAAGTCTTCATACGGATTGGGGTATGATCCCGACACTCCAATGAGACAGCTGACACAAAGGCTGCAGAGTCGTTTTGCCGACCAAGCCTTAACATCTCATGTCGATGAAGACATCGATCTCCCTGGATATCTCTTTGAAGAGTTACCCGACAAGGACCCAGGAAGCTCATTAAATTGGTATGATTTCTCTGATGATGAAGAGGAATTGTCTGATGTCACAGACGCACGGTTCTCTGATTCAGAAGAGCCATCGTCTCCAAAAGAAGTGCCTTACTTCGACCCAGTTTTAGCTGGTGATTGGGATCATCTCATAGTAAGTCTTGAGAAGAATACCGATCAAGAAGATTTATGGACAGAAGCGGAGCCATGGTCTGAAAACGCCATTGGAGATCCACAAGGTCTTGTTGACTTGGAAACCTCCGAAAATGTTGTGGAGGAACCGCCTTCAAACCTTCCGACAGAAGATTATGTTCAAAAGATAGACTTAGGAACACCAGATAACCCACGTCCTGTATTCATAAGCAAGAATATAAAGGATGAGGAGTTACCCGAGTATGTCTCTTTTCTTCGTGAGTTTGTTGATTGTTTTGCATGGTCTTACGCTGAAATGCCTGGCTTAGATCCCAAAATAGCAGTTCACAAACTCAACCTGCAAGAAAATGTCAGGCCTGTAAAACAAGGCCAAAGAAGATTCCGTCCTGATGTGATGGACAAAATTGAACAAGAAGTTCAGGAACTCAAAAACGTTGGCTTCATCCGCGAGGAACGGCATCCTGAATGGTTGGCCAACATCGTCCCTGTGACAAAGAAAAATGGGCAAATCAGAGTCTGTATTGACTATAGAGACCTGAATAATGCATGCCCCAAAGATGAATTCCCGCTCCCCATACCGGAGGTAATGATTGACAACACCTGCAAGTTTGAGCGAATGACTTTCATGGACGACTTCTTTGGCTACAACCAGATAAAGATACATCCCGAAGATGAAAGGCATATATCCTTTCGGACCCCATTTGGCGTGTATTGCTACACTGTCATGCCATTTGGTCTGAAAAATGCTGGTGCAACATATCAAAGGGCTATGATGAAGATATTCCAAGCTATGCAGCACAAGACGTCGAATGTTATGTTGATGACCTCGCCGTCAAAAGCAAAAGGAAAGAAGACCATCTCCAAGATCTTCGAAAAGTCTTCCTCCGGCTTCGCAAACACAAACTGCGAATGAATCCCCTCAAATGCTTCTTCGGTGTCTCATCGGGTAAGTTCCTCGGATTCATAGTTCGGAAAGCTGGAATAGAACTTGACCCCATCAAAGTCAAGGAAATTTTAGAAATGCCATCTCCAAGGACCCTAAGAGAACTAAAAGGGCTTCAAGGAAGATTGGCATACATCCGACGGTTCATTTCCAATCTATCAGGAAAATGCCATCCATTTTCTTGCCTGATGAAGAAAGGTGTAGACTTTGTTTGGGATGTTGAATGTGAAGCTGCATTTCAAGACATCAAGTCATACCTGACCAAGCCTCCGATGTTGGCTGTTCCCACAACCGGAAAACCATTCATCTTGTACACAAGAGCTCTCGACTATTATTTGGGCGCTCTACTTGCATAAGAAAATGATGGAGGAAAAGAAGCTGCTCTATACTACCGCAGTCGCATATTGGTAGGTGTAGAGCGTCGCTACTCTCCAGTCGAAAAAGAATGCTTGGCAGTGATGTTCGCCGTACAAAAGCTGCATCACTATTTGCTGTCAAACACAGTATACCTGATATCGATGATCAATCTCTTAAAGGTCCTTGTCACAAAAGCAAGTTCTCTCAATGCCCGGCTGGCAAAATGGTCCATCCTTCTGTCACAATTTGATATTAGGTATGTACCACAGAAAGCAATCAAAGGTCAAGCTCTAGCAAACTTTCTCACAGAGCATCCACTGCCTAAGGATTCTCCGCTCAGGGATGATCTCCCAGATGAACCTGTCTACAGCGTGGAGACTTCCTCACCAAATGCCTCCTGGAACATGTACTTCGATGGTACAACCAGGACAAATGAAAAAGGAAAGCCGATATCGGGAATTGGCATTCTCTTTGTTAGCTCCGATAAATACATGATTCCACACGCATTTTCGCTACTGGAACCATGTTCAAATAATGCAACTGAGTACCAAGCTCTGATTATAGGATTGGAACTCACCCTCGAATCTGGCATCACCATGCTGGAAGCATTTGGGGATTCTCAACTGATCGTCAACCAGATGAATCAGGAATATGAAATCAGGAAGCCTGATCTGTTGCCTTACTACAACAAGGCGCAATCGATTCGTCAAAACTTTGACATCTGTCACATCACCCACATCCGCAGAGGTGAAAACATCCGTGCAGATGCCCTGGCTGGACTTGCTGCATCCATGGCAACCCAAGAAGGGGAAAACATGCAAATTACAGTGTGTCAAAGAAAGATTCTCCCTCCTCTCAACACACACCAAGCAGTTGCTGAATGCCACCGAGTGGTCGGAGGTCGGATTTCCATCCTTAAACCTCCGATTGGCGACTGGAGGGATCCGTTCATTGATTATATTATGTTCGGAATCCTACCTGAAGATCCAAAAGAGCGGGTAAGTATCCAAAGACGAGCCCCAAACTTTCATTTGGATATTCCCTCCAAAATGCTTTACAGAAAATCCTTCAATGGAGTACTTCTACGCTAGTTATCACAACAAGAGGCAGAAGAAACTCTAAAAGAAGTTCATGCTGGTCTTTGTGGAGCCCATCAGGCTGGTCCCAAGCTCTACGATCAGATAAAAAGGTTAGGTTATTATTGGCCTACCATGGTGGCTGACGCAATACAATTTGCTAAACGTTGCCAACAATGCCAAGTTCATGGAGATTATGTACACATGCCTCCAGAATGGCTACATCCTACAGCGATCTCATGGTCCTTCGAAGCCTGGGGTATGGACATCATAGGTTCTATCTCTCCCTCGTCAAGCAAAGGTCATCGCTTCATCTTCGCCGCTACGGATTATTTCTCCAAGTGGTCAGAAGCATTTGCGTTCAGTGAAATGAAGACCTTGTCAGTCCTTCAATTATTACAAACCAACATCATTTGTCGCTTCGGCATACCTAAAAGATTCGTCCATGATACCGGACCACAATTCCGGGATCACAGATTCTACAGGCTCTGCGACAAATACAAAATCCAAAGTTGTCCTTCGACTCCGTATAACCCGGCAGCGAATGGACTAGCAGAAGCCTTCAACAAGACACTCTGCAAATTTCTCAAGAAAATGGTCTTTACTCACAAAAGAGACTGGAGCGACAAACTGCCTGAAGCTTTATGGGCCTACCGGACTACCATTCGAGGACCAACCCATAGCACACCATTCTCCTTGGTCTATGGATGTGAAGCAGTTGTCCCCCTAGAGGTACAAATTCCTTCTTTAAGGGTATCTCTACAAAATGAAATGACGCAAGAAAGCAACGTCAAATTGAGACTCCAAGAACTGGATAATCTCGATGAAAGACGACTTGAAGCTCTACAAAGCGTTGAGCTTTACCAAGCATGCATGGCAGGATCTTTTGACAAAAGAGTCAGGCAACGCGCCCACAAAAAGGGTGACTTGGTTCTTGCGGTGAAAAGGCCAATGGTTTTTGCCCACAAATCCAAAGGCAAATTCGAACCAAAATGGGAGGGACCCTTCGTCATCGACAAAGTCTTCTCCATTGGCGCATATGCTCTTCTAAACATGGAAGGTGACAGATGTATGCTGCCCATCAATGGCAAGTTCTTGAAGCGGTACTACCCTTGAAGACTTCCTACGTCGGGTTAGAGTGATGCCTGCATGGCCAAAGCCTATTCCTAGGTACTTGCTCGTCAAACCCACCCCTTTTAGAGTTTTCATCCCTATGTTGAAATTTCTAAAAAGCCAAAAAAACAATGCTTACTTTCAATGTTTCATTGTTCAAAAAAATCAAACCCAAAATCCAAGTTTCGGAGCCTCTTCCCTAACTTGACCAAAACTTTCAATCCTTGAACCCAAAATTCATGGTTTGAAACAAAAATCAGGACTTAGGAATTTCCACCCTAGTCCACCCTGACTTTTACCACCAAAGATGGTTTTGAGTCAAAATTTATGACCCTCGTGTCTTTAAACAAAAAATGGTTTTTCAAAAAAAAAAAAACCCTGGGGAAGCGATGTTTAGTCGATACTCACACAAAACCCAAAAATCGGAAGGATGCGAACCCCATTCGATACTTCCAAAACCTCAAAATTGCAAGAAAGCGACACCTCGTCGATACTTGCAAAATTTCAAAAAATTCGTGGAGACACAACGTTTCAGTTGACATCCACAACCCAAATTTCAAAACAAAAAACAAAGGTTTGAAAAAGCCTCAAATTTCAAAAATCGTGGGGAGGCGACATTCCATCGATACCCACAAAACCAAATTTTTGAGAAAAAAGCAAGGAGGCGACATTTAGTCGATACTTGCACCCAAATCTGTGAGGAAGCGACATTCCATCGATACTCGCAACCGAATGAGCAAGGAAGCGACATTCCATCAATACTTGCAATACCATTTAGCAGGGAGGCGACTCTTAGTCGATACTTGCATTTTTGAAAATCAAAATCCTGGCTTTCACGCCAAAACCCGGCTTTTATG
The DNA here is from genome assembly GCA_029852735.1 of Persea americana. Lineage (NCBI taxonomy): Eukaryota > Viridiplantae > Streptophyta > Magnoliopsida > Laurales > Lauraceae > Persea > Persea americana. Next base: position 50,728,813 of record CM056810.1, on the reverse strand, counting down.
CCAAAAACCTGGCTTTCATGCCAAAAACCAAAATCTGGCTTCCATGCCAACAAAACAAAAACCTGGCTTTCATGCCAAAAATAAAAAAATCTGGCTTCCATGCCAACAAAACAAAACTTGGTTTTCAAAAAACTTGGCTTCTATGCCACAAAATCTGGCTTTCACGCTAAACAAACAAAAATCGGCTTCCATGCCACAAAACAAAATTTGGCTCCCATGCCACAAAATCTTTGGCTTCTATGCCACAAAACCAAAACTTGGCTTTCAAGCCACAAAAATCGGCTCTGATGCCAAAAATCGGCTTCCATGCCACAAAACCAAGACTTGGCTTTCACGCCACAAAAATCGGCTGCCATGCCAAAAACCGGCTTCCATGGCACAAATAAAATTTTGGCTTTCACGCCATCCAAAATTCGGCCTTCAAGCCATCTAAAAAATCAGGCTTTTTGCCACAAAATTTGGCTTTCATGCCTAAAAACAACCATTTGACAAAAACATTTTGATCAAATTTTCAAACAAACCATTCCCATTCAATTTTTGCATATGTTTTCATCAAAAGTGAATTTAAGTGAAATAAGGGGATACAAAAAAAGAAGTGCCAAAAATGTTTATACATGGAGGTACCAAAAGAAAAGAAGAAAAAGTTTGTTACAAATCAGGAGGGTAGTCCGACATGGTCTTCAGCCATAGGCTTAACTCCTCAAGCAAACACTTGGCCTTAGCCTCCAAAGCTTCCAGGCCGCGTTTTTTCAGAATCTTCCCATAAAAAGCAGTAGGCCGTCGCGATCCATCCTCAGCACGAGGAAGCTCTTCCCAGAGAATCTGCCATTGTTCATATTCTCGAGTCTTCCTCCGGAGATTGCTTTTGACCTCTTCAACTTGGCGAATGAGAGTCCTCTCTCTATCGCGAGCTTTCAAAGTGGCAGTCCACTTGGCAGCGGCTTGTTCTTCCAATAGCTCAAGGCGCTGTCTAGCTTCGGTGACCTCCCTATCAAGGCGGTGCTGGTCCTGTGTCAGCTCAATAATAGCCAACTCGGTGACATTCCTCTCCCGAACGAGCTGCTTCCGAGTCCGCGAGATCTCATTCAGTTCAGATTTGACCTCGCTGGAAGGCTTCAAAAACACCTCGTTGAAGAAGACATCATTTGGAAAGCTCTTGGTCTCATTCCACTTGTTGCCTAGAGTGATGACTTCATCAACAAAAGCCTTGGCATCTGTAATGTCCAGACCGACTTCTTTGCTATCGGCAAGAATGTCCTGCACATGCATCACCATGCCAAAACCAGCCTCCAAATGGCCAGAAGAAAGAGTCTCGACCCATGAGCTCAAGACTCTCTTCAACACCTTCCTCGTAAACTGACGGGATGGCTCAGATGAAGACTCGCCATGCTCCGTTGGTCGACTACCCGTGTCAGGCACCGTTGGAAGAGTAATCAAGAAGCTCTTTCCAATCGGAGCCACTGGGGAAGGAATATCAGTAGGAGGACTCGCCTCTGCCTCATCAAAACTGGTGGAAGAAGCCCCTACTCCTAGACCGGTCACAGGTACCCCTTGCTCTGGTTCTGAAAAAGATAGAGGAACTTCTTCTTTCACCTCACAACCTGCTAATGAAAAATGAAAAAGGTATGAATATGATCTTGTCAAAAATCAAAATATCAAGATTATCATTACAAAGTACCTTCTTCGACGACTGGTGGAATGCTTTTTGCCTCCATGAGCTCATCTGAAACATCATCAAAAGTTGTGTCCATGGATGGCTCAAAGTCGTGGGAATCCTCTGGCAAGTCAGTTGGCAAAAAAAAAATATATATATATATATATGTCAGCAAGTGGCAGTAAAAAAAAAAAAAAAAGAAAAAAAATCATACCAGGAGGAGATTCTGGATCTACTTCAGAATCTCTGGGTTCTTCCTCAGATGCCACGATAGGATCCGTCACCGCCTCATCAGTCGGAACCTCGGGCATCATCAAACCATCATCTTCTGCCAAAAGAAAGAAAGCAGTAGATCAAAACAAAAGCTCTCATGAAAGAAAAGAAATGGAAAGAGAAAATGGAAAAGCATACCATCATCAATGGTCTCTTCCCGTCGACTTCTCTTCTCTAGAGGCTTGTCATCATCCCCTGATGCCTCCTCAACAATGGTGGAAGGAATTTCCATATCAGGAGAACTTTCGTGCCGCCTCTGACTTCGGCGGTTTCCCCTTCTCCTCTTGCCCCTACGGGACGAACTGCTGGAAGCACCCTCCCCACCATCAAAATCAGGCCTCTCGCCAGAGTCCTCACTGGACGGTCTGCTCTTGCCAGTAGACTCCATTGAAGCCTTTGCTCGCTCTGTTTGTATCCAAGCAGCAACCTCAGCCTCCTCCTCAGCAAGCTGTTCCAAGACCTCACCAGGTATCTCTTGTGCAGCTCCCAGTCTGATGACGTCCTGTTCCTCGAGAAAACCTGTTCTGTGCCTTTCTCCAGAAAGGAAAGCCAAAACTTCTTCTCGGTGGATGTTGTCTGACTTCCCAAGGCCCTTCCTGGAAGACTGCTTTACGTCAAGCTCTTTCTTGGAAAGCCCCTGGTATGCTGAAAAGCTCTCCACAAACCATTTTGTGAAGCCAGTAGTTTGGAAAGTAGGCAACTCAGGATAAGAAATCAGGGCAGTAGTGTCTTCCGCGCTATAAAAGGCCCATGCATTTCTCCCGTCCTGCAGACCTCAAAAACGCTTCACCTTGCTCGAAGGCGCTCCAACAACGCCTTGAGAGAAGCCCAACTGCATGGCAAAACGCGAGGGAACATACGGCTGGATGTCGACGAAAAGATGTCTGCAATACACCATCGTGCCGACACGTATGTTAAAAAGCCAACTCCTCTCTGCATTTGTCAAAGAATAGTGTCTCCCAGACCCTGCCCTGGTCGAATCACGGGAGACACCAAAATAAAAAACCTTCTTCCTCAAACCCGGAGAAAGCTTCACTAAAGACTGCCCCATCTCGACGTCCTAGAGTCGTCAGATCCTCAAGCGGGTAGATAAAAGAGATTCGGAAACAGGCTTCCGTCTAGCCAACCGAATCATAAACGGGTCATCGTCCTGAGCAGCGCCCAATCGGTGGAAACTGGGACAATGGTATACATACCACGAATAGAAAATGTGGGCTGAAAATACCCTGTTCATGGGAAGCCCAAGCCGAACCAGGAAAGCAGCAGCCTACAGTTCGGTACACAAATAGGAGTAAAAAGCAGGCACCAAAGCAAGCCGCTCTCCGAAAGCCATCTAACAAGCTGAAAAAATGCAATGCGGCCTGATGTGCGTTCCGTCTCCTCCAGCAAAAACAGCCTCACCCAGCCAATAAGTGAGGTAGACAGCGAGATCTCTCCGCATCGCAATGTCAGAATGAATGGCGTCTGTGCTTGCGAAGAATACCCTCAAATTCTCTCGCATGACGGAGATCTTCTTCGAATCCGGGTTCTTAGCCCTGGCTTCCTGGGTCGTACTCTCAGAAGACTCCCCGTTGTCAAAGAAGTTGGAAGACAAAAAGCTACCACTCCTCCAACTGCTACACCGGACTTTCGAGCCCTCATTCTCCTTAAAAAAATCATAGAAGGCGACGAGTTGAAAGTACAAAAGCCTGAACTCCTCAGACTGCTCCTCAAGTACGCTATCGATAGGCATAAACTCCTCATAGAGATTGCCGAGGATAGGCAGCCTAGTGATGGCACTCAGTTCTTTTAAAGAAAAACCAATCTCACCATTCGTGACAACGAAGGTGTTGGTTTGTGAAAGGAATGACTCCAGCATGGCCATAAAGGCCTCATCGGAGAAAACCACGGTTTGTCGAAAAGCGCGAACCGCATCAAAAATCTCGGCCTCCTTCAGAATGGCACTGCCAACCTGCAAGATGTGATCAGTCCATGACTCCCAGCTCGAGTCGGCACTGAAACGGCCACGAAGTCAAAAAGGCTTCACCCAATTGCTGCCATCGCCCTTGAAAATGCCAAGGCCCACCGGTCTCAAATCGACCGAAGAATGGTCTGAACCTTGGTAGCCGCTGGCCGGCATCAAAATGTCCATACGGGCAGGCGACTTCTTGCAAAACCAGAAGGGCCGCCAACGAAAACCCCGGTCTTGATCACATTTGTCCTCTTCACCCAGCTTGGAGGATCTTCCCTCTTCGAGCATGTGGAGGAAAGGCTTATGATCGCGATTGTCCGATCGAAGGACGACCGGGTAGAAACAGTTCTCTTCTCACCATCAACTGTGAAAGAGAACTGAAAACATCTCCTTTGGTATGTTGAATCGTCGGGGACGGCATCACCAAAGAAGAAGGTAGGCTTGGGCACAATGCTCTGATCGTCCGTGACCCAGGGACGGTTGCTTACCATAATCTTATAATACTCCTCATCCTTGAGGGCAATCAAACGTTGCCTCATCTCATCTCGGTTGAGCGAGTCACACTCTTCCAAGTTCCTTTCAACATACTGAACCTCCTCCCAGGCCTGCTATACGGCCGCATTAGAGGATCTGGTAGAATGGCGAGGCGCATCAGTGACCAGCTCCTTACCCTTGTTCGTTCTGGAGGAACTACCTGCAAAGGATGGAAAGAAAAAAAAAACTCAATCATCAAAATGACAGAATTTTGCTAAAAAAATCTAGCGAGATTTTGGCATGATTTCGGGGCAATTCCGAAGAAAAGGGAAACACCCCGAAAGAAATAGGAGCTTGAAGATGGGCTCAACATCGCTGCAAGCCCATAATCATGGAAAATTCTCGAAGAAGGCTTGAACTCAAACATTGCTGCGAGATCAAGCCAAAGCTTCTCAAATATCCGCAAGATCAAAAAAGGGCCCAACATTGCTACGAGCTCCAGAATCCAAAACTTGCAAAGCTCCTCAGAAAATCCCCGCAAGACCAAGAAAGGGCTCAACATTGCTACGAGCTCCAAATCCCAAGACTTGCGAAAAGATTTCTAGGTGTGCACTATCATACTTCCAATTCCATTTTCTAAAAAAAAATGCATAGAAGGAAAGTTGTCATGCATGCGCATCTCAGAATTCAAAAAAAAGAAAGAAAATTTCTTGTCCGTACGGCCACAAAAAAAAAAAAGAGATAAAAAAAAGAGAAAAAAAAAAACACACGGTAAAAAGAAAGAGAAACCGTGAGAAAATAAAAAAAAAAGCCACGGTAAAAAAAAGAGAGAGAGAGAGAGAAAACCGTGCAAGAAAAAGAAAAAAAAAAGAAGAGAAAGAAAAAGAAAAGAAAAGAAAAGGAAAGAATGAAAACCTTTTTCTATTCCTACATGGGGTTTCTTAAGAAAAAAAAAGAAACTTACTTGAAGCCATTGATGGAGAAGAAGAAGAAAAAGCTTGAAGATCTTTGAAGAAGAAGGAGATCTTGAAGCACTCTTGAGGACTTTTGCAAAAAGAGAGCAATAGCAACAAGAGATCCAATCCCCTTGCTTTTATAGAAGAGAGCAAACCAAAAGAGGAAAGGAGGAGAAAAGGAAGGAGGTAAGTGCTACAAATTAGCAAACTTTCTAAAAGAAAGGAATTATGGGATATTCTTTCCCAATGAGGAGATCTTTTGAGAAATTCTCTCCAAAAAGAGAGGGATTATGAGAAACTTTCTCCCAAAGAAAGATACTTTGAGAAAATCTCTCCCAAAATCAAAGAAACTTGAGAGATTCTCTCCAAGTAAGAATATTTTTATATATTCTCTACCAAAAAGAGATATTTTTAGATATTCTTAACAAAAATGACACCACATGAGATCTAAGCCATCTTTAAAGCTTAAGGTCCCATGGGTTAGCCCACATGAGCTAGGTTTGACCACCTAGGCACTAAAAGTGGCTTTTAGTCAAAATTCCTCTTACCAAGAGCATACAAAAATGGTTCCATGCCTCCTTTGAGTTGATTGGACCATACAAAAAATCTAAGCCTCATGAGTTTCTAAAAATCCAAACCATCCCACCTCATGAACCAAATTAAGCCAAAACCTTGAAATTGACATTCCACAAAAACCCAAACCACTCCAACAGACCCAAAGTTGTCCCAAAGAGTGACCAAAATCCAAACTATGGTCTCCTAACTCGCTACATACAGCTTGTTGGGTCACAAGGCCAAAACCAAAACCAAATCCCGGTCCCCTAACTTGCCACATACAGCTTGTTAGGTCACAAGACCAAAATCAAAATTCAAAACCCGACCCCCTAACCTGCCACATACCGCTTGTTAGGTCACAAGGTCAAAAACCAAAAACCTTCTTGACCGCCTGATGCGCAACACAAAGCCTTTAGGTTCACAAGGTCAAAAAGAAAATCCAAAACCCAAAAACCCAATCGAAATGTCATTTTCAAAATTTTGCCTTGAGATGGTACGTGATGTCTCTCACTGCCATAAAATTCCCTTGGAAACTCAAAAGGCTACACTATCAACAAAAATGCTCAGAGACTCTTGGTCAAGTCAGAAGTTCTCCTTCGAAGTTTTCTTCGAGGCATATCGACTGCAAAGGCTATCCAATTCGTCGCTGTACCTCGAGGGGGCATTTGTTGACACCAAAAATGTCACTTTGCCACATCAACATCAAAAGCTATATGGAGGTGCATCCTACTACAAACAGGCAAAGCTGCTTCAAGCATCAGATCTTGACAAAACCAAACAAAAACTACAAAATCTTTCAAAGTAGCCAAAAGAAGGGTACACATGAAGTTTCGGGCCATTTCGACACCATTTGGCCTAACTTCAATCCTCCAACAGCTGAGTGGGAGCTCCCGGCGGCGACAGTGTCAAATACATCAAATCTTCGATCAAAGCCTACGGATGGTCTCAAAATACCTCCAAAAGGCTCTATGTCGAATTTTAAGTCAAACCGACACCGTTTGACCCTTCATCAACTCTCGAACGGCGAAATCAAGCCTCCCGGCGGCGAGAACTTCTGATGCTGCCACTCATCAAACAAAACACATGAGTAGCTTCTGCATGCTTCCAAAGGGTTGCACGTCAAATTTCAGGTCATTCCTACAACGTTTGACCCGGTTTTGATGCTCCGAAGCAAAATCAAGCCTACAGGCGGCGAAGCTCCCCAGGACCATGGCACCCAAATCAGAGCTAATGGATCATCTCAAAATGACTCCAATAGGCTCCCCGTCAAATTTCAGGTCAATCGGACATCGGATGACTGTACATCAAAGCTCGATATCTTCCGCACGGTGAAATCAAGTCAAGCATCGACGGGACCCCAAACGACTTCAAAACTCAAATAAAAGCCCATGGTTGGTCCTATCTAATGCCCAAGAAGCTTCACCTCAAATTTTAGGTCATTCCGACATCATTTGACCAAGTTTCAACTCTTGGCGGAAAATCGGCTACGGAGTCTTCGGCTTTTCCAAAAAATAGGAAACTTTGTGCTCTGATTTGCACAGTCTTTCGACAGGTTTTCTTCAGAGGAATTAAGCCAATAAATGAGGAGAAATGTCAAAGAAAAATAAAGGAGAAAACAGAAGCGAAAAAGCCCGAGAAACGACCAAGAAACGGCTACCGGAAGGCGACCGGAAAGTGGACCAAAGTCCAAGGTCGCCGGCGACCTTGGGCCACGGTCGCCGGCAACCATGGCCCAAGGTCGCCAGCCCCATGGTCGTCGGCGACCGTGGGTGCATGGTCGCCGGCGACCCTGGAAATCCGGGACGCCGAATTTCCGCCAAAAGCACCGTTTTTCCGTTCTTTTTCGCGTTTCGCGATGTTTGGCCCCTGTGATTTTCTTAAAATCCGATTTTTGAGGTATGATATCCATCGATCTTCGTCAACATCACGGATCTGCCATCGAAATCGTTTGATCATCATCGAAATCTACTAAACTGCCAACTGGCCGACCAAGAAAGCACACTTTCTGCCCGACCGATCAAGAAATCGACTGGACAGATGTTGCCGGCCCATTAGTGGCAACCAATGTCTGAATTTTCATCGTCATCCGACATCAAGCAACATACGGATCCATCGATGATCATCACAAGAAGAATTCCAAAAGACGCGGCGCAGCCCGCGACTCTTCAAGCGACTCGGCAGCCAATTAATGAAGTTAAATGACCCTTTTATGACAATTTATTAGGGTCATTAACTCATTATTTTGAACGGCCCAATCAGAAGCCAAGAAATGGGAGTTACAAGTCCAATTAATCATGACAATTAACCATGTAAATCCTATCATTATGGAGATTAATCATGGTAATTAATCATGAAACTCCCATCATCATGGAGATTAAATGCCCATTATTCTCCATCGGCCAATCAAAATCTAAGAAAAAAGAGTTACAATATAAAGAATTAAATACTTGTAACTCCTCCCATCATGGAGCATTAATACCATTAATACCATTAATTTCCATAAAACCCTCCTAATGGCCACCAAAAGCCTATAAATAGGCGGTCATTCCAAAGGGAAAAGGCCCGAAGAAAAAATCATCTGAAGGATCCTGAAAAATTGTCTGAAAACTATCATGAATAATTCTCTGCAAAAAGAAGCTCTCTCACTTTGAAGAAACTTTGCTGCAAATTCTACAAGGTGATCGAAGTCCCTTGGGGGGCCACCCCCCCCAAGATCTCCTCTCTTCTTTTATCCAACATGGCCTAGATGCGGCTTTTTAGCCAGTCTACTTGGTTTTTTATTGTATATAAAACCTTCCCTTGGTCTTTGTCCTCTAAAAATTCGAGGTCCAAGCCAAGCCAAGTGAACTAAAGCATCAAGTGTTCTCATCTGAAGGACGATGGCAGAGTCCATACATGACTCGCGACAGTCGATTTGAACGAGTCCCCACAATCGCTTGAAAAGTCAGATCCCCTTTTCTTTCTTCTCTATTGTATTTTATATTTTTAAAAGAAACTGTCGCTACCCCGGACCGAGGTTCCCCAAGTCCGGGCCCCGCGACGGTTGTGTCCATCCAACTATGATTAACCCACAGGTTTCCGCGGTGAGGATTCCCAAAAACGAACATGTAAAAATCTCACACGAGCAATGATTTGCGGAAGCGTGCAAGTAATACCATCACAATTTAATAGCATAAACCTTATGATTCCGAATTACATAAGTTAAGTCATCATTAAGATAATAATCAGAGGAGAAAATGTAAGCATAGCATTACCAAATTCAGTTCAAGTTTCAAGGTAACCAAAAAGCGTTAAGTTACATATCCCCAAAAGTGTGAAAAGGCCAACAAAGGCTATACATTCCAAAATAACAAAATATCCCATCTATGTGTATCGTACTCAAGACCCCGCCCAACGTCTAGAGGACGTCGTCGGGTTGCCACTCACGGGCTGGGGGTGGCTCAAAAGCCTCCTCCGGGCGCTCCTCCGCAAAAGCAACGGCACCTGCATCTAAACACCAGAACAAAAGGGTCAGACACGAAGGTCTGGCAGGTGAACAGCTTATACATAATGCAAGACAGTTAATATGAAAGTAATCAGCACTTAAAACATGGCATGAGTTCTGAACAAAACATGTTTAAGGTGTAATTCAAAACTAATATGCTTTTCAATAAAATAACATGATTCACGGATCCACATTGAGCTCATCCTTTCTCCGTCATACGTAATGACAAGAGCAAGCGAAACGAAACAAAACGAGACGAAACGGAACAAAAGTCCGAGCCACACAAGGTGGGCGGAAAACCGGCCGCGGAACCGGACAAAACAAAGATGTGTATAAATACACGATTAATCTGCAGATTGCCCTTATGTTTAAGGACCCCCTAACTAGTGGATCAGACTGAGAGGGCAGTCCAAGCTCAGCGGTATTCTATGATATCCATGTATGCATAAAACATATCAATGCTTGTACAAAAATTAGCGAAAAATGGGTAAAAACACTTATCAAAACAATGCAAGACGAGACGAAACAAGAATAGCATAAGCTATAACAAGCAAGGCTGGAAAAGTGTCCCCATTATAGTTCTTGAAACAAATCAAAAGTTAAACACATGCTTGTAAATCAAAACAGGTACAAAACGGTATTCTTCGTGTCAAAATTCAAGGTTTCGAAACAATTATGTCAAGTATATGCTAAGACTCTTTATTTGATTCTTGTGAAGTCGAAACCCAAATGTTGGAGTTTAAAATGAATTGGTGTCCCCGAAGCTAGACAACATTTCATGTTTCAATTGCACAACATCAAGCTAAAGATCCCTTAACATATTCTAGTTTTTCTCTCCCATCGAAGCCCCTTCAAAATTCTCCTTCTGTGCACTCGGTCACCACGCGGCTACCTGGCGGCTGGCCGCAGGTTGCTGGTCGGCTAACCGACCAACTGACCGACCGCTGACCGACTGATCAGGAGAAATACTACTTTTCAGATTTCTTGCGCAGGTCGGCTAGCCGCCTACTGACCGCCCGCGGGCCGACCACGCCCTGTGCAGAAACTGAGTTACTGTTATTCTGACCGACACAGGGGCGGTTAGCCGTGGGTCAACAGTCGGCTAGCCGACTGCTGGCCGACTGCTGACCGCCGATCTGCGGCAGCTTCAGTTTGATTCGGATTTCACACCTCCTTTCACCATTTCATTCCTTTGTCAAATCCCTGCATATCCCCTGAGCCTCCATGCTCTCCAAGGGGCAATTTCCATCCAAATTCTAACAATCCTCACTTCCAATCACCTCACAACATTTCCTCCATTCTTGCATCCATTTATAACACATTTTGGCAAGATAGAAGCAACTTCAAATGAATGGAAACCATTAATACAAACCATTAGCATATGCATTTCAATTAAAACAAGATTTCAGACTATAACACATCTTTGAAACAATACATTGCCCAAATTAGCATGGAAACGAAATCAAATCATGAAAGCTAAAATAATCAAATATTGCATGCATCATGAAACTAAGTTGATCACTTGCCTTTACCAAAATCCAAGCCCAACAATCTCAGAAAAATCCTACCAATTGTACTCTACGAAATCTACAAGAAAACCCATGAAAAGAACTTCAAAAATCCACCAAAAGAGAAGACAATGACCCATTTCGAAATGGGTGTTGCATGCTTGAAAAAATGGGTTCCTAAGGAACTCAAAAGACTACATTGAAGAGGAGAAAGAGATCCATTACCTGAAGCTTGCTAAACAAGAAGAGGAGAAGAAAATGGAGTGGAAACACGGCTGGGATCTCCAAGAAAATGGTAGCAATGGATTCCTTGAGTTGAGAGGAAGAAGATGGTATGATTGGTTTTTGATTTGAAGCTTTCTAGCTTAGGCATGCAAAGAGAAGAAGGGAGGGGAAGAAGAAGAAATCACAGCTGAGTTGCAGAAAGTTGCAGGGAAGAACCGAAGTGAACAATGAAGGAGGGGAAGGCTCATTTCAAATGGGTTCTTGTGGGCCCCATTGCTCAAAGCTTGCAATGGTTAAAACACTGACTTGTGGGCCCCGGATGAAAACGACGAAGAAGACTAAAATGATCTCCGAAAAATCTAGTTTCCAAAAAGTATAAATTTGGCATAGTTTTGAGATTTCGAAATTTGAGTCCAGATTTGGTGTGAAAAGATTGATTTACCCCTTTAGCCCAAAACTTGGGTTTCTGGGCCTAAAACACAGACAAGCTGAACACAAAAGTTTATCAATAAAATAAAACCATTCAAAAGAGATCGAAATCACGATTAAAATCAGAAAACTGGAATTTCCTCCCAAGCTTACACGTACACTCAAGGCACCCTTAAGTGTGACCAAATAGCACAAAACGCTCTCAAAATTCCCCAAAGCTAATTCTAGACCAAATTGGACCAATTTCTAATCCCATGTACACTAAACTCACATTACAACTAAACACGCACTTAGTTAACACTAATCGCGCTAATCCTGGGTCGAGGTTTGACATCCTCCACCCCTTAGGTTATTTGGTCCTCCAAATAAAAATAAGTATACCTCTGGACTTTCTCTGGACTTGCTCTCGTAGTTCCCATGTCGCTTCTTCTGGCTCATGATTTTTCCACTGTACTTTGACCCAGTGAATCGTCCGATTTCTTAATTCTTGTTCTTTGGTGTCCACAATTCTAACCGGCTTCTCCACATACGACGCATCTTCTCGAATTTCCAATGGTTCATGCCGCAAAACATGTGAAGGATTTGGGACATATTTCTTCAACATAGAGACGTGAAAAACATTGTGTACCCCGGAGAGTTCCGGCGGTAACGCAAGTCTATAGGCAACGTCTCCTATCTTGCTCAAAATCTCATACGGTCCGATGTACCTTCTCGCAAGCTTGCCTTTCTGTCCAAATCTTAGAGTTCCTCTAGCCGGAGATACTTTCAAAAATACCTTGTCACCTTCTTTAAACTGCAAATCTCTTCTACGTGTATCAGCATAACTCTTTTGCCTACTTCGAGCAACCTTTAACCTTTCTTGAATCAACTTGATCTTATCACTTGTTTCTCCAACTATTGTCGGTCCGTGAAAGCTACGAACACCGACTTCTTCCCAGCAAACAGGAGTTCTGCATCTCCTACCATAGAGTGCTTCGAAAGGTGCCATCCCAATACTGGAATGGTAGCTGTTGTTATATGCAAACTCACACAGTGGTAAGTACTCATCCCATTGAACCTTGAAATCTAGCACACAAGCCCGTAGCATGTCCTCTAAAGTCTGTATAGTTCGCTCTGACTGGCCATCAGTCTGAGGATGGTATGCAGTGCTGAATTGCAACTTAGTGCCCATAGATTCGAATAGGGTCTTCCAAAACCTCGAAAAAAATCTGCTATCTCTGTCGGAAGTGATGGAGACGGGCTGTCCATGTCTGCTGACTATCTCAGTCACAAATAAATCTGCAAGTGGTGCCATATGCATCTTACTCCCTGTCTTCATAGGAATGAAGTGAGCAGACTTCGTAAGGCGATCTACTATAACCCAAATAGCATTGTTCCCTTTCTTGGTAGTAGGCAAACCGGAGACGAAATCCATAGTGATGTGTTTCCATTTCCACTCCGGAATGTCCAATGGTTGCAACAACCCTAGAGGTTTCTGGTGTTCTGCCTTAATCTGCTGACACGTGAGGCACCGAGATACAAAAGCTGCAATCTCTCGTTTCATGTTATTCCACCAGAATCGGTTCTTCAAATTTTGGTACATTTTTGTACTTCCAGGATGCATGGAGTATCTCGTGTTGTGAGCTTCAGTCATAATTTCATTTTTCAAGTCCTCGAGGTTAGGCACACACAAACGGTCACGGAAGTACAACACTCCATCTACAACTCTGAAGTCTGGACGTTCGGAAATGTGTTCCACAATCTTGGCCAAGTCCGGGTCTTGCAATTGACTGTCTTTGATTTTCTGGATGAAAGTAGCTTCAGACGCTATCATACTTGCCAACATCACGCCCTGCCTTAACGGATGCACTTCTACTCCCAGTTCTTCAAATTGATACAAGACACTGACTCCTCTCAAGCTAGCCATAACCACTAATTTTCTGCTCAATGCATCAGCTACTACATTCACCTTGCCCGGATGATACTTGATTGGGAAGTCATAGTCTTTGATGTACTCCATCCATCGTCTCTGCCTCATGTTCAACTCTTTCTGCGAAAATAGATACTGTAGACTCCGGTGATCTGAATGTACTTCAAATTTCTCTCCATATAGGTAATGTCTCCACATTTTCAAAGCAAATACAACCGCTGCTAATTCCAAATCATGAGTTGCATAATTCTTTTCATGCTCCTTCAACTGCCTTGAACCATAAGCAGTTACTTTGTCATTCTGCATCAACACACAACCCAATCCTACATTTGAAGCATCTGTATAGATAACAAATCCTCCACTTCCCGACGGTAAAGTGAGGATTGGAGCTGTAGTCAATCTTTTCTTCAGCTCTTGAAAACTTTCTTCACAATGGTCTGTCCAAATAAAAGGCACATTTTTCCTAGTTAACTTTGTCAATGGTGCTGCAATGGATGAAAATCCCTGGACAAACCTCCTGTAATAACCTGCTAGTCCCAAAAAGCTTCTGATTTCCGTCACACTGCTTGGCCTTTTCCAACTGACAACTGCTTCGACTTTGGACTGGTCCACTGCTAAGCCTCTTCTTGAAATAACGTGACTAGAAAAGCCACTTGCTCTAACCAAAATTCACATTTACTTAGCTTTGCATAGAGCTGGTTGTCCTTCAAAAGCTGTAATGATGTCCTCAAGTGCTCTTCATGCTCTTCCTTACTCTTAGAATACACGAGAACGTCATCAATAAACACCACTGTAAAGTGATCCAAGTACTCTGCAAAGACTTTGTTCATGAGAGCCATAAATACCGCGGGTGCATTAGTCAACCCAAATGGCATCACCAGAAACTCATAGTGCCCGTATCTAGTTTGAAAAGCTGTTTTAGGCACGTCTGACTCTCTAACTCGCAGCTGATAATACCCAGACCTCAAATCTATCTTGGAAAAATACGCTGCTCCTTTCAGTTGATCAAACAATTCATCTATTCTCGGCAACGGATACTTGTTCTTGACAGTCATGTGGTTCAGTCTTCTATAGGCTATGCACATTCTCCAGCTTCCATCCTTCTTTTTCACAAACAACACTGGTGCTCCCCAAGGTGAAACGCTTGGTCTAATGAAACCTTTACTCAATAGTTCTTGCAATTGGAGTCTTAGTTCACCTAATTCTGCTGGAGCCATCATGTAAGGTGCAATAGAAATTGGAGCTGTCCCTGGAAGGAGCTCAATCGTGAACTCAACCTCCCGAATTGGTGGTAATCCCGGGATTTCTTCCGGAAAAACATCTGGAAACTCACATACAACGGGGATTTCCTCCACCCCTTGGGACCGTTTATCCTCCGTGATAAACGCTATAAAAGCTTCACAACCACAAGATACCATTCTGCTTGCCTTTAGTGCTGAAATAATCCCCACTTGGCCTTTCTTCCTGTTTCCCTGAACAATCAAATCTGCCTGTTCTCCTTTCAACTTAAAAGTAATAGTTTTACTAAAGCAATCCATGGTTGCATGATACTTCTCTAACCAATCCATGCCTAAGATGACATCAAAATCATGCATGTCTAAAATAATAAGATCTGCTAGAAGGTTGGCTTCTCCTAATAGAACTGAACAATTTGGGTAATAGATTCTACAAATGGCCTGTTTACCTACTGGTGTAGTGACAGTCAAGATATAATCAAGAATTCTAAATGGCATAGCAATCAGCTTCGCAAACACAGGAGATAAAAATGAATGAGTGCTTCCAGGATCAAATAAAATTTGAGCTTCTACTCCACAGATGAAAAATTTACCTTCCACTACATCGCCCGCAGCATCGGCATCGACACGATTAAGATTGTATGCCCTCCCTTGCTGCTGTGGTCTATTCTGCCTCCCTTGTGCATTTCTGTTATGCTGCTGCTGCTGAGGAGGACGAGCATTCTGATTTTGAACTTGTTGCCTGCCTTGCTGCTGCTGAGGTGGTCTTGCTTGGTTCTGGGCTGGAGCCTGTGGTGCTGCTTGCCGTTGTGGCTGGTTCCTATTGGCCTGATTTTGCACTTGTGGGCAATCTCGAATGGCATGGTCCATAGCCCCACATCTAAAACAAGCTCCCGTGGCTTTACGACATTGTGCAGTCTCAAGATTTTTGCCACAATGTGCACACGCACCTTGCCTTGGAGGGTTTTGTTCTTGTCTTGGCTTCTTGTTCTGTGACCTTTGGTTCTGTTGGTGGTACTGTTGCTTTCTATCCCTGATGATCTGATTGTTGATGTCCTCGAACTTGTATGCTCTTTTGACTGCTTCATCGAAGGTGGCTGGTGGAACTACTCCTGTAGCATCCCTCATGATGATGGGGTTCAGCCCTTCTAAGAATTTAGTGATCTTCTTCTGCTCGGTGTCTATCAACTCTCGGGCATATCTAGCAAGCCTTTCAAACTTTGTCACATACTCCAAAACTGTCATGTTACCCTGCTTGAGCTGCTGAAACTTTATAGCTTTCTGCCTCTTGACATGAGAAGGGACATACTTATCAGTGAATTGAGTCTTAAAAGTCTCCCATGTAGCCCCATCTGGCATAGTCTGATACGGTTCCTTAACCGTTTGCCACCAAGTGTCCGCTAATCCAAAAAATAGAGAAGCTGTGAGGTTGACCTTCTGTATGCCTGTACAAGTGAATACATCAAAGATCTTCTCTACATTAACTAGCCAGTCATCTGCAGCCAACGGGTCTTCTTGACCTGAGAACTCCTTGGGTCCTCTCTTCCTGAACCTCTCGAACAAAATGTTAGGGTCTTGTTCTCGATTGTTGATGATGATATTCGGTCCCCCAGGTTGCCTAGGCGGGGGTTGAGGCCTAGTTTGTAAAACTTCCAAAAGCTGTCTTTGAACTTGTGCCATTTCCTCATCCTTCTTAGCTAGCTGTTCTTGGAACCTAGCTTGGTTCTCATTGGCCTCTCTTTGTAGCCTAGCTTGGACTTCATTAGCTTCCCTCTGCATTCTTGTCTGACTTTCATTAGCTTGCCTCTGTTGTTCTAGCATGGCTTGCATGAGTGCCTGAAACTGAGTCATTGTAGGTGACTGTTCATGGAGTGTTTCACTGTTATCATTATTGGTATTGCTCCCTGAAGCATTCTGATTCGGAGCTCTTTTTGGAGGCACGATGCTGTAAAACAAATTGTCAGTACATATTAACAAATTGGGGTTTGCTTTCTAAGTCCATACTACTGATCTAACGTGTTCACGGATCCTCGCCACGTCCCTAAGAGTTTCTAGTTTCTTTTAATTGCCTGAAACATGTCCCGCTCTGATACCAGTCCTGTTGCGACCCCGGACCGAGGTTCCCCAAGTCCAGGCCCCGCGACGGTTGTGTCCATCCAACTATGATTAACCCATAGGTTTCCGCGGTGAGGATTCCCAAAAACGAACATGTAAAAATCTCACACGAGCAATGATTTGCGGAAGCGTGCAAGTAATACCATCACAATTTAATAGCATAAACCTTATGATTCCGAATTACATAAGTTAAGTCATCATTAAGACAATAATCAGAGGAGAAAATGTAAGCATAGCATTACCAAATTCAGTTCAAGTTTCAAGGTAACCAAAAAGCGTTAAGTTACATATCCCCAAAAGTGTGAAAAGGCCAACAAAGGCTATACATTCCAAAATAACAAAATATCCCATCTATGTGTATCGTACTCAAGACCCCGCCCAACGTCTAGAGGACGTCGTTGGGTTGCCACTCACGGGCTGGGGGTGGCTCAAAAGACTCCTCCGGGCGCTCTTCCGCAAAAGCAACGGCGCCTGCATCTAAACACCAAAACAAAAGGGTCAGACACGACGGTCTGGCAGGTGAACAGCTTATACATAATGCAAGACAGTTAATATGAAAGTAATCAGCACTTAAAACATGGCATGAGTTCTGAACAAAACATGTTTAAGGTGTAATTCAAAACTTATATGCTTTTCAATAAAATAACATGATTCACGGATCCACATTGAGCTCATCCTTTCTCCGTCATACGTAATGACAAGAGCAAGCGAAACGAAACAAAACGAGACGAAACGGAACAAAAGTCCGAGCCACACAAGGTGGGCGGAAAACCGGCCGCGGAACCGGACAAAACAAAGATGTGTATAAATACACGATTAATCTGCAGATTGCCCTTATGTTTAAGGACCCCCTAACTAGTGGATCAGACTGAGAGGGCAGTCCAAGCTCAGCGGTATTCTATGATATCCATGTATGCATAAAACATATCAATGCTTGTACAAAAATTAGCGAAAAATGGGTAAAAACACTTATCAAAACAATGCAAGACGAGACGAAACAAGAATAGCATAAGCTATAACAAGCAAGGCTGGAAAAGTGTCCCCATTATAGTTCTTGAAACAAATCAAAAGTTAAACACATGCTTGTAAATCAAAACAGGTACAAAACGGTATTCTTCGTGTCAAAATTCAAGGTTTCGAAACAATTATGTCAAGTATATGCTAAGACTCTTTATTTGATTCTTGTGAAGTCGAAACCCAAATGTTGGAGTTTAAAATGAATTGGTGTCCCCGAAGCTAGACAACATTTCATGTTTCAATTGCACAACATCAAGCTAAAGATCCCTTAACATATTCTAGTTTTTCTCTCCCATCGAAGCCCCTTCAAAATTCTCCTTCTGTGCACTCGGTCACCACGCGGCTACCTGGCGGCTGGCAGCAGGTTGCTGGTCGGCTAACCGACCAACTGACCGACCGCTGACCGACTGATCAGGAGAAATACTACTTTTCAGATTTCTTGCGCAGGTCGGTTAGCCGCCTACTGACCGCCCGCGGGCTGACCACGCCCTGTGCAGAAACTGAGTTACTGTTATTCTGACCGACACAGGGGCGGTTAGCCGTGGGTCAACAGTCGGCTAGCCGACTGCTGACCGCCGATCTGCGGCAGCTTCAGTTTGATTCGGATTTCACACCTCCTTTCACCATTTCATTCCTTTGTCAAATCCCTGCATATCCCCTGAGCCTCCATGCTCTCCAAGGGGCAATTTCCATTCAAATTCTAACAATCCTCACTTCCAATCACCTCACAACATTTCCTCCATTCTTGCATCCATTTATAACACATTTTGGCAAGATAGAAGCAACTTCAAATGAATGGAAACCATTAATACAAACCATTAGCATATGCATTTCAATTAAAACAAGATTTCAGACTATAACACATCTTTGAAACAATACATTGCCCAAATTAGCATGGAAACGAAATCAAATCATGAAAGCTAAAATAATTAAATATTGCATGCATCATGAAACTAAGTTGATCACTTGCCTTTACCAAAATCCAAGCCCAACAATCTCAGAAAAATCCTACCAATTGTACTCTACGAAATCTACAAGAAAACCCATGAAAAGAACTTCAAAAATCCACCAAAAGAGAAGACAATGACCCATTTCGAAATGGGTGTTGCATGCTTGAAAAAATGGGTTCCTAAGGAACTCAAAAGACTACATTGAAGAGGAGAAAGAGATCCATTACCTGAAGCTTGCTAAAAAAGAAGAGGAGAAGAAAATGGAGTGGAAACACGGCTGGGATCTCCAAGAAAATGGTAGCAATGGATTCCTTGAGTTGAGAGGAAGAAGATGGTATGATTGGTTTTTGATTTGAAGCTTTCTAGCTTAGGCATGCAAAGAGAAGAAGGGAGGGGAAGAAGAAGAAATCACAGCTGAGTTGCAGAAAGTTGCAGGGAAGAACCGAAGTGAACAATGAAGGAGGGGAAGGCTCATTTCAAATGGGTTCTTGTGGGCCCCATTGCTCAAAGCTTGCAATGGTTAAAACACTGACTTGTGGGCCCCGGATGAAAACGACGAAGAAGACTAAAATGATCTCCGAAAAATCTAGTTTCCAAAAAGTATAAATTTGGCATAGTTTTGAGATTTCGAAATTTGAGTCCAGATTTGGTGTGAAAAGATTGATTTACCCCTTTAGCCCAAAACTTGGGTTTCTGGGCCTAAAACACAGACAAGCTGAACACAAAAGTTTATCAATAAAATAAAACCATTCAAAAGAGATCGAAATCACGATTAAAATCAGAAAACTGGAATTTCCTCCCAAGCTTACACGTACACTCAAGGCACCCTTAAGTGTGACCAAATAGCACAAAACGCTCTCAAAATTCCCCAAAGCTAATTCTAGACCAAATTGGACCAATTTCTAATCCCAAGTACACTAAACTCACATTACAACTAAACACGCACTTAGTTAACACTAATCGCGCTAATCCTGGGTCGGGGTTTGACAGAAACAAAAATCACAATTCTTTTCTTTCATCATTTATAAGATTTGTAAATCGCCTTCTATGGCACAAAACTGCCTTTCACGGCAAACTAAACAAAATCGCCTCTCACGGCATTTTAAAACCTTGTCTCTTTCTTTAAATATGCTTGCAATGGAAAGTTAGAAAAAAAGTTTGATTTCCTTTCTACTTGTGAAGGTGAATCTCCGGATCACCATTTCAAATTCCAAGTAGAATAGAAAATCTGGCATACCCGTACAAAAAGAAAAAAATGTTGATGCTCGCCTCTTTTTTTCTTCACCCCGCCGCACTCCGGCGGACTCGGGACGGAGGAAGGCAGAGAGAGAAAAAGACGGGTCCATCAAGGAGAGGGAACCTTGGGGGGGGGGGGGGGGGGCGGCAAGGGACTTCAATCACCTTGTGGTGCTTGTTGCTGTAGAGTTTCTTCAAAGTTGGAGAGCCTCTGGATTTTTGGAGATTATTGATCGCTTGATTTCGGACGATTTTTTCGGACAATTTTCAGGACCCTTTCTCCTTGGAATGACCACCTTTTATAGGCTTTTGGTGGCCATTAAAAGGGTTTATGAGCATTGATTACATTAATGCTCCATGATGGGAGGAGTTACAAGTATTTAATTCTTGATTTTGTAACTCCTTTTTCTTGGCTTCTGATTGGCCGATGGAGAATGATGGGCATTTAATTGCCTTTAATCTCCATAATGAGGGGAGTTACATGGTTTAATGCCATGATTGCTTGGATTTGTAACTTCTTTTTCCTTGCTTCTGATTGGGCCGTCCAAAATAATGAGTTAATGACCGCATTAACTTGTCATAAAAGGGTTAATTAATAGCATTAAGTGGTCGCCAACTCGCTTGAAGAGTTGCTCGCCACGCCGCATCTTTTGGAATTCTTCTTACGATGATCGCCGATGGATCCACATGTTGTTTGATGTCGGATGGCGATGCAATTTCAGACATTGGTTGACACCAATGGGCCGGTAACATCTGTCCAGTCGATTTCTCGATTGATCGGGTAGAAACTGTGCTTTCTTGGTCGGCCGGTTGGCAATTCCGAAGTGTCAGATGATGATTTCATGATTTCGACGGTGGATCCGTGATGTTGACGAAGATTGATGGATTTCATGCTCCAAAAATCAGATTCTGGAAAAAATCACAGGGGCCAATAATCTTGAAACGCGAAAAATACTTGCAAAAGTGGGTTTTCGGGCGAAATCCGGCGACCCGGATTCGACCTTGGGCCATGGTCGCCGGCGACCATGGGACTTTTGTCCCTTTTCAGTCGGCGTTCGGTCATCGTTTTTCTGTCCTTTTTGTCTCTTCTTTCTCCTGTATTTTTCTTGACATCTTTCCTCACTTATTGACTTGATTTTCCTGAGGAAAACCTGACAAGAAGCCGTGCAAATTTGAACACAAAGTTTCCTATTTTTTGAAAAGCCATAGACTTTGTAATCAATTTTTTGTCAAGAGTCGAAATTAGGTCAAATGATGTCGGAATGACCTGAAATTTGAGGTGAAGCTTCTTAAGCAATAGATAGGACCAACCATGGGCATTTGTTTGAGTTTTGAAGCTGTTTGGGGTCCCGTCGATGCTAGACTTGATTTCACCATGAGGAAAATGTCGAGCTTTGATGTACAATGAACCGATGTCCGATTGACCTGAAATTTGATAGGGAGCCTAGTCACTTTGAGACGATCCATTAGCTCTAATTTGGATGCCATGGTCCCGGGGAGCACCACCGCTAGGAGGCCTGGTTTTGCTTCCAAGCGTTGATTGAGGGTCAAACGGTGTCGGTTTGACTTGAAATTTGACGTGGAGCCTTTTGGAGGTATTTTGAGACAATCCATAGGCTCTGATCGAAGATTTGATATCTTCGAAACTGTCGACGCTGGGAGCTCCTGCTCAGCTGCTGGAGGAATGAAGTTAGACCAAACGGTGTTGAAATGGCCCGAAACTTCATCTGTACCTTTCTTTTGGCTATGTTGGAGGATCTTGCAGTTTTTGTTTGATTCTGACATGATCTGATGCTTGAAGCAGCTTTGCCTGTTTGTAGTAGGATGCGGCCCCATGTAGCTTTTGATGTTGAAGAGGCAAAGTGACATTTTTGGTGTCAACAGGATTAGAGGCCAATCATTGTGTTTTGTGTGTTAGATAGTTCTTCAATAGCTTTGGAAAGTTTTGAAAGCGTCTAAGCCTAGTTTGACCCTTTTTGGGGCCCACTTGTAATTTTGAGAAAGAATGGGGGTTATTTGTAAATTTTGCAAAAACTGTTATTATGAACTCTTTAGATTGGGATCATCTTGTGCTTTTACCACCCATTCGAGGCCACCATTTCTAGCCAAAATGTTGCCCGTTTTTTCTTGAGATTTCTAGACTTAGATGGACCATTTTTCTAGCCCGAAACCGAACTGTTTTCAGTTTTGAATTCCTCACACTTGACCGAACTATCTATCTTCCCAGTATCTATTTTTATACACACTATGAGAACCAGAATTACTCTTGTACCCCTGATTACAATCTGACTTGGAAATTGAATTGCCCTAAACCCGAGATCCTGAATTATTCCCCAAGTCAACACCACCCAACCATCTTCTTCTTATTATTATTATTATTGTGTGGGGGTGTGTGTGGGGGTGTGTGTGTGTGGGGGGGGGGGTTTATTCCTTTGCATCCTTCCCTCATCATATGGTTAGAGACAAACTTAATAGGACCCACTGATCATGGGACTTGTGGGGGATGGAAAGAGACATTTTGGGTAAGACCATATATCAAATTTGGGGGCAATCCCATGCCTCTAACCCCTTCATCTGTGGCCGATAAATTTAATGACTTTACATTAGAGGAAAAAAATTGACCCTCAATCCAACGGTCCAATCCATTTGGATAGGTGAAAATTCAATGGGTTTAGTGTACTTAAGGGGGTTCGTTGTGTGTGGAAGATTCGGATGTGTTATGAAGTCAACCCTACTATGTTGTCCCTCACTATAATGCACATGAATATTTTCATATATATATATATATTGCTCGTTGCAGTTTGTAGTCTTGACATGTGATACGATGTCACTATAGTACCAATCCTGATAAGATAATTCCGATGGCCAATGCTCTCAGTGGAATCCTGTGGTACTACCAACCAGTTCGGTAGGGGGCAAGCGAATGCACCCCTTTCCGAGGATTTATGAACATGGTTGCCATTTAGATAGCAGTCTATACATCTGTTATTTATGGTTCTGTTAATTTACTTATGATGCACTAACTTACCTAGTTACTGTCGGATGTGAATTTCAACCCTCCCTTTCAAGAAAGGCATGGTTCGGGAAATCTCTATTCATCTGTATATACTATTTAAATTTTACATCGAAAATGAGGATTCTGACTACCCTTAAAATTGACGGATCATGATCGCCAGCCACGGTACGGTCGTAACACCGTTCTTCAACGAAAACCAAAGAAAAATGGGAGAAAATAAGTAGGTGGGTTCTTCCTCTCGTCTAATGTGCTGCCGACAATACACGACGGTTGTCTTGTCACATTGATTTGGGTCTATTTGGGTCTCTTTAATGTTGGGTCAATTTAGGGTCATGAGTTAAAGTCCAAATAAAGGTTAATCCTCAAATAGCATAATCATAATATATCTATGTAAATAAAATAACTAAAATAAAGAAAATAAAAAGTGGGGAGGTGCCAAATATTTAAGAAGCAGATCGGCCCCATTCCCGGGTACCCCCTTCAGATCTTTTGGCAAAATAGGGTTTAAAGGCTAATTTTTCAAACCAAAATGATGATGCAAATGAGACTTTGACTTATGATTACCATGTTTTTCATGTGTGATATACTAGTAAGAAAAAAAGTAAAAGGCCGATGGGTCGTAATTGATTAGAGGTGGCCGATGGGCCAGGATTAATTAGAGATGGCCGATGGGCCAATGTTTGTTTAAAAGTGTATGCGAAATCACTCATCTCATCTCATTATTTTCATTTATGTAACTTTAGAAATCAGTTCTTTTTTCCCTTTTATCATTAAGTTCGATTAAATATCTGGGACCTGAGGTGGACAAAGAAATAAAGGAAAAATCTTTTTGGGCTTGTTTTTGTTGGTTTTATAGTTTTTAGGGCCTTTTGATATGGGTCTAGAAGGGCCTAACTAAGGGATTTTACTTGGATTTACATGATTAATGCTTTATTACTGATCATCGGATCAACCCTAACCTAAGGTCCTAGACTGCCCACATCAGCTTTCCCAGTCCCCTAACGGAATAGGAAAAGTGATGGGATGGAGCCTAATGCCCTAATCTACCTGATGGGGAAATCCGATCTAATCCTAGGGTGTGGACAACCTAAGTTTGATAGTTCTTGCGCCTAAGCAGCTTGTTGGGTGTGACTTTAATTGGTTCGGTTTATTTTAAGTTATGAGTTGATTAAGAGTGACTTAGGAATGGATTAGGGGTATCTTAGGGTTCTGATTAATGTATTTTAGGGTTTTGGAATTTAGGGTTTTAATTTAAAAGGTGAAATGATGCCGAAATAGGCAAAAAGGGGTTGATAGAGGACTTAGGCGTACGCACAATGGCATTTAGGTTACTCTGGTGACTTGGGTGCACCTACAGTGGCGCCCAAGTGGCTGGTTCTATGTGGTTGGGATAGTGGCGACGGTATTGATGCTAATTTTGGAATTTCATGGAGTTTTGCTTAGGGTAGGTCTCTCTTCTGATATTGTTTTAGGTTTTGGTTGATTTTATTATAATGACCTTAAGTCCAGAACTCGAAATGCAACTGAAGTTCACAACCCAGGCGAGACAGAGGACTTGGGCTCACCTGTGTGTGTGCCTAAGTGGTTCTATCTACTTAGGCGCACCAGCAGTGGCGCCCAAGTCTTAATTTGATGATTTTAGTCCTCTGACTTCGGTTTGAGGTTACGGATGGGTTTAAGTTGATTAAAATTTTAATTCCAGGGTTGTTATCGGTTCTATAAACGTTCTGCGATGTTGATTCGGGTTGAGACATGAAGTGAATAGGGATACAGTGGTCCCCGGGGTGGAATGAGATTTGTTTTGAATTTAGAATTTCAGGTAATCTATGCTGGTAAATCTTGAATCTGGGATTGGTTTTGAGTCGTTGGACCCTAAGTATGATTGTGGACGGAGTTCAGGAATCAAAACGTAACCGGGATACGTCTCGGGGTTTGACCAGTTAGTTGGGCACACCTGTGTGGGCATCCCACGTGTGTGGGGTGACTTAGGCGAACCTGTGGTGGTGCCCAAGTGTTAGTCTACTGGGGTAGCTTCTAGTTCGGCGGTTTCTAAAATATTTCTAATTCGGTTTTGGGTGTTCTAACCCGTGTCTAGGTTGGGGAATGTTCTTATTCTCTGGGTGTGATTCGTCTATCGTTTTAATTAGGTCTTGAGTAGTGTCTTGATTAGGGATTGGTAATTAGGATTTGATTAGAGCTCGGTTAGGGTTTGAATTTGGGATTGTTAATTAAACTTCGTTGATTAAGGTTTTAATTCAATCAGGGTTTTAATTTAATTAATTTTTTACTGATTAGGTTTGTTAATTAGGATTTTAATTAGAGCTTATTGATTAGGGTTTTAATTTAATTAGGGTTTTACTTAGGGATTGTTAATTAGGGCTTGTTGAATTAAGCTTGTGATTAAGGTTTGAGGTTTGAAGTTGGAGGGTTGCTAATTAGAAATTTGCTGATTGAGGGTTTCAATGAATTAGGGTTTACTGAGTAAGTTTTATTAAGTGGGGTTTTGATTAATTGGGGTTTAATTAAAGTTTGATTAGGGATTGGTAGTTAGGATTTAGAACAAGGTTTTGGTTAATTAAAGTTTAATTAATTAGGTCTATGGATTTTAATTGGATGTTTTACTTAAGCGTTTTGAATTAAGTCTTTTAGATTAGGATTGATTAAGTTTATTAATTTATTTAGGCACGAATAGAATAACTTAGGATCATTACTTAATGTCTACTTTCATGATTCTACTATTAATTCTTTTTTTTTTTTTTTTTTTTGTTCTCTTCTCTAATTACTAAAGAGCAAGATGAGAGGAGAAGTATTTTATGATTTTATGATTATTATTATTTTTATTTTTTTGCATTTTATGCTAAAACAATGCAACCTAACCTGAAGTGTGATTATTCAACAATCCAAAGTCTGAAAGTTTGGCATCAATCATAGTAATTACAGAGATTCAGCATCAAATTAAATGGAATGAGAAATGCAGAAAATGCAAGCCGGAAGACTAACCGGGGACCTGGGCGCATACACAGGGGCGCCCAAGTGTCCCTTCACTACTTGGGCGCACACACAGTGGCGCCCAAGTATCTCCTTGCAGGTTGGGATGCACTTGTAACTTTCGACGATACTCCGACGGATTTCTAACACTTTGCGACTAAATGTGGGGTCCTAATATGAACCACTAATATCAGAACTTTCGGGTGATCACGCGAGGATAAAGATTCAAGGGACTGATCCCTTTGGCAGAGACTTGGGCGCACCCACAGTGGTGCCCAAGTGCTCTGTTCTTCCCTTTTCTTTTCCTTTCCTTTTAGTAATTATTTGCATATTCTTTCAATGCCTTTTGTGCAATTTAGAATGCGAAGTAACAGATCTGAGGGCCGTGATACCAACGTACCCAAAGAATAACCCAGATTTGAGAGACGAGATGCATGTATGACAAAAAACGGGGTCGAGACCTTCTTCCAGAGACTTGGGCGCACCTGTGTATGCGCGCAAGTGCTTGTATGCACTTTTCTCTTTCAAGTTCGGATTTTTCCCAATGAAAATGCATGGATGCTAGATCTATTCTAATTACGAGTTAGGAATGATGAAAATGATGTAGATTTACAAACTACGAATGATCCTAATCAAGTTACTAATGATGGATGAATATTAGATGTCAAATCTACTAGGAAAATATCACTACCGATGCAGATCTATAATGTATGCATGATCCTAAGCATATTTCTAACTACTAATGATGATTGATAGTTAACTAAAAAAAGCTAGATCTAGAAATACCGATTTGGATTCGTGTTCTTCAAGTCCTAGATTGAAGCACTTGCGCAAATCCATGGCTTTGGGAAGCGTTTTCCATTGTTGATCTTGAAAACCAGAATGCTCCCTCTTCTTCTTCTAGATCTAAAGATCTCTCTTTGGTGACTACTCTCTCTTTCTCTCCCTTTTCTTCTATTTTCTCTCTTTTTTGGTAGCCTCCTTTGCAAATGGGGTTAAGAGATCCTTAAATAAGGGTTTAGGGCGTGCAAGAGGGATTAGGGCTGCTGTTTGCACGAATTTATGGAAGGTTTACTCATCCCAGGGCGGATTAGGGTTTTTTCTGGACTTAGGCGCACACACAGGTGTGCCCAGGTCCTTTCTTAGGGCTTAATGGACATAGGGTTTGAGTTCGGATTATTTTGGGGCTGAGGTCGGGCCGGAATTGCGAAAAGTAAAGTGGGACACACCTAAGTATGCATCCAACTGCATTTTTAATATGACTGGGGACCTGGGTGCACCTTTGTGTGCGCCTAAGTGCATTTTGGGACAGGTGCGCCCAGGTGTGTTTTGAGTGGAGGCCGCTAGGATAGTCTCCCGACGGTCATGTCTTTTGATCCGGTGGTTAGATTCGTACGTTCTACATATCGCTAGAAAGATCTCGAGACTTAGAACTAATTGGTCCATGTGCCTTAGCAAATAGTGGGTTCAACTTGGAGTCTCAACGCGATTTGTCTCTTTTTCTCACGAATTTCTAGATATCGTGAAACTAAGTCTAGAATTATCAACAAGCATCTTCATCATCATTAATTTATCTGGATTATACCATTAATCATTCAATTATGGGTGAAATGGGGGCACCGCTATATATGATAGGTATTTAGGGCTATCATTGTGGGCCAAATGAGGTGTCTACAGTTACCATGTTATCTGACTTCGTATTAATCAAGCTGTTATTTATACTTTGCTTTGTACCTGCAAACTATGCTTTTTATTTTCGATACTTGTCAGGCTTTCGTATTTGACCTATGCTTGGTGCTGTAGGTATGGTTTCCCGACTCGTGCCCTAGTATGGTTTCCTGAGGAGGCAATTACGGTACCGCAAGAGACGAGTGAATGAGGTACAAAGGTTGTCTTGTAGACTCCGCTCCTGGCACATGAGACATTTAACATAGGGAATCTAATCTTGGGGTTATATACTATTTTATTGGCCTCTGTTGCCCTTTTACTTTGGAAATTGTAATTAGTACATCTTTATTGATTTCCAACTTGAAATACAAGAATGTAATCTCTTGCTTACTTGTCTAAGCTCTGCTTATATTCTGTCTATGTTTTACTAGTCGGATAAGGTATTGTACAGTAGTATATGGCTAGTAAGACATTAGTGATGCAACATGGAATCTGGTTAACTCCGGACTTCGAGTTGTGCCGCGATGCTAGCTTTTGCTAAATGTTCCATGAAGATGATGGACCTTGTATCCTCACCCGTGTGGATCCTGGTGAAAATAAAAGATTACGCTACAGTAGTCCCCGGTATCATGACCCCTTAATCATTTCCTAATTTTGGGGCAGTGACAATAGTCAACAACCGTAGAAAACAATATGAGGGGAGTCTTGTCCCTAAGGCCCTTCAAGGCCATCATAACACCTACAATCCATAACTAGTGTTCCTGTTGGAAGAAGGTGGGCCTCGTGGATAGGTTTTCAAAACTTTTTGACCCACTTGACTCGGGGATCAAGTACCCATAAGGCTTCAAACCAAATCTAGGATTCAAGACCTCAATCTCATCAACCATGATCAGTAGGACACTATCTCCAAGATAGAAAATAGTAGCCAACAAGCAACCACAAAATCCACAACATACATGGAAGTAGATTGTACCTTAGGAGCTCGGTAGTGTTCTAATAGAGAAAAAGACTTGCTAGATGAAGAACTCTTTCTTAATAGCTAATTAGGATCTCCAAGACCTAATTGTCTTCCACGCTATGACCCATATCAGATCTCTATTCTCAAGGAGATAGGTAGGATCTCCAAAATAAACTAACTAGAAGATCTAAGGAAACCATAAGAGAAACTAGAAGAGAGAGAAGAGGGGAAGAGATCGTGCAACTCTTGCAGTTTAAGGGGTTTGGGCGTGGATTCTAATGGGTGGGACGTCCAACCCCTTTACTTCCCTTTTATAGCTCCAAGCAACGTCCACTACTTACTAATTCTTAGAAGTCCCACTTCCAATGCAATTAGTAACTCTCCACTTTCTAATTATTATTAGAAGTCTCACTTCCATAAAATTAGTAACTTTCTATTTCCTTTCCTTTTGAGTTCAAGTAGAATAAGTAACTATCTAATAACTTGGGCAGCGTGGGGACCACTAGGGAGTCCATAGAAAGCTGACTCTAATTGGGACACCCTGACCCCACATCTCATGTGCAATCCGGGCGCCCCGCAGTTGATTGCAAATAACTCTACTATATAAATGCAATTGCACTCCAGTCTTAAGAATAAATTACAAGAAGACCCTAAACTTCCCTATGACCACAAGTAGGCCCCTCTATCTATATTAATGGATCAATTGGATTAAACCTGTTCAACCAATTTAGATCCATATCTTATTATCGTTGAGACTCAATCAATCACAGTGATCATCAGTACCATCCAACTAACTCTTTATTGAGATGGGTGCTCACTTACCAATGATAAATCCATTAATTGGCTCAAAGGGATAATGAGGATAGATTCCATCTAGACCATTGAATGTTCCCACAATCCTACTACCACCTACCTAAGACACCGAAGTGTCGACCTACAGTTGGCCTCACTCATTGGTGACTCAAAGCAAATTAATAGATAGAAACTTGAGTTCACTAATGTCTCAGGATTAAGAGCTTATTGCTAGAGAAATATGAGAGCAGACCTTAAAGTAAAGATAGTGTTTTATAAGGTGCATCTCATGGTCCTTCAATACATCAAATCTACCAGCATAATGATCCAGAGTCTTACACTCCAATGATTGAGACAAATCACACTATCTCATAGTGATCACAATGTTGTAACCTTCTTAGATGAAATGCCCAATCTCG
The DNA here is from genome assembly GCA_029852735.1 of Persea americana. NCBI lineage: Eukaryota > Viridiplantae > Streptophyta > Magnoliopsida > Laurales > Lauraceae > Persea > Persea americana. The sequence continues at coordinate 50,699,001 of CM056810.1, read as the reverse complement.
TCACCGGTTGTGAAAACATTTGTGACACATATCTCCCGTATGTGGATCTCATCCACACACAAGTGATCTAATATAGTTGTGGACTCCAGTTCATCTTATGAACCATCATATCATTCGTATTGGTTATATGCAAGCAGGGAATTGTCAGATCCTGACACAGGATTAGTGCAATTAGTGATAATTAAGTGAGTGTTTAGTCATAAGTGAGTTTAGTGTTCGTTGGGTTAGAAAATGGTTCGATTTAGTCTCGAAATTAGCTTTGGGCAATTTTGAGAGCGTTGGTTTTAGTTAGACACGCTCAGGGATGTCTTGAGTGCACGTGTGAGCATGGGAGGATGATTCTGGATTTTCGTTTTAAATTGTGAAGAATGATTTTACGATTTCCTACAACTTTTGTGTTCAGCCCATCTTCGTTCGAAACCCAGAAAATTGTGTTTTGGCCAAAAAGGGGTAAAAATGTCTTTTCACACCCAAATATGGACCCAATTTTCGAAATCCTGATACTATGCCAAATTTATACTTTTTGGAAACTAGATTTTTCGAGGATCATTTTGTTCTCCTTCGTCGATTTCATCCGGGGCCCGCAAGCTGATGTTTTAGCGGTTGCAAGTTTCAGACTCTGTGGGGCCCACTAACCACTTCACTTAAGTCCTCTCCTTCACTCTTCCTCGCGTTTCAGAATTCTTTGTTCCTGCGATTTCTCTTCAAACACCTAGCTGAGAGGAGAGTTCTTCTTCTCTACTTCTTCCCTTTGCATGCCACACCTCTAGGCTTCCGAATAAAATTTTGAACATATCTTCTTCTTCCTCTCATCTCAAGCTTCCTATTGCTACCATTTTCTTGGAGGTTCCAGCTGGGTAGCCCCTTCATCTCCTTCCTTGCTTCTTGTTTGGCTAGCCATAAGTAAGAGCTTCCTTCCTTCTTGTTAATGGAGTTTTCTTAAGCCCCAAAGACCTTGTTTTATCATCATGCAATACCCATTTCGAAATGGGTCTTTTGATTTCAAGTTTGTTGGATTTTTGAGATTTTTTCCATGGGGTTTTGTAGACTCTTGACTCAGCTCGTGGGTAGAATCTTTGAGGAAGCTTGTTTTGCATTTTTGGATTAGTAATTGGTTGAGGCAAGTGATTCTTTTAGCTCCTTATGCATGCAAGTCATTTGATACATTGTGTTAGTAAAATGTATGGTTATGCATGTTATGTTCTTTCAACTAATTGTTGTCAACTAAGCATGATTTTGATTTCTCTTAGCTCTCCATGCACTGAAATTCATTACTCTCCAAAATTTTGGATTCATGTCTTGAATTGGAGCTTTTTGTTTTTATTGCAATTTGAATGGGTTTGATGGAATATGGAGTTGTGTTTGAAATGGTGAATGTTGTGGTATGGTGGAGATGGAAGAGCGTGTAGGCTCATTCTTATTGCAGGAAAATATTGGGCTAGAAAGGAGAGAGGTTGGAGAGGAAATGGCTAGAACATCTTCAGAAATTTGAAATTTCGCAGAAGGTTGGTTAGCTGGTGGTCAGCTGTTGGCCAGCTGACAGGTGATCGATAGCCAACTGAACCAATTCGGTTTTAATTCCAGAAGCTTGCTTTGCGTCTGGCGAGTCGTCGGTCAACCGTCGGTTAACCGACGACCCAGTTTTGGTTAGCTGACAGCCAACCGAGTCCACTTTGGCCCCTTTTCTAGAATGCAGCAATTTTCTTGAATTAGACCAGGCGGTCAGCCGTTAGTTAGCTAGCGGCTAGCCAATAGGCACCACTTCAGCTAGCTGACAGGTGACCGAGAGCTGACCGAACTTCATGTTGGACCTATTTTGTGGGGTTTTCTTGGGGAATTGAAAACCAGAATATGTTTAAGGGCTTTTAGCTTGATATTGTGCATATGGAACTCAAAATGCCTTTTAACTTCTGGAGCACCAATCCGTTTTCAATTTGGACATGTGGGTTTCAAAAACACAAGGGTAAAATGAAAGGCCTTAATATATGCTTGAGTAGCTTGTTTTGAGATTGTAATTTTCGACATGATGAATATTGTTTAGCCTTGTTTTGTTTGCAAATATCAGCTTTGTTTGGAACCATTTCAAGAATTTGTAATGGGAATCACTTCTTCAGCTTTGTTTCGCTATAGCATTTGCTATTTCAGACTTGTTCTTGCTTTGCCTTGTTCGATAAGTGAATTTCCTAAATTTTGCTTGGTTTTGTACATGTATCGTCTTGTTTTGTGCATTCATGATTTTAAGTGAACATCACCAAGCTTGGACTGCCCCTTCAGTCTGATCCACTGTCTGGGGGTCCCTAAACACTTGGACTATCTGCAAATTAGTCGTATATTTATATATACACCCTGTTCTGTTTCCGGTTCCGCGACACCTACCTAGTGTAGCCTTGGGACTCTGTTCTATTATGTTCTGCTTACTCTTGTCATCATATATGATAGAGAAATGATAGGCTCAATGTGGATTTGCTAATCATGATACTATTTATATTCATGTTAGTTATGTTTTGTATCTTGTTCAAGCACTGTTTTGAATTCATGCAAATGTAATTAAGCATTGTTTATTTTAGACTTTAAAATGATTTAACTTCATGTCTAAATTGTTCACCTGCCAGACAGTCGTGTCTAATCTATTTGCTTTGGTACTCAGGTACAGAAGACGTTGCCTTTGAGGAGGAGCGTCAGGAGGAGGCTGTTAAGCCATCCTCAGCTCGCAAGTGGTAGCCCAACGACGTCATCTAGACGTCGGGTGGGATCTTGAGTTGCGATGCACGTTGCTTAGGGTTCACATTTTGATTTCTTTTGGGAATTGTAATGGCCTTTGTTGGCCTCTTATTTTGGGGATGTAAACTTAACTTAACTTAGTTTTCATCACTTTGAAACTTGAACTATGATTTAGGATAAATGCTATGTTATGTTCCTCCCTCTGAAATTTTGTCTTGATGTTTTCATTTATGCAAGTTGGATCATATAACAGGCTTTGTTTAGACGTGATTGCTATGCGATTCCGCATAAACATTGATCATGTGACTATGTCTTGTGTTTTTTTTTTTTTGGATCCTCACCGCAGAAACCTGTGGGAACTCACTCTCTCACATCAGTCGCGGGCCCAGGTCTAGGGTCGCGATAGGAATAAAACCATTCTTCTCATAAAATAAAAGCCTAATTATATTGATAATAAATCAATTTATTACATCATCCACTGGATTGAGACCACACAATCTAATAGTTCCCATCCAAACCTAGTAATCCATTGTCGAGACATGCACATAGCTACTATACGTAACATATTCAATTCAACCTAGCAACAAAACATCTAGACATACCCATATCTACTACGCATGTTATTAAACCAGACAAACTTAATGTGGGCAAGGTAACATACACACCAGTGCTTCATAACATAATAAATGATATAAGCCTTCCCATCATACTCACATTGAACGATAGTGTATAACACACTCTATAATAAGCAAAGTAAATGGAGCGGGCACACTCACATCAATCCACTTATAATAATCCGTATCCAACATCTTAGTCACTTCGCACCACTACTGTCAGACCCTTACCCAGGTTTAGTATATTTAATAATTATTTTAGACGTGTGTACTTTTTAAGTGGGACTGGAGGACGTTTAGCTTTGGTTTTAGCTGGATTAGAATTTTGAATAGCTTCGGGGAATTTGAGAGCATTGAGTCTGGTTTGACGGAACCCGGTGTGACCCGTGTGACGCGTGTTAGTGTGGAGATTTGACTTTTGTTTCGAAAAATATTGATTTTGATCTTTCTGGATTTATTATTTTGGTCCCAACAACTTTGATATTTGTTCCGTTCGAATTCGAATCCCAAAAATTGTTTTTTTGAGAAAAAAGGTAAAACTGTCTTTTCACACCCAATATGTGCATAATTTTTTATATTTGAAAATCATGAGGAAAATATACTTTTTGACAATTAGATTTTTTTACGATCATTTTTCTCTCTTTCGTCGATCTCATCCGGGATCCACAGTTTGGAGTTTTAAGCCCTTAAAGTATTAGGGCCATTAGGGCTCACAACTTACCTATTTACATGAGAAACCCTCGTAGAACTCACCTTTTTCTTCATTTCTGGTTTTCCCCGCGACTGAAACAAGGAGAGAACTCCTCTTTCTCACCTTCTCTCTCCTTTTTCATCTCTATGAAGTTCAACCCAAATCGAAATTCTGACTCCACCAACATCTTCCTCATTCTATGAGCTACCCAAAGACACCATTTTTGTGAAATTTCTGTTGAAACCAACTTCATCTTCAAGCTCTTCTCACTAATTTGTGTATCTACAATTAAGGCTTTGTTTTTCCCCCTTTAGACATGGGTTCTTTGTACCCTTAGGAAGCCTTTTATCATGCATGCAAGGTGTTCTCTTGAAGGACTCAATTGTTTTCCAAATTTTGTGGATTTTGAGTGGTATTTTCATGGGGTTTTTTGTGTAGGATTGGAGTTAAGCTGAGAAGGGAGTGTTTGGAGTGTGTTTGACACCCAATTGCAGCCAAGGCAAGTGAATAAATTAGATTTGGAACGCATGCAAATGAATTGGGTTTTCTTCTTAAAGTTTGATTGGATTGTTTTCTTAGATTTAGAAGGGTTGTTTTCTCAATGATTTTGGATCAGAATATATGTGATTTTTGTGCAGGGAATGGTACCTGTTATAGCGTAGGAACTTATGTTTGTATTGTTTTACAATGCTGGAAATGCGCTCTCCAAATCTTGTATTTATATTATGTTTCAGCTTTGAATTCTTGTTTTGTGCTGGATATTGGAGTGAAATTGAGTGGTGGTTGAATGGAGTTTCTTGGATGTTAGTGGGAGTCTAGAATGTTGTAGAATGGATGATGGAAATGTAAATGAAAGGAGAAGAAAGCAGAAAATTCTGCACTGAATGAACAAGCCACTCGGCTGTCCGCTTGAGCGGGCACTTCCCTGCTCGAGCGGACATGGCTATTGACTAAAGAAATGCAAGGCAGAATCTCACTCGCTCAAGCGAGCAAGCTTCTGGAAGGCCCCACTCGAGCGAACTTTATGCGCTCAAGCAGACCTATATACTGGTTGGAGAAGGACGAGACAGAAGCTCGTCTGCTCGAGCAAGCTTCTTGCCTGCTCATGCGAAGGAGTTTCTGGAACCGTCCGCTTAAGCGGACCTTCTCTCAATTGAGCGGACTTGGGAAATGTTCTGGGGGTTCGTTCTGCACCTGGGTGTGATGGCTTGATGTGTAGGCCTCCTCTAAATACTTATTGAAATTGTAATAGTGGAAATTTGAACCCCGGATATTTTGTTTTATAGAATTCGAAGGGGAATATGAGGAAGGTTCGATATTGAAATTACCGGGAAATGTGTTTAAGCCTCAATATGCGCTTAGTGTAAAAAACGTCGGAGATCTTCGGAGGCAACAAATAAATTGTTCACTAACCGACCTTGCAATACTAAGGGTATAATGAGACAATCCTAGGTAAACCAATCAACCACGTATTACATCATTCCAAGTTAGCAGATTTATACAATTTCTTATAAATCCTTTTGAAATGGATTTGAGTGCTTCCTCATGTTTGAAAACAATCAATGAGACTACTCGTTTGATTTGTCCGTATTGTTCCTTTGTATTTTGCTAAGAGTAGGTCTTTATCGATTGAATGTGTTTCGATAGTTTGATTATATCGTTTTGGATTTTTAGTTAGCACCACTAAGCTTGGGTCACTTTGTCAGGTTGTTCATCCGATTTAGGAACCTCAAATAATTTGCCAACTGCAGTTTGGACCCTTTGCTTGTTTACTCTGGCCATGGCAACAGTTATTTGTTTGTTTCGGCCATTTCATATGGCAACGGTTATTTGTTTGTTCTGGCCATTTCATATGGCGACAGTTATTGCTCCGGCCTTTTTTATGGCAACGGTTTTTTTTTTTTTTGTATGCTCTAATTACCTTGGTAATAGGAGAATATAACTAAATGTAGATTGCCAATGTTTCGCTTATTTATCAGTTAGGTTGAAATGTTTTAATGTGAATTTCCTTTTTATACAGAAATTGCTTATTTTGATTCGTCTTTAGATATGTTTCAATTTTAAATGCATCTTACGATCTTAAATATGACTTGACAAACCTTGTATATCTTATCTGTTTTATTCACCTGCCAGACCGTCGTGTCTGATACTCTTTTATTTGGTGCTAGATAATGAACTCGCTGCCGATGAGGCGGAACGCGCAGATGAGGTGGTAGAGCCTCCGTTAGAGTGCAAGTGGCAGCCTAATGATGTCATTTAGACATCATGTTGGGACTTGAGCTTGGATAACATCTTTTGGGGAGTAACATTTATTTTGGGAACTTTGTTATAAGCCTTAGTTGGTTTTTGTTGGGATGTATAACTTAACATACTTTTCTTTGATCCTCACAACTTTAACTTGACTCTGGGATTATGCTTATGTTTATATTTCTCCTTTTGATACAAAGCTTGTGTATTTATCTTATGCTACATTTGATTTTTGTTTTGCTACATGATTCCGCATATCATTATTCACTATGAAATTGTTCGCCAGGTTGTGATGGATCGTCAAGAATCCTCACAGCGGAATCCTGTGGGAAAAAAATTAGCGAGTGCGGGCAGAATTTTCTAGTTTGCCGCGCCGTGGCCCCGGATTAAGGACTTGGTTGTTAAGGCCTCGGTCCGGGGGAGTGACAGGCGTTGGTATCAGAGCGAGAAATATGTCGGGCAATTAAAAGACACTAGAAACATAGGGACATGGAGAGCATCCGTTAGAATTTTCGTTAGTTAGTATCGAGGGGGGATTTTGGGTATGTTGCCTTTGATATATTTTATTGTACTAATAAGTGGTTTTGCAACAAAATGCCTCCACGTAGAGATTACGCCAACATAAACCCTTCTAGCAGCAATGCCCATAGCACAGGCCCATTTGGGGATAACCAATTTTAAAACTTTATGCAAATGATGATGGAACAACATCAAAAGACTAATGAGATGATGATGGAACAATGGAAAGCTAATAAGAACTAGGCCAGATTATAAGAACAGATGGCCAAGAAGGAGGAAGAGTTAGCTCAAGTGCAGAGGCAATTGCTAGAGGTATTGGGAAGAAGGTCAGAACCCATGCAAGCTCAACCAATGGGTCCTTAGATTGTCATCAATAACCGTGACAATGATCCAAATGCGCTGTTTGAAGGCTTTCGAAAGAGAGGTGCAAAGGAGTTCACAGGAAAAGAGGATCATTTAACTGCAAATGACTGGTTAGCTCATATCGAGAACATCTTCTATCTTTTCAGATGTACATGCAAATAACAAGTCCACTTGGCAGCCTCCATATTTACCGACTTGGCAGACATTTGGTGGAAGACACTTAAAGACGGCTATCAGAACATTGCAAATGAGACCACGTGGATTACCTTCAAGGAACAATTCACTGAAAAGTATGTGCCCGCCCACATCAAGAGAGAGATGGCAATGGAGTTTCAGCTGCTCAAACAAGGGAATATGACAGTCTTACAGTATGTCACCAAATTTGAAAGACTGTCCTGGTATGAACCAGAGCTAGTTAACACCAAGGAGAAAAAGATAATCAAATTCCTAGAGGGACTTGATCCCATCATTGAGTGAGATGCTACCGGTGTAGTCCTACCTGCCACCTTTCAAGAAGCAGTCAAGAGGGCTTACAAGTTTGAAGACATTAATAACAAGAATATCAAGGATGCTCAGAGGAAGCGTCAGCAGCATGGGCAGAGATCCCATCAAGGCAAGATCAGAATTCCCCAAGACAAGGTGGATGTGAACACTGTGGTAAGAATCACCCCTCCCACCTATGCTACTGGGCCACTAGTGGATGTTTTAAATGTGGCCTTATGGACCACATGGTGAAGGATTGCCCAAACAAAAAAAATCAAGGCAACAGACCACCTCAGCAAAATCAACAAGCAGCTTATAACCAACCTAGGAAGCCACAGCAGCAAAATCAACCACAACAACCCCGCCAATAGCCTTAGAATTAGAACGCTCGTCCACCTCAGCAGAATAGGAATGCGCAGCAAGGGAGACAGAACCAGAACACGGACGCGCATATCATCTAAATCAAGTCGATGTGGATGCAGCAGGCAATGTAGTGGAAGGTACACAGTTTGTCTGTGGAGTAGAAGCTAAAATACTATTTGACCCTAGATCCACACAGTCATTTCTATCTCCCTTGTTTGTTAAATTGATTGATGTGCCTGCTAGTGAACTTGACTTTATTATAATTGTCACAACACTAGTAGGAAAACAAGTTGTGTATAGTACATACTATCCTAGTTACACAGTTAAGATAGGAGATGTTACAATCCCGGTAGATCTTAATCTCTTGGATATGCATGACTTCGATGTCGCATTAGGGGTGGATTGGTTGTCAGGACACCATGCCACTATGGACTGTTTTAACAAAACCATCTCTTTCAAATTGGATGGGGCATCACTAGAAGTGAAATTTCATGGAGAGAAAAGGGTTTCACTAGCTAGTGTTATTTCAGCATTATCAGTAGTTAAGTTATTAAGAAGCAAATGCAAGGGATTCATAGCATTCATTACAGAGGATGAACAGTCCCAAGGGGTGGAAGAAATCCCGTAGTGTGCGAATTTCCAGATGTGTTTCCGGAAGAAATTACAGGTTTGCCACTAGTCAGGGAAGTTGAATTTACTATAGAGCTCATGCCAGGAACGGCTCCAATCTCCATTGCACCGTATAGAATGGCTTCGGCGGAGTTGGGTGAACTAAAATTATGGTTGCAAGAGTTGTTGAAGAAATGTTTTATTAGACCGAGTATATCACTATTAGGAGCTCCCGTGTTGTTTGTTAAGAAGGAGGATGGAAGCTTGAGGATGTGTATAGATTACAGGAGATTGAATCAAGTGACCATCAAGAACAAATACCCATTGCCGAGAATAGATGAGCTATTTGACCAATTGCAAGGAGTAGAGTATTTTTCGAAGATTGACTTGAGGTCCAGATATTACCAGTTGAGAGTCAGAGAATCAGATGTACCGAAAACAGCCTTCTGGACAAGATATGGGCACTATGAATTTTTTATACTGCCCTTTGGATTGACGAATGCACCAGCGGTATTCATGGCCTTAATGAACAAGATCTTTGCACCCAATTTAGATCAGTTCACCGTTGTCTTTATTGACGACATATTGGTGTATTCCAAGTCTAGAGAAGAGCATGAACAACACCTGAGGACATCACTACAATTGTTGAGAGACAACTAGTTGTATGCAAAGCTTGAAAAATGTGAATTTTGGTTAACACAAGTTTCTTTCTTCGATCATATCATTTCCAAAGAAGGTTTGGCAGTTGATCCGGCAAAGATAGAAGCGATCATTAATTGGAAAAGGCTAAAGAATGTGTCCAAAATCAGAAGTTTTCTGAGTTTAGCAGGCTACTACAGATGGTTTGTGTGGGGATTTTCATCTATTGCAACACATTTGACCAAATTAACCCAGAAGAATGTGCCATTTGTGTGGTCAGAATTGTGTGAAACCATCTTTGAAGAATTGAAAAGGAGGTTAAGGACAGCACCAGTTCTCACTTTACCTTCAGGCAGTGGTGGTTTTGTGGTTTATACTGATGCTTCAACCATGGGACTCAGGTGTGTATTGGTGCAAGATGGCAAGGTCATAGGATATGGCTCTAGGCAATTGAAGGAACATGAGAAAAACTATGCTACGCATGACTTGGAATTAGCAGTAGTTTTTTTTTTTTTTTTTGCATTGAAGATGTGGAGACACTACTTGTACGGATAAAAATTTGAAACTCATTCGGATCACCGTAGTCCCCAATATTTGTTTTTTCAGAAGGAATTGAACATGAGATAGAGAAGACGGATGGAGAATATTAAAGACTATGATTTCCCAATCAAGTACCATCCCTAAAAATTAAATGTAGTGGCTGACTCATTGAGAAAAAAGTCTGGAAGTATGACCAGTTTGCAATAAATTGGTATACTTCAACAGTTTGAAGATTTGAGAGTTGAATTTCAACCGTTGAGACAAGGTGTTATGTTGGCAAATATGTCAGTGTCTGAGCCTACTTTTATCCAAAAAATTAAGGAGACTCAGTTGTAAGATCCAGATTTGGCTAGAATTGTAAAACACATCTCAGAACACCCAGATTTCAGGATCGTGGATGGAGTATTGTATTTCCGCGATCGACTTTGTGTTCTAAATATTGATGACTTGAGAAATGAAATTATGATTGAGGCTTATAGCACAAAGTATTCCATGCACCCGGGGAGTACAAAGATGTATCATAATTTGAGAAGCAGATTCTGGTGGAATAATATGAAGAGAGAAATTACAGCTTTTGTGTCTCGATGCATGACTTGTCAGTTGATAAAGGCAAAACATTAGAAGCCAGCAAGTCTTTTGCAACTGTTGGAGACTAGCAATGGAAATGGGAACATCTCACAATAGATTTCATCTCAAGCCTACCGACTACTAGCAAAGGAAACAATGCCATATGGGTTATAGTTGACCGTCTGACCCAGTTTACACGTTTTATTCCGTTGAAGACATGAAAGAAGATGCAAATGCTATCACTTGCACAAACATTCGTTAATGAGATCTTCAGCCGACATGGTGAACCGGTCTCCATCCCTTCGGACAGAGATAACAGATTTGTCTCAAGATTTTGGAAGACTCTGTATGAATCCATGGGTACAAGCTTCAATTCAGCACATCGTATTACCCCAAACAGATGGACAGTCAAAAAGGACCATCCAGACATTGGAGGATATGCTTAGAGCATGTGTGCTTGACTTCAAGACTTAGTGGGACAAAAGTTTACTTCTTTGTTAATTTGCACATAACAATAGTTACCACTTGAGCATAGGGATGGCACCTTTTGAAGCGTTGTATGGTAGAAGATGCAGAACTCCAGTGTGGTGGGAAGAGGTTAGAGAACACAGCTTTGATGGACCTACATTGATTGACGAGACAAGTGAGAAGGTTAAGCTTATCCATGAGCGTTTGAAAGTTGCGAGAAGTCGCCAAAAAAGTTATGCTGATGTTCGAAGGAAAGACCTACAATTTCAGGTAGGGGATAAAGTGTTTTTGAAGGTGTCACCGATCAGGGGAACATTGAGGTTTGGTCAGAAGGGTAGATTATCGAGAAGATTCATTGGACTGTACGAGATCTTAAGTCGCATTGGTGACGTGGCTTACAGACTCGCCTTACTGCTAGAGCTTTCAGGTGTGCACAATGTGTTTCATGTCTCGATGTTGAAGAAGTATGTTTTAGATCCGTCACATGTGATAAGACATGAGCCATTGGAGATTCAGGAAGATGCCACTTACGTTGAAAAATTGGTTAGAATCATTGATACAAAAGAGCAAGAACCGAGGAACCAGACAATTCACAGGGTAAAAGTGCTCCGGGAGAACCACGAACCGGAAGAGGCTACTTGGGAATTGCGTGATCAGGTTCAAAGGAAATACTTGCACTTGCTACAAGAGGTTAGTGTTCATTTGGAGGACCAAATGCTCTAAGGGGTGGAGAATGTCACACCCTGACCCAGGTTTAGTGTATTTAATAATTGTTTTAGATGTTTTTAGTTTTTAAGTGGGATTGGAGGACATTTAGCTTGGGTTTTGCTAGATTAGAATTTTGAATAGCTTTGGGGAATTTGAGAGTTTTGAGTCTAGTTTAACGGAACCCGGGGTGACCCGTGTGACGTGTGTTAGTGTGGGGACCTGACTTTAGTTTCGAAATATATTGATTTCGATCTTTTTGGATTTGTTATTTTGGTCCCAACAACTTTTATATTTGTTCCTTTTGAATTCGAATCCCTGAAATCGTATTTTTCGAGAAAAAGGGTAAAACTGTCTTTTCATTTGCAGGGAATGGTAACTATTATAGCATAGGAACTTATGTTTGTATTGTTTTACAATACTGGAAATGCGTTATCCAAATCTTGTATTTATATTATGTTTCAGCTTTGAATTCTTGTTTTGTGCTGGATATTGGAATGAAATTGAGTGGTGGTTGAATGGAGTTGGTTGGATGTTAGTGGGAGTCCAGAATGTTGTAGAATGGATGATGGAAATGTAAATGAAAGGAGGAAGAAAGCAGAAACTTTTGCACTGAACGGACAAAGCCACTGGGCTGTTTGCTCGAGCGGACGCTTCCCCACTCGAGCAGACATGGCTATTGACTAAAGAAATGCAAGGCAGAATCTCACTCGCTCGAGCGAGCTTGGAGCAAGCTCGAGCGAGCGAGCTTCTAGATGGCCCCACTCGAGCGAACTTTCATGGGCTCGAGCGGACCTGTATATTGGTTGGAGAAGGATGAGACAGAAGCTTGTCCGCTTGAGCGAGCTTCTTTCCTGCTCGATCGAAGGAGAATCTGGAACCGTCCGCTCGAGCGGACCTGGGAAATGTTCTGCGGGTTCGTTTTGCATCTGGGTGTGCTAGCTTGATGTGTAGGCCTCCTCTAAATACTCATTGAAATTGGAATAGTGGAAATTCGAACCCCGGATATTTTGTTTTATAGAATTCGAAGGGGAATATGAGGAAGGTTCGATATTGAAATTACCGGAAAATGTGTTTAAGCCTCAATATGCGCTTAGTGTCATAAACGTCGGAGATCTTTAGAGGCACCAAATAAATTGTTCATTAACCGATGTTGCGATACTAAGGGTATAATGAGACAATCCTAGGTAAACCAATCAACCACATATTATATCATTCCAAGTTAGCAGATTTATACAATTTCTTATAAATCCTTTTGAAATGGATTTGAGTGCTTCGCCACATTTGAAAACAACCGATGAGACTACTCGTTTGATTTGTTCATATTGTTCATTCGTATTTTGGTAAGAGTAGTTTTTTATCGATTGAATGTATTTCGATGGTTTGATTTTATCGTTTTGGATTTTTAGTCGGCACCACTACGCTTGGGTCACTTTGTCGGGCTGATCATCTGGCTTTGGATCCTCAAATACTTTACCAACTGCAGTGATGGACCCGTCCTTTTTTTCTTGCCTTCCTCCATCCTTGGTCCGCTGGGGTGCGGTGGGGCGAAGAGGAAAAAAGAGCAAGTATCAACATTTTTGTACGAGTATGCCAGATTTTCTATTCTACTTGGAATTTGAAATGGTGATCCGGAGATTCACCTTCACAAGTAGAAAGGAAATCAAACTTTTTTTCTAACTTTCTTTGCATGTATATTTAAAGAAAGAGACAAGATTTTAGAATGCCGTGAGAGGCGATTTTGTTTAGTTTGCCGTGAAAGGCGGTTTTGTGCCGTAGAAGGCGATTTTCCCATGAAAAGCGATTTACAAATCTTATCAATAGTGAAAGACAAGAATTGTGATTTTTTGTCTCTTTAAAAAATACAAAATACAATAGAAAAGAAAGAAAGAGGGAACTGACTTCTCAGGAGATTGTGGGGACTCGTTTAGATCGACGGTCGCGAATCATGTATGTACTCCGTCGTCATCCTTCAGATGAGAACACTTGATGCTTTAGTTCACTTGGCTTGGCTTGGACCTCGGATTATGTCCAATAAAAAACCAAGTGGAGGGGCTGAAAAGCCGCATCTAGGCCATGTTGGATAAAAGAAGAGGGGAAACCTTGGGGGGAGTGGCCCCCCAAGGGACTTTGATCGCCTTGTAGTGTTTGCAGCAGAGTTTCTTCAAGGCAGGAGAGCTTCTTTGTGCAAAGAATTCTTCAGGATAATTTTCAAGATGATTTTTCAGGACCCTTTCCCTTTGGAATGACCGCCTATTTATAGGCTTTTGGTGGCCATTAGGAAGGTTTATGAGCATTAATGGGATTAATGCTCTATGATGGGAGGAGTTACAAGATTTAATTTCATAATTTTATAACTCCTTTTTCTTGGACTTTGATTGGCCGATGGAGAATAATGGGCATTTAATCTCCATGATGATGGGAGTTTCATGATTAATTACCATGATTAATCTCCATAATGATAGGAGTTACATGGTTAATTGCCATGATTAATTGGACTTGTGACTCCCATTTTCTTGCTTCTGATTGGGACGTTCAGAATAATGAGTTAATGACCGTAATAAGTTGTCATAAAAAGGTTATTTAACTTCGTTAATTGGTCGCTAAGTCGCTTGAAGAGTCGCGGGCCGCGCCGCGTCTTTTGGAATTCTTCTTGCGATGATCATCGATGGATCTGCATGTTATGTGATGTTAGATGACGATGCAAATTCAGACATTGGTTGATACCAATGGGCCGACAACATCTGTCCAGTCGATTTCACGATCGGGGGGCAGAAAGTGTGCTTTCTTGATTGGCCGATTGGCGGTTTTGGAGTGTCTGATGATGATCAAATGATTTCGATGGCGAATCTGTGATGTTGATGAAGCTTGATGGATATCATGCCTCAAAAATCAGAATTTGAGAAAATCACAGGGGCCGAACGTCACGAAATGCGAAAAATACCCAAAAAAGTGGGTTTCCGGGCGAACTTTGGCTGCCCGGATCCCTATGGTCGCCGGCGACCATGGGCTTTTGCCCCTTTTTCGGCCACCGTCCGGTAACCGTTTCTTGGCCATTTCTCGGGCTTTTTCTCTTCTGTTTTCTCCTATATTTTTCTTTGACATTTCTACTCATTTATTGGCCTGATTCCACTGAAGAAAACCCATCAAGAAGTCGTGAAAATCAGAGCACAAAGTTTCCTATTTTTGGAAAAGCCGAAGACTTTGTAGCCTATTTTCCGCCAAGAATTAAAACTAGGTCAAACGATGTCGGAATGACCTGAAATTTGAGGTGAAGCATCTTGAGCATTAGATAGGACCAACCATGGGCTTTAATTTGAGTTTCGAAGCCGTTTGGGGTCCCGTCAATGATAGACTTGATTTCATCGTGCGGAAGATGTCGAGCTTCGATGTACGGTCATCCGATGTCCGATTGACCTGAAATTTGACAGGGAGCCTATTGGAGTCATTTTGAGATGATCCATTAACTCCGATTTGGATGCCATGGTCCCGAGGAGCTCCGCCGCTGGTAGGCTTGATTTTTCTTCGGAGCGTCAAAGCCGGGTCAAACGTCGTCGAAATGACCTGAAATTTGACGTGCAACCCTTTGGAAGCATGTAGAAGCTACTCATGTACTTTGTTTGATGAGTGGCAGCATTAGAGGTTCTCGCCGCCGAGAGGCTTGATTTCGCCGTTCGAGAGTTGATGGAGGGTCAAACGGTGTCGGTTTGACTTGAAATTTGGCGTGGAGCCTTTTGGAGGTATTTTGAGACCATCCATAAGCTCTTATAGAAGATTTGATGTCTTCGACACTGTCGCCGCCGGAGCTCCTACTCAGCCGTTGGAGGATTGAAGTTAGGCCAAATGGTGTCGAAATGGCCTGAAACTTCATGTGGACCCTTCTTTTGCCCATTTTGAAGGATCTTGCTGTTTTTGTTTGATTCTGACAAGATCTGATGCTTGAAGCAGCTTTGCTTTTTTATGGCAGGATGCGGCTCCATGTAGCTTGTGTGCTCTTATTACCTCGGTAATAGGAGAATATTGCTAAATGTGGATTGCCAATGTTTAGATTGTTTATCAGTTAGTTTGAAATATTTTATTGTGAATTTCCTTTTTTATACAAAAACTGCTTATTTTGATTCGTCTTTATATATGTTTCACTTTTAAATGCATCTTATAATTTGAATTATGACTTGACAAACATTGTAAATCTTGTTTGTTTTATTCACCTGTCAGACCATCGTGTCTGGTACTCTTTTATTTGGTACCAGATAACGAACCCACTGCCCTTGAGGCGGAGCGCACGGATGAGGTGGTAGAACTCCGTTGGAGCGCTAGTGGCAGCCTAATGATGTTATTTAGACATCGTGTTTGGACTTGAGCTTGGATAACATCTTTTGGGGAGTGACATTTATTTTGAGAACTTTGTTATTAGGCTTTGCTGGCTTTTGTTGGGATGTATAACTTAACATACTTTTGTTTGATCCGCGCAACTTTAACTTAACTTTGGGATTAAGTTTATGTTTATATCTCTCCTTTTGATACAAAGCTTGTGTATTTATCTTATGCTACATTTGATTTTTGTTTTGCTACATGCTTCCGCCCATCATTATTCGCTATGAAATTTTTCGCCAGGTTGTGATGGATCGTCAGGAATCCTCACCGCGGAATCCTGTGGGAAAAATAATTAGCGCGTGTGGGCGGAATTTTCTGGCTCGCAGCGTCGCGGCCCCGGATTAAGGACTTGGTTGTTAAGGCCTCGATCCGGGGGCATGACAACTACGACCACACATCAGGCGTGCATCATCAACCAATATACTCATAATGTACTTATCTTCACATTAAAATGCGCACCATAATCAAACTCATATCTGGTCCAACCTAGATCTGGATAATTAATCCGAGTAATTACATTACTTCCCGATCCCTGATCGTTATGAAACCTATACCATTCGATTCTACGTCTCAAGGGCTTTCCAACGTTATATTGCACATAGAAATCCGACGGGCGGATTAAAACTTGTAAGTGTCCAAAGTTGCCAAGTTCTACCATAGTAATTACACTTAGGTTTGATCGATTAGACAGTGCTCGACTGCTGTTAACTGACATGTTCTTTGTCCGATCGATTGCACAGTGGGTTCGATCAATCGGAAAGCAAACTGTAACCCCAGATATGAGTTTTCTGCATCTTCTTCCCTAGGCCATTCAATGGTAAACTTATAGAAAATGAGCCTCCATGCTCCCCATCCATTTCATACATCACAAATCATGCATTCTAGCAGATTAAGGAAAACATACCATTTAAGAATTAATCCATCCCATTCCAAAACCTAATCTAGCATGTTAAAAATCCAAACCAAAATTTGAAACAAACTTGGCATTTGGGTATTCTGGCATGTGATCCATAACAATCAATAAAACAATACGTTCATGTTAATTCATAAATTGCGCATCTACTTGCCTCAACCAATAACAGGACGAAAAATTAGGAAAAATTGGAGAACTCTTCTACCATGAACACCATGATCGAACCCACTGAAAAGCAATCTAGAACACCAAGAAGAAGAAATGAAGGAACAAGATTAAGAACAAACCCAAATCTAAAATGAAAGGAAACTATTAGGGAAAATGATGGTAGGGAAACTTACCAAAATAGGATCAATGGAAAGAGGAGATTGAGAGGATGAACAAGTGGTTCGGAGCGCAGAGATGATCGCTCCCGGAAAGGTTCTGGAGCTTGAGAAGATGAGGAAGAAGAAGGGGTTGCTGCTGGAGTCTTCGTTGCGGAGAATGAATAAGGGATTAGGGATAATCCCTGCCTAAGGAGAATAGAGGGGGAAAAAGACTAGTTTACCCTTAAGTGGGTTCGATGAACGAATGGACCAGTTGAAGGATTTCTAATCGTTGGATCGCGATGAGCCAAGAGACAAAAATGATCAGCGTGACGAGACCTTTCCAATGAATCCAAAATCACGGTGATTGGAATTTTTTAGAAAACACTCAAATTTTCCTAAATTACAAACAACCTGATGGACTTGGCCTCTCGCCTTCCTCCGCCCCGGGTCCGCCGGGGTGCGGCGGGGCAGAAAAGCGGGCATCAACATTTTTGTACGAGTATGCCAAATTTTCTATTCTACTTGGAATTTGGAAATGGTGATCCGGAGATCCACCTTCACAAGTAGAAAGGAAATCAAACTTTTTTCTAACTTTCCATTGCACATATATTTTTAAGAAAAGAGGCAGATTTTGAATGCTGTGAAAGGCGGTTTTCTTTGTTTGCCATGAAAGGAGATTTTGTGCCGTAAATGGCGATTTTTCTGTGAAAGGCGATTTACAAATCTCATCAATGAAGAAAGACAAGAGTTGTGAATTTTTTGTCTCTTAAAAAAAACAAAATATAATAGAAGAAGTAAGAAAAGGGATCTAACTTCTTAGGAGATTGTGGAGACTCGTTCAGATCGATGGTTGCGAGTCATGTATGGACTCCACCATCATCCCTTGGATGAGAACACTTGATGCTGTGATTCATTTGGCTTGGCTTGGACCTCAGATTTTTAGAGGATAAAGACCAAGGGAAAGTCCTATATCCAATAGAAAAAAATAGTAGACGGGCTGAAGAGCCATGTCTAGCCATGTCGGATAGAAGGAGGGGGAAAACCTTGGGGGGGGGGGGGGGGGGGGGCGTCCCCCCAAGGGACTTCAATCACCTTGTGGTGTTTGTTGCAGCAAAGTTTTCTTCAGAGTAGCCGAGCTTCTTTGCGCAAAGATTTATCCGAGAGTTTTCTAGCAATTTTTCGGGGATTTTTAGGACAATTCTCAGGACCCTTTCTCCTTGGAATGACTGCCTATTTATAGGCTTTTGGTGGCCATTAGATGAGTTTATGAGCATTGATTTCATTAATGCTCCATGATGGGAGGAGTTACAAGTGTTTAATTCTTGATTTTGTAACTCCTTTTTCCTAGCTTTTGATTGGTCGATGGAGAATGATGACCATTTAATCGTTTTTAATCTTCATGATGAGGGGAGTTACATGGTTTAATGCTATGATTGCTTGGATTTGTAACTCATTTTTCCTTGCTTCTGACTGGGCCGTCCAAAATAATGAGTTAATGACCGCATTAACTTGTCATAAACGGGTCAATTAACAACATTAATTGGTCGCCAAGTCGCTTGAAGAGTCGCGGGCCGCGCCGCGTCTTTTGGAATTCTTCTTACGATGATCGCCCATGGATCCACATGTTGTTTGATGTCGGATGGCGATGCAATTTCAGACATTGGTTGACACCAATGGGCTAGCAACATCTGTCCGGTCGATTTCAAGATCGGTCGGGCAGAAAGTGTGCTTTCTTGGTAGGCCGATTGGCAATCCCGAAGCGTCGGATGATGATTTCATGATTTCAACAGCGGATCCGTGATGTTGACGAAGATTGACGGATTGCATGCCTCGAAAATCAGATTCTGAAAAAATCACAAGGGCCAAACGACTTGAAACGCGAAAAAGGACCGAAAAAGTACCCTTTCGGCGGAAATCCGGCGACCCGGATTTCTAGGGTCGCCGGCTACCTTGCAACCTTGGCCGGCGACCATGGGGTTTTTCCACCTTTCTGTCGCCGTTTCTCGGCCGTTTTTCTGGCTTTTTCGTTTCTTCTTTCTCCTGTATTTTTTTTGACATCTTTCCTCACTTATTGACTTGATTTTCTTGAGGAAAACCTAACGAGAAGCCGCGCAAATCAGAATACAAAGTTTCCTATTTTTTTGAAAAGCTAAAGACTTTGCAGCCGATTTTCCGTCAAGAGTCGAAACTGGGTCAAATGATGTCGCAATGACCTGAAATTTGAGGTGAAGCTTCTTGAGCAATAAATAGGACCAACCATGGGCTTTTATTTGAGTTTCGAAGTAATTTGGGGTCCCGTCAATGTTAGACTTGATTTCTCCGCGCAGAAGATGTCGAGCTTTGATGTACGGTCAACCGATGTCCGATTGACCTGAAATTTGACAAGGAGCCTATTGGAGTCATTTTAGATGATCAATTAGCTCCAATTTGGATGCCATGGTCCCGGGGAGCTCCGCCACTAGTAGGCTTGATTTTGTTTCAGAGCGTCAAAGCCGGGTCAAACGTTGTCGGAATGACCTGAAATTTGACGTGCAGCGCTCTGGAAGCATGTAGAAGCTACCCATGTACTTTGTTTGATGAGTGGCGGCATCGGTGGTTCTCGCCGCCGAAAGGCTTGATTTCGCCCTTCGAGAGTTGATGGAGGGTCAAACGGTGTTAGTTTGGCTTGAAATTTGACGTGGAGCCTTTTGGAGATATTTTGAGACCATCCATAAGCTTTGATTGAAGATTTGATATCTTCGATACTGTCGCCGCCGGGATCTCCTGCTCAGTCGTTGGAGGATTGAAGTTAGGCCAAATGGTGTCGAAATGGCCCGAAACTTCATGTGTACCCTTCTTTTGGCTATTTTGAAGAATCTTGCAATTTTTGTTTGATTCTGACAAGATTTGATGCTTGAAGCGGCTTTGCCTCTTCGTAGTAGGATACGGCTCCATGTAGCTTTTGATGTTAAAGAGGCAAAGCGACATTTTTGGTGTCAACACTACCCCCTGCTAGGGTCAAACTCGCTGGAAATAGCAAGAAACTTTGCATACACTATTCTAACGCTAAAAGAAACTCGCTCATGATCTAACCCCACCTAAATACCTAACGATATAATTAATTGTAATAATTACAAAATAAATGGGTCAACAGGCCTGTTAATGGGCTTAACTGACTAGGTAAGGTGATGGACCTTACAACTCTCACCTTTAAAAAGAACATTTAGTCCCCCAAATGCCTAAACATACCTTATTAGGAAAAAGATAAGGGTAAGCCTTCTGGATTTGATCTTTGAGCGCCCACATAGCTTCCTCTGGACGATGATGCTCCCATTGTACTCGACCCACTGAATGGTCTTGGTACGCAACACTATCTCCTTCGTATCGGTGATCTGCATCGGCCACTCTGCATAGGTTGCATCTGCCTGTAACTCAAGTGGCTCATGCTGCAATACATGAGTAGGATCTGAAACATACTTTCGAAGTATTGAGACATGGAAAACGTCGTGCACACCGGCTAACTCTAGCGGTAGCACCAAACGATAGGCCACGTCTCTAATCCTGCTCTTGATCTCAAACGGCCCCACAAACCTCTTGGCAAGATTTCCATTTCTGCCCAAATCTGACAACAACCCACATTGGAGGCATGTTTAGAAATACCATATCCCCCACTTGTAATTCTAAAGGTCTCCACCTCTGGTCCGCATAACTCTTCTGATGATCACATGACTCCTTCATTCTCATCTAAACAATCCTGACTTTCTCACTGGAATTTGCAATCTCTGAGGGGCCGTAAAAAATTCGAACTCGTACTTCCTCCCAACATGCTGGAGTCCTGCATCTCGCTCTATACAATGCCTCAAATGGTGCTATACCAATATTGAAATGATAGCTATTATTATAGGCAAACTCACAAAGGCAAACTTTCATCCCAGCTTTCTCTAAAATCTAAAACACATGCTCTGAGAAGATCTTCCAAATGCTAGATGGTATGCTCTGACTACCCATCTGTCTAAGGTTGGTAAGCTATACTGAAGTTCAACTGAGTACCCATAGATGACTGAAAAGTAGACCAAAATTGAGAGACAAACTTAGTGTCTCGATCGGATACCATGGACTTAGGGCACTCCATGCAGCTTGACTATATTGTCCATGTACAACTTAGTCATCTTTTCCATAAACTGACTAGTCTTGAATGGCATGAAATGTGCTAACTCAGTCAACCTATCCACAATCACCCAAATAGCATCATTGCCCTTCTTGGTGTTTGGCATCCTTGACACGAAATCCATGGTGATATTCTCCCATTTCCACTGTGGAATCTCCAACGGGTGAAGCAAACCAGGAGGCTTCTTATGCTCTGCCTTAATTTGCTAACAAGTCATACACTTGGAAACAAACTCTGCAATCTCTTTCTTCATTTTCACCCTCCAATAGTGATTATTCAAATTTGATACATTTTGGTGCTCCTCGGGTGAATAAAGTATCTGATGTGGTGCGCATCCGTCATCAGCTCTAACTTGATGTATTTAACATTTGGCACACACAACCTATCTTTGCAATACAGAATCCCATCAATCAGTTTGAACTCTGACATGTCATCAGTGTGCTTACCGATTTGCTGCAACTCTGGATCATCCTTCTGACCTTCCTTGATTCTGTTAACTATTTCTGTCTCATAAACTCCCATAATAACAACCAATACTTTCTCATTAACAGGCCATACTTCCACATCCATATCCTTGAACTGCTCTATCCATCTCCATTCTGGCATTACACACCCATTGAATGTTGCCTTCCGATTGAGGGCATCTGCTACAACATTCACCTTGCCGGGATGGTATTTAATCGGAAAGTCATAATCTTTAATGTACTCCATCCATCTTCGCTGCCTGTTATTCATATCACCCTGTGTAAACAGATATTGCAGACTCTTATGATATGTGTGCACCTCAAATCTTTCTCTATTCAAATAATGACTCTACAACTTCAATGCAAACACCACTGCTGCTAGCTCTAAGTCATGTATGGCATACTTCTTCTCATTATCCTTCAATTGCCTCGACCCATATGCTATCACCTTGTCATTCTGCATGAGGACACACCCAAATCTAATCCCTGATGCATCTTTGAAAACCACAAATCCTCCATTGCCAAAGGGCAAGGCAAGTATGGGTACTGTAGTCAACCGGGTATTCAACTCTTGGAAACTCTTTTCACACCCTTCTATCCACACAAACGGGACATCCTTCCTTGTCAACTTAGTGAGTGGAGATGCTATGGTAGAAAACGCTTTCACAAACCTTTTATAGTACTTTGCGAGTAATAGAAAACTGTGAATCTCCGCTACATTTTGCTAGCTACCCCAATTAACAACTGCTGCTACCTCCTTAGGATCCATTGTCAGTCCATCCTTAGAAACAATATGGCCCAAAAATGCTACTTGCTCCAACCAAAACTCACATTTACTCAACTTAGCATGCACTTGGTTATCCCTTGCTGCAATGATGTTCTCAACTGATGCTCATGCTCTTCTTTAGACTTTGAATATACCAACACATCATCTATGAAGACAACCACTCACTGATCTAAGAAGGGGGCAAACACTTTATTCATCATTGCTATAAAACATGTTGGCGCATTTGTCAACCCGAAAGGCATCATAAGAAACTCAAAGTAGCCATATCTCATCCAGAATGTAGTCTTAGGAATATCCTCCTTTCTGACTCGCAACTGATGGTATCCAAAACATAGATCTCTCTTCGTAAAGAATTGAGCTCCTTGTAGCTGATCAAATAACTCATTAATCCTCGGTAACAGGTACTTATTTTTCACAATCACCTAATTCAACTGTCTGTAGTCCATACACATCCTCATTGTCCCGTCCTTCTTCTTCACAAATAACACCGGAGCTCCCCACGATGAAACACTGGGCCTAATGAAACACTTATCCAATAGATCCTTTATCTAAGTCTTCAACTCCTTCAATTCTGCTGGAGTCATCCTATACGGGGCCTTCAAAATAGGTGTTGTACATGGCTGCAATTCTATCATGAAATCTAACTCACGAATAGGTAGCAAACCGAGAATCTCATCCGGAAACAAATCCTAGAATCCACGAACTACCAAAGTAGCAACAGCTAATATGTACTACAAAACAGTTAAAATTAGGTCCTATGAGACTCAATACTAGCATCACAAAACTAAAGATAGACAACGAAACCAACTTACTAACTAACGGAATCCTCACATGCGTCTTATGGTTTCTACCAATTTTACCCTAAAAAACCATCCGTTACTCTGATACCATTCTGTCAAATCCCCCAAACCTGATTAAAGAATAAACTGGATCCGAAGAGTGAAATTAAGGGCTAATTAAAAATTTTCCCCTTTAGGCCCAAGGATTGTAAGTCCGTTGTGAGGATTTTGCATTTCAAACCTTAAGTAATATAAGAACTGCGGAATTCATGCAATTCGTGGCATATTGAATATCAAACAAATGAATAATAAATCTCATTAATAATTAATGTTGCATCAAGAATAAGTAAAACTGAACTAAGAGGTTAAATTATTAATAATAGTCATCCCAATATCTATAACACCCTGACCCGAGTTAATTAAGATTAAATCTAATGAATCGGGATTAATGCTAATTCAACATGTTTTATGGAATTAATGTTGAGCAATAGCGAAATTGAACTTAATGAAAAGAATAGTGGAAGTTCTGAATGAACTTGACATGGGTTTAGGCTAAACCATGCAATGTAAGGACTTTTTCGTAAATACGAAATTACACGTATTTCGTCGAATACGGAAACTCTTGATACTCACACGTATATCTCGAGGAGTACGTTAACTTTTATAAATGTGACGATTCCATTCGACGTGAACTGGTTCAAATGACCATTCATTTGACTTAACTTGTAATTAGAGGAATAGGAGGGGGGTAAAATGCAAAATGGGGATTATCAGATGAGGATGAACTCATTTGAGTTCATTCCTCCAGCACAGTCGATCTCTTCTTCTCTTTCTTTCTCTCCTTCTTCTTTCTTCCAATTTCTCTTCCTTGGGTGATGATTGAGAGAATTGTCAAGGGCTTGTGAAGAGAGCTCCATCTTCACCATCCTATTCTCCATCTTCTTTCTTACTTTCTTGGAGTTTCGACTTGAGAAGATCTCAAGATTGCCACCAAAGAAGCTACAAGTAAGTGTTGAGTTGAATTCAGCACTTCTATGGTTTCATTATTGAGTTATGGCTCAAAGAATTCACAAGAATTCTGTTTTGTGGATTGATTTTGGGTTTTAGGTTCAAAAGAAGGTTTGGCTTGAGGAATTCCACTTGGATTCAAGCTAGCAAGGGAGATTCTTGTTACTGAATCTCCAAATAAGGCAAGTATACTCAATTATCTTGATTTCAATTGTTAAGTGATTTGTTAGAACTCAAGGAGTTCAATTACAGAAAATTCGATTCAGAAGTTTCTAAACTTCTGGGCACAATTCGGTCAGCCGCCAGGCTGACCGACACTTAACCGAGAGCTGACCGACATAGGTCGGCTAGCCGAAATTGTGAGTTCGGCTAGCCGCGGGTTGACCGCAAGGTGACCGAACATCTTCTCAGGGTTTTTCCGTCAGAAGTTTAGCTTCTGGAAAACGAACCGACATCTGACCGAAGAAATTCGGCTAACCGAAATTTGAATTTCGGCCAGCCGAGTGGGTGACCGCGTAGGTGACCGCATTTGAACAAAATCTTCTGTAGAAATTGAGAAATCCTGGAAGCTGACCGAATGTGGTTCGGTCAGCCGAAAGCCCTAATGCGGCTAACCGCTAGGTAACCGACGAGGTGACCGAAATTGAGGGAATATCAGAATTGATTTCTGATAATTTCCTAAACCTTCATGGGTGTTAGCTAAACTTATGTGAATGTACATTTCACTAAAAAGTGATGTCATCCACAATAACACCTACATTGCATAATGAACGTTTCACCCGAATGTTGTTTTAGGAAATTACTTGTTTATGACTTGAGTTGGCTTGTCCTCTCTCGTCCATTGCTGTTATGCTCCTTGTTGAGCTATCATTGAATAATGTATTGAATTAAGACAATGAAATGCAAGGAAATGAAACGAAAAGAACTGAAATGAACCAACACTGTAATGTATGAAAGATTAAGTCTACTGCAGTAGATGGAGCGTTCCGGAGCTCCGTGGTGATGCCGGTGATCTCTGATCAAGACACTGGTAAATCCCACACATTTGATAAGCCACCTAATAAAGTGAGTAATAATGAAATGAAATGAGTCCTTGAAAGGCTGGGTTGTGAATGGTGCGCCTTCCGCCTATGCTATAGGACAATGAAAAGACACTTGATAAAGTGTATACATGAATCGAATGCTCTCTTCAGGGGAGACTTACATGAATTGCATGCTTCCTTCAGGGAAGAATTATATGAATTGAATTGAAATTGAATTGATTTGAATATTATTGTTATACCTTGGAAGCAAATTGCTAACATATGATTGTCATAGAATTGTGTATACATTGTTGAACCGTCGTGTTCACAGTGTTATTGATGACATTACAGGCCCAGTTGGCCGTCCCAGTGGTTCCGAGACCACGCCGCCAGCGGAGGAGACCAATCCGGTTCCCCCAGGAGGATTGAACGAATGGATATAAATCGGAGGCGACCGGTTTAGACAATGTTGGGAAAATTTTGAATAGATTCATTTTGTTGTAAACAGGGATCACATGCATTGTATTTAAACATGCATGGGTGATCTAAATAGGAAATGAGATGTATAAGTAAACTTTACTTTCTGTAAAGAATTTGTACATATTAAAGTTGAATGTCAATGTATATATATATTTCCGCAAAATTGTACATTTGACAGGTATATGTAAGATCCCTTGTGAATCTCGTATTGGCTTCGGCGATGCGAGGTTTACGGGAGTAAGTATGGTATCGCGACTCGGGGTTTGGCCGTGGTAACCCTAATCTCGGGCCCGGGTCGTGACAATATCCAAGACCATTTGAAAGAGCAATAAGTCCATGAAAGAAAGGTCCACCGAAGAATAATAATGAATAAGTAAAAATCTAATTAATGGCCCAATATGAGGCTCTCTCGTGCCGGGAATGATGATGCAACTCTATGTCATCGGCACTCCACTCTCGCTCCTCCTTTGCTGTTGAAGATCCTCTGGGATCTCCTCATCTGCCTGCTCCTCATAGTAATCACCTAAGGTGTCTGCACACCAAGGAATAGAGTCAACGACATGTTAAGCAATAGATAAGCAAGATATAATAAACATGGAAAGCATCGAATATAAGAATAATGAGAAGTGTATAATCATGAGAATACAAGGAATCGAAGCTAGGCATAAAAGCATGAATAATAATCACCGAAAATAATAATAGGAAATCCTAACATCACTAGCAATAACCACCATCTATGCAATGCAATGCAAAAGTCAAGAGAGAGACTCCAAGGATGTCCGAGCCACTTCGCGGGGTATTAGTAACAATCCAATCCAGACTATTGATACCAAAGTCCGGCTCCAGGGGGATCCTAGCTCCCAGTCCCGAGAATAGCGGCGCGGTCCTAGCCCGCTCCGAGCTATTCAATGCCATGGACGCCGTCCGAAGCCGATTGCCCACCTCGATGTCCGAGTAGCCGACCCATCAATAAAACCCCAAACTACAATTGACCATGATCATGATATACAAACCTTTCCATAGTGAATCCCACTATAGTCGGGCAATAGTAATAAAGTGGTGTTGACAAGAGGGAAATCAAGACAAGCAAGTCTGGTTAGCTAACACACAAGACATGCTCATAGGGATGATCTCATTCAAGACAATACAAGACAAGTTCAGCCCACATGATTATCCCTTATATGCTAGCCAGTCATGTTTATCAAATAATTGACACACGGTTCCTAAGATACATTCTAAGTCAGGTCCATATCCTAGTCCTACAAGGATTTATATTTCATAGGTAGGTGTGTTATGCCAAGAGAGTGTACAAGGAACAATATAAATAGATACAATTCACAAGTTAAGGAGGAATTACAATCCAAACTTAGGCAAGTGGTGTCATCCCTATACCCCACATGTTCTAATGGAGTACGTGTGGAAATTGGATTGACGATGCTTCTAGGGAAATTCCTTGGTGTACAATCATGTTAAGCATTGATCGATTTAGTTTCATACGCATTCGGTTACACCAGCCGTAATACATGAATACGTAGACAACTCATCGAAGCACACCAAGCCACATGCTTCAATTTCAATCCCCATTAATGGTCATGTAAGAGTAGGTTCATAATTTCCAACATCTAAGGCTCTAACCTAGGTTAATAGTCTCCTTTCTAACAAAACGAGATCTGGATCATTAATCCGAGTAATTACATTACTTCCCGATCTTTGATCGTTATGAAACCCATACCATTCGATTAGGCGCCTCAAGGGCATTCCACCGTTTTATTACATGTAAAAATCCAACGAGTGGATTAAACATTGCAAGTGTTCGAAGTTGCCAAGTTCTGTCACAGTATTTACTCTCAGGTCTGATTGATCAGACAATGCCCGACTGCAGTTAACTAAGACATGTTCTATATCCGATCGATCGCACAGTGCTTCCGATTGATCGGACAATGAATTGTAAACCCAAAAATGGTTTTTCTGCATCTTCTTCCCCAGGCCATTCAATGGTAAACCTACAGAAAATGAGCCTCCATGCTCCCCATCCACTGCATACATCACAAATAATGCATTCCAGCAGATTAAGGACATCTAAACATACCAATTAAGAATTAATACATCCCATTCCAAAACCTAAACTAGCAAGTTAAAAACTGAAACCAAAACCTGAAACAAACTTGGCATTTGGGTATTCTAGCATATGATCCATAATAATCAATAAAACAATACATTCATCTTAAATCATAAATTGTGTATATACTTGCCTCAACCAAGAAGAAGACGAAAAATTGGGAAAAATGGGAGGAGATCTCTTGTACCACGAAAACCATGATTTAACTCACTCAAAAGCAATCTAGAACACCTTGAGATAAATTGTGCCCGAGTTTTCTTCTTGTTTCCCTGAATCATCAAGTCTGCTTGTTCGCCTTTCAACTTAAAGGTGATGGTTTTAC
Organism: Persea americana; assembly: GCA_029852735.1. Classification (NCBI taxonomy): domain Eukaryota; kingdom Viridiplantae; phylum Streptophyta; class Magnoliopsida; order Laurales; family Lauraceae; genus Persea; species Persea americana. The sequence continues at coordinate 50,670,749 of CM056810.1, read as the reverse complement.
TAAAACAATGCATGGTTGCATGATAAGTTTCTAACCAATCCATACCTAAGATAACATCAAAATTATGCATGTCCAAAATGATAAGGTCTGCTGGTAGGTTGACTTCTCCAATTATCACTTAACAACTAAGGTAATAGGTGGTACACACAACTTGTCTGCCTGCTGGAGTAGTGACAGTCAAGATATATTCAAGTTCTCTAGATGGTATAGCAATTATCTTGGAAAATGAAGGAGATAAGAATGAATGGGTGGATCCAGGATCAAATAAAATTTGAGCTTCTACTCCACAAATAAGAAGTTTACCTTCCACCATGTCTCCTATAGCTTCTGCATCCACACGATTGAGATGATATGCCCGTCCTTGCTGCTGTGGCTTATTTTGTGCCTGATTTTGTCTTCCTTGTGCATTTCTGTTTTGTTATGGAGGACGAGCATTCTAGTTCTGGACTTGTTGTATGCCTTGCTGCTGCTGCTAAGGCTGCCTAGCTGGTGTTTGGTTCTGAGGAGCGGCTTGTCGCTGTTGCTGATTGCGATTACCTTGATTTCACATATGTGGCCAATTTTTGATCATGTGGTCCATTGCCCCAAACCTGAAACAAGCGCCCATGACCTTTCGACATTGGGCAAATTCATGATTTTTACCGCAATGCGCACATGCACCTTGCCTTGGAGGGGTCTGATCTTGTCTTGGCCTTTAGTTCTGTTGTTGCCTTTAGTTCTGCTGCTTCCTGTCCCGATTAATCTAGTTGTTGATATCTTCAAATTTATATGCCCTCTTGACCACTTCATCAAAGGCAGCTGTTGGAACTACTCCTGTAGCGTCCCTCATGATTATTGGGTTCGGGCCTCCCAAGAATTTGGTGATCTTCTTCTGCTCGGTGTCAACCAATTCTTTAGCATATCGGGCTAGTCTCTCAAACTTGGTAACATATTTAAGGATTGTCATATTACCCTACTTGAGCTGCTGGAACTCAATAGCTTTTTATCACTTGATATGAGAAGGGATGTACTTGTCCGTAAACTGGGTCTTGAAGGTTTCCCATGTAGTCTCATTAGCCATCGTCTAATATGGTTCTTTGATCGTTTGCCACCATGTGTCAGCAAGTCCATAGAACAGGGAGGCCGTGAGATGCACTTTCTGTCTGCCCGTACATGTAAAAACATCGAAGATCTTTTCAATATTCACTAACCAATCATCCGCAGCCAATGGGTCTTCCTGACCTGAAAATTCCTTGGGTCGCCTTTCTTTGAACCTCTCGAACAATATATTAGGGTCATGATCCCTATTGTTGATGACAATGTTGGGGCCCAAAGGTTGAAGAAGTTGATGTTGAGGTAGATTCTGCAGAACTTCCAAAAGTTGTCTTTGGACTTAGGCCATTTCTTCGTCCTTCTTAGCTATCTGCTCTTGGAACCTAGCTTGGCTCTCATTTGCTTCCCTCTATAATCGAGCCTGATTTTCATTAGCTTGCCTCTGTTGTTCTAACATAGCTCTCTGGAGTTCTTGGAACTATGCTGCTGTAGGCAGATTTTCTGGATCTGTTTCATTATGGTTAATGCCTGAAGCATTCTGATTTATTGGAGCTTTTTTGGAGGCATGATGCTGCAAAATAAAAAGTTAGTACATAATAACAAGGTTTGGGGTTGGTTTCTAGGTTTCATACTAATGATTTAACGAGCTCACGAATCCTCGCCACGTCCCTAAGAGTTTCTAGTTTCTTTTAAATGTCTGAAACACGTCCTGCTCTGATACCAATCCTGTCGCAACCCCGGACTGAGATTCCCGACCCGGGCCCGCAACTGATGTGCCCACAGGTTTCTGCGGTGAGGATTCCCAAGACAAATATGGAACTCACACGATCAATGGTTTGCAGAAGTGTGTAACAAATCTTATCTAAACAAAACACATTGTATAAAGTCATCATGCATATGTAAAATCACTAAGACATAATCTCAAAAGGGGGAAATGTAACATTGCATTCCCAACATAGTTTAAGTTTCAAATTAGCCAAAGTATGTTAACATAAAGTTTACATCCCAAATTATAAGATGCCAACAGAGGCCAATACATCTCAAAAGAAAATCAAAACATGTATCCCAAGCTAAGTGGATTGCAACTCAAGACCCCACCCGGCGTCTAGATGACGTCGTCGGGTTACCACTCAAGGGCTGGGGGTGGCTCAACAGCCTCCTCCTGGCGCTTCTCCTCAAGGGCATCTGTGCCTGCACCTAAGCACCAAAACAAATGGATCAGACACGACGGTCTGGCAGGTTATCAATTTAGACATAAATATAATTCATTTTAAAATCTAAAATAAAGAATGCTTAAAAATCATTTAACGAATTCGAAACAAAACTTAAATAACAAACGGGGCAAAGTTAACATGAATGCAAGAAAAACATCATTATTCGTAAATCCACATTGAGTTCATCCTTTCTCCATCATACATGATGAAAAGAGCAAGCAAAGACAAAGCAAAGAGAAGTGAAACCAAGCAAAGGCCTGAGCCACACAAGGTGGGCGGGAAATACCGGCCACGGAACCGGAACAAAGCAAAGGTGTGTATAAATACACGAGTAATCTGTAGATAGTCCATATGTTTAAGGACCCCCTAACTAGTGGATCAGACTGAAAGGGCAGTCCAAGCTCAGTGGTATCCAATAGAATTCATGAATGCACAAAAAAAAAAAAACGGATCAAAATAGGGGAAACTTACTTATCAATACGAGGTTAACAAGAATAGCATAGGTAATCATTTGACTCTCGTGTAATTGAAAACCCAAATATTGGAACAAGATGGATTGGCACTCTCGAAGCTAAAGGATATTTCGAGTTTCCATATGCACCATATCAAGCTAAAGGCCGTTATCCTATTTGGGTTTTCAATTCCCAAGAAGACCCCTCAAGTCAAGTTCAACTTGAAAACTCGGTCAGCACTCGGTCACCTGTCGGCTAGCTGAGGTGGTGCCTCTCGGCTAGCCGCCAGCTAACCAACGGTTGACCGCCTGGTCCCAGCCAGGAAATTTTTATCATTCTGGAAAAGGAACCAAACTCGTTCGGTTGTTTGTCGGCTAGCAAAAATGATGCAGGTTGGCTAGCCGCCAACTGATCGACGCTCCCCTGTTGCAAAACAAGCTTCTGGAAATAGAACCGAAATGGTTCGGTCACATGTCTGCTAGCCGATAGTTGACCACGAGCTGACCGACCATCTGCGTGAAGCTGTAGTTCATGTTGTTTTCTTCCTTCTTCTCACATCACTTCACTTCATTCCTTATCAAATTTCCTGTAATTCCAGAGTCTACAAGCTTTTCCAAAAGCATCATTTCAACACTTCATCACCATACACACATCATTTCTCCAAATCTTCAAATCTCCTTACACCCATTCCATTCAGTAGTCACTCAAAAACAAAGCATTGAATCAAAACAGATTTCAAACTTAACAAAGGAAGAATTCCAAACATTGATAGATCATGCATGTAAGTTGAAATAAACATCCAAGTCCTAAAGATTATAAAAATCGAATGCACAATTACAAATAAAAGATAACAACATATTTTTGCAAGCAAGAGGTTCAAGGTTCAAAGACATTGCATGCACAACCCATTTAGAAAGATCACTTGCCTTGATCCAACAAAATGCAAATCAAACCTCCTCAAGATTCTATCCAAGCTGAGCCACGAAATCTACAAAACCCCCATGGAAAACCTCTCAAATTCAACCAAATCTTTGAAAACATAGACCCATTTCGAAATGGGGGTTGCATGTGTGAAATACATCATCCTTATGGACTAAGAAAACTCCATTGAGAAGAAGAAGAAGAGTCCTTACCTGTAGCTAACCAAACAAGAAGAAGGGAAAAAGATGAAGGCCCTATTCAATAGGGATTTCCAAGGAAACTATAGCAAGGCGAAGTTTGGGTTGAGAGGACGAAGAAGATGAGCTCGGGTTTTGGCTTGGAGTCCTTTAGCTAGGGCATGCAAGAGGTAGAAGTGAGGAGGAGAGAGTTCTTCTCTCAGCTTCAGGTTTGAAGAGAAGTTGCAGGAAAAACAAGGATTTTGAAACGCGAGGGAGAGGAAGATGAGACTTAAGTGATTGAAAGTGGGCCCCATCAAGCCTAAACTTGGGATGATTAAAACATCAGCTCACGGGCCCTGGAAGAATATGACGAAGGAAAACAAAATGATCATCGAAAAATCTAGTTTCCAAAAAGTATAAATTTGACATAGATTTTGGGATTTCGAAAACTGGGTCGAGATTTGGGTGTGAGAAGACATTTTTACCCTTTTTGGCCAAAACACTAGTTTCTATGCTTCAAATGAGCACGGACTAAATACAAAAGTTATAGGAAATCATGAAACCATTCAAAATAAATCAAAGTCACAATTTAAATAAAAAAATCTAGAAATCATCCTCCCATGCTCACACGTGCACTCAGGGCCTTCCTGAGTGTATCTGACTAAAATTAACGCTCTCAAAATTTTCCAAAGCTAATTCCAAAACTAAATCGAATTATATTCTAACCCAACGAACACTAAACCCTGTTATGACTAAACGATCACTTAATTATCACTAATCGAGCTATCTGGGTCGGGGTCTGACATGAATACTTGCCTTAGGTGCATTTTCTGGCAAAGCCCCTTTGAAATCCAACAAGCCTAGGGTCAATCCTTCTTTTCTACCAACTCTTCCCCAAGTTTTCAAACCCTACATGAAAAACCCAAGCAATGGGAAGAATAAGGGTTTGCATGCTACAAATCCAAGAGTAAATTTGAGATTCTAAGCTAGGAGAAAGAAGAGGGAGAGAAGGTCATCTAAACGTTCAAGAGGATGGAGGAGAGTCTAAGGGAAGAAGACGGGATTCGATAGCGAGGGTTGGCCATGAGTGAGAGTGCAACGAGGGAGAAAGTGAGAGCTCAAGGGAGGTGCCGAGGTGAGATCTTAAAGTCATGGAGGAGCTTGGTCGTTGGAGCCATGGAGGAGGAGAGAAGAAAGAAAGAGGAAAAAGAAGAATAGAAGAAGATGAGAAAATGAAGAGAATAAGGGGGTTTTGCTGGATCCCCAGAGGAATGGGAGGAAATGAGAGAGGGTTTGTCCAAATAGCCTAGACTTTTGATAAGACCACAAGAATGCCATTGTTTATTTAAAGTGCAATGAGAACTTAAAATGCCCTTTCGCAGATTTGGTCACCTAGGCCTTGCGATCTTCCACGATATGACCCATTCGCAAGGAGCTTCTTAAGAGGAATGGTGTGATCTTAATTGAGAGAACCCTAGGCACTCAAGTGGGGAAGCCAGACGAGAAGAGAGAGGAAGAGAGAGGACCCTAAGGGGACGTCCAAGTATTGGGCATGCAAGCTATGGGACGTCCAGCCCTTGCCTCTCTCTATATATAGATTTGAAACAACCTCTCTTGCTACATTTAGAAGTCTCACTTCTAATTCTCTTATGTACGGTACTCCTCATTTCCTTAAGAGTTCCAATTGGAATATAATTTTATCTGTTTTAGGGCTAGCGTGGAGACCACTAAGGATTCCTTAATTCTGGCTCCAATTGAAGCATCTGGGCCTCACATCTCTTGGAAGTTCTAGATCTATAGTTAATTGTAAATAACTCTACGAAATAAATGCAATTGCACTCCAATGATAAGAATATTTACAAGAAGACCCTAAACTTTCTAATTACTGCAAGCAGCCCCCTCTATCAATTTTATCCATGGATCAAATGGAATTAAATTGTCTAACCGAAATCGGGCCCACCTCTTATTATCCTTGTGACCTAATAAATCACACTGATCATTGATACCATTTGATTAACTCTTAATCAGGATGGGTGCCTACTTACTGACGATTAATTCCATTAATCAGCACAAGGGGATATTTCTCTTTTTAAAGGATATATTTCATCTTGGAAATATATGCTCCCACAGTCCCACTACCATCTACTTAAGATATCGATGTATTGACATACAGTTGGCCTCACTCATTGGTAAGTTAAAGTAAATGCATAGCAAAAAACTCGAGTCCATTACTCTCTCACGATTAAGAGCCGATTGCTTGGAAATTATGAGTGTTTTCTCCTTAATCAAAGACAACATTTTGTATAAAGTGCCACTTATGGTCCTTCAGTACATCCAATGCACTAGCACTACAATCAAGAGTCTTCAACTCTGATGGTTGAGACAAACCATACCATCTCATAGTAATTGCAGTGCTACAACCTTTTCAGATGAGATGCGTAGTCTCATCAGTGGTTGTGAAATGCTTTAAATATAAAAATTGTGATCTATGTCTCCTACATGTGAATCTCATCCACACACATGGATCACATTTCATAAAATTAAGGGCTCATATTTATCTCATGAACAATCATGTCATTTTATATTAATTATTTGCAGCCATAAAATAAAATCTTATTCATCTCATGAATGAAGCATGGAATTATAAATCAACTAAGATAATAAATGAATTTAATCACGTCATCTACTAGATTGAGGACATACAATCTAACATAAATAACAACAGAACAATTGAATTAAAATGGGGCCTAGGAGGACCAACAAAATGCTCAATAGAGGCTATTCTTATAGTAGCTAGATGAATGGATTCAAAATGCCAAAGGTTCCTAATAGAAAGGACCAACATCAATCCATTCATATGTTTCACTAAGTAAATGATGAGGAGGATAATGTAAATGCTGCATGATCCATCAAAGTTACAGGGGGTATGCAAAACAGGGAAGCTCCACTAACTCTTTTGATTCCAGATTCCTAATCAGTCTCAACAGATTATGTCATTGATCTTACCCTAAGTGTAGGGTCGTCATGATGTAGTTAAGATCTCGGTGAATCCGGGGTTGATCTACATGGAGCCAATGATCACAGTGTCTCTATCCTATTGGAAAACTAGTACTATCCTATAAAAAAATCTATACAAACCACAAATCCTACTTTAGTAAAAAATTAATTTTAAGTCTGAATAAATATTAATTACAACCCGAATTAAAGAAAAATCCTAAACTAGAAACCTTGTCTAATAAACCTATGCTAAAATATGCATCCACCTTACGATTAATGAGAAAACCAATTGGAGATGTGAAAAATTTAGAAATAATTAAATTAAGAATAAGAATTGAATAAAGGCTTTGCAATCTAAGGGTCTGGGTTCAGTCGTTCTTTTAAAAACTAAAAATATGGGTGATTTCATTCAAGATTCAAAATTTGAAAATTCAGATTTATTAATATTTGAGGGACTTCAAAAAGATTCCAGTCTTGTGAATATTTTTAGTATTTAGTGGTATTTAAGCATGCAATATTTCATGCAAAAATAAAGCATAAAAAAGACATAAATAAAGAAAATAGATCAATAAACTAAAAATCAGATTTTAATTTGAACTTATTTACACATAGATTCAGTCAAAAAAGTAAATCAACTTATACCCTTCCTCCTTAGATTATAAGTTAGAAATCTACTCCTCCATCTTTTCTCGTTTTCTTCCAAAAATTCCACTTGTTTTCTTTGAAAAAGTAAAAGAAAAGAGAGAGGGAGAGAGAAAGTGAGAGATAGATAATGACGCGAGAGGGATGGGACGCGGGTGAGAGTAGGGGTGTACATGGATCTTATTGGTGTAGATTGGGCCAAATTTGTCATAAATCCTTTACCTACGGAATGATGGATTTGGAATCCATTACAAATCCGTGGTTGTTAAAATCTGATCCGATCCATGGAGGACCAGATCGAATTGGATTAATCCGTTCAGTCCGCTCTATCTAATGTTAAAAGAAAAATATCAAACACGTTGTAAAAAAATTCAGCATACAAGCTAACAATCCATAAAAAAATACAAATTACCAATTGATCAATACAAAGAGTGTTTTTTTTAATCTATATTACAACCAAAAGAGATCTAATCAACAAAATAGCAAGAACATGGAACAAAATACAGATAGAAATTTAGAGAAGATAGCTCTCCTCACCTACAAAATTCCTTTATTTTGAGTCCACTTTCATTGAGGAGATAAACAAGTCCTGCAAACTCATCCAAGGGAACAAGCCAACGATCTCCTCTTCCCTGAAAAGCATCTCTCCGTGCTTGTACGTTACATGTTAAAAAAAAGAGAAGAAAACCCATGAAGAATTTAAGATTCTCTACACAACCCAATTCAAAAATATTATATTCGAGAGGATAGCCATGCCAAGCAAATCCCAACCTCCATCCCAATGCATTTGAGGATAGCTCAAGTAGAAGAAAATGATTAAAAAATCAAGTCCCAGTTGTTGTTCTATCCCATTTTTTCTATCCATCTATCCAATGAATAGCCTGCAAATGGATGACTAAAGCAAAACAAACACACAAAGAACATGTGCAACAAACCATCCTCTATCCACTGAAATATCATTGTCTTCACTTTAAGTAAATTAAAAACACAAAAAAAAAACAAATAGTACAACTATTACAATAGCTACAGTCCACCAGCATCCATCACCTTCACACTTGATATCAACTTGTGAAACCTACGAACATCAAGTACTATATTAGAATAATTTAATTAAGCATTGAAGATAACTAAAACATAATTTTATAAAAATAAAAATGCCTAAGTCCAGTGTCTCCAGATCAGCAAACTCCTGCATAAGTTCTTCCACATCAAGAATTGATGTATCATAAACTCTCAACCAATCTTGTGTACAAATTAGGTATTCTGCAAGTTTAGGGGAAAAAGAACTATGGAAATGATCTAGGATACGACCTCGGGTACTAAGAGCAGCCTCAGAAGCAACAATAGATATAGGAATGGCTAAAATACCCTGTGCAACTTGAGCAGCTTGAGAAAGAACACGATACCTATCCGAATTCGTTTTCCACCAACTCAAAATTTCAAACTTTGTATTTTCATGTATCTTTTCACAAGCTTCCTCCAAATATATGTCCACTTCTGATTTATCTCCTTCACATTCTTCTTCCTCCAAATGTTTCTCAAACACTGATGAAGGGTCACGTGCTTGCAAACTTGATTGGTCAACCTCCATTTCACATGTCAAACTTGAAGATGATGCACTACCTGACCCATATTGTTTATACTCCTCATAAATACCATTTAATGCATTTCTTAACTTTTGGGTTAGCTCAATCACATGAGATACTTCTAGATTGAAATAGTAGCTATAGCAAAACTTTACATATTTCAACTTATAGCGGGGATCCAATACAATCGCAACCAATAACATCATATTCATTTTATCAATGGGTTCCCAATACGTATCAAATTTCAATCTCATTTTAATAGACATACTCCTCAAAGAAGAATCCTTTATCATAGACAATTTGTCGTGATCCCGGACCAGGTAAGCGCATGAAGGGTGCTCCTAATCCGGGATCGGCGAGCTAATGATGGTGTGTGATGATTAGTATGATACATATATTTAATTTCCCATAGGTTTCCACGGTGAGGATATCACACAAACACACAAGTATTTCACATTCAGAATGCGAATGCCTGTAGTAAACCAAGTATGTAATTCATTCCATGGTGCAAGACAGATAATACATGAATAGTAATAACATGACATCAGAGTGAGCAATGATCATTTGGCATTCCCAAAAATATAAAGTTAATGTTTATACAAAAGATCAGTTAATTAATCATTCCCCAAAAATAGAGGCCAACAAAGGCCAATTACAACTAATAAACCCAAAATGTGTTAGTCACTATCCCAAAAGATGTTTCGTATCTCAAGGCTTGACCAAATGTCTAGGCGATATCATCAGCTTGCCATTCTCCTACTCGATGTGGCTCTCTGGTCTCCTCTTCCGACTTCTCCTCAAAGACAACGGGGTCTGGGCCTGAGTACCAAAAGAATGGGTCAGACACGATGGTCTGGCAGGTGGGTGAAAAGATATGAACAATATAGTAAATTTAAAAGTTACCTTAGAAAACATTAAAACCTGCTTAAACAATAATTTCTGAGAAATAAGATGCATAGTTTATTCGAACACATATGTGCAATGTAAAACACGTAAATGTACTAATGAACACGAAACTGGCAAGATGGTAACCACACAAAAGCTAGATCCTCCATCATTAATGTGATAAAAGCATATTCAGGGCGTTGGTTTCAGACACGCAAAGTGACGAGAGCCAACGAAATATATACATTTACACATAGCTAGACAAGACCACAGCCGCGGAAAGGGTAGCAGGGTAGGACAGGACCTATACTGTAGCTGGCAAGAACAAGAGGGGGACCTCCAAGTCGGTGGATCAAGCCGACAAGGTCGTCCAAGCTTAGTGGTGCCAATACATAGGTCACACGAGAAATCAAGACATATACATATCTATAGTGGTGTATGTTCGCCAGCCCCAAGTGTAGGGTACGATTGTAGTAATAATCTGGTGAGTCTGGGTCGATCCATAGGGAGCAATGCTTTTTAAGAAACTCTTCAACTTTAACATGTCCTAATTTAGAAACTAAATCTAACCCAATAAAGAAACTAATTAAATTACAAGAAAATCCCTAAAAAATGAAAATTAACAATTACAACTTTCCAAACAAAAAATAATTCTAAACTAAGTAAAGAAACCTAGTTTATTCAACTCTATTCTAACTATAACCTGAAAAAGTAACAAACTCATCAAAACAACCAATTTAATATAAGATAAATCAGAACAAAACTTCCTAAAACAAATTACAATGTAAATATGAATGATTTACGAGATCCTACATGAAAAAAATGCAATTCTAGACAAGTTCCTAAAAATATGGTGCATGCTGAAAAATTCCAAGTATAGAAACTATTACACAGGTCCAATTTTGCTGGATTGTACGATTGGCCTAAGATGATATAAATCTAAATCTAATGACTGGGATCAATACTCTGATGATGCATGAACACAACAAAAAAAAAGAAGAATCGAAAAAAGACTTAAAATGAAAAAGATATGATCACCTAAAGATGCCTAGTTGAACTGTTTTGTGCTGGAAATCTGATTGCAGGCTATCTGACTACCCTTGTTTGGGTTGTTGTTTACCCCACTTCCCAAATTTATTTTTCTCTGAAACTCCGGGGTTAGAAAGATTTGTTTCCAAATATTAATTCTGTGGAGTTTCAATGGAAACTAAGCTCGTTTACCTGATTTTCAAATCGCCCACTTTTGAGAGAAAAATAGCCTAAAACTGCTGTAACTATGTCGTCTTTTACACTATTCGCGTGTAAGGTCTGAATTTGATCTTTCTAATCAGTCAATAGTCTTTGGTTTCCAGCATCCAAACACAAGTTTAAATGAAATTCCTAAACCTAAAGCATGCAATGGGTACTTTCCAGCCATAGACTATGCAAAGATATAAAAAGAAAGTTTTTACTAAACCTAAGAGGATGCGGTTCTAAACTTCTAAATAAAAAAAATATCTGCATAAACATTCAAGTAAATAACTAAAAATAAAAATAAGAATGGTGGTAAAAAAATAAAGTGAGAAATTATGCCCCCAAGATCTAAAAACTTGACATAGGTCTAAGCATTGAAAATACGGGCTGTGTAGTTCTCCTCTCTTCTCGGAGTAGGGAAAGATGCAAGTGACCTTAGAATTACGTGATTTCTCTCAGCTTTGATTCGCCTCTTTATTTTCAACCCCTAGATCTAAGCATATGATATATCGTCTCCAATCATAACATATCAAAGATACTGGACAAGGAAAACATAAATCACTTGCTCTAAGAAGAACTTGAGCACGTAGAATCAATCAAAGTTGTGTCTTATTCCTTGATCTTGAAGTACAAAAAATTAATGTTCTGCTGTCATTTTCATTCTCTCAACATGGCCTCTCAACCAATGTCTAAAGAAATTAGAAGAAAGAAGAAGAAGAAAGGGACTTAGAGAGAGAAAGGAGTGGAGTGGAACGGAATGCAGAGAGAAAGAGAGCCTCCAAAGTGATTCCCCAAGGTGATGCATGTCCAGCACCTCTTCATTGGCATATTTTATTGTGTGTGATGCTTCCTCTTTTGCTAAGAATCTCCTCTCTTTGGGGGGCTTGTTTCCTAATTTGTAGAGATTTATTGCTTAGGCCTTAAGCTAGGCTTCCCACTTGGAAAGAATTTGACTTTGTGAGGATTTGTTGCTAATTCCAATTTCTTGGAGAACAATCACTTCCTTGTACAGTCCTAAAATATCTCTAAAAAATTGCAAGTGGTGTGGATGAAAGAAACTTTCCAAATATTGAGAATTTTTTGCAATTCCCACCTAAAACTGTAGTACACAACTTCCCAAGGTCATATCTCCCTCAATATAGCTCTGATTTACAAAATCTTGGTCCCCACGGACATCTACTCGAAAAGAGCTTTCTAACGGTGGCTAGATTGTGAAGATCCGACACTCAGTTTGAGAATTATTACCATTTTAAGTTGCTGCCCCTGAAAAATTCTAGAATAATTTTGCACAAAATATGGAAACTTCCATGCTGGCATGCAATAGGGTGTGTGGGACCCATGTTGGACGTCCAAGGCATGCTTGGACTCTTTCCTTGCTTCCTTATTTGACTCTCCTTTGACCTCTCTTCTCAAATTTCATCAATGTGGTCCCATATTGAGTTCTCCTACAAATTGAAAGAAGTAAATTTAATATTAATTACATGTAAGAAAATAAACATGAATCATGCATGGGACCTTACATGCCTAATGATGCACCGAAATGACAAACTTTCCAAAAATAGTACATGGTGCTAAAAATAGTAGCTTTACATTAAAAAAAACTGATTATAGGGTGATAAATGAGATGAAAAACCTTAATTTCACAAAAGTCATGCAACTCAATGAATTTTGACTAATTATGACCATTTTCCCAAAAATATCCCCAAATACATGTAATCATGAAATTAAGTGCAATTCTATGCAAACTAAACCCAATTAAGTCCACAAATGCTCATGAAATGATGACCTGATAACCTAATTTTGTGGACTTATCAGCGTCTAACACCCAAGTAGGCTAGACAAGGTGCTCATAGGCACATATTTCACATCAGCAGCTTGTCATGCATATACGGGGCCGGCAAAACACATTAAGTGCATGTATCAATAGTTTTTAAGACAAACTAGTAATGATACATGAAAACAGACAAGAACCTAAGTAATTTGAGTAAAAGAGCATACCAATGGATTTCTACAAATTTTGGACCATACATTGAGGCCTAATAGTCTAAATCAAAGTGTATAGGACACTCGTATATCAAGTTATGTTTTTGTCTTGGCACTCCTGAAGATCAAGGCATTCCGAGTGTTCCATACACTTTGATAAGTCAAAGGGTCCTCAATGCATCTCTGTCACGAGGTTTCTTTCTCAACTGGGCTCCATTTATCACTTTCCGGGTCTCACCATTGCATTAGGGCCTCAAACAGATCTTTCCCAACCATTTAAACATTATTTCCAAGTCCCCAACACAACCCCAATCCTGACAGGTCAGTTCGTTCGAGCCAGCAAGCTTCTGGAAGGGGTCCGCTCGAGTAGACTCAGGTTCGATAGAGCGAATCAATGATTGTCTCGCACCAACTGGCCTCTGGATGGGGTCAGGTTCGCTCGAGCGGATAGCTTTAGAAACTGTCCGTTTAAGCCTTCCGGGCTTATTCTTTCTCTTCTCCCAAATTTTCTTGGAGCCACGACTTTGACACAAAAACAATGGTGTACAACAATTACTCCTCCAACACCCACTCCACCAAAACCATCAAATCACATTTATTTCCAACCTCATTCATCATATGAACACCAACCATTCATGGAAATCCACATGTGACAAAAACAAGGTTTAACAAAATATAATACATACATTATTATGATATCAAATAAGAGAAAAAGAACTTATCAATATGCACTTTTCAAAATCCTTATAAACCATAGGGGAAACACAGTTGAAAGCAATTGATGAAAATTTGAATTTTCTCTTAAACGTGAAATCATTCAATCAATCCATTCCTCCACTTGCCCTGGCTCCAAAATAGCTAATCAAGCTCCTAGTCTCACTCCCAAGTCACCAAACTCCAAGCTACACAAAAACCCCCAAATACAACCCATAAGAACCCTAAGTAGCCAAAACCAAGAGATAGAAAGAGGGAGCTTGCAATAAAAGAAGAGAAAACTCTCTAGGGCTATGACAATATAAATCTAGGAGATTGGAAAGATTACTTACTTGAAAGTGCTTCAAATGAACAAGATTAGCTCAATGAGAACCTCAATGTTGCTGGATTTCTCTACAAAAGGTGTCAATGGAGAGCTCTCATGATGAGGAAGATGGTGAAGCCCCATTCTCCATTTGGCAAGAGTTTGTAGTGGATTGGTTATGGAAAAGCAAGAAGGAGAAGAAGGAAAACCCTAGGGCAGCCGGAGCCTTCTTTCCATAACAATAGTAGTAAGAAAGGGGAAAGTGAAAAAGGGCTTACTATATATACCAATTGGAGATGGGTCCCACAACTTACAAGGCTTGTTGGGCTTAAAACATGGCTTTTCGGGCCTCAAATGAGTTCAACAAAGAAGAGAAAAATGTTTATAAAAAAATCTAGTTTCCAAAATGTATATATTTCAAGGTTTCGGAGATATCGAAAATTGAGTCCAGATTTTGTGTAAGAAGATTGTTTTGTCCTTGAAGTTAAAAAAGTAGGGTTTCAAGGTCTTGAATGGGAGCGGAGTAAACAAAAAAGTTGTAGGGAATGATAAGACCAATCAAACAGAATTAAAACATTATTTTTTGGAATCGCGGATAACCCCCATGCTCACGCCAAGTCAATAAAAAGGAACCCCCATAGGGTCCCACTAAACCAAGAAGACTCTCAAAATTCCCAAAAGCTATGTAAATACTACTCTAATCCCAACTTTAAAAAAAATCCACTAATCTCACCTAGGGTAACACACGACTTAATTAGTACTACTCGTGGTCTCTCGGGGGCGGGGTCTTACACAATTCATTTAAAGATCCAACAATGTCACAAACTTTAGTAGAGTACAAATTCGAACTCACATGCAAATAAGCAGAGAATCGATTAGTAGCATCATAAAATTTCTTCAGAAATCTTGTTATTAGCATACAATCATCCCAATCCATAGGAGAAGGAGGTCCATCTAATTCCAATTCATCAAATTCCCGGCTGAATTTATCATCCTCTTCATCCAATATGTCAAAGGCTTTTTGAAACTTAATTGTTGTTTCAAGCGTGAGGAATGTAGAGTTCCACTTAGTTGGAACATCTAAAGACAACAAACTATCACTTTCTATTCCCTCTTTTTCCACACATGCTTTAAAGAGTTGTTATCTTTGTGGAGAACTCCTCACATACTTAACCGTAGCACGAACTTTTGTTATAGCACCTTTTAATTCAGTTAACCCATCTCTCACAATCAAATTAAAAACATGTGCATCACATCTCATGTGAAAATGTTTTCCACCTCAAACAAAACTATCACATTTTTTAGCAAACTTTCTCTTTAAAAAGGCAATGGCAGTATCATTGGAAGACGCATTATCAACAGTAAGAGCACAAACTTTCTTGATACCCTAATCAACCAAGCATTCCTCCACAGCTCGACCAATGGACTAGAAATGACTAGAAATGACACAAAAGCTCAGGATTCTTTTGTGCAATCTCCAATCTTTATCAACAAAATGAGTAGTAAGGCACATATAAGAAAGGTTTTGGACCGAGGTCCAACAATCTATAGTGAGACAAACCCTTTGTTTTGTCAACATGTCCCTCAAATTTTTTCTTTGTTCATCATACAACTCCAAACAATCTCTGGCAATTGTAACACGTGACACATGTTTGAAATTTGGTTGCATGATGCTACAAAATTACGAAACCCTTCATGCTCCACAAAGTTAAAAGGCAACTCATCAGTAATTATCATTCTAGCGAGTGCCAATCTACATGCAGGCTGACTAAATTTCCAAACAGTAATGTTACTGACAGTCTCACCATCTAGTACTGCCAATCTGCTCTTTTTTTTTTTTTTTTTTTTGTTTGCTGCTTCATTTAAAGGATTCTTTATACATATTTTCAAATGATTATTTAAAGTAGTAGTCCCATTATAACTAATCCAAGTATAAGCAACATCACAATACAAACAATTGACAGTAATCGGAACCTTAAGGTCATAATCTTTAGGCCTTTTAAAATGTGCCCAGACCTCAGATACTCTACTACCTCAGTAAATATAGTACTAGAAGTCACTGTAGGAGGAAGAGCAGCGGCTGAAGGTTCTGATGTTTGCGGTTGAACCGACTCCAACTGGGGTTGTATCACTATCATACTGTCAGAAGGATTATGAGTAAAGTGCTCACCAGTGCTAGACATCTGAGGAAAAAGTCACAAAATTCAAATTCATTGTATCTAATAGCTTGATGCTAATTTGAGTTATACTCACCAATGTATTGAACATCATAAAATATGTGATTTAATATTTATTACAAGTTAAGGTCCCTAAATCAATAGTTGTGATGATCTGATTGAGTTGTTTTCTATCCAAAGTCATTTCCAGAATGAGACTTTCCATCACACTACACTCCTGTGATTAGGTTGCATCCAAATGGATGCCACAGGGGACTAAAGTTTTAAGTCTCATGGAAATGTGAGAGGTGTCCCATGCTTGAATTCCATGATGTGAAAGTGAAGATTCAAGACGAGACTAAGTTTTCGATTTTGATTGAATTGGGCCATGGGGGTTCAAATTTGACCAGACACTACTTGTTGCCCTGACTCCATTACATGGAATACAAATTAAAAGAAACCAGATCCTTAGTCGCTCCTGACAGAGAAACTCTATCATAGACTCAAATTGGAAGGAATGCAATGTAAGTTCGTAAGCCATTTACAAAGTTATGGGTGTCATCATTATGGTGTCACACACTTAATGTAACTGCTGATGACTATCTATGCATTAACTAGAACAAAAATGAAGAAACTGCAGTAGAAATCTACCATTTCTCGCAAGTATTGGCTGTGGGAACAGTCTTACCTAAAAAGACATGGTTTCCCTTTCTCTTCTTCTTTTCCTTTTTCTTCTTGTTGTCGCCTCTTTGAGGGAAGGGTTTTCTTCGCTGCTAGGGTTTTTCTTGGGAGATGAAGAAAACACGAGAGAGAGTGTGTGAGAGAGATAGAGAGAGAGATAGAAGAGATGAGAGATGAAGGTTTGGGGTCTGCTGCTTGCTGCTGGGAGCCTAGGATAGATTTGGGAGATGAAGCCACGATGGGGTAGGGTTTTGGGGAATTACATTTTGACCCCTTAAATTTTTTTTATTTTATATTTAAACATCTTAATTTATATTTAGCCCCCTTAAAAAAAATTTTATTTATATTTAATGTCAACGGATTGGATCGGATCGAATCCGCTAATTGAGGGTGAAATCCGCGACCAATCCATTGCTAACGAATTATAAGATTTTCAATCCGTCACTAATCCGTTTACCTTCGCATCGGTTAAAAATCCGCGGATCGGATCGGATTGGATTTACGGATCGACGGATTTTTTGTACACCCCTAGGTGAGAGGAGTTCACGTCCCCTTGTTGGAGGTCAAACTCATTCCTTAGGTAAATTCAAGATTTGAAACTTTCAAATCTTAAAGATCTTGGATATATCCAACAACTTTTGCAACTTCTTTGGTAAGTTTTGGAGAGATTTTGTCCATCTTGGATAATGCTTCCTCTTTAAGATTTTTGTACAACGACTCTTCCCAAAAACCGGGCTCCACCTTTATTTTCTTGATTTATCTGCTCTTCTAGCAAAAGGGTCCCACTTTTACAAAATAATTTAATTCCGAAATTTTAGATTTTGTTACAACTTGGGACAACTTGGACGTGTGAGTGCTTGTCTTGGCATTTTGTTTGACGTGCACTTCTTGATTTATTTTCTTTCTTTGCAAAATTTCAAACTTTGAAAGCCTATTGTAAGGTCCACGACCTTACTGGGTCAGTTGGGCCCAACTGCAGGCTCGCTAACCCGTTTATTTTGTTATTATTATAATTAATTGTATTGTTAGACAATTAGATGGGTTTAGATCATGAGTGAGTTTCTTTTAGTGTTAGAATAGTGTCTGCGAAGTTTCGTGCGATTTCGAGTCTGTTTGACTCTAGCAGGGGGGTAGTTTGCAATTTAAGGAAAATTGAGTGTTTTTTCGATAAATTCCAATTGCCTTGATTTTGGGTTCGTTAGAAAGATCTCGTCGCGCTGATCATTTTTGTCTCTTGGCTCATTGCAATCTGATGAGCAAAAACCCTTCAAGTGGTCCATTCCTTCACCTAACCACTTAAGGGCAAACTTGTCTTTTTCTCCTTCTTTTCTTCTTTAACCCTAGTCTTAACCCTAGTTTTTCATTTCAATCTCTGCAACGAAGCTACGACAGCCCTCTTCTTCTTCTTCTTCATCTTCTCAAGCATAGAACTCTTGGGAGAGATCATCTTAAAGATCCGAACCGCACATCTTCTTCCCACGACCTCCTCTTTCCATTGTCCTAGTTTGGTAAGATTTTTCTCACCCTCATCTTTCCATTATCTTCTCTTTTGGTTAGATTTAGGTTTGATCTCCTTTGTGTTTTAGGTTACGTTTGGTTGGGTCAGATTGGAGGATTTCTTGGTAGAAGGCTTCTCCTCGAATTTTCCCCAAATTCATCTTCTTCTTGGTTAAGGCAAGTAGATATGCATTTTATATTTAAACATATATGTATGGTTTTCTATTGATTGTAATGGTTACTTGTTAGAATACCCTAATTCCAAGTTTTGGGATTTATATGATAGATTAGGTCTTGGAAATGTTGGGTTGGAATAATTGTAATATGGTAGTGTAATGCTTTAATGGATAGAATGGATTGGATGGAAATGTTGAATGTGATGAATGGGGAGCATGGAGGCTCATTTTTTGTAGGTTAGCCATGGAATGGCTTGAAGAAGAAGAGAGCAAAAAACCCAATTTCGGGTTACTGCTCATTGTCCGATCGATCGGTCGCACTGTGCGGTCGAACGGACAGTGAACAGCCCTAGTTAACTGAGGGACGTTATAGTCCGATCGATCGGACGCACAGTCTAATTGATCACACTGTGTACTAATTGGGAGGTGTTCAGTGCCTATCGATTGGACCTTCTGTCCGATCGATCGGAGGTTATGGGTTCACTGGACACGACGGCTTTGAATCTTTGTAGCTTTTGATCTGCCCGTTGGAATTCTCCGTGTAATATATCGTTGGAGAACCCTTGAGACGTAGATTCCAATGGCATAAGTTTCGTTACAATCGGAGATCGAGAAGTGATGTAAATGCCGAGATTACTGATCCAGTTCATGTTTTATTTAAGATGAGACCGGTAACCTAAGTTTGGGCCTTAGATATTGGAAACCGTGAACCTACTCTCACAACCATTAATGGGGTTGAAATTAAAGCACGTGGCTTGGTATGCTTCGATGGGTTGTCTAGCTATTCATGTATTAAACATGGTCTAACCGAATGCGTATGGAATTAAATCAACAGATGCGTGAAATGATTGTACACCAAGGGATTTCCTTATAGGCATCGTTGATCCAATTCCACACGTACTTCGTTAGAACATGTAGGATACATGGATGACACCACTTGCCTAGGATTGGATTGTAATTCCTCATTGACTTGTTAAATTGTATTCGTTGCTATTGCTCCTTGTCCACTCTCTTGACATAATGCATCTAATAAATTATGAAACATAAATCCTTGTAGATTTAGGATTTGGACCTGACTTAGAGTGTACCTTAGGATCCAGTGTCATGTATTTATAAACATGACTGGCTAGCATGTAAGGGATTATCATGTGGTTAACTTGTCTTTTATTGTCTTGAAAGAGATAATCCCCAAGAGCATATCTATTCATTGAATTAACCAGACTTGCTTCTCTTGATTTTCCTTGTGTCAACACCACTTTATTACTATTTACATATCATGGCCAACTGTAGTATTGATGGGCTGGTTACTCGGACATCGGGGTGGGCAGTCGGCTTTGAACGACGTCCATGGCATTCAATAGTTGGGAGTGGGCTTGGACCATGCTACTATTCCCAGGACCGGGAGCTAGGATCCCCCTGGAGCCGGACTTTGGTATCAATAGTCTGGATTGGATTGTTACTGGTGCCCCAGGAGGTGGCTAGGACATTCTCGGAGTCTCCCTCTTGATACTTGCATTGCATTGCATGGATAGTAGTGATTGTTAGTGTTGCAAGGATTCCTGTTATTGTTTCTGATGGTTATTTATTCATGCTTTATTCCTAGCTTCGATTCCTTGTATTCTCATGATTATTATTACCTGTCATTATTCTGATACTTGATGCATGTCATGTTCATTTATATCTTGTTTATCTATTGCTCAACATGTCGTTGACTCTGTTTCTTGGTATGTAGACACCTCAGTTGAGTACTACTATGAGGAGCAGACACGTGAGGATCTCCAATCAGCTCAGGAGGAGTGAGAGTGGCATGCCGATGACGTAGAGTAGCATCATCATTTCCGACATGAGAGTGATTCACATGAGAACATTCTTAGATTTTATTTATTCTTTATGGATCATTTCTTTGTTGATCCTTTCTTTCGTTAACTTCATTTTGTTTAATGGCATTAGTTATTGGGATGGCCATTGTAATTAAATTAACTTCTCTTTTAGTTTAATTATTTCTTTGTAACTTCAAATTATTAAATGAGATTTATTATCATTGTTTTGATATTTAGTATGCCTTAAATTGTATGAATTTCACAGTTTTATAGTACTTGAGGTTTGAAATGCGATATCCTCACAGCGGACTTATGATCCTTGAGCCTAAAGGGAAAATTTTTTTAATAAGCCCTAAATTTCACTCTCTATATCTGGTTTATTCTCTAATCGGGTTCGGGGGACGTGACACCTATCTTGATTGAAATCCAATTTGTAGAAATTGGGACTCTTTTCGAGTTGTTTCCAACCTGAAATTTCATAGTGCACGGACCTTCTCTGCTTAAATCTCTTCGTAGCTTGAAAATCTCCAAACTTGGGCCCACTTCCTCTCTTAATAAAAATCTTAAATCTAAATTTGAATACTTTGTTGCAAGATGGAATAGAGGTGGACCCCACATGGGTGTGTATTACTTGCATGGACACATGCATGGATGCCCTCCAACTTGGAGAGTCTACCATTGGACGTCCCATAATGCATGGGATCTTGGAACTCTTTTCTTGGCATCTTGGTCCGACAAGTCTCTAGATTTTCTTTCTCGCTTTGGTTTTTCAATTTTTGAATTTGAAAGTATAAATGTCTCCAAACAATTAAAGGAAGAAAATTCTGAATTTTGCAACAGCCTTGGGTCCTACCATGGCAGGTCTTCTTTAATTTCTCTTTTCTTTGACTTCTCTCTTGATTTTCTACTTCTTGCGGGCCCCAATTTCTAAAATTTTTGCACATCAATTAAAACTAATTAAGAAAATAATATTTTTGATCAAAAGGAATTATGTTATGCATAGGGTCCAATAACATAAAAATTGATAATAGATCTATACCTTTGGAGCATGGTTGTGCTCAAATCGAGAATTTGAAAACTTGATCTCTACGAAAACCCTTTTCGCAAATTATGGTCTCCTTTGCCTTTGTGTTCTTTGTCCAAAGATTAGAGGTCTCACTTCTATTAGTCCCAATAGGGTTAGTAACCTTCTCTTATCAAAGCTAGCATGGGACCAATAGGGATTACTTATATTTGCTAATATTAATATGATTTTGGATCATATCCTTGATGCAGTTTGAGAGGTTTAGGCGAATATTCCACCATCCAACTTACCGGGTTTTGCTTGGCCACAAGGAAAGGGAGATCCTTAGCAGTTTATGGGTGAAGGAGGTAAGCTATAGCTAAAGTTTACTGCACAGCTAGTTGAAGGTCTTAAACATACTTAACCTCAGAAAAATTATAGGGTTATGACTGTTGCTGCATTAGGATTTGTGTGTCTAGATGCCCATACACCCATACAGACAAGTGAACCCAATAACTCTGTGATTCAGTTCATAGATCTGATGCAGTGCCCCAGGCATCAAGATGCCGAAAATCTTTTAGATCAATAAGGAATCTAGAAATTCTGAAACTAAGGTTTCGGTAAAAGGAGAGCATCCTGCATCCGTTGTGGGCTGTTTCAGATGAAAAGACCAAATTACTGATTAATGCACCCCACTAGTATAGAATGGACATTGTAAAGTCAAAATTTGTGTGGGCTAAAGATGGGTAGGTCGGCTCGACCTGCTGATGTTCGGGGTCTCGGGCGGTTTCAATCTTCCTTCTTCTCTCCAGCAAGATTCTCTGGGTGGGTCCCCTATTTTCAAAATCAAACAAAGTGAAACCTCGATGAGACGGTCCGACCGAGGTCAATCCAATGCCTAAGTCAGCGATGGAGATCAAGAAAATTTTTCATTCAGGATTGGGTGAGAATTCCAGTTGTACCTTTTCATCTGTTTTTCCCATTATTTATGTGATCCTCGCTGGGATTTCAAGTGGTCATTAGCACAGTTCTGAACCTCCAATTCATGGCATATGGGTTAATCGTCGTTCATCATCGTGGGATGTCTTCCCCTCAGTTCCAGTCTTCCATCTCCTTCTTCTGCCAGCTATCCTAGCCTTCTTTGACTCATTCCCACTTTTCGAGCTGGGCTAGTTTCATAGGTTGGTTTGGTTCCAATCCAAACCCAACCCAAGCCATTTTAAGATTCCCCCCCACAATTGCCCCCCAAGCGTTCTTTCTTCTTTTCCACTTTCTGAGAAGAAAGGGGGCTTGAGATTTTTTCGGGACACGTGGCGCATCCAGGATAGTCATCTTGTCATATCGGCTGTCAAACGTCTCCTCGTCCTCATCCACTGCATATTCTCCAGGCTTAAAACCCCTAAAAAGAAATCACTCTTTATCTTTCATGCTTTTTGCCTCATTTCGATCTTCACTATCTCCCCTTTAAGACCTCCTTCAAAGGCTTTGATCTCCACTCTTCCTCTTCGACTCATCACTCTTCGTTTTTTTTTATTGTAAGGTCCCCATTTTTCCTTCTCTCTTTCTTTTAGATGGGTAATTTAAAAGGTCTTCTTAGCACTCCGGGAGGGCCATCTGAATTCAAAAGCAAATATAACATCCCCCCGAATGTCCAGATACGTGCGCCGTTTCCCTGAGAATCCTTTGACGAAGGGTCCCGAGAGGCAATGCCGTTTCCTACCATAGCCATCGTGGAGGGCGGCGTCCAATTTCCACTGGATCCTCTCCTTGTCTGTTTTCTTTCATTTACAAATCTCTTCCCTCTTCAGTGTGCCCCTAATCTATTCCATATTGTCATAGGGGTTGCCACACTGAACACACTGCTTGGCACAAGCCTTGGGGTGTTTGACATCCTTTCTTACGACTACCTCAAGTTTCTACCTGAAATCCTGAGATCTGAATAAGCTCCTCGTTCATTACCTTCCAGACTAGAACAAGCCTACCAAAGGAGATTTCGTTGTTGTGAGTGGTAACTAGGAGGAGCCAACCACTTGTGGTGGGATCAAGCGAGAAGTTCCTTGAATCCTAAGCGTCCCAGGTTGGCCCCTTCCTTTCTTATGCTTTTTCTCTCTTGTTGTCTCTCGTCTTTCTTTTTTGTTACTTATCAGTTCTCTTCTTTTTCTTTATTTGCAGATTCTACAATAACCGGATTCCTCACTCTCTTCTCCAAGCCAAAGACCTGAAAAGGGCGCTTGAATTCCGCGGGCCTCCCGAGTTTAAGGGCTAGGGCCGAGCTGCCCAATTCGCCCCTAGCTTGCCGTGGTTAGGGTCTTTATTGTTCGGAAGCACCTTTCTCAAGACTAAATCTCCGACTTGAATGCCTTTTCTCATACCTTCTTCTGAAAGCTCCGTGCTAGCTGTTGCTGGCAGGCGGCTAATTTGATTAGTGCTCGCTCCCTCTGTTCATCTATCATGTCAAGCTGCTCGACAATCCTCTCTTTCTTTTTCTCATGGCTGTAAGCCTTTGTCCTTGTGGTAGGTAATCCGATCTCTAAGGGGATCATTGTTTCCATACCATATGTTTGAGAAAAAGGGGTTTCTCCTGTAGATCTTCGTGGGGTTGTCCTGTAGGCCCATAGGACACTAGGGAGTTCATTCACCCATCCTCCTTCGCCTCGTCCAACCTTTTCTTGATGCCATCTAGCAAGGTCTTGTTGGAGCTTTCTGCTTGGCCATTATTTTGTGGGTAGACAAGGGTCGAGAAGTGATGCCTAATGCTAAATCGTTCACACAAACGTCTAAAAGCTTTTCCCTTGAACTGTTTCCCATTGTCCGTTACCAATGCCCGAGGTATTCCAAATCTTATAATAATATTTTTCCAAACGAATTTCTTGGCATCACTTTCCCTAATATGGGAAAAAGGTTCTACTTCTACCCACTGGGTAAAGTATTTAGTAGCAACTATGAGAAATACGAAATCACATCCTGACCTTGGCATAGGTCCAACAATATCAATTCCTCACTTTTCAAATGGCCAAGGACTTACTATTGAGTTTAGCTACTCAGCAGGCTAATGCATGTCTTTGCCGAAGCGTTGACATCTTTCACACCTCTGCACGAACTACAAGGCCTCCTTCTGCATGCATTGCCACCAATAGCCCTGTGACATAGCTCGGTGGGCCAAGCCCTGTCCTCCGATGTCCCCCCAACAGCACCCCTCATGGATTTTTCATAACAAGCTCTCTACGTCTACCGGCTTGACGCATTGTAAGTATGCTGTCGAGTAGGACTGTCGGTAAAGCTTCTTTTCTAGTGATAACCAAAACCTGGCTGCTTTTCTTCTGACCTTTCAACCTTGGAGTCTTCTGGGAGCAATCCGTCCTTTAGATACTCTATTATTTGTGTCATCCGGCTTGAAGTCTTTTCAACCTACTCCGTACACATGACCTGCCGACCTCTTATGCCCGACTCTGATTGGTAATTGACGAGGACCACTCTCCTTAGCTCAGATCTGATGGATGTAGCCAAGCTGGCCAAGCTATCAGCATGTGAATTCTCCTCCCGACCAATCTACTTTACTTTAAAAGCTCCGATCGCTTGGATCAAGCTTCGTGCTTCTTCGACATACGTAGCCATTCGATC
This sequence comes from Persea americana, assembly GCA_029852735.1. NCBI lineage: Eukaryota > Viridiplantae > Streptophyta > Magnoliopsida > Laurales > Lauraceae > Persea > Persea americana. Next base: position 50,645,653 of record CM056810.1, on the reverse strand, counting down.
ATCTCGAGCTGCGCATTCTCCGGTTAGTTGATTGGTAACTAACTGTGAATCGCAGTGGACTGTCAGCCGTATGATCCCGAGTTCTCTGGCCATTTTGAGTCCAGACGTAGTGCTTCATACTCTGCTTCATTGTTTGACGCATTGAATCTTAACGTCATAGCCCTTTCGATCACCTCCCCTTCTGGTGTCATGAGCACCATGCCGTGCCTCAGCCTCGAGAATTGGACACTCCGTCCACATATAATTGCCATTGTTCATCAGCCTCCATACTGTTCCCTTCCTGTCCCTCCTTGCTTTGCTCCAGCGCTTCTTCATGAGTGAACTCGGCTATGAAGTCGGCCACCACCTGGCCCTTAATTGCCTTCCTAAGAGCAATTTTAATGTCATGCTCGCTAAGTTTTATTGCCCATTCTACCAACCTTCCAGATAGGCTGGACTTTTGTAGAATGACTTGCAAAGGATGCTCGGTTAAGACCCTTACTGTATGGGTTTCAAAATAGTGCCTGAGTTTCCGAGCTGCACACACCAAGGCCAGAGAAAGCTTTTTTACTGGCAAGTATCTTATTTCAGCATCTAGCAAGGCCTTGTTGATGAAGTAGATAGGCAGATGTTGCTTCCCTTGCTCTTTCATTAAGGCCACACTGACTGTATGTTGAGATACTGCTAAGTACAACACCACTTCCTCCTTGGGACTTGAAATGGAAAGAACAGGGGTGGAACTTAGATATTGTTTGATCTGTGCAAGTGCCTCATCACATTTTTTGTCCCATACTTTCTCCGCCCTCTTCTCTAGAGCAAGAATCATTGGTCGTCACCTGTCTGAACTTCTTGCTACAAAGCAGTTTAGGGCGGCGAGCATACTTCCTTGAGCTGGGTCGCTCCACCTTTTGTACAGCCAGAATTTGGTCGGGATTTGCCTCTATCCCACACTGGGTCACAATGTATCCAAGAAATTTTTCCGAGCTCACTCCGAATGAGCACTTTGGGGCATTCAACTTTAGTTTGTACCTCCGTAAGATGTTAAAAACTGACTTTAAGTCCTCCTCGGAGCGACTTTTTCCTTGCTTTTTACCACCATATCATCAACATAGGCTTCCACTGTCTTTCTGATCAATTCTTGAAATATTTTTGTCACCAGCCTTTGGTATGTTGCCCCTGCATTCTTAAGTCCAAAGGGCATTCTCTTGTAGCAGAAGGTACCCTTTGGTGTTATGAATGCAGTCTTCTCTTGGTCGGTCTCCTCCATTGTGATTTGGTGGTATCCCTCGGTATGCATCTAAAAAGTTCATCTGCTCATGCGTCGCCGTGGAGTCCATAAGTTGATTAATTTTTGGAAATGGGAAGCTATCATTGGGACAAGCTTTGCTCAAGTTAGTGAAGTCCACGGACAACCTCCACTTATCCTTTTTTGGCACGACAACTGCGTACAGCCATTCGGGATAGTGTACCTCTCATATGGCGTTTACTTATAACAGCTTGTCGACCTCCTCGCCCACTGCTGCTTGGCGTTCTGGGGCAAGCTTCCTCTGTTTCTGCATTACCAGTTTTGCTCTTTGGTCCAAATTGAGCTTGGGGCTGATAACTTTGGGATCAACTACTAGCATCTCATGTGGAGTCCAAGCAAAAGCATCAGAGCTCGGATTGAGTAGCTGGACTAAACTGTTCTACTCTTCCTTGAACATACATGATCCAACCATCCAGTACCACTCCGAATCTTCTCCATCTACCAAAATCTATTTCAGCTCCTTTACGGCCTCATCGGTCAGGTCGGCAATTTGATCTCTGACCTCTGACCGACTTAATTGTAATTACTATTTTTTATCGACCTTTCCCTCCGAGCAAATGTCTTCCTGGTTATCCATCTTCGGCTTTCCTTTAATCGCTGTAATCAAGCAGCTCCTTAAAATTATTTGATCCCCTCTGATCTCCATAATTCCCTTTGACGTCGGGAAGTGAATTCTCTGGTGGCAAGTCTATGGTATTGCCCTCATGCGATGATCTAGGTGCGACCCATAGTGGCATTGTAAGGAGGCGGCACATCAACTACCAAGAATTCCACATCTAGGCATATGAGACTAGCGCCGACATGGACTGTTACCAGGCCCTTCGGATGCACCGCCTATCCACTAAACCCGAATAGGGGTATGGAAGTCAGCCTTAAGTCCGATTGCATTAGGCCAAGCTTGTCAAATAGGAAAAAGGCCGAAAATCGACGACCGAAAGGGGCAAAAAACCCCATGGTCGCCGGCGACCCTGGAAATCCGAGTCATCGGATTTTTGCCAAAAACCCATCTTTGGGTGTCTTTCGCGTTTCAAGATGTTTGGCCTTGTGATTTTCCCAGAAATATAATTTTCAGGGCACGAAGTCTGTCGATCTTCATCAACATCACAGATCCGCCGTCGAAGTCATGGGATCATCATTGAAAGCTTCGAAATAGCCAACCGGCCGACTAAGAAAGCATACTTTCTGCCCGACCGATCGAGAAATCAACAAGATAGATGGTAACAGCCTACCGATAACAATTATTGTCTAAAATTACATGATCATCCAACATCAATCAGAATGAAAATCCATCGACAATCAAGGCTTCTTGCATCATGGGTAGAATTTCAAAAGACGCGGTGTGGCCCACGACTCTTCAAATGCTTTGGCGGCCACTTAATGCAGTTAATGACCCATTTTATGACAAATTAATGTGGTTATTTACTCGTTATTTTGGATGGCCCAATTAGAAGCTAGGGAATAAGAGTTATTTTGGACGGCCTAATCATGGCATTAAACCATATAGCTCCTCCCATCATGGAGTTTAAAGGCAATTAAAAGCCCATTATTCTCCAACTGCCAATCAAAAGTCAAGAGAAATGAGTTACAAAGATACAAATTTAAAAACTTGTAACTCGTCCCATCATGGAGCATTATTGCAATTAATGCATTTAAAGCTCATAAACTCCCCTCATGGCCACCAAAAGCCAATAAAAAGAGGTCATTTTCACCATTTCAAGGACCTAATGCACGAAATCTGAAAAATACACAAGAGAAAACTCTACAAAAGTTGCTACAATGACCTCTCCTCCGTTGAAGAAGATCTGCAATGACCACTACTACAAGGTGACCAAAGTCCCTTAGGGGGCCACCCCTTCAAGGCCTTCTCCTTCTGTTTCCATGGCTTTGACGTAGCTTTTCAACCAGTCTACTTAGCTTTTTATTGGATATAGGACCTCCTCTTGGTCTTTATCCTCTAGAAATATGAGGTTCAAGCCTAGCCAAGTAAATCAAAAGCATCATCTACTCTCATCTTAAGGATGATGACGAAGTCCACACACGACTTGCGACCACCAATCTAAACGAGTCCCCACAATCTCCTGAGAAGTTAGATTTCATTTTCTTACTTTTCATTGTAGTCGGTTTTTTTTTTTTAAAGAGATATAAAAATCACAACTCTTGTCTTTCCTTTTTTATAAGAATTGTAAATCGCCTTTCACGGCAAATACATGAAAAATCGCCTTTCATGGCATTCAAATCAAATCTTGTCTCTTTTATTAATATGTGCAATGAAAATTAGAAAAAAGTCAAGCAGAAAATCTAGCATACATGTACAAAAAAAAGTTGATGTTTACTTTGTCTCCGGTTACGAAAGGGTTGGGCCCCACGGGTTCTCACGTCTGCTGACCCCTGCAGTCCCGCGAATGAAAAAGCGAGCCCATCACCCTGTTTTCCCCTATTTTTCCCTTCTCTATTTCTCTTTTCCTTTCCCTCTTTTCTCCCTCCTTGCTGTCAACATGAATGAAGCCCCCACCCATTTCATCCTCTCATTTTCTCTCTCTATTCTCTCTTTCTTTCTTTGTTTCTCTTTCTTTATTTCCTCCTCACTCATCCGCCCGGCCAACGTGCGGTACCCCCCACCCATCTCACCACTTCATTCTTTCTCTCATTCTTTCTTCCTTTCTTTCTTTCTGTCTTCACCCTTTCTCTTGCCCAGTGGACCATGAGCTCCATCACCACTATTCTAGTGGGCCACCAATCAAGTGGGCCCCACAACCTCCCCATCTCAATTTTAATTCTTTTTCTCTCTTTCTCAATCTCTCTCACCCATCATGTTGGAAATGGTCTGCAAAGGCAGCCCCACCTCTGATCTTGGCCATCATCATCTCCGCGTGGACCCCGCGACTTCTCATCTTCAATTTCAAGCCACTTCTCCATCCACCGATATAATTGGTAAGCTCTTCTTCCCCTAGGTTAGGTTTATATACTTTGGGTGTAGAAATGTGATAAGATAGCTTAGAGCTTTCTATTCTTTTAGTTTTATATTTTAATTTAGTTTTATTTTACTATTTTCCTTAGGTATGGATTTTGGGCACTATATAGCTAGGATTTAGTGGATTTGGGCATTTTCAACCAAAGGCAAGTTATTTATATATATATATATGTTTGGATATGTTTGCCTCTCATTTGATTTGATGATTTACGTTGATATAGATGACCACATGCTTATTTGATGCTTTAGATGTTTGAAAACATGATAATTAGGTTTAATTAATTAATAAAATGGATTATGTTTTTAATGTTTAGATTGATGAGATTTGTAGGATTAGAATGGATTGGTTTTTACCTTGGATCGATTGTTCATCAGGTTCATGAAGTTAGAAAGGGAATTGGACCCATTTCACTTCAGTTACAGAACATGGGTTCTGTAATTGTAGTGTATGTGGTCGACCGGACCTAGAGTCAAGTTTCCTGGAACCTGACGAAATCACTGTTTCCATTTATATGTTACAACCCCCTGTCGATCGGACCAGGGGGATGTCGACTGGACCCTGTTCTGGTCGACCAGATGAACTGTGGCACCTTTTGGAAAGGGCCTTTTAGACCCTATCTTGGACGGACTTAAATGGAACCTTGTCTACCATTTTTGGACTCATTTGACTTTGTGTGAGGATGTTTTGAGCCAAGGTTCTTCATGGATTTTCCAGTTGTATCGGGATTCAACTTCACTCAATCTTGAACGTTATGGGACAACGGGATACCTCTTTTATATCTATGCATGGAGATTATCTATTCGGGTATCGCGAACCCTAATTTCTTTCATTGGCTAAGTAGGGTTGTACGATGCTTCGGGTTTAACATTGTACTTAGGATTGGATTGTCTATCGTTTATGATTCTGATTTGTACCATCTGTTACTTGTCTACATGCAATGTCCATGTTCATTAGCTCCGTTTAATTTGTTTTGTTTTGGGATCACTTGAAGAACCTAGATGATGAACTTATGATCCCTTTTCATGTTCCATTTGTTTCGAAATTTGATTGAAATGTTGAGGCTAGGTAGCTTTGATTGTAAAAGCTGGTTGAGAATACTTATGATGATGATGTTTTGAAGAAGTTCGATGATTTTGGCTTTGATTTGATGATGGAAAGGTAGTTCTCGTTTGATTGATGAATCTTGTTTATGCAGGAAAGTCTAGCTATTCACTATTGTATGTTTAGGACTCTTTGTATCAGGCACCACTTAGCTATTAACGTCCAACATAGCTGGGGCACCACCTGTGTGAGGCCTTTGGAATCTGGGCCATCTGCAGTTCGGATTTTTATATTTTAGATGGATGTACACCATCGGATACACTTTTGAAAAAGAAGTATTTATGTTTGGTTTGAATGGTAGCCCTTTTGCTTGATTGCATGCCGGGTTTTTATCCCATGCCTATTGCTTATTGGGTTTTTATCCCGTGCCTATTGATATCTCTACCACAGGTCAATGAGAGTAGGGAGGGAAATGACACTATCCCGTGGTAATTAGCCTATGTGGACCGCTGATCTTGTTGGTTTGATTATGATTCAAATGCTATGTATTTCTACGATCTTGTATATCATTTACTCTATTTCGTACTGTAAATCAATTGATGTTTTATATATATATATATATATATATATCTACTTGCTGACCGTTGTATCTAATGCTGCACTTTGTGCATAGGTGCCTGGTATATTTACCTTTGGGAAAAAGAAGGCATCGCTTCATGCAGTTTAGCCTGATGATGGGTACGAGTTGTGTGTCTGCGGTATTGTCGTTGTGACGAGCACACGAGTGCCTTCATACTTTGGTTAGTTCGTATTTATTCTTCTTTTGGCTTAGGTTTTGATAGAAGCCATTAATTAATATACTTTTGTTATCTTTTGCTAAACTTAAACTATAGAAAAGAAAGCTGTGCATACTCTAAAATGTTAATATCATACCATTTGTTTATTATGATATTTCGTTGTGTTTTATGGTTATAGAGGAAATATCTATCCCTCACCGCGAACTTCGATCCTATGGGACATAATTGGGGCCACGTTCTATTGATTTAATGTTGAAAAATTTTAATTGGCCCTAATCTCACATATAATTCCTAGTTTCACGAATGGGGGCGTGACATTATCAAGCTTTAACTTGTACATAAACATGTATAGTCTGCAAGTGTTATTGTTTATATAAAAATCTAGATCAAACTACCAAAATCAAGATTTAATGAGAAGTAAAGTGGAATTTCTATGTGCTGCCAAGTTTAAAGATCAGAAGCGGGTTATTTATTTGAGTTGATTTACAGGTTGATCAATGATTAGTTTAGATATTTGTTGTTGATCTAAAATGCGAGAACCTTCAATTAAAAACAATATTATAGCAATAATAGATATGGTGAGCCAATCGGTGGGGCCCAGTCAGGGGCCCCTTGTGATCAACCATGAAAATTGTTAATAAGAAATGAACAAGAAAAGAATCATGGTTGTTTGCTTTTTATTCTAAAAAGAAACTTAAACATTGGTATTTAATGGTCTTATGTTGCTTCCTCGATGATTTTTTAGTTTTTATTGTATATTTTTCTTGTTCCTTATTAATAATTCAAAGTCAATTTTACATATTACTCGTTAATCTAAAATGTGAGAGCCCCTTCATGGGAACCCTAAGAAGATAAACAACGATACTAGAAATTGAGAAACCCAGTAAGATCTTGAATGCCCAATTGCATCACGAACTTCTTTAACTAATAGTGATCTAATAAAAAACTTATTGAAAACTTCAAACAACTCATAAAACTATAGTTAGAAAAAAATTCAACCCTAATTATCTACTTTTAAATCCACATAAATCTACATCAAACTACCGAAATAAAGATGTAATCAAAATTAAACTGAATGTTTACTTACTGATGATAATAATGGGTAATCTGAATTTGATTTTACATCTTTCATGTGGCTAAGTCCATCCAACTCATCTATCTATAACTCCTTACGACATTTTTAAAAAAAATAAATCTTTCTATAAAAGTTTATTATATATGTTTTTTTGGCGATTTGATTTCGAAATTGGCCTCAATTTGATGCAATTGTACTCTCTGTTTCAATTTCACTCTTAATTTTGGTTTTGAATTAAGATTTTCACTTATATTTACAAAATGAGAACTAGCAAAACATGTTAGCTTTATGGTCTCAATCCATAAGATTGATGAAATAAATTGATTAATTTCTTTATTTATCAATAAATTCATGCTTTCCTTTAATGAGATGAATAGTGTTTTATTATTTACTTGCACATAACCAATACGAATGACATGATGGTTCATGAGATGAACCGGAGTCCATAAGTATACTAGATGCAATACATGTGTATGGATGAGATCCACATACGGAAGACATATATAACAAATCTTATACTTGAATATCTTCACAATCAGTGATGATGACTGGACATCTCATCTGACAAGGTTGCAGTACTTTGATTACTATGAGATAGTATGATTTGTCTCGATTATCAGAATGTAAGATTCTGGATCATAGTACTGGCATATTGGATGTATTGAAGGACCATGAGAAGCACTTTATGAACACTGTCTTTACTTTAAGGTCTGCTCTCATAATTCTCTAACAATAGGCTCTCAATCCTGAGACATTAATGAATTCAAGTTTCTATCTATTCATTTGCTTTGAGTCATCGATGAATAAGGCCAATTGTAGGTCAACACCATGGTGATTTGGATACGTGGCAGTAGAGCTGTGGGAACATTCGATGGTCAAGATGGAATCTATCTTTAATATCCCCTTATGCCGATTAATGGATTTATCATTGGTAAGTGCGCACCCATTCCGATTAAGAGTTAATTGGAAAGGTACCTATGATCATTATAATTAATTGGGGCTTAAGGATAATCAGATATAGATCTAGTTTGGAAGACAGGTCCAATTGATCCATGGATATTGATGGAAGGGCCTACTTGTGGACATAGGGAAGTTTAGGGTCTTCTATGTAATTTACTCCTAAGACTGGAGTTTATTTGCATTTATATAGTGGAGTTATTTGCAATTAACTGTGGGCCCGGATTGTACATGAGATGTGGGGTCACGATGTCCTAGTTGGAACCAACTTTCTAAGGAATCCCTAGTGGTCCCCACGCTAGCCCAAGTTATTAGAACGATACTAATTATAGTAGAACTCTAAAAGGAAATAGAAAGTTACCATTTCTATTTGAAGTGAGACTTCTAATAGTGGTAATAGTAAGTTACTAATTATAATGGAAGTGAGATTTCTATTTAAATTAGTAAGAAGACAGTTACTAATTGTTAGAGAAGTGAGACTTCTATTTCAATTAGAAAGAGGAGCTGGCTTGGTGGCTATAAATAAATGAGGAAAGAGTGTTGGACGTCCCCTATGCTATTCTTATCTTGGGATTCATGCCCAACACCCATTGTGCAAGAGTTGCACACTACTCTCTCTCTCTCTCTCTCTCTCTCTCTCTCTCTCACTCTCTCTCTCCCTATTCTAGTTCTCTTCTAGCTTCCTGAAGAACTTTCTCTTGGAGATCCCACCCATCTTCTTGAGAAAAGACAATCCGATACGGGTCATAGCGTGGAAAACAATTGGGTCTTGGAGATTCCTATTTGATTTGTGAAAGAGTTTCATCATCAAAGAAAGACGCAACTTCTCCATTAGAGTACAACCGAGCTCCAAAGGTATAATCTACTTCCTTGCATGTTATAGATTTTTATGGATGCTTGTTGCGTGCTGTTCTATCTTCTTGATAGGTTTATTTATTGATCATGATGGCTGAGATTGAGGACATGGATCCTAAATTGGGTTTTGTAGCCTTCTGGATAGTTGATCCCCGAGTCAAGTGGGTCAGAAGTTTTGAAAACCTATCCTCGAGGCCCACCTATTTCCAACAAAACATCCCCCACTTTGCAACTATTATATATGAACTTATAAGTCTTCTTCATAAATTTTTCATGGGTCCCAAATAATTATAATTGGAACCGTTCAAAATCAGTTTCAACCACTCCAATGACGTATACTAAAATTTCATTTCAATAGACGTAGATCCCGCCTTTCGGTTGAACACATGATGGAATTGTGATTAGGTGGCAGATGTTTAGTTTGCTACAGTGATTAACTAAGATATTTCTCTATTCTTTATTGAATAAAAGTTTAATTTATAATTTTTAAGGTTTTCATTGTTCCAATATGTGAATTTTTAAATGAAAGTGTAGAAAAAAGAGACCGTGCTCGATCTCGATTTGATTTAGAAATTGAGGTTCAGTTTGGTAATTGATTGCTCAATTAAACTCCGTTATATGATTTGGATTTTTCTTAATCCTTATCAAGGAGGAGTGATGATCGACCGGACTAGCTTGAGGGTTAGATTTTGAAACACAACTCAGCCGACCTTGGATTTTGGCTATATGTAGTTTACTGACTATATGTTTAGATATCTCAACTATGATAAGAATGAAATCATATTAAACAAGCAATTCTAAAACTTGACCCCAAAAGGATTGAGTAGATTAACCCACATATATTCATGCCCCTCAGAAAAAATTAAGATTGAATCCTATTTTTCATGTGTTGGTAGCATATCCCATGGATTTGAATTTCTATTTTCTGCTCAAAGACCTCGTTCTCTGCAACTTAGTATTAAATCATGGGTGGCAGATGAGTAGTGCTCTCCTTTCCTTCACGGTGAGAGCGTCGGATAAGGAGTCCTCTACCCTTTTTTTAGATGGGAAATTATTTTTTTTCTCGTGCAGAAGGTCAATATCGACCCACCCTAAACCAAAGATGGGTGCCCTTCAAGATTTTGGTTGAAGGCATACTGGTTGGTTCATTGATTTGAGTGTCTGATTCTCTTCTTCTTCCTCCACATGAGTGGCCTTTTCCTTTTCATTTGGGTCTTCTTCATTGGGTTGGGTTTGGGGAAGAAAGGAAGAGGAAGATGATGCAAACAGTGTTTTTTAAGACGGGAGGGTCAATATCGACCCTGACAATACAAAACAAGGTTGATATGGACCCTAGAAAAGCAGTTAAAAAAGGATTTTTTTTTCACGGGAAGATTGATTTGGTGTGAGGGATACTAAAATGATCTTTTCTGTCTAGGATACATCTAATGTGGGTTTCTTTTCTTTCTTCTTTCTTTTTTTTTTTTTTTTTTTTTTTTTTTGTAAAATCCTCTATTTTCTATCTAAAAACTAAAAAAGAACTCTATTTTGTGATTGTTAGATGTAGAGACATCAACCTCCCTATATGTGACTATATTTAAGCCTATAAAGTCTTTTTAAAGAAATAATATTGTATATTAGATCTCGGATAGTCTACACATATGAAATCAAACTAGTTTTTTATTTTTATTATAAAAAGTTAAATGGCATTTTTTTTATAGAGATTCTATGGACTGGGCTAAGCATGAGCTTATTGATCGGTCCAGATAAGGGTGCTCATGGACCTGCTCGGCCTTAGCCCAACCAGAGACCAACCTGCTTTGAGGTGGGCTTTAGCCTTAGATTTTATTACATGGGCCAAACTTTGACCTTAATCTATGCAGATTTAAGATATGAGCCGGACTTGGTTTCAGTGGTAAAGAGGCCGAAGCCCAGGCCGACCCAAATAAGATACATAATTTTTAAAAAATAAATCTTTATTAATGGGATGAGGATTTAAACACGTATACTTTCTCACACGCAAACACGTTCCAACCAATTAGGATGCTACTTGGAGCTAATAATGGAAGCCCTTTTATTTTAATAAACAACCCCCACTTGGACTCGGGCTTTATCCATTTTAGCTGGGCACAGCCAAACACCATGCTGATGAATCAAAATGCCTACAATCATTAATTCCTTTCGCTCTAGTAGTACAATAAATTTTCAGTATAAAAGTTTAGAACATTACAAATTATAGATGATATCATTTTATTATTTATTGTTTAGGTACATTTTACGTAATTGGTTTTTATTTTATTATATGATTGTTTAGTAAGAGAGTATAATTAATTAAAGTTTTCCTCTATTTCTTAATTGAATGAGTTTATAATTTATGGTTTTTATTATTTTAATATATAATTTTTTAAGTGACCGTGTAGAAAAATGGGACCGTGCTCACCACGCACTACGGTCCTAGTTGTGTTTGATGTAAAAGCTCTAAGAAGTGAGAGGCTTCGAATTCTAATCTTACAAGCTTAATATAGTTTGCTTGAGCTCCTTGTAAACAAAGTTGATTGAAGCTATCAAAATTCAAATTGGAACAAAAAAAAAAAAGATGATGATGATGATGATGCTAATAAAGTTGAAATTCATTGGTCAAAATTGAAATTGAGCTCATCAATTTCAAAAGGCCTCTATAGGTGGCCATTATAATAATGGCCATCTATCTATTCAAATTTAAAACATCAATTAATTACATCTCATTTTGTAGATAGATATAATTGGAGAGTGGACAGCAAAATTGGAATAGAACTCTGCATCCAGTCATGTACATGTAAAAGGTCATTCGCGAACCCCAAAGGTCATTCTCATCCATTCATCAAGCAGGCCACACAAGACTGAGAAGTTCTTGAATCCTCTTTCTTTAATCTTTATATAGTCCCACCTCGTTCATAACTAATTTATATACACAATTGTGTAGTACAACTGTCACGACCCGGGCCCGAGATTAAGGTTACCACGGCCAAACCCCGAGTCGCGAACACCATACTTACTCCCGTAAACCTCGCATCGCCAAAGCCACTACGAGATTCACAAGGGATCTTACATATACCTGTCAAATGTACATTTTTGCGGAAATATATATATACATTGACATCCAACTTTAATATGTACAAGTCCTTTACAGAAAGTAAAGTTTACTTACACATCTCATTTCCTATTGAAATCAACCATGCATATTCAAATACAATGCATGTGATTACTATTTACATCAAAATGAATTTATTCAAAATGTTTCCAAAACTCTCTAAACCGGTCGCCTCTGATTCACATCCATTCATTCAATCCTCCTGGAGGTACCGGATTGGTCTCCTCCGTTGGCGGCGCGGTCTCGGAACCACTGGAACGGGCAACTTGGCCTGTAATGTCATCAATAACACTGTGAACATGACGGTTCAACAATGTATACACAATTCTATGATAATCACATGTTTAGCATGTTGGTTCCAATGTATAACAATTCCATTAAAGTCAATTCAATTCAATTCAATGCATATAGTTCTTCCCTGAAGGAAGCATTCAATTTATGTAGTTCTCCCCTGAAGGAAGTATTCAATTCATGTATACACTTTATCAAGTGTCTTTTCGTTGTCCTTTAGCATAGGCGGAAGGCGCACCATTCACAACCCAGCCTTTCAAGGACTCATTTCATTTCAATATTACTCACTTTATTAAGTGGCTTTTCAAATGTGTGGGATTTACCAGTGTCTTGATCAGAGATCACCGGCATCACCACGGAGCTCCGGAACGCTCCATCTATTGCAGCAAACTTAATCTTTCATACATTACAGTGTTTGTTCATTTCAGTTCTTTTCTTTTCATTTCATTGCATTTCATTGTATTAATTCAACCCATTATTCAATGATAGCTCAACAAGGAGCACAACAGCAGTAGACGAGAGAGGACAAGCCAACTCAAGCCATAAACAATTAAATTTCCTAAAACAACATTCGGGTGAAACGTTCATTATGCAATGTAGGTGTTATTCTTGATGACATCGCTTTTTAGTGAAATTTACATTCACATAAGCTTAGCTAACACCCATGAAGGTTTAGAAAAATATTAGAAATCAATTCTGATATCCCCTCAATTTCGGTCACCTCGTCGGTTACCTAGCGGTTAGCCGTATTATGGATTTCGGCTAACCGAACCACATTCGGTCAGCTTTCCAAAATTTCTCCATTTACAGAATAATTTGCTCAATTCGGTCACCTACTCGGCTGACCGAAATTCAAATTTTGGTTAGCCGAATTTCTTCGGTCAGCTTACGGTTCGTTTTCCAGAAGCTAAACTTCTGATGGAAAAACCCTGACAAGATTTTCGGTCACCTTGCGATCAACCCTCGGCTAACCGAACTCAGAATTTCGGCTAGCTGACCTATGTCGGCCAGCTCTCGGTCAGGTGTCGGTCAGCCTGGCGGCTGATCGAATTGTGCCCAGAAGGTTAGAAAATTCTGAACCGAATTTTCTGTAACTGAACTCCTTGAGTTCTAACAAGTCACTTAACATTTGAAATCAATATAATTGAGTATACTTGCCTTGTTTGGAAACTAATCAGCAAGAATTCCCTTGTCTAGCTTGAATCCAAGCTGAATTCCTCAAGCCAAACCTTCTTTTGAACCTAAAACCCAAAATCAATCCACAAAATAGAATTCTTGTGAATTCTTTGGGCCATAACCATTCTATCTCAATAATTAAAACATGGAAGTGCTGAATTCAACTCAAACACTTACTTGTAGCCTCTTTGGTGGAAATCTTGAGATCTTCTCAAGCTTAAACTCCAAGAAAGTAAGAAAAGAGATGAAGAAGATGATGGTGAAGATGGAGTCCCTCTTCACAATCACTTGCCAACTCTTCCAATCATCACTCAATGAAGAGAAATTGGAAGAAAGAAGAAGAAGAGAAAGAGAAGAAGAGAGAGAGAGCTGCTGGGATGATGAATGAACTCAAATGAGTTCATCATTATCTTATAATCTCACTTTTTGCATTGAACTCCCTCCTATTTCTCTAATTACAATTTAAGTCAAATGAATGGTCATTTGAACCAATTCACGCTGAATGGAATCATTACATTTACGGAAGTTAACGTACTCCTCGAGATATACGTGTGAGTATCAAGAGTTTCCGTATTCGACGAAATACGTGTAATTTCGTATTTACGAAAAAGCCCTTACATCACATGATTTAGCCTAAAACCATGCCAATTCATCCATAACATTCACTACTATTTCCATTAAGCTCAATTTGTCCATTTGAGCCACATTCTAAATCAATTTAGCCACTAATCAACATTAATTCAATAAAACATGTTGAATTAGCATTAATCTCGATTAATCAGAGTTAATCTTAATTAACTCGGGACAGGGTGTTGCAACAACACGCAGTGTATGCTTTCGAAAGCTTTATTAGAGATCCTTTCGAATCTCTGTGACAGATAAATTAACAACCATCATTCCTTTTTCCTTTTAAAAAAATCACCACCTTTTCATTGTCTCCATTCGAAATGAGTGGTTGAAAAGCATCTTACCTTTCAGGTTTCATTTCTCACAAGTCATAAAAGACAAGATCACCAGGATCTTTGTCAATTGTCAGAGACTATCAATCTAACCATCTCCTCCTTGTTCAACTTAACCATCTCTTGTGAAACTTGAGCGTGGGAGGGAGAGAGAGGCGATGGGTACAAAGAAAGCAAGGGCAGTGGTGGTGGGGGGCAGCATAGCGGGTGTATCGTGCGCCCATGCGCTTACATTAGCTGGGTGGGATGTGGTCGTGTTGGAGAAATCGTGCGCACCACCGAGTGGAAGCCCGACGGGTGCGGGTCTGAGTCTAGACCCACAGACCTGCCAACTCATTGAATCATGGCTGCCCCATCCAGACCTCCTCCTTCAGACCACTTTGCACCTTTCAATTGACCAGGTACTACCTACCCATCTGTCTATCTATGCATGATAAGGCTTCAACCCAAACAAAGACCCATGTGTTATTCGGATGCAGGAAATGCTGAGTTGGGTCAGGCATTTGTTTGGTAGACTCAGTCGGAACTGGAACTCGGGTTATTATATGTCATTTGAGTTGAGTCTATTTGGCCAAGTGAAGGTGAGACAAGTCAAGTTTTGAACACTGGTTTAGATCATCTGAGCCCAAGTGTATGGGACTCACTCGATGAATATTCCAGACTCTGGAACGTAGACCGTCCTGTCTAAGAATGGCTACCCAGCTTGAGGTGCAACCATATATAGCGCTTTTGTTTTGCTTTGTTTTTTTTTTTTTTTTTTAAGTGAAGTAGCATTTATTTTCCATTTATATAGAAGATCTCCCAGTTTTGGTCAACATGATCTACCACTGATCAATTTCCCTCCCCTTTGAATTGGCTCTGATCATAATTTCATACTCACTGAACCCCTGTATGCAGAGTTTGGTCCAATTTTGATAACAATGCGACTTATAAAGCTGTTAATTACAATTTGAGGCCAACTAAATTCATTGTTAGAATAAATTGATTTGATCCATTTTTTGGTCTAAATCTAGCATGAAACATTTCAATTCCTCCCCTCACCCCACCCATGTGATCTCTATAGATCCAGCTTGGGCCTACTGGTTATCCATAGAAATTAAAGTTAAGTTGGATCAAGTTATAGAAGAATATTTTATTTATAATGTCATTAGAATTCTTACATAATTTTAAAAAATTTAAAAATGTTGTAACCCAATGTTCAAACCATCCATTCTAACAAACTTAATAACAATATACTCAAGTCACCCAAATCAAAATGAGAAGTGTCATATTATATGATTCAAATCAATTTCTTCAAAGGGCGTGGATTAATCAACAGACTATTTTAAAAGGGTTAATCACGAGTGATGGATCAAATCAACAGATTGCAACAAGAGTTAATAAAAAGAAGAAACAAAGGAATTATTATGAACCAAACTATCAGAAATCAAAGCATTTGAACTTAAATAGGCTTTCTCCACATCCAAACTGAGTCCAAAGAGATAGGACCAAAACAAATAGAAATCTCATTCCAAGTTGAGCAAATAAGAACAAAACTGTGGATAAAATGATAAAAGTAGGTGAGATCAGCGATTGCTTTCTTAGAAGAATATCTGAAAAAGAGTACCAAAATGCTAGAATGTGCCAGAATGTGAAGGCCGCCGGAAGTTACGATGTGAACGTCGGCAGGTGGAAAACTCGTTATTTCCGGCGGAGAATGGCCTGAATCTGTAGAAATAAGCCGGAATTGTCATATGAGAGACAACTTGCTTTTCTCATTCCATGTATTTGTTGTGTGCTGTCCATGAGACCAGACATTAGAATTTTGTAGTTAGGCATTTGTGGTGAAGGGTCATGCATTTTGGGGTTCTGAGAGGCATTGATGAGATAACCTATAATGAAGGGGTGTTTCCTTTGAGAGGAATGGGTGTGGAAGAGAAAGATGGAAACAAATGAAAAGGCAAGATGGGATTGTGCACTGTAACGCCCCACCCTACACGCATGCATGATATTGTCCGCTTTGGCCCACGGGCCTCACGGTTTTGTTTCTGATGGGCCAGAACCCATCAAAAGGCCTCATGCAAGGTAAGGGTGTAGGTTCTACATATAAACCCATTCACTTTCCTCTCTATAGTCGATGTGGGACTCCGGGGCGTCACAATCCACCCCCCTTAAGGCTGCACGTCCCTGTGCAGTAGCCTGCCAGTCCCTGTAGCCTGCCAGCCCTCTTGGCCCGCCCACATGGTAACCCGCCCACTTACACCAGACCACGGCAGGGGACCCACACTCGAACTAGTCGAGAGTCGGCTCTGATACCATCTGTAACGCCCCACCCTACACGCATGCATGATATTGTCCGCTTTGGCCCACTGGCCTCACGGTTTTGTTTCTGATGGGCCAGAACCCATCAAAAGGCCTCATGCAAGGTAAGGGTGTAGGCTCTACATATAAACCCATTCACTTTCCTCCCTATAGTCGATGTGGGACTCCGGGGCGTCACAATCCACCCCCCTTAAGGCTGCACGTCCCTGTGCAGTAGCCTGCCAGTCCCTGTAGCCTGCCAGCCCTCTTGGCCCGCCCACATGGAAACCCGCCCACTTACACCAGACCACGGCAGGGGACCCACACTCGAACTCGTCGAGAGTCGGCTCTGATACCATCTGTAACGCCCCACCCTACACGCATGCATGATATTGTCCGCTTTGGCCCACGGGCCTCACGGTTTTGTTTCTGATGGGCCAGAACCCATCAAAAGGCCTCATGCAAGGTAAGGGTGTAGGCTCTACATATAAACCCATTCACTTTCCTCTCTATAGTCGATGTGGGACTCCGGGGCGTCACACCAACACCTCAATGACCCTCTGGTAATTTATACCTTCTGACATTATTTTCCCTCCTTTTTTTGAAATTTTTGATAGGACCAAGCAACTGATAGTGAGAAGAAGATCAGCTGGACATTAACAAGGGATGAGAGCTTCAATTTCCGGGCCGCTCATTGGGCCGATCTCCACGACCTTCTCTACAAGCCTCTAGCACCTGATATTTTTCTTTGGGGTCATCACTTTCTCTCTTTCCACATGGCCCAGGACAAGGCATATGTCATAGTTGAAGCCAAAAATCTTAAAACAGGTGAGACTGTTGAGATTGTTGGCGATTTGCTCATTGCCGCAGATGGGTGCATGTCTGAAATTCGTCGGAGTTTCCTTCCTGATCTTCAACTTAGGTTGGTGAATTACTTGTTTTGTGTTGTGGGTCATGTCTCACTCTTTTTTTTTTTTTTTTCCTTAAATGGTTGTTTCCTACGTAGTTTTTTTAGATCCGGTCAAAACTGTATGACATTTTTCGTGGCATAATCATTATGACTCATTGATAGTTTGTCATTCAAATGGGTTGTTCTCTTGTTATTCCAAGTGTTAACAAAAACATCGCATATTGTGACGCCCCGGAGTCCCACATCGACTATAGAGAGGAAAGTGAATGGGTTTATATGTAAAGCCTACACCCTTATCTTACATGAGGCCTTTTGATGGGTTCTGACCCATTAAAAACAAAACCGTGAGGCCCGTGGGCCAAAGCGGACAATATCATGCATGGGTGTAGGGTGGGGCGTTACAGATGGTATCAGAGCCGACTCTCGACTAGTTCGAGTGTGGGTCCCCTGCCGTGGTCTGGTGTAAGTGGGCGGGTTTCCATGTGGGCGGGCCAAGAGGGCTGGCAGGCTACAGGGACTGGCAGGCTACTGCACAGGGACGTGCAGCCTTAAGGGGGGTGGATTGTGACGCCCCGGAGTCCCACATCGACTATAGAGAGGAAAGTGAATGGGTTTATCTGTAACGCCCCACCCTACACCCATGCATGATATTGTCCGCTTTGGCCCACGGGCCTCACGGTTTTGTTTTTAATGGGTCAGAACCCATCAAAAGGCCTCATGTAAGATAAGGGTGTAGGCTTTACATATAAACCCATTCACTTTCCTCTCTATAGTCGATGTGGGACTCCGGGGCGTCACAATCCACCCCCCTTAAGGCTGCACGTCCCTGTGCAGTAGCCTGCCAGTCCCTGTAGCCTGCCAGCCCTCTTGGCCCGCCCACATGGAAACCCGCCCACTTACACCAGACCACGGCAGGGGACCCACACTCGAACTAGTCGAGAGTCGGCTCTGATACCATCTGTAACGCCCCACCCTACACCCATGCATGATATTGTCCGCTTTGGCCCACGGGCCTCACGGTTTTGTTTCTGATGGGCTAGATCTTAAAGCTGGTATGACTTGGGAAGTTGAAAGAGGAAGAAGATGAAGATAACTGGGAGGAGTTGCAGAGATTAGTGGGAAGAGATAAGAAGGGTTTCGTTAAAAAGGGGATTAGGTTAAAAAGAATACTACTGGGCTTAAGTCATTGGGTCAAACTACGGGTCAGGCCATCTACCCATTAACCCAACTTATCAATCTATGCATCTAATCTAACGTGTGCCCCACTTAATCCTACCCACTTAAATAACTAAAATACATTCAATTAAAATAATAATAATATCTAATTAACATATAATAAAATAATAAATATGTGGGACCGGGATCTTACACATACCTTCTATATTTGACCCATTTTACTCATTTTATTTTTTTTCCAGTGAGGTTTCTTGGTTTTTATGGTTTGAGCTTTTTTTCTTCAGTGATTTATATCTTGATTTAGGTTATGATTGGCGAACTATTACTGTTTCTTAGCACAATGTGATTTTTATAAGTAAAAAGTTACCAAACTAAACAAATCTTTAGATTTTTTGTTTGATAAAAATTCTGGTCTTAGAAATTTTCCAATGGAATAAGTGCTCTGGTTTGTAATGTTTCCTCTGTGGGGCCTGTCCAGCATTTCTTTTTATGATTATCTTGTAATCATTCTGTGGTCATCCATCTGTCCACATGCAATTTTTTTTCTTTATAACCTATGCAAGTTTGATTCTGACCTGCTCATACCATGTTAGATTTTGGTTGTAGGGCAGAATATTGGTATGGCTAACTTGTCATTCGTTCGTTGTTAGGCGTGTTTAGCTCTGAAGAAGAGCCTGGTCTTAGTGACTTGAGTGTCTGATTTATATTTGAGAGATCCTCATACATGTGTTAGGAATTATATTTGTTCATTGAAATCCATCAATCAATCTTTGACCCCCAGTGTCTCAATTATTTGATGCCTGTATAGTGGGAAATTCATCGATGAATTTACTGTCATGCCTTTGATTGCTGATGCAGGTATACAGGTTACTCTGCATGGAGAGGTGTTCTAGATTTTTCAGGTGATGAGAACTCAGAAACCATCATTGGTATCCGTAAAGCTTATCCAGAACTTGGGAAGTGCTTATACTTTGATTTGGCCCATGGTTCCCATTGCGTTCTCTACGAGCTTCCAAACAAAAGACTCAACTGGATTTGGTATCTCAATCAGCCGGAACCCGAACTGAAGGTACACTCACAAACCCCTCAATATCCTGGTAGGAGAAACTTTAGAATTTCTCAACGTAAAAGTTAATTTCATTTTAAGTATTTGTAGTTCTCAACATAAAAGTTAATTTCATCTTAAGACTTTTGTGCTATAACATGTTGATAGTTTAAAATCTGCCTCAGCATTGACTGATTTCGAGCTTCGCACTTGTGGCTTAGCGCCAATGAATTGATATGTGACTTTATTCATTTCTATCATACCCATATTGAGCATGGAATGTTGTTCCACGTTGAAAACCTAATTGTTCTAAGGTAGTTTACTCCCTACAAGATTTACATCATTTGACGTGGGAGTATGGAATGTGCTTAATTTGATATCTTGAAAGATGAAATTGTTGGGGCTCTGATACCACTTGTTATGCGTGTGTGAGGAAGCGTGAATCACTGCGATCAAACAATCAATCAAACCACATAAGAAAGAGAAAATTTCACAAAGAGATTTTACGTCATTCGGCAAACTCGCCTACGTCCACGGGAAAGAAACTCAACTTTCCTGTAGCCCCACCTGGTTTGGAAGACTCCTACACCGACGGGAGAGAGAGCTCTCACCTCTCTTACTATCTGACAGAGTCTAGGGTTACGGATTATATCATATATATAATCTCCACTTTCTTGGCCCCCAAAAAAGCCCCGATACAATTACCGAAATACTCATGACCCTAAACCTAGTTATTGGGAAACCCAATGAACTTACTCAGTAAACCAGGAGTACAAGACATAAACCCAATATTCTCCACCTTGAATTAGATTCCTCACAACTCAAGCCATAGTATTATTAGGCAATGTCTTCTCGTAATGGTACGTCCTTGCACAGATGATGCAGTCTTCATTCTTCAACTTTGACATGTTGAACTTGTCATGAACCTGGACCGGATTAGGAATAATGATGAAGATTACCGGCCCGGGATCGCCGTGTTGTGCACTTAGGGTGGTGTGGAACATTTTGCCTGCGTGAGGATTGCATTTTACCACAGGTTTCCGCAGTGAGGATCCCATATAGAATCATACTTGGACATACATCGTATTTCAACAAAAGCTTGCGCCAAATCATACATACGGGACATAAATAATCAAAGAGACATGCATCAAAGATAGACACATTCATAACATGGCATTCCCATAGCATTGAGTTAGAATATTTTCACAAAATATCAAGTTTAGTTATATCCCATAAATAAAGCCAACATTAGTAGTTATAACAAAATCCCAAAAAGGAAACGACACTCCCAAAATGTTCTGCCATTCTCGCACACGTTTGACATTATATGACATCACCAGCGGACTAGACATTCATGTCCTGCGGCTCATCAACTGCCTCTTGTGGCTATGCCTTCAAAGGGATTTGGGGCAATACTTACCTCATCAAGAGGAACGAGTCAAACATGACGGCTGATATGTGTTTAATAAGACTAAAATAACATGTTTGTTAGACATAAAGCTAAATCGGAAATAATAACATATTCATACGGCATGTGATAAGGCATGATTATACTGGATTAACATACGGGAATAAGAATAGAAGGAATATCAATGAAGCATACCCAACATCATACTAATCCTAGGAAAGTGGCAAACCACATAAACATGGTGAAGGAGAACATACATGTGCATGGAACATATAATTATAGTAATCCAGACCTCATGAGGAGGCTTTATAATTGGTGCATACATACATACATGCGAGGAAACAGACATGGCTCTAGAGAAAATCTCAAACTGCAGCTGGTTACAAGATTTAAGGACCCCAACCTGGTTGATCAAACTGAAGAGGGTGCCCAAGCTTAGTTGTACCAACTCAGGTTACAATATCAAGCATACTGGTCATAGTTGGGAATAGTCACGGGCTGAGGGATGTCTCTCGGGTAAAGAAGTACATATTAAATATTCATGCGTGACTTAACACCCTTCAATGACCTGGATATAACATAACAGGCATACTGGAGTAAAAACCACATACTATTATAAGTTGCAGAGAACATGAAGGAAATAAATTGACTAGAGATGATCCTAGGGCTTCTAGAAAATCGGATAGCATTCCGGTATGGAATGGCTCAACCTGAATGGGTAAAATGAGAATGGGCGGATTTGGGTGACCGGGAAGGAGCAGGGCAACTGAATGCTTGTTATGCAACCCAATACACTGCACCATGGATCCTGAAGTCATAGAGACAAGCAAGGCAAATAAACGCTCGCTAGAACCCAGTGTGGAAGTGACAAGTCATGTGTGCTGTGTGAAGATCGGGTACGAAGGGTATATGGAGGAATCATACACAAAGGTCAACATACACTGCGTACGTCAATAAATCATAGCATAGGAGTTAGATGGGATAAACTTGTATAACAGTCAAGGATCCATTATAAATTTCTAAACCTATGGTACAGGTTGCCATTGACATGTCTGTTAGAAATTTATACTAAAAGCATACTTTTATGTATTTGTCTTCGACTAATTCATTAATTAGTATATTTTGTCTTTTCACCTAAATGAGATTTTGCATGGGCAAATGATTGCATTATTTATGATTATATATGTGTGTCTTTTATTCTATAAAGTAGACAAGGTGGTGTGTAGAGTTCTACGTATACACGGAGGACTTATCTGCTAGTTCTTATAGAATATAAGTTGTTGTTCACAATTTAGATGGACTTGGACACAGAATCGGTACGATTGTAGCATGATGTTTCATCGGTATAGTTTCGACTCATTATGCGAGTACGCTTTGTGTGTATTGAATATGACCGCTTTTGGGTTTATTATCTTTATACTGACTATATAAGATGATTAACATCCAAATGGTTATTATGAGTGCTTGTACTCTTAATCCTGACATAAATAATAGGCACATACATTTAGTGTTTGCCATTTTGATTTACAAAGGAGTGAGATCTTTTATGGGTCAATAATCTCAGTAAATTGGATGACTACACTACGTGTATGGTGCATATTAGTTTATTGACGGAATCCACGTCCCATAACTGGGATTGATGATATCCCCTTGATGAAGCTTTTAAGTTTTGATTATGTCAAACCCTGTAGGTGGACTTTGTGTCCGACATATCAAATAAGTTAAGTGTAAGGTCTCAAGGAATTATAAAGAGATCGATTAAATATAGATGTCGGTAATTATTTAATCAATGGATATCTGAAATCTTAATGTAGGGAGATTAATAAGCATTTAATAACATGAAGCTCGAAATATTATTTTGAGAATAAGAACAGGAGTGCAATTATAATTCTTTGGTGGTCTGAATTGTAATTTATGGAACTAGATTCGAATTTGGGTCGAATTAGGGTTTCCTGCTTCCATAAGGAGCCTATCCTTATTTACTTCTTAAGGTCCCTATTGTAGCCTATAAATATGCGCTATTGCTCTCTAGGTCAATAACAAGAAAAATCTAGTTTTAGAGAGCAGAGAAAATTCGTTGAGGAGGCCCACTCCCTGGTGCGAGTTCGAGCATAGAGGAATACGGTAGAAGATCTTGAGATGTTCGGGCTGCTGCAAGACCGATATCAAATAAGAAAGACCGAGATCAAATCAGAGAGATCTTGCAAGTATGGTTTTTTATCATCTTCGTTTAAAGCTATTTCCACATTGATCTGTACACAATATCTAGGGTTCATGGCGGAAACTCTTTTCTAACAATGTCGAGGTAGTAGGATTTGCATTACGCACACTTAAGGTCCGGTCATAGGTCATTTTGTTCCTTAGTGCTGAGTTGCATTGTTCGGTTTCCAAAAACCCTAATTATACGCATCCCTAAGTCTTAATACACCTACATGCCTTCGGACAACGCTCTGACTTAGATAAAGTTGGTCCAAGTCCTAAGTCAAGCACCGACCAGAGGGAGGTGGGGTAGACTCCTCCACAAGAGTCGAGCTCCCTGGTGAGCTTGCTGGGGGTGCAAGGGGCAACGCACCCCTGTTGGGGGCTTAGGGGCTATGCCATCGAAACAAAAACGAATTTTGGATCGGGTATGTAAGGGTCTTTGTTGACACAAAAAATGTCACTTTGCCTCTTTGACATCAAAAGCTACATGGAGCCGCATCATACCACAAATAGGCAAATGCCACTTTAAGCATCAGATCTTGTCAAAATCAAACAAAAACTACAAGATCCTTCAAAATAGCCAACAGAAGGGTACACATGAAGTTTTGGGCCATTTCAACATCATTCGGCCTAACTTCGCTCTTCCAGCAGCTGAGCAAAAGCTCCCGGCGGTGATGTAGCTAGAGATCCTGACACACAAAATAGAGCATACAATTGACCTCAAAATGCCACTAGGAGGCTCTACATCAAATTACAGGCCATTCCGACATTATTTGGTCCAATAAGGAAATAGTAGCAGCAAAGTTAGCTCTCCCGGCGGCGACAGTGTCGAAGACACCAAATTTTCGATCAGAGCCTATGGATGGTCTCAGAATACCTCCGAAATGATCCATGTCAAGTTTCAAGTCAAACTGACAACGTTTGACCATCCATCAACCATCAAGCAACGAAATCAAACATCTCGACGGCGAGAACCACCGAGGCCATCACTCATCAAACAAAGCACATGGGTGGCTTTAACATGCTTCTAAAGGACTACATGTCAAATTTTAGGTCATTTTGAAGACATTTGACCAGACTTTGACTCTCGAAAGCCAAATCAGGCCTCCCGGCGGCGAAGATCCTCGAAACCATGACTTCCAAATCGGAGTTAATGGATTGTCTTAAAATGACTCCAATAGGCTCCTTGTCAAATTTCAAGAAAATGGGACACCGGTTGACCGTACATCAAAGCGCGGCATCTTCATCGCGGTGAAATCAAGTCTACTGGCGACGGGACCCCACACGGCTTCAAAATTCAAACAAAACCTATAGTTGGTCCTATCTACTGCTCAACAGGCTTCACCTCAAATTTCAAGTCATTCCTACATCATTTGACCTAGTTTTGGCATCTGACGAAAAATCGGCAAACTCCGCAAGACCCAATCTTCGGCTTTTCCAGAAAATCGGAAACTTTTGCTATGATTCTCGTCAAGTTTTCTCGAAGGAAATCAGGCCAATACATGTGTGAAAATGTCAGAAAAAAAAACCAAAAAACGGCTGAAAACCAGCGACTGAAAAGGGAAAAATCCCCCATGGTCGCCAGTATCTATGGACCATGGCCCATGGTCACCGGCGACCTTGGAAATCCGGGTCCCTGGATTTTCACGGAAAGGGTCATTTTTTTATCCTTTTCGCGTTTCGAGAATTCCGGCCCCAGTGATTTTCTAAAAATCTGATTTTCGGGGCACGAAATCAACCGATCTTCATCAACATCTCGAATCCACCATCAAAAGCATGGGATCATCATCGAACGTTTCAAAATCATCAATCTGCCGACCAAGAAAGCACACTTT
Source organism: Persea americana (assembly GCA_029852735.1). Classification (NCBI taxonomy): domain Eukaryota; kingdom Viridiplantae; phylum Streptophyta; class Magnoliopsida; order Laurales; family Lauraceae; genus Persea; species Persea americana. The sequence goes on along the minus strand of CM056810.1, from coordinate 50,620,280 downwards.
CTTTTTGACCGATTGAGAAATCGACATGACAGATGTTGCCGGCCCATTGATAGCAATTAGTGTCTGAAGTTGCATGGTCATCTGACATCAAACAACATGAAGATCTATCGGCGATCAAGCCCCCTACATCGTAAGAAGAATCCCAAAAGACGGGGTGTGGCCCGCTCCTCTTCAAGCGCCTTAGCAACCACTTAATGCAATTAAATAGCCCGTTTTATGAAAAGTTAATACGATCATTAACTCATTATTTTGGACGGCCCAATCAGAAGCAAGGAAAAAGGAGTTACAAGTCAAAGCAATCATGTCATTAAACCATGTAACTCCCCTCATCATTAATCTTAAAGGCGATTAAATGCCATTTATTCTCCATTGGTCAACCAAAAGCCAAGAAAAATGAGTTACAAAATCATAAATTAAAAAATGTAACTCCTCCCATCATGGAGCATTAATGCAATCAATGCCCATAAACCCTCTTAATAGCCACCAAAAGCCTATAAAAGAGGGCTCATTCCAAGAAGAACGGGTCCAGAAATATCAGAATCTGGTTAGAAAAATTGGAATAGATCCGGAAAAATCTTCAAAAAATCCAGAAAATTCGCAAACATTGCTACAACAACTTCTTCTCATTTGAAGAAATTTGCAGTAACCACCACCACAAGGTGACCGAAGTCCCTTGAGGGGGCCACCCCCCAAGGCCCTCTCTTCTATCCACATGGCTTAGACATGACTTTTCAGTTCGTCTACTCAGCTTTTTATTGGATATTGGACCTTTTCTTGGTCTTTATCCTTTAAAAATCCGAGGTTAAAGCCGAGCCAAGTGAATCAAGAGCATCTTTTGTTCTCATCTAAAGGATGATGGCGAAGTCCACATATGACTTGCGACCATCAATCTGAATGAGTCTCCACAATCGACTGAGAAGTTAGATTTCATTTTCTTGCTTTTCGATGTATTTTGTATTTTTCCAAAGAGACAAAAAAAAAATCACAACTTTTGTCTATACATTTTGATGAGAATTGTAAATCATCTTTCATCGAAAAAATCGCCTTTCATGGCAAACAAAGAAAAATCGCCTTTCACTACAAAATCATGTCTCTTTTCTTAAATAGTTGTGCAATGAAAAATTAGAAAAAAAATAATTTTCTTTTCTACTTGTGAAGGTAGATCTCCGGACCACCACTTCTAAATTCCAAGTAGAGTAAAAAATCTGGCATACCTGCACAAAAATGTTGATGCTCGCTTTTCTCTGCCCCCCAGGCATGAAAGGGTTGGGCCCAGCGGACTCTCACGTCCGCCGATATCGGTAATCCTGGGACCAAAAAGAAGCCGAGTCCATTAAGCTGGCACACCCGGTGGGACTCGTTCATTTGGGAATAAGATGCTTAGATTCCTTGGCTCCTTTCTAGTTGGTGGCCTATGTTGGATTTTGCATCTAAAAAACATGAGAATGGATTTTTGGAAATTTCGAATTCTATCATTGAGTTTATTTCCACCCTTTCTTTCAAAAACATCTCAATTTTTTCTCTTTTAGGTTCAAATTAAGAAACTTTGGTTCTTTCCTTTTAGACAGTAGCTTGCGGAAATTGTTTGTAGCTAACGTTCGAATCGGGAGGGGCCATTCCCTCTCTTTGATGGGTCTGTTAGAGATCTTTCAAACAAAAAAAAAAATCTTTAGTTTTCTCTCTTTTGGATTCAAATTTGAGAAACTTCGGTTCTTTCCTTTTCGGACAATAGCTCACGGAAATTGTTTGTGGCTAACGTTCGGATTGGGAGGGGCCATTCGCTCTCTTTGATGAGTCCGTTAGAGATCTTTAAATTTTTTTTTTCAGTTTTCTCTTTTTTGGATTCAAATTTGAGAAACTTTGGTTCTTTTCTTTCCGGACAATAGCTCGCGGAAATCGTTTGTAGCTAACGTTCTGATCGGGAGGGGCCATTCGCTCTCTTTGATGGGTCCATCAATGATCTTTAAAAAAAAATGGGGGGGGGGGGGGGGGGGGGGGGGCGGCGAAGAACACTAAGGTTACACCAATTGCGTTCTTTGACCAAAATTGATCTAAGAAAAGCATTTTCTAGAGTGTGGAGACAGCTAGACTGTTCTAGGCAAAGGTCCTCCAAATGGGTTCATTAAGTGATCCTACCCTTACGTGGGGGTTGATCTATCAATTAAGGTTTCATGAGACCGAATCGGGAGACCTCAATGTATTCTCCAACCTCTAGATAACTCTTAAAAAAAAATCTTCAAAAAATATCTCTTCAAAAAAAAAAAAAAACTTTTGTCACTTTTGAGTTCAGATTTGGCTCTCTTTGATGAATTCGATCTTGACCTTTCAAAATAAAAAAACTCTCACCATTTTTGGGTTCAAATATGAGAAATCTTGGTTCCTTCCCTTTTAGACAATAGCTCGTGGAAATCATTTGTAGAGCTTGTATTCAGATTAGAATACCATTTGCTCTTTTATGAATCCAATCATGGCCATTCAAAAAATCCCATCTCATGCCCATTCCAAGGATGCGATTTGCAGCATTTGTGCCTAGCGGTGCTAGTACAACCTTTCGAGTTTACTGTATTCGTGGCCGACACATTTGTACGTCTAACCTTATATCATCTTACCTCGAGTGAGCCTTGCTTCTCAGTAATTTGAATTAAGGTTTACAATTGCTTCTAGCAGTCACTAGGACGCTCATTCTGGGCCTCCCATACTTGCGATCAAAAAAACTGTACCCACTATGGCTTTTTGCATTATTCACTTCGCTTGGGTCGGGCCATATCCCCTGGAGCGATTTGAAAAGACAAAACCATAGTTCTTTTTCCATTTATGATCATCATATTCTTGTGATTACTAATGGATGTGGTCTTATTTCAAAAGTTTTTCCAAACTAACAATGGCAGCTTCATTGACCATCACCTTCGATGAGAACAAGTACCAGCTCATGCTTCAAGAGAAGCAAAACAAGCGCACTCACAATTGCCCTGCCAGCTGCCGAGATGTAATCTCTTTCGGCAACTTTCAAAACACCGGGTCGATCTCTACTCCTCGGACCATTGTCTTTGTGTCATTGGGACCATTCCTACTCCCTATAGAAGAAACTGCACCTACCAACCTGCCAAGAAACAGAAAACTGCATTTGGACATGTCATTGGCCCAATACCAAAGGCAGCCATCAAGAAACTTGAAGTATGTGGCACTCCCACAAAGCCTCAACCTACAAAGAACCAGGTCTACCCCAAGACTTGGTCCCCAAGACCTTCACCAAAATAGAGAAGGTTCTAAGCATCTACAAAGCCAGTATGCCTGGCCCCCTCTCAAGGAGAACCAGTTCTATCCTCTTGCCTACATGAAAGAGGAGAGATCTACCCTCCGCCAAACAACAAAGTCAACCCAGCACGAACCAGCTTGCTCCTACAAGCGTAAAATCAAGTCGTGCATCACAAGGCCTCTGTAAGAACCTGCCAAGGCCTGCACTCCTACGGGTCGACCATTCATCTCAATAGGGGCCGAACTAGCAAAATTCAAGCCCTCACTGCAACAGGCAAAGGATCTCGTCCGGATCCTATCCATGCCTAGCTTCAAAGAAGATAGGCTCGGTTGCTGCACACGAGGAAGTACGTCCTTCATTACCAAAGCCCAGCTAGAGCTAACCGAAGCTCAAATTGCTCATTGTATACATCGCCGTGCAGCATATCGACAAAAGAGATTAGAGAAGCAAAGAACCCAGCATTCTACACTTTGGATGTCTAAAAAATATGTCGAAAAAGAAAGACCCGACCAAATTGCTACTGTCCATATGGTTGAAAAAACCAGAAGGCGCCACAGATCAGTAACTAAAATTCATGTCAGACGATCGGTGACTCGCGGTGTCACCAGGACATGAAGACATCAGGAGGATTCTTTCGTTCCTTCAAGCCAAGGACATCGGAGTAACCATTCCTCGGGCTTTTCATCCAAAAGAATGAGCTCTAGCTCAGTCACCAGGACGATATCATCATTCGACTCTGGAAGGGTGAACGTCTTGGTTATAAACTCTGAGCAACCTCCACCGCATGATGACGTGACCGCGCACATCCAGCAGTTAGAGTAAGGTCATCAGAGAATAGAAGCTCTAATGGAAAACCTCCTTCTCACTTTCTTACGTCCACCAAATAATGAAGTCCCTCTAAATGATGAGAAAAACGGTGGAGATGATGAGTCACGTGCCCTTTCCAAAAAGGACGTTGACGATGTCCTCGCCAAAGCAAAAGAAGAGGATACACTAAAGGAACATGGAATCAAGCCGCCATATCCCTTATGGATAGACTCGGTTCCATTCCCTACAAAGTTTAAACAACCTACTCTCCAAATATATACGGGGAAAGGTTCAGCCAGACAGCACGTCATCCACTTTAAACTCCTGGTGGGAGCTATTGCGGATCAAGATGCCCTCAAGATCCGTCTTTTTGCAAGTATCCTAAAAGGTACGACCTTTGATTGGTACTCCACTCTGCCGGAGGACTCCATCCAAAATTAGACCATGCTAGAGTCACACTTCCTGACGCACTTAAAAGGTGAGGATCATCTTGTTACTATGGCTCAGCTCTAAAGCCTAAAACAGGGAGAGAATGAGTCAACATCCAACTTCATTCACAAATGGAAGGCAATGGCATACAAATGCTCAGATGTACTACCACAAGCGTCGTTGGTCGACATCTGCCGTAACAACATAAGAGCAAGGATCCGCTTCATGATCATCAGCAATAAATTAAAGAACCTAGGAGAACTCCTAAAAGCATCCATGGAGCCTGCAACGGTGATCAAAGACCTCAATAGTCAGAAATCGTCAAAGAAAGAGCCGACCGCCATTACAACCTCAAAGCCAAAGAAAAAAAAGATTCTCATTGTGCAAACCAAGTCAGCTCCTTAGTTGCCAAAGAAACCTCAAAACAAAGCTGCAGGTAAGAAACCTGAACTCTCTGATGCCTTCAAAGAACGAGTAGAGAAGAAATACCCGTTCGATGAAGATATTGACGAAATTTTTTAGGCTCTCTTGGCAAACGGCAAGCTCATCTTGCCTGACCCCAAAAGATCGGGAGCTGTTGGCAAAACCAACGACCCCTGGTATTGTCCATACCACCATTTGATCTCGCATCCTCTCAATCAATGCTTCGTTGTGAGAGAGAAAATTAACGAGATGTGGAAAAATGAAGTCATCACCTTTGACAAAAACTATGGGTCTGCCTCCGTCAATGTGGTGTCATGCAGACAAACATCAAAGTCACCAAAGGAGAAGATCACTACGCCCTTCAAGGTGATAGAAAGAATTCAAATGTCCCAAGAGCTGGTCCCTTACCCAACACCAGAAGGACAACCCATATGGGTACATCCCGATCTCCTTGAAGATGAAAATTAGGAGGTTGTCAAAACAAAGCCGACCGCTCAACAGCGAAGGCAAGCCAGGAGGCATCTCTGCAGGCTCAAACGGCATGAAAATGTTCAGCTAAACCAAGAAGTCCATGAAAAGGCAGAGACCTCCTCTACTGCTTCACTGGGGGCAACAGAAGAGTCATTTCCCAAGACTTCAAAGGTGGCAAGAAAATTCACTTGGTGATTTCATGCCACCACAACTAAGAAATGAAACTACGCAGGGGGCATTATACTCTTGCAATTCAGTGATCGAATTCTCCATAAATGGATACGAGTCCAGTGACATTGACAACTAGGAAGAATCTCTTGAAACAGGAGAATACCTCTCTGACGAAGAATGGGTACCTAAATCTTACCTCATACCAATAATCTAGTGTAATCCATTACATCCACAAGGGTCTTGGTCTGATGATGAAAAAGACCAAGAGGTTGCTATTGACCCAACACCCACCGTTGCTCAAGGGGAATTCAATAAGGGTGAACCACAAAGAGTAGACGAAGAAGAAGATTTAGCTCCCATGCCTTATCCTAAAGAAAATGCTAGGATCTTGCAGCATCTTGCTGAAGAACAAGAGCAATATCATATCAATGAGCTTCGCCACAATCAAAATCTAGAATCGGAAGTCCCTGAAAATTTACAGGTACCTCCTCTGGTAGCTCCTGAAAATGAAGAAGGCTGCTGGATTGATGACCCTCTTACATCTGAGGATGGGTCTGATTCCCAACAGTCCATTCTAGGAATGTCTCCTATTGGAGCAACTTGCAATGTGCTAGTTCATAATGATAGTGCCTTTAAAGCCTCATCTGCCGAAGACACATACTCTTAGACCACATCTGGTAGTATATCTTCAGGAGCTACATCTTCTTAAGTGACTTCCACTGAGATATCACCTTCTCAGGCTTCGTCTCCTGAAACTGTGATATTGGGACTCATGCCTCTTCCGACCGATAATTTTGAAGAAGCTCCGGCCGATGAGGTCTTCCTCAATGAAAACCTAGTCAACTGGTCCCAGACACCCAACCTTATAGGTGATGTCTGGACCGATAAATTACTCAACAAAGAAGAAAAGTTGCCGGATGCTATTCAGGACTTGTTCCTGGAAAATGCTCCGTGCAACGCAATCACTGAGGACGGCAATGCTGACGCAGAAATGTCTTTAGCAAATGAGAAGGATCAACCCCTTGATCCCGAGGGTGATCTTCCAAATGAAGAACCTTCTTTAGAAGCTCTTGCAGTTGGTAGAGGTACCCGCTCTGGCCGAGATTACCACAAAAATTACAACCCACCTTCTTCTTCTTATGTAAATCCTTCGGGAAGATAAGTTGTAAATGCCCCTAGTGACAACAGTAATGAAAATGCAGGCCCCAAGGAGGCTTTTAAGTATGACTTGATTGAGCACTTTAAACACATGCCTACACAACTGAACATCCTTGACTTATTACGAATGTCTCCACACACTCATGATAACCTCATTTCAGAACTACAAATGCTGAATGCTGATGTCAACAAACATGCCCTGCAAGTCCTGCAAATTGAAATGGACTACAGGGTCAAAAAACCATATACTTTCTTAAAGGGAGAAAAGAAGAAAACTGAGGGATCTTGCATTGAATGCCTCTCGATTCAAAAAGCAGCAAGTGCGACCATCGCCTTCGATAAGGAAGACCTCCTGCTGGGCAAGACAAAGCACAACCGACCCCTGTACTTCACAGGATACATCAAAGAAACACCAATCCCAGAGTCCAGATCGACCCAAGTTCTGTACTCAACCTCATTTCTACTTCGGCACTCGAAGAATTGGGTATCCCATCTAGTAAGCTGAGTCACACATCTGTATCCGTCTTTGGATAGAATGGGAGCTCTCGAAGGCCTATGGACAAAATCAAGTAGCAAATCGGTAATCTTATCTCTGAAGTCACTATGTATGCAATAAAGACTCCATCATGCTACAGCATCCTTCTCGGACGCCTCTGGATATACGAGAACGGTGTCGTCCATTCAACTCTACACTAGTGCATCAAGTTCGTTGGCGACGACGGCTTATTACAATGCGTGTTTGCAAACAGAAAGCCCTTCAAAGGCGAAGAAGTTCATTTTGTAGATTCTCAGATATACAAGGACGAAAAAGAAGAAGAGGATGGAGAAATAACATCTTTTGCTGAAAATCTCTAGAAAGATAAAGGCAAGGCTCCTCAGCAATCATCGGAAGAAAACAAACCTTCCGGTAAATCCAAAGAAAGCTGTCAATCTCCCTTCGTTGTCTCTCTCAAATCTTCAAAGCCTTAGGTAATCACTACCAAAGCAAAGAAGACAAAACAAAAGTCTGGGGGCAAGTTTGTTGTCTCCTTCGTGTCTATCATCGTAACACGAAGTCGGAGTCAGAGCCAGAAGACGATACACCATCAAGCCAAGCTGATACTCAACAAGTTTAGCATACTCTCACTCCAATAGAGACACCTGCTGACGTAGAAGACCCTGCGTCTGCTTCCTTCGTCGTTCCGGCAGCTTCAGCAAAAGGAAAGCCAATCTTCTTCCATAGATAGGAAGCTTCTTCATCAAATTCTTCGCTTAAACATTTCCAAAATGAAGGTATGCCTCAACTATCCCTGTATAGTCTGTTGGCACAAGCTATCATGAAGAAAATGGGCTATGACGCTCATAATCCAATCGGTTTGGGAGGAGGCCGTGGTATTCTCAAGCCATTGGAACCCACCCTGACAAAACACCAACTGAAGGATTGGAAACTCCACCGTCATATAGACAAGTCTTCACATGGGTTGGGATATGATCCTGACACTCGCTTAAGACAGTTGACACAAAGGCTACAAAGTCGTTTTGCCGACCAAGCCTCAACATCTCGTGCCCATGAAGACATTGATCTCCCTGGATATCTCTTTAAATAGTCACCAGTCAAGGATCCAAGAAGTTCATCCAATTGGTATGATTTCTTTGATGATGAAGAGGAATTGTCCGATGACACAAACATATGACTTTCTGATCCAAAAGAACCATCGTCTCCAAAAGAAGTGCCCTACTTCGACCCAGTTTCAGCAGATAATTAGGACCATCTCATAGCAAGTCTGGAGAAGATTACCGATCGAGAAGACACATGGACAGAAGCAAAGCCTCAGTCTGAAAATGCCCTTAGAAATCCAAAAGGTCTTGTTGGAAGGCTCTGAAAATATTGTGGATGGACCACCTTCAAACCGTCCAACAGAAGATTATGTTCTAAAGATAGACTTGTGAACACCTGATAACCCACGTCCTGTATTCATAAGTAAGAATATAGAGGATGATGAGTTACACGAATATATCTCTTTTCTTCGTGAGTGCATTGATTGTTTTGCATGGTCTTACGTTGAAATGCCCAGTTTAGACCCCAAAATAGCAGTCCACAAACTCAATCTGCAGAAAAATATCAAGCCCGTTAAATAAGGCTAAAGAAGATTTTGTCCTGATGTGATAGACAAAAATTGAACAAGAAGTTCAGAAACTCAAAAGCGTTGGCTTCATCCACGAAGAATAACATCCTGAATGGTTGGCCAACACCGTCCCGGTAACAAAGAAAAATAGGCAGATTATGGTCTGTATTGACTGTCGCGACCCCGGACCGAGGTTTTCCCAAAGTCCGGGACCCGCGACGGTTGTTGTCCATCCAACTATGATTAACCCACAGGTTTCCGCGGTGAGGATTCCCAAAAACGAACATGTAACAAACTCACACGAACAATGATTTGCGGAAGCGTGCAAGTAATCTCATCACAACTTAATCACATAAACCTTGTGATTCCGAATTGCATAAGTTAAGTCATCATTAAGACGATAATCAGAGGAGAAAATGTAAGCATAGCATTACCAAATTCAGTTCAAGTTTCAAAATAACAAAGTGTTAAGTTACATAACCCCAAAAGTGAAAAAGGCCAACAAAGGCCATACATTCCCAAATAGCAAAATAATCCCATCCATGTGCATCGTGCTCAAGACTCCGCCCGACGTCTAGAGGACGTCGTCGGGTTGCCACTCACGGGCTGGGGGTGGCTCAAAAGCCTCCTCCGGGCGCTCCTCCGCAAACCCAACGGCGCCTGCATCTAAACACCAAAACAAAGGGATCAGACACGACGGTCTGGCAGGTGAACAGTTTAGACATAATACAAGTCAGAAATATGAAAGTAATCGGCACTTAAAACATTGCATGAGATCTGAACAAAACATATTTAAGTGTAATTCAAAACTAACATACTTTTCAATAAAATAACATGATTCATGAATCCACATTGAGCTCATCCTTTCTCCGTCATACGCAATGACAAGAGCAAGCAGAACGAAACAGAACGAGACAAAACAAAACAGAAGTCCGAGCCACACAAGGTGGGCGGAAAACCGGCCGCGGAACCGGACAGAACAGAGATGTGTATAAATACACGGCTAATCTGCAGATTGCCCTTATGTTTAAGGACCCCCGAACTAGTGGATCAGACTGAAAGGGCAGTCCAAGCTCAGTGGTATTCTATGATATTCATGTATGCATAAAACTGATCAATACTTGTACAAAACTTAGCGAAAAATGGGGAAAAACACTTATCAAAACCATGCAAGACGAGACTAAACAAGAATAGCGAAAGCTATAACACCGAAGCTGAAAAAGTGTCCCCAATATAGTCCTTGAAACAAATCAAAAGTTAAATACATGCTTGTAAATCAAAACAGGTACAGAACTTATTCTTCGTGTCAAAATTCAAGATTTCGAAACAATTATGTCAAGTATATGCTAAGGTTCTTTGTTTGATTCTCGTGAAGTTGAAACCCAAATGTTGGAGTTAAAAATACATTGGTGTTTCCGAAGCTGGACAACATTTCATGTTTCAACTGCACAGCATCAGGCTAAAGACCCCATAACATATTCTAGTTTTTCTCTCCCATCTAAGCCTCTTCAAAATTTCTCCTTCTGTGCAATTCGGTCACCACGCGGCTACCCGGCGGCTGGCCGCCGGTTGCTGGTCGGCTGACCGACCAACTGACCGACTGCTGACCGACTGATCCGGAAACATACTACTCTTCAAATTTCCTGCGCAGGTCGGCTAGCCGCCTGCTGACCGCCAGCGGACCGACCTCGCTCTGTACAGAAATTGAGCTACTGTAATTCTAACCGACACAGGGGCGGTTAGCCGTGGGTCAACAGTCGGCTAGCCGCCTTCTGACCGACTGCTGACCGACCATGCCCTGTGCAGAAATTGAGTTACTGTAATTCTGACCGACACAGGGGCGGTTAGCCGTGGGTCAACAGTCGGCTAGCCGACGGCTGACCGACTGCTGACCGCCGGTGTGCGGCAGCTTCAGCTAGATTCAGAACTTCCACCCCCTTTCACCATTTCTTTCCTTTGTCAAATCCTGCATATCCCCTGAGCCTCCATGCTCTCCAAGGGGCAATTTCCATTCAAAATCTAACAATCCACACTTCCAAATCACCTCACAACCTTTCCTCCATTCTTTCATCCATTTACAAAACACATTGGCAAGATAAAAGCAACATCAAATGAATGAAAAACCATTAACACAACCCATTAGCATGTGCATTTCAATTAAAACAGAATTTCAGACTATAATACCTTTGGAAACATACATTGCCCAAATTATCATGGAATAGAAATCAAATCATAAAAACTAAAGAAATCAAACATTGCATGCATCATGAGTCTAAGTTGTTCACTTGCCTTTGCCAAAGTCCTAGCCCAACAATCTCAGAACAAAGCCTACCAAATGTACTCCACGAAATCTACAAGAAACCCATGAAAAGAACTTCAAAAATCCACCAAAAAGAGAAGACAATGACCCATTTCGAAATGGGTGTTGCATGTTTGAAAAATGGGTTCCTAAGGAACTCAAAAGACTACATTGAAGAGGAGGAAGAGATCTATTACCTGAAGCTTGCTAAACAAGAAGAGGAGAAGAAAATGGAGTGAAAACACAGCTGGGATCTCCAAGAAAATGGTAGCAATGGATTCCTTGAGTGGAGAGGAAGAAGATGGTAGGGTTGGTTTGTGCTATGAAACTCTCTAGCTTAGGCATGCAAAGAGAAGAAGGGAAGGGAAGAAGAAGAGTCTCCAGCTGGGTTCAGAAGTTGCAGGGAGAGTTGACTCGTGAGTGAAGAGATGGGGGAGAAGGAGATTTGATTCAAGTGGGTTCTTGGGGGCCCCATTGCTCAGAACTTGCAATGGTTAAAACACTGACTTGTGGGCCCCGGATGAAAACGACGAAGAAGACTAAAATGATCGCCGAAAAATCTAGTTTCCAAAAAGTATAAATTTGGCATAGTTTTGAGATTTTGAAATTTGAGTCCAGATTTGGTGTGAAAAGACTGATTTACCCCTTTGGGCCAAAACTTGGGTTTCTGGGCCTAAAACACAAACAAGCTGAACACAAAAGTTTATCAATAAAATAAAACCATTCAAAAGAGATCGAAATCACGATTAAAAATCAGAAAACTAGAATTTCCTCCCAAGCTTACACGTACACTCAAGGCACCCTTAAGTGTGACAAAAAGCACAAAACGCTCTCAAAATTCCCCAAAGCTAATTCTAGACTAAATCGGACCAATTTCTAATCCCACGCACACTAACTCACATTACAACTAAACCCGCACTTAGTTAACACTAATCGCGCTAATCCTGGGTCGGGGTTTGACATCCTCCACCCCTTAGGTTATTTGGTCCTCCAAATAAAAATAAACATACCTCTGGTAATAGTTCAGGATACTTTCTCTGGACTTGCTCTCGTAGTTCCCATGTCGCTTCTTCTGGCTCATGATTTTCCCACTGTACTTTGACCCAGTGAATTGTCCGATTTCTTAATTCTTGTTCTTTGGTGTCCACAATTCTAACCGGTTTCTCCACATACGATGCATCTTCTCGAATTTCCAATGGTTCGTGCCGCAAAACATGTGAAGGATTTGGGACGTATTTCTTCAACATAGAAACGTGAAAAACATTGTGTACCCCGGAGAGTTCCGGCGGTAACGCAAGTCTATAGGCAACGTCTCCTATCTTGCTCAAAATCTCATACGGTCCGATGTACCTCCTCGCAAGCTTGCCTTTCTGTCCAAATCTTAGAGTTCCTCTAACCGGAGATACTTTCAAAAATACCTTGTCACCTTCTTTAAACTGCAAATCTCTTCTGCGAGTATCAGCATAACTCTTTTGTCTACTTCGAGCAACCTTTAACCGTTCGTGAATCAACTTGATCTTATCACTTGTTTCTCCAACTATTGTCGGTCCGTGAAAGCTACGAACACCGACTTCTTCCCAGCAAACAGGAGTTCTGCATCTCCTACCATAGAGTGCTTCGAAAGGTGCCATCCCAATACTGGAATGGTAGCTGTTGTTATATGCAAACTCACACAGTGGTAAATACTCATCCCATTGAACCTTGAAATCTAGCACACAAGCCCGTAGCATGTCCTCTAAAGTCTGTATGGTTCGCTCCGACTGGCCATCAGTCTGAGGATGGTATGCAGTGCTGAATTGCAACTTAGTGCCCATAGATTCGAATAGGGTCTTCCAAAACCTCGAAACAAATCTGCTATCTCTGTCAGAAGTGATGGAGACGGGCTGTCCATGTCTGCTGACTATCTCAGTCACAAATAAATCTGCAAGTGGTGCCATATGCATCTTACTCCCTGTCTTCATAGGAATGAAGTGAGCAGACTTCGTAAGGCGATCTACTATAACCCATATAGCATTGTTCCCTTTCTTGGTAGTAGGCAAACCGGAGACAAAATCCATAGTGATGTGTTCCCATTTCCACTCCGGAATGTCCAATGGTTGCAACAACCCTGGAGGTTTTTGGTGTTCTGCCTTAATCTGCTGACACGTGAGGCACCGAGATACAAAAGCTGCAATCTCACGCTTCATGTTATTCCACCAGAATCGGTTCCTCAAATTTTGGTACATCTTTGTACTTCCAGGATGCATAGAGTATCTCGTGTTATGAGCTTCAGTCATAATTTCATTCTTCAAGTCCTCGAGGTTAGGCACACACAAACGGTCACGGAAGTACAACACTCCATCTACAACCCTGAAGTCTGGACGTTCGGAAATGTGTTCCACAATCTTGGTCAAGTCCGGGTCTTGCAATTGACTGTCTTTGATTTTCTGGATGAAAATAGGTTCAGACACTATCATACTTGCCAACATCACGCCCTGCCCTAACGGTTGCACTTCTACTCCCAGTTCTTCAAATTGATACAAAACACTGACTCCTCTCAAGCTAGCCATGATCACTGATTTTCTGCTCAATGCATCAGCTACTACATTCACCTTGCCCGGATGATACTTGATTGGAAAGTCATAGTCTTTGATGTACTCCATCCATCGTCTCTGCCTCATGTTCAACTCTTTCTGCGAAAATAGATACTGTAAACTCCGGTGATCTGAATGTACTTCAAATTTCTCTCCATATAGGTAATGTCTCCACATTTTCAAAGCAAACACAACCGCTGCTAGTTCCAAATCATGAGTTGCGTAATTCTTTTCATGCTCTTTCAACTGCCTTGAACCATAAGCAACTACTTTGTCATTCTGCATCAACACACAACCCAATCCTACATTCGAAGCATCTGTATAGATAACAAATCCTCCACTTCCCGACGGTAAAGTGAGGATCGGAGCTGTAGTCAATCTTTTCTTCAGCTCTAGAAAACTTTCTTCACAATGGTCTGTCCATAAAAAAGGCACATTTTTCCTAGTTAACTTAGTCAATGGTGCTGCAATAGATGAAAATCCCTGGACAAACCTCCTGTAGTAACCTGCTAGCCCCAAAAAGCTTCTGATTTCCGTCACACTGCTTGGCCTTTTCCAACTGACAACTGCTTCAACTTTGGACTGATCCACTGCTAAGCCTTTTTTCGAAACAACGTGGCCTAGAAAAGTCACTTGCTCTAACCAAAATTCACACTTACTTAGCTTTGCATAGAGCTGGTTGTCCTTCAAAAGCTGTAATGATGTCCTCAAGTGCTCTTCATGCTCTTCCTTACTCTTAGAATACACGAGAACGTCATCAATAAACACCACTGTAAATTGATCCAAGTACTCCGCAAAGACTTTGTTCATGAGAGCCATAAATACCGCGGGTGCATTAGTCAACCCAAATGGCATCACCAGAAACTCATAGTGCCCGTATCTTGTTCGAAAAGCTGTTTTAGGCACGTCTGTCTCTCTAACTCGCAGCTGATAATACCCAGACCTCAAATCTATCTTGGAAAAATACGCTGCTCCTTGCAATTGATCAAACAATTCATCTATTCTCGGCAACGGATACTTGTTCTTGACAGTCATGTGGTTCAGTCTTCTATAGTCTATGCACATTCTCCAGCTTCCATCCTTCTTTTTCACAAACAACACTGGTGCTCCCCAAGGTGAAACGCTTGGTCTAATGAAACCTTTACTCAATAGTTCTTGCAATTGGAGTTTTAGTTCACCTAATTCTGCTGGAGCCATCCTGTAAGGTGCAATAGAAATTGGAGCTGTCCCTGGAAGGAGCTCAATCGTGAACTCAACCTCCCGAATTGGTGGTAATCCTGGGATTTCTTCCGGAAAAACATCTGGAAACTCACATACAACGGGGATTTCCTCCACCCCTTGGGGCCGTTTATCCTCCGTGATAAACGCTATAAAAGCCTCACAACCACTAGACACCATTCTGCTTGCCTTCAGTGCTGAAATAATCCCCACTTGGCCTTTCTTCCTGTTTCCCTGAACAATCAAATCTGCCTGTTCTCCTTTCAACTTAAAAGTAATAGTTTTACTAAAGCAATCCATGGTTGCATGATACTTCTCTAACCAATCCATGCCTAAAATGACATCAAAATCATGCATGTCTAAAATAATAAGATCTGCTGGAAGGTTGACTTCTCCTAATAGAACTGAACAATTTGGGTAATAGAGTCTACAAACGGCCTGCTTACCTACTGGTGTAGTGACAGTCAAAATATAATCAAGAAATCTAGATGGCATAGCAATCAGCTTCGCAAACATAGGAGATAAAAATGAATGAGTGCTTCCAGGATCAAATAAAATTTGAGCTTCTACTCCACAGATGAAAAGTTTACCTTCCACTACATCGCCCGCAGCATCGGCATCGACACGATTAAGATTGTATGCTCGGCCTTGCTGCCGTGGTCTATTCTGCCTTCCTTGTGCATTTCTGATCTGCTGCTGCTGCTGCTGAGGTGGACGAGCATTCTGATTTTGAACTTGTTGCCTGCCTTGCTGCTGCTGAGGTGGTCTTGCTTGGTTCTGGGCTGGAGCCTGTGGTGCTGCTTGCCTTTGTGGCTGGTTCCTATTGGCCTGATTTTGCACTTGTGGGCAATCCCGAATGGCATGGTCCATAGCCCCACATCTAAAACAAGCTCCCGTGGCTTTACGACATTGTGCAGTCTCATGATTTTTGCCACAATGTGCACACGCACCTTGCCTAGGAGGGTTTTGTTCTTGTCTTGGCTTCTTGTTCGGTGACCTTTGGTTCTGTTGGTGGTACTGTTGCTTTCTATCCCTGATGATCTGATTGTTAATGTCCTCGAATTTGTATGCTCTTTTGACTGCTTCATCGAAGGTGGCGGGTGGAACTACTCCTGTGGCATCCCTCATGATGATGGGGTGCAGCCCTTCTAAGAATTTAGTGATCTTCTTCTGCTCGGTGTCTATCAACTCTCGGGCATATCTAGCAAGCCTTTCAAACTTTGTCACATATTCTAAAACTGTCGTGTTACCCTGCTTGAGCTGCTGAAACTCTATAGCTTTCTGCCTCTTGACATGAGAAGGGACATACTTATCAGTGAATTGAATCTTAAAAGTTTCCCATGTAACTCCATCTGGCATAATCTGATACGGTTCCTTAACCGTTTGCCACCAAGTGTCCGCTAATCCAAAAAATAGAGAAGCTGTGAGGTTGACCTTCTGTAAGCCTGTACAAGTGAATACATCAAAGATCTTCTCTACATTAACGAGCCAGTCATCTGCAGCTAACGGGTCTTCTTGACCTGAGAACTCCTTTGGTCCTCTCTTCCTGAACCTCTCGAACAAAATGTTAGGGTCTTGTTCTCGATTGTTGATGATGATATTCGGTCCCCCAGGTTGCCTAGGCGGAGGTAGAGGCCTAGTTTGTAAAACTTCCAAAAGCTGTCTTTGAACTTGTGCCATCTCCTCATCTTTCTTAGCTAACTGTTCTTGGAACCTAGCTTGGTTCTCATTGGCCTCCCTTTGTAGCCTAGCATGGACTTCATTAGCTTCCCTCTGCATTCTTGTCTGACTTTCATTAGCTTGCCTCTGTTGTTCTAACATGGCTTGCATGAGTGCCTGAAACTGAGTCATTGTAGGTGGCTGTTCATGAAGTGTTTCACTGTTATCATTATTGGTATTGCTCCCTGACGCATTCGGATTCGGAGTTCTTCTTGGAGGCATGATGCTGTAAAACAAATTGTCAGTACATATTAGCAAATTGGGGTTTGGTTTCTAAGTCCACACTACTGATCTAACGTGCTCACGGATCCTCGCCACGTCCCTAAGAGTTTCTAGTTTCTTTTAATTGCCTGAAACATGTCCCGCTCTGATACCAGTCCTGTCGCGACCCCGGACCGAGGTTTTCCCAAAGTCCGGGACCCGCGACGGTTGTTGTCCATCCAACTATGATTAACCCACAGGTTTCCGCGGTGAGGATTCCCAAAAACGAACATGTAACAAACTCACACGAACAATGATTTGCGGAAGCGTGCAAGTAATCTCATCACAACTTAATCACATAAACCTTGTGATTCCGAATTGCATAAGTTAAGTCATCATTAAGACGATAATCAGAGGAGAAAATGTAAGCATAGCATTACCAAATTCAGTTCAAGTTTCAAAATAACAAAGTGTTAAGTTACATAACCCCAAAAGTGAAAAAGGCCAACAAAGGCCATACATTCCCAAATAGCAAAATAATCCCATCCATGTGCATCGTGCTCAAGACTCCGCCCGACGTCTAGAGGACGTCGTCGGGTTGCCACTCACGGGCTGGGGGTGGCTCAAAAGCCTCCTCCGGGCGCTCCTCCGCAAACCCAACGGCGCCTGCATCTAAACACCAAAACAAAGGGATCAGACACGACGGTCTGGCAGGTGAACAGTTTAGACATAATACAAGTCAGAAATATGAAAGTAATCGGCACTTAAAACATTGCATGAGATCTGAACAAAACATATTTAAGTGTAATTCAAAACTAACATACTTTTCAATAAAATAACATGATTCATGAATCCACATTGAGCTCATCCTTTCTCCGTCATACGCAATGACAAGAGCAAGCAGAACGAAACAGAACGAGACAAAACAAAACAGAAGTCCGAGCCACACAAGGTGGGCGGAAAACCGGCCGCGGAACCGGACAGAACAGAGATGTGTATAAATACACGGCTAATCTGCAGATTGCCCTTATGTTTAAGGACCCCCGAACTAGTGGATCAGACTGAAAGGGCAGTCCAAGCTCAGTGGTATTCTATGATATTCATGTATGCATAAAACTGATCAATACTTGTACAAAACTTAGCGAAAAATGGGGAAAAACACTTATCAAAACCATGCAAGACGAGACTAAACAAGAATAGCGAAAGCTATAACACCGAAGCTGAAAAAGTGTCCCCAATATAGTCCTTGAAACAAATCAAAAGTTAAATACATGCTTGTAAATCAAAACAGGTACAGAACTTATTCTTCGTGTCAAAATTCAAGATTTCGAAACAATTATGTCAAGTATATGCTAAGGTTCTTTGTTTGATTCTCGTGAAGTTGAAACCCAAATGTTGGAGTTAAAAATACATTGGTGTTTCCGAAGCTGGACAACATTTCATGTTTCAACTGCACAGCATCAGGCTAAAGACCCCATAACATATTCTAGTTTTTCTCTCCCATCTAAGCCTCTTCAAAATTTCTCCTTCTGTGCAATTCGGTCACCACGCGGCTACCCGGCGGCTGGCCGCCGGTTGCTGGTCGGCTGACCGACCAACTGACCGACTGCTGACCGACTGATCCGGAAACATACTACTCTTCAAATTTCCTGCGCAGGTCGGCTAGCCGCCTGCTGACCGCCAGCGGACCGACCTCGCTCTGTACAGAAATTGAGCTACTGTAATTCTAACCGACACAGGGGCGGTTAGCCGTGGGTCAACAGTCGGCTAGCCGCCTTCTGACCGACTGCTGACCGACCATGCCCTGTGCAGAAATTGAGTTACTGTAATTCTGACCGACACAGGGGCGGTTAGCCGTGGGTCAACAGTCGGCTAGCCGACGGCTGACCGACTGCTGACCGCCGGTGTGCGGCAGCTTCAGCTAGATTCAGAACTTCCACCCCCTTTCACCATTTCTTTCCTTTGTCAAATCCTGCATATCCCCTGAGCCTCCATGCTCTCCAAGGGGCAATTTCCATTCAAAATCTAACAATCCACACTTCCAAATCACCTCACAACCTTTCCTCCATTCTTTCATCCATTTACAAAACACATTGGCAAGATAAAAGCAACATCAAATGAATGAAAAACCATTAACACAACCCATTAGCATGTGCATTTCAATTAAAACAGAATTTCAGACTATAATACCTTTGGAAACATACATTGCCCAAATTATCATGGAATAGAAATCAAATCATAAAAACTAAAGAAATCAAACATTGCATGCATCATGAGTCTAAGTTGTTCACTTGCCTTTGCCAAAGTCCTAGCCCAACAATCTCAGAACAAAGCCTACCAAATGTACTCCACGAAATCTACAAGAAACCCATGAAAAGAACTTCAAAAATCCACCAAAAAGAGAAGACAATGACCCATTTCGAAATGGGTGTTGCATGTTTGAAAAATGGGTTCCTAAGGAACTCAAAAGACTACATTGAAGAGGAGGAAGAGATCTATTACCTGAAGCTTGCTAAACAAGAAGAGGAGAAGAAAATGGAGTGAAAACACAGCTGGGATCTCCAAGAAAATGGTAGCAATGGATTCCTTGAGTGGAGAGGAAGAAGATGGTAGGGTTGGTTTGTGCTATGAAACTCTCTAGCTTAGGCATGCAAAGAGAAGAAGGGAAGGGAAGAAGAAGAGTCTCCAGCTGGGTTCAGAAGTTGCAGGGAGAGTTGACTCGTGAGTGAAGAGATGGGGGAGAAGGAGATTTGATTCAAGTGGGTTCTTGGGGGCCCCATTGCTCAGAACTTGCAATGGTTAAAACACTGACTTGTGGGCCCCGGATGAAAACGACGAAGAAGACTAAAATGATCGCCGAAAAATCTAGTTTCCAAAAAGTATAAATTTGGCATAGTTTTGAGATTTTGAAATTTGAGTCCAGATTTGGTGTGAAAAGACTGATTTACCCCTTTGGGCCAAAACTTGGGTTTCTGGGCCTAAAACACAAACAAGCTGAACACAAAAGTTTATCAATAAAATAAAACCATTCAAAAGAGATCGAAATCACGATTAAAAATCAGAAAACTAGAATTTCCTCCCAAGCTTACACGTACACTCAAGGCACCCTTAAGTGTGACAAAAAGCACAAAACGCTCTCAAAATTCCCCAAAGCTAATTCTAGACTAAATCGGACCAATTTCTAATCCCACGCACACTAACTCACATTACAACTAAACCCGCACTTAGTTAACACTAATCGCGCTAATCCTGGGTCGGGGTTTGACATTGACTATAGTAACCTGAATAATGCATGCCCTAAAGATGAATTCCCACTCCCCATATCGGAGATGATGATTGACAACACCAGTGGATTCGAGCGAATGACATTCATGGATGGCTTCTCTGGCTACAATCAGATAAAGATGCATCATGAAGATGAAAAGCACACAACATTCAGGACCTCGTTTGGCGTATACTGGTACACTGTCATGCAATTTAGTCTGAAAAATGCCGGTGCAACATATCAGAGGGCTATGATGAAGATATTTCATGATATGCAGCACAAGACGATTGAATGTTATGTTGATGACCTTGCCATCAAAAGCCGAAGACAAGAAGACCATCTCAAAGATCTTTGAGAAGTCTTCCTCCGACTCTGAAAACACAAACTGCAGATGAATCCCCTGAAAAGCTTTTTCGGTGTCTCATTGGGTAAGTTCCTTGGATTCATAGTTCAGAAAGCCGGAATAGAACTTGACCCCACCAAAGTCAAGGCTATCCTAGAAATGCCATCTCCAAGAACCTTAAGAGAACTAAAAGGACTTCAAGGAAGATTGGCATACATCCGACGGTTCATTTCCAATCTGTCAGGGAAGTGTTGTCCATTCTCTCGGTTGATGAAGAAAGGTGTGGACTTTGTTTGGAATGCTGAATGTGAAGCTCCATTTCAAGACATCAAGTTATACCTGACCAAACCTCTTATGTTGGCTGCCCCCACAACTGGAAAACCATTTATCTTGTACATAAGAGCCCTTGACCATTCTCTGGGCACTCTACTCGCACAAGAAAATGACAGAGGAAAAGAAGTTGCCCTATATTACCTCAGCCGCAAGTTGGTAGGTGCAAAGCATCGCTACTCTCCAGTCGAAAAAGAATGCCTGGCAGTAATGTTTGTCGTACAAAAGCTACGTCACTACATACTGTCCAACACGGTTTACCTGATTTCGAGGATCAACCTCTTAAAGGTCCTTGTCACAAAAGCAGGTTCCCTCAATGCCCGATTGGCAAAATGGTCCATCCTCCTGTCATAGTTTGATATTAGGTATGTACCACAAAAAGCAATCAAAGGCGAAGCCCTAGCAGACTTTCTCACAAAACATCCACTACCTAAAGATTCTCCACTCAGGGATGATCTCCCAGACGAGCTTGTCTACAACGTCCAGACTTCCTCATCAAATGCTTCCTGGAAATGTACTTCGACGGCGCAACCAGGACAAATGAAAAAGGAAAGCTGATATCGGGAGTTGGCTTCCTCTTTGTTAGCCCCGACAAATACATGATTCCACACGCATTCTCGCTATTGGAACCATGCTCAAACAATGCTGCTGAATACCAAGCTCTAATCGTAGGATTGGAATTCGCCCTCGAATCCTGCATCACTATGCTGAAAACCTTTGGGGACTCTCAACTGATCGTCAAGCAGATGAATCAGAAATATGAAATCGGGAAGCTTGATCTGTTGCCTTACTACAACAAGGCACAGTCACTTCGGTAGAAGTTTGACATCTGTCATATCACCAACATCCTCAGAGGTGAAAACATCTGTACAGATGCCCTGGCTAGACTCGCTACGTCTATGGCAATCCAAGAAGGGGAAAACATGCAAATTACAGTGTGTGAAAGAAGGATCCTCCCTCCTCTCAACACACACTAAGCAGTTGTCGAATGCCACCGAGTGGTTGGAAGTCGGATCTCCATCCTTAGACCTCCAATTGGCGACTGGAGGGATCCGTTCATTGATTAAATTATGTTCGGAATCCTACCTGAAGATCCAAAAGAGCAGATACGCATTTATAGACAAGCCCCAAACTTTTATTTGGATATTCCTTCGAAAATGCTTTACAAAAAATCCTCCAACGGAGTACTTCTACGCTGCTTGTCACAATAAGAGGCCGAAGAAACACTCAAAGAAGTCCATGCTGGTCTTTGTGGAGCCCATCAGGCTAATCCTAAGCTCTTCGATCAGATAAAAAGGTTAGGTTATTATTAGCCTACTATAGTAGTTGACGCGATGCAATTTGCTAAGCACTGCCAACAATGCCAAGTTCATGAAGAATATGTCCACATACATCCAGAATGGCTACATCCTATAGCGATCTCATGGCCTTTCGAAGCCTAGGGTATGGACATCATAGGTCCTATCTCTCCCCCATCAAGTAAAGGCCATCGCTTTATCTTCGCCGCTACGGATTATTTCTCGAAGTAGTCAGAAGCATTTGCGCTCAGTGAAATGAAGACCTCATCGGTCCTTTAATTCTTACACACCAACATTATTTGTCGCTTTGGCATACCTAAAAGATTCGTCCATGATAACGGACCACAATTCCAAGATCACAGATTCTACAGGTTCTGCGACAAATACAAAATCCAAAATTGTCCTTCGACTCCATATAATCCGACAACGAACGGACTAGCAGAAACCTTCAACAAAACACTCTTCAAAATCCTCAAGAAAATAGTCTCTAGTCACAAAAAAGACTGGGGCGACAAACTACCTGAACCTTTGTGGGCCTATCGAACCACCATTCGAGGACCGACCCATAGCACACCATTCTCCTTGGTCTATGGATGTGAAGCTATTGTCCTTTTGGAAGTACAAATTCTTTCGTTATGGGTATCTCTGTAAAATGGCATGACTCAAGAAAGCAATGTTAGATTGAGACTTCCAGAGCTGGATAATCTTGATGAAAGACGGCTCGAAGCTCTACAAAGCATTGAACTTTACCAAGCATGCATGGCAGAATCTTTCGACAAGAATGTCAGGTAACGCGCCCACAAAAAGGGTGACTTGGTTCTTATAGTAAAAAGGCCAATGGTTTTTGCCCACAAATCCAAAGGCAAATTCGAACCAAAATGGGAGGGATCCTTCGTCGTCGACAAAGTCTTTTCCAACCGCACGTATGCTCTTCTAAACATGGAGGGTGACAGATGTATGCTACCTATCAACGGCAAGTTCTTGAAGCGGTACTACCCTTAAAGACTTCCTCCACTGGGTCAGAGCGATGCATACGCGGCCAAAGCCTATTCCTAGGTACTTGCTCGTCAAACCCACTCCTTCTGGAAATTTAATCCCCATGTTGAAATTTCTAAAAAACTCAAAATAATGTTACTTTCATTGTTTCATTGTTAAAAAAAAAAATTTCAAATCCAAAAATCCAAGTTTTGGAGCCTCTTCTCCAACTTAACCAAAACTTTCGATCCTTGAACCCAAAAATTCATGATTTGAAACAAAAATCAGGACTCAAGGATTCCCACCCTAGTCCGCCCTAACTTTTACCACAAAAAATAGTTTTAGGTCACAATCTACAACCCCTGTGTCTTTAAACAAAAAATGGTTTTTCAAAAAACTACGGGGAAGCGACGCTCGGTCGATACTCGCAAAACCCAAAAAACGGAAGGATGCGAACTACATTCGATATTTCCAAAACCTCAAAATCGCAAGAAAGCAACACCTCGTCGATACTTGCAAAATTTCAAAAATCATGGAGATACAACATTTTAGTTGATATCCACAATCCAAATTTAAAAAAAAAAAATTTACAAATTTCAAAAATCATGGGGAAGCGACATTCAATCGTTACTCCGCGAAACAAAGTTTTTGAAAAAGCAAGGAGGTGACTCATAGTCAATACTTGCACTCAAACTGCGAGGAAACGGTATTCCATCGATACTCGCAACCGAATGAGCAAGGAAGCGACATTCCATTGATACTTGCAAAACCATTCTGTAGGAAGGCGATGCTTTGTCGATACTTGCACCCAAATTTGCGAGGATGTGACATTTCATCGATACTCGCAACCCAATAAGCAAGGAGGCAACATTCCATTGATACTTGCAATACCATTCAGCAAGGAGGCGACTTTTAGTCAATACTTGCATTTTTTAAAACCAAAAACCCCGGCTTTTATGCCAAAAATCAGGCTTTCATGCAGAAACAAAAGCCGGCTTTCATACCAAAAATAAAAAAAAATCTGGCATTCACGCTAACAAAACAAAACTTGGTTTTCAAAAAATCTAGTTTTCATGCAAAAAAAAAAAAAAAAAAACTTTCATGCCAAAAACCCGTCTTTCACGCCACAAACAAAATTTCACCTCTCATGCCACAAACAAAATTTTGGCTTCCATGCCATAAACAAAACCTGGCTTTTATGTCAAAAATAAAATTTCGACTCTCATGCCAAAAAGAAAAATCGGCTTTCATGCCACAATCAAAATTTTTACTCCCATGCCACAAAACCTGACTTTCATGCCAAAGAAAAAACCCTTTTTGTTGTTATGCCATATCAAAACTCGGCTTTCAAGCCATTAAAAAACCAGGCTTTTCTCCACAAAATATGGCTTTCATGCCCAAAACAACCCTTTGACAAAAGATTTTCACAAAATGACAACCTTTTATTCAAATTTTCAAACAAACATTCACACTCAACTCTTGCTTAAACTTGTTTTCATAAAAAAATGATTTAAGTGAAAAGAGGGGAATACAAAAAAATATATAGAGTACCAAAAATGTTTATACATGGAGGTACCAAAGAAGGAAAAAGAGACTTTGTTACAAAACCAACTAGGAGCTCAGTCTAACATGGCATTCGGCCAAAGATTCAACTCCTTAAGCAACCTCTTGGCCTTGGCTTTTAAAGTTTCTAAGCCACGCTCCTTCAAAAGTTTGCCATAAAATGCGGTAAAACGCCGCGACCCATCATCAGCAAGAGGAAGCTCTTCCTAGAGAATTTGTCATCGCTCATATTCATGAGTCTTCCTCCAAGATTGTTGTCAACTTCTTCAACCTGGCCAATGAGAGTCTCCTCTCTAGCGCGAGCTTCCACAATGCCAGTCCACTTGGCAGCTGCTTGTTCCTCCAATAGCTCAAGACGCTGCCTGGCCTCAACGACCTCCCTATCAAGATGGTGCAGGTCCTGTGTCAGCTAAATGATAGCCAACTCGGTGATGTTCCTCTCCTGAATGATCTGCTTCCGAGTCCGCAAGATCTCATTCAGTTCAGATTTGACCTTGCTGGAAGGCTTCAAAAACATCTCTCTGAAGAAGTCACCATTTGGAAAGCTCTTGGTCTCAGTCTACTTGTTGTCGAGTGTGATGATCTCATCAACAAAAGCTCTAGCCCTTGTGACGTCTAGACCAACCTTTTGACTCTCGGCAAGTATCTCCTGCACATGCTTGATCATGCCGAACCCAGCTTCCAAATGACCAGAAGAGAGAGTCTCGATCCAGGAACTCAGGACACTCTTCAACACTCTCTTTGCATATTGAAGAGATGGCCTAGATGAAGTCTCACCCCACTTCATCGACAGATTGCCCATGTCATGCCTCATTGGAGGAGTAATCAATAAACTCTTGCTAACTGAAAATGATGGCGAAGGAATCTCATCACGAGGTTTCACCTCTGTTGTACCAAAACTAGTAGAACAAGCTCCTATGTTTGGATCAACTACGGGCACCCCTCGCTCTGGCCCTGAAGAAGACAAAGGAATTTCTCCTGTTGCTTCACAACCTACCAATGAAAGATGAAAATGTATGAATATGATCTTGTCCAAAAATCATTATTAGGATTATTACTATAAAATATCTTCCTCGACGGCTGGCGCGATACTCCTTGTCTCCATAAGCTCATCCGAAGCATCGTCAAAAGTTGTATCCACGGATGGTTCAAAGTCGTCGGAATCTTGTGGCAAGTCAGCTAGCAAGAAAACCAAAAATATGTCGACAAATGGTGGCATAGAAAAAAAAAGAAAAAGAAAAAGGGGAAAGCAAAAGAAATCATACCCGGAGAAGGTTTTGAAACCACTCCAGAGTCCCTCGATTCTTCTTCAGATGCCGCGATCGGATCCGTCACTACCTCATTGGCCGGAACCTCGGGCATCACCAAGGCATCATCTTCTGTTAAAAAGAAAGAAAGCAGCGGATTAGAACAAGAAAGTGTCCATGAAAGAAAAGAAATGGAAAGAGAAAAAGGAAAATCATACCATCATCGGTGGTCTCTTCTTCTCGGCTCCTCTTTTCCGGAGGCTCATCAACATCCTTTGACACCTCCTCGGCAATGGTGAGAGGGACTTCCAGATCAAGAGAACTTTTGTGTTGTCTCTTATCACGGCGCTGTCCTCTTTTCCTCTTGCCTCTATGGGTCGGTTTACTTGAAGTACCTGCCCACTATCAAACTCAAGTCTCACTTGACCCCTCATTGGATGGTCTGCTCTTGCCAGTGGACTCCATGGAAGCCTTTATTAGCTCCGCTTGCATCCAAGCGTCGGTCTTGGCCTCCTCCTCCTCTAGCTGTTTCAAGACCTCACCAGAAACTTCTTACACAACTTCAGATCTGATGACGTCCTGTTCATTGAGAAAGCTTATCCTATGCTTCTCTCCAGAAAGGAAAATAAAAACTTCCTCTCATCGGACGCCATCTGATCTTCCGAGACCATTCCCAAATGTCACGACCCCGAACCCGGACCCTGCAGCGGCCCGACCTTAGGGAGCGTGAAATTTGGGATTTAAGTAACCATTATATTTCTCCCAGGATCCGCGTATGTGAGGATGACAATTCCAACACACTCTGAATATTTTGCAGAAGCTTACATGGCATTGCAGCTCGGATTCCGTGGCCATCGGATTCTGCATCGCACTCAACCGCTAGCATATAGCTATCGTATCAAGAATCATATCAAATTGGAACAAACCATCACATTAAAATACAGAGCTGACACTAACAGGATATTTCATTCCCACATGTGTTCAAGTTACAAGTATCAATGTGCATTAATTAAAAATCCCAAAGAAGAGGCTAATAAAAGCCATACAAATAACAAGCTAAATTAACACTACCCCACATGTGACGTAACTCAGAATTCGAGCTAAATGTCTACATGACATAGCCAACGCAACAATCTACAACTCATGGCTCCATAGCCAACACGTGCACTCAGCTCGGAGCAAAGAAGTATGGACCTGAGTACCAAAAGAGTGGGTCACACACGACGGTCTGGCAGGTGGGTGAAAAGATATAAATGATAATCTGAATAATAAAACATATGATAAATCATGGTGTTCGATCAAACGTTGCATAGATTTCAAACTAGTGTAAAACGTCTATACCTGACAAAACACGTATTCATTTTGAAGCATGTGTAAAACATATATATCTGGTAAAACATGCATTCCTTTAAAACAACTGTAAAACTTGGATATCTGGTAGAACATGTACTCCTTTAAAACAACTGTAAAACATGGATATCTGGTAAAACATGCATTCTTCACATTGCAAACCCAGTCCATAGGCGGACCCTGCAAAATTGCCTTTCTTTAGGGGAGCCACAATCGTGGGGGAACAGATTGGCAACCACACGTAGCTAAATCCTCCATCACTAATGTGATGAGAGCTCATTCAGTGCGTTGGGCTCGGACACACAAAGTGACGAGAACCAACATTATATATACATATACATATAGCTAGATAGGACCACGGCCGCGGAACCGGGTAACGGGGCAGGACAGGATCCAAGCTGCAACTGGCGGGAGCATAAGGGGAGGCCCAAGTCAGTTGATCCGACTAACAAGGACGTCTAAGCTTAGTGGTGCCGACACATAGGTCACATGAAAATCAAAACATAAGCATAGCTATTTTAGTGTACAACACCCAGGCAGGCGGGACACGTGCTCATAAGCACACATTTCACATCAATAGCTTATCAAGCAAGTACGGGGCTAGTAAAAACATGACAAATGCCTACCTTAATAGCTTGAGGCAAAACTAGCTATATCGAGTGAAATCGGGCTAGAACAAGGATAATCCGGGTAAAACAACACGATGAATCTTTATACGGTAACGGACTATGTATTGAGGCTTCCGTATTTAAACAATATATATAAGGGCATTGTATGTCTATTATTGCTTTTGACATGGTACTCGAATGATAGAAGACATTCCAAGTTCCCTATATAAATTGACAAATCCAAAATCTTCAATACATTTCCGGGGTGGGGTTTCTTTCACAATTAATCTCCATATAACTCCTCCTACAACTTCCCATCGAGTTAGAGCTCCAAACCAACCTCACCGGACCTTAAAACACCCCTTTTTACTGTTTCTATTGTAAGCCCAGTGTCGCGACCCCGGACCGGGGGACCCGGGACCGCGACGAGGTGGTGTGGATAATGAACCACCCCTTGTTAATAATGATTATACATTTCCTTAATTTCCCACAGGTTTCCGCGGTGAGGATTCCACATACACTCATAGAACATTTATATAGGTGCGGAAGCGTGTAGCAAATCAAACTCTTAATCCATTCACATCATATGAGACTGATAATAAACAAGTATAGCATGATGTCAGAGTGAGCAATGATCTCATTAGCATTCCCAAAATATTAAGTTAAAGTTTAAACAAAAGAACAAGTTAATTAACATTCTCCAAAAATAATGGCCAACAAAGGCCAGTACAACCAAAGTATAAATCAATAACATCCCAAAATGTTCGCAGCTCAAAGCTAAACCCAATGTCTACATGACATTGTCAGCTTGCCACTCCACTAGACGTTGCGGTTCACCGACCACCTCCTCTGGCTCCTCCTCAAAGGCAAAGACGGGAGCTGGACCTGAGTACCACAAAAATGGGTCAGACACGACGGTCTGGCAGGTGGGTGAATAGATATACCAAGAAAGAAATCAAAACACTTTCTAAACATGATGAAATCTTGTTAAAACAATAACTATCTTAAAGCAGGGTATATAGTTCATTTAAAGTACAGATGCAATATAAATCATGCGGGGTATTCAAGGTACAGGAACTGACTAGATGGCAACCACACTAGAGCTAAATCCTCTCCATCACTAAGGTGATGAGAGCACATTCATTGCGTTGGGCTCGAACACACGAAGTGACGAGAACCAACATTATAAACATATACATATACATATAGCTAGGCAAGACCACGGCCGCGGAACCGGGTAACGGGACAGAACGGGATCCAAGTTGCAACTGGCGGGAGCACAGGGGGAGACCCAAGTCAGTTGATCAGACTGACAAGGATGTCCAAGCTTAGTGGTGCCGACTCTTAGGTTACATGATAAATCAAAACATATACAAAACTATATCAATATAAAACATACGGGCAGGCGGGGCATGGTGCTCGAAGTCACACATTTCATATTATTTTCGGTTCATGTATACACGGGCTGGCAGGACATATCGGGTATACAAATCGAAATTTGAGAGAAAACCAGTAGATTCGGGTTATTATACAAATAACTGAATAAAACAATGCAATGAGTCCTTATGCCATTAGGGATTATGTATTGGGGCATCTATATTCAAACGACCTGTATAAGGATCTTGTATGTCTAAATTACCCTTAGTATGGTACTCAAATGATAGAGGACATACTAAGTTTCCTTATGCACGTTGATGAATCTAAAGGTCCCAATACCTTTTCCGAAATGGTTTTTCTTTCTATGTCAATCTCCTTATGTCATCCCCTGGGTCCTTCCAAGGTGGTAGGGCATCAGAACAACCCATCCAAACCTTTAAATACCATATCTGAAACCAATAGAAAAGACTCAGGAATTCTGGGTAAAACTCGGTCACCTGTCGGTCAGGTGGCGGTTAGCCGCCGATGTGATCGGCGGTTAGCCGCTGACTGACCGCGGTTCACCCTGCTACAATGTAGCATTCTGTGTTTCTAACCGCGCCTCTCGGCTACCTCGCGGTCACATGGTTTTTGGATTGGCGGTTAGCCGCGAGCTGACCGCGCGGCTGACCGCGGTTCGCCTGTCAAAATACAGCATTCTGTGTTTCTAACCGCGTCTGGGTCGGCTGGCAGCCGGTCACCTGTCGGCTAGCCGCCGAGGTGACTGCCCGCTGACCGCCCAGCTGCGGGAACTACACATCAGGTGCAGATTTCAGTACTTTCTTTCCCAAACTATTTCACCTCAACTCCAACCCTTTCCTAACATGAAATAGATCCATTCCCTTCCATTCAACATTTAATTCTTTCCACCAACCACCCTTTCATCAATGCATTTATTTCTTCTACCAATGCAAATCTCATTCAATGCAAATACAAATCTCATTTAAGAAGTCATACTAACCCAAAATAAACTTTCATGAATGCATGCATATATTCTCATAGAACTAACTAAGAGAAAACGATGACAATAAATACATTTCCAAAAGCATTATAAACATAATGAATCAAACGAAATAGGAATAGTAAAAATCCACATTTTCAACAAAATAAGAACTTATTCAAATCGAATCCATTCATCCACTTGCCTTGGTCTCCAAGTATGCTAGTCAAGCTCTAATCCTTCTATCAAGCTCTAAATCTACAATCCACACAAAAATCCCCAAATACAATCATTACAACCCTAGAATGTCAAAACCAAGAAATAGATGGAGATAGCTTCCAATAATCAAGGTGAAGCACCTCCTAGGCTAGATGAACACACAATCAAGAGATGAGAAGAAGAACTTACATGAAGAGTCCTCTAATGGCAAGAGTTTGCTCAAAAGATAGCTTGGAATGGGAGTCTCTCTAAAAAAAAAGGGATATCAAGAGGTAGCTCTCATGGAGGGGAAGAAGACTACTACCTCCATTTTGCCTTTAGCAATAGATTTGAGAGAGATTGAGAGATGGAGGAGCAAGGAGCAAAGAAGTTGAAGAAAACCCTAGGCTGGGCTGGGATACCTTGTTCTCCAGAAATTGCAAGAAGAGGAGGAGGGAAAAGAACTCCTCCTTATATAGACAATGGCTATGGGTCCCACAACTTATAAGTCTAAAATGGGCTAGAACGTCGCTCTACGGGCTTCGGACGGATTCGACGAAGAAGGAAGAATTGATCGTCGAAATTTCTACTTTCCAAAAAGTATACATTTTACGAGTTTTGGAGACATTGAAAATAGTGTCCAGATTTTGTGTAAAAAGACTGTTTTACCCTTATCAATGGCAAAGTAGGGTTTAGAGGTCTCGAATGGAAACGGGACAAATACGAAAGTTGTCGGGAATCATAAAATACATTGAACGGAGTAATTTACAGATTTCCAGAATTATCAAATAAATCCCAAAACTAATCAAGACACACTAAAATGAACCCCCAAAGGGCCCAACTAGATCAAAAGAGTTCCCAAAATTATTCAAAGTTTTACAAAGCTATTCTAATCCAGATTTAACCCATTTCCACTAATCTCACTTATAACTAAAACACGTCTTAATTAACAGTAAAAGGAAACTCTCGGGGCGGGGTCTTACACCCAGGGATTCTGTACTGTTTGCTCGAGCGGACTCGAAGTTCGCTCGAGCGAAGGGCTTTCTGGGAGGGTTCGCTCGAGCGAATACAAGTTCGCTCGAGCGAACTGGTCCAAGTCAGGTGGGCTCGAGCGAAGGGGAAGTTTGGCTCAAGCGATCATGTCTCTGGAAGGGGTTTGCTCGAGCATACAATGGGTCGCTCGAGCGACCTAGCTTCTGGAAGGGTTGGCTCGAGCGAACTGGGAGGTTGGCTCGAGCCACCCAGTTTTTGTAAGGGGTTCGCTCGAGCGAACTACTTCAGAACTGCCTGTTCCAGCAGTTCGGGCCTCATCTCCTCTTCACTTTTAAACACATTTAAAGCCACCATTTAACACAATATTTACGGCACTTCTACCTGCTCAAACCACACTCAATCCCTCCAACAACCACTCCATCAAATCATTGATAAAATCAAGCTTTTCTCACAAAATATGCCAATATTCAAAACAATCCAATCATCCACTTGCCTTGGTTTCCAAAGTAGCTAATCAAGCTCCTCATCACCCTCTCAAGCCACAAATCTCCGATCTACACAAAAACCCCCAAAATAAACCCATCTTAGAACCCTAAAATGGCAAACCAAAGAATAAGAAGAAGAGAGCTCCCAATAGAGAAGGTAGAGACCTCTAAAGCTAGGAAAACACAAATCTAGGAGATTGAAAGGATTGCTTACTTGGAAGTGCTTCAAATGAACAAGACTAGCTCAAGGAGAACCTCAATGTGGCTGGATTTCTCTTCTAATGGCATCAATAGAGAGCTTGAGATGAGAGGAAGAAGAAGATGGGCACAATCTCTCATTTTGGCAAGCTTGGAGGTGGGTCTTGTGAGAAAACAAGAAGAAGGAGAGAAAAGGGGAAGAACCCTAAGGAGCTAAAGCTCCTCTCTCTCACTCTCATTCTGCTGGAACCAAATGGGAAAGAAGAAATGGGCTGGCCCTTTTATGAAAGGGTGGGTGTGGGTCCCACCATCACTTAAACTTGTCGGGATAAAAACATCAATTTATGAGCCCTGGATGCGATCGACGAAGAAGAGAAAAATATCTCTCATAAAATTTATTTTTCAAAAAGTACAATTTTGGCATAGTTCTAAGATCTCGAAATTTGGGTCCAGATTCAATGTGAAAAGACCGATTTACCCCTAGGGCTGGAGAAACTGATTTTCGGAGCTTTGAATGGGTACGGAGCGAACACGAAAATTGTAGGGAATAGCGAGACTAGTCAAATGAAGCCGAAATGGAATTTTTGGGAATCACAAAGAACCTCCCCAAGCTGACCACGCAAAACAAATAGGACCATACGGTCACTAACTGGGTTCACTGGCTTTCAAAACTCTCCAAAGCTAATGAAAGGTCTTTCTAACCCACAAACTCAACCAAACAGTCACTAATCTCACTTTAGAAAACTAATCCACAAATAAGTAAACACTAATCCCGGAAATTAGGGGTCGGGGTCTCACACCAGAAGACTGCTTGACATCGAGCTCTTTCTTAGGAAGCCCCCGGTACACTGAAAAGCTCTCTACGAACCATTTCGTGAAGCCAGCAGTCCGGAAAGTGGGTAACTCAGGATAAGAAATCACGGCAGTAGTGTCCTCTGCACTATAAATAGCCCATGCATTCTTTAATCTGGTAAACCTCCAAAGCGCTTCACCATACACAAATGCGCTCCGACAACGCCTTGAGAGAAGCCCAACTGCAGCGCGAAATGCGAGGGGACATACGGTTGGGTGTCAACAAAAAGTTGTCTACGGTATATCATCGTACCAACATGTATGTTGAAAAGCCACCCCTTCTCTGCGTTGGTTAAGAGGTAATGTCTTCCCGACCCTGCCCTGGTGGAACCACAGGAAACACCAAAATCAAAGCTTCACTGAAGACTACCCTATCTCGACGTCCCTGAGCCGTCGGATCCTCAAACGGGTAGACAAAAGTGATTCGGAAACGGCTGTCCCTTTAGTCAAAAGAATCATGAAAGGGTCATCATCCTGTATGGCGCCTAATCGATGGAAGCCAAGACAGTGGTATGCATGCCATGAATAGAAAATATGGGCTAAAAATACCCTATTCATAGGGAGCCCAAGCCGAACCAGAAAAGCAACGGCTTGCAATTCGGTGCACAAATAGGAGTAAAGAGTAGCACCAAAGCAAGCCGCTCTCTAAACGCCATCTGACAAGTTGGAGAAATACAATGCGACCTGATGTGCGTTCCATCTTCACCATAAAAAACAACCTCACTCAACCAATAAGTGAGGTAAACAGCGAGGTTTCTCCGCAACGCAATGTCAGAACAAATGGCATCTGTGCTCGCGAAGAAGTTCTTCAAATCTTCTCGTATGACGGAAGCTTTCCTCAAACCCGGATTCTTAGACCTGGTTTCCTGGGTCATGCTATCAGAAGACTACTCCCCGCTGTCAAAGAAGTTGGGACAAAGAGCTGAAACTCTTCCAACTGCTGGACTTGACTTTTGAGCCCTCCTTCTCCTTTAAAAAATCATAGAAGGCAACAAGCTGAAAGTACAGAAGCCTAAACTCCTCAGACTGCTCCTTAAGGACATTGTCGATAGGCATGAACTCCTCATAGAGTTTGCCGACAGCCCAGTGATGGCACTCAGTTCCTTCAAAGAGAAACCAATCTCACCATCCGTAACAACGAAGGTGTTGGTTTGTGGAAGGAATGACTCCAAGATAGCCATGAACGCTTCGTCGGAGAAAAGCACGGTCTTCCTAAAAACAGGAACCGTGTCGAAGATCTCAGCCTCCTTTAGAATGGCCCCATCAATCTACAGGATGTGATCAATCCATGACTCCTAACTTGAGTTAGCACTAAAACGACCATGAAGTCGAAAAGGCTTCACCCAATCGCCGTTGTCACCACTGAAAACGCCAAGGCCCACCGGTTTCAAATCGATCGATGGATAATCAGAACCTTGGTAGCCACTGGCCGGTATCAGCATGTCCATGCAGGTAGGCGACTTCTCCGTACATCTGGAAGGACCGCAAACAAAAATCCCAATCTTGATCACATTGGTCCTCTTCACCCAGCTTAGAGCATCTTCC
The DNA here is from genome assembly GCA_029852735.1 of Persea americana. Lineage (NCBI taxonomy): Eukaryota > Viridiplantae > Streptophyta > Magnoliopsida > Laurales > Lauraceae > Persea > Persea americana. Next base: position 50,585,844 of record CM056810.1, on the reverse strand, counting down.
CTCTTTGAGCATGTGGGAGAAAGACTCATGACCGAGATGGTACGATCAAAAGTGGACTAGGTAGCAACAGTTCGCTCCTCGCCATCAACTGTGTAAGAAAACTGGAAATATCTCCTTTGGTATGCCAAGTCGTCAAGGATTGCATCACAAAAGATAAAAGTAGGCTTGGGCACGATGCTCTGATCGTCCATTACCCAAGGACAGTTGCTTGCCATGATCTTATAGAACTCCTCATCCTTGAGGGCGATCAATCGCTGCCTCATCTCATCTTGGTTGAAGGAGTCCCACTTTTCCAAGTTCCTCTCCACATATTGGACCTTCTCCCATGCCTACTGTACGGCCGCAGTAGAAGATCCGGCTGACTAGTGAGGTGCGTCAGTAACAGGCACCTCACCCTTGTTCGTTCTGGAGGAACCACCTGCAAAGGTTGGAAAGAAAGGATCAAACACCAAAATGACAGAACTTTGCTAAAAAAATCTCTGGCAAAATTTCGGCATGATTCCGACGTAGTTCCGAAGAAAAGGAAAACACTCCGAAAAAGATAGGATGCTTGAAAATGAGCTCAACATCAGTGCGAGCTCATAGTCAATAGAGGATTCTCAAAGAAGGCTCAAACTCAAATATTGCTGCAAGATCAAGCGAATCTTATCAAATCTCCGCAAGATCGGAAAGGGCTTAACATTGCTGTGAGCTCCAAACTCCAAAAGCTTGCAAAGCTCATCCAAACTCCGCAAGACTAGGAAAGGGCTCAACATTGCTGTGAGCTCCAAATCCGAAAACTTGCAAAAGATTTCCAAGTATGCATTATCATGCATCCAATTCGATTTACAAAAATCATGCATAGAAAGGAAACTATCATGCATTAAATGCTAGGAAAACCTTGACAAAAGTTTGACCAATTCCAACCCAACTTGGTCATAACCAATCAGACTTTGTCCAAGTCATAATTCATGTTGGCTTAACCTAGAGACTCTAGCCTTTTATCTTGATGCATAAAAAACAAATGCATGAACATCTTGAAATGCATAAACCTCATTATCATAGTGACTACAAAAAAAAAAAAAAAAAAAAAGATGAGAAACCTCTTCAAAAAAAAGTGGGGGGGGGCGGGGGGGGGGGGGGGTGGGGGGGTTGGACAGAAAGGAAAAAAAAAAACAGAGAGAAAGAAAGCCTTTCAAGAAAAAAAAAAGAAAAAAAAAAGGGCTGGTCCACTGGCCATGGCTATTTGGCTCTGTCCGTAGGGTCACAAGAAAAAAAAGAAAAGAAAAGAAAAAAAGAAAAACGCGTGAAAAAAACCAGAAAGAAATAAAACATGTGAAAAAAAACACGTGGAAAAAGAAGAAATAAATAAAAAGTGTGAAAAAAAAACGTGGAAAAGAAAAGAAAGAAAAAAAAGAGAGAAGAAAAAAAAAAAAAAGAACGAAAGAAAGAAAAACGAAATTTTTTTTTTTCTTGATCCCTACTTCTACATGGAGTTTTCTTGGAAAAAGAAGGCTTACTTAAAGCCATTAATGGAGAAGAAAAGCTTGAAGATCCTTGAAGAAGAAAAGCTCTTGAAGCACTCTTGAAGCCTTTGCCAAAAAAAAAGAAAAAGCAATAAGAGCAAGAGATCCAACCTCCCCTTGTTTTTATAGAAGAAAGCAAACCAAAAAGGAAACAAGGAGAAAAGCAAGGAGGTAAGTGCTACAAATTAGCAACCTTTCCAAAAGAAAGATTCTTTGAGAAATTCTCTCCCAAAAAAGAGGAAATTTGAGGGATTCTTTCCCAAAAGAAAGATGCTTTGAGATATTCTCTCCCAAAAGAAAGGAAACCTGAAAGATTCTCTCCAAGTACGGATATGTTTAGATATTCTCTACACAAAGGAGATATTTTTAGATATTCTTTACAAAAATGACACCACATGAGATTTAAGCCATCTTTAAAAGCTTAAGGTCCAATGGGTTAACCCATATGAGCCAGGTTTGACTACCTAGGTACTAAAAGTGGCTTTTAGTAAAAAACCACTCATACCAAGAGCATACAAAAATAGTTCAATGCCTCTTTTGAGTTGATTGGACCATACCAAAAAAATCCAAGCCTCAAGAGTTTCTAAGAATCCAAACCATCCAACCTCGTGAACCGAATTAAACCAAATTCTTAAAATTGACATTCTATAAAACACATACCACTCCAACAGACCCAAAATTGTCCCAAATAGTAACCAAAAACCAAATCCTAACCCCTAACTCGCCACATACAGCTTGTTAGGTCACAAGGTCAAAACCAAAATTCAAAACCTGACCTCCTAACCTGCCACATACAGCTTGTTAGGTCATAAGGTCAAAAAATATAAAAAAACAAAAACCAAAAAACCTTTCCTGATCTCCTGATGCACCATATAAAGCCTTTACGTTCACAAGGTCAAAAAGAAAATCCAAAACCCAAAAACCAAAATCCAAATCCCTCATGTCATTTTTCAAAACTTTGCCGTGAGATGGTATATGATCCCTCTCACTGCCATAAATTCCCCTAGAAGCTCAAAATGCTACTTTATCAAAATTTTTGCTCAAGACTCTTAGTCAAGTCAAGAAGCTCTCCCTCAAAATTCTCTTCGAGGCACATCAACTACAAAAGCTATGCAACTCGTCGCCGTACCTCGAGGGGGCATTTGTTGACACCAAAAATGTCACTTTCCCTCATCAACATCAAAAGCTACATGGAGCCGCATCCTACCACAAATATGCAAATGCCACTTCAAGCATCAGATCTTGTCAAAATCAAACAAAAACTGCAAGATCATTCAAAACAGTCAAAAGAAGGGTACACATGAAGTTTCGGCCATTTCAATATTATTTGGCCTAACTTTGCTCTTCCAGCAGCTGAGTAGGAGCTCCCGACGGCGGTGAAGCCAGAGACCCTGACACAGAAGACAAAGCATACAGTTGGCCTCAAAATTCCACTAAGAAGCTTTATATCAAATTCTAGGTCATTCCGACATTGTTCGGCCCAAAAAGGAAATAGCCGCAACAAAGTTAACTCTCCTGGTGGCGACAGTGTCGAAGACACCAAATCTTCAATCAGAACCTATGGATGGTCTCAGAATACTTCCAAAAGGCTCCATGTCAAGTTTCAAGTCAAACCGACAACGTTTGCCCCAACATCGAGCAGCAAAATCAAGCCTCTCGGCGGCGAGAACTACCGAGGCCATCACTCATCAAACAAAGTATATGGGTGGCTTTAACATGCTTCCAAAGGGCTATACGTCAAATTTTAGGTCATTTCAACGACATTTGACTAGACTTTGACTCTCGAAAGCCAAATTAGGCCTCCCAGCGGTGAAGCTCCCCAGGACCATGACATCCAAATCAAAGTTAATGGATCATCTTAAAATGAGTCTAATAGGCTCCCTGTCAAATTTCAGGTCAATCAGACATCGGTTGACCGTACATCAAAAGGCATCATCTTCTTCGAGGTAACATCAAGTCTACTAGCGATGGGACACCACACGGCTTCAAAACTCAAACAAAAGCCTATGGTTGGTCCTATCTACTACTCAGCAGGCTTCACCTCAAATTTCAGGTCATTCCGACATCGTTTGACCTAGTTTTGGCGTCTGACGGAAAATCGAGAAACTCCGCACAACCAAGTCTTCGATTTTTCCAAAAAATGGGAAACTTTGCACGCTGATTCTTATCAAGTCTTCTCCAAGGATATCATGCCCATACATGTGCGAAAGTGTCAAAAAAAATGCTGAAGAAGAAAGAAATGAAAAAAAAATTGAAAAACGACTGAAAATTGGCGACCGAAAGGGGAAGAATCCTCCATTTATCCATTTCACCGAAACGGTCATTTTTTTTATCCATTTATCGTTTTGAGAATTCCGGCCCCTATGGTTTTCTAAAATCCGATTTTTGGGGCACGAAATCAACCGATATTCATCAACATCTCAGATCCACCGTCAAACACATGGGATCATCATCGGACACTACAAAATCGTCAATCGCCTGACCAAGAAAGCACACTTTATATCCGACCGATCGAGAAATCGACAGGATAGATGTTGCCAGCCCATTGATAGCAATTAATGTTTGAAGTTGCATAGTCATCCGACATTAAACAACATGAAGATCTATCGGCGATCAAGCCCCCTACATCACAAGAAGAATTTCAAAAGACGCGGTGCGGCCCCCGGCTCTTCGAGCGCCCTGGTGACCACTTAATGCAGTTAAATGACCCATTTTATGTCAAGTTAATGCAGTCATTAACTCATTATTTTGGACGGCCTAATCAGAAGCGAGGAAAAAGGAGTTATAAGTCAAAGCAATCATGGCATTAAACCATGTAACTCCCGTCGTCATGGAGCTTATAGGCGATTAAATGCCATTTATTCATCATCGGCCAATCAAAAGCCAAGAAAAAAGAGTTACAAAATCATGAATTAAAAACATGTAACTCCTCCCATCATGGAGCATTAATGTAATCAATGCCCATAAACCCCCTCTAATGGCCACCAAAAGCCTATAAAATGAGGTTCATTCCAAGAAGAACGGGTCCAGAAAAATCGGAATCGAGCCAGAAAAATCGGAATCGGTCCGGAAAAAACTTTAAAAAATCCAAAAAATTCGCAAACGTTGCTACAACAACTTCCTCTCCTTTGAAGAAATTTTACAGTAACCACCACCATAAGGTGACCGAAGTCCTTTGGGGGGGCCAATCGCCCCCCCCCCAATGCCCTCTCCTTCTATCAACATGGCTTAGACGTGGCTTTTCAGCCCGTCTACTCAGCTTTTTATTGGATATAGGACATCTTCTTGGTCTTTATCCTTTAAAAATTCGATGTTAAAGCAGAGCCAAGTGAATCAAGAGCATTTTCTATTCTCATATGAAGGATAATGGCGAAGTCCACACATGACTTGCGACCGTCAATCTGAACAAGTCCTCGCAATCGACTGAGAAGTTAGATTTTCTTTTCTTGCTTTTCATTGTATTTTGTATTTTTCCAAAGAGACAAAAAAAAAATCACAACTCCTGTCTTTTACATTTTGATGAGAATTGTAAATCGCCTTTCACGGCAAAAATCGCCTTTTACGGAAAACATCGCCTTTCACTGCAAACAAAGAAAAATTGCCTTTCATGGCAAAATCATGTCTCTTTTCTTAAATATATGTGCAATGAAAAACTAGAAAAAAGTTGATTTCCTTTTTTACTTTGAAGGTGGATCTCCGGACCACCACTTCTAAATTCCAAGCAGAGTAGAAAATCCGGCATACCCGTACAAAAATGTTGATGCTCGCTTTTCTCCGTCCCCCGGGCACGAAAGAGTTGGGCCCCGCGGATTCTCATGTCCACCGTCCTCGGTAGTCCCGGGACCGAAGAGAAGCCGAGTCCATCAGTCTGAAGGAAAAATCCAAAGTCTGGGTGGAAAGAGGTTTAAACTGGCCTGGCCGGTTGTCAATGGCCTGGCCGAAACCTAGCACAATTGAACACCCACCCGTTGTGCAAACTAGGCGTTTGGCCGATTGTGCCTTGCATGAATAGCCATATTGGGCGGTTTTTGGGCACATTCTAATGGAGAAATGAAGCTTGAAACTTGGGGAATTCTAGAGCCTTTCTTGGAAAACACTTTACATCATTTGCACATAAAAACTCCACCATTCTTGTCATCATACTACTCAAGGAAGATAGAGAAAAAGGCATGAACAATAGCTTGAACACACAAAAGAATTCTGTGGAAAATCAACACTAGCATTGCATGCATGTAAAACTACTCAAATTAAACACTTGCTTCACAAATCGAAGCTCCCAAGATCACCCTTAACGGTCTCCAAATAGTAGGGATCTCCTAAAACTAAAAACTCCAAAATCAACCCAAAATTCCACCCGAAAACGGGAAATCAACAAAGAGGGGAAGAGATGCCTTGCGTATTGGGATTTTGGACATCAAGGGGCTATGCATTCAATCTATAACAAGGAGAAGATGGTTGCCTACCTCTTGAGGGTCCGATCTGCTCGATTTCACCAAGGGGAGGGGCTGCCACAATAGATCTTGATGAAAATGATGTCCATAGGTAAAGGAGAGCAAGAGGAGAGTGATGACGGCCTCCGTTTGGGGAAAATTGTGGGAGAAAGGAGGAGGTGAAGCCTTATATAAGGCTGAGTTAGTGGGGCCCATAAATTAAATAACTTGCAACGCAAAAATGAAGGATTTCTGGGCACTTGATGATAAGTCAAAGAACAAAATTCGTTCGTAATTAAATCTATTTTCTAACGAGCACAAGAATGACTTGATCACAGGTCTCAGAAAAAACGTGCATTTTCAGAAATGGTCCATTTTACCCCTAGACATACTAGAATCATCATATGAGGGTTTTCTGGGCTTTGAATGGCCATGACATGAACATGAAAGTTGTTAGGAATGATATTTTCTATCTAATGAGCTCAAAATTTAGAATTTTTCAGAATTTGCAAACAACCCCAAAATCTTTTCCGAAATTACACATAGGACCCTATAGGCCTCGAACTAGGTTCAATGGCTCTCAAAACTTTTCAAATCTATTGAAAAGTTATTATAACCCACAAATTTAATTAATTAACATCTAATCCCACTTGGAGAGCAAACAACACAATTAATGAGTTCTAATGACGTGATTATCGGATCAGGGTCAGACAGAACCAGCACTTGAAACCTTTAGCAAAGTTCATCTGCTCGCAATGAGTCATAGGTTAGAGAGGAGGAGAGTTGGGAAGAGGAAGGGAGGGGGGGAGGTCGGTCTTGGGATTAAGTTTGCGCGGATTGTTCTAATTCCGATTTTGTTTTCAACTGATACCTTTTTATTTTTCTAAAACTTAATGTTATATTTTTTTAGCTGCTGCTGCTGCTGCTTCTTTCTCTCTCTATGTGTGTTTTCTTTGTTTTTTTTTTCTTTTTCTTTTTTTCTTCTACATGGGAGGAATGGTGAACTATCGTATAGTGATATTTCAACCTGACGAGGAAGGTTGAAAACAGGTCGGTTCCGGTCCAGGTCCATGGTGGACCCTGAACCGGAACTATTAAGGAAAAGGTGGAATCAGATCCGGACTTGGAACCAGTTTCTTGGCTCCGGAACTGGAACCATATATGGGACGTGTCCGGATCCGGGTCCAGATCTAGGTAGAGAATGATTTTTAAAAAAATATGATTTTAGGAGAGATTTTCGAAAATCGGAACCATATATGGGATGTGTCGGGTCCTGGGTCCACGGGTCTGAACCATATTTAGGAGAGATCTACGTAGTGGGGTAGCGGTGCGATTTGAAAAAATTGCTCAAAAAATCTGAGAAAATTTCAAGAAATCTAGAAAATTGTAAAATGAAAGAAAATGTAGTTCTTTTGCAAAAGTAAGTAAGAAAAGGGGTCGTCGCGGTGCCCTCAATATATGAGGTCATGTATCGCTGTGCAAATAGAGAATAATAGTAATGATTAGTTTTTTCACATGTATTCATGTTTCTTAGTCATGCTAACTTAGAAAGTAATGGAAAGCTCGTAAAAAAAAAATTAGAACATGAAATAAAGGCATAAGACTTAAGAGTCAGGTCATTAGTGAACATTGAACAATCAAATATCAATACTTCAACATTCAAGGTTCAAATTCGATCAAGTGAATGAACTATAAAGTGACCAACAATCAACATTCAACACCAATTTAGAAATGATAAAGACTAGAGAGTTACTGAAGGAAATATGAATACATTAATCACCACCAAAAGGAATGTCTACCAAGATTGAAGGCATGGTTTTCCTCATTCCCATCAGTATTATCATTTCTATTGGAACCATATTGAATTTGATATTTATGAGAATTGGGATCCACAAATCCAAAGAAGGCAGCCGCATCATAAAAACTTGGAGGAGGTGGAGGTGGATATCTACTATATTGCGTTTCAGCATAGTTACCATATGAGTAGGACCATGAAGCTGAAGACTCTTCTTCTCCTTGTTGCACTCAACCATATGGAAAATACTGTGAGGGTCCTTGTCCACCGTAACTAGGGTTCCACGAATTAGTCCATGATGCTGCTTGTTGTCCGTCAACGTCTGCACCCATATTTCCTTGCTCATTACTACCTCCAGCCTTAGGTGGTGAGTCTCTTCGGCGCCGTTGATAACCACGGCTTGGATCAAATCTTCCAGATAGAGGTAACTTCTGTATTTCCTCTATAGGAATGACATCGTCTTCATCATGTTGATAGTTTTCACAAGTACCACCTGTCCCACTGTCTCCTCCATCTCCTTGACTATGGCTACTCGAAGAGACGGTGGTGGAACTAGCTTTCTCAAAAGATCCAATATGAGCAGATTCTTTCCCACTCCTCCTAGTCCTACTGGTACCTTCTCCTTGAGGTGGCCGACCTTTTATATGTGCATCACCCAAATCCTCATCTATCAACTCTTGAACCGTTTCCTGAAAATCGGATTTGAATCTAGCAGTAGATCCTCTATCTCGGCTTGCCATGGGAGTAAGGGATTGTCCTCTCTGAATATGTGATCCAAATTAATAAGACAATAAGCAGGATCATCCCTTGCCCTTCTCTCCCTAGTTCTATTTCTCAACTTCAGATTGTAATGATAGTATACAAGCTTATTAAGTTTGTGCATGGTAAGCTGATTCCTGGCCTTCGTGTGGATCAAGGAGAAAGTGCTCCAATTTCTCTCACAATTGGAAGATGTTGTAGTTTGACTAAGGATGCGAACAGCCGCTCTACTTAGATGTGGAGCACTCTCTCCATAATCATCTACCAATCAGCTGAAATGAAAAAAATAAATAAAGAAAATTAGATATTCGTAACCCTCAAGTCCTTCTAATCAATTAAGATAAATAGATCAAGATTCAAGACTATTGGGTGGGCCGGTGGGGTCTTTTGTTCATAGTCATACCGGGTGGCATTCTTCCAATGGATCGTTGCATAAGAGGGTCAGCAAAGGCTCCTCTCCTTCGTGTATATATAGATATCTACAATGTAAAACGTAGAAATAAGTCAGTAAACCCCTACAGCATGTATGACATTTGGCACTTGGCAGCATAATTAAATTCTCTTAAGTAACCACCCATTCATCTCTTGTATGGCATCAATTTGATCATCTAGGTTTAACAATCTTTTCAATACCTCCCGTAATCCTACCTACAATTCCATATCTATTTCTTTGGTGTGTAGTTCGGCATTGCGGTAATAGAATTCGGGATTCAAAAAATAACCTACATTAAAAATATATAGCATGTACTGTGAGCAAATAAGATAATAAATACATTAGTTAGGAAAATAAAAAAGTATCAAAGATATATATTAATTACATGCATCATGCAATGGATGGTGCAATTGATCTTTCCAACGGGCATCTATAATGTTTATATATTTCTCGTGATATCTAACATTTTCCATAATGGATTGCTTTGCCTAATCCATTGCTTCATATATAACGCCCATTGTCGGCTTGTCATCACCATCTACAAGCCTAAACACTTTAACTAAAGCTCAAAAACCTTTAATACCTTCATCACTTTCTTCCAAAATTTATTGTCTCTCATCAGGTTTGGGACTTCAAACTTCGGACCACTAGTTGTATTGCCCCATTTCAAACTAAGCCATTCTTTTGATGCAAACATCTGAATCAGCTCTGTTCTAAACCTTGCAAAGCTTCCCATAGCTAGAAAATGGGTTGCAAACCTAGTTAATCCTGGATGCAGCAAGGCATGGTTATTTGTGTATCTTTTTATCAAGCCTAACACCCATGAATGATCATATATAAATCTTGTAATTCCTCCACATGCCTTGATCAATGAAGCCACTTTTGTCTTCCTTCCAATATCTTCCAAAATGAGATCTACGCAGTGTGCTGTACATGGGGTCTAGAATAAATAGGTCCTATTCTCCATTAACTTCTTACCTTCTGCTTTAAAATTGGCGCCATTATCTGTAATAATCTGTACAATATGCTCCTCTCCCACACTCTCTATGATTTTATCCATAAGAGTGTATATATATGTGGCTATCCATCTATGTTCAGTTGCATCAACGGACTTTACAAAGACGGTCCCAGCGACTGAATACGCCAAAAAATTTATTAATTGTGTTTGACTGCCGCTGCTCTACCCGTCACACATGATGATAACACTATTCTGTTGCCACATGGGCCTAAACTTTTCCACTCAAGCCTTTATTTCTATATACTATTCTTCAAGGTATTTAGTGCCCACATCATATATGGAGGGCGCCTGTGTACCCCGCCTAGCTTCAGCAGCAACATCAAGAATAGTATGAAAATATGGGGAATCTATTTTTGTAGGTGGTATGTTCTTGTGAAGTAGTCATTTTGCCGTAGGTTTGGCTAACCTATCTCTTGCAGCCTTCATACCCCTTTCACAATACTCGATATTTTTTGTTGTTTAGCTCCATCTTTTCTATGTGCTAGAGGATCAATAGAGGGAGGAACTGCTCTTTTAGTAGAGATAATTTCTACATCAACATCTCGTTCTTGGGTGCTAAATGCCCTACGCAAGGCCCCTGCAATGCCCTTGCCCCTGCTCAACACAATAGATGAGCCCCCTACATCATAATATTTGCTTCTAGCAAATGCACGATGTTCATGTTCTTCTTGTTGACTCTTGATGGACTCTCGGCGTGCATCCTCCATCTATGCATCTTCCTCCTTAAAGAATCCATCCCCAAATACATCATAACGGGCAGCATCAACATCTTGCTGCCTCTTTTCTTTTATCTCTACTATTCTAGCTTTGTTTTAGCTGACCAAAGCTTTCGTTTGTTTCCTGACTTCCCTTGGTACTTCAGTACAGCCAGCAACATTGCCAGAAATGTGGCCCAAGTGGTGCTTAGATCTTGTAATGCCTACTTCGGTATAGCCAGTAACATTGCTAGAAATGTGGCCCAAGTGGTGCTTGGATCTTGTAATGCCTCCATTGGTCACTTTCCTACAAAACTTGCATTTGATTTTCAATCTGTTATTCTCAATGGCCTCACCAAAGCTCCATACGGGATTAATATCACGAGGCATTTTAAGTTATCAATTGGCAGACACAAATACACAATAGAAGACTGAATACCTGACTATAAATATGAACAAGTAGTACGTTAAAAATTAAAAAAAACAAAGAAACATGTTAGAGGAAACATATATCTAACGCTTAGGAATCTTTCCCTTGACATTTAATTGGAATTTCATTACTTAAAGGGTAATTTTTTTTCAACAATTTAAAAAATCTAAAAATCAGAAAATAAAATAGAATTAGGAAAAGATAAATATATGTTCGATTGATCTATGCCAAATATAGATATAACATTTAGGAGAATTTTTCAATACATTTGATTAGCATTTCATTATTAAAAAAAAATTTCTAAAAAAGAACAAAAATCCTAAATTTAAAAATTAAAAAAGTAAAAAAACAAGCAATATATGTTGGAATGATCTATGGAAAATATAAATCTCAAATCTAGGAACCATTTTCAAGACATTTGATTGGTATTCAAATATTAATTTTTTTTTTCAAAAAATAAATAAATCTGAAAATAAAAAAATGAAAAAAATCAATAAACATTCAAAATGTGATGGATTGATCTATGGGAAACATAGATCTATCATTTAGAATGCATTTCCAAGTGGTTTCATGGGTTGTCCAGGGGTATTCACATTTTTTTTTCAAAAAATAAATAAATCCGAAAATAAAAAATAGAGAAAAATCAATAAACATTCAAAATGTGATGGATTGATCTATGGGAAAAATAGATCTATCATTTAGAAGCAATTTTCAAGTTGTTTCATTGGTTGTGCATGAGTATTCACTTTTTTTTTTCAAAAGATAAATAAATCCGAAAAAAATGACCAAAAAAAATAAAATGTGTGCATCATCAAAGGAAAATATAGATCTAACAATATTACATGATGAGGAAGCATTTATAGTAGTAAGAGAGAGATGAATTGATGATCTCAAAAGTCAACTAAAAAAATCTAAAAGAAAAAACATACCTATGAAATGGATTTAATGGAAGCTTGGATCTTGTAGTTATTTCCTTGTTTTGATGTTTGTGAGTTTGTTGTGGTGGATCTTGTCATCTTGTGGCAAAATCTTGATTTACAGCACTTGGGAGGTTTCATAGGCTCACAGCAAGAAGAATGAGTGAAAGGGAGAGGCGAAAAGTAAAAGGAAGGGCAAAAGGGTCGGGTGGGGGGGTTTCCGCTATGTGGCAGCCGCCACGATACGTGACAGATTGTATCGGCCACTACACATATCGAGCGATACCTGCTTTTTTCAAAAAAGGGTGGCGGCATCGCGTAGTGGCCGATATTTTCTTCAGCGATCGATGCCTAAATAAGGACCCAGACCCGATTTTAATGGATAGGAACCTCCTGGTAATCGGAAAATCGGAGACCCTTTTACATCCCTGACAACCCAAGGATCGATCACTTGGCATGTGTGCAAAACTAGGGTCCAACAACATTCAACCATGAGTGTGTTGAAAAATAATATTATTTGTTGGTCAAACCACTAATTTGATCGTTTTCTTTTAGTCTAGAGTTTAAATTACTTGGGTAATGGCTTGGTGCTCATTTCCCATATCTCCTATATTCATTTTCTATTAGGGATTGATCTTCATTTTTGGATATTCACCTTTGTTTCTTTATTTTTAACCACGTTTAGAAATACAGGTCTTTGAATTCTTGGGAATTTAATTATAACCTTCTCATATGATGGGTGTGAAGATTTCTTTATTGGTTGGCAGATAATCCGAACAACAATCATGTGTTTTTGAACCACTAATCAGATATCCAGGACCATGAATTGGACATATTATGGAGGCCCACAAGATGAATGGCTTAACTGGAATCGAGCATCCTCTTCTTGTGGGTTGACACAAGGAACACTACTCTTGATTGAACATTATTTGTGTCATCTTTAAGATGCAAATTTACCACAAGTGAATGGGTTTCTAAGGATAGACAGTGGCAAGTACCGGTAAAACCCACAGGGAACTAATTAAATAAGCTTTTAGATGAAAGAAGCTGCCAATTGAGGAGAATTTCTAAAAATAAAAGCAAACAACTAATTTACAAAGATGAAAACTACCAATTAATGAAAGTGATAAGAAAATATGATACCAATAAGCATCCACCAATTACTTGTCAAGCAACCTTAACTTGTTTCAATTTTTACTTCAAACCAAAGACAAATCAATATTTTTTACTTGGAAAATCTAACTTTAAAATCCCCATTTTTAATTAATTGTAAAATCCAAAATCCAAGACTTCATTCACCTCATAAAAGAATAAAAATAACCTAAGCACTATCCATCAAAATTAAGGATAAACTATTAAAGAGATCTAAGTCCTAAGCATAGCCTATCAAACCTAAGCATGGATAGTCAAAAATTAATATTTTTTATTTTCAGAAATTAAGAATAGAGGTTTGCTTAGGTCACAAAGACAAGTCTATTAATCATTAAGAACATTACATATGCAAACAAGTTAGAACTACTAGTCAAATTAAAGGTACTTACTTATCTTCATCCATACCCTAACCAAAGGATTTAGCCCGCCAGTGAGAAAAGAAGAGGGGAAGAGAAGAAGGAGAATAGGAGAGAGAGGATATTGCACGTTCAACACTTTTGGAAGAATGGGTAGGGACGTCCAAGGCCCTATGTGGTCTTATTTATAACTTTTGAGCCTCCCTTATTTGTTAAGAATCCTCCAAGTCGATCTTGTTTCTTGTTTGCTTTGGTATCTTAGCTTAGGCTTCAAGCCATACTCCAAGTTAAGCAATAATTTGAATTAAATTAGATCCCTTACCAAGTGGGTGCCTAGATGGACAATTCTTGCCAGCTAGAACTCCAAAAATAATCTCCAAAGATTGCTTAAGAAAGACTTCTCCAAAAATTAAATGTTGTGCGAATAAGAGAATCTCTATGTGTGGAACGTCTGTGGAGTGTGGGCGACCCCTTGGTTGGACATCCAAAGTGCTTTGGCACTTTCCTTGTTTTCCTTCATGACCCTCCTTCCAATTTTCCTTAGTTCCTTTGCTCTTTTGACTTTCCATTTTGCACTTCTATGCCTTTGCGAGGACCACTTGGATCTTCATTAAAAAATCTTAAATCTGAGAATCAGATTTAGTGCAACTTTTTGAATGCATGGTGGACCCCACTGTGATATGCAACACTTGAGACATCAAACTTGCACGTGTATCTTCATGGCTGGATTTTTTTTTTCTTAATTCTTGCTTTTGAACTTCCCATAATTAAGCCCCCAAAATCTGAATTTGAAATCTTTCTTTCAAATTTGGAATTACATGGGTTGTGTACTTCATGGAACTCTACATGAACGTGCATCTCTCCCTTGACCTTTTCTTCTTTCTTTTTCTTTTTCTTTTCTTTTCTCAACATATGTGGGACCCCCTGGCTGCCCCATGCTTAGGAATTCACTCTTATAGGGTGTGGCTCCCAATTTCCTAAAACAATCAAAAGAATACTTCAGCTATACTTAATTGTGTGAAATTTATAAGTGCCATGCATGGGACCCAAATCAATTTGAAGACAGGCATATTAGTGTATTAATGTGCCTAATTTTTCATGAACTATGTTATGACGCACGAATTTGATGCGTGTTTAAAATAATAAAAAAGACTAATTCGTGTGACCTTCAGATGATGCAAACCCATGATCTCAAAACATTCATGCAAGATTGATGATATTGAATGATTTTGATTAAAAATTCCAACTTTGACAGCTCAAATGCATAAAATTATGTAATTCTATGAAACTAAATGCAAATTACCCTAATTGAGTCCACAAAGTCACATAAAATGATGAATGAAAGCTAGAATTTTGTGGACTTATCAATTATACAACATGTGACCGGTGGTCAATATTTTCTGAAAGATGCCATCCATAAAAAAAAGGTTCTAAAAGATTTGAAGTTCGACTCCCATTCATGTGTTTCTTCTTTGATATCTTAAAAAAAAAAAAAAAAATCAACCGAACGAAGTTAAGTAACAATTCAAAAGGTCTTTGCAGGGGAACTCAGTAACCATGAAAGTAAGGAAGGACATGATTCGGAAGATGCATGAAGAAGCGGAGAAGGTGTGGGTTCCTGAACTAGCCCGGGTAATGAAACAAACAAAGGAACCTTTCATAAATGTAATATATGATTGTGATCCCCTGCAACAGTTGTTTTGGGAAAGAGTAGTACTGGTAGGAGATGCAGCTCACCCCACATCTCCTCATGGCATTAGAAGCACAAACATGTCCATCATGGATGCAGGGATTTTAGGCCAATGCCTAAAGAAATGGGGACCAGAAAACATGGATTCAGCTCTGAATGAGTTCCAATCAATCCGACTTCCGGTCGTTTCGAAGCAAGTCTTACACTCACGACGAATGGGTCGAATTAAACAAGGCCTACCACTTGATGATCGTAGGAGTTTTGATCCGCGAATGGCAACACCGGAGGAATGTGTGGAGCTTCAACAGAAATATATGCCTTTCTTTAGGCAAGTGCCTTTTCTAACTGATTCAACATAAAAGTTCTCTCTCAACCTTGCATAAGTTCCTGTTCACCATTTAGTTGATGATAATTAGTACCTAGGATCCTTCTGAGGATTGTAAACGGTACATGGATGGTTTAGAAATCAATGGACCCATGAAGGACCAATAAACACTTGATGAATAGAATCCCCATATAAGTATTGGAAATTAATGGTTTTATCTCTTGGTTTGGTGATCCTCTAGGTTTTTTTTTTTTAATGCCTGTTGATCTGATTGAAGCAGTGTCATGCTTCGTTGCCTGGCCTATCATGTTAGTGTTGTAAATTAATGCTTGTAGGATCTCAGAGTCCACTGGGCTACCACTTATCCCAAAACCTTTAAGGTGATAGGAAAGATATAAGCAATAGTTTTATGGTCGTTATGGTAGTATTAGGAAGGGATTCAAATTGTACTAGTCTTCATCCCAACATTGGCCCACAAGGGTTGTACTAGGGATCTAACAATGTTCTTATGATTTGTATCAACAATTAAAAATATGTTAAACTATCATTTTAGACGAGACCAAAGCTTTGTGAGAAGATGTGGCAAGAAGTTGACCTAAATTGCCATGTTGAAGAAATAATGAATGTGGTGGCAGCTACCAGTTTTATCTATCAACATGTAGATCATTTTTGGCTGGCAGTTAATAACGGGATAAGGCTTTGACGATGACATAGCCCTTCCATGAAATTTTCTCCATCTTTGGTGATTGAGTTTCTTAACTAGATGTTGATTCTCGCTACTCTACATCGATATTTAATGATTCCATTTTGACTGTTGGAACCTTTTGAATTATGTTACCTTGTGCAAATGAAGATTGTTAGATCTCTTTCAAAATATATGGGTTTTGCAAATTTTTAAGAGAACATTTAGGTGGAACCACCTTAAAATTTGGTTTTATTTTTAGTCAAAGAACATTTTTGGTAATTTAGGAGTCATTTTTCTTACAAGTAGCGGGAAGTGACATCTAATTATCACAGTGTAAATGTTTGAGTTCCACTATAGAAATATCCTGCACAACTTAGTACCTTTTACTAAATAGGATCCACCATAGTCCACTTGGAGTTGAAT
Source organism: Persea americana (assembly GCA_029852735.1). NCBI lineage: Eukaryota > Viridiplantae > Streptophyta > Magnoliopsida > Laurales > Lauraceae > Persea > Persea americana. The sequence continues at coordinate 50,569,231 of CM056810.1, read as the reverse complement.
GTTGTTCAAGCACAAGCAGAACGGGTGTGGGTGTGTGCGTGTGCATGAGGGAGAGAAGGGGGGCGGGGGGCGGGGCTTAGTAGAAAAAAGCTCTTGGGAGGGCTTGCATATAAAATAAGAAAAAAGAATGGAGTTTTTAAAATATATATGGGCTTTTTCAAGAAATTTGCCCCCCTCCCCCCCGCCGCCCCCACCCCCAAAAAAAAAATTTCTCTAAAAAGCCCATATATATATATATATATATTTTAAAAACTCCATTCATTTTTTTTTTTTAAATTTTTATGTGAGCCCTCCCAAGAGTTTTTTCCTACATAGTGAAGAGAGAATTCATGGGTTTGCCCTAGTATTCAACTAGCAACAGAGCAACTAAATGCCATATTTTACACTCAAAAAATATCAAGCACGATTCTGTGTAGGGACGACCACCAAAAGCATCACACAAGCCCCCAGGTTGAACATGGGTTAAAAGCCGACACAAGATAACTATTCAATTTGCATGAGATTTAACGTATGTGTCACACGGGCCTTAACCCATGCATCTGTTGGATTTATAGTCTCAATCCATTACGACTGATGTAATGAATGATTAATTTCTTTATTTATCAATATATATTCATGTTTTGCTTTCATGGGATGAATGGTGTTTTATTACTTTGTTGCACATAACCAATACAAATGACATGATGGTTCATGAGATGAACCGGAATCCACAAGTGTATTAGATGTAACACATGTGTGTGGATGAGATCCACAAACAAGAGACATGTGTCACAAATCTTATACTTAAATTGATTCACAACTGGTGATGAGATTGAGCATCTCATCTAATAAGGCTGCAGTATTATGATCACAATGAGATAGTATGATTTGTCTCGATTATCAGAATGTAAGATTCTGGATCATAGTATTGGTACATTGGATGTATTGAAGGGCCATGAGAAGCACCTTATGAATATTGTTTTTACTTTAAGGTATGCTCTCATAATTCCCTAGCAATAGGCTCTCAAATTCTGAGACATTAATGAACTCAAGTTTCTATCTACTCATTTGCTTTAAGTCACCAATGAGTGAGGCCAACTGTAGGTCAACACCTCGGTGTCTTGGGTATATGGTAGTGGGATTGTGGGAACATTTAATGATCAAGATGGAATCTATCATAATTATCCCCTTGTGCCAATTAATGGATTATCATTGGTAAGTGTACACTCATCTCAATTAAGAGTTAATTGGGTGGTGCTAATGATCACTATAATCAATTGGGTCTCAAGGATAATAAGATATGGATCTAAATTGGTGGGACAGTTTGTCCAATTGATCCATTGATATTGATGGAGGGACCTACTTGTAGTAATAGGGAAGTTTAGGGTCTTCATGTAATTTATTCCTAAGACTGGAATTCAATTGCATTTATTTAGTGGAATTATTTGCAATTAACTGCGGGCTTGGATTGCACATGAGATGTGGGGTCGCGGTGTCCCAGTTGGAACCAGCTTTCTAGGGAATCCCTAATGGTCCCCACGCTAGCCCGAGATTGGATCTTTACTAATTCTATTTGAACTTAAAAGGAAAGTTACTATTTCTATTTGAAGTAAGATTTCTAATAGTGGTAATAGTGAAAATAAAGAGTTACTGATTATTATGGAAGTTGGACTTCTAATGATAAATAAAGAGAGGAGTTGCTTAAAGCTATAAATAGGAGAGGAGAGGTGCCTTGGACGTCCCATGCTCCATTCCCCCTTGGAGTTCACGCCCACCTCCCCTTAATGTAAGAGTTGCACCTCTCTCCTCCCTCCCTCTCTCTCTCTCTTCTAGTTCCCTTCTAGTTTCCTTAGAGATTCTAGTTAGTTTTTCTCTTGGAGATTCCACCATCTTCCTTGAGAGAAGAGATCTGAAACGGGTCATAGCGTGGAAGACAATTGGGCATTGGAGATTCTGATTTGCTTTGTAAAAGAGCTCTTCATCAAAGGGTTTAATTAAATTCTCCATTAAAGCACAACCGAACTCTATAGGTATAATCTACTCCTTGTATCTTGTAAAATTTTGTGGTTGCTTGTTCGGTGTTGTTTCTATCTTCTTGATAGGTTTATTTGCTGATCATGATGGCTGAGATTGAGGACATGGATCCTGGATTGAGTCTTGTTGCCTTTTGGATAGATGATCACTATTTCTAGTTGGTCAATAGTTTTTGAAACCTATCTTGGAAGCCCACCCACTTCCAACAATTGGTATCAAAACCATACCTCATCTCTAATCATATTAGAGCAACAAGCTTGCTCTATTCTTTGCATGAGATGCGAAGTAGATAGCGGAAGGGCTATGTATGGATCGATTTTTATGGATTTTTTTTGTTTAAAAGTGAATCCATGTTTGGATAGTCACAAAAGGATTTAATAATGATGGAAGGATGATAGGAAGCTATTGGAACGCTTCAGAAGAGTTTTGGAGTTGAATAGACATGAAATAGAAAACCCAAAAATCTGATGTTCGTCTGTTTGGTCAATCAGGACCCGTGTCTGGTCGACCGGGTACTTGTAGGCCGATCGACCGGGCTCTTTGGCCGGTCGATCGGGGACACTATGACAGCAGATGCAAATTTTAGGATTTTTCAATTTCGGGTTTTCTTTTGAGTTCTATTTTTCCAGCATTGTTTGGCAGCCTATTTGTGTGTTTTGTGTGGTTGTATGAGATACTAACATGCAGGTTATCTTGTCCTCTCCATATGGCCCACAACTCTTTTACTTTCTTTATGTGGTTGTTGGTTTATTTGAGGCTAATTGTAAAGGGCATCATGGTTTCCTTGGCTTCCCATGAAAGGGGAAGGCATGATGGTTTCCCTAAAGCCCTTTTATTCTCATGATTAGATTACCATGTAAGTCTCATTGTAGAGATAGGAATTTATGTAATTTTCTAAAATTGTAAATTCTGGCGATGTCCGAGACGAAAAAGGAAAGTGAAGTTGGACTCTTAATTAAAGAGTTTGAAGATTACCAAAAGTGTTTTGGAGTTCATCAAAGAGTTTGAGAATTTCCAAATTTTTGGAAAATCTAGAAGTCCAAGAAATCTATTCCGCTAGGGCCTTGTGGAGGAGATGACTAGTTACTATTTTAGTATTTTCTATTTATGGATGAATGCTTGATTTAGAATGTTTCTAAATCAGATCCAAGCATAGCAAGTTACTAAAATTGGTCAAATCAAATTAATTCTTGGAAAGAGTTCTAATTAATGTTGATGACCCACGAGATGGACACATTGGTAACACTAACTGGACTTTCCTTAAAATAACTTGACTTGGAACCAATATTTAATCATATCATGAGATGATTTGATGTTCACATATATATATATATATATATGTGGGTCCTAATACCTCAAAAGGAAAATCTTCAATTCTAAAATATTAAGTGGGAGTGGGGCATTTAAGTTGAGAAATCCCCATGGTTTTCCACCATAGGTCTATTGTAAGGGAAGTATTAGCCTCGCGCCATCTTGAGAATGGTCGTTCCCCACGGAGGGCTTTTATTTGTCTGGTTACTAGATATGGATCTCCCAAAGGGATAGTGTTGGTGAGACGAGGTGGGGGCCCACTCCCTAAGGAGCTGCCCACAACGGTTGTCATACAATGTTAATTGGTGGGTCACACTTAACTAGAATAGTGATGTAGTATCCCAAAGGATTTACCTCATGTATTTTAGAAACCAAAGCCAATCGGGAGTCATACATTATTTGGTATGAGATACCTAGATAATAATGAATGATAGGGGATCATGAAGTTAGTCTTAATCCATATTTTGACCTACTTTGATCCACACCAATCTAAGTAGTATTCGCACTCCCCGAGGAGGCATACCCCAAGGATTGGAATTCCGATGTATTCTAAATTTTAGTGGTTATGAGGATTCCCAAACAAGTTTGGTAGAATACTAAACCCTAATGTCATTAATATTCTTTAATTAAATGTATGGTTATGTGCTACAGGTCATTCAACATGAATTCGAATACTTTCAATCCACTTGCAACCATTCTCAACCAGAATAAGTTGGTGGGATCCAACTATGTAGACTGGAAACGGAACCTGGATATTGTTCTGATTGCATTAGAATATAAGTATGTCCTTACCATACCCCACCTTGATGAGCCGGGCCAGATGCACCACAGGACGAGAAAGACCATTATGCCAAATGGACCAAAGACGATGAGATGGCCAAATGTTATATACAGGCATCCATGTCTAGTGTTTTACAACACCAACATCAATCCTATAAGACTGCATATGATATTATATCGAACTTGAATGAGATGTTTGCGAACTAGGGCAAGCCTGCTAAACAGGCTACTATGAGGGTGCTCATTAGCACCAAAATGGCTGAGGGTACACCAGTACATGACCACATGCTAAAGATGATGGACTCATTGAATGAGTTAGATGTACTGGGTGAAGAGATTTATGCAAAATTGCAGATTGACATAATCCTCGAGTCGCTACTAGATTCATTCAACCATTTTAAGATCAATTATAATATGAATAAAATGAATCTGAACCTAGCTGAGTTGTCTAGCCAGCTGGTAGCAACTGAGATGATTATGAAGAAAAGGCCTATTGCCTGATTATAGAAAAGGCCTATTGCCCGGAAAGGCAAAAAGAAATCAGTCCCCAAGGGTCCTGAGGCGGAGAATGGTCGTACTGGTGGTGTGGCCAAGGCTAAGGGTTCAGGGACCAAGGGAAAGTGCTTCCACTGTGGTAAGACAGGACATTGGAAGAGGAATTGTCTAGATTTTCTGTCTAAGAAGAAGACCTCAGGTATGATTGAGTCACTTGTTTCTGAAGTTAGTTTTGTAACTGGTACTTCAGAAACCTGGTGTGTTGACTCCGGTGCAACTAATCACATCTGTAATTCGTTGTAGGGGTTCCGGGAAACCAGGAGGCTTAGTGACGACAAAATCATTGTCAACCTAGGATCTGATGCTAAGGCGAAGGCGGTTTCAGTGGGAGTTATTACTTTATGTTTTTCAGATAATAAATTGATTTTTTCAGATACATTATATGTACCGTCTTTAAGGCAGAATTTAATTTCAGTTTCTAGTTTGGTGAATAAAAGTTATTCCATTACTTTTGGTATTGAAGTTGACATAAAGAGAAACGGTACTTTCATATGTTCTGGCAAGGTAATCAATGGACTTTATTTGTTAACTCCCATGATGTATGAGATACATGACACCGAAATAATTAATAGACCAACATTGAAAAGAAAGTCACCTTCATCTAATCCAACAAAGCTTTGGCACTTGAGGCTAGGTCATATAAACCTAAATAGGATTGACAGGCCAGTGAAAGATAGTATCTTGCCTTCATTGGTGGTAGAACCAATGTCTGTCTGCGAAACCTGTCTGGAAGGCAAAATGACCAAAAGACCCTTTTCATCCATAGGCAATAGGGCCAAAGAATTGTTGGAATTAGCACATATTAATGTGTGTGGACCCATAAATGTTAGAGCGAGAGGAGGTTATGAGTACTTCATCACTTTCATAGATGATTACTCAAGATATTGATACATATATCTTATGCACCATAAGTCCGAGGCTTTTGAAAAGTTCAAAGAGTTTCGAGCGGAAGCGGAAAAATAATTAGGTAAAAGTATCAAGACTCTTCGATCAAATCGAGGAGGGTAATATCTCCCAGCTGATTTTATGGGATACTTATCAGAGAATGGGACTCTATCTCAGTTGTCTACTCTTGGAATGCCTCAACAGAACGGAGTAGCAGAAAGAAGGAACTGGACTCTTTTAGATATGATCTGGTCTATGATGAGTTTCTCAGGATTACCTATATCCTTTTGGGGATATGCCTTGGATACTACAATGTACTTACTAAACCTCGTACCATCTAGGTCTATACCTAAGACTCCCCGGGAGTTGTGGTCCGGGCGAAAGCCTAGTTTACAACATTTGCATATTTGGGTTTGTCCGACACATGTGCTGAAAGTTAAAACGGATAAGTGGGAATCGAAGTCGGAAGTATGCACCTTTGTAGGATATCCTAAATGAACTAAAGGTTGGATATTCTATAATCCCAAAGAGCAGAAAGTTCTTGTCAGCACCAATGCGGTTTTTTTGGAGGAAGATTATATGATTGACAGGAAATCTTTAGAAAAGGTTATCTTGGAAGAAATTCAAGATAAGTCAATTACAAATCCTAGTATGACTGAATTTGAAGAGAATCCGCCCATACCTGACCCAGTAGTTACACCAGTGCCTCGTCGTAGTGGGAGGATTGTCAGGCCCCCTGACAGGTTCTCATTTTTGGGAGAGTCTTATGAGACAATTCCGGAAGAACTGGAACAAGATCCCTGTAACTATAATGAAGCAATCAATGACATAGATTCGGGATGTTGGCAAGAAGCTATGAAAGCTAAGATGGAGTCCATGTACTTTAATCAGGTCTGGACACTTGTAGACTTGCCTACCAATATTAAACCTATTGGGTGCAAGTGGGTCTACAAGAGAAAGAGAGGACCGGACGGAAGAGTTGAGACCTTTAAGGCCAAGCTTGTTGCGAAAGGATATACTCAGAAAGAAGGTATCGATTATGAGGAAACCTTCTCGCCAGTAGCCATGCTTAAGTCTATCCGAATACTCTTATCCATTGCGGCTCACCTCGATTACGAGATTTGGTAAATGGATGTCAAGACGGCGTTTCTCAATGGCCATCTTGAGGAAGACATCTATATTATGCAACCAGACAATTTTATGGCTAAAAACCAAGACCAAAGAGTTTGCAAGCTGCAGAAATCCATTTATGGACTGAAGCAGGCATCCCGAAGCTGGAACATCCGTTTTGACCAGGCAATCAAGGCATTTTGTTTTTGTCAAAATCTGGATGAGTCATGTGTGTACATGAAAAGTGAAGGAAACATGGTAGTTTTTCTGGTATTTTATGTCGATGACATCCTTCTCCTCGGGAGAGACATAGGAATACTATCAACGGTAAAAGTTTGGTTGGCAAGAGACTTTTGATATGAAGGACTTGGGTGAAGCTAGCTACATCCTTGGGATCAAACTCCATTAAGACTGAAAAAATAGGATAATTGGTTTATCTCAAGCTGCGAACATAGATAAGGTACTAGTGCGGTTTACAATGCAAGACTTCAAGAAGGGTATCATAACTTTCGGGCATGGAGTGCACCTTTCCAAGGATCAATGTCCTAAGACACCTCAGGAAAAGAAGCAAATGAGAGAAATGTCATACACCTCGGCTGTTGGCAACGTCATGTATGCTATGCTATGTACTAGACAGGATATCTGTCATGCAGTGGGCTTAGTCAGTAGATATCAGTCTAACCCAAGTCCCGACCGACTGCTGTGAAGTGTATTCTCAAATACTTGAGAAGGACTAGAGATTACATGTTAATTTACGGCAATGATGAGTTGATTCCAGTCGGATACACAGATTCTGACTTCATGTCATATAAGGATTCCAGGAAATCAACCTTTGGGTATGTGTTTATGCTTGGCGGCGGAGCTATCAGCTGGAGGAGTACTAAATAAGAATGTACCGCTGATTCCACCTCGGAAGCTGAATATGTAGCGGCTTGTGAAGCAGCTAAGGAAGCAGTGTGGCTCAAGAGATTCCTTATGGAACTTGGAGTAGTACCTTTGGCGCGATAGCCGCTCACAGTTTACTGTGACAGCAGCGGGGCAGTTGCACAGTCCAAGGAACCCAGAAGCCATAAAAGCCAAAAATATGTATAGAGGAAATACCATTTGGTCAGAAAGATTGTGCAGAGAGGTGACATTGCCATCACCAAGATAGCATATGCGGATAATCTCGCAGATCCCTTTACTAAGCCTTTGACTACCAAAGTCTTTGAGCAACATGTAGACGGGATGGGCATGAGATGCAACCCTGACTGGCATTGAGCCCAAGTGAGAAATTGTTAGATTTATGGTCTCAATCCATTAAGATTGATGTATAGAATGATTAATTTCTTTATTTATCAATATATATATTCATGTTTTCCTTTCATGAGATGAATGGTGCTTTATTACTTTGTTGCACATAACCAATACAAATGACATGATGGTTCATGAGATGAACCGGAGTCCACAAGTGTATTAGATATAACACATGTGTGTGGATGAGATCCACATACAACAGACATGTGTCACAAATCTTATACTTAAATTGATTCACAACTGGTGATGAGATTGGGCATCTCATCTGACAAGGTTACAGTATTATGATCACTATGAGATAGTATGATTTGTCTCGATTATCAGAATGTAAGATCCTGGATCATAGTACTGGTGCATTGGATGTATTTGTCGCGACCCCGGACCGAGATCCGGGCCCGCGAATGAGGATAAACCTACATTAAACAATGATCATACATTTGGATATACACTCACTTAATTTCCCACAGGTTTCAGCGGTAAGGATTTCACACACACTCACAAAACATTTACATTGGTGCGGAAGCATGTAGCAAATCAAATTCATAATCCATTCTCAACACAAGACTGATAAATACATGTAACTGACATGATGTCAGAGTTAGCAATAATTTCATAGGCTTAGCCCCAAAATATAAAGTTAGAAGTTTAAACAAAGATCAGTTAATTTAACATTCCCTAAAAATAATGGCCAACAAAGGCCAGTACAACCAAAAGTATAAATCAAATGTCATTCTATAATTTCCCAAAATATTGCGCAACTCGTAGCTCCATCCAATGTCTACATGACATTGTCAGCTTGCCACTCTACTAAATGTTGCGGCTCACCGACCGCTTACTCCTGCTCCTCCTCAAAGGCAATAACGGGGACTGGACTTGAGTACCACAAAGATGGGTCAGATACGACGGTCTGGCAGGCGGGTGAATAGATAATACAATTTAGGAAAACAAAACATAACTTAAAACATACTGAAATCATAATAAAACAGTGATTTTATAAACAGGATGCATTGTTTATATGAAGTACAAATGCAAGATGAATCATGAAGGTAACCAAAGAACAGGAATTGAAAAGATAGCAACCACACTTAAGCTAAATCTTTCATCACTAACGTGATGAGAGCACACTAAAGGCGTTAATCTCGGAGCACTCGGGGTGACGAGAAACAACTATAAATACATATATAATATACTGAGCAAAACCACGGCCGCGGAACCGGGTGACAAGACAGAACAGAATTCAGACTGCAGTTGACAGAAGCTAAAGTGGGAGACCCCAAGTCGGTGGATCAAACCGACAAGGTCGTCCAAGCTTAGTGGTGCCGACTCATAGGTTAAAACACATTCAAAACATATACATATCTGAAGGAGTGTATAACACCCAAAGCATATTGAACTAAAGGTTCGTAAGCGCATTTAACACAATAATATCTTATCAAAATGCATAAGGTTGATCAAATGTTCAAATTAAAGATTTCAGTGGGTTAGAAATGCCACTTGTACTAATATGCAAAAACGGGTCGAAAGCATATAAAATTCGATAAAAGTGGACACTAATTCCGGACCAGACATTGAGGTTTCAAGATTTAAACAATAGGTATAAGGGTCACATATGTCGATTAAAGTTTATAGCATGGTACTCTGGAAGGTTTGGGACATACGGAGGTCCTTATACAAATTGATAAGTCCATCATCCTCAATAATCTCCGGAATTAGGGTTCTTTTCCAAATCAGTCCCCATAAAACACCTCTTATTCCTCCACATCATATTAGGGCTCCGAACTAACCTCACTGGACCTTAAAACAACCTCCTAATTATGTTTGGAACTAGCCCAGTAATTCTGTACAGTTCGCTCGAGCGAACTGAAAGATTCGTTTCGAGTGAACAACATTCTGGGAGGGGTTCGCTCAAGCAAACTGGTCCGAGTCAGGAAGGGTCGAGCGAACATATAGAATGGCTCAAGCGAACAAGTCTCTGGAAGGGGTTTGCTCGAGCGAAGTTGAGTTCGCTCGAGCGGACTACTTCGAGTCAGGAAAGGTCGAGCGAAGAAAGAGAGAGGCTCGAGCGACCAAGGTTCTGTGAGGGGTTCGTTCGAGTCAGGTTAAGTTCGCTCAAGCAAACTGCTCCAGAACAGGAAGGCTCGAGCGAAGAAGATGGTTAGCTCAAGCGACTAAAGTTCTGTGAAGGGTTCGCTCGAGCAAGCTGCTTCAGAAACATTCCGTTTCAGCAGTCTGAACCTCCACTTCTCTTCTCTTCACAACCTCATTCAAGCCAACTATTAACACAATATTTATGACTCTCCTACCACCCACTTCAACCACATCAATTCTTCCAACAACCATCCCATTGCAACCAAAAATCACATTAATTCACAAGATACCCACTTCATTCAATGCAAGAAACAACCCACATAAATGAAGATGTAAAAAATGACTCAATAACCTTTAACCAAAAGTAATGCATTCATTTGTTTCCAAAAAGACTAAATAGAAGGAGATGCTCATCAAAACATTTATTTGCATGCTTGTATAAACCATGGCATCATAAATGGAAACAATAATGAAAATTCAAAGAAAACATGAAATCATCAATTTACTCTATTCAACCACTTGCCTTGGCTCCCAAATAAGCTAACAAGCTCCTAAGCACCACTCCTCAAGCAAAAATCAAGATCTACACAAAAACCCCCAAAATAACATTCATTTCAAACCCTAAAATGGCAAAACAAGGAATAGGAAGAGAGAGCTTCCCTAAGACTGGAAGAATACATATCTAAGAGATGAGAAGAAGAGCTTACATGGAAGACCTTCAAATGTACAAAGCTTGCTCAAAGAGGGTCTTAGAATGGAGGGTTCTCTCTAAAAATGGCATCAAGAGGAAGCACTCAAGAAGAGGAAAAAAGATTGAGGCCTTCATTGTTCCTTTAACAAGAGTTTGAGAGTGATTGAGAGATGAAGAAGCAAGGAGAGGGCAAGAAAACCCTAGAGCTGGACTCTCTTCTATCTCAAAAGAAATTGCAAGAAGAGGAAGAAGGAAAAAGGGTTCCTCCTTATATAGAGAATGAATGTGGGTCCCACAACTTAACCAACTAATTGGGCTTAAAATGTCGTTTTCCGGGCTTCGGATGGATTCAAAGCAGAAGGAAGAATTGTTCGTCAAAATTTCTAGCTTTCAAAAAGTATATATTTCACGAGTTTCGGAGACATCGAAAATAGTGTCCAAATTTTATGCAAAAAGACTGATTTACCCTTATCATTAGCAAAGTAAGGTCTAGAGGTCTTGAATGGAAACGGGGCAAACACGAAAGTTGTCGGGAACAATAAAATAAGTCAAATTGGGCAAAAATACAAATTTTTTTCCGAATATCAACTAAATCCCAAAAATCACACAAGACAAGGTAAAGGAACCCCCAAAGGGTCCCACTTAATCAAAAGAGTTCCCAACTAAACCAAAACTACATAAAAGCTATTCTAATCCACACTTAACCAAATTCCATTAATCTCACTTATAACTAAAGCACGTCTTAATTAACACTAATCGGAAACTCTCGGGGCGGGGTCTTACAGTATTGAAGGACCATGAGAAGCACCTTATAAACACTGTCTTTACTTTAAAGTCTGCTCTCATAATTCCCTAACAATAGGCTCTCAAATCCTGAGACATTGATGAACTCAAGTTTTTATCTACTCATTTGCTTTGATTCACCAATGAGTGAGGCCAACTGTAGGTCAACACCTCGGTGTCTTGGGTACATGGTAGTGGGACTGTGGGAACATTTAATGATCAAGGTGGAATCTATCATAATTATCCCCTTGTGCTAATGACTAGATTATCATTGGTAAGTGTACACCCATCTCAATTAAGAGTTAATTGGATGGTACTAATGAACACTATAATTAATTGGGTCTCAAGGATAATAAGATATGGATCTAAATTGTGGGACAGTTTGTCCAATTGATCCATGGATTTTGATGGAGGGGCCTACTTGTAGTGATAGGGAAGTTTTGGGTCTTCATGTAATTTATTCCTAAGACTGGAGTTCAATTGCATTTATTTAGTGGAGTTATTTACAATTAACTGCGGGCCCGGATTGCACATGAGATGTGGGGTCACGGTGTCCTAGTTGGAGCCAGCTTTCTATGGAATCCCTAATGGTCCCCACGCTAGCCCGAGATTGGATCTTTACTAATTCTATTTGAACTCAAAAGGAAAGTTACTATTTCTATTTGAAGTAAGACTTCTAATAGTGGTAATAGTGAGAATAGAGAGTTACTGATTATTATGGAAGTTGGACTTCTAATGATAAACAAAGAGAGGAGTTGCTTAAAGCTATAAATAGGAGAGGAGAGGTGCCTTGGACGTCCCATGCTCCTTTCCCCCTTGGAGTTCACGCCCACCTCTCCTTAGTGCAAGAGTTGCACCTCTCTCCTCCCTCTCTCTCTCTCTTCTAGTTCCCTTCTAGTTTCCTTAGAGATTCTAGTTAGTTTTTCTCTTGGAGATTCCACCATCTTCCTTGAGAGAAGAGATCTGAAGCGGGTCATAGCGTTGAAGACAATTGGGCATTGGAGATTCTGATTTGCTTTGTGAAAGAGCTCTTCATCAAAGGGTTTAATTAAATTCTCCATTAGAGGAGAACCGAGCTTCATAGGTGTAATCTACTCCTTGTATGTTGTAGAATTTCGTAGTTGCTTTTTAGGTGCTATTTCTATCTTCTTGATAGGTTTATTTACTGATCATGATGGCTGAGATTGAGGACATGGATCCTGAATTAGGTCTTGTTGCCTTTTGGATAGATGATTACTACTTCTAGTTGGTCAATAGTTTTTGAAACCTATCCTAGAGGCCTACCCATTTCCAACAGCATCATATGGGATTTAAAGTTGGAAAATGGTTGGAAGAAAAAGATCTAACTCTCAATCCTCAACAAGCCATGTCAGCAAGTGCATCCACATCATCCCCTTGATCCACAAGTGGTTCCCTTTCTCAAATGGCCCTTTCTGAAATGACATCCTCTTCCTGCCTTCTCAAAGAAATGCGCCTTTGAAAACATCCTTCCACTTCCATAACTCCGATTTTCTCATCAACGCCTTTCTCTCTACTCACTATAAAGTGCATAAACCTTCCTCTCATGTGCTCCACTCTCTTCCTCATCTCTCCCACACCTATCAAGGTAAGTCTTTATGGATTTAAGTTCTATTAATTGTTATCATACTTGTCAATATCGTTTCGGACCCCATTTCGGTTAGGCCTCCAAAATGAAGGGTTTTGTCCAATTTGGAGTTTCGGCAAAACTTCTCGAAATTACATTTCGGTTAGGCCTCCAAAATGAAGAATTTTGTCCAATTCAGAGTTTCAGTGAAACTTCTTGGGATTACATTTCATGTAAATATAAAAATAATATTTATATATAAAAAAAATAAAAAAAATAAAACAAGAAATATGGATTTAATCCATTTTAATAAAACTTTTTGGAATTACATTTTGGGAAAAAAATGAGAAATACAAAGAATATATGTGTATAAAAACTTTTAAAAAAAAACAAAAAAAAAACTAATTGTGTAAAATTCCATTTCGGCCAAAATGTGACCGAAATTGGCCAGGTATAGTGATACCTTGATGCTATATGATGTAGGTATATTTAAGGTCTGTATGTTAAGTATAGTGATACCTTGATGCTCTGTGATGTGGATACATCATTAGGCCTTAAATATGCCTACATTCGGTTCATTAATGTCCCTCATATGCCTCCGAACAATCCCAAGAGTGTAACATAGCGTAGTCCGGAGGTCAAGTCTAAGTAAGTCCGGGTCATGGTCCAAAATCCTAAGTCTAAAGTAACAGATTCTACCTTGGAGAACCGGATTCATTTTTCTCAAATTGGTTCATTAGAGGGGGCAAACAATGGCATTAATTATGGTGCACAAGTCCTCAAAATAGTTGGAAAAAGGTTGAGGAGGAATTAGGGTCTAAACAGCCCCAAAACAGTCCATCCAGACATGGACCTTGTGGCCATCAAACATGGCCCATGGTCGGCCATGCCATGTCAGGTAGCTCTCGGACATGTCATGGTCAAGGCTGGTTTTTCCATCTGTTCACCCGCCCCCTCAAACACGCCCCCCTCTCTTTGCCAACTTTTGGGGATTTTTACACCACTTTTAGAGGGGCATTTGGCTATCACTTATACACTAAATTAAGCTACCAATAACTACAATTAATTGATAAAAAAGTGAACTAAACAAGGTACCAAAAACTTAAAAAAATGCATAGAAGAGAACATGGAAATCAATGTTGACAAGCAGATACCTATAAATTTCGAAACTAATCACTTGCCTTAGCCTCTAGCAAATCCAAATTCACTCCCAAACACATCAAATGGGCCTGGAATCACCTAATTAGCAAAAACCCCAAAATCCCACCTTAGAATGAGGTACCAAAAACTAGAACAAAAAATGCGGAAATATTCGTACTTGTGATGGGAATTTGGCATCCCCACACATGTGGATCTTGGGAGAGCAAAATTATTTCTTTATTCTCAAACTCACGCCCCGAGATCGGATAGCTGCATGATAAATTGGTAATAGAGGGGCAAGTTTGTAGGACATAAAACACTCTAGAAACTTTAAGACATGTGGTGAGGAATTGTTAGACCTTTAACTAGATTTCATTTTGTTTGAGCTAGAGGTTGTTTTGTTGGGTTTGGGTTTGCTTTTCTTCTAGTGTGGGAGACTTTCCTGGTCTCCTCTCTCTTTTAGTTGTTTGGGGAGTTTAAAGGACCAAATTCCTTTAGTAGGGGAGAATTTACTATCTTTGTACCCACATATAGGGTGTTTTTGCCTGTGTTCGCATCAGAACTTGAGAGTTTTGTGGGCTCAGTATGTGGTTTTCGAAGGACTTCAACATAACTTCAACCCTTTTGGCGTCACTGATAGAGTCAGTGAGAGATGATGCCAACAGTTGTTAGCCAGCAAAGAGTATGAGCATTACTTGAAAACCCCATTGCAGCAAATCGATGACCATCATGCAATGTGCTAAGGCAAGTAAGTGCAGATTATTAATGGAACTTGAGCCGTTATTCTAAGCCAGAAGACCTCAGAAGCCAATTTAGTGATTGATTTCATTAAGATTGAGACAATTTTCAGTGGGGAAAGCTCTAAGTGGATGCTAGAAGTTGATAGCTTCTCGAAATTGATGAGTTACTACTGGAGAATTGTTCGAGAATTTCTAACAATCGACTTAGCAGAATGTGTCATTTGTGTGCATGTTTAGACGTATGTGAAGTCAGTTTTCAACAACGGATAAAGAAGTTGAGTGCATAGTAGATTTTTGCGTAGCCGCCTGACAATGAAGATTTTGGGATTTTGTCGACTTATGGAACATTGGGTCAGGTAGGGTACAAATGTAAGATGGGAAATCACCGCTCATGGACCAAGGATAGTCAGAAGATTATGGGAAATCACCGCTTATGGACCAAGGACAGTCCGAAGATTCTAAGAAAAACTGCACCTATGCACGACTTAAGAAGGGTGAACGTAAGGCAGAAGCAGAAGACCGAGCATATGGAATGTGACCTTTCAACCAAGTAGCACCTAAGACAAATGTCGTCACAGATACATTGAGAATGAAGTCAGTTCGTTTGATTTAGTTAGGCGAACAAATTTTCAGTGGAGCAGTTTCAAGATTTGGGAACAGAGTTTCAACTATTTGAGGAATGACGCAGAGTTAGTGAACGTGTCTATGTCATGAACTGGCCATTGTGCAGAGGATCAAGAGCAACAAGCAAAAAGAATCAGAGTTAGCAAGAGCCTTTGAGTACATTGGAGGAAGATTTGATTTTAGGATTGTGAACATCAGTTGGACTTCCAATGTGAGTTATGCATGCCAAGGTTAAAAGACACGAGGAATGACCTTTGACGGAAGCATCCTACGAAGTTTCGACGCTTAGAGTAACACAGCGTTCAGTGTGTCAGTGGATCCAGGTAGAGTATCGGGATCCTCCAGAGTTGTGATTTTAGGGATTCCAGAGCGAATAAAGAAGCACCATATGATGACCAATATTCTAGGACTTCTGCAAGACAGAACTGATGATGTGTTTAGATGACCGTTGGACCATTTGATGGAGTTAGCTTATTTCTTCTAGGGGAGGCGGTGATGTATGCGAGAATACGATAGTTTTCTAAGTTCCACCTCGAAAATCATGTTGGCAAGGAACTTCAGTTTCGGTAGCTTTGATGGGGGCAACAGAAATGTTTTGAGATTTTGGACGACATTGCTTGAAGATAGAAGCACATGGTAGAACTTAGAGTCACGAATTCTCCGAAGACAAAGGCTAGACAGAAGAGCTGAACCAGAACCCGAAGGTTATATATTTTAAGAGTCTGTGTATGGGACTTCAAGATTGATATGGATGAAGATCGCTTCTATGCGAGTTAGTCTACACAGTGTCGTATGCTAGTAGGTTCAGAATTCCAATACATCGGAAGAAGTCGGGATTCGTATCTAACAAAAACCCACATCCCACGAGGAAAAAAAAAAAAAAAACTTCCTTCTAATGACACAACGCCAATAAAACCCAAATTCCAAGCCTCAAATTTCAAAATATACAATAATAAAAAAGATTCACATGCATTAAAATTCTTGAACAAAACCCACTTCCCAAAAAATCAAAATTGATCTAAAACAACACCTTCAGGTATTGAGACAATACCTCTTTGCCTTATCCTCTTCCAACCTTACCAATCCAACACGCATTGAACTCACCTTCTCTATCGCACATCACACAACTGCAAATCAACTCTAACCCAAAAGAAAAAGAAAAAAGAACATTCATCCAAACAGCCCTATCAGCATCTTCATCAAATCAGAACCAGTCCCACCACCAACCAAACACGACACAGCCTATCCAAGCCCATACAATCTCTACAAAACTTATCACCCCAATAAAACAACCCATGCAACTCCCCATCATCTCCCATTCCCCAGCTCACACAACCCATCTCATCCTCTAGTGCAACCGAATCAAGCCCCACCTCACATCCATCTTTATCTTTTCATCAACCATCATCGACCTTTTCCATCATCCAATCCGAATAGCCCCCCATCTCATTAAACGAAAAAAAAAAAAAAAGAATAGAACCTTCCCCCTCCAAACAGCCCCATCACCACTCTAACTTGTCACACAAACCATCTAAATCAACACTACAGACCTCGTCATCATCATCTTTATCACATCTCTCGCAGTCAACTCATAAAGAAAAATAAACAAGAAGAATGATACCGGGAATGTAATAGGCAACAAAAAGATAAAGACAAAAGGGATCCAATGGGATACAGATACCACCACCCAAAGGAAGAAAAGCTCACCACCCAAGGAAGAACACCAAAGGGATATATATATCACCACCCAAAGGAATCTTACAAGGGATATAGAGCAAGAACTTGCCACCTATCGGAATCCACTGAAGGATAAGAGTTATAAGAAGAAGCTCTTCTTCACAAGCTCAATTTTGTGTTCAACTCCAATCTCTCTGTTTTTTTCATTAGCATAAAGGGGTTTATATAGGAAAACTTGGAACAACCCTCCAAGCATGGGTGATTAAGGCTTACTACTTCCCAACTATCATTAGTTAAGACTATTGACTAGTGAAATCCAAAAGACATAAGAAAAATAAGAAAATCTGCAACATTTAAGAAAAATTCGCAGCATTCTGCCAACCTTGCACAGCCTTCATTAAAATCCTCATAACTTCCTCTAGGAGACTCCAAATTGCACACCGTTTGATGCGTTGAAAACTAGAGACATGAGGCTTTCCAATGAGATATAGCTTTCTGTCTAATTCATCCAGAATCTTCCCAGAATTAAGTTTCAAAAAAGTATT
This sequence comes from Persea americana, assembly GCA_029852735.1. Lineage (NCBI taxonomy): Eukaryota > Viridiplantae > Streptophyta > Magnoliopsida > Laurales > Lauraceae > Persea > Persea americana. The sequence continues at coordinate 50,551,408 of CM056810.1, read as the reverse complement.
GGTCAATGGGCTGGGTCATGAGTTGGTCTTTAGAGTCATTGGGCTTTGTGGCTTCATTGGATTCATTGGGCTGGTCCTCGAACACTCTTGTGTCATGTTCCTCTGGTTGAAAAAGACTAGCTCTCAAGTCTTGCTCTCCTTCTTCATAATAGGGCAAAAGATCAGAAACATTGAAAGCTGCTGAAACACCATAGTCACCTGGTAGCTCAATCTTGTATGCATTATCTCCAATGCGTTGAAGCACCTTGAAAGGGCCATCAGCTCTAGGCCTAAGCTTAGCATGACGTCCACCTGGAAAACGTTCCTTCCGAAGATGAATCCACACCAAATCACCTTCTTTAAAAGCTGCTGGTTTTCGGTGCTTGTTGGCTTGCTTCTTGTACTTCTCAATTTGCTTGAGAATACGATCTCGAACTTATTCATGCAGCTTCTTATTGAACTTCACCTCTCTTCTGCATCTCCACTAAACTGCTGAGTAGTAGGGAGTGGTGCCAACTCTAGAGGACTAATGGAATTTTGTCCATAGACAACCTCAAATGGACTATAACCAGTAGTTTGGCTTTTGCACCGATTGTAAGCAAACTCGGCTTGTGCTAACAAGAGATCCCAGTGTCTAATATTTGTTCCCACAAAACTTCTCAACAAATTGCCCAAGCTTCGATTGACAACTTCTGTTTGACCATCTGTTTGGGGATGGCAAATTGAACTAAATTGAAGATTAGTTCCAAGCTTTCGCCAAAGAGTACGCCAAAATGACTCATGAACTTGGTGTCTCGATATTAAGTGATTGTCTTAGGAATACCATGAAGCTTGACAATCTCTCGAAAGTAAAGATCAGTCACATAAGAAGCGTCAAGTGTCTTAGTACAAGGAACAAAATGTGCCATTTTGGAGTAATGATCAACCACCACCATAACAGAATCTTTGTTCCTTTGAGTCTTTGGCAAACCCACAACAAAATCCATACTTACATCTTCCCATGGATTAGGAACTGGAAGTGGTGTGTACAACCCCATGTTTAGGCCATGACTCTTGGCAATGTGAAAAGTTCTACAATGCTCCAAATGTCGCATAACATCTTTCTCCATCTTTGGCCAATAGAAAATTTCCTTGACAATAGCAAGCGTGTTGTCTCTTCCAAAGTGACCAGCAAGTCCACTACCATGAGCTTCATTAATAATAAAATTCCTTAAAGAGCAGTGTGGGAAACATAAACAGTTGCCCTTGAATAGATAGCCATCTTATAAGAAAAAGAGATGATGCGGACCCTTTGAACACTCTTCCCATACCTTTGCAAAGAAAGGATCTTCCTTGTATAGCCCCTTCACTATTTCAAAGCCTACAACATTTACTCGCATAGTGGAAAGCAAGTAATGTCGATGACTTAAAGCATCAGCCACTTGGTTTTGAACTCCCGCCTTATGCTTGAGAAGAAATGAAAACAACTGCAAGAACTCACTCCATTTGGCATGTCGGCTATTGAGCTTCTGTTGGCAATTCAAGTACTTCAAAACTTCATGATCGGAGAAGAGAATAAACTCCTTAGGAAGAAGATAATGACTCCAATGCTGTAAGCAGCGAACAATGGCATAAAACTCTTTGTCATAAGTAGAATACTTCTTCCGTGAATCACTCAACTTTTCACTAAAGAAGGCTATAGGCTTACCTTCTTGGCTAAGAACAGCACCAATACCCACATTTGAAGCATCACAATCAACCTCAAATATTTTATCAAAATCAGGTAAAGAAAGAATCCGAGCTTCGGTCACCATCCTTTTCAGAACTTCGAAACACTTCTCAGCTTCACTTGTCCACTTGAAAGTACTACCCTTCAAACATTCGGTGATAGGAGCAATGATAGTGCTGGATCCTTTGATGAACTGCCGATAGAAGGATGTAAGACCATGAAAACTTCTAATATCATGGAGTGGCCTTGGTGTAGGCCAGCTTGTGATTACTTCAATCTTGCTAGGATCCATCTTTATGCCCCTGCTGGAAACAACATATCCCAAAAAGACAAGACTTTCAGTAAGGAAATGACACTTCTCCAAGTTGGCAAACAACTTTTGCTCCCTTAGAATGTTGAACACTTGTCGAAGATGCTTCCAAGTGTTGTTCTTATCCTTGTTGTACACCAAAATATCGTCAAAATAGACAACAATAAAATTCCCAATAAATGGTCTAAAACCATGATTCATAAGCCGCATAAAAGTGCTAGGAGCACTAGAAAGACCAAAAGGCATAACCATCCATTCATATAGGCCATCCCTTGTCTTAAAGGCCGTTTTCCACTTGTCTTCGGGCCTCATTCGAATTTGGTGATAACCACTTCGTAAATCTATCTTCGAAAAGATAGTAGCACCATGAAGCTAATCAAGCAGATCATCAAGTCGAGGAATTGGAAAGCAATATTTGATAGTAATCTTGTTTACCGCTCGACTGTTGACACACATGCGCCAAGTTCCATCTTTCTTTGGAACAAGAAGAGTGGGTACAGCACATGGACTCATACTCTCCTTCACCAAGCCTTTAGCCAAATGCTCTTCCACTTGCCGCTACAACTCTTCATTCTCCTTCGGACTCATCCTGTAAGCCGCCTTATTAGGAATGACAGAGCCAGGTACAAGATCAATACAATGCTGAATATCTCTTGTGGGAGGGAGACCATTTGGAATCTCCTCAGGAATGACATCAAGAAACTCAGCAAGAAGTGGTTGTAAAATTGGAGGTGGCTGACTCTTTTCTTCATTTTCTTCTAAAACCACAAGAGCATAGGCTTCAGTAGCATACTCCAACTCTTTCTTAAGCCCAGACTTCGTGAGTAAATTAGTTCCCTCTCCTTTATCAGGTTTGGGAGTCTTTTCTAATCGACAAGGACCCAAGCAAGGACCCAAGACAGCCCTCCATCCTTTACAAAAACATAAGTGTTTTTAAAACGATCATGGATAGCTCTTCTATCATACTGCCAAGGTTACCAAGTAGTAGATGACACGCATCCATAGGAACAACATCACATAGCACTTCATAATGATAATTCTTCCCAATAGAAAATTGAACAAGACATTGCTTATTGACTTTTACCTCATTCCCCTTGCGAAACCAAGTAAGCTTGCAAGGTTGAGGGTGCGACTCTGTCTTTAGTTTCAATTTCTCGACCATATTTTCTGCCACAACATTTTCACAACTTCCTCCGCCTATGATAACATCACATACCTTACCATGAGAAGTACATCTTGTGTGAAAGATGTTGGTTCGAAGCTACTCATCTTCATCTTTTCGATCCACACTCAAACTTCGCTGAACAACAAGAGATTCTCCATTATCAGCATAAGTGACCTCTTCTTCTTCCTCTTCACCTTCTAAATTCTCCTCAAATTCTTCGTCATCATCTTCTTTAATTAAACTCACAATTCAGCGATTTGGACAATCCAAAGCATTATGGCCAATTCCTTGGCACTTGAAACATTTGTGAGAATCGGCAATTGGACGACTTGAACTAGGTCCCACTTCCTTCTTTGAGAATTTAGAATTCGTAGTCTTACCTCCCGAAATTTGTTTGGTGGTTGGAACACTCCACCAGTTGGAATCCCCTTCTTTTGTCACAACCCGTTGGCTACTTCTTCGAGCCTCCTTAAGTTGCTTTTCCAGCTTTAATGCCATCTTGACAACATCAACATAAGTCCAATATGGCTGTAATTGGACAGCATTCCCAATTTCCATCATCAACCCACCAAGATAGCGAGCAATAGTCTGCTCCTCTGGTTCAGCAATATCACATTTCATAAGTAGATGATCAAATTCTGTAGTATACTCCATAGTACTCTCGTTTTGCCTAAAATTATGGAACTTAAGGAAAATATCTTGTCGGTAGTTTTCCAGCAAAATTTTTCTCTTAAGCTATTTTCTCATTTTTTTCCCCAAGTAACAATACGACTTCTACCTTCATGAGCTCGATGCTTCTTCAAATTCTCCCACCATAAAGAAGCCTACTTTTTTAATTTAATGGCAACACGCTTCACCTTACGATGATCTGGAACATCTTTATAATCAAAGACCTGATCAACTGAGTATAGCCAATCAATGAACTCCTCGGGTTGCATTCTTCCTTCGAACTCTGGAATATCAACCTTCACATCTAGTTGATCCCGTTGAAAACCATGATTCCATGGAGCACGTCGATGAGAAAAAGACTCATTAGAAAATGCTTCACTTCTAGATTCGTAGAGCGGATTTCCAAAAGGATTTCCCTCTTCATTATCTCCTCCAGAAGACCATCAGAATTATGATGAGAACCATTATGATCAAATGGCTCGTGTCGCTCAAGACTCTGCTGCAATTGCTGAACTTGTCTCCTCAACTCATCCACTTCAACATCACGGAGATCTCTTTCATGACGAGGAGGTAATTCAACATTTGGTCCACGACAACGACCCACCATGATAACCAAAAGCTCTGATACTAACTGACACTAAGACTATTGACTAGTGAAATCCAAAAGACATAAGAAAAATAAGAAAATCTGCAACATTTAAGAAAATTTCGCAGCATTCTGCCAACCTTGCACAGCCTTCAGTAACTTCCTCATAACTTCCTCTAGGAGACTCCAAATTGCAAACCGTTTGATGCGTTGAAAACTAGAGACATGAGGCTTTCCAATGAGATATAGATTGCTGGCTATTTCATCCAGAATCTTCCCATAATTAAGTTTAAAAAACGTACTGGTCAATGGGCTGGGTCATGAGTTGGTCTTTAGAGTCATTGGGCTTAGTGGCTTCATTGGATTCATTGGGCTGGTCCTCGAACACTCCTGTGCCAAAGAAATTAGGGCAGAAAGGGAAAGGAGGGAGAGGGAGAGGGTTACTAAGAGAGGGCGAGGGTTGCTGATCCAAGCTGCTGAGGAGAGGCGCTTTGAGTGATTTGCGGAGAAAGATTTAGGGGATTTGGGCGATGAGTTCACAGAGAACGATTTGCGTGATGTAAGACCCCGACCCATAATCTTCACGATTAGTGTATTTTTTAGCCGTGATGTAGTTCTCTAATTGAGATTTGAGCCGAATCGAGTTAGTTTGTGGTTTAAAATGGTTTTCTATAGCTTTGGAAAATTTTTGAGAGCGATTGGACCCAGTCTGACTGCTCGGGGATGCCTTAGGCTGTATGTGTCAGCATGGGGGATTGTTCTCGATTTTTGAAAATTTTTAATTTTAGTTTGTTTTGATAGGTCAAATTAGCCCCAACAACTTTTGTGTTCAGCCCGATCCTATTTGAAACTCAGAAAATCAGTTTTTCAGCCCGAAGGGCAAAACAATCTTTTAACATTGAAGTCTGAGCCCAAATTTCAAAATTTCAGAACTATGTCAAAAATATACTTTTTGAAAACTATATTTTATCGAGATCATTTTTGTCTTCTTCGTCGAGTCCATCCGAGGCCCAGAAAGCCCAGTTCCAAGCCCATGAAGAATTTTAAGTTGTGGGCCCCATCGTCATCACCTTATATAAACCCATCTCTTCCTTCCTTCTCCATTTCCTTTCCCAAACTAGAATGGACTTGCAGAATCCCAGCTGAGCTTCACTCCTCTTCTTCCTTGCTCATTTTCTCTCCCAAATCCCCACCAAACTCTACCAAATTGAAGATTGATCACCACCACTCAACTCCATGCATTGAGAGCTTCCTTTTGGCACCATTTTCTCGTCATTTCGTCGCCAATGATCTCTCCAACAGCCATTAGAGTTGCTGTAGGGCTACCTTAGAGTAAGCCTCTTGCTTCCATCTTTCAACATGTTGATCTAGGTCATAAATGAGCCACGAATTCCAACATGCATGATCAAATTTCATGTCTTTATTAGTTTTCTAATTTTGAGCCATTTTTTAGTATGTTTTGGGGGTTTTTGTTTGATAGGTGTACTTATATCCAATCGGTGAGATTTTTGGGTAACCTTGGAGTGCTAGAGGCAAAGGCAAGTGATTAATTTAGGTTTATTATTCATGCATGCAATGTTTTATGGGTTTCTAACTTGATTTCTTGATTTCAATCTTCATTGTTTAATCTTGTTTTGTTTTGGAGTTTAGCTTACTAAACATGTATTTTAAATGCTTATACCTTGTGATTCATTTTATTGAATTCAAATCTAAGATTGTCTCTTGTAAAAATTGAAATCTGTGAGTGATTGTTAGAAGTGAGTCATGAAATTTTATGAGGTAATGGTTGATGAATTTTGGATATTGTTGTAAATGAGTGGTTGATGAAATTTGAAGGCGCATAGGCTCATTTTCGTGCAGGAAAGGAGGGGTTATAAGGAGAAGTGATGGAGGAAAGAAAGGACTGAAAACAGCTTCAGAAATGCATTCCCATAGCTGGTCGGTCAGCTGTAGGTCAGTGGTCGGCCAGCCGACAGCCAACTAACAGGTGACCGTGCCATCTCGGTTCCATTTCCAGAATGCTGCATTCTTCCAGAATTTGGGGTGTCAGTCAGCCAACAGGTGACCGAACCACGTCAGTCCCAATTCCAGAATGGTGTTCCCCTGTCCTGATGGGGCGGTTAGCTCTCGGTCAGCACTCAGCTAACCGACCTGACCATGGTCGGCTAGCCGACAGCCAACCGACAGGTGATCGAACTTTAAATTTGACCTAATTTTGAGGGATTTCTTTGGGAATAAAAACCAGAATATGATTAAGGGCTTTTAGCTTAACATTGTGCAATTGAAATCCAAAATGTTGTTTAGCTTCAGAGGCACCAATCTGCTTGTAATTCCAATATTTGGGTTTCAATTACACAAGGATCAAATGATGGGCCTTAGCATATGCTTGAAAAGTTTGATTTTAAAACCTTAGGGTTGATGTGAAAGGCATTGGGTTGCAATAATGTGGATTTGTAAGGGTTTTGACTTGCAAATGACGTTTCCAAGGTTTACTTAAAAACCCAAATTTTGGGAATCATCGCGTGAATCGTGTTTTCATATATTGTGTCGGGACTACTAATTCGTGAATTCTAGTGAACAAATGTGCGTGCTAATGATATTGTGTGAGTAGTTCCCGAATTCTCGTGTATCAAGCATTGTTTTGAAAGTTCGTGTGTATTCATTTTCTTGTTGGCGCCACTCAAATTGGACGACCTTGCTGGTCTGATCAACCACCTTGGTCCTTAAATATTTCGTGTCAACTACAGTTTGGATTATCGTGCGTATTTATTTTGCCCGTTCCGCGTCAGGACTCGTGAGTGATGCCCATCTATATTGGGTCATGATTGTGTGTGCTCCCTTCACCTTGTGTGACGAAGAATTATTATCGTGAGTGCTCTCGTTACCTCGTGTGACGGAGAATATAGCTTCATGTGGTTGCCATCCGCTCAGTCAGTTTTATCACAAGTGGTTTCTATCTTGTACATGGATTTCAATATTCTTATCTTGCAAGCTTGACATGATTTCTCTTGGATTTTCAAATGTGCTTTCGTATTGAAAAACGGATTTACTATTCATGCTAATCTCGTTTCGTATATTGTTCATACATCTTTTTAAATTCAGTAAAATTGTTTTAAACATGGCCTCTTCTAAATTTAAGTTTGTTTATGCTCATGCCTAAAGTGATCACATGCCAGACCGTCGTGTCTGATATTCTATCTTTGGTGCCTTAGGTGGCAGATTCTCGTCTTGAGCAAGCGTGTGTGCAAATGGCTGTAAAGCCACGAGTTGTGCAGGTTCGTGTGTCACTAATGTCATGTAGACATCGAGCTTGACTCCGGAGGCTCGTTACACACCTGGGTAGTATTTTGTTCTTAGATTGTTATTTTATAAGGCTTTTGTTAGCCCTCTTTCTTGGGATTGTAAATAATGTACTTGTTAAATTATAACTTGAATATGCTTGGGTAAAAATTAGCCTGTTACTGTCAGCTCTGTATATCTTGATATCATGTTGTGTTCCAGTCTAGTTGTGAATATTGCTATGACAGCTTTAAGCTGACAGGTTGAGTGCGACAAGGAATCCGATGGCTACGGGCTCCGAGTCGCAATGCCACGTAAACTTCCGTGAAATGTTCTTGATGTGTTTGGAAATTTTGCCTTTCTCACACATGCGGATCTTGGGGAGAAACATTATTTTATCACTTACTTCCCAATTCACGTCCCCAAGGTCGAACCGCTGCAGGAGTCCTGTTTTGGGGTCGTGACAGACTGGTATCAGAGCGGGCAAGTTTCTAGGAAATAAAACACTCTAGGAACCTTAAGACGTGTGGTGTGGACTCCTTAGACCGTGTAGATTTTTGTTTTGGCTAGCCATTGTTTCTGTGAGCTCGAGAATATTTTTCTTCTAGTGAGGGAGACTACTTTTATCCTGTTTGCTTATCCTTGTTGTTAGGGAATTTGGAGGACCAAATTCCTTTCTAGTGGGGGAGGATTTAATGTCTCTGTACCCATATTTTGTGTCTTTTGCTTGTTTTTGCGCCAGAGAGTCAAAGTTTTGTAGACTTCGTATGTGTTTCTCGACGGACTTTGGAAGAATCTTCAGCTTTTTGATGTCACAAATGGAGTTAGCGAGGGAATATGCAAGCAGTTGTTAGTCGGCAAGTTATGTGAACAACATATCGAGATCCAGTTATAGTCGATTGTGGACTTTAAGACGGTGTGTTAGGCAAGTAAGTGCGGAAATTTTGGATAAACTTGGATTATTTCCTAAGTCAAAAGACTCTAGAAGCCGGATAAGTGGTGGACCTTAGGAGGTTTGAGGTGATTTTCAGTAAGTACAGCTTCAAGAAGATGTGAAAAGTTAGAAATTTCTTGAGATTGATGAACATTTGTAGGAGAATTGTTTGGGGAGGTGCAAAAAAATTGTCGTTATAACGGTAAAGTCGAATCAACAAGATGCGTTAGTGGGTGGTTAAAAGCATAGGAAGCTAGTTTTCGGCAGCCATGTAGAGAGCTGTATGTAGAATTTATTGTTACCAGGTCACATAATAGAGAATATTTTGTGGATTTTACCTACTTGTGGAACACCAGTTGGGCAGAGTATAGATACGAGATGGAGAATCATAACATATGGACAAGGTCAATTGGAAAATTTTCGAGGAGAGTGACACCTGTACAAAACTTGAGGACAATGAACTTGAAACAGAAGCAAAAGGTTGAGCAACCAAGGTTTGATTTGAACAATTTCGAGATTTGAATGTAGAGTTGTGACTATTTGAGGTGTGATGCGAAGTGGGCAAACCCGTTTGGTCAAAAATCGATCATTATGTAGAGGACCAATGGCAATTGGGCAGAGAGAGAGAGTCAAGGTAATAAGAAAATTTTGGGTACTTTGAAAAGAGTCTTCATTCTAAGATGGTGGATGTTGACACCAAAAATGTCACTTTGCCTCATCAACATCAAAAGCTATATGGAGCCGCATCCTACTACAAACAGGCAAAGCTGCTTCAAGCATCAGATCTTGACAGAACCAGACAAAAACTACAAGATCTTTCAAAGTAGCCAAAAGAAGGGTACACATGAAGTCTTGGGCCATTTCGACACCATCTGGCCTAACTTCAATCCTCCAACAGCTGACCGGGAGCTCCCGACGGCGACAATGTCAAAAACAACAAATCCTCGATCAGAGTCTATGGATGGTCGCAAAATACCTCCAAAAGGCTCCATGTAAAATTTCAAGTCAAACAGACACCGTTTGACCCTCCATCAACTCTCGAACGACGAAATCAAGCCTTCCGGCGGCAAGAACCTCTGATGCCGCCACTCATCAAACAAAACACATGAGTAGCTTCTGCATGCTTCCAAAGGGCTGCACGTCAAATTTCAGGTCATTTCGACAACGTTTGACCCGGTTTTGATGCTCCGAAGCAAAATCAAGCCTACCGGTGGCGAAGCTCCCCGGGACCATGGCACCCAAATCGGAGCTAATGGATCATCTCAAAATGACTCCAATAGGATCCCCGTCAAATTTCAGGTCAATCGGACATCGGATGACCGTACATCAAAGCTCGACATCTTCCGCACGGTGAAATCAAGTCAAGCATCGACGGGACCCCAAACGGCTTCAAAACTCAAATAAAAGCCCATGGTTGGTCCTATCTAATGCCCAAGAAGCTTCACCTCAAATTTCAGGTCATTCCGACATCGTTTGACCTAGTTTCAACTCTTGGCGGAAAATCGGCTACAGAGTCTTCGGCTTTTCCAAAAAATAGGAAACTTTGTGCTCTGATTTGCACAGCCTTTCGACGGGTTTTCTTCAGAGGAATAAAGCCAATAAATGAAGAGAAATGTCAAAGAAAAATACAGGAGAAAACAGAAGCGAAAAAGCCCGAGAAACGACCAAGAAACGGCGACCGGAAGGCGGCTGAAAAATGGACCAAAGTCCAAGGTCGCCAGCCCCATGGTCGGCGGCGACCCTGGAAATCCGGGTCGCCAGATTTCCGCCGAAACGTCCGTTTTTCCGATTCTTTTCGCGTTTCTCAATGATTGGCCCCTGTGATTTTCTTAAAATCTGATTTTTGAGGCATGATATCCGTCGATCTTCGTCAACATTACGGATCCGCTATCAAAATCATTTGATCATCATCGGACACTCCGAAACCGCCAACCGGCCGACCAAGAAAGCACACTTTCTGCCCGTCCGATCAAGAAATCGACTGGACAGATGTTGCTGGAACATTAGTGGCAACCAATGTCTGAATTTTCATAGTCATCCGACATCAAGCAACGTACGGATCCATCGATGATCATCGCAAGAAGAATTCCAAAAGACGCGGCGCGGCCCGCGACTCTTCAAGCGACTCGGCAGCCAATTAATGAAGTTAAATGACCCTTTTATGGCAATTTATTAGGGTCATTAACTCATTATTTTGAACGGCCCAATCAGAAGCGAAGAAATGGGAGTTACAAGTCCAATTAATCATGACAATTAACCATGTAACTCCTATCATTATGGAGATTAATCATGGTAATTAATCATGAAACTCCCATCATCATGGAGATTAAATGCCCATTACTCTCCATCGGCCAATCAAAATCCAAGAAAAAGGAGTTACAAAATTATGAAATTAAATCTTGTAACTCCTCCCATCATGGAGCATTAATATCATTAATGCCCATAAGACCTTCCTAATGGCCACAAAAAGCCTATAAATAGGCGGTCATTCCAAAGGGAAGGGGTCTTGAAAATTGGGTCCAGAAAAAATTGTCTGAGGTGGTCCTGAAAATTGTCCGAAAAAATCATTTGAAGAGTTCTGAGGAAATTGTCCTAGAATCTCTACACAAAAAGAAGCTCTCTTACCTTGAAGAAACTCTGCTGCAAGCACTACAAGGTGATCGAAGTCCCTTGGGGGGCCACCCCCCCCCCAAGATCTCCTCTCTTCTTCTATTCAACATGGCCTAGATGCGGCTTTTTAGCCCGTCTACTTGGTTTTTTATTGGATATAAGACCTTCTCTTGGTCTTTATCCTCTAAAAAACTGAGGTCCAAGCCAAGCCAAGTGAATCAACGCATCAAGTGTTCTCATCTGAAGGACGATGGTGGAGCCCATACATGACTCGCGACCGTCGATCTGAACGAGTCCCCACAATCGCTTGAGAAGTCAGATTCCTTTTCTTACTTTTCTTTTGTATTGTATTTTTTTAAAAGAGACATAAAAATCACATTTCTTGTCTTTACATTTTGATGAGATTTGTAAACTGCCTTTTACGGCACAAAACTGCCTTTCACGGCAAATTAAACAAAATCGCCTCTCACGGCATTTTAAAACCTTGTCTCTTTCTTTAAAATATATGTGCAATGGAAAGTTAGAAAAAAGTTGATTTCCTTTTCTACTTGTGAAGGTAAATCTCCGGATCACCACTTCAAATTCCAAGTAGAATAGAAAATTTGGCATACCCGTACAAAAAACAAATGTTGATGCTTGCTCTTTTTTTCTCTTCGCCCCGCCGCACCCCGGCGGACCCGGGACGGAGGAAGGCGAGAAAGAAAAAGACGGGTCCATCAAGTTGGCACACCCGGTGGGACCTGTTCAAATGAGAACACGATGCTTAGAATCCTTGGCTCCCTTCTAGTTGGTGGCCTATGTTGGATCTTGTATCTAAAAAAAAACATGAGATGGGATTCTTTGGAAACTTCTTTCTTTGAACTTGTTTCCATTCTTTCTTTTCTCAACAAAAAAAAAGGAGTTTTCTCTCTTTTGGATTCAAATTGGATAAAACTTTGGTTCTTTCCTTTTCGTTTGTTTGCGCTCGCAGAAATGTTTGAGCCAACGTTCGGATTGGGAGGGGCCATTTCCCTCTCTTTGATGGATCCATCGGAGATCTTTCAAAAAAAAAAAAGAGAAATGTTCAAAAAAAAAAAAAAACTTTGCAAATTTCTCTCTTTTGGATTCAAATTAGAGAAACTTTGGTTCTTTCCTTTTCGTTTGTTTGCGCTCGCAGAAATGTTTGAGCCAACGTTCGGATTGGGAAGGACCATTTCCCTCTCTTTGACGGATCCATCGGAGATCTTTCAAAAAAAAAACAGAGAAAAGTTCAAAAAAAAAAAAACTTTTCAAATTTCTCTCTTTTGGATTCAAATTAGAGAAACTTTTGTCTTTTCCTTTTCGTGCAATGGCTCGCAGAAATGTTTGAGCCAACGTTCGGATTGGGAGGGGCCATTTTCCTCTCTTTGATGAGTGCATTGGAGGTCTTTCAAAAAAAGAGAGAGCATTAAGGTTGCACCAATTGCGTTCTTTGACCAAAGTGTGATGGACCCGTCTTTTTCTTTCTCGCCTTCCTCCGTCCCGAGTCCGCCGGGGTGCGGCGGGGCGAAGAGAAAAAAAAGAGCAAGCATCAACATTTTTTTTGTACGGGTATGCCAGATTTTCTATTCCTACTTGGAATTTGAAGTGGTGATCCGGAGATTCACCTTCACAAGTAGAAAAGGAAATCAACTTTTTTCTAACTTTCCATTGCACATATATTTTAAAGAAAGAGACAAGGTTTTAAAATGCCATGAGAGGCGATTTTTTAAAATGCCGTGAGAGGCAATTTTGTTTAATTTGCCGTGAAAGGCAGTTTTGTGCCGTAGAAGGCGATTTTGTGCCGTAAAAGGCAGTTTACAAATCTCATCAAAATGTAAAGACAAGAAATGTGATTTTTATGTCTCTTTTAAAAAAATACAATACAATAGAAAAGTAAGAAAAGGAATCTGACTTCTCAAACGATTGTGGGGACTCGTTCAGATCGACGGTCGCGAGTCATGTATGGGCTCCGCCATCGTCCTTCAGATGAGAACACTTGATGCTTTGATTCACTTGGCTTGGCTTGGACCTCAGATTTTTAGAGGATAAAGACCAAGAGAAGGTCTTATATCCAATAAAAAACCAAGTAGACGGGCTGAAAAGCCGCATCTAGGCCATGTTGGATAGAAGAAGAGAGGAGATCTTGGGGGGGGTGACCCCCCAAGGGACTTCGATCACCTTGTAGTGCTTGCAGCGGAGTTTCTTCAAGGTAAGAGAGATTCTTTTTTGCAGAGAATTCTTCAGGATAGTTTTCAGACAATTTTTCTGGACCCAATTTTCAAGACCCCTTCCCTTTGGAATGACCGCCTATTTATAGGCTTTTGGTGGCCATTAGGAAGGTCTTATGGGCATTAATGATATTAATGCTCCATGATGGGAGGAGTTACAAGATTTAATTTCATAATTTTGTAACTCTTTTTTCTTGGATTTTGATTGGCCGATGGAGAGTAATGGGCATTTAATCTCCATGATGATGGGAGTTTCATGATTAATTACCATGATTAATCTCTATAATGATAGGAGTTACATGGTTAATTGTCATGATTAATTGGACTTGTAACTCCCATTTCTTGGCTTCTGATTGGGCCGTTCAAAATAATGAGTTAATGACCCTAATAAATTGCCATAAAAGGGTCATTTAACTTCATTAATTGGCTGCCGAGTCGCTTGAAGAGTCGCGGGCCGCGCCGCGTCTTTTGGAATTCTTTTTGCGATGATCATCGATGGATCCGTACGTTGTTTGATGTCGGATGATGATGAAAATTCAGACATTGGTTGCCACTAATGGTCCGGCAACATCTGTCCAGTCGATTTCTTGATCGGTCGGGCAGAAAGTGTGCTTTCTTGGTCGGCCGTTTGGCAGTTTCGGAGTGTCCGATGATGATCAAATGATTTTGATAGCGGATCCGTGATGTTGACGAAGATCGACGGATATCATGCCTCAAAAATCAGATTTTAAGAAAGTCATAGGGGCCAATCATTGCGAAACGCGAAAAGAATCGGAAAAACGGACGTTTCGGCGGAAATCCGGCGACCCGGATTTCCAGGGTCGCCAGCGACCATGGGCCAAGGTCGCCGGCGACCTTGGACTTTGGTCCATTTTTCGGCCGCCTTCCGGTCGCCGTTTCTTGGTCGTTTCTCGGGCTTTTTCGCTTCTGTTTTCTCCTATATTTTTCTTTGACATTTCTCTTCATTTATTGGCTTGATTCCTCTGAAGAAAACCCGTCGAAAGGCTGTGCAAATCAGAGCACAAAGTTTCCTATTTTTTGGAAAAGCCAAAGACTCTGTAGACGATTTTCCGCCAAGAGTTGAAACTGGGTCAAACGATGTCAGAATGACCTGAAATTTGAGGTGAAGCTTCTTGGGCATTAGATAGGACCAACCATGGGTTTTATTTGAGTTTTGAAGCCGTTTGGGGTCACGTCGATGCTTGACTTGATTTGACCGTGCAGAAGATGTCGAGCTTTGATGTACGGTCATCCGATGTCCGATTGACCTGAAATTTGACGGGGAGCCTATTGGAGCCATTTTGAGATGATCCATTAGCTCCAATTTGGGTGCCATGGTCCCGGGGAGCTTCGCCGCCGGTAGGCTTGATTTTGCTTCGGTGCATCAAAACCGGGTCAAACGTTGTCGGAATGACCTGAAATTTGACGTGTAGCCCTTTGGAAGCATGCAGAAGCTACTCATGTGTTTTGTTTGATGAGTGGCGGCATCAGAGGTTCTTGCCGCCGGAAGGCTTGATTTCGCCGTTCGAGAGTTGATGGAGGGTCAAACGGTGTCTGTTTGACTTGAAATTTTACATGGAGCCTTTTGGAGGTATTTTGCGACCATCCATAGACTCTGATCGAGGATTTGTTGTTTTTGACATTGTCGCCGTCGGGAGCTCCCGGTCAGCTGTTGGAGGATTGAAGTTAGGCCAGATGGTGTCGAAATGGCCCGAGACTTCATGTGTACCCTTCTTTTGGCTACTTTGAAAGATCTTGTAGTTTTTGTCTGGTTCTGTCAAGATCTGATGCTTGAAGCAGCTTTGCCTGTTTGTAGTAGGATGCGGCTCCATATAGCTTTTGATGTTGATGAGGCAAAGTGACATTTTCGGTGTCAACAAATGCCCCCTCGAGGTACAGCGACGAATTGGATAGCCTTTGCAGTCGATGTGCCTCGAAGAAAACTTTGAAGGAGAACTTCTGACTTGACCAAGAGTTTCTGAGCATTTTTCTTGATAGTGTAGCCTTTTGAGTTTCCAAGGGAATTTTATGGCAGTGGGAGACATCACATACCATCTCAAGGCAAAATTTTGAAAATGACATTTGGGTTGGGTTTTTGGGTTTTGGATTTTCTTTTTGACCTTGTGAACCTAAAGGCTTTGTATTGCGCATCAGGCGGTCAAGAAGGTTTTTGGTTTTTGACCTTGTGACCTAACAAGCTGTATGTGGCAGGTTAGGGGGTCGGGTTTTGAATTTTGATTTTGGTCTTGTGACCTAACAAGCTGTATGTGGCAAGTTAGGGGACCGGGATTTGGTTTTGGTTTTGGCCTTGTGATCCAACAAGCTGTATGTGGCGAGTTAGGAGACCATGGTTTGGATTTTGGTCACTCTTTGGGACAACTTTGGGTCCGTTGGAGTGGTTTGGGTTTTTGTGGAATGTCAATTTCAAGGTTTTGGCTTAATTTGGTTCATGAGGTGGGATGGTTTGGATTTTTGGAAACTCATGAGGCTTGGATTTTTTGTATGGTCCAATCAACTCAAAGGAGGCATGGAACCATTTTTGTATGCTCTTGGTAAGAGGAATTTTGACTAAAAGCCACTTTTAGTGCCTAGGTGGTCAAACCTGGCTCATGTGGGCTAACCCATGGGACCTTAAGCATTAAAGATGGCTTAGATCTCATGTGTTGTCATTTTTGTTAAGAATATCTAAGAATATTCTTACTTGGAGAGAATCTCTCAAGTTTCCTTGATTTTGGGAGAGATTTTCTCAAAGTATCTTTCTTTGGGAGAAAGTGTAAGACCCCGCCCCGAGAGTTTCCTTTTAGTGTTAATTAAGACGTGTTTTAGCTATAAGTGAGATTAGAGTAAATGGGTTAAATCTGGATTAGAATAGCTTTTTATAGCTTTGGATATTTTGGGAACTCTTTTGATCTAGTGGGGCCCTTTGAGGGTTCCTTTTAATGTGTCTTGATTAGTTTTGGGATTTATTTAATAATTCTGGAAATCGGTAATTTGCTCCGTTTAATGTATTTTATGATTCCCAACAACTTTCGTATTTGTTCCGTTTCCATTCGAGACCTTTAAACCCTATTTTGCCATTATAGGGGTAAAACAGTCTTTTTACACAAAATCTGGACACTATTTTCAATGTCTCCGAAACTCGTAAAATATATACTTTTTGGAAAGTAGAAATTTCGACGATCAATTCTTCCTTCTTCGTTGAATCCGTCCGAAGCCCGTAGAACGATGTTTTAGCTCGATTGGACTTTTAAGTTGTGGGACCCATTGCCATTTTCTATATAAGGAGGAGTCCTTTTCTTCTTCCTCTTCTTGCAACTTCTTGAGAAAAAGAGGGAATTCCAGCCCAGCCTAGGGTTTTCTTCAAGCTATCTTGCTCCTTGCTTCTCCATCTCTCAATCTCTCTCAAATCTATTGCTAAAGGCAAAATAGAGGCATTGATCTTCTTCCCCTCCATGAGAGCTTCATCTTGATACCATTTGTGGAGAGAGCCTCCCATTCCAATCTACCTTTTGAGCAAACTCTTGCCATTAGAGGACTCTTCATGTAAGTTCCTCTTCTCATCTCTTGGTTGTGTATTCTTCTAGCCATGGAGGTGCTTCACCTTGATTATTGGAAGCTATCTCCATCTATTTCTTGATTTTGACATTCTAGGGTTGTAATGAATGTATTTTGGGGATTTTTGTGTAGATTGTAGATTTTGAGCTTGATAGAAGGATTAGAGCTTGACTAGCATACTTGGAGACCAAGGCAAGTGGATGAATGGGTTCGATTTGGATAAGTTCTTATTTTGTTGAAAATGTGGATTTCTATTATCCCTATTTCATTTGGTTCATTATGTTTCATAATGCTTTTGAAAATGTACTTATTGACGTGGTTTTCCTCTTAGTTAGTCTTATGAGAATATATGCATTCATCATCAAAGTTTATTTTGGTCATTATAAACTTCTTAAATGATATTTGTACTTGCATTGAATGAGATTTGTATTGATAGGAGAATTAAATACATTGATGGAATGGTGGTCGGTGGGAAGAATTAAATGTTAAATGGAAGGGAATAGACTCATTCCACGTTAGGAAATGGTTGGAATGGAGGTGAAATGGTTTGAGAAGGAAAGGGTTGAAATCTGCACCTGATGTGTAGTTCCCGCAGCTGAGCGGTCAGCAGGCGGTCACCTTGGCGGCTTGCCGACAGGTGACCGGCGGCTAGCCGACCTAGATGCGGTTAGAAACACAGAATGCTGTATTTTGACAGGCGAACCGCGGTCAGCTCGCGGCTAACCGCCAATCCAAAAACCATGTGACCGCTAGGTAGCCGAGATGCGCGGTTAGAAACACAGAATGCTATATTTTAGCAGGGGAACCGCGGTCAGCCCCGCGGTCAGACAGCGGCTAACCGCCGATCAGCTCGGCGGCTAACCGCCAAATGACCGACAGGTGACCGAGTTTCACCCAGAATTCCTGAGTCTTTTTTATTGGTTTCAGATATGGTATTTAAAGGTTTGGATGGGTTGTTCTGATGCCCTACCATCTTGGAAAGACCCAGGGGATGACATAAGGAGATTGACATAGGAAGAGACACCATTTCGGAAAGGTATTGGGACTTTTAGATTCATCAACGTGCATAAGGAAACTTAGTATGTCCTCTATCATTCGAGTACCATACTAAGGGTAATATAGACATACAAGATCCTTATACATGTCGTTTGAATATGGATGCCCCAATATATAGTCCCTAATGATATAAGGTTTCATTGCATTGTTTTACTCAGGTTTTATGTATAATTACCCGATCCTACTGGTTTTATCTCAAATTCTGATTTATACGCCTGATATGTCCTGCCAGCCCCGTCTATGCATGAACAGATGATAACATGAAATGTGTGCCTACGAGCACCATGCCCGCCTACCCGAATGTTTTATACTGATATGTTTTGTATACGTTTGGATTTCTCATGTAACCTATGAGTCGGCACCACTAAGCTTGGACGTCCTTGTCAGTCTGATCAACTGACTTGGGCCTCCCCCTTGTGCTCCCGCCAGTTGCAACTTGGATCCTGTCTTGTCCCGTTACCCGGTTCCGCGGCCGTGGTCTTGCCTAGCTATATGTATATGTATATGTATATAATGTTGGTTCTCGTCACTTCGTGTGCTCGAGCCCAACGCACTGAATGTGCTCTTATCACTTTAGTGATAGAGAGGATTTAGCTTTAGTGTGGTTGCTATCTAGTCAGTTCCTGAACCTTGAATACCCCACATGATTTATATTGCATCTGTACTTTAAATGAACCATGCATCTTGTTTTATGACAGTTTTCGTTACGTCTATGATATGCTTTGATTTCTTTCTTGGTATTATCTATTTACCCACCTGCCAGACCGTCGTGTCTGACCCATTTTTGTGGTACTCAGGTCCAGCTCCCGGTTTTGCCTTTGAGGAGGAGCCAGAGGGGGCGGTTGATGAACCACAGCGATTAGTGGAGTGGCAAGCTGACGATGTCATGTAGACATTCGGTTTAGCTTTGAGCTGCGAACATTTTGGGAGATTATAGACTGATTTATGATTTATACTTTTGGTTGTACTGGCCTTTGTTGGCCATTATTTTTGGGAATGTTAATTTAACTTGATCTTTTGTTTAAACTTTAACTTCATATTTGGGAATGCTAATGAGATCATTGCTCACTCTGACATCATGTCATAATTGTGTATCACCAGTCTTATTTGATGAGAATGGATTAAGAGTTTGATTTGCTACACGCTTCCGCACCAATATAAATGTTCTATGAGTGTATGTGGAATCCTCACCGCGGAAACCTGTGGGAAATTAAGGAAATGTATAATCATTATTAAGGGTAGCTCATTATCCATACCACACCGTCGCGGTCCCGGGTCTCGGTTCGGGGTCGCGACAGACTGGTATCAGAGCGAGACGTGTTTCGGGCAATTATAAGAAACTAGAAATCCTAAGGACGTGGCGAGGATCCGTTAGACTTTTCGTTAGTTAGACTCGTGTGAGCAATGTGTAACCCTTATATGACTTTATGTGCTAACAATTTGTTTTACAGTGATATGCCACCTCGAAAAAGACCCGTAACTGACAATCCCACCGCAAGCAATAGTGAACACACCGGGCCACTAGGAAACGGTACTCCGGATCCAAACATGCAGAATCAGTTTCAACAGATGATGCAAGCCATGCTTGACCAGCAACGTCAAGCCAACGAAAATCAAGCCAGATTGCAAGAACAAATGGCCAGGAAGGATGAAGAGCATGCTAGGGAGATGGCTACGATGCAAAGGCAGTTGTTAGAAGTGTTAGAAAGGAGACCTGAACCGGCACCAGCGCAACCTTTAGGCACTCAGATTGTCATTAACAATAGGGAACATGATCCCAATGCGTTGAATGAAAAGTTTAGGAAGAGGGGTCCCAAGGAGTTCACTGGACATGAGGACCCATTAGCTGCAGACGACTGGTTGGAGTATACAGAGAACATCTTCGAGATATTTAGATGTACCGGTAGACAGCAAGTGCAACTCACCGCTTCCATGTTCACCGGCCTGGCAGATATATGGTGGAAAACAATCAAGGCTGAGTATAGGACCATAGCAGACGCAGAGGCTTGGACAAGTTTCAAGAGACAATTCGGTGACAAGTATGTACCGACACATGTGAAGAGGCAAAAGGCCATTGAATTCCAGCAGCTCGTACAAGGTAACACGACCGTTCAAGAGTACCTCACAAAGTTCGAAAGATTGTCTCGATATGCCCCCGAGTTAATTGACACTGTGGAGAGAAAGATAGCGAAGTTCCTTGAAGGACTTAACCCGATCATTGAGAGGGATGCCACGGGTGTTGTACCACCTATCAATTTTGAAGAGGCTGTGAGAAGGGCCTATAAATTCGAGAACCTGAACAACAAGATCCTCAAGATCCAAGGAAAGGCACCAGCTCACCAACAGAATCACCAACCAAGGAACCATCAGAACAAACGACCGAGGCATGAACAAAACGTGCAGAATGCTCTAGTTTGCGTTCACTGTGGTAAGAACCACGAGAGTGCTCAATGCCGTACGATTACGGGAGCATGTTTCAGATGTGGATCCATGGCACACCAGCTCAAGGACTGCCCAAGACAGGCTGGGCAAGGTAACAACAGACAGAACCAACAACAACAAGGAACACAACGCCAGGCACCACCTCAGAATGCACTAGCCGTACAGAACCAGCCCAGGCCACTCCAGCAGCAGGCTCCACAACAATAATACAGACCTCCGCAGCAGCATCCAGCTCGTCAGCAAGGACAGAATCAGAATCAGCGTACTCCTCAGCAGAATAGGAATGCACAGCAAGGAAGGCAGCAACAGGCTCAGAACAGGCCTCAGCAGTGAGGACAAGTGTATGCAATTAACCAAGCTGATGCAGAGGCGGCAGATAACGTGGTGGAAGGTACACTCCTAATTTGTGGATTTGAAGCTAAGATTTTGTTTGACCCTGGCTCTACGCACTCCTTCTTGTCTCCAAAATTTTCTAAGTTGATTGATATGCCTGCTAGAGAACTTGAGTATGTATTGACGGTGTCCACCCCCGTAGGCAAACAAGTTGTGTGTAGGAAATATTATCCTAGATGTGCTATTAAGATAGGAGATGTGGTGTTACCGGCGAATCTTATTTTGTTGGAGATGTACGATTTTGATGTCATTCTAGGAATGGATTGGTTAGCAGGGTACCATGCTACGATGGACTGTTTCCATAAGACCATCACGTTCAAATTAGAGGAGACCCCAGCAGGCGTATTGTTCCATGGGGAGAGGAGGAATTCTTGTCCAAGATTCGTCTCAGCATTGAAGGCTGATAGACTAGTGAGAAGTGGATGTGAATGCTATTTAGCGTTTATCACGGAGGATAAACGGTCCCAAGGGGTGGAGGAGATCCCAATTGTTTGCGAATTCCCAGACATTTTTCCAGAAGAAATCCCAGGTTTACCACCTGTTAGGGAGATTGACTTCACCATCGAATTGTTACCAGGGACCGCTCCGATATCTATCGCACCATACAGAATGGCTCCAGCTGAATTAGGAGAGTTGAAGATTCAGTTGCAAGAATTGTTGGATAAAGGTTTTATTAGACCGAGCGTCTCACCTTGGGGAGCTCCAGTTTTATTCGTCAAGAAGAAAGACGGTTCCATGAGAATGTGTATTGATTATCGGAAATTGAACCAAGCTACCATCAAGAACAAGTATCCATTGCCAAGGATAGATGAATTGTTTGACCAATTGCAAGGTGCTGCTTACTTTTCGAAGATAGATTTAAGATCCGGTTATCATCAGCTGAGAGTTAGAGATTCAGATGTATCGAAGACGGCGTTCCGGACGAGATATGGACACTATGAGTTTCTAGTGATGCCATTTGGACTGACGAATGCACCAGCAGTATTCATGGCTTTGATGAACAAAATATTCGCTGAGTACTTAGACCAATTCACAGTGGTGTTTATTGATGACATTTTGGTGTACTCTAAGTCTAAAGAA
Organism: Persea americana; assembly: GCA_029852735.1. Lineage (NCBI taxonomy): Eukaryota > Viridiplantae > Streptophyta > Magnoliopsida > Laurales > Lauraceae > Persea > Persea americana. Next base: position 50,529,414 of record CM056810.1, on the reverse strand, counting down.
GAACATGAAGAGCATTTGAGGATAGCATTGCAACTCCTAAGAGACAATCAATTGTATGCGAAGCTCACTAAGTGCGATTTTTGGCTTGAAGAAGTCGCATTTTTAGGTCATATCATTTCCAAAGAAGGATTATCAGTGGACTCAGCCAAGATAGATGCAGTTGTGAAGTGGGAAAGGCCGAAGAATGCGTCAGAAATCAGGAGTTTTCTTGGATTGGCGGGTTACTATCGAAGATTTGTGCAAGGATTTTCGTCGATCGCAGCTTCATTGACGAAGTTGACCAAGAAGAATGCACCTTATGTGTGGACAGACCAGTGTGAGACCAGCTTCCAAGAGTTGAAAAAGAGATTAACATCAGCACCCGTCCTCACTTTACCATCCGGGAGCGGCGGTTACACCATTTTTACAGATGCTTCAAATATAGGACTCGGTTGTGTGTTGATGCAAGATAGAAAAGTCGTTGCTTATGGATCCCGTCAGTTGAAGGACTACGAGAAGAACTATGCAACGCATGATCTGGAATTAGCAGCGGTCGTTTTTGCACTAAAGATGTGGAGACATTACCTCTACGGAGAGAAATTCGAAGTCCACTCCGATCACCGCAGCTTACAGTATTTGTTCTCTCAGAAGGAGTTGAATATGAGACAAAGAAGATGGATGGAATACATCAAAGATTATGATTTTCCGATCAAATACCACCCGGGAAAGGCAAATGTAGTAGCCGATGCCTTGAGTAGGAAGTCAGCAAGTGTGGCAAGCCTAAGAGTTACGTGCTTCTTTCAGCAATTTGAAGAGTTGGGGGTAGATTTTCAGCCCCTAAGCGAGGGAGTGATGTTAGCCAACATGTCAGTGTCTAAACCCTCATTCATTCGGAAGATCAAGGACGACCAATTGCAAGATCCAGAGTTGGCCAACATTTCCGAGCATATAGCAGAACGTCCTGATTTCCGTATTGTAGATGGAGTCTTATTCTATCGTGATCGTCTATGCGTGCCCAATATTGAAGATTTGAAGAATGATATTATGACAGAGGTGCACAGTACGAAGTACTCTATGCATCCGGGTAGCACGAATATGTATCAGAACTTGAAAGGCAGATTTTGGTGGAACAACATGAAGAGGGAAATAGTAGCTTTCGTTTCCCGATGTTTGACGTGTCAGTTGGTGAAGGCAGAACATCAGAGAGCTCCAGGGTTATTGCAGCCATTAGAGATCCCAGAATGGAAGTGGGAACATATCACCATGGATTTCATCTCGGGATTGCCAAGGACCAGAAAAGGGAACAACTCCATATGGGTCATTGTGGACCGTCTCACCAAATCAGCTCATTTTATTCCTATGAAGACCGGAGAGAAAATGCATATGTTACCTCTCGCAGAGTTGTTTGTCAACGAGATTATGAGCCGTCATGGGCAGCCAGTCTCCATTACTTCGGACAGAGATAGCAGATTCGTCTCGAGATTCTGGAAGACTTTGCATGAGTCTATGGGAACAAAGCTTCAGTTCAGCACAGCGTATCACCCACAAACAGATGGTCAGTCGGAAAGAACAATTCAGACCCTTGAAGATATGCTTCGAGCGTGTGTACTAGATTTCAAGACTCAATGGGATGAGACCTTACCGCTTTGCGAATTCGCCTACAACAACAGTTATCATTCGAGCATTGGGATGGCGCCTTTTGAGGCATTGTATGGTAGGAGGTGTAGAACTCCAGTCTGTTGGGAAGAAGTAGGTATTCGCAGTTTTCATGGACCGACTATGGTGAGTGAAACCAGCGACAAAGTCAAGTTGATCCAAGAACGTCTGAAAGTAGCCCGGAGTAGACAGAAGAGTTATGCAGACTCTCATCGAAGGGACTTACATTTTAAGGAAGGAGATAAGGTTTTCTTGAAGGTGTCACCTACTAGAGGAACTTTGAGATTCGGACAGAGAGGCAAATTATCTCGGCGATACATTGCACCCTATGATATCGTGAGCAAGATTGGTGACGTGGCTTACAGATTGGCCTTACCACCTGAGCTTTCCGGCGTACACAATGTGTTCCATGTGTCTATGTTGAAAAAGTACGTCCCCGACCCGTCACATGTACTACGTCATGAACCCTTAGAGACCAGAGAAGATGCCACCTATGTCGAGAAGCATATTCAGATTATCGATACGAAGGAACAAGAACTGAGGACAAGGACTATACAATGGGTGAAAGTGCTCTAGGAAAATCACGGACCTGAAGAGGCAACGTGGGAATTACGGGATCAAGTTCAGAAGAAGTATCCGCATCTACTACCCAAGGTTAGTTATTTTATTTCATTTGGTGGACCAAATGCCCTAAGGGGTGGAGGATGTAAGACCCCGCCCCGAGAGTTTCCTTTTAGTGTTAATTAAGACGTGTTTTAGCTATAAGTGAGATTAGAGGAAATGGGTTAAATCTGGATTAGAATAGCTTTTTATAGCTTTGGATATTTTGGGAACTCTTTTGATCTAGTGGGGCACTTTGGGGGTTCCTTTTAATGTGTCTTGATTAGTTTTGGGATTTATTTAATAATTCTGGAAATCGGTAATTTGCTCCGTTTAATGTATTTTATGATTCCCAACAACTTTCGTATTTGTTCCGTTTCCATTCGAGACCTTTAAATCCTATTTTGCCATTTATAGGGGTAAAACAGTCTTTTTACACAAAATCTGGACACTATTTTCAATGTCTCCGAAACTCGTAAAATATATACTTTTTGGAAAGTAGAAATTTCGACGATCAATTCTTCCTTCTTCGTTGAATCCGTCCGAAGCCCGTAGAACGATGTTTTAGCTCGATTGGACTTTTAAGTTGTGGGACCCATTGCCATTTTCTATATAAGGAGGAGTCCTTTTCTTCTTCCTCTTCTTGCAACTTCTTGAGAAAAAGAGGGAATTCCAGCCCAGCCTAGGGTTTTCTTCAAGCTATCTTGCTCCTTGCTTCTCCATCTCTCAATCTCTCTCAAATCTATTGCTAAAGGCAAAATAGAGGCATTGATCTTCTTCCCCTCCATGAGAGCTTCATCTTGATACCATTTGTGGAGAGAGCCTCCCATTCCAATCTACCTTTTGAGCAAACTCTTGCCATTAGAGGACTCTTCATGTAAGTTCCTCTTCTCATCTCTTGGTTGTGTATTCTTCTAGCCATGGAGGTGCTTCACCTTGATTATTGGAAGCTATCTCCATCTATTTCTTGATTTTGACATTCTAGGGTTGTAATGAATGTATTTTGGGGATTTTTGTGTAGATTGTAGATTTTGAGCTTGATAGAAGGATTAGAGCTTGACTAGCATACTTGGAGACCAAGGCAAGTGGATGAATGGATTCGATTTGGATAAGTTCTTATTTTGTTGAAAATGTGGATTTCTATTATCCCTATTTCATTTGGTTCATTATGTTTCATAATGCTTTTGAAAATGTACTTATTGACATGGTTTTCCTCTTAGTTAGTCTTATGAGAATATATGCATTCAACATCAAAGTTTATTTTGGTAATTATAAACTTCTTAAATGATATTTGTACTTGCATTGAATGAGATTTGTATTGATAGGAGAATTAAATACATTGATAGGAAGAATTAAATGTTAAATGGAAGGGAATAGACCCATTCCACGTTAGGAAATGGTTGAAATGGAGGTGAAATGGTTTGGGAAGGAACGGGTTGAAATCCGCACCTGATGTGTAGTTCCCGCAGCTGGGCGGTCAGTGGGCGGTCACCGTGGCGGCTTGCCGACAGGTGACCGGCGGCTAGCCGACCCAGATGCGGTTAGAAACACAGAATGCTGTATTTTGACAGGCGAACCGCGGTCAGCTCGCGGCTAACCGCCAATCCAAAAACCATGTGACCGCTAGGTAGCTGAGATGCGCGGTTAGAAACACAGAATGCTATATTTTAGCAGGGGAACCGAGGTCAGCCCCGCGGTCAGACAGCGGCTAACCGCCGATCACCTCGGCGGCTAACCGCCGATCACCTCGGCGGCTAACCGCCAGATGACCGAGTTTCACCCAGAATTCCTGAGTCTTTTCTATTGGTTTCAGATATGGTATTTAAAGGTTTGGATGGGTTGTTCTGATGCCCTACCATCTTGGAAAGACTCAGGGGATGACATAAGGAGATTGACATAGGAAGAGACACCATTTCGGAAAGGTATTGGGACTTTTAGATTCATCAACGTGCATAAGGAAACTTAGTATGTCCTCTATCATTCGAGTACCATACTAAGGGTAATATAGACATACAAGATCCTTATACATGTCGTTTGAATATGGGTGCCCCAATATATAGTCCCTAATGATATAAGGTTTCATTGCATTGTTTTACTCAGGTTTTATGTATAATTACCCGATCCTACTGGTTTTATCTCAAATTCTGATTTATACGCCTGATATGTCCTGCCAGCCCCGTCTATGCATGAACAGATGATAACATGAAATGTGTGCCTACGAGCACCATGCCCCGCCTACCCGAATGTTTTATACTGATATGTTTTGTATACGTTTGGATTTCTCATGTAACCTATGAGTCGGCACCACTAAGCTTGGACGTCCTTGTCAGTCTGATCAACTGACTTGGGCCTCCCCCTTGTGCTCCCGCCAGTTGTAACTTGGATCTTGTCTTGTCCCGTTACTCGGTTCCGCGGCCGTGGTCTTGCCTAGCTATATGTATATGTATATGTATATAATGTTGGTTCTCGTCACTTCGTGTGCTCGAGCCCAACGCACTGAATGTACTCTCATCACTTTAGTGATAGAGAGGATTTAGCTTTAGTGTGGTTGCTATCTAGTCAGTTCCTGAACCTTGAATACCCCACATGATTTATATTGCATCTGTACTTTAAATGAACCATGCATCTTGTTTTATGACAGTTTTCGTTACGTCTATGATATGCTTTGATTTCTTTCTTGGTATTATCTATTCACCCACCTGCCAGACCGTCGTGTCTGACCCATTTTTGTGGTACTCAGGTCCAGCTCCCGTTTTTGCCTTTGAGGAGGAGCCAGAGGGAGCGGTTGATGAACCGCAGCGATTAATGGAGTGGCAAGCTGACGATGTCATGTAGACATTCGGTTTAGCTTTGAGCTGCGAACATTTTGGGAGATTATAGACTGATTTATGATTTATACTTTTGGTTGTACTGGCCTTTGTTGGCCATTATTTTTAGGAATGTTAATTTAACTTGATCTTTTGTTTAAACTTTAACTTCATATTTGGGAATGCTAATGAGATCATTGCTCACTCTGACATCATGTCATAATTGTGTATCACCAGTCTTATTTGATGAGAATGGATTAAGAGTTTGATTTGCTACACGCTTCCGCACCAATATAAATGTTCTATGAGTGTATGTGGAATCCTCACCGCGGAAACCTGTGGAAAATTAAGGAAATGTATAATCATTATTAAGGGTAGCTCATTATCCACACCACACCGTCGCGGTCCCGGGTCTTGGTTCGGGGTCGCGACAGAAAGTTTCTCATAATCCCTCTCTTTTTGGAGAGAATTTCTCAAAAATATCTCCTCATTGGGAAAGAATATCCCATAATTCCTTTCTTTTAGGAAGTTTGCTAATTTGTAGCCCTTACTTCCTTTCTTTTCTCCTCCTTTCCTCTTTTGGTTTGCTTTCTCCTATAAAAGCAAGGTGATTGGATCTCTTGTTACTATTACTCTCTTTTTGCAAGAACCTTCAAGAGTGCTCCAAGATCAAGAATTCTTCTTCTTCAAGGATCTTCAAGCTTGTTCTTCTTCTTCTCCATCAATGGCTTCAAGTAAGTTTCTTCTTTTTCTTAAGAAACCCCATGTAGGAATAGAAAACGGTTTTCTTTCTTTTCTTTTCTTTTCTTTTTCTTTCTTTTCTTTTTTTTTCACGTGTATCTTTTTTTTTTTACACGTTTTTTTTTCTTTTTTCTTTTTCTCTTTCTTCTTTTTCCTTTTTTTTTTCTTTTTCTTGCACGGTTTTCTCTCTCTCTGTGTTTTTTTTTACCGTGGCTCTTTTTTTTTTTCTCACGGTTTCTCTGTTTTTTTTTTTACCGTGTGTTTTTTTGTTTTTTTTTTTATCTCTTTTTTTTTTTTTTTTTTGGCCGTACGGACAAGACCATACGGTCATGGCCGTACGGCCACGTGGCCTGTGGGCAAAATTTTTTTTTTCTTCTTTCTCTTTTTTTTGAAAAGAGATTTTCTCTTCTTTTTTTTTTTTTGAGATGCGCATGCATGACAACTTTCCTTCTATGCATTTTTTTTTTTAGAAAATGGAATTTGGAAGTATGATAGTGCATACCTGGGAATCTTTTCGCAAGTCTTGGGATTTGGAGCTCGCAGCAATGTTGAGCCCTTTCTTGGTCTTGCGGGGATTTTCTGAGGAGCTTTGCAAGTTTTGGATTCTGGAGCTCGCAGCAATGTTGAGCCCTTTTCCGATCTTGCGGATATTTGAGAAGCTTTGGCTTGATCTCGCAGCAATGTTTGAGTTCGAGCCTTCTTCGAGAATTTTCCATGATTATGGGCTTGTAGCGATGTTGAGCCCATCTTCAAGCTCCTATATCTTTCGGGGTGTTTCCCTTTTCTTCGGAATTGCCCCGGAATCATGCCAAAATTTCGCTAGATTTCTTTTAGCAAAATTCTGTCATTTTGATGATTGATTTTTTTTCTTTCCATCCTTTGTAGGTAATTCCTCCAGAACGAACAAGGGTAAGGAGCCGGTCACTGATGCGCCTCGTCGTTCTACCAGATCCTCTAATGCGGCCGTACAGCAGGCCTGGGAGGAGGTTCAGTATGTTGAAAGGAACTTGGAAAAGTGTGACTCGCTCAACCGAGATGAGATGAGGCAACGTTTGATTGCCCTCAAGGATGAGGAGTATTATAAAATTATGGTAAGCAACCGTCCCTGGGTCACGGACGACCAGAGCATTGTGCCCAAGCCTACCTTCTTCTTTGGTGATGCCGTCCCCGACGATTCAACATACCAAAGGAGATGTTTTCAGTTCTCTTTCACAGTTGATGGTGAGAAGAGAACTGTTTCTACTCGGTCGTCCTTCGATCGGTCAATCTCGATCATGAGCCTTTCCTCCACATGCTCGAAGAGGGAAGATCCTCCAAGCTGGGTGAAGAGGACAAATGTGATCAAGACCAGGGTTTTTGTTGGCGGCCCTTCTGGTTTTGCAGAGAAGTCGCCTGCCCGTATGGACATTTTGATGCCGGCCAGCGGCTACCAAGGTTCAGACCATTCTTCGGTCGATTTGAGACCGGTGGGCCTTGGCATTTTCTTGGGCGATGGCCGCAATTTGGTGAAGCCTTTTCGACTTCGTGGCCGTTTCAGTGCGGACTCGAGCTGGGAGTCGTGGACTGATCACATCCTGCAGGTTGGCGATGCCATTCTGAAGGAGGCCGAGACTTTTGATGAGGTTCGCGCTTTTCGGCAAACCGTGGTTTTCTCCGATGAGGCTTTTATGGCCATGCTGGAGTCGTTCCTTCCACAAACCAACACCTTCGTTGTCACGAATGGTGAGATTGGTTTTTCTTTAAAGGAACTGAGTGCCATCACTGGGCTGCCTATCCTCGGCAATCTCTATGAGGAGTTTATGCCTATCGACAGCGTCCTTGAGGAGCAGTCTGAGGAGTTCAGGCTTTTGTACTTTTAGCTCGTCACCTTCTTTGATTTTTTGAAGGAGAAGGAGGGCTCGAAAGTCCGGTGTAGCAGTTGGAGGAGTGGTAGCCTTTTGTCTTCCAACTTTTTTGACAACGGGGAGTCTTCTGAGAGTACGACCCAGGAAGCCAGGGCTAAGAACCCGGATTTGAAGAAGATCTCCGTCATGCGAGAGAATTTGAGGGTATTCTTCGCAAGCACAGACGTCATTCATTCTGACATTGCGCTGTGGAGAGATCTCGCTGTCTACCTCACTTATTAGCTGGGTGAGGCTGTTTTTGCTGGAGGAGATGGAACGCACATCAGGCCGCATTGTATTTTTCCGGCTTGTCAGATAGCATTTGGAGAGCGGCTTGCTTTGGTGCCTGCTCTTTACTCCTATTTGTGTACCGAACTGCAGGCTGCTGCTTTTCTGGTTCGGCTTGGGCTTCCCATGAACATGGTATTTTCAGCCCACATTTTCTATTCATGGTATGTATACCGCTGTCCCAGTTTCCACCGATTGGGTGTTGCTCAGGACGATGACCCGTTTATGATTCGGTTGGCTAGAGGGAAGCCTGTTTCCGAATCTCTTTTATCTGCCCGCTTGAGGATCCGACGATTCTGGGACGTCGAGATGGGGCAGTCTTCAGTGAAGCTTTCTCCGGGTTTGAGGAAGAAGGCTTTTGATTTCGGTGTCTCCCGTGATTCGACCAGGGCAGGGTCTGGGAGACACTATTCTTTGACAAATGCCGAGAGGAGTTGGCTTTTTAACATACGTGTCGGCACGATGGTGTACCGCAAACATCTTTTCGTCGACATCCAGCCGTATGTTCCCTCGCGTTTTGCCATGCAGTTGGGCTTCTCTCAAGGCGTTGTTGGAGCGCCTTCGAGCAAAGTGAAGCGTTTTGGAGGTCTGCAGGACGGGAGAAATACATGGGCCTTTTATAGTGCGGAAGACACTACTGCCTTGATTTCTTATCCTGAGTTGCCTACTTTTCGGACGGCTGGCTTCACAAAATGGTTTGTGGAGAGCTTTTCAGCGTACCGGGGGCTTTCCAAGAAAGAGCTTGATGTAAAGCAGTCTTCCGGGAAGGACCTTGGGAAGTCAGACGGCGTTCGCCGAGAAGAAGTTCTGGCTTTCCTTTCTGGAGAAAGGCACAGAACAGGTTTTCTCGAGGAACAGGACGTCGTCAGACTAGGAGCTGCACAAGAGATACCTGGTGAGGTCTTGGAACAGCTTGCTGAGGAGGAGGCTGAGGTTGCTGCTGGGATACAAGCCGAGCGAGCAAAGGCTTCCATGGAGTCTACTGGCAAGAGCAGACCGTCCAGTGAGGACTCTGGCGAGAGGCCTGATTTTGATGGTGGGGAGGGTGCTTCCAGCAGTTCGTCCCGTAAGGGCAAGAGGAGAAGGGGAAACCGCCGAAGTCAGAGGCGGCACGAAAGTTCTCCTGATATGGAAGTTCCTTCCACCATTGTTGAGGAGGCATCAGGGGATGGTGACGAGCCTCCAGAGAAGAGAAGCTGAGGGGAAGAGACCATTGATGATGGTATGCTCTTCCCTTTTCTCTTTCCGTTTCTTTTCTTTCATGAGACCTTTTGTTTTGATCTACTGCTTTCTTTCTTTTGGCAGAAGATGATGGTTTGATGATGCCCGAGGTTCCGACCGATGAGGCGGTGACGGATCCTATCGTGGCATCTGAGGAAGAACCCAGAGATTCTGAAGTAGATCTAGAAGCTCCTCCCGGTATGATTTTTTTTATTTATTTATTTTTACCGCCACTTGCCGACATATATATATTTTGCCAGCTGACTTGCCAGAGGATTCCGACGACTTTGAGCCATCCATGGTCACAACTTTTGATGATGTTTCGGATGAGCTCATGGAGGTAGAGAGCATTCCACCAGTCGTCGAAGAAGGTACTTTGTAATGATAATCTTGGTATTTTGATTTTTGACAAGATTATATTCATACCTTTTTTATTTTTCATTGGCAGGTTGTAAGGTGACAGAAGAAGTTCCTCTATCTTTTTCAGAACCAGAGTAGGGGGTACCTGTGACCGATCCAGGAGTAGGGGCTTCTTCCACCAATTTTGACGAGGCAGAGGCGAGTCCGCCTACTGATATTCCTTCTCAGCGGACCCGGTTGGAAAGAGCTTCTTGATTACTCTTCCAAGGGTGCCTGACATGGGTAGTCGACCAACGGAGCATGGCGAGTCTTCATCTGAGCCATCCCGTCAGTTTGCGAGGAAGGTGTTGAAGAGAGTCTTGAGCTCATGGATCGAGACTCTTTCTTCTGGCCATTTGGAGGCTGGTTTTGGCATGGTGAAGCATGTGCAGGACATTCTTGCCGATAGCAAAGAAGTCGGTCTGGACATTACAGATGCCAAGGCTTTTGTTGATGAAGTCATCGCTCTAGGCAACAAGTGGACTGAGACCAAGAGCTTTCCGAATGATGATTTCTTCAACGAGATGTTTTTGAAGCCTTCCAGCGAGGTCAAGTCTGATTTGATTGAGATCTCGCGGACTCGGAAGCAGCTCGTTCAGGAGAGGAACGTCACCGAGTTGGCTATTATTGAGCTGACACAGGACCAGCACCGCCTTGATAGGGAGGTCACCGAAGCTAGACAGCGCCTTAAGCTATTGGAAGAACAAGCCGCTGCTAAGTGGACTGCCACTTTGAAAGCTTGCGATAGAGAGAGGGCTCTCATTCGCCAAGTTGAGGGGGTCGAAAGCAATCTCCGGAGGAAGACTCAAGAATATGAACAATGGCAGATTCTCTGGGAAGAGCTTCCTCATGCTGAGGATGGATCGCGACGGCCTACTGCTTTTTATGGGAAGATTTTGAAGAAACGCGGCTTGGAAGCTTTGGAGGCTAAGGCCAAGTGTTTGCTTGAGGAGTTAAGCCTATGGCTGAAGGCCATGTCGGACTAGCCTCCTGATTTGTAACAAACTTTTTCTTCTTTTCTTTTAGTACCTCCATGTATAAACATTTTTGGCACTTTTTTTTTTTTTTGTATCCCCTTATTTCACTTAAATTCATTTTTTATGAAAACATAAGCAAAAATTGAGTGGGAATGGTTTGTTTGAAAATCTGATCAAAAGGTTTTCATTTTGTGAAAATCTTTTGTCAAATGGTTGTTTTTAGGCATGAAAGCCAGATTTTGTGGCAAAAAGCCTGGTTTTTGGCATGAGAGCCGATTTTTGTGGCGTGAAAGCCGAGTTTTGCTTGGCATGAAAACCGGTTTTTGGCATGGGAGCCGATTTTTGTGGCGTGAAAGCCAAGTTTTGCTTGGCATGAAAGCCAGTTTTTGGCATGGGAGCCGATTTTTGTGGTGTAGAAGCCAAGTTTTGTTTAGCATGAAAGCCGATTTTTGTTTTGTGGCATGGAAGCCGATTTTTGTTTGTTTGGCGTGAAAGCCAGATTTTGTGGCATAGAAGCCAAGTTTTTTGAAAACCAAGTTTTGTTTTGTTGGCATGGAAGCCAGATTTTTTGATTTTTGGCATGAAAGCCAGGTTTTTGTTTTGTTGGCATGGAAGCCAGATTTTGGTTTTTGGCATGAAAGCCAGGTTTTTGGCATAAAAGCCGGGTTTTGGCGTGAAAGCCAGGTTTTTGTTTTTCAAAAATGCAAGTATCGACTAAGAGTCGCCTCCCTGCTGAATGGTATTGCAAGTATCGATGGAATGTCGCTTCCTTGCTCATTCGGTTGCGAGTATCGATGGAATGTTGCTTCCTCGCGGATTTGGGTGCAAGTATCGACTGAATGTCGCCTCCTTGCTTTTTTCTCAAAAACTTGGTTTTGTGGGTATCGATGGAATGTCGCCTCCCCACAATTTTTGAAATTTGAGGTTTTTTCGAACCTTTGTTTTTTGTTTTGAAATCTGGGTTGTGGATATCAACTGAAACGTTGTGTCTCCACGATTTTTTTTTTTTTTTGAGATTTTGCAAGTATCGACGAGGTGTCGCTTTCTTGCGATTTTAAGGTTTTGGAAGTATCGAATGGGGTTCGCATCCTTCCGATTTTTGGGTTTTGTGTGAGTATCGACTAAATGTCGCTTCCCCACAGTTTTTTGAAAAACCATTTTTTGTTTAAAGACACGAGGGTCGTAAATTTTGACTAAAAACCATCTTTGGTGGTAAAAGTCAGGGTGGACTAAGGTGGAAATTCCTAAGTCCTGATTTTTGTTTCAAACCATGAATTTTGGGTTCAAGGATTGAAAGTTTTGGTCAAGTTAGGGAAGAGGCTCCGAAACTTGGATTTTGGGTTTGATTTTTTTGAACAATGAAACATTGAAAGTAAGCATTGTTTTTTTTTCTTTTTTTGCTTTTTTTAGAAATTTCAACATAAGGATGAAAACTCTAAAAGGGGTGGGTTTGACGAGCAAGTACCAAGGAATAGGCTTTGGTCATGTAGGCATCACTCTGACCCAATGTAGGAAGTCTTTAAGGGTAGTACCGCTTCAAGAACTTGTCATTGATGGGCAGCATACATCTGTCACCTTCCATGTTTAGAAGAGCATATGCGCCATTGGAGAAGACTTTGTCGATGACGAAGGGTCCCTCCCATTTTGGTTCGAATTTGCCTTTGGATTTGTGGGCAAAAACCATTGGCCTTTTCACCACAAGAACCAAGTCACCCTTTTTGTGGGCGCGTTGCCTGACCCTTTTGTCAAAAGATCCTGCCATGCGTGTTTGGTAAAGCTCAACGCTTTGTAGAGCTTCGAGTCGTCTTTCATCGGGATTATCCAGTTCTTGGAGTCTCAATTTGACGTTGCTTTCTTGCGTCATTTCATTTTGTAGAGATACCCTTAAAGAAGGAATTTGTACCTCTAGGGGGACATCTGCTTCGCATCCATAGACCAAGGAGAATGGTGTGCTATGGGTTGGTCCTTGAACGGTAGTCCGGTAGGCCCATAAAGCTTCAGGCAGTTTGTCGCTCCAGTCTCTTTTGTGAGTGGAGACCATTTTCTTGAGAATTTTGCAGAGTGTCTTGTTGAAGGCTTCTGCTAGTCCATTCGCTGCCGGGTTATATGGAGTCGAAGGACAACTTTGGATTTTGTATTTGTCGCAGAACCTGTAGAATCTGTGATCCCGGAATTGTGGTCCGTTATCATGGACGAATCTTTTAGGTATGCCGAAGCGACAAATGATGTTGGTTCGTAAGAATTGAAGGACTGTCGAGGTCTTCATTTCACTGAACGCAAATGCTTCTGACCACTTGGAGAAATAATCCGTAGCGGCGAAGATAAAGCTATGACCTTTGCTTGACGGGGGAGAGATAGGACCTATGATGTCGATACCCCAGGCTTCGAAGGGCCATGAGATCGCTGTAGGATGTAGCCATTCTGGAGGCATGTGTACATAATCTCCATGAACTTGGCATTGTTGGCAACGTTTAGCAAATTGTATTGCGTCAGCCACCATGGTAGGCTAATAATAACCTAACCTTTTTATCTGATCGTAGAGCTTGGGACCTGCCTGATGGGCTCCACAAAGACCAGCATGAACTTCTTTTAGAGTTTCTTCCGCCTCTTGTTGTGACAAGCAGCGTAGAAGTACTCCATTGAAGGATTTTCTGTAAAGCATTTTGGAGGGAATATCCAAATGAAAGTTTGGGGCTCGTCTTTGGATACTTACCCACTCTTTTGGATCTTCAGGTAGGATTCCGAACATAATATAATCAATGAACGGATCCCTCCAGTCGCCTATCGGAGGTTTAAGGATGGAAATCCGACCTCCGACCACTCGGTGGCATTCAGCGATTGCTTGGTGTGTGTTGAGAGGAGGGAGAATCCTTCTCTGACACACTGTAATTTGCATGTTTTCCCCTTCTTTGGTTGCCATGGATGCAGCAAGTCCAGCTAGGGCATCTGCACGGATGTTTTCACCTCTGCGGATGTGGGTGATGTGACAGATGTCAAAGTTTTGATGAAGCGATTGCGCCTTATTGTAGTAAGGCAATAGATCAGGCTTCCTGATTTCATATTCCTAATTCATCTGGTTGACGATCAGTTGAGAATCCCCAAATGCTTCAAGCATGGTGATGCCAGATTCGAGGGGGAGTTCCAATCCTATAATCAGAGCTTGGTACTCAGCTGCATTATTTGAACATGGTTCTAGTAGCGAAAATGCGTGTGGAATCATGTATTTATCAGCGCTAACAAAGAGAATGCCAATTCCCGATATCGGCTTTCCTTTTTCATTTGTCCTGGTTGCACCATCGAAGTACATGTTCCAGGAGGCATTTGGTGAGGAAGTCTCCACGCTGTAGACAGGTTCGTCTAGCAGATCATCCCTGAGCTGAGAATCTTTAGGCAGTGGATGCTCTGCGAGAAAGTCTGCCAGAGCTTGACCTTTGATTGCTTTCTGTGGTACATACCTAATATCAAATTGTGACAGAAGGATGGACCATTTTGCCAGCTGGGCATTGAGAGAACCTGCTTTTGTGACAAGGACCTTTAAGAGATTGATCCTCGATATCAGGTATATTGTGTTTGACAGCAAATAGTGACGCAGCTTTTGTACAGCGAACATCACTGCCAAGCATTCTTTTTCGACTAGAGAGTAGCGATACTCTGCACCTACCAACATGCGACTGAGGTAGTATAGAGCAACTTCTTTTCCTCCATCATTTTCTTGTACAAGTAGAGCGCCCAAAGAATAGTCGAGAGCTCTTGTGTACAAGATGAATGGTTTTCCGGTTGTGGGAACAGCCAACACCGGAGGCTTGGTCGGGTATGACTTGATGTCTTGAGATGCAGCTTCACATTCAGTATACCAAACAAAGTCTACACCTTTCTTCATCAGGCGAGAAAATGGACCGCATTTTCCTGATAGATTGGAAATGAACCGTCGGATGTATGCCAATCTTCCTTGAAGCCCTTTTTGTTCTCTTAGGGTTCTTGGAGATGGCATTTCTAGAATTGCCTTGACTTTGATGGGGTCAAGTTATATTCCAGCTTTCCGAACTATGAATCCGAGGAACTTACCCGATGAGACACCGAAGAAGCATTTGAGGGGATTCATTCGCAGTTTGTGTTTACGAAGCCGGAGGAAGACTTCTCGAAGATCTTGGAGATGGTCTTCTTTCCTTTTGCTTTTGACGGCGAGGTCATCGACATAACATTCGACCGTCTTGTGCTGCATATCTCGGAATATCTTCATCATAGCCCTTTGATATGCTGCACCAGCATTTTTCAGACCAAATGGCATGACAGTGTAGCAATACACGCCAAATGGGGTCTGAAAGGTTGTATGCCTTTCATCTTCGGGATGCATCTTTATCTGGTTGTAGCCAGAGAAGCCGTCCATGAAAGTCGTTCGCTCAAACCTGCAAGTGTTGTCAATCATTACCTCCGGTATGGGGAGCGGGAATTCATCTTTGGGGCATGCATTATTCAGGTCTCTATAGTCAATACAGACTCTGATTTGCCCATTTTTCTTTGTCACAGGGACAATGTTGGCCAACCATTCAAGATGTTGTTCCTCGCGGATGAAGCCAACGTTTTTGAGTTTCTGAACTTCTTGTTCAATTTTGTCCATCACATTAGGACGGAATCTTCTTTGGCCTTGTTTGACAGGCTTGACATTTTCTTGCAGGTTGAGTTTGTGGACTGCTATTTTGGGATCTAAGCCAGGCATTTCAGCGTAAGACCATGCAAAACAATCAATAAATTCACGAAGAAAAGAGACATACTTGGGTAAGTCCTTATCCTTTATATTCTTGCTTATGAATACAGGACGTGGGTTATCTGGTGTTCCCAAGTCTATCTTTTGAACAGAATCTTCTGTCGGAAGGTTTGAAGGTGGTTCCTCCACAACATTTTGGGAGGTTTCCAGCTCAACAAGACCTTCTGGATTTCCAAGGGCATTTTCAGACCATGGCTCCGCTTCTGTCCATAAATCTTCTTGATCGGTATTCTTCTCAAGACTTGCTTATGAGATGATCCCAATCACCAGCTGAAACTGGGTCGAAGTAAGGCACTTCTTTTGGAGACGACGGCTCTTCTGAATCAGGGAACCGTGCGTCTGTGTCATCGGACAATTCCTCTTCATCATCAGAGAAATCATACCAATTTGATGAGCTTCCTGGGTCCTTGTTGGGTAACTCTTCAAAGAGATATCTAGGGAGATCGATGTTTTCATCGACATGAGATGTTGAGGCTTGGTCGGCAAAACGACTCTGCAGCCTTTGTGTCAGCTGTCTCATGGAGTGTCAGGATCATACCCCAATCCGTATGAAGACTTGTCTATACGACGGTGGAGTTTCCAATCTTCCAGCTGACTTTTGGTCAGGGTGGGTTCCAATGGTGTGAGAATACCACGGCCACCTCCCAAACCAATTGGATTTTGAGCGTCATAGCCCATTTTCTTCATGATAGCTTGTGCCAATGGACTATATAAGGATAGTTGAGGCATACCTTCATTTTGGAAAGGCTCAAGCAGGCAGTTTGATGAAGAAGCGTTCGATCTATGGAAGAAGATTGGTTTCTCTTCTGCCGACGTTTCCGGAACGACGAAGGTAGCAGACGCAGGATCTTCTACGTCAGCAGGGGTCTCCAATGGAGTGAGAGCAGGCCGAACTTGCTGAGTATCAGCTTGGCTTAACGATGTATCGTCTTCAGTCCCTGAATCCGAATCCGTGTCTTGTATGATAGACACGAAGGAGATAGCAAACCTGTCTTTTGCTCTGTCTTCTTTGCTTTAGTAGTGATTACTAAAGGTTTGGAAGATTTGAAGGAGATGACGAAGGGAGACCGATTGCTCTCTTTGAGTTTGCCGGAAGGTTTGTTTTCTTCCGATGATCGCTGAGGAGCCTTGCCTTTAACTTTTTGGAGATTGCCGGCAAAGGATGCTGTTTTCTCCTCCTTTCCTTCTTTTTCATCCTTGTACATCTGAGAGTCTGCAAAATGGACTTCCTTGCCTTTGATGGGCTTTTTGTCTGCAAACACTCGATGTATCAAGCCGTCGTCGCCAACAAACTTGATGCACTGATGTAGAGTCGAAGGAACGACACAGTTCTTGTGTATCCAAGGGTGTCCAAGAAGGATGTTGTAGCATGAAGGGGTTTTTATTGCATATACGGTGACCTCAGAGATAAGATCGCCGATTTGCAACCTGAACCAGATTTTGCCAAAGGGCCTTTGAGCACTCCCATCGTATCCAAAGATGGACACAGATGTGTGGCTTAGTTTACTAGGTGGGATATCCAGTTCTTCGAGTGGCGAAGTAGAGATGAGGTTGAGTGCAGAATCCGGGTCGATCTGGACTCTGTGTATCGGCATCTCTTTGATGTACCCTGTGAAGTACAAGGGTCGGTTGTCCTTCGTCTCGCCTAGCAAGAGGTCTTCCTTATTGAAGGCGATGGTAGCACTTGCGGCTTTTTGGACCGAGAGGCATTCAGTGCAAGGTCCTCCAGCTTCTTTCTTTTCTCCCTTTGAGGAGGTTTTTGATTTTGTGACCCTATAGTCCATTTCAATTTGCAGGACTTGCGGGGCATGTTTGTCGACATCCAGATTCAGCCTTTGCAGTTCTGAAATGAGACTATCACGGGTTTGTGGTGACATTCGTAATAAGTCTAGGATGTGCAATCGTGCGGGTATGTGTTTGAAGTGCTCAATCAAGTCATACTTGAAAGCCTCCTTTAGGCCTGCATTTTCATTATCACCGCCGCTTGGGGCATTTACAGCTTGTTTTCCCGAAGGATTTACATAAGAAGAAGAAGAAGGTTGGTTATAGTTTTTGTGGTAATCCCGGCCAGAGCGGGTACCTTTCCCAACTTCAAAAGCTTCTAGAGGTGGTTCTTCTTTCGGAAGACCCCCTTCGGGCTCAAGAGGCCGATCTTCCCCATTTGCTGAAAACGCCTCCGCAGCAGCATTGCCGTCTTCAGTTATTGCGTTGCATGGAGCATTTTCCGGGAGCAAGTCCTGAACAGCTTCCAACAACTTTTCTTCTTTATCCAGTATTTCATCGGTCCAGACATCTCCTATGAGGTTAGGTACCTGGGACCAATTGACTGGGTTTTCTTTGAAGACTTCATCAGTCAGAGCTTCTTCATGGTGATCAGTCGGAAGAGGCTTGAATTCTGATGTCACCGTTTCAGGAGACGATGGCTGAGAAGGTGTTCTCTCAGTGGAAGTCACCCGAGAATATGTAGCTCCAGAAGATATGATACTGGATACATTTTGAGAGTCCGTAGCCTCAGCAGATGGAGCTTCAGAGGCACTATCATCCTGAACTATCACATTAGAGGCAACTTCGATAGAAGATGCCTCCATAATGGACCGTTGGGAATCAGACTCATCCTCCGATGTAAGCGGATCATCAATCCAGCAACTTTCTTCATTTTCCGGAGTCACTGGAAGAGATGCTCGTAGATTTTCCGAGACTTCCGGTTCTGGATTTTGATGAAGTTGGTTGATGTAATCCTGCTCCTGCTCTATGGCTAGATGCTGCAAGATCCTCGCATATTCTTCAAGATCGGGCATAGGAGCCAAATCTTTTTCTTCATCTGCCCCTTGTGGTTCGACCTGGTTGGGATCCACTAGAGCATTTGCTTGTGCTGTGTTAACAACAATTTGGGCAGCCTCTTGGTCTTCATCATCATCAAACCAGGATCCTTGTGGCTGGAAGGGGTTATACCAGATTACTGGCATAAGGTGGGATTCCGGGATCCATTCTTCGTCGGAGAGATATTCTTCGGTTTCGAGGGATTCCTCCCACTCATCGTTGTCACTGACAGTGTCACTGGACTCGTATCCATTCATGGAGAATCCAACTACCGAGTTACAAGAGTACGATGCCTCTTGCGTAGTCTCATCTCTGAGCCGTGGTGGCATGAAATCACTGAGAGTGAATTTTCTTATCACTCTTGGAACTTTAGGGAGAGACCCCTCTGTTGCCCCCAGTGAAGCGGTAGAGGAGGTTTCTGCTTTTTCAGGAACCTCTTGTTTTGTTTGAGCCTTCTCCTGCTGTTTGAGCTTGCGGAGTTGTCTCTTGGCTTGCCTTCGCTGTTGAGCGGTCGGCTTTGTTTTGATGATCTCCCAATTTTCATCTTCTAGGAGATCGCGATGTACCCATATGGGTTGTCCTTCTGGTGTTGGGTAAGGCACTAGCTCTTGCGACGTTTGGGTCATTTTTATCACCTTGAAGGAAGTAGTGACTTTTTCCTTTGATGATTTGGATGTTTGTCCATATGACACCATGTTAACGGAGGCAGACCCATAGTTTTTGTCAAAGGTGATGACTCCGTTTTTCCACATCTCGTTGATCTTCTCTCTCACAACGAAACATTGGTTGAGAGGATGCGAGACCATTTGGTGGTATGGACAATATCGGGGATCGTTGGTTTTGCCAACATCTCTCGGTCTTTTGGGGTCAGGCAAGGTGAGTTTTCCATTTGCCAAGAGAGCCCCAAATATTTCTTCAACATCTTCATCGAACGGGTATTTCTTTTCTACTCGTTCTTTGAAGGCATCAGAGAGTTCAGATCTCTTACCTGCAGCTTTATTTTCAGCTTTCTTTGGTGGCTGAGGAGCTGACTTGGTTTGCACATTGAGAACCTCCTTTTTCTTTGGCTTGGAGGTTGGAATGACGATCTGCTCTTTCTTTGATGACTTCTGACTGTTGAGGTCTTTGATCACCGTTTCAGCCTCCATAGACGCTTCTAGGAGTTCTCCCAAGTTTTTTGATTTGTTGCCGATGATCATGGAGCGGATCCTTGCTCTCATGTTGTTTCAGAAAATGTCGACTAGCGACGCTTGTGGCAGCACATCTGAGCATTTGTATGCCATTGCTTTCCACTTGTGAATGAAGTCGTATGTCGACTCATTCTCTCCCTGTTTAAGGCTGCAGAGCCGAGCCATAGTAACAGGATGATCCTCACCTTTGAAGTGGGTTAGGAAACGAGTCTCTAGCATGGTCCAATTTTGAATGGAGTCCTCTGGCAGAGTGGAATACCAATCAAAGGCCGTACCTTTTAGGATACTTGCAAAGAGCCGGATCTTGAGTGCATCTTGATCCGCAATCGTTCTTGTCAGGATTTTGAAGTGGATGACATGCTGTCTGGCTGAACCTTTCCCCGTATATGTTTGGAGAAGAGGTTGTTTGAACTTTTGAGGAAACGGAACCGAGTCCATCCATAAAGGATATGGTGGCTTGATCCCCTGCTCCTTCAGTGTATCCTCTTCTTTTGCTTTGGCGAGGATATTGTCCACGTCCTTTTTAGTAAGGGCGCGTGACTCATTTTCTCCACCGTTTGCCTCATCTTGTGGAGGAACTTCGTCATTGTTTAGTGGACGCTGGAGAGTGAGAAGGAGGTTTTCCATCAGAACCTCTATTCTCTGCTGTCCTTGCTCTAGCTGCTGAATGCGTAGAGCCATGTCGTCATGTGGTGGAGGTTGCTCAGAGTTTGTGACCAAGACATTCATCCTTCGTGAGTCGAAAGAGGATACTGTCTTAGTGACTGAGCTGGAGCTCATTCTTTTAGATGAAGAGCCCGAGGAATGATCACTCCAATGTCCCTGGCTTGAAGGAGTGGGAGAGTCTTCCTGATGTCTTCTTGTCCGGGAGACGCTGCGAGTCACCGGTCGTCTGACATGTATTTTTGTCGCTGACTTCTAACGACTTTTGGTTTTGCCAACCATGTGGACAGTAGCAACTTGGTCGGGTCTTTCTTTTTCGACCCTTTTTTGGGAGATTTGAAGCTCGGAATGCTGGGATCTTTGCTTCTCTAATCTCTTTTGTCGATATGCCGCGCGACGACGTATGCGACGAGCAATTTGAGCTTCGGTTAGCTCGGGCTGTGCTCTGGCAATGAAGGACGTGGTCCCTCGTGCGCAGCAACCGAGCTTGTCTTCCTTGAAGACTGGCATGGACAGGATTTGGACGCGGTCCTTAGCCTGTCGTAGCGAAGCTTTAAATTTTGTAAGCTCGTCTCCTGTTGAGATGAAGGGCCGAGTTGCAGGAGAGTAGGCCCTAGCAAGTTCTTGTCGAGGCCTTGTGATGCACGATTTGATTTTGGGCTTGTATGAGCAAGCCGGCTCGTGCTGAGTAGTTTTTGTTGTTCGGTGGAGGGTAGGTTTCTCTCCTTTGACGTAGGTGTCGGATGTGAATTTCGACCCCCCCCCCCATTTTCCTCTCCAAGAGAGGCATGATTTGGGGAAATCTCCATTCATCTATATATATGCTATTTAAATTTTACATCGAAAATGAGGATTCCGACTACCCTCAAAATCGATGGATCACGATCGCCAGCTATGGTACGGCCGTAACACCGTTCTTTGACAAAAGTCGAAGAAATATGGGGAGAAAAATAATAAGGTGGGTTCTTCCTCTCGTCTAATGTGTTGTCGGCAACACACAACGGTTGTCCTATCACATTAATTTGGGTCTCTTTAATTTTGGGTCAATTCAGGGTCATGAGTTAAAGTCCGAATAAAGGTTAATCCTCACATAGCATAATTGTAGTATATCCAAGTAAGACAAAATAACTAAAATAAAGAAAATAAAAGGGGGGAGGTGCCAAATATTTAAGAAGAGGATCGGCCCCGTTCCCGGGTACCCCCTTCTGATCCCTTGGCAAAATAGGGTTTAAAGGCTGATTTTTCAAACCAAAATGGTGATGCAAATGAGACTTTGATTTTGTGATTTCTGTGTTTTTCGTGTGCGATACACGAGTGATAAAAATAAAAGGCCGATGGGC
Organism: Persea americana; assembly: GCA_029852735.1. Taxonomy (NCBI): domain Eukaryota; kingdom Viridiplantae; phylum Streptophyta; class Magnoliopsida; order Laurales; family Lauraceae; genus Persea; species Persea americana. The sequence goes on along the minus strand of CM056810.1, from coordinate 50,508,085 downwards.
CGTAATTGATTGAAGGTGGCCGATGGGCCAGGATTGATTGAAAATGGCCGATGGGCCAATGTTTGTTTTAGGGTGGCCGATGGGCCGTGATTGATAAAAGTGTGTGCGAAATCACTCATTTCATCTCGTTATTCTCATTTATTCGATTTTAGAAATCAGTTCTTTATTCCCTTTATCATTAAGTTCGATTAAATATCTGGCACCTGAGGTGGAGGAAGAAATAAAAGGAAAATCTTTTTGGGTTTATTTTGTTGGTTTTATAGTTTTTATGGCTTTTCAATATGGGGGCTAGAAGGGCCTAACTAGGGGATTTTACTTGGATTTACATGATTAGTGCTTTACTACTGATCATCGGACTAACCCTAACCTAAGGTCCTAGACCGCCCACATCAGCTCTCCCAGTCCCCTAAAGGAACAGGAAAAGTGATGGGGTGAAACCTAATGCGCTAAGCTACCTAACGGAGAAATCCTATCTAATCCTAGGGTATGAATAGCCTGAGTTTGATGGTTTAGCGCCTAGGCAACTTATTAATTGTGATTTTTAATTGGTTCGGTTTGTTTTGAGTTGAAGATTGATTAAGAGGTGGATTAAATGTATTTTGGGGTTCTGTTTAAGTTGTTTAGGGTTCCGGAATTTATAGTTTTAATTTAAAAAGTGAAATGATGTCGAAATCCGTGAAACGGGGTTGGTAGAAGACTTGGGCGCCAGGGGGGTGGCGCCTAGGATATTCTGGTGACTTGAGCGCCCAGACAGTGGCGCCTAAGTGGCTGTTTCTGGGTGGTTGGCTAGCAACGATGGTATCGATGTTATTTTCGGAATCCAAGGAGTTCTTACTTGGTGAATTTTAATGTTTCAACTTGTTCTAATTCTCTGATGTTCGAATGTCAAAGGGATTCGGATCCGGATTTTGAAACAAAATTTAGAATTCGCATTTTAGTGCAAATGAGAGGATAGGCGCCAAGGGGGTGGCGCCTAGGTTGATGGCTTGTAAATTTAAGTATTCCGTTGGGACTTAGTTATTGGTTTTCGGATCTAGAGACTATTTTAGATTCTGGTCTTAATTAATTTAAGTGGTAAGGTGTTTAGTTACTCGTTTTAAATTGAAGTTGTGAACCAAGGTTAGAGTGTAGGATAGGCACCACAGGGGTGGTGCCTAGGTGGTTGTTTGTTGGTTCGTAAGGGCTTTGGGTGCTAAGTCCAAATCGATTAAAGTTTCAAGTGTTTTAAGTTAAAAGTGTTTTAATATGTTGATTTGGATTGGTTCGAATGCTAATTAATTGTGTTAAGTTGTCTGTTGGGGTTTTTATGAAAACGGGTAGGCTGGGTGCCCAGGGTGTGGCGCCCAGGTGGATTTTGAGGGTGGGCGCCCAAGGGGTGGCACCCAGATGAATTGTTTTGTGCTTCGGGTCGGTTCCGTATTTTTTAAGTTGATTTGTGGTTGGGCTTTTATGGTTTGATGTATTTTAAATTAAAAATGTTCTGTTGCGATGATTAAGATTAAATTTCGTTTCAATTAATTTGGCTTTAGTGACGGGAGAGGTTGGGCGCCACTACCAGGTGGAGGTGACAGGATGGGCGCCCAGGGGGTGGCGCCCAAGTGTCTCCCTTGTGCGTCCGAGTTGGTTCGATGTTTTAAGTCTATTCGGGTTTATTGTTTTGATTCTTTTAGATTTCAAGGGTGTTCCAGTGTGTTGATCGTGATTGACTTCGAATTTAATTTCAAGTAGGGTTTCCTAGTGATTGGGTAAGATGGGCGCCAGGAGGGTGGTGCCCAAGTGGATGCGAAAGGATAGGCACCAAGGGGGTGGCGCCCAAGTAGATGTGGAAGGATAGGCACCAAGGGGGTGGCGCCCAAGTAGATGCGGAAGGATAGGCACCAAGGGGGTGGCGCCCAAGTGGATGTTTTGTGGTTTATTCATTTTGTACTTTCTAAATTGGTTTGAGTCCAAATTGATTAAGGTTTCGAGTCTTGTAGGTTTATAGTGTTTTAAGGTGTTAATTCGGGTTTAATCGATTAAGTTTAATTAAGTGGTGGTTTCTAAGGGAATGGGATAAGATAGGCGCCAGGAGGGTGGTGCCCAAGTGTAAAGGCAGGCTGGGCGCCCAGGGGGTGGCGCCCAGGTGTTTGGTTTCGGGTTGCTTTTGCGTTTTTAGGTTGGTTCAAATCTAAGTTGATTGAGGTTTTAGGTTTCTTAAATTTAAAAGTGTTTTGTTATGTTAACTAGGATTAAAGTTGGGTTGTGATTAGTTAGAAATTTTAATTAGGGGTTGTTTAGAGACGGGATAGGATGGGCGCCAAGGGGGTGGTGCCCAGGTGGACTTTTTAAAGTTTATTGGTTTTGAATTTTTTGAGTTAACTAGAGATTAAGTTAATTAAGGTTTACTTATTCTAGGTTTAAAATATTTTACTGTGTTGATTCGGATTAGTTTAAGGTCTTAACTAATTATCTTAAGCTTTAATCGGGGTGTTTTGGAGAATGAATAGGCTGGGCGCCCAGAGGGTGGCGCCCAGGTGGCTGTGGAAGGATGGGCGCCCAGGGGGTGGCGCCCAGGTGGCTGTCTTTTGGGGTTTTAGGTTTTTTGTGTTTTTAAAGTTCTTAATTACTTCTTAATCCGAATTAATTAGGGTCTTAAGGTTTTAGGGTTCTTAATGATTTGATGTTTCTTAAGTTAGCTAGTTATGGTGTTTTAATTAATCTTATGATTTATCCTACTTAGGCGCTAAACTCAATAACCTAGACTATCTAATTATTATTTTTGGGTTTTCAGGATATCTTTTAATTTTTTTTTGGTTTCTCCTCTAATTTACTAGAGAGTAAGGAAAGAGAAGAAGGGATTTTATGTTTTATGATTTTTTTTGGGATTTTCTATGGTTATGCAATTCAAATGATATGATGTGAAGTGTGACAAAGATGGTAATTCAAAGTTCAGAACAGATCATACAACCAAACATATCATCATTATGCAGTTTCTAAATGAACTAAATGCGGAAGATTTGAAGTTGTGCACAAAAGTGGAGAAATCCACTTGGGCGCCACCCCTGTGGCGCCTACCCTGCTCAGTCAGGGTTTTCAATGGAACACAACGAATGCACAAGAATCTTGGTGTTTTCAACACAACTTCCAATATTCAGCGACTGATGCGAATGTATTAATTCGAACTACTAGCGATGCAACTAACGAAATTATAAGCAAACGATGCAATGGGCGGAGATCAAGAACCTGGACCCTGTCGCAGAAGGGTAGGCGCCCAGGGGGTGGCGCCCAGGTGATTCAAGATGGGCAGGCGCCCAGTGTGTGGCGCCCAGGTGGTTCCGGAGATAGCAGGCGCCCAGTGGGTGGCGCCCAGCCTTTCTGCCAAAGGCTGTTCGCGATCTTTTCAATATAAATAATGATGGTGATGATGCTAATGCGAGATCTGATCTAACTATGCAATTAGAACTACAAAATCAAGACGAATCTACTATATTAGAATGAACCTAAACATATTACTAACATGATGATGCACTAATACTATTTTTATCACAAGCTAATGTAGATCTACGATGCTCAAATGGTCCTAAGCATATTTCTAAGAATGAATGGTAATGGAATACAGAAAAAGAAAGAAGAGATCTAGGAATACCGGTATATGACGCATCCCTCAAGTTCCTAAAACGAAGCTTTTGCAAAGATCCATAGCTCCAGTTGAAGATATGGAAGCCTCCTCCTCTCCTTCTCCTTCCTCTACTATAGATCTGAAGTTCTTCTCTAATGGTGGCTACCTTTCTTCTTCTTTTTCTATTCTTTCCTTTTGCCTCTTTTCTTAGGGTTTTTGGGTAGCCTCCTCTTGTAAATGAAGTTAAAAGGGATTATATAGGTTTGGGACGAGTTTAGAAGGGGCTAGGGCTTCACTATTTCGGGTTTCTAGAAGGTCTCACGCATCCCTAGGCGGCTTAAGTTGTTTTAGGGTGAACTAGGGTTTGGTGGGAGGATGGGCGCCCATAGGATGGCGCCCACATGGCCTGCGCAGCGCCCAGGTGATCTTGGAGAGAGTGGACGCCCACAGGGTGGTGCCCAGCTGGTTCGTGCTTCGCTTTTGGTCCTTGGTCCCATTTGGAGTCGAGACTGAACGGATATGTCTTCACCTGGGGGGGGACCTACATTAGCACTTAATAGGCTAGGCGCCACATGGGTGGTGCCTAGATGGATTTCAAGGCTGGGCGCCACATGGGTGGTGCCCAGATGGATTTAAAGGCTGGGCGCCACATGGGTGGTGCCTAGGTGGTTCAATTCATCTTCGATGCTTGGTCCTACGTATGAGTGGTCCCGGTCTAATCTCGAACCAAACAAATAAATTTTAAGGTGGGCGCCCACCATGGGGTGCCTAGGTGATTCTAGGAAGTGTGGGCGCCACAGGGTTGGTGCCTATGTGGAACTTAGGAGGGTAGGCGCCACATGGGTGGCGCCTAGGTGGAGTCGATTCATTTTCGGAGTTCGGCCCCTACGTTGAGTGGTCCCGAGCTACTTTTAGGCTAACTAGTGAAATTTGGAGGCTGGGCGCCCACCATGGGGCGCCTAGGTGGTCCCGGGCTGTGTGAGCGCCCACCATGGGGCGCCTAGATGGTTTTCCATAGGGTGGGCGCCACATGGGTGGTGCCTAGGTGATCTCTTCTGAGGACAAACTTCGGAAGCTCATAACTTTTGACTCGCTTATCGAATTTGGACGTTCTACATACCGCCGGAAAGCTCTCGAAGTGAGAAATTCAATGGTCTAAATTTCTTGACAAATAGGAGCTGAAAAATATGGGGGATCTCTGGACCCATGAATTCGATTTCTTAACTTAGGCTAATCGGGTGATATTTTGGCAAACTAAGTATGGTCTTTGGAGGGATTGGCCTAAGCATGTCTTAAGTGGTCCGGAAATGGTTTGAGTGGTGTCATGGTTCACTCCTTGTGTGAGTAGTGGGTTGGGCTCAAGATCTTGATGCGACTCGGCTTCTCTCTCACGAACTTCTAGAAATCGTTGAACTAAGTCTAAAATTAACAACAAGCATCTTCATCGTCGTTAATTAATCTGAATTATGTTATTAATCATTCAATTATGGGCGAAATAGGGGCATCTCTATATATGATAGGTATTTAAGGCTATCATAGGGGCCAAATGAGGTGTCTACAGTAGGCAAGAGGATAAAACCTATTCTCCTTGAGAGGAGCTAGGTATTCTGGCTTTGCAGATGTCCGGGACCTTCTTTGTTTTGGTGAAGATCGCGGGGTCCAAGTCTTGGGATAGACTTGGTTTTTTGTAGGTTGAGGTCTCATGGGATTGCCACAAGCCTCAGGTTTCTTGGTGACCACCTTTGGTGTCGGGGGTAGCGACACTTTGGGGGGCGGTCTTCTGCTTCTTAGCACGCACCGTCTCTTCTGCAGGTAGTGGGAATGGTCCCAGTGACCCGAAGACGATGGTCCGGGGAGTGGAGGTCGACCCGGTGTTTTGGGAGTTGCCGAGGGAGGTGATGCTTCGGCAGCTGATGGGGCGCTTGAAAGTGCCCTTGCTTTGCTTCTCTTGAAGCATGACTTGGTACTTGTTCTCATCGAAGGTGATGGTCAACGAAGCTGCCATTGTTAGTTTTGAAACAACTTTTCTGAAGCAAGACCACATCCATTAGTAATCACAAGAATATGGTGATCATAAATGGGCTATACTATGGTTTTGTCTTTTCAAAACGCTCAGGGGCATGGCCCGTTCTGAGCGTAATGGAGAAGGCCAAAAAGCCATAGATGGTACAATTGTTCTAAACGCAAGTATGGTCGGCTCGAAATGAGCGTTCCAGGGACCGCTAGAAGCAATTGTAAACCTTAATTCAAATTACCGAGAAGCGAAGCTCACTCGAGGTAAAATGATATAAGGTTAGAGATACAAATGTGTCGGTCGCGAATACAGTAGACCCGAAAGGGCGTACTAGCACCGCTAGGCACAAATGTTGTAAATCGCATCCTTGAAGGACATGAGATGAGAGTTTTTGAAATGTCAAGATTGGATTCGCAAAAGAGAGCAAATGGTATTCCAATCCGAACACAGGTTCAAACATTTCTGCGAGCCTATATCCGAAAAAGGAAAGAACCAGGATTTCTCAAATTTGAATCCAATAGTGACGAGAGTTTTTTTTTTTTTTTTTTTTTAAAAGTCAAGATTGAATTCATAAAAGAGGGAAAATGCTATTCCAATCCGAATACAGGTTCAAACATTTCTGCGAGCCTAACTCCGAAAAGGAAAGAACCAAAATTCCGCCAATTTGAACACAATAGCAACAGAAGTTTTTTTTTTTGAGAGTGCACATAGGTCTTCCAATTCGTTCTTATGAAACCTTAGTGGATAGATTAGTCCCCAGGTAAGGGTAGGATTACTTAATGAACCCGTTTGAAGGACCCTTACCTCGAACAGTCTAGCTGCCTCCACACTCTGGACAAGGCTTTTCTTAGATCCACTTTGTTGATACCAAAAATGTCACTTTGCCTCATCAACATCAAAAGCTATATGGAGCCGCATCCTACTACAAACAGGCAAAGCTGCTTCAAGCATCAGATCTTGACAGAACCAGACAAAAACTACAAGATCTTTCAAAGTAGCCAAAAGAAGGGTACACATGAAGTCTCGGGCCATTTCGACACCATCTGGCCTAACTTCAATCCTCCAACAGCTGAGCGGGAGCTCCCGACGGCGACAATGTGAAAAACATTAAATCCTCGATCAGAGTCTATGGATGGTCTCAAAATACCTCCAAAAGGCTCCATGTCGAATTTCAAGTCAAACCGACACCGTTTGACCCTCCATCAACTCTCGAACGGCGAAATCAAGCCTTCCGGCGGCGAGAACCTCTGATGCCGCCACTCATCAAACAAAACACATGAGTAGCTTCTGCATGCTTCGAAAGGGCTGCACGTCAAATTTTAGGTCATTCCGACAACGTTTGACCCGGTTTTGATGCTCCGAAGCAAAATCAAGCCTACCGGCATCAAAGCTCCCCGGGACCATGGCACCCAAATTGGAGCTAATGGATCATCTCAAAATGACTCCAATAGGGTCCCCGTCAAATTTCAGGTCAATCGGACATCGGATGACCGTACATCCAAGCTCGACATCTTCCGCACGGTGAAATCAAGTCAAGCATCGATGGGACCCCAAACGGCTTCAAAACTCAAATAAAAGCCCATGGTTGGTCCTATCTAATGCCCAAGAAGCTTCACCTCAAATTTCAGGTCATTCCGACATCGTTTGACCCAGTTTCAACTCTTAGCGGAAAATTGGCTACAAAGTCTTCGGCTTTTCCAAAAAATAGGAAACTTTGTGCTCTGATTTGCACAGCCTTTCGACGGGTTTTCTTTAGAGGAATCAAGCCAATAAATGAAGAGAAATGTCAAAGAAAAATACAGGAGAAAACAGAAGCGAAAAAGCCCGAGAAACGACCAAGAAACGGCGACTGGAAGGCGGCCGAGAAATGGACCAAAGTCCAAGGTCACAGGCGACCTTGGCCCATGGTCGCTGGCGACCATGGCCCAAGGTCGCCAGCCCCATGGTCATCGGCGACCATGGGTGCATGGTCGCCGGCGACCCTGGAAATCCGGGTCGCCGGATTTCCGCCGAAACGTCCGTTTTTCCGATTCTTTTCGCGTTTCGCAATGATTGGCCCCTGTGACTTTCTTAAAATCTGATTTTTGAGGCATGATATCCGTCGATCTTCGTCAACATCACGGATCCGCTATCAAAATCATTTGATCATCATCGGACACTCCGAAACCGCCAAACGGCCGACCAAGAAAGCACACTTTCTACCCGACTGATCAAGAAATCGACTGGACAGATGTTGCCGGACCATTAGTGGCAACCAATGTCTGAATTTTCATCGTCATCCGACATCAAACAACGTACGGATCCATCGATGATCATCGCAAGAAGAATTCCAAAAGACGCGGCGCGGCCCGCGACTCTTCAAGCGACTCGGCAGCCAATTAATGAAGTTAAATGACCCTTTTATGGCAATTTATTAGGGTCATTAACTCATTATTTTGAACGGCCCAATCAGAAGCCAAGAAATAGGAGTTACAAGTCCAATTAATCATGACAATTAACCATGTAACTCCTATCATTATGGAGATTAATCATGGTAATTAATCATGAAACTCCCATCATCATGGAGATTAAATGCCCATTACTCTCCATCGGCCAATCAAAATCCAAGAAAAAGGAGTTACAAAATTATGAAATTAAATCTTGTAACTCCTCCCATCATGGAGCATTAATATCATTAATGCCCATAAGACCTTCCTAATGGCCACCAAAAGCCTATAAATAGGCGGTCATTCCAAAGGGAAGGGGTCTTGAAAATTGGGTCCAGAAAAATTGTCTGAAAACTATCATGAAGAATTCTCTGCAAAAAAGAAGCTCTCTTACCTTGAAGAAACTCCGCTGCAAGCACTACAAGGTGATCGAAGTCCCTTGGGGGGCCACCCCCCCAAGATCTCCTCTCTTCTTCTATCCAACATGGCCTAGATGCGGCTTTTCAGCTCGTTTACTTGGTTTTTTATTGGATATAAGACCTTCACTTGGTCTTTATCCTTTAAAAATCTGAGTTCCAAGCCAAGCCAAGTGAATCAAAGCATCAAGTGTTCTCATCTGAAGGACGATGGCGGAGCCCATACATGACTCGCGACGGTCGATCTGAACGAGTCCCCACAATTGTCTGAGAAGTCAGATTCCTTTTCTTACTTTTCTATTGTATTGTATTTTTTTAAAAGAGACATAAAAATCACATTTCTTGTCTTTACATTTTGATGAGATTTGTAAACTGCCTTTTACGGCACAAAATCGCCTTCTACGGCACAAAACTGCCTTTCACGGCAAATTAAACAAAATCGCCTCTCACGGCATTTTAAAACCTTGTCTCTTTCTTTAAAATATATGTGCAATGGAAAGTTAGAAAAAAGTTGATTTCCTTTTCTACTTGTGAAGGTGAATCTCCGGATCACCACTTCAAATTCCAAGTAGAATAGAAAATCTGGCATACCCGTACAAAAAAAATGTTGATGCTTGCTTTTTTTTTTTTCTCTTCGCCCCGCCGCACCCCGGCGGACCCGGGACGGAGGAAGGCGAGAAAGAAAAAGACGGGTCCATCAAGTTGGCATACCCGATGGGACATGTTCAAATGAGAACACAATGCTTAGAATCCTTGGCTCCCTTCTAGTTGGTGGCCTATGTTGGATCTTGTATCTAAAAAAAAAACATGAGATGGGATTCTTTGGAAACTTCTTTCTTTGAACTTGTTTCCATTCTTTCTTTTCTCAACAAAAAAAAAGGGGTTTTCTCTCTTTTGGATTCAAATTGGATAAAACTTTGGTTCTTTCCTTTTCGTTTGTTTGCGCTCGCAGAAATGTTTGAGCCAACGTTCGGATTGGGAAGGACCATTTCCCTCTCTTTGATGGATCCATCGGAGATCTATCAGAAAAAAAAGAAGAGAAAAGTTCAAAAAAAAGAAAAACTTTTCAAATTTCTCTCTTTTGGATTCAAATTAGAGAAACTTTGGTTCTTTCCTTTTCGTTTGTTTGCGCTCGCAGAAATGTTTAAGCCAACGTTTGGATTGGGAAGGACCATTTCCCTCTCTTTGACGGATCTATCGGAGATCTTTCAAAAAAAAAAAAAAAGAGAAAAGTTCAAAAAAAAAACTTTTCAAATTTCTCTCTTTTGGATTCAAATTAGAGAAACTTTTGTCTTTTCCTTTTCGTGCAATGGCTCGCAAAAATGTTTGAGCCAACGTTCGGATTGGGAGGGGCCATTTTCCTCTATTTGATGAGTCCATTGGAGGTCTTTCAAAAAAAAAGAGAGCATTAAGGTTGCACCAATTGCGTTCTTTGACCAAATTGGATCTAAGAAAAGCCTTGTCCAGAGTGTGGAGGCAGCTAAACTGTTCGAGGTAAGGGTCCTTCAAACGGGTTTATTAAGTAATCCTACCTTTACCTAGGGGCTAATCTATCCACTAAGGTTTCATAAGACCGAATTGGAAGACCTATGTGCACTCTTAAAAAAAAAAAAAAAAAAAAAAAAACAAAAATTAAAAAAAAAAAAAACTTCTGTCACTATTGTGTTCAAATTGGAGGAATTTTGATTCTTTCCTTTTCGGATTTTGGCTCGCAGAAATGTTTGAACCTGTATTCGGATTGGAATACCATTTGCCCTCTTTTATGAATTCAATCTTGACTTTTCAAAAAAAAAAACTCTCGTCACTATTGGATTCAAATCTGAGAAATCCTGGTTCTTTCCTTTTTCGGATATAGGCTCCCAGAAATGTTTGAACCTGTATTCGGATTGGAATACCATTTTCTCTCTTTTGCGAATCCAATCTTGACATTTCAAAAATCCCATCTCGTGTCCTTCAAGGATGCGATTTACAACATTTGTGCCTAGCGGTGCTAGTACGCCCTTTCGGGTCTACTGTATTCGCGACCGACACATTTGTATCTCTAACCTTATATCATTTTACCTCGAGTGAGCTTCGCTTTTCGGTAATTTGAATTAAAGTTTACAATTGCTTCTAGCGGTCCCTGGAACGCTCATTTCGAGCCGACCATACTTGCGTTTAGAACAATTGTACCATCTATGGCTTTTTGGCCTTCTCCATTACGCTCAGAACGGGCCATGCCCCTGAGCGATTTGAAAAGACAAAACCATAGTATAGCCCATTTATGATCACCATATTCTTGTGATTACTAATGGATGTGGTCTTGTTTCAGAAAAGTTTTTTCAAAACTAACAATGACAGCTTCGTTGACCATCACCTTCGATGAGAACAAGTACCAAGTCATGCTTCAAGAGAAGCAAAGCAAGGGCACTTTCAAGCGCCCCGTCAGCTGCCGAAGCATCACCTCCCTCGACAACTCCCAAAACAACGGGTCGACCTCCACTCCCCGGACCATCGTCTTCGGGTCACTGGGACCATTCCCACTACCTGTAGAAGAGACGGTGCCTGCTAAGAAGCAGAAGACCGCCCCCCAATGTGTGGCTACCCCGACACCAAAGGCGGTCACCAAGAAACCTGAGGCTCGTGGCAATCCCATGAGGCCTCAACCTACAAAAAACCAAGTCTGTCCCAAGACTTGGTCCCCGGGATCTTCACCAAAACAAAGAAGGTCCCAGACATCTGCAAAGCCAGCATACCTGGCTCCTCTCAAGGAGAACCGGTTTTATCTTCTTGCTTACATTGAAGGAGAGAAACCTACCCTCCACCGAACAACAAAAACTACTCAGCACGAGCCGGCTTGCTCATACAAGCCCAAAATCAGATCGTGCATCACAAGGCCTCGACAAGAACTTGCTAAGGCCTACTCTCCTGCAACTCGACCCTTCATCTCAAAAGGGGACGAGCTTGCAAAATTTAAAGCTTCGCTGCGACAGGCTTAAGGACCGCGTCCAAATCCTGTCCATGCCAGTCTTCAAGGAAGACAAGCTCGGTTGCTGCGCACGAGGGACCACGTCCTTCATTGCCAGAGCACAGCCCGAGCTAACCGAAGCTCAAATTGCTCGTCGCATACGTCGCCGCGCGGCATATCAACAAAAGAGATTAGAGAAGCAAAGAACCCAGCATTCTGAGCTTCAAATCTCCCAAAAATGGGTCGAAAAAGAAAGACCCGACCAAGTTGCTGCTGTCCACATGGTTGGCAAAACCAAAAGACACCAGAAGTCAGCGACAAAAATACATGTCAGACGACCGGTGACTCGCAGCGTCTCCCGGACGAGAAGACATCAGGAAGACTCTCCCACTCCTTCAAGCCAGGGACATCAGAGTGATCATTCCTTGGGCTCTTCATCTAAAAGAATGAGCTCCAGCTCAGTCACTAAGACAGTATCCCCTTTCGACTCACGAAGGATGAATGTCTTGGTCACAAACTCTGAGCAACCTCCACCACATGACGACATGGCTCTACGCATTCAGTAGCTAGAGCAAGGACAACAGAGAATAGAGGTTCTGATGGAAAACCTCCTTCTCACTCTCTAGCTCCACCAAACAATGACGAAGTTCCTCCACAAGATGAGGCAAACGGTGGAGAAGATGAGTCACGCGCCCTTACTAAAAAGGACGTGGACAATATCCTCGCCAAAGCAAAAGAAGAGGATACACTGAAGGAGCATGGGATCAAGCCACCATATCCTTTATGGATGGACTCGGTTCCGTTTCCCCAAAAGTTCAAACAACCTCTTCTCCAAACATATACGGGGAAAGGTTCAGCCAGACAGCATGTCATCCACTTCAAAATCCTGACAGGAACGATTGCGGATCAAGATGCACTCAAGATCCGGCTCTTTGCAAGTACCCTGAAAGATACGGCCTTTGATTGGTATTCCACTCTGCCAGAGGACTCCATTCAAAATTGGACCATGCTAGAAACACGTTTCCTGACCCACTTCAAAGGTGAGGATCATCCTGTTACTATGGCTCAGCTCTGCAGCCTTAAACAGGGAGAGAATGAGTCGACATACGACTTCATTCGCAAGTGGAAAGCAATGGCATACAAATGCTCAGATGTGCTACCACAAGCGTCGCTAGTCGACATTTGCCGAAACAACATGAGAGCAAGGATCCGCTCCATGATCATCGGCAACAAATCAAAAAACTTGGGAGAACTCCTAGAAGCGTCTATGGAGGCTGAAACGGTGATCAAAGACCTCAACAGTCAGAAGTCATCAAAGAAAGAGCAGATCGCCATTCCAACCTCCAAGCCAGAGAAAAAGGAGGTTCTCAATGTGCAAACCAAGTCAGCTCCTCAGCCACCAAAGAAAGCTGAAAATAAAGCTGCAGGTAAGAGACCTAAACTCTATGATGCCTTCAAAGAACGAGTAGAAAAGAAATACCCATTCGATGAAGATGTTGAAGAAATATTTGGGGTTCTCTTGGCAAATGACAAACTCATCCTGCCTGACCCCAAAAGACCGGGAGATGTTGGCAAAACCAACGATCCCCGATATTGTCCATACCACCAAATGGTCTTGCATCCTCTCAACCAATGTTTCGTTGTGAGAGAGAAGATCAACGAGATGTGGAAAAACGGAGTCATTACCTTTGACAAAAACTATGGGTCTGCCTCCTTTAACATGGTGTCATATGGATAAACATCCAAATCATCAAAGGAAAAAGTCACTACTTCCTTCAAGGTGATAAAAATGACCCAAACGTCCCAAGAGTTGGTGCCTTACCCAACACCAGAAGGACAACCCATATGGGTACATCCCGATCTCCTAGAAGATGAAAATTGGGAGATCGTCAAAACAAAGCCGACCGCTCAACAGCGAAGGCAAGCCAAGAGACAACTCCGCAAGCTCAAACAGCAGGAGAAGGCTCAAACAAAACTAGAGGTTCCTGAAAAAGCAGAAACCTCCTTTACCGCTTCACTGGGGGCAACAGAGGGGTCTCTCCCTAAAGTTCCAAGAGTGATAAGAAAATTCACTCTCAGTGATTTCATGCCACCACGGCTCAGAGATGAGACTACGCAGGAGGCATCGTACTCTTGTAACTCCGTAGTTGGATTCTCCATGAATGGATACGAGTCCAGTGACACTGCCATTGACACCGATGAGTGGGAGGAATGTAAGACCCCGCCCCGAGAGTTTCCTTTTAGTGTTAATTAAGACGTGTTTTAGCTATAAGTGAGATTAGAGGAAATGGGTTAGATCTGGATTAGAATAGCTTTTTATAGCTTTGAATAATTTTGGGAACTCTTTGATCTAGTGGGGCCCTTTGGGGGTTCCTTTTATTGTGTCTTGATTAGTTTTGGGATTTATTTATAATTCTGGAAATCGGTAATTTGCTCCGTTTAATGTATTTTATGATTCCCAACAACTTTCGTATTTGTTCCGTTTCCATTCGAGACCTTTAAACCCTATTTTGCCATTGATAGGGGTAAAACAGTCTTTTTACACAAAATCTGGACACTATTTTCAACGTCTCCGAAACTCGTAAAATATATACTTTTTGGAAAGTAGAAATTTCGACGATCATTTCTTCCTTCTTCGTCGAATCCATCCGAAGCCCGTAGAACGATGTTTTAGTTCGATTGGACTTTTAAGTTGTGGGACCCATTGCCATTCTCTATATAAGGAGGAGTCATTTTCTTCTTCCTCTTCTTGCAACTTCTTGAGAAAAAGAGGGAATTCCAGCCCAGCCTAGGGTTTTCTTCAAGCCTTCTTGCTCCTTGCTTCCCCATCTCTCAACCTCTCTCAAATCTATTGCTAAAGGCAAAATGGAGGTGGTAATCTTCTTCCCCTTCATGAGAGCTTCCTCTTGATATCTTTTTTTGAGAGAACCTTCCATTCCAAGCTATCTTTTGAGCAAACTCTTGCCATTAGAGGACTCTTCATGTAAGTTCCTCTTCTCATCTCTTGGTTGTGTATTCTTCTAGCCATGGAGGTGCTTCACCTTGATTATTGGAAGCTATTTCCATCTACTTCTTGATTTTGACATTCTAGGGTTGTAATGATTGTATTTTTGGGGATTTTTGTGTAGATTGTAGATTTTGAGCTTGATAGAAGGATTAGAGCTTGACTAGCATACTTGGAGACCAAGGCAAGTGGATGAATGGATTCGATTTGGATAAGTTCTTATTTTGTCGAAAATGTGGATTTCTATTATCCCTATTTCATTTGGTTCATTATGTTTCATAATGCTTTTGAAAATGTACTTATTGACATGGTTTTCCTCTTAGTTAGTCTTATGAGAATATATGCATTCATCATCAAAGTTTATTTTGGTCATTATAAACTTCTTAAATGATATTCGTACTTGCATTGAATGAGATTTGTATTGGTAGGAGAATTAAATGCATTGATGGAATGGTGGTTGGTGGAAAGGATTAAATGTTAAATGGAAGGGAATAGACCCATTTCATGCTAGGAGATGGTTGGAGTTGAGGTGAAATGGTTTGGGAAAGAAAGGGTTGAAATCTGCACCTGATGTGTAGTTCCCGCAGCTGGGGCGGTCAGCGGGCGGTCACCTTGGCGGCTAGCCGACCCAGATGCGGTTAGAAACACAGAATGCTGTATTTTGACAGGCGAACCGCGGTCAGCCGCGCGGTCAGCTCGCGGCTAACCGCCAATCCAAAAACCATGTGACCGCTAGGTAGCCGAGATGCGCGGTTAGAAACACAGAATGCTATATTTTAGCAGAGGAACCGCGGTCAGCCCCGCGGTCAGCCAGCGGCTAACCGCCGATCACCTCGGCGGCTAACCGCCAGATGACCGACAGGTGACCGAGTTTTACCCAGAATTCCTGAGTCTTTTCTATTGGTTTCAGATATGGTATTTAAAGGTTTGGATGGGTTGTTCTGATGCCCTACCACCTTGGAAAGACCCAGGGGATGACATAAGGAGATTGACATAGGAAGAAACACCATTTCGGAAAAGGTGTTGGGACTTTTAGATTCATCAACGTGCATAAGGAAACTTAGTATGTCCTCTATCATTCGAGTACCATACTAAGGGTAATATAGACATACAAGATCCTTATACATGTCGTTTGAATACGGATGCCCCAATATATAACCCCTAATGATATAAGGATTCATTGTATTGTTTTACTCAAATTTTGATTTATACGCCTGATATGTCGTGCCAGCCCCGTTTATGCGAATGTTTTATAATATGAAATGTGTGCCTACGAGCACCATGCCCCGCCTACCCGAATGTTTTATACTGATATGTTTTATATACGTTTGATTTCTCATGTAACCTATGAGTCGGCACCACTAAGCTTGGACGTCCTTGTCAGTCTGATCAACTGACTTGGGCCTCCCCCTTGTGCTCCCGCCAGTTGCAACTTGGATCCTGTCTTGTCCCGTTACCCGGTTCCGCGGCCGTGGTCTTGCCTAGCTATATGTATATGTATATGTATATAATGTTGGCTCTTGTCACTTCGTGTGCTCGAGCCCAACGCACTGAATGTGCTCTCATCACCTTAGTGATGGAGAGGATTTAGCTCTAGTGTGGTTGCCATCTAGTCAGTTCCTGTACCTTGAATACCCCACATGATTTATATTGCATCTGTACTTTAAATGAACCATGCATCTTGTTTTATGACAGATTTCGTTACGTCTATGATATGCTTTGATTTCTTTCTTGGTATTATCTATTCACCCACCTGCCAGACCGTCGTGTCTGACCCATTTTTGTGGTACTCAGGTCCAGCTCCCGTTGTTGCCTTTGAGGAGGAGCCAGAGGGGGCGGTTGATGAACCGCAACGATTAGTGGAGTGGCAAGCTGACAATGTCATGTAGACATTCGGTTTAGCTTTGAGCTGCGAACATTTTGGGAGATTATAGACTGATTTATGATTTATACTTTTGGTTGTACTGGCCTTTGTTGGCCATTATTTTTGGGGAATGTTAATTTAACTTGATCTTTTGTTTAAACTTTAACTTCATATTTGGGAATGCTAATGAGATCATTGCTCACTCTGACATCATGTCATAATTGTGTATCATCAGTCTTATTTGATGAGAATGGATTAAGAGTTTGATTTGCTACACGCTTCCGCACCAATATAAATGTTCTATGAGTGTATGCGGAATCCTCACCGCGGAAACCTGTGGGAAATTAAGGAAATGTATAATTACTCTTAAGGGTAGTTCATTACCTATCCACACCACCCATCGCGGTCCCGGGCCCCGGTTCGGGGTCGAGACAGACTGGTATCAGAGCGAGACGTGTTTCAGGCAATTAAAAGAAACTAGAAATCCTAAGGACGTGGCGAGGATCCGTGAAACTTTTCGTTAGTTAGACTCGTGTGAGCAATGTGTAACCCTTATATGACTTTATGTGCTAACAATCTGTTTTACAGTGATATGCCACCTTGAAAAAGACCCGTAACCGACAATCCCACCGCAAGCAATAGTGAACACACCGGGCCACTAGGAAACGGTACTCCGGATCCAAACATGCAGAACCAATTTCAACAGATGATGCAAGCCATGCTTGACCAGCAACGTCAAGCCAATGAAAATCAGGCAAGATTGCAAGAGCAAATGGCCAGGAAGGATGAAGAGCATGCTAGGGAGATGGCTACGATGCAAAGGCAGTTGTTAGAAGTGTTAGAAAGGAGACCTGAACCGGCACCAGCGCAACCTCTAGGCACTCAAATTTTCATTAACAATAGGGAACATGATCCCAATGCGTTGTATGAAAAGTTTAGGAAGAGGGGTCCCAAGGAGTTCACTGGGCATGAGGACCCATTAGCTGCAGACGACTGGTTGGAGCATACAGAGAACATCTTCGAGATAATTAGATGTACCGGTAGACAGCAAGTGCAACTCACCGCTTCCATGTTCACCGGCCTGGCAGATATATGGTGGAAAACAATCAAGGCTGAGTATAGGACCATAGCAGACGCAGAGGCTTGGACAAGTTTCAAGAGACAATTCGGTGACAAGTATGTACCGACACATGTGAAGAGGCAAAAGGCCATTGAATCCCAGCAGCTCACACAAGGTAACACAACCGTTCAAGAGTACCTCACAAAGTTCGAAAGGTTGTCTCGATATGCCCCCGAGTTAATTGACACTGTGGAGAAAAAGATAGCGAAGTTCCTTGAAGGACTTAACCCGATCATTGAGAGGGATGCCACGGGTGTTGTACCACCTATCAATTTTGAAGAGGCTGTGAGAAGGGCCTATAAATTCGAGAACCTGAACAACAAGATCCTCAAGATCCAAGGAAAGGCACCAGCTCACCAACAGAATCACCAACCAAGGAACCATCAGAACAAACGACCGAGGCATGAACAAAATGTGCAGAATGCTCTAGTTTGCGTTCACTGTGGTAAGAACCACGAGAGTGCTCAATGTCGTACGATTACGGGAGCATGTTTCAGATGTGGATCCATGGCACACCAGCTCAAAGACTGCCCAAGGCAAGTTGGACAAGGTAACAACAGACAGAACCAGCAACAACAAGGAACGCAGCGCCAAGCCCCACCTCAGAATGCACTAGGCGTACAGAACCAGCCCAGGCCACTCCAACAGCAGGCTCCACAACAACAATATAGACCTCCACAGCAGCATCCAGCTCGTCAGCAAGGACAGAATCAGAATTAGCGTACTCCTCAGCAGAATAGGAATGCACAGCAAGGAAGGCAGCAACAGGCTCAGAACAGGCCTCAGCAGCAAGGACAAGTGTATACAATTAACCAAGCTGATGCAGAGGCGGCAGATAACGTGGTGGAAGGTACACTCCTAGTTTGTGGATTTGAAGCTAAGATTTTGTTTGACCCTGGCTCTACGCACTCCTTCTTGTCTCCAAAATTTTCTAAGTTGATTGATATGCCTGCTAGAGAACTTGAGTATGTATTGACGGTGTCCACCCCCGTAGGCAAACAAGTTGTGTGTAGGAAATATTATCCTAGATGTACTATTAAGATAGGAGATGTGGTGTTACCGGCGAATCTTATTTTGTTGGAGATGTATGATTTTGATGTCATTCTAGGAATGGATTGGTTAGCAGGGTACCATGCTACGATGGACTGTTTCCATAAGACCCTCACGTTCAAATTAGAGGAGACCCCAGCAGGCTTATTGTTCCATGGGGAGAGGAGGAATTCTTGTCCAAGACTCGTCTCAGCATTGAAGGCTGATAGACTAGTGAGAAGTGGATGTGAATGCTATTTTGCGTTTATCACGGAGGATAAACGGTCCCAAGGGGTGGAGGAGATCCCAATTGTTTGCGAATTCCCATACATTTTTCCAGAAGAAATCCCAGGTTTACCACCTGTTAGGGAGATTGACTTCACCATCGAATTGTTACCAGGGACCGCTCCGATATCTATCGCACCATACAGAATGGCTCCAGCTGAATTAGGAGAGTTAAAGATTCAGTTGCAAGAATTGTTGGATAAAGGTTTTATTAGACCGAACGTCTCACCTTGTGGAGCTCCAGTTTTATTCGTCAAGAAGAAAGACGGTTCCATGAGAATGTGTATTGATTATCGGAAATTGAACCAAGCTACCATCAAGAACAAGTATCCATTGCCAAGGATAGATGAATTGTTTGACCAATTGCAAGGTGCTGCTTACTTTTCGAAGATCGATCTAAGATCCGGTTATCATCAGCTGAGAGTTAGAGATTCAGATGTATCGAAGACGGCGTTCCGGACGAGATATGGACACTATGAGTTTCTAGTGATGCCATTTGGACTGACGAATGCACCAGCAGTATTCATGGCTTTGATGAACAAAATATTCGCTGAGTACTTAGACCAATTCACAGTGGTGTTTATTGATGACATTTTGGTATACTCTAAGTCTAGAGAAGAGCATGAAGAGCATTTGAGGATAGCATTGTAACTCCTAAGAGACAATCAATTGTATGCGAAGCTCACTAAGTGCGATTTTTGGCTTGAAGAAATCGCATTTTTAGGTCATATCATTTCCAAAGAAGGATTATCAGTGGACTCAGCCAAGATAGATGCAGTTGTGAAGTGGGAAAGACCGAAGAACGCGTCGGAAATCAGAAGTTTTCTTGGATTGGCGGGTTACTATCGAAGATTTGTGCAGGGATTTTCGTCGATTGCGGCTTCATTGACGAAGTTGACCAAGAAGAATGCACCTTATGTGTGGACAGACCAATGCGAGGCCAGCTTCCAAGAGTTGAAAAAGAGATTAACTTCAGCACCCGTCCTCACTTTACCATCCGGGAGCGGCGGTTACACCATTTTTACAGATGCTTCGAATATAGGACTCGGTTGTGTGTTGATGCAAGATAGAAAAGTCGTTGCTTATGGATCCCGTCAGTTGAAGGACTACGAGAAGAACTATGCAACGCATGATCTGGAGTTAGCAGCGGTCGTTTTTGCACTAAAGATGTGGAGACATTACCTCTACGGAGAGAAATTCGAAGTCCACTCCGGTCACCGCAGCTTACAGTATTTGTTCTCTCAGAAGGAGTTGAATATGAGACAAAGAAGATGGATGGAATATATCAAAGATTATGATTTTCCGATCAAGTACCACCCGGGAAAGGCAAATGTAGTAGCCGATGCCTTGAGTAGGAAGTCAGCAAGTGTGGCAAGCCTAAAAGTTACGTGCTTCTTTCAGCAATTTGAAGAGTTGGGGGTAGATTTTCAGCCCCTAAGTGAGGGAGTGATGTTAGCCAACATGTCCGTGTCTGAACCCTCGTTCATTCGGAAGATCAAGGACGACCAATTGCAAGATCTAGAGTTGGCCAAGATTTCAGAGCATATAGCAGAACGTCCTGATTTCCGTATTGTGGATGGAGTCTTATTCTATCGTGATCGTCTATGCGTGCCCAACATTGAAGATTTGAAGAATGATATTATGACAGAGGCGCACAGTACGAAGTACTCTATGCATCCAGGTAGCACGAAGATGTATCAGAACTTGAAGGGCAGATTTTGGTGGAACAACATGAAGAGGGAAATAGCAGCTTTCGTTTCCCGATGTTTGACGTGTCAGTTGGTGAAGGCAGAGCATCAGAGACCTCCAGGGTTGTTGCAGCCACTAGAGATCCCGGAATGGAAGTGGGAACATATCACCATGGATTTCATCTCGGGATTGCCAAGGACCAGAAAAGGGAATAACTCCATATGGGTCATTGTGGACCGTCTCACCAAATCAGCTCATTTTATTCCTATGAAAACCGGAGAGAAAATGCATATGTTACCTCTCGCAGAGTTGTTTGTCAACGAGATTGTCAGCCGTCATGGGCAGCCAGTCTCCATTACTTCGGACAGAGATAGCAGATTCGTCTCGAGATTCTGGAAGACTTTGCATGAGTCTATGGGGACAAAGCTTCAGTTCAGCACAGCGTATCACCCACAAACAGATGGTCAGTCGGAAAGAACTATTCAGACCCTTGAAGATATGCTTCGAGCGTGTGTACTAGATTTCAAGACTCAATGGGATGAGACCTTACCGCTTTGCGAATTCGCCTACAACAACAGTTATCATTCGAGCATTGGGATGGCGCCTTTTGAGGCATTGTATGGTAGGAGGTGTAGAACTCCAATTTGTTGGGAAGAAGTAGGTATTCGCAGTTTTCATGGACCGACTATGGTGAGTGAAACCAGTGACAAAGTCAAGTTGATCCAAGAACGTCTGAAAGTAGCCCGGAGTAGACAGAAGAGTTATGCAGACTCTCATCGAAGGGACTTACATTTTAAGGAAGGAAATAAGGTTTTCTTGAAGGTGTCACCTACTAGAGGAACTTTGAGATTCAGACAGAGAGGCAAATTATCTCGGAGATACATTGGACCCTATGATATCGTGAGCAAGATTGGTGACGTGGCTTACAGATTGGCCTTACCACCTGAGCTTTCCGGCATACACAATGTGTTCCATGTGTCTATGTTGAAAAAGTACGTCCCCGACCCGTCGCATGTACTACGTCATGAACCATTAGAGATCAGAGAAGATGCCACCTATGTCGAGAAGCCTATTCAGATCATCGATACAAAGGAACAAGAACTGAGGACGAGGACTATACAATGGGTGAAGGTGCTTTGGGAAATCACGGACCTGAAGAGGCAACGTGGGAATTACGGGGTCAAGTTCAAAAGAAGTATCCGCATCTACTACCCGAGGTTAGTTATTTTATTTCATTTGGTGGACCAAATGCCCTAAGGGGTGGAGGATGTAAGACCCCGCCCCGAGAGTTTCCTTTTAGTGTTAATTAAGACGTGTTTTAGCTATAAGTGAGATTAGAGGAAATGGGTTAGATCTGGATTAGAATAGCTTTTTATAGCTTTGAATAATTTTGGGAACTCTTTGATCTAGTGGGGCCCTTTGGGGGTTCCTTTTATTGTGTCTTGATTAGTTTTGGGATTTATTTATAATTCTGGAAATCGGTAATTTGCTCCGTTTAATGTATTTTATGATTCCCAACAACTTTCGTATTTGTTCCGTTTCCATTCGAGGCCTTTAAACCCTATTTTGCCATTGATAGGGGTAAAACAGTCTTTTTACACAAAATCTGGACACTATTTTCAACGTCTCCGAAACTCGTAAAATATATACTTTTTGGAAAGTAGAAATTTCGACGATCATTTCTTCCTTCTTCGTCGAATCCATCCGAAGCCCGTAGAACGATGTTTTAGTTCGATTGGACTTTTAAGTTGTGGGACCCATTGCCATTCTCTATATAAGGAGGAGTCATTTTCTTCTTCCTCTTCTTGCAACTTCTTGAGAAAAAGAGGGAATTCCAGCCCAGCCTAGGGTTTTCTTCAAGCCTTCTTGCTCCTTGCTTCCCCATCTCTCAACCTCTCTCAAATCTATTGCTAAAGGCAAAATGGAGGTGGTAATCTTCTTCCCCTTCATGAGAGCTTCCTCTTGATATCTTTTTTTGAGAGAACCTTCCATTCCAAGCTATCTTTTGAGCAAACTCTTGCCATTAGAGGACTCTTCATGTAAGTTCCTCTTCTCATCTCTTGGTTGTGTATTCTTCTAGCCATGGAGGTGCTTCACCTTGATTATTGGAAGCTATTTCCATCTACTTCTTGATTTTGACATTCTAGGGTTGTAATGATTGTATTTTTGGGGATTTTTGTGTAGATTGTAGATTTTGAGCTTGATAGAAGGATTAGAGCTTGACTAGCATACTTGGAGACCAAGGCAAGTGGATGAATGGATTCGATTTGGATAAGTTCTTATTTTGTCGAAAATGTGGATTTCTATTATCCCTATTTCATTTGGTTCATTATGTTTCATAATGCTTTTGAAAATGTACTTATTGACATGGTTTTCCTCTTAGTTAGTCTTATGAGAATATATGCATTCATCATCAAAGTTTATTTTGGTCATTATAAACTTCTTAAATGATATTCGTACTTGCATTGAATGAGATTTGTATTGGTAGGAGAATTAAATGCATTGATGGAATGGTGGTTGGTGGAAAGGATTAAATGTTAAATGGAAGGGAATAGACCCATTTCATGCTAGGAGATGGTTGGAGTTGAGGTGAAATGGTTTGGGAAAGAAAGGGTTGAAATCTGCACCTGATGTGTAGTTCCCGCAGCTGGGGCGGTCAGCGGGCGGTCACCTTGGCGGCTAGCCGACCCAGATGCGGTTAGAAACACAGAATGCTGTATTTTGACAGGCGAACCGCGGTCAGCCGCGCGGTCAGCTCGCGGCTAACCGCCAATCCAAAAACCATGTGACCGCTAGGTAGCCGAGATGCGCGGTTAGAAACACAGAATGCTATATTTTAGCAGAGGAACCGCGGTCAGCCCCGCGGTCAGCCAGCGGCTAACCGCCGATCACCTCGGCGGCTAACCGCCAGATGACCGACAGGTGACCGAGTTTTACCCAGAATTCCTGAGTCTTTTCTATTGGTTTCAGATATGGTATTTAAAGGTTTGGATGGGTTGTTCTGATGCCCTACCACCTTGGAAAGACCCAGGGGATGACATAAGGAGATTGACATAGGAAGAAACACCATTTCGGAAAAGGTGTTGGGACTTTTAGATTCATCAACGTGCATAAGGAAACTTAGTATGTCCTCTATCATTCGAGTACCATACTAAGGGTAATATAGACATACAAGATCCTTATACATGTCGTTTGAATACGGATGCCCCAATATATAACCCCTAATGATATAAGGATTCATTGTATTGTTTTACTCAAATTTTGATTTATACGCCTGATATGTCGTGCCAGCCCCGTTTATGCGAATGTTTTATAATATGAAATGTGTGCCTACGAGCACCATGCCCCGCCTACCCGAATGTTTTATACTGATATGTTTTATATACGTTTGATTTCTCATGTAACCTATGAGTCGGCACCACTAAGCTTGGACGTCCTTGTCAGTCTGATCAACTGACTTGGGCCTCCCCCTTGTGCTCCCGCCAGTTGCAACTTGGATCCTGTCTTGTCCCGTTACCCGGTTCCGCGGCCGTGGTCTTGCCTAGCTATATGTATATGTATATGTATATAATGTTGGCTCTTGTCACTTCGTGTGCTCGAGCCCAACGCACTGAATGTGCTCTCATCACCTTAGTGATGGAGAGGATTTAGCTCTAGTGTGGTTGCCATCTAGTCAGTTCCTGTACCTTGAATACCCCACATGATTTATATTGCATCTGTACTTTAAATGAACCATGCATCTTGTTTTATGACAGATTTCGTTACGTCTATGATATGCTTTGATTTCTTTCTTGGTATTATCTATTCACCCACCTGCCAGACCGTCGTGTCTGACCCATTTTTGTGGTACTCAGGTCCAGCTCCCGTTGTTGCCTTTGAGGAGGAGCCAGAGGGGGCGGTTGATGAACCGCAACGATTAGTGGAGTGGCAAGCTGACAATGTCATGTAGACATTCGGTTTAGCTTTGAGCTGCGAACATTTTGGGAGATTATAGACTGATTTATGATTTATACTTTTGGTTGTACTGGCCTTTGTTGGCCATTATTTTTGGGGAATGTTAATTTAACTTGATCTTTTGTTTAAACTTTAACTTCATATTTGGGAATGCTAATGAGATCATTGCTCACTCTGACATCATGTCATAATTGTGTATCATCAGTCTTATTTGATGAGAATGGATTAAGAGTTTGATTTGCTACACGCTTCCGCACCAATATAAATGTTCTATGAGTGTATGCGGAATCCTCACCGCGGAAACCTGTGGGAAATTAAGGAAATGTATAATTACTCTTAAGGGTAGTTCATTACCCTATCCACACCACCCGTCGCGGTCCCGGGCCCCGGTTCGGGGTCGCGACAAGGAATCCCTTGAAACCGGAGAATATCTCTCCGATGAAGAATGGATCCCGGAACCCCACCTTATGCCAGTAATCTGGTATAACCCCTTCCAGCCACAAGGATCCTGGTCTGATGATGATGAAGACTAAGAGGCTGCCCAAATTGCTGTTAATACAGCACAAACAAATGCTCTAGTGGATCCCAACCAGGTCGAACCACAAGGGGCAGATGAAGAAAAAGATTTGGCTCCTATGCCCGATCTTGAAGAATATGCGAGGATCTTGCAGCATCTAGCCATAGAGCAGGAGCAGGATCGCATCAACCAACTTCATCAAAATCCAGAACCAAAAGTTCCGGAAAATCCACAACCATCTCTTCCAGTGACTCCGGAAAATGAAGAAAGTTGCTGGATTGATGATCCTCTTACATCGGAGGATGAGTCTGATTCCCAACGGTCCATTATGGAGGCATCTTCTATCGAAGTTGCCTGTAATGTGATAGTTCAGGATGATAGTGCCTCTGAAGCTCCATCTGCTGAGGCCACGGACTCTCAAAATGTATCCAGTAGCATATCTTCTGGAGCTACATATTCTTGGGTGACTTCCACTGAGATAACACCTTCTTAGCCATCGTCGCCTGAAACAGTGACATCAGAATTCAAGCCTCTTCCGACTGATCACCATGAAGAAGCTCTAGCTGATGAAGTCTTCAAAGAAAACCCAGTCAATTGGTCCCAGGTACCCAACCTCATAGGAGATGTCTGGACCGATGAAATACTGGACAAAGAAGAAAAGTTGTTGGAAGCTGTTCAGGACTTGTTCCCGGAAAATGCTCCATGCAACGCAATAACTGAAGACGGCAGTGCTGCTGCAGAGGCGTTTTCAGCAAATGGGGAAGATCAGCCCCTTGAGCCCGAAGGGGGTCTTCCGAAAGAAGAACCACCTCTAGAAGCTTTTGAAGTTGGGAAAGGTACCCGCTCTGGCCGGGATTACCATAAAAACTATAACCAACCGTCTTCTTCTTCTTATGTAAATCCTTCGGAAAAACAAGTTGTAAATGCCCCAAGCGGCGGGGATAATGAAAATGCAGGCCTAAAGGAGGCTTTCAAGTATGACTTGATCGAGCACTTCAAACACATACCCGCACGACTGCACATCCTAGACTTATTACGAATGTCACCACAAACTCGTGATAGTCTCATTTCAAAACTGTAAAGGCTGAATCTGGATGTCGACAAACATGCCCCGTAAGTCCTACAAATTGAAATGGAGTATAGGGTCACAAAATCAAAAACCTCCTCAAAGCGAGAAAAGAAAGAAGCTGGAGGACCTTGCACTGAATGCCTCTCGGTCCAAAAAGCCGCAAGTGCTACCATCGCCTTCAATAAGGAAGACCTCCTGCTAGGCGAGACGAAGCACAACCGACCCTTGTACTTCACAGGGTACATCAAAGAGATGCCGATACACAGAGTCCAGATCGACCCGGGTTCTGCACTCAACCTCATCTCTACTTCGGCACTCGAAGAACTGGATATCCCACCTAGTAAACTAAGCCACACATTTGTGTCCATCTTTGGATACGATGGGAGTGCTCAAAGGCCCATTGGCAAAATCCGGTTCGGGTTGCAAATCGGCGATCTGATCTCTGAGGTCACCGTATATGCAATAAAAACCCCTTCATGCTACAACATCCTTCTTGGACGCCCTTGGATACACGAGAACGGTGTCGTTCCTTCGACCCTACATCAGTGCATCAAGTTTGTTGGCGACGACGGCTTGATACATCGAGTGTTTGCAGACAAAAAGCCCTTCAAAGGCAAGGAAGTTCATTTTGCAGACTCTTAGATGTACAAGGATGAAAAAAAAGGAAAGGAGGAGAAAACAGCATCCTTTGCCGGCAATCTCCAAAAAGATAAAGGCAAGGCTCCTCAGCGATCATCGGAAGAAAACAAACCTTCCGGCAAACTCAAAGAAAGCAATCAGTCTCCCTTCGTCATCTCCTTCAAATCTTCCAAACCTTTGGTAATCACTACTAAAGCAAATAAGACAGAGCAAAAGACAGGGGGCAAGTTTGCTGTCTCCTTCGTGTCTATCATACAAGACACGGATTCGGATTCAGAGACTGAAGACGATACATCGTCAAGCCAAGCTGATACTCAGCAAGTTCGGCCTGCTCTCACTCCATTGGAGACCCCTGCTGACGTAGAAGATCCTGCGTCTGCTACCTTCGTCGTTCCGGAAACGTCGGCAGAAGAGAAACCAATCTTCTTCCATAGATCAAACGCTTCTTCATCAAACTGCCTGCTTGAGCCTTTCCAAAATGAAGGTATGCCTCAACTATCCTTGTATAGTCCAATGGCACAAGCTATCATGAAGAAAATGAGCTATGACGGTCAAAATCGAATTGGTTTGGGAGGTGGCCGTGGTATTCTCACGCCATTGGAACCCACCCTGACCAAAAGTCAGCTGGAAGATTGGAAACTCCACCGTCGTATAGACAAGTCTTCATATGGATTGGGGTATGATCCAGACACTCCGATGAGACAGCTGACACAAAGGCTGCAGAGTCGTTTTGCCGACCAAGCCTCAACATCTCATGTCGACGAAAACATCGATCTCCCTGGATATCCCTTTGAAGAGTTACCCGACAAGGACCCAGGAAGCTCATCAAATTGGTATGATTTATCTGATGATGAAGAGGAATTGTCCGATGACACAAGACGCACGGTTCCCTGATTCAGAAGAGCCGTCATCTCCAAAAGAAGTGCCTTACTTCGACCCAGTTTCAGCTGGTGATTGGGATCATCTCATAGCAAGTCTTGAGAAGAATACCGATCAAGAAGATTTATGGACAGAAGCAGAGCCATGGTCTGAAAATGCCCTTGGAAATCCAGAAGGTCTTGTTGAGTTGGAAACCTCCGAAAATGTTGTGGAGGAACCACCTTCAAACCTTCCGACAGAAGATTCTGTTCAAAAGATAGACTTGGGAACACCAGATAACCCACGTCCTGTATTCATAAGCAAGAATATAAAGGATGAGGAGTTACCCGAGTATGTCTCTTTTCTTCGTGAGTTTGTTGATTGTTTTGCATGGTCTTACGCTGAAATGCCTGGCTTAGATCCCAAAATAGCAGTCCACAAACTCAACCTGCAAGAAAATGTCAAGCCTGTCAAACA
Organism: Persea americana; assembly: GCA_029852735.1. Taxonomy (NCBI): domain Eukaryota; kingdom Viridiplantae; phylum Streptophyta; class Magnoliopsida; order Laurales; family Lauraceae; genus Persea; species Persea americana. Next base: position 50,480,179 of record CM056810.1, on the reverse strand, counting down.
AGGCCAAAGAAGATTCCGTCCTGATGTGATGGACAAAATTGAACAAGAAGTTCAGAAACTCAAAAACGTTGGCTTCATCGGCAAGGAACAACATCCTGAATGGTTGGCCAACATCGTCCCTGTGACAAAGAAAAATGGGCAAATCAGAGTCTGTATTGACTATAGAGACCTGAATAATGCATGCCCCAAAGATGAATTCCCGCTCCCCATACCGGAGGTAATGATTGACAACACCTGCGGGTTTGAGCGAATGACTTCCATGGACGACTTTTCTGGCTACAACCAAATAAAAATGCATCCCGAAGATGAAAGGCATACATCCTTTCGGACCCCATTTGGCGTGTATTGCTACACTGTCATGCCATTTGATCTGAAAAATGCTGGTGCAACATATCAAAGGGCTATGATGAAGATATTCCGAGACATGCAGCACAAGACGGTCGAATGTTATGTCGATGACCTCGCCGTCAAAAGCAAAAGGAAAGAAGACCATCTCCAAGATCTTCGAGAAGTCTTCCTCCGGCTTTGCAAACACAAACTGCGAATGAATCCCCTCAAATGCTTCTTCGGTGTCTCATCGGGTAAGTTCCTCGGATTCATAGTTTGGAAAGCTGGAATATAACTTGACCCCATCAAAGTCAAGGCAATTCTAGAAATGCCATCTCCAAGAACCCTAAGAGAACTAAAAGGTCTTCAAGGAAGATTGGCATACATCCGACGGTTCATTTCCAATCTATCAGGAAAATGCCGTCCATTTTCTCGCCTGATGAAGAAAGGTGTAGACTTTGTTTGGGATGCTGAATGTGAAGCTGCATTTTAAGACATCAAGTCATACCTGACCAAGCCTCCGGTGTTGGCTGTTCCCACAACCGGAAAACCATTCATCTTGTACACAAGAGCTCTCGACTATTCTTTGGGCGCTCTACTTGCACAAGAAAATGATGGAGGAAAAGAAGCTGCTCTATACTACCTCAGTCGCATGTTGGTAGGTGCAGAGCATCGCTACTCTCTAGTCGAAAAAGAATGCTTGGCAGTGATGTTCGCTGTACAAAAGCTGCGTCACTATTTGCTGTCAAACACAATATACTTGATATCAAGGATCAATCTCTTAAAGGTCCTTGTCACAAAAGCAGGTTCTCTCAATGCCCGACTGGCAAAATGGTCCATCCTTCTGTCACAATTTGATATTAGGTATGTACCACAGAAAGCAATCAAAGGTCAAGCTCTGGCAGACTTTCTCGCAGAGCATCCACTGCCTAAAGATTCTCCGCTCAGGGATGATCTCCCAGACGAACCTGTCTACAGCGTGGAGACTTCCTCACCAAATGCCTCCTGGAACATGTACTTCGATGGTGCAACCAGGACAAATGAAAAGGGAAAGCCGATATCGGGAATTGGCATTCTCTTTGTTAGCCCCGATAAATACATGATTCCACACGCATTTTCGCTACTAGAACCATGTTCAAATAATGCAGCTGAGTACCAAGCTCTGATTATAGGATTGGAACTCGCCCACGAATCTGGCATCACCATGCTGGAAGCATTTGGGGATTCTCAACTGACCGTCAACCAGATGAATCAGGAATATGAAATCAGGAAGCCTGATCTGTTGCCTTACTACAACAAGGCGCAATCGCTTCTTCAAAACTTTGACATCTGTCACATCACCCACATCCGCAGAGGTGAAAACATCCGTGCAGATGCCCTGGCTGGACTTGCTGCATCCATGGCAACCCAAGAAGGGGAAAACATGTAAATTATAGTGTGTCAGAGAAGGATTCTCCCTCCTCTCAACACACACCAAGTAGTTGTTGAATGCCACCGAGTGGTCGGAGGTCGGATTTCCATCCTTAAACCTCCGATAGGCGACTGGAGGGATCCGTTAATTGATTATATTATGTTCGGAATCCTACCTGAAGATCCAAAAGAGCGGGTAAGTATCCAAAGACGAGCCCCAAACTTTCATTTGGATATTCCCTCCAAAATGCTTTACAGAAAATCCTTCAATGGAGTACTTCTACGCTGCTTGTCACAACAAGAGGCGGAAGAAACTCTAAAAGAAGTTCATGCTGGTATTTGTGGAGCCCATCGGCTGGTCCCAAGCTCTACGATCAGATAAAAAGGTTAGGTTATTATTGGCCTACCATGGTGGCTGACGCAATACAATTTGCTAAACGTTGCCAACAATGCCAAGTTCATGGAGATTATGTACACATGCCTCCAGAATGCTACATCCTACAGCGATCTCATGGCCCTTCGAAGCCTGGGGTATGGACATCATAGGTCTTATCTCTTCCCCGTCAAGCAAAGGTCATCGCTTCATCTTCGCCGCTACGGATTATTTCTCCAAGTGGTCAGAAGCATTTGCGTTCAGTGAAATGAAGACCTCGTCAGTCATTCAATTCTTACGAACCAACATCATTTGTCGCTTCGGCATACCTAAAAGATTCGTCCATGATAACGGACCACAATTCCGGGATCACAGATTCTACAGGTTCTGCGACAAATACAAAATTCAAAGTTGTCCTTCGACTCCGTATAACCCGGCAGCGAATGGACTAGCAGAAGCCTTCAACAAGACACTCTGCAAAATTCTCAAGAAAATGGTCTCTACTCACAAAAGAGACTGGAGCGACAAACTGCCCGAAGCTTTATGGGCCTACCGGACTACCGTTCGAGGACCAACCCATAGCACACCATTCTCCTTGGTCTATGGATGCGAAGCAGTTGTCCCCCTAGAGGTACAAATTCCTTCTTTAAGGGCTTCTCTACAAAATGAAACGACGCAAGAAAGCAACGTCAAATTGAGACTCCAAGAACTGGATAATCTCGATGAAAGACGACTCGAAGCTCTACAAAGCATTGAGCTTTACCAAGCACGCATGGCAGGATCTTTTGACAAAAGGGTCAGGCAACGCGCCCACAAAAAGGGTGACTTAGTTCTTGCGGTCAAAAGGCCAATGGTTTTTGCCCACAAATCCAAAGGCAAATTCGAACCAAAATGGGAGGGACCCTTCGTCATCGACAAAGTCTTCTCCAATGGCGCATATGCTCTTCTAAACATGGAAGGTGACAGATGTATGCTGTCCATCAATGGCAAGTTCTTGAAGCGGTACTACCCTTGAAGACTTCCTACATCGGGTCAGAGTGATGCCTGCATGGCCAAAGCCTATTCCTAGGTACTTCCTCGTCAAACCCACCCCTTTTAGAGTTTTCATCCCTATGTTGAAGTTTCTAAAAAGCCAAAAACAATGCTTACTTTCAATGTTTCATTGTTCAAAAAAAAATCAAACCCAAAATCCAAGTTTCGGAGCCTCTTCCCTAACTTGACCAAAACCTTCAATCTTTGAGCCCAAAATTCATGGTTTGAAACAAAAATCAGGACTTAGGAATTTCCACCCTAGTCCACCCTGACTTTTACCACCAAAGATTGTTTTTAGTCAAAATTTACGACCCTCGTGTCTTTAAACAAAAAACTGTTTTTTCAAAAAACCGTGGGGAAGCGACGTTTAGTCGATACTCATGCAAAACCCAAAAATCGGAAGGATGCGAACCCCATTCGATACTTCCAAAACCTCAAAATCGCAAGAAAGCGACACCTCGTCGATACTTGCAAAATCTCAAAAAAAAAAAAAATCGTGGAGACACAACGTTTCAGTTGATATCCACAACCCAAATTTCAAAACAAAAAAACAAAGGTTCGAAAAAACCTCAAATTTCAAAAATCGTGGGGAGGCGACATTCCATCGATACCCACAAAACCAATTTTTTGAGAAAAAAGCAAGGAGGCGACATTCAGTCGATACTTGCACCCAAATCCGCGAGGAAGCGACATTCCATCGATACTCGCAACTGAATGAGCAAGGAAGCGACATTCCATCGATACTTGCAATACCATTCAGCAGGGAGGCGACTCTTAGTCGATACTTGCATTTTTGAAAACCAAAAACCGGCTTTTACGCCAAAACCCGGCTTTCACGCCAAAACCCGGCTTTTATGCCAAAAACCTGGCTTTCATGCCAAAAACCAAAATCTGGCTTCCATGCCAACAAAACAAAAACCTGGCTCTCATGCCAAAAATAAAAAAATCTGGCTTCCATGCCAACAACACAAAACTTGGTTTTCAAAAAACTTGGCTTCTATGCCACAAAATTTGGCTTTCACGCCAAACAAACAAAAATCGGCTTCCATGCCACAAAACAAAATTCGGCTCCCATGCCACAAAATCTTTGGCTTCCATGCCACATAACAAAAACTTGGTTTTCACGCCACAAAAATCAGGCTCTCATGCCAAAAACCGGTTTTCATGCCAAACAGAATTTTGGCTTTCATGCCATCCAAAATTCGGCCTGCAAGCCATCTAAAAAATCAGGCTTTTTGCCACAAAATCTTGCTTTCATGCCTAAAAACAACCATTTGACAAAAGATTTTCACAAAATGAAAACTTTTTTATCAGATTTTCGAACAAACCATTCCCATTCAATTTTTTTCTTATGTTTTCATCAAAAATGAATTTAAGTGAAATAAGGGGATACAAAAAAAAAAAGAAGTGCCAAAAATGTTTATACATGGAGGTACCAAAAGAAAAGAAAAAAAAGTTTGTTACAAATCAGGAGGCCAGTCCGACATGGTCTTCAGCCATAGGCTTAACTCCTCAAGCAAACACTTGGCCTTAGCCTCCAAAGCTTCCAGGCCGCGTTTCTTCAGAATCTTCCCATAAACAGCAGTAGGCCGTCGCGATCCATCCTCAGCACGAGGAAGCTCTTCCCAGAGAATCTGCCGTTGTTCATATTCTTGAGTCTTCCTCCGAAGATTGCTTTCGACCTCCTCAACTTGGCGAATGAGAGCCCTCTCTCTATTGCGAGCTTTAAAAGTGGCAGTCCACTTGGCAGCGGTTTGTTCTCCCAATAGCTCAAGGCGCTGTCTGGCTTCGGTGACCTCCCTATCAAGGCGGTGTTGGTACTATGTCAGCTCAATAATAGCCAACTCGGTGACGTTCCTCTCCCGAACGAGCTGCTTCCGAGTCCGTGAGATCTCATTCAAATCAGATTTGACCTCACTAGAAGGCTTCAAAAACATCTCGTTGAAGAAATCATCATTCGGGAAGCTCTCGGTCTCAGTCCACTTGTTGCCTAGAGCGATGACTTCATCAACAAAAGCCTTGGCATCTGTAATGTCCAGACCGACTTCTTCGCTATCGGCAAGAATGTCCTGCACATGCTTCACCATGCCAAAACCAGCCTCCAAATGGCCAGAAGAAAGAGTCTCGACCCATGAGCTCAAGACTCTCTTCAACACCTTCCTCGCAAACTGACGGGATGGCTCAGATGAAGACTCGCCATGCTCCGTTGGTCGACTACCCGTGTCAGGCACCGTTGGAAGAGTAATCAAGAAGCTCTTTCCAACCGAGTCCGCTGAGGAAGGAATATCAGCAGGCGGACTCGCCTCTGCCTCATCAAAATTGGTGGAAGAAGCCCCTACTCCTGGATCGGTCACAGGTACCCCCTGCTCTAGTTCTGAAAACGATAGAGGGACTTCTTCTGTCACCTCACAACCTGCCAATGAAAAATGAAAAAGGTATGAATATGATCTTGTCAAAAATCAAAATATCAAGATTATCATTACAAAGTACCTTCTTCGACGACTGGTGGAATGCTTTCTGCCTCCATGAGCTCATCCGAAACATCATCGAAAGTCGTGTCCATGGATGGCTCAAAGTCGTCGGAATCCTCTGGCAAGTCAGCTGGCAAAAATATATATATATGTCAGCAAGTGGCGGTAAAAAAAAAAGGAAGAAGAAAAAAAAATCATACCAGGAGGAGATTCTGGATCTACTTCAGAATCTCTAGGTTCTTCCTCAGATGCCACGATAGGATCCGTCACCGCTTCATCGGTCGAAACCTCGGGCATCATCAAACCATCATCTTCTGCCAAAAGAAAGAAAGCAATAGATCAAAACAAAAGCTCTCATGAAAGAAAAGAAACGGAAAGAGAAAAGGGAAAAGCATACCATCATCAATGGTCTCTTCCCCTCGGCTTCTCTTCTCTGGAGGCTCGTCATCATCCCTTGATGCCTCCTCAACAATGGTGGAAGGAATTTCCATATCAGGAGAACTTTCGTGCCGCCTCTGACTTCGGCGGTTTTCCCTTCTCCTCTTGCCCCTACGGGACGAACTGCTGGAAGCACCCTCCCCACCATCAAAATCAGGCCTCTCGCCAGAGTCCTCACTGGACGGTCTGCTCTTGCCAGTAGACTCCATGGAAGCCTTTGCTCGTTCTGCTTGTATCCAAGCAGCAACCTTAGCCTCCTCCTCGGCAAGCTGTTCCAAGACCTCACCAGGTATCTCTTGTGCAACTCCTAGTCTGACGACGTCCTGTTCCTCGAGAAAACCTGTTCTGTGCCTTTCTCCAGAAAGGAAAGCCAGAACTTCTTCTCGGCGAACGCCGTCTGACTTCCCAAGGCCCTTCCCGGAAGACTGCTTTACATCAAGCTCTTTCTTGGAAAGCCCCCGGTATGCTGAAAAGCTCTCCACAAACCATTTTGTGAAGCCAGCCATCCGGAAAGTAGGCAACTCAAGATAAGAAATCAGGGCAGTAGTGTCTTCCGCGCTATAAAAAGCCCATGCATTTCTCCCGTCCTGCAGACCTCCAAAACGCTTCACCTTGCTCGAAGGCGCTCCAACAACGCCTTGAGAGAAGCCCAACTACATGGCAAAACGCGAGGGAACATACGGCTGGATGTTGACGAAAAGATGTCTGCGGTACACCATCATGCCGACACGTATGTTAAAAAGCCAACTCCTCTCGGCATTTGTCAAAGAATAGTGTCTCCCAGACCCTGCCCTGGTCGAATCACGGGAGACACCGAAATCAAAAGCCTTCTTCCTCAAACCCGGAGAAAGCTTCACTGAAGACTGCCCCATCTCGACGTCCCAGAATCGTCGGATCCTCAAGCGGGCAGATAAAAGAGATTCGGAAACAGGCTTCCCTCTAGCCAACCGAATCATAAACGGGTCATCGTCCTGAGCAGCACCCAATCGGTGGAAACTGGGACAGTGGTATACATACCACGAATAGAAAATGTGGGCTGAAAATACCCTGTTCATAGGAAGCCCAAGCCGAACCAGGAAAACAGCAGCCTGCAGTTCGGTACACAAATAGGAGTAAAGAGCAGGCATCAAAGCAAGCCGCTCTCCAAATGCTATCTGACAAGTCGGAAAAATGCAATGCGGCCTGATGTGCGTTCCATCTCCTCCAGCAAAAACAGCCTCACCCAGCCAATAAGTGAGGTAAACAGCGAGATCTCTCCTTAGCACAATGTCAAAATGAATGGCGTCTGTGCTTGCGAAGAATACCCTCAAATTCTCTCGCATGACGGAGATCTTCTTCGAATCCGGGTTCTTAGCCCTGGCTTCCTGGGTCGTACTCTCAGAAGACTCCCCGTTGTCAAAAAAGTTGGAAGACAAAAAGCTACCACTCCTCCAACTGCTACACCGAACTTTCGAGCCCTCCTTCTCCTTCAAAAAATCATAGAAGGCGACGAGCTGAAAGTACAAAAGCCTAAACTCCTTAGACTGCTCCTCAAGGACGTTGTCGATAGGCATAAACTCCTCATAGAGATTGCCGAGGATAGGCAGCCCAGTGATGGCACTCAGTTCCTTTAAAGAAAAACCAATCTCACCATTCGTGACAACGAAGGTGTTGGTTTGTGGAAGGAACGACTCCAGGATGGCCATAAAAGCCTCATCGGAGAAAACCACGGTTTGCCGAAAAGCGCGAACAGCATAAAAAATCTAGGCCTCCTTCAGAAAGGCACCGCCAACCTGCAGGATGTGATCAGTCCACAACTCCCAGCTCGAGTCCACACTGAAACGGCCACGAAGTCGAAAAGGCTTCACCCAATTGCTGCCATCGCCCTTGAAAATGCCAAGGCCCACCGGTCTCAAATCGACCAAAGAATGGTCTGAACCTTGGTAGCCGCTGGCCGGCATCAAAATGTCCATACGGGCAGGCGACTTCTCTGCAAAACCAGAATGGCCACCAACAAAAACCCCGGTCTTGATCACGTTCGTCCTCTTCACCCAGCTTGGAGGATCTTCCCTCTTAGAGCATGTGGAGGAAAGGCTCATGATCGAGATTTTCCGATCGAAGGACGACCGGGTAGAAACAGTTCTCTTCTCACCATCAACTGTGAAAGAGAACTGAAAACATCTCCTTTGGTATGCTGAATCGTCGGGGACGGCATCACCAAAGAAGAAGGTAGGCTTGGGCACAATGCTCTGATCGTCCGTGACCCAAGGACGGTTGCTTACCATAATCTTATAATACTCCTCATCCTTGAGGGCAATCAAACGTTGCCTCATCTCATCTCGGTTGAGCGAGTCACACTCTTCCAAGTTCCTTTCAACATACTGAACCTCCTCCCAGGCCTTCTGTACGGCCGCATTAAAGGATCTGGTAGAACGGCGAGGCGCATCAGTGACCGGCTCCTTACCCTTGTTCGTTCTGGAGGAACTACTTGCAAAGGATGGAAAGAAAAAAAAAATCAATCATCAAAATGACAGAATTTTGTTAAAAAAATCTAGCAAAATTTTGGCATGGTTCCGGGGCAATTCCGAAGAAAAAGGAAACACCCCGAAAGAAATAGGAGCTTGAAGATGGGCTCAACATTGCTGTAAGCCCATAATCATGGAAAATTCTCGAAGAAGGCTCGAACTCAAACATTGCTGCGAGATCAAGCCAAAGCTTCTCAAATATCCGTAAGATCGGAAAAGGGCTCAACATTGCTGCAAGCTCCAGAATCCAAAACTTGCAAAGCTCCTCAAAAAATCCCCGCAAGACCAAGAAAGGGCTCAACATTGCTGCGAGCTTCAAAACCCAAGACTTGCGAAAAAGATTTCCAGGTGTGCACTATCATACTTCCAATTCCATTTTCTAAAAAAAAAAATGAATAGAAGGAAAGTTGTCATGCATGCGCATCTCAAAAAAAAAAAAAGAAAAAAAAAAGAGAAAATCTCTTTTCAAAAAAAAGAAAAAGAAAAAAAATTTTTTGCCCACAGGCCATGTGGCCCTACGGTCTTGTCAGTACGCCCACAAAAAAAAAGATAAAAAAAAAACACACGATAAAAAAAAACCCGTGAGAAAAATAAAATAAAAAAGAGAAAGAAGAGCCACAGTAAAAAAAAACAAAGAGAGAGAAAACCGTGCAAAAGAAAAAAAAGAAAAAAAAAGAAAGAAAGAAAAAAAAAACGTGTAAAAAGAAAAAGATGCACGTGAAAAAGAAAAAAAAAAGAAGAGAAAGAAAAAGAAAAGAAAAGAAAAGAAAAGAAAAGAAAAGGAAAGAATGAAAACCTTTTTCTATTCCTACATGGGGTTTCTTAAGAAAAAGAAGAAACTTACTTGAAGCCATTGATGGAGAAGAAGAAGAAAAAGCTTGAAGATCCTTGAAGAAGAAGAATTCTTGATCTTGGAGCACTCTTGAAGGTTCTTGCAAAAAGAGAGCAATAGCAACAAGAGATCCAATCCCCTTGCTTTTATAGAAGAAAGCAAACCAAAAGAGGAAAGGATGAGAAAAGAAAGGAGGTAAGTGCTACAAATTAGCAAACTTCCTAAAAGAAAGGAATTATGGGATATTCTTTCCCAATGAGGAGATCTTTTGAGAAATTCTCTCCAAAAAGAGAGGGATTATGAGAAACTTTCTCCCAAAGAAAGATACTTTGAGAAAATCTCTCCCAAAATCAAAGAAACTTGAGAGATTCTCTCCAAGTAAGAATATTTTTAGATATTCTTAACAAAAATGACACCACATGAGATCTAAGTCATCTTTAAAGCTTAAGGTCCCATGGGTTAGCCCACATGAGCTAGGTTTGACCACCTAGGCACTAAAAGTGGCTTTTAGTCAAAATTCCTCTTACCAAGAGCATACAAAAATGGTTCCATGCCTCCTTTGAGTTGATTGGACCATACAAAAAATCCAAGCCTCATGAGTTTCCAAAAATCCAAACCATCCCACCTCATGAACCAAATTAAGCCAAAACCTTGAAATTGACATTCCACAAAAACCCAAACCACCCAACGGACCCAAAGTTGTCCCAAAGAGTGACAAAAATCCAAACCATGGTCTCCTAACTCGCCACATCAGCATGTTGGGTCACAAGGCCAAAACCAAAACCAAATCCCGGTCCCCTAACTTGCCACATATAGCTTGTTAGGTCACAAGACGAAAATCAAAATTCAAAACCTGACCCCCTAACCTGCCACATACAGCTTGTTAGGTCACAAGGTCAAAAACCAAAAACCTTCCTGACCGCCTGATGCACAACACAAAGCCTTTAGGTTCACAAGGTCAAAAAGAAAATCCAAAACCCAACCCAAATGTCATTTTCAAAATTTTGCCTTGAGATGGTACGTGATGTCTCTCACTGCCATAAAATTCCCTTGGAAACTCAAAAGGCTACACTATCAAGAAAAATGCTCAGAAACTCTTGGTCAAGTCAGAAGTTCTCCTTCAAAGTTTTCTTTGAGGCACATCGACTGCAAAGGCTATCCAATTCGTCGCTGTACCTCGAGGGGGCATTTGTTGACACCAAAAATGTCACTTTGCCTCATCAACATCAAAAGCTATATGGAGCCGCATCCTACTACAAACAGGCAAAGCTTCTTCAAGCATCAGATCTTGACAGAACCAGACAAAAACTACAAGATCTTTCAAAGTAGCCAAAAGAAGGGTACACATGAAGTCTCGGGCCATTTCAACACCATCTGGCCTAACTTCAATCCTCCAACAGCTGAGCGGGAGCTCCCGACGGCGACAATGTCAAAAACAACAAATCCTCGATCAGAGTCTATGGATGGTCGCAAAATACCTCCAAAAGGCTCCATGTCGAATTTCAAGTCAAACCGAGACCGTTTGACCCTCCATCAACTCTCGAACGGCGAAATCAAGCCTTCCGGCGGCGAGAACCTCTGATGCCGCCACTCATCAAACAAAACACATGAGTAGCTTCTGCATGCTTCCAAAGGGCTACACGTCAAATTTCAGGTCATTCCGACAACGTTTGACCCGGTTTTGATGCTCCGAAGCAAAATCAAGCCTACCGGCGGCAAAAATCCCCGGGAACATGGCACCCAAATCGGAGCTAATGGATCATCTCAAAATGGCTCCTATAGGCTCCCCGTCAAATTTCAGGTCAATCGAACATCTGATGACCGTACATCAAAGCTCAACATCTTCCGCACGGTGAAATCAAGTCAAGCATCGACGGGACCCCAAACGGCTTCAAAACTCAAATAAAAATCCATGGTTGGTCCTATCTAATGCCCAAGAAGTTTCACCTCAAATTTCAGGTCATTCCGACATCGTTTGACCCATCTTCAACTCTTGGCGAAAAACCGGCTACAGAGTCTTCGGCTTTTCCAAAAAATAGGAAACTTTGTGCTCTGATTTGCACAGCCTTTTGATGGGTTTTCTTCAAAGGAATCAAGCCAATAAATGAAGAGAAATGTCAAAGAAAAATACAGGAGAAAACAGAAGCGAAAAAGCCCGAGAAACGACCAAGAAACGGCGACCGGAAGGCGGCCAAAAAATGGACCACAGTCCAAGGTCGCCAGCCCCATGGTCGCCGGCAACCATGGGTGCATGGTCGGCGGCGACCCTGGAAATCCGGGTCGCCAGATTTCCGCCGAAACGTCCATTTTTCCGATTCTTTTTCCGTTTCGCAATGATTGGCCCCTGTGACTTTCTTAAAATCTGATTTTTGAGGCATGATATCCGTCGATCTTCGTCAACATCACGGATCCGCTATCAAAATCATTTGATCATCATCGGACACTCCGAAACCGCCAACCGGCCGACCAAGAAAGCACACTTTCTGCCCGACCGATCAAGAAATCGACTGGACAGATGTTGCCGGACCATTAGTGGCAACCAATGTCTGAATTTTCATCGTCATCCGACATCAAGCAACGTACGGATCCATCAATGATTATCGCAAGAAGAATTCCAAAAGACGCGGCGCGGCCCGCGACTCTTCAAGCGACTCGGTAGCCAATTAATGAAGTTAAATGACCCTTTTATGGCAGTTTATTAGGGTCATTAACTCATTATTTTGAACGGCCCAATCAGAAGCCAAGAAATGGGAGTTACAAGTCCAATTAATCATGACAATTAACCATGTAACTCCTATCATTATGGAGATTAATCATGGTAATTAATCATGAAACTCCCATCATCATGGAGATTAAATGCCCATTACTCTCCATCGGCCAATCAAAATCCAAGAAAAAGGAGTTACAAAATTATGAAATTAAATCGTATAACTCCTCCCATCATGGAGCATTAATATCATTAATGCCCATAAGACCTTCCTAATGGCCACCAAAAGCCTATAAATAGGCGGTCATTCCAAAGGGAAGGGGTCTTGAAAATTGGGTCCAGAAAAAATTGTCTGAGGTGGTCCTGAAAATTGTCCGAAAAAATCATCTGAAGAGTTCTGAAGAAATTGTCCTAGAAATCTCTACACAAAAAGAAGCTCTCTTACCTTGAAGAAACTCTGCTGCAAGCACTACAAGGTGATCGAAGTCCCTTGGGGGGCCACCCCCCCCCCTCCCCAAGATCTCCTCTCTTCTTCTATCCAACATGGCCTAGATGCGGCTTTTCAGCCCGTCTACTTGGTTTTTTATTGGATATAAGACCTTCTCTTGGTCTTTATCCTCTAAAAATCTGAGGTCCAATCCAAGCCAAGTGAATCAAAGCATCAAGTGTTCTCATCTCAAGGACGATGGCGGAGCCCATACATGACTCGCGACTGTCGATCTGAACGAGTCCCCACAATCGCTTGAGAAGTCAGATTCCTTTTCTTACTTTTCTATTGTATTGTATTTTTTTAAAAGAGACATAAAAATCACATTTGTTGTCTTTACATTTTGATGAGATTTGTAAATTGCCTTTTACGGCACAAAATCGCCTCCTACGGCACAAAACTGCATTTCACGGCAAATTAAACAAAATCGCCTCTCACGGCATTTTAAAACCTTGTCTCTTTCTTTAAAATATATGTGCAATGGAAAGTTAGAAAAAAGTTGATTTCCTTTTCTACTTGTGAAGGTGAATCTCCGGATCACCACTTCAAATTCCAAGTAGAATAGAAAATCTGGCATACCCATACAAAAAAAAAATGTTGATGCTTGCTCTTTTTTTCTCTTCGCCCCGCCGTACCCCGGCGGACCCGGGACGGAGGAAGGCGAGAAAGAAAACGACGGGTCCATCTGTGGACACAAATCGAACTTCCAAGATCAATTATGCATGTCAAGGATAAAAAGTCGGGCAAATGAGTTTTGACTGAGATACATCCTACAGAGTTTGGACATGCGGAGTAGTATGACAGAGTGTTAGCGGGTCAAGTCAAAGCGGGGGACCTATAGAGTTGTGAACCTTGTGATTTCTTCGAGTAGACCTTTTGAAAATTTTGTGATCCAATGCGCGAGTAATATCCTCATTTTGTTTTGAGTTGGTTTAGATCATTTGGAGGACCAAATGTTCCAAGGGGGGGGGGGAGGATGTAACACCCCGACCCCTAATTTTTGCGATTACTGTATTTTTTAGCCATAGTGTAGTTCTCTAAGTGAGATTTGAGCCTAATCGAGTTAGTTTGTGGTTTAAAATGGTTTTCTATAGCTTTGGAAAAATTTTGAGAGCGGTTGGACCCAGTCTGACAGCCCGGGCATGTCTTGGGCTGTACGTGTCAGCGTGGGGATTGTTCTCGATTTTTGAAAATTTCCAATTTTGGTTTCTTTTGATAGGTCAAATTATCCCCAACAACTTTTGTGTTCAGCCCGATCCTATTTGAAACTCAGAAAATCAATTTTTCCGCCCAAAGGGCAAAACAATCTTTTTACATTGAAATCTGAGCCCAAATTTTTAAATTTCATAACCATGTCAAAAATATTTTTTTTCAAAACTAGATTTTATGGGAATCATTTTTGTCTTCTTCCTCGAGTCCATCTGAGGCCCAGAAAGCCCAGTTCCAAGCCCATGAAGAATTTTAAGTTGTGGGCCCCATCATCATCACCTTATATAAACCCATCTCTTCCTTTCTTCTCCATTTCCTTTCCCAAACTAGAATGGACTTGCAGAATCCCAGCTGAGCTTCACTCCTCTTCTTCCTTGCTCATTTTCTCTCCCAAATCCCCACCAAACCCTACCAAATTGAAGATTGATCACCACCACTCAACTCCATGCATCAGAGCTTCCTTTTGGCACCATTTTCTCGTCGTTTCGTCATTAATGATCTCTCCAACAGCCATTACAGTTGTTGTACGGCTACCTTAGAGTAATCCTCTTGCTCCCATCTTTCAACATGTTGATCTAGGTCATAAATGAGCTACGAATTCCAACATGCATGATCAAATTCCATGTCTTTATTAGTTTTCTAATTTTGAGCCATTTTTTAGTATGTTTTGGGGGTTTTTGTTTGATAGGTGTACTTATATCCAATTGGTGAGATTTTTGGGTAACCTTGGAGTGCTAGAGGCAAAGGCAAGTGATTAATTTGGGTTTATTATTCATGCATGCAATGTTTTATGGGTTTCTAACTTGATTTCTTGATTTCAATCTTCATTGTTTAATCTTGTTTTGTTTTGGAGTTTAGCTTGCTAAACATGTGTTTTAAATGCTTATAATTTGTGATTCATTTTATTGAATTCAAATTTGAGATTGTCTCTGGTAAAATTTGAAATCTATGAGTGATTGTTAGAAGTGAGTCTTGAAATTTTATGAGGTAATGGTTGATGAATTTTGGATATTGTTGTGAATGAGTGGTTGATGAATTTTGGATATTGTTGTGAATGAGTGGTTAATGAAATTTGAAGGAGCATGTAGGCTCATTTTCGTGCAGGAAAGGAGGGGTTATAAGGAGAAGTGATGGAGGAAAGAAAGGACTGAAAACAGCTTCAGAAATGCATTCCCGTAGCTGGTCGGTCAGCTGTCGGTCAGTGGTCGGCCAACCGATAGCCAACCGACAGGTGATCGAGCCATCTCGGTTCCATTTCCAGAATGCTGCATTCTTCCAGAATTTGGGGTGTCAGTCAGCCGACAGGTGACTGAACCACGTCGGTTCCAATTCCAGAATGTTGTTCCCCTGTCCTGATACGGCGGTTAGCTCTCGGTCAACACTTGGCTAACCGACCTGACCATGGTCGGCTAGCCGACAGCCAACCGACAGGTGACCGAACTTTAAATTTGACCTAATTTTGAGGGATTTCTTTGGGAATAAAAACCAGAATATGATTAAGGGCTTTTAGCTTGACATTGTGCAATTGAAATCCGAAATGTTGTTTAGCTTCAGGGGCACCAATCCGCTTGTAATTCCAACATTTTTGTTTCAATTACACAAGGATCAAATGATGGGCCTTAGCATATGCTTGAAAAGTTTGATTTTAAAACCTTAGGGTTGATGTAAAAGGCATTGGATTGCAATAATGTGGATTTGTAAGGGTTTTGACTTGAAAATGATGTTTCGAAGGTTTACTTAAAAACCCCATTTTTGGGAATCATTGCGTGAATCGTGTTTTCATTACATAGTGTCGGGACTACTATTTTGTGAATTCTAGTGAACAAATGTGCATGCCCATGATATTGTGTGAGTAGTTCCCGAATTCTCGTGTATCAAGCATTGTTTTGAAAGTTCGTGTGTATTTATTTTCTTATCGGCACCACTCAGCTTGGACGACCTTGCCGGTCTGATCAACCGCCTTGGGTCCTTAAATATTTCGTGCCAACTGCAGTTTGGATTATCGTGCGTGTTTATTTTGCCCGTTCCGCGGCGGGACTCGTGAGTGATGCCCAGTCTGGGTCATGATTGTGTGTGCTTCCTTCACCTTGTGTGGCAGAGAATTATTATCGTGAGTGCTCTCGTTACCTCGTGTGACGAAGAATATAGCTTCATGTGGTTGCCATCCGCTCAGTCAGTTTTATCACAAGTAGTTTCTATTTTGTACATGGATTTCAATATTCTTATCTTGCAAGCTTGACATGATTTCTTTGGGATTTTCAAATGTGCTTTCGTATTGAAAAACAAATTTACTATTCATGCTAATCTCGTTTCGTATATTGTTCATACATTGTTTTAAATTCAGTAAAATTGTTTTAAATATGGCCTCTTCTAAATTTAAGTTTGTTTATGCTTATGCCTAAATTGATCACCTGCCAGACCGTCGTGTCTGATATTCTATCTTTGGTGCCTTAGGTGGCAGATTCTCGTCTTGAGCAAGCGCGTGTGCAAATGGCTGTAAAGCCACAAGTTGTCCAGGTTCATGTGTTACTGATGTCATGTAGACGTCGAGCTTGACTCCGGAGGCTCGTTACACACCTGGGTAGTATTTTGTTCTTAGATTGTTATTTTATAAAGCTTTTGTTAGCCCTCTTTCTTGGGATTGTAAATAATGTACTTGTTAAATTATAACTTGAATATGCTTGGGTAAAAATTAGCCTGTTACTGTCAGCTCTGTATATCTTGATATCATGTTGTGTTCCAGTCTAGTTGTGAATATTGCTATGACAGCTTTAAGCTGACAGGTTGAGTGCGACAAGGAATCCGATGGCCACGGGCTCCGAGTTGCAACGCCACGTAAACTTCTGCGAAATGTTCTTGTTGTGTTTTGAAATTTTGCCTTTCTCACACACGCGGATCCTGGGGAGAAACATTATTTTATCACTTACTTCCCAATTCACGTCCCCGACGTCGGACCGCTGCAGGAGTCCGGTTTTGGGGTCGTGACACGTGAGATATCGTTTTTTCTTCTTTTTGTGTTTTGGGCACGATCGATCTGGAGGGAATTTTTTGATTTTAAAAAGTGTCACTTGATTCAATTACGAGAAGTTAAGGCTGTCGCTAAAAAGTGATACCCAATGGCCCACAAATTTTGCCTCACTTATGTCATTAAATGCTCATTTTGACATAGTGACGGCGAGGTCATAGACAGGATAAATACCAAGTAAAAGAATAGCATAAAATGAGGAACATACACAAAAACAAACTGAGACCAATTAAAAGAAAAGAACGAAATAGGTTTTAATATAATCATATAAGGAAAGAGTACACAAATGGTGGAGACCAATTAAAAGAACAAACATGAAAACAAGAAAACTTATCCATGATTTCTCAGGATTTACATTCTACATTCAATGAGTTCCAAAACATCTAATAATAGGTATAAATCAAATTTATTAATGGATTGTCAAAGTATACAAATGACAGAAACCAATTATGAGAATAAATATGAAATGAGAAAATTGTGTCCATCAATTGTCAGGATTTGCATACAACAAAGAGTCCCCAGCATCAGGAAACTTTATAAAACTGTCTGTTCAATGAATTCTTTTATACCCAAATATATCACAAAAGATAGGAAGAGAATAATAAATATTTACATGCGAAATATCATGGCTTCATCAAGAGGAAAAATAGTTCAACAATGCTACAACCACACCATTAATGTCACTATGCAAAGGGTACCAGATCCATTCACCCTACAAGCTTCAGTTTCTGAACTCCAAAATCCAAGAGACAAAATGCGCTATTTAAGAATTGAAAAGGTCTTGAGATTGGTTATATCAAACAAAGTCTCAAGTACTTACACCAGCTGCAATTTAGAAAAAAGAAGCATTCTCCAACATCGTTAGCTTGCACTGTGTTAGACCTCAACCCAGACCAACTCAATTAGTGCTAATTAAGTGAGTGATTAGCCGTAAGTGGGTTTAGTGATTGTTGGGTTAGAATTTAATTGATTTTAGTCTTGGTCATAATTTTAGGAATTTTGAGAGCGGTTAGTGTTAGTCAGACACGCTCAGGGAGGCCTTGAGTATACGTGTAAGCTTGGGAGGAAATTCTAGTTTTCCTATCTTAATCGTGATTTCGATCTCATCTGAATAGTTTTATTTCATTTTACAGCTTTCATTTTCAGCCCGTCTGTGTTTGTGGCCCAGAAACCCCAGCTTTGGCCCAAAAGGGGTAAAAATGTCTTTTCACACCAAATATGGACCCGATTTTTTAAATCTAAAAAAATATGTCAAATTTATATTTTTTGGAAACTAGATTTTTTAAGGAATATCTTAGTCTTCTTCGTTGATTTCATCCGGGGCCCGCAAGACCATGATTTAGCCATTTTATGTTTCAGTTGTAATGGGCCCCACCTTCATTACTTAAGTCTTCTCCTTCATTCTCATTCACATCTCAAATCCCTTAGTGTTTTCCTGCAACTAAGCCCAAGAGATAGAGCTGAGAAAAAACTTCATCTTCTTCCTGCCTTTTTCCTTTGCATGCCCTAGCTAGAAAATTCCAAATGGAAATCTGAGCATACCCCCTTCTTCCCCTCACCTCAAGCTTTCTTTAGATATAGTTCTCTCGAAGTTTCCAGCTGGGCTACCTCTTCTTCTTCCCCATTTCTTCTTGTTAGGCTAGCTTCAGGTAAGGATTCTTCTTCTACCCTCAAATGGAGTTTTCTCAAGTTCTAAAGACCTTGTTTTATTAGCATGCAAACCCATTTTTGAAATGGGTCTTTGTTTTCAAATTTTGGTGGATTTTTTAGGTTCTTTTCATGGGTTCTTGTAGAAAGTCGTAGCTCAGCTTGAGGTAGGAGTATTGAGAGATTTTTTTTGGCTTAGTAATTGTCAAGGCAAGTGATCATTTTAGTCTCTCCTAATGCATGTTGAGTTTGGACATTATTTTGATTTCAAATGGTTGATTTTCCATGCTTAGCTTCTCTTACATTATATTAACATGCATGGAATCAATTGAAATGCCTTTCTATGCTCTCTTGCATAAGTTTTAGTATGGTTCTTAATTTATACATTTAGTCAAGTTGGATTTCTGTTTTTGGTTGTAAGTTAATTGTTTTTGAATGGGTTGATTTATGAGTAATGTGGCCTGGAGAATAAAGGAGTTTGAGGGTGATGAATGGTTGTTGTTGAAGAGCTTAGAGGGTTATGAATATACAGGTTTTCATGAGATGGAGAATTGGAAGAAAGAGAGTAGCAGAACTTGAAAGGAGAATGGGTTTTCTGCATTGAAAGATTCAGTCAAAAGGTTGTTCACTCGAGCGAGCGAGCAAGCTTCCGTCTGTGAGGAACGATGCTAGAAACCTGTTCGCTCAAGCGAGCTTGGGTGTGAGCTCGAGCGAACAAGCTTTTGGATGCGTTCGCTCAAGCGAACCTAATGCTGGATAATAAAGGACGAGATAGAACCTCATTCGCTTGAGCGAGCTTGAAGTTAGCTCAAGCGAATGAGTTTCTGGAACGGTCCGCTCAAGCGAACCTGTAGTCACTCGAATGAACCTATTCAGGATTCCAGAATTTGATTGAAAGGAGATTGGAAGGAAAAATGTGTTATTGCTTGACGGATTTTAATGAGAATAAAACCGTTGTTCGTGTGAGATTGTTCCGTGTTTGTTTTGAAATCCTCACCGCGGCAACCTGTGGGATAATTATATCACACATCAGTCGCGGGCCTAAGTCTCAGTCTAGGGTTGCGACACACTGTAAAAATAACTACATCCTTATTGTTTGTATTATAGCAATGTCCATCAAAGAAACCTTAACTGAGTCACCAATCACATCCTAACAGAGATTGTCGCACCAGTTTACTAAATAACCAAATACCAATCAAGGGTCAAAGATCATGTAAAAATTGATGTATGATTGCACACTGATATGAGAAGAGAGACATACAACAATGAAACCCGTGTTCGGTGATCTTCTCAGAGATCAAAAGATGTACTATGTTCTTTAATCTGTGTGCATGAAAAAGGTGTCACGCCCCCAAAAGTGAGATCAGGGTTATGCGTGAGAGTAGGGTCAATTTAAAATTTTTCTAACACAAGTCAAATGTAACTTGGCCCCAATCATGTCCCATCTAGATCGAAGACCGCTGTGAGGTATGAACATTTCCTCGAATGGAATAATAATAAGCGGAAGCTTCATAATTTCAGATGTCATCTTAAAATGTATAGTTAAGAGCAAATACTGAAATTCATTAACTAAATTCAAGTTTAAGACAGTTAACAAATATTTGTTACAAAACGAAGGCCACACTAAAACTGGGCCTAATCAAAAGATGGACAAAAGAAAACAAAAGATGAATCTAGCCAAGTAAGCGTGAAGGCTCTCAAGTACGAGGTCAATATAGTTAGACAACACCGTCCATACAGTAGTCGAAGAGGTCATCAGACT
Source organism: Persea americana (assembly GCA_029852735.1). NCBI lineage: Eukaryota > Viridiplantae > Streptophyta > Magnoliopsida > Laurales > Lauraceae > Persea > Persea americana. The sequence continues at coordinate 50,459,955 of CM056810.1, read as the reverse complement.
GATCTATCTGAATTTCCTCCGTCGCCTCCTCCTCAGGATAGAAGGGCTCGGTACCTATGCACCAAGAGTAGCATCATCAGACACAACAGTCGGCAAGCAATATATATATATAAAGCAATAGATATGCAGAACGAATTAGAGTAGACGGTAGACAAGATCATAAGAATACAAGGCATTTGGAATCAATAATCAATTATCGTAAACATTTATCAAAGTAGGTGGTCCACATAGGCTAATCACCATGGGATAGTTCCACATGTCCCTCCCGACTCAACATGAGAGCTGTGGTAGAGTAAGCAATAGGCACGGGATAAAAACCCGGCAAGCAGTCAATCAATCTGGATACCAAAAAGGCCAACAATCATCAAAATCAATCTTCAATATGTATCCAATGGTGTACATCCATCAAAATATAAAAGTTGTACTGCGCAGACGTTCAATCCAAAGTCCTCACACAGAATGATGCCCCATCTGTGTTGGGTGTTAATAGTTGAGTGGTGCCTGACACAAAGAGTCCTAAACAAACAATAGTGAAGGGCTAGACTTTCTTGCATGAACAAAATTCATCAATCAAATAGAAACTACCTTTCCATCATCAAATCAAAGCCAAACCCATCAATCTTTTTCAAAACAATAACAACACCGGTAGTTCTCAACAAGCTTTACAATCAAAGTCGTCTAGCCTCAACACTTCCATCAAACTTCAAAACAAACGGAATATCAGAGGGGATCCTAAGTCCATCATCTAAGTTCTTCATGTAACCCCAATACAAAGCAAAGTAAACAAAGCTAAAGAACATGAACATTACATGTAGATAGTACCAGATGGTACGATTCGGAATCAGAAGAGATAAACAATCCAACCTAAGTCAAATGTTAATCCCGAATTCTCATACAACCCTACTCAGTCTACGAAAGGAATAAGGTTCATGATACCCGAAAAAACAATCTTCATGCATAGATATAAAAAGGGTATCCCGTTGTCCCGTACCGTTCAAGATTGAGTGAAGTTGGTACCGAGAAGACTAGGATAACTACGAGGAATCATCTTCTCAAAACGTCCCTCATACATAGTCAAATGAGTCTACAAGGGGTAATAAAGGATCCACCTAAGTCCATAGACCAAAGGATAAACCCTTTCAAAAAGGGGGAAATTCGGTCAAGCAACAGCAGGGTTTGGTTAACCGAGGGTCAACCGACATGGTGACTGACTGCACAAAACATCCAGAAATATCGTTCTCTGGAACCGGAACTGACTAGCAGCGGAGGTGCAGTTCGGTCAACCGAAGGGTTGACCGACGATCCAACTTCTCCTTCAGAAAAATAGCACATTCTGGAATTGGAACCGACAGGTCACCGAGGGTCACCGAACTGCAGTTCGGTCAACCGACACCCAAGTTTGGTTAACCGACTGCTCCATTTCGATTAACCGACACACAAGTTCGGTTAACCGACAACTCCCAAATTTCTAAAACGAATTCTGAGATTGGTTCAAAAATGGGGATTTCCATTCCCTTTTTTCATTCACACCTACAGACAAGGAAAATAGGGCCTTACCCTCTCCATAAACATCCATACCCCCTCTCATCAAGTCCATACACATCATCCCTTCCATACCCAAATCCATTCATTCAAAATCCAAAATTCCATTTGTCATGTTTCAATACAAAAGAATCAAAATGAGCATGTAGTCATCTAAACATTATCAATCATCCAATCAAGGAATAAACAAGTATACTAAAGCATAACATATATATTAACTTGCCTTGATGAAGAGCTTAACAAAATCAAGAAGAAATTTGGGGAAAAATCCTCTTGAGCTCAAATTTGTGAAAATGGCTTCCAAACCCAAAACCTCTCTACAAAATGAATGCAAGGGAAGGGGATGAGCTTCTCTAATCTGTTTCTAACAAAAGAATGGAAAGATAGTTAGATCTAATAGCTTTAGAAGCTTACCTACCAGTGGGTTGTGAGCAAAAAGTTTAGGAAATGGAATGGTTGAGCTCTTGGAATCTTGAGGAAGAAGATGGGTGACTTGGCCGGTGTGGACGAAGATCCGATGGTCTTCGTTGGCAAGGAGGCAGTGAGAGGGGAAGAAGCTTGAGAGAGATGAAGAGTGAAATGAGAGAAGAGATGAATGAGGAATGGGTCAACGAATGGGGTTTTATTTTTAGGTTAGAATAGTTGAATATTTGGGTTTAGTCCTTGGGTTTGCAAATGTGGATATTCGGCCTCTTCAACGCGTCGAATCGAAACGCGGTAGAACACTAAAGTTCGTGAAATGCCGAGACCTACCCGATGCACCCAAACTCACAAAAACTCATAATTTCATAAAAACCCATGAAAACTCCCCGAAATTGCAAACCAACCTCCTACTCTACCCAACATACTCGGACTCACGCAAGACTTCGTACGCGCAATCCACACACCAAACCCGACTCGCTAAGACTCTAAACATACCAACTAATCACACAATTAATTATAATTAATACAGGGTTAAGGTACGGGGTGTTACAAAAGGCGTCTCTCAAAAAATCCAGAAACAAGCTCCATGGCAATCTCAAAACCAAGTAGCTAAGCTCTATTCATCTCCATCAACTTAAAGGGCTTACAACCCAACCCGTAATGGGAGATGGTTTGCGTACTCTCACAGCCCTTTGCAAACGCTCAAGGATTGCATAAGTTATAGAATTTGGAGTCAATCCCTGCTGCTTTAGTTTTTCATAAAGCTTAAGAGCATCAGTTGTTTTGCCACACTTCTCAAGGCAATCAAGCAAAATATTATATGTTACAATATTAGGGCAGCACCCCTCTACAAGCATTTCATCAAATAACTGGGATGCCATCTCGACATGACTCAACTTACCAAGACATTCAATTAGCGTGATGTATGTGACAACATCGGGTTTTAATCCCTTCTCCTACATCTCCTTGAATCGCATATGGGCTTCATCAAGTTCGCCATTCTTGCCAAGACTGTTAATTAAAAAGTTGTATGTGATGATGTCAGGTCTACAATCGTTAGTTTCCATCTCTTTGAAGAATTTAAGGGCCTCATCAACTCTGCCTGCTTTACCAAAGGTTGAGATGAGAATGTTGAATGTAAATATGTCTGGCTCTGGCATAGGACCATCCTGTTTCATCTGCTGATAAAGATCGTGGAGTGGGATAACTGCTTTAGTTTGCTAAGTGCTGAGAACACCATGTCATACATCGACGTATCAGTAGTTAGTCCTTTCTCATGAATCTTACTCAATAAATCCAAGGCCTCAATTGTTTTCCCCGCACTGTATAGACTCTCTAACATGAACAAGTAAGCATCCCTATCACCATTGTCATGAAAGTCCCACATATTACAAAATAGCTTGTGAGCCTCACTAGCATGACCCAATTTGCTCAACGTTTTCACTAAATATGGATATAATGATTTATTGATATACTTCTTTGATATTTCTACCACTTCAGATAATCTACCAATCTGCTCTTCAGCTGCTGGAACATCCAGAATCACACTATACGTGAATTTATTTGGTTGGCAGTTATTCTCAACCATTTTTGAAAAAAGAAAGATCGTTTTGTCCACCATTCAATTCTTAGCAAATGCCTCAATCATAGTATTGTAGGCGATCAAGTTAGGAGTACGACCCTTCGATATCATCTCATGGAAGAGAGCTTTGTCCACCATTCGATTCTTAGCAAGTGCCTCAATCATAGTATTGTAGGCGATCAAGTTAGGAATACAACCCTTCGATATCATCTCATGGAAGAGAGCAATGAGATCATCTATTTTGCCCATCTTTCCCATCATTTTAATGAGAATCGTATATGTATATTCTTCTGGTTCACAATGTCTATGCTTCATGTCTGCAAAAACCTTGTAAGGTTGGTCAACCTAATGCAAATACAAAAAAAAATAATTAGGAGGAAGACTTGGAATTGTAGATTATAAGATGTAAATTACAGTGTATGAAATGCAGCAACATAATGAGAACGCAATAGTTACGTGAGAGACCCTTTCATTCCCTATTTATTTATTTTTGAACATGAGAGAAGATGAAGTGCACATTGGCATATTCATGCATCTGGTGATCAAATTACTGCAGAAGTTGACCAACCACTACATCACTATAACATGCCCTCACACAGCCCACTCCACCACACCACCACTCCCCCCAAAACCCAAGCCCATCACTTCCCCTCCCTTATCCTATTTTTCCTTCACTGGGAAGGGTGAAGAGTGGAGATGTATAAATGACCATCAATTTGCTAGAATTCATTTCTTATAGAGTGAATGGTGGAGAACTATTTTCCTCAGATAACTGACCACCCACTTTCACAATGTAACCAGCCATAGCTTTCTTTCTCTAAAAAAGGTCTTATGGTTGTTTCCTGGAAACCGCTAGGAAAATACCAAGCAAGCCCTAAACATGGGCAAGAGCTACAAGAATATGCTGTGATACCAATGATAATTTCGCACTCTGTAGTGTCATCAAAGTAGAATGTTGGATTATAAAGGGATTCTATCAATGGCTACTGGGACAATCCAATATGTGAATATCATTTTAAGAGGAGTTATATTGCATATTCAAGGCAGTCACAACTCATGAAAGGGCACTTCAATTACCCATCCAACAGTTTACCTTCACAAGAAGTTCCCTTTTGCCGATTCCTTTATCCATAACAACTAGTGGTAGTGATGGACCTACACCTACTATTCAACCATTTCATTTAACATTACACACAATAACTACAAAAAAAAAAAAAAAAAGCATGAAAGACAACATAAGATCGGAAACCTAAACCTAAACTTCAAAGAAGCACACAAAAATCAAAAGTATTCCAATATAAAAGACAAAACTACAAAAAGACCTTTCGTAGGAAGATAATAAATAAATAAATGATCAGCCACTCTTGATTCAAGAACTCAATTGGATAGAAAATTGTTCATCAAAGATGAATAACCAAATTTTAGTGGCAATTCCTAAATTAAGTAAAAAACCATGGTTTAAAACAAAGGTTCTTACGAAGTAGTTTCGAAACTATGATGCCCGGGTGCTTCAAAATAGGCAACAGATCATGTCATATCATATCCAATAGTTCACTTTTTATATGCAAAATCTGTGTCCTTGCCATATCCACGGCGTGCCCTACCGTATCCATGTCATATCTGAGCATCAATGCTTTGAAATCAAATCAAAATTATAGAAATAATGTGCCGACTTCGTCAAGCGATCAACAATCACCCAAATTGCATTGTTTCTCTTACTTGTCACCGGTAAAGCTGAAACAAAATCCATAAAACTATGTTCCCACTTCCATTTGGGTATAAACAAGGGATATAACAATCCTGGAGGTTTCCGGTGTTCTAACTTCACACGCTGGCTTGTGTAACATTTAGATACATATTCAGCAATTTCTCTTTTCATATTATTCCACCAAAATCTGCCCTTGAGATTCCTATACATCTTGGTACTCCGGGGTGCATAGTATAACTAGCATTGTGTGCATCAGTCAGAATCGCTAACTTTGTATTTCTTATTGCCGGAACACACAGTCTATCCTTGAAGTATAAAACTCCATCCACCGTACGAAAATTGGTTTTTTTACAATGTTATCTCTAATTTAACAAATTTAGGATCCATAAACTGCTGTTCTTTGATTTGCTGAATTAAAGTTGTTTCAGACACTGACATTGCTGCAAGTGTTACCTTATCAGTGATGATTTTCACTGTCACATCTAAATCCTTGAAGTCTTTGAGTAGGAACCATTTCTCATCTAAAGCTGCTAGAGTTGATGATTTTCTGCTCAAGGCATCAACAACTACTTTTCCTTTTCCTGGAATGTATTTAATCATAAAATCATAGTCTTTAGTGAATTCTAACCATCTTCGTTGCCTCATATTGATGTCTTGCTGTGAAAATAAGTACTGTAGACTACCATGATCAGAGTGAACTTCAAATTGTTCTCCAAAGAGGAAATGCTTCCATAACTTCAATGCAAAGACTATAGCTGCCAATTCTAGATCGTGTGTAGCGTAATCCCTTTCATGATCCTTCAACTGGCGAGACCCATAAGCAATCACTTTGCTATTTTGCATCGGAGTAGATCACAAAACCTCCACTACCCTCAGGTAAAGACAATATTGGGGCTGTGGTCAAATTTTCTTCTAGGGTATGGAGATTTGCCTCACATTCATTAGTCCATAAAAAGAGCTAGTCCTTTCAGGTCAATTTTGTTAGTATTTCTCCCAAAATGGAGAGAGTGATTGAGAGGTGAAAAAGTCTTTTGCAGAAGCTTTTATTTCTCATTTCATCCTTTGAACGTTACAAAAAGACATGAAGACAACCTAATTATACAAAAAAGGGTCATCTTCACTTTTATTTTACATGGGTTTTTCATTGCTTCACCTTCTGAGTGCAGGTTGTTTACATTTTTTTTATACAACCCCCTCATCAGGATTAGGAGATCAAAATAATAGAAAACTTAGGTTGAAGGAATGGATAAGATAGTTGCTATCTTCGAGGATTTGCTGAAGACAGGATTGGAGAAGTCTGCAATTCAGTTTCTTTAGTCAGTCTTTGTAGTTCATCACCATTGATGGGGAAGAAGGGTTAATTAGAGAAGTCCGCCTCAAAATAGCAGAGGCAATCTCTGTCTTTCCTTATTGATGAGAAGAACAAAGGCTAACTGTTGACACCAAAAATGTCGCTTTGCCTCTTCACACATTCTCAACATCAAATGGCCACATGGAACTACATCCTACCACAAACAGGCGAATGCCGTTTCAAGCATCAGATCTTATCGGAATTAAGCAAAAACTGCAAGATCCTTCAAAATAGCCAAAAGAGGGGTACACATGAAGTTTCGGGCAATTTCAACACCATTTGGCCTAACTTCACTCCTCCAACTGCTAAGCAGGAGCTCCAGGCGGCGGTGAAGCCAGAGACCCTGACACACAGAACAGAGCACATAGTTGGCCTTAAAATGCCACTAGGAAGCTCTACATCAAATTCTGGGACATTCCGACATGGTTTTGCCCAAAAAGGAAAGAGCTGTAGCGAAGTCAGTTCTCCCGGTGGCAACAACGTCAAAGACATAAATCTTCGATCAGAGCCTACGGATGGATGCAAAATACCTCCAAAAGGCTCCATGTCAAGTTTCAGCTCAAACCGACACCGTTTGACCCTCCATTAACTCTAGAGCAGCAAAATCAAGCCTCTCGGCGGCGAGAATCACCGAGGCCATCAGTCATTAAAAAGAGCATATGTGTGGCTTCTACATGCTTCCAAAGGGCTACACGTCAAATTTTAGGTCATTCCGACGACGTTTGACCCATCTTTGACGCTCGGAAGCAAAATCAGGCCTCCAAACGGTGGAGCTCCCTAGGACCATGACATCGAAATCGGAGCTAATTGATCTTCTCAAAATGACTCCAATAGGCTCCGTAATAAATTTTAGGTCAATCAGACATCGATTGACTGTATATCAAAGCTCGACATTTTCCTCGCGGCGAAATCAAGTCTAGCAAGGACGGGACTCCAAATGGCTTCAAAACCCAAACAAAAGCCCATGGTTGGTCCTATCTATTGCTCAGGAAGCTTCACCTCAAATTTCAGGTCATTCCGACATTATTTGACCTAGTTTCGACTCCTTACGGAAAATCGGCTATAAAGTCTTTGGCTTTTTCCAGAAAATCGGAAACTTTGTGCTCTGATTTGCACTGCTTCTCATCAGGTTTTCTCTAGAAAAATCAAGCTAATAAATGAGGGAAAATATCAGAAAAAATGCAGAAGAAAAAACAAGAGAAAAAGATCGAAAAACGGCCGAAAAAACGGCAACCAAAAGGGGAAAATTCCCATGGTCGCCGGCAACCATAGAAATCCGGGTCGCCGGATTTCGCCTGAAAACCCAATTTTCCAGGTTATTTCCACGTTTTGAGATGATTTGCCCCTGCGGATTTTCCAAAATATGACTTTTTGAGCATGATATCCGACGCTCTTCGTCAACATCACAGATCCGCCGCCAAAATCATGAAATCATCATCCGATACTTCAAAATCGCCAACCGGTCGACCAAGAAACTACACTTTCTGCCCAACCGATCGAGACATCAATTGGACAGATGTTGCCAGCCCATTGGTATCAATCAATGTCTGAAGTTGCATCGTCATCCGACATCAAACAACATGTGGATCCATCAGCGATCATCGCAAGCAGAATCCCAAAAGACGCGGCGTGGCCCGCGACTCTTCAAGCGACTTAGTGACCACTTAATGTTGTTAATTGACCCATTTATGGCAACTTATTGCGGTCATTAACTCATTATTTTGGACGGCCCAATCAAAAGCGAGCAAATAGGAGTTACAAGTCAAAGGATTCATGGCATTTAAACCATGAAACTCCTCCCATAATGGAGATTAAAAGCAATTAAAAGCTCTTAATTCTCCACCGGCCAATTAAAAGCCAAGGAAAAGGTGTTACAAAATAAATGAATTAAAACTTATAACTCCTCCCTTTATGTGGATTTTGTTGGAAATACGTGGGCCTCTAAGATAGATTTCAAAAACTTTTGACCAACTTGATGCAGTGATCATCTATCCAGAAGGTTACAAAACCCAATCCAGGATCCATGTCCTCTTTCTCATGATCATATATAATAAATAAACCTATCAAGAAGATAGAAATTGCAGCAAACAAGCAACCACGAAATCCACAACATGCAAGGAAGCAGATCATACCTATGGAGCTCGGTTGTGCTCTAATGGAGACGTTGTTCCTTTCTTTGATGATGAAACTCTTTCATGTATCAAATAGGAATCTCCAAGACCTTTTGATCTTCCATGCTATGACCCGTCTCAGATCTCTTTTCTCAAGGAAGATGGTGGGATCTCCAAGAGAAAAACCTACTAGAAATTCAAGGAAAACCGGAAGAGAAACTAAAGAAGAAGGAGAGAGAGAGAGGATGTGCAACTCTTGCACTTTTATGGGCTGGGCGTGAATCCCTAGAAGAATCTTAAGCAAGCATGCCCAATCCTCCTTTCTTCTCTTATTTATAGCATAATGCAACCTCCTCTTTGTTTATTATTAGAAGTCCAACTTCCATAATAATTAGTAACTCACTATTTCTACTAGTACCACTATTAGAAGTCTCACTTCAAATAGAAATAGTAGCTTTCCTTTTAGAGTTCAAATAGAATTAGTAATGATCCAATCTTGGGCTAGCGTGGGGACCACTAGGGATTCCATAGAAAGCTGGCTCCAACTAGGACACCGCGACCCCACATCTCATGTGCAATCCAGGCCCACAGTTAATTGCAAATAACTCCACTAAATAAATGCAATTGAACTCCAGTCTTAGGAATAAATTACATGAAGACCCTAAACTTCCTATCACCACTAGTAGGCCCCTCCATCAATATCCATGGATCAATTAGACCTGTCTTCCAAACTTAGATCCATATCTTATTATCCTTGAGCCCTAATCAATTATAATGATCATTTGGCACCAATCCGATTAACTCTTAATCGGAATGAGTGCGCACTTACCAATGATAAATCTATTAATTGGCACAAGGGGATACTTTAGATGGATTCCATCTTGACCATCGAATGTTCCCACAGTTCTACTACCACGTACCCAAATCACCGAGGTGTTGACCTACAATTGGCCTCACTCATTGGTGACTCAAAGCAAATGAATAAATAGAAACTTGAGTTCATTAATGTCTTAGGATTAAGAGCCTATTGCTAGGGAATTATGAGAGCAGACCTTAAAGTACAGATAGTGTTCATAAGGTGCTTCTCATAGTCCTTCAATACATCCAATATACCAGCACTATGATCCAGAATCTTACATTCTGATGATCGAGACAAATCTCACTATCTCATAGTAATCAAAGTACTGCAACCTTGTCAGATGAGATGTCCAATCTCATCATTGGTTGTGAAGATATTCAAGTATAAGATTTGCTATACATGTCTCCCGTATGTGGATCTCTTCCATACACATGTATTGCATCTAGTATACTTATGGACTCCGGTTCATCTCATGAACCATCATGTCATTCGAATTAGTTATGTGCAAACAAGTAATAAAACACAATTCATCTCATGAAAGGAAAGCATGAATATATTGATAAATAAATTAATTAATCAATTTATTACATAAATCTTAATGGACTGAGACCATAAAACAACAATTTATGACAATTAAAGCCCCTAAACCCTCCTAAATGGCTACCAAAGGCCTATAAATAGGAGAGCATTCCAAGAAGAACGGTCCAGAAAAATCGCTAGAAAAATCAAAGAAAAACCAATAAAATTCCTGGAGAAATCTCTGCTCAAAGAAGCTCTGCCACTTTGAGGAAACTCAGCTGCAAGAAACACCACAAGGTGATCGAAGTCCCTTGGGGGCCCACCCCCCCAAGGGACCCTCTCCTTCTATCCAACATGGCTAGATGTGGCTCTTCAATCTATCTACTTGGCTTTTATTGGATATAGGACCTCCCCTTAGTTTTTATCCTCTAAAAATTTAAGGTCCAAGCCAAGCCAAAAGAATCAAAGCATCATGTGTTCTCATCTGAAGGACAATCGCGGAGTCCATACATGACTCGCGACCGTCGATTTGAACGAGTCCCCACAATCTCCTAAGGTGTTAGATTCCTTTTTTCACTTTTCTACTGTATCTTGTATTTTTTTTAAAGAGACAAAAAAATCACAGTTCTTGTCTTTCATTACTGATGAGATTTGTAAATCGCCTTTCACAGCAAAATCGCCTCCTACGGCACAAAACCGCCTTTCACGGCAAACAAAAGAAAATAGCCTCTCACGGCATTCAAAATCTTTGTCTCTTTTCTTAAAAATATGTGTGCAATGGAAAGTTAGAAAAAAGATTGATTTCCTTTCTACTTCTGAAGGTGGATCTCCGAATCACCATTTCTAAATTCCAAGTAGAATAGAAAATCTAGCATACCCGTACAAAAAATGTTGATGCCCGCTTTTCCCCCGTGGGACCCTAGCGGACCCAAGGTGGAGGAAGGCAAAAGCCGGGTCCATCAAGTTGGCATACCCTGTGGGACACGTTCATTTGAGAACATGATGCTGAGATTCTTTGGCTACTTTTTAGTTGGTGGCCTATGTTGAATCTTACATCTAAAAGAAATGAGATGGGATTTTTGGAAATTTCTTTCTTCAAGTTTATTTCCAGTCTTTCTCTTTTCAAAAAAAAAAAAAAATCTGATTTCACTTTTTTGGATTCAATTTTGAGAAACTTTGATCCTTTCCTCTTTGAACTTGATAACTAGCAGAAATGTTTGTAGCTATTGTTAGTATTGGGGAATGGGCCACCTTTTCTCTTTGATGAGTCCAATAGGGTTCTTAAAAAAAACATCTGATTTCAAAATTTTCAAATTTAAAAAAAAAATTTGATTTCTCATTTTTGGATTCAATTTTGACAAACTTTGATCCTTTCCTCTTCGAACTTGGTAGCTCGCAGAAATGTTCGTAGCTATTGTTCGTATCGGGGAATGGGCCATCTTTTCTCTTTGATAAGTCCAATAGGGGTCTTCAGAAATAAAATTTGATTTCAAACTTTTCCGATTTAAAAAAAAAAGGGATTTCATTTTTTTTCCTTTTGGACTCAAAATTGAGAAATTTTGGTTCTTTCCTTTTTGGACAACGGCTCGCGGACATCGTTTGTAGCAGACGTTCGGATTTGGAGGGTCTATTTGCGCTCTTTGATGGGTTCATTAGTAATCTTTAAAAAAAAAATTCAAACAAAAAGAGTTAAAAAACCACAAAGGTTACACAAATTGTGTTCTTTGGCCAAAGTAGATTCAAGAAAAGCCTTGTCCAGAGTGTGGAGGCAACTAGACTATTCGAGGCAAGGGTCCTTCAAACAGGTTCATTAAGTAATCCTATCCTTACCTGGGGGCTGATCTTTCTACTAAGGTTTCATAAGACCGAATTGGAGACCCATATGTACTCTACAAAAAAAATCTTCAAAAAAAAAAATCTCTTCCAAACAAAAAAAAAAAAAACTTCTTTCACTTTTGAAGTTCAGATTTGAGAAACCTTGGTTCATTTCTTTTTGGATTTAGTGCTCACAGAAATGTTTGAGCCTATGTTCGAATTGGGGCACCATTTGCTCTCTTTGATGAATTCAATCTTGGCCTTTCAAAAAGAAACTTCCGTCGCTTTTGAAGTTCAGATTTGAGAAAACATGGTTCATTCCTTTTTGGATTTAGTGCTCGTAGAAATGTTTGAGCCTATGTTCGGATTGGAACACCATTTGCTCTCTTTGATGAATTCAATCTTGACCTTTCAAAAAAAAAAAAAAAAAAAAAACTTCCGTCAGTTTTGGATTCAAATTTGGAGAAATTCTGGTCCCTTCCCTTTCAGATCTAGTGCTCGTAGAAATGTTTGAGCCTATAATTTGCTCTCCTTTATAAATCCAATCTTGGCCTTTCAAAAAATCCCATCTCATGCCCATTCCAAGGATGCGATTTGCAACATTTGTGCCTAGTGATGCTAGTATGCCCTTTCGGGTCTCCTGCATTCGTGACTGACATATTTGTAACTCCAACCTTATATCATCTTACCTCAAGTGAGCCTCGCTTCTCGGTAATTTGAATTAAGGTTTACAATTGCTTCTAGCAGTCACTGGAACGCTCATTCTGAGCCTACCATACTTGCGTTTAGAACAATTGTACCCTCTATGGCATTTTGCCTTCTTCATTACGCTCGGGATGGGCCATCCCCCCTGAGCAAAAGACAAAACCATAGTATTTTCCATTTATGATCACCATATTCTTGTGATTACTAATGGATGTGATCTTGTTTCAGAAGTTTTCCAAGCTAACAATGGCAGCTTCATTGACCATCACTTTTGATGAGAACAAGTACCAACTCATGCTTCCAGAGAAGCAAAACAAGCGCCCTCACAAGTGCCCTGCCAGCTGCCAGACCATAGTCTTCGGGTCGCTGGGACCATTCCCACTTCCCGTAGAAGAAACTGCACCTGCCAAGAAGCAGAAAATCGCCCCTAAACGTGTCACTGCCATGACACCTAGGGCGTTTATCAAAAAGCTTGAAGCCGGTGGCAACCACAAGAAGCCTTAACCTGCAAGAAACCAGGTCTGCCCCAATACTTGGTCCCCAAGACCTTCACCAAAACAAAAGAGGTCCCGAACATCTACAAAGCTAGCATACCTGGCCCTTCTCAAGGAGAACCGGTTCTACCCTCTCTCTTACATGAAAGAGGAGAAACCTATCATCTGTTGAACGAAATCAACTCAACATGTGCTGGCTTGCTCCTATAAGCCCAAAATCAGATCATGCATCACCAGGCCTCTACAAGAACCTGCAAAGGCCTGCACTCCTGCAGTTCGACCGTTTATCTCAACAGGGGCCGAACTCGCAAATTCAAAGTCTCACTGCGACAGGCAAAGGACCGAGTCCAGATCCTGTCCATGCCAAGCTTCAAGGAAGACAAGCTCGGCTGCTACGCACGGGGACTACGTCCTTTATTGCTAGAGCACAACCAGAGCTAACTGAACCTCAAATTGCTCGTCACATACATCGCCGCGCGGCATATCGACAGAAGAGACTAGCGAAGCAAAGAATCCAGCATTCTACCCTTCAAGTCTCTACAAAATGGATCAAGAAAGAAAGACCTAACCAAGTTGCTACTGTCCATATGGTTGGCAAAACCAAAAGATGCCAGAAGCCAGCAACCAATATCCATGTCAGACGACCGGTGACCTGCAGTGTCTCCCGGACATGAAGACATCAGGAGGATTCTCCTGCTCCTTCAAAGTCAAGGACACCGGAGTGATCATTCCTCTAGCTCTTCATCTAAAAGATGAGCTCCAGCTCAGTCACCAGGACGATATCCTCATTCGACACTCGAAGGGTGAACGCCCTGGTCACAAATGCTGAGCAGACTCCGCCGCACAATGACGTAACCGCACGCATCCAACAGTTAGAACAAGGACAACAGAGAATAAAGCTTCTAATGGAGAACCTACTTCTCACTTTCCAGCGTCCACCAAACAATGAAGCTCCTCCGAGTCATCAAGATGACTAGGTAAATGGGGAAAACGAGTCACGCGCCCTTACCAAAAAGGACGTTGACGATATCCTCGCCAAAGCAAA